>OY728125.1:1028696946-1030129434 GCA_963277665.1 Viscum album
GAATAAATATATTTGATGTTGTCGAAATGAATAATAAAATATGGTTACATCCATCATGTATTATATTAAAATAACTCATTATGGTGGTTCATGAGAATATAAATAATATGAACTCTATTCATTTAAAGTATTTAAAAATGTGTACATTATTAGGCCCATACATCGTACAGTTTTTATTGCTAAACATAACAGTTAAACATCCTTTTTATTTATGATTACCCCTAGATGAATTTCTATAAAAACTACATCAACATTATAATATAATGATGGGTATATACTTTCTATGATACAAACAACTCTATAACCATCCAATATTTAACGTTATTTTATATTTACAGGAATGTTTGAACATTATAATGATGCATGGATGTGTTATAATTAAAGAGGATTGTAATATTTCATTAAAAAAATAGTATTGAATTTATAAAAATGTAGTATAATAGATGTTTACACTGACATGAATATGAATTGTCAATAATATTACAATTAAATAATGAGATAATGTTTGGGACCTTTACCTTGTAAGAGAACTTCTTAATGCTTGAGATGGGGACCATAGAGCCTTTGAAAATCTATGGAGACTATATTGAGTGAAAAAATAATGGTGATTCAAGATCAATATATTTGGAATGTAGGTGAATTTCATAATGTGATTATATTTATAAAATGTGGGTAGGATTGTTTCTTAATTTGAAACACATATTATGTGGATCTATATGTTATATAAAATGAAAAACCATTTTTTATCCATAGTTTTGCATCATTGTTTTTGAAATTTAAGGAATGTGTTATGACATATTATAATTTGACAATTGAACCCCAAAATTTTATCTTATTTTCCCATGGAGATATAAATCTTCCTATTTTTTTCAATAATATTAATTTACATTTTATTTAATGAAAGGAATTTTATTTTTTTCATGATAATTATAAATAACTAATTTATTTTATATTAAAGAACTATTTATTTTTTGTCATATATTTTCTTATATTATTTTTCACATCAGTGCTATTTCATAATTACATCATAATTCAAATCTTATATGCTAACCTTTTTTTATTTAGAAAATAATTTGACCGACTGATAAATTCCTAAAACATTATGCATTGGTTAATTTTGTTGTACTGGTTTCAAATTTAATCATTTTTCTTTGAAAATTAATTTTTATGAGGAATTTAATTTTTTAATACATTATATTTTGTATTCCAAAATAATGTGTTTATTTAATAATATTCAGAAACTATTTCATACATTATATCTACTTTTTAAAGACATATGTGTGTCATTATTTTACTATTCATTTATTAATATAATGTTATTTAATTATAAATTAATATCAAATTATTTTATTTACTTTACAATATATCGTCATGATTAAATATTTTATTAATATTAGAATAGATATATTACAATAGTAATATCACCCATGAAATATATATATATATATATACTATTCCAGTATTATATTATCATTTATATCTTTCCCTTATCTACCATATCTATTCTTGTGTTTGCTGGTTTCTTTATAATAGATTCGGTACTCATATATTTATTATTATTTTGTGAGTATGATCCCCTATAGAAAAAAATTATGCTACAACCCCATATCAATACTTGTTTTATAGTACTTTATTTATCTATTATTATAAATATAGTTATTAGTTTTTAATTATATTTCTTGATGTTTTAATGTATTACATTGTAAAACACCATGATTAATTATTAGTATATTTTTTGAGTATTAAAATATAAATAGAAGAAATATCACCTTTCTAAATATAACATAAATTAGATTCAAATCAATTCATTATTGTAGCATGGCCTCTAAATTATCATATTAATGTAAATGCTTAGGGGCATCTCTCGGTATTGATATATAACAGTTACTATGATGTGATAAACATAAACTTTCATGATTTGTTATATTCATATGAATTAAAATTAAAATATTACACAATATATTATGATAGATAATTTATAACACTCCAATAGATTCAGATATAGTGGTCCCAATTATTAACATCCCATATAAATGTATAAAATTTGAGATATATCATGGGTAAAAAATAAAATTTTCATTCAAACTATTGCATGATGAAAAAAAATATTACACTATACATTTATTTAAAAAAATTTATTTTATAAGTTATATGTTTTATTCAAATAGAGACAGTTACAGAATAAAAATCATAAATGTAACACCCCAAGATATCATAGTGTGTTATTTCTTCAAAATAATTCAATAACTTGCACTACACGCAACACCGAGTTCAAGCGCACCATGACTTACCAAACAAGCCGTTCAAAAAAGGTTATGAATAGTTTTAACTAAATTTTAAACTTTATATAATCCTTATAATTTTAGAATCCATATTATGAGTTTCTTAGACATAATGTAAGAACAAATTCATCTTCAGTATTGTAGTTTTACCAACTTTTAATAGTGAACCCTTTTTAAATAAAATATTTTAAACATTTTGACTAAATGGGGACATCAAAAAATTTAAAATAAAACATCCCAAACTTCCACGGTACGCTTTCCTTCGAATAAAACAGTAGCGTGTGTTGTACGCAACTTCGAGTTTTAACACACACCACAACCGATCAAACTAGCCGTTATGAATAGTAATACTTAATTTTTTGAAATTATATATATTTTAAAATTCAAAATGGACTTCATTTTTGGATTCGGAATATCAAATTTAGCCTAAGGTGAAATTTTGGTACTTTTCGTATAACTTTCATATTTTGATGAATAGTAAAAATTACTAAATTTTAATTAAAAACAACTTTTTTAATCAAAATAATTAATAGTGATAAATTATGAATTTGAGTGGTTTTAAAGTATATTTAGAATATATTTTTACCATTTAATATAATTTTGGTCATTGGACATAATTTTACAATTAAACCGAACATAAACAAGTGTCAATCTTTTGATAGTTATTATCTCTTAAAAACACGCTTTTTGTTTTGACATCGGGAATTAATTTTAAATTAATTTCTGCCACTTCTGTGTTTTGAATTTAGAAAAATGGATTCAATATTTGGAATCAGGATGTTCAAATTGTGTAAATAGGTAACTTTTATTTTTAGACATTTTGAATAATTACTGCGGTAAATATTTTATTTACCATGGTTAAGGGTAAATCCGGTAAATAAGGGTTACAAAATAATATTATAATAATACTAAATTACCCTGAAACGTGTCTTAACCCTATTGGTTGATACATGGTCGACCATGGGCATCATTGGGTCAATTTTGGGACCCCATTGATCCACTTGAAAGTGATAATGACACTTTATTTTAATTAAGTTAAAATGAATACAAAAATGGCATAAGCTTACATCTTTTAAAAGAACAATTTTTACATAGGGTTATACATGTTGGATTTTAGATTATAAATATTCATTAGAAAGATAAAACGATTTCCTACATAATGATATTTTATTTATAATTTTTAGACATCAAATAATTTAAATTATTAATGACACAATAATGATGCAATGTTTACCTCATTAATAAATCATTTAAATAAATAAGATTATAATGATTAAAATATTATCTAAAACCTGTCCAATTATTATTGGTTGATGTTATTTAGAATATGAGTCATCTTATCTTCGACCTCAATGATTTTTGGACCATTATAAACCGAATATAATTATATTATAAAGTAATACTTTCACTCTTTTTTAAAGAGCCCCTCCTCTCCCTTATAAAAGGAGACCACTTCTACTCATTCCTCGCACCTCTCAAGCCACTTGGCTCGTCCAAACTCTGCCCAACTAAGCTCCCCACATCCCTCTACTCCTCCTTGAAGCTTCCCCTTAGGCAGAAAGCATTTCAATAAGTCCTTTGGTTCCAACCAAAGTGAGTTACCTAAATTAAAGGTAACATTTTCTCTTAAATTATTTTCAATTATTTTGCTTCTCCAACCCCCAAACTCTCTTTATTTACTTTCTTTTGTAACAACACCAGTATCCACAATATACTAGGATGTTGTTATAAGAAGGATTCAAACTACACATTCACACAACTCCATCTAATGGATGATGAACATAATGTTTCTGTGGATGGAAAACCAACGCCTCACGAAACGATGATTGTTCAAATACATCTTACTGCCTCTCATGGTGGCCATTAGGATGGCACTGTAATTAAATATAATATTAATGATATATATTTTATATATAAGCTTCTGTAATTCCATTTTATTTCATACAATTATTCGTTTCATGTTGTATATACATACGATAATTTCATTTGAGGAAGTGCGGGCTACCGCCCCCTTAAAATGATATGACTCGTTCATACCACACATGGAACGTATAAAGGATGGTGTTAATGAACTTAAGTAACATATATAAAATATTATATTTTACTGGAATAGTAATATACCTATGTATCATTTGGATTCGATTCTTTTAAAATAAAAATTAAATGGAAGTAGTATTCGTGCGTACGTACGGACTACCGTCTCCACGAACGCGATGCGATTCATTCTCCATCGTATCCATTCAAGTATAATTATCATTTGATGATTTAAAAATGATGTTTAAGGACTTGATACCATTCTGGATATGAATAATATACATCCCATTAATAACGAATATGGCTCACATAACAAAGAATGTAAAGTAAAATGAACCCGTTAACACCTGAAATGACGATAATTCTAAGATATTATTAACAAATCAATGTTAAAAGATCATATATGATATCATATTAAAGTAACTGATTCTTGTATTATTCAATAACAATTATTTCACCATTATACAGGAGGTAAACCTACCATCGACCAAGGAAAAAGTACAAAGTAAGGGATTCTCTTATCTCACATTCAATTCCGTGAGATTTCCATTGTTCGCTACTAAATTATTGAAAGTGGTGTATTGTGTACTTCCATTTGATATATATTATCATGATTCACTTTATATTCATTTTATTCTGTAAATCATTTGGTGGTTATTAACTTTTTTCCATGCGACTCAGTTGATTAACGTGGTAAGGGGTTTCTTGTCTCACTTTTAATTCCGTGAGAATTCCATTGATCACCACTTAATTATTGCATGTGGTGTATGTGTACTACCCATGATTGTATTCATTGTGTAATATACTTTATTTTATGGGTATTTACATCATCATGGTATGATCTTTATTTCATGGGTGTTTGTTTCTTAAGTTACCTAATCAATAAGGGAATTTGAGATTTTAATTTCCACTCATTTGGCTTTACGCATATTTCATTGATTATATTACCCCAAGATTATGTGTGGAATCACTATTCATTTGATTATGTCATAATTTCCACTCCCCTTCCTGTTTATATACTTTTGATACACAGAATCACTCCATTGAGAATTCTCAAGTCATTGATATGAATTTGATAAGAGTAATTTTAACTCTTTCACCATTTGTTGAGTTAAACATCCAATTCGTTGGTGTTGTTTTTACAAGAATATGTGTGAATATACTTTGATTGTATTACACTGAATATCCAATCATATTTAGTGTATTTTATATTTTTCACACATAATTATGTTGTTGATTTATCCTTAACCTAAGGATATGGCCTTTATGAGAGATTTCATCTCAACTTACATTCCATTGAGACTTCTTTGTTGATATACACCAAATCACTTTTATGTGGTGTATATAATGTACTTTCACATAGTATATCATGAATTCCCTTTATTCTCATGATATTACAAAGTTTTGATTACCTCAATTATTTTCATTCAAGTGTCTCTCTTTTGGTTACAATCTCTAACTAAAATACCATTTTTAAATGTTTTAAAGACTTATTCATCTAAATCTTTCTCATTAATGTCCATGTTTTAAAAATGGTTTTAAGGATTTATTTATATGGACATTAAAGTTTAGAAATTAAAAATCCTTTTAAAAGGATTCAAAGTGGTATGGGACACTTTGATTCAAAAATCTATTTTTAAATGGCTTCATGACAAATAGTGTGACTTTTAAATGTTTTCAAGAAAAGGGGGATATTTCTCTCAAATAGTTTTGATGATTATTTTCATCTATGTCAACATCCTTCATTATTCATGATTGAGGTTAATGTGATACAATACAATCTTCCATATTGTATCAAATGAGTTATATTTGACTGTGGATGTTCTATTTTTATACCATTCATGGTTTGTGGTTAAAGTATTGACATTTCGTATGCTAGTTTTAATACGAATGTTTATTTTATGCTTAAACCTATTCATATGAGGAATGCATTGGACTTAATAAGTGACGGGTGGAGCCCGCTATAGCTCCTCGATGCATCGGTAGGTCTCATGAGACAAACTAGTGTCTTGGCACAAGGCCTTGGCAAAATCTTATTTGTAGTCTTGGCACGAGGCCTTGGCTATGTGGTTATGATAGTCTGGCATTATGCATTCAATCATTATGAAAGTGGTTATTGATATTGCATGTGATCATTCTACTAGTAGAATATCCATGTGAGTAAGTAAATGGAATTATTTCATTTTACCTTTTCCATTTTATGCTGAAGTTCAAGTTTCAAAGGCTTTTGTTTTAGTTATAAATTGCCTTAAGTGTTTATGCTTATTTATGAAAGCTTCTGCTATAATGTTATCATTACTGAGCATCCGAGCTCACCCCATTCAATGTTTTTTTTCCAGGATTATGAAGAAGTAATTTATGAATGACCTGCAGGGATAGTGTGAGGGGATATGAAGACAAGATGTTTTTTTATGATGTAATGTAAAAATTTATGGATGTATCTAGTTATTCCAAGGCTACTATTCTAATCGGTCTTTCGAGACGTGATCTTTCTCATGATCATGCCAATGTTATGTAATAATGCACCGACTCTGGGTAACTAGGGTCGGGGCGTTACAGTTGGTATCAGAGGAAGTTTAGTGCAAACCTTGGTAGCTAGATTTAGATAAACTCTGATTAGAGCACGTAGACCTAAGATGAACTTTGAGGATTAGTATAAAAGAACTTCCTAGAATTTTGGTATTGTAGAGATTTTGTGAGTTTTCCGAGCAATACATCCCTGTCTGGATACGAGCAGGTAGAGGCAGCTCTGGCACAGATGTACCTAGGGGTAAAACCCGAAAACACCGCTTTGAGCTAGACTCGAACGGGAACTGGTGCACGACAACGGGCTTTGCTGCACTCTTGGTTACGACACTTCCGGGGGATATGTTTAGGATAATTTACATTTTCTTTACAAACCGATTTAAGTAATATATACATAAGATGAGAGTAAATGACCTTGGTTAATCCTAATATGTTTCAAATTGAGAATATGGTGACATTTTAATCTCTAAATGATTTTACGACTACTATTACTCACACAATGCTTTCTGGTTTTAGTCAATGGCTGGATTCCAAGGAAGTCATAGTGACTTTGAGAATGATGTACAAGGTGGGAACGGTGGTGGAAATGAGCAACAAAATGGAATTTTGATAGGCGTAAAAGATATCGTCTTTATGCGAAATCAGTTTTCCAAAAATATGATCAAAAACATATATATTAACCAACTCCCAGACTCAACAAGGAAAAGAAAGGTGATAAATGATAAGATCTCCAGCAATGGAGACCATGGAGAAAAGAAACCTCAATTTTCATCATGTAGGAATTGTGGAAAGAGACACCCAGGAAAGTGTCTCAATGGGACAACCATATGTTTTACGTGCGGGAAGGAAGGACATAAAGTGAAGAATTGCCGAAGAAAAATGAAGAGTACTATGGAAGAAGATAAAAATGGTCCCAAGAGTCCATTTTCAGTCATTTTCCGTATATGTAGGGGACCTGGCCATTACCCGAGTGAATGTCCTATTTTATAGGATATTTTCTTGCTCAAAGAAGAAGCTATGCGGAAATAAATGGTTGGAGAAAAATTTAAAAAGTATTAGCACTCCTTGTTGATGGGTTTACTTTGGAATAATTTTCTCTTGTATTTGTAACCCCTCAGTTTTCCATGTGAGAATGATATTTGAGGAATAATTGTCTCTTCTCTTGTGGATATAGGTATAAATAACCATTTGGTTTTATATGATCATTGGGGTTTGAGAAAATGATAAGTTATTATAATTTGGGATGAAAATGCAAAGTATGATATAACATTTGTGGTTAAATTATGTTATTTTGAAAAATTTATCTCATTTTGGTAATATTATAGAATATAGTTTTTGAAAAAGGACAACACGTAGACCGTGTGACAACCCGTCGCGTCAGACAAAGCTGTGGGAATCGAACCCACAACCAAAGTGCGATTGGGATTTATCGCCTACCACTGGACTACGTGAAGTCCCTGGTTAGTATGACTATTTTTTTTTGTTAAATGATTTTATTGATCAATAATAAGATGATTTGGGTTCTTATGTCTTATCAAATGAATACCCTTGGTATAGGAAAATGATTTGGTGATTAAGTGATAAATGTTATTTTGGAAGATGTTCGTTTTGTTAGGAACACTATATGCCCAAGGAAAATAGAATACAATGAGGTTTCATTTGTAGAGTAATGGTGGATTTTTATCTACATTTTTATTGTTGATTTATAGTGATTTGGGTTATTTATGGAAATGATTAACCTATAACAGAGAATATGTGATGATTTTAATTAATTTTAAGTATGTGACTTTAAGAGTATTTGATGTCATTTGTAGATGCAATGTAACATGGGAGACTACATAATCAAATTCTTCTATGTTTTGGGTTTCAATATTAGTTTGGATTATATTAAAGGATTTTAAGGACAATTGGTTATTGAATGGTATCTATTTAACTTTGGGGTATTGTTGGATTAATTTTAGAAATTAAGATTAGTGCATATTTATCTCAATGAATATCCTTTTGGGGGATCATTAGATCATTCACTAACCATTTTGGTTTTGATTAATCATCAAAGACAATGTAAATATATGGTTTATCCTGCATGGATCATGTGATTCTATAGAAGTTTATTCTAGCTCTTCCAGTGTGACCAAGTCTTCTTGAATACTCATCGTTTAAAAAAAATTGAGTTAGTGGTGGAAATTTATTAAAGAACGAAAATCTACTTAAAATTTAAGTATATATCATAATGTTCTTAGTCAATATCATAAATGAATTCCTCTTCCTTATGTAATGTAACTTAAAAAAAAAATGTTGTCCTAGATGGTACCTTAAATCATCACTAATTTATGGCTTTGGGATTGTTGGCCTTTTCATAGCCATGTTCTCTACCACTCTCCATCAGATAATTGATGGTTAGATTTCTCCTCCATATCCATATTTTCCTACATGGAACCCTAGTATGTGTTATTTTCGGTAATCTTCATACTTTCCACTCTTTATTTTAAATAGAGGCCTCATTAATTCATTTTTCGATGTGGGATTTCAACTAAGATATTTTGAGATGTCAAAAATGTGTGATCCCAGTACCCTATATTTTGTTGAACCGATGGTACTTCAAATCATCATAGATTGATGAGTTTAAGGACCTCAATTTTATACTTGTTTGTGATTGATGACCTCAACCACTACCTATAAATATTTACGTTTTTCCTCCAATTATATGTCTCTAATTGCCACCAATGTTCTCCTAATCGAGATCATAATTTGGTGGTGACCCTTTCATTTCTCTTTTCATTATATTAAGACTAAATTTTATTAAACCAATTTCCGATGTGGGTTTTCCCACAAATATATTTTCTATTTTCAACCTTTTATTTTCGAAGAACAATTTCAAATTGCGAGGACGCAATTTATTGAAGGAGGGGAGAATGTAACACCCCATGATTTCATAGTGTGTTATTTCTTCAAAATAATTCAATAACTTGCACTACACGCAACACCGAGTTCAAGCGCACCATGACTTACCAAACAAGCCGTTCAAAAAAGGTTATGAATAGTATTAACTAAATTTTAAACTTTATATAATCCTTATAATTTTAGAATCCATATTATGAGTTTCTTAGACATAATGTAAGAACAAATTCATCTTCAGTATTGTAGTTTTACCAACTTTTAATAGTGAACCCTTTTTAAATAAAATATTTTAAACTTTTTGACTAAATAGGAACATCAAAAAATTTAAAATAAAACATCCCAAGCTTCCACGGTACGCTTTCCTTTGAATAAAACAGTAGCGTGTGTTGTACGCAACTTCGAGTTTTAACACACACCACAACCGATCAAACTAGCCGTTATGAATAGTAATACTTAATTTTTTGAATTTATATATATTTTATATTTCAAAATGGACTTCATTTTTGGATTCGGAATATCAAATTTAGCCTAAGGTGAAATTTTGTTACTTTTCGGATAACTTTCATATTTTGATGAATAGTAAAAATTACTAAATTTTAATTAAAAACAACTTTTTTAATCAAAATAATTAATAGTGATAAATTATGAATTTGAGTGGTTTTAAAGTATATTTAGAATATATTTTTACCATTTAATATAATTTTGGTCATTGGACATAATTTTACAATTAAACCGAACATAAACAAGTGTCAATCTTTTGATAGTTATTATCTCTTAAAAACACGCTTTTTGTTTTGACAGCGGAAATTAATTTTAAATTAATTTCTGCCACTTCTGTGTTTTGAATTTAAAAAAATGGATTCCATATTTGGAATCAGTATGTTCAAATTGTGTAAATAGGTAACTTTTATTTTTAGACATTTTGAATAATTACTGCGGTAAATATTTTATTTACCATGGTTAAGGGTAAATCCGGTAAATAAGGGTTAAAAAATAATATTATAATAATACTAAATTACCCTAAAACGTGTCTTAACCCTATTGGTTGATACATGGTCGACCATGGGCATCTTTGGGTCAATTTTGGGACCCCATTGATCCACTTGAAAGTGATAATGACACTTTATTTTAATTAAGTTAAAATGAATACAAAAATGGCATAAGCTTACATCTTTTAAAAGAACAATTTTTACATAGGGTTATACATGTTGGATTTTCGATTATAAATATTCATTATAAAGCTAAAAAGATTTCCTACATAATGATATTTTATTTATAATTTTTAGACATCAAATAAGTTAAATTATTAATGACACAATAATGATGCAATGTTTACCTCATTAATAAATCATTTAAATAAATAAGATTATAATGATTAAAATATTATCTAAAACCTGTCCAATTCTTATTGGTTGATGTTATTTAGAGTATGAGTCATCGTATCTTCGACCTCAATGATTTTTGGACCATTATAAACCGAATATAATTATATTATAAATTAATACTTTCACTCTTTCCTAAAGAGCCCCTCCTCTCCCTTATAAAAGGAGACCACTTCTACTCATTCCTCACACCTCTCAAGCAACTTGGCTCGTCCAAACTCTGCCCAAATAAGCTCCCCACATCCCTCTCCTCCTCCTTGAAGCTTCCCCTTAGGCAGAAAGCATTTCAAGAAGTCCTTTGGTTCCAACCAAAGTGAGTTACCTAAATTAAAGGTAACATTTTCTCTTAAATTATTTTCAATTATTTTGCTTCTCCAACCCCCAAACTCTCTTTATTTCCTTTCTTTTGTAACAACACCAGTATCCACAATATACTAGGATGTTTTTATAAGAAGGATTCAAACTACACACTCACACAACTCCATCTAATGGATGATGAACATAATGTTTCTGTGGATGGAAAACTAACACCTCACGAAACGATGATTGTTCAAATACATCTTACCGCCTCTCATGGTGGCCATTAGGATGGAACTGTAATTAAATATGATATTAATGATATATATTTTATATATAAGCTTCTGTAATTCCATTTTATTTCATACAATTATTTGTTTCATGTTGTATATACATACGATAATTTCATTTGAGGAAGTGCGGGCTACCGCCCCCTTAAAATGATATGACTCGTTCATACCACACATGGAACGTATAAAGGATGGTGTTAATGAAATTAAGTAATATATATAAAATATTATATTTTACTGGAATAGTAATATACCTATGTATCATTTGGATTCGATTCTTTTAAAATAAAAATTAAATGGAAGTAGTATTCGTGCGTACGTACGGACTACCGTCTCCACGAACGCGATGAGATTCATTCTCCATCGTATCCATTCCAGTATAATTATCATTTGATGATTTAAAAATTATGTTTAAGGACTTGATACCATTCTGTATATGAATAATATACATCCCATTAATAACGAATATGGCTCACATAACAAATAATGTAATGTAAAATGAACCCGTTAACACCTGAAATGACGATAATTCTAAGATATTATTAACAAATCAATGTTAAAAGATCATATATGATATCATATTAAAGTAACTGATTCTTGTATTATTCAATAACAATTATTTCACCATTATATAGGAGGTAAACCTACCATCGACCAAGGAAAAAGTACAAAGTAAGGGATTCTCTTATCTCACTTTCAATTCCGTGAGATTTCCATTGTTCGCTACTAAATTATTGAAAGTGGTGTATTGTGTACTTCCATTTGATATATATTATCATGATTCACTTTATATTCATGTTATTCTGTAAATCATTTGGTTGTTATTAACTTTTGGCCATGCGACTCAGTTGATTAACGTGGTAAGGGGTTTCTTGTCTCACTTTTAATTCCGTGAGAATTCCATTGATCCCCACTTAATTATTGCATGTGGTGTATGTTTACTACCCATGATTGTATTCATTGTGTAATATACTTTATTTTATGGGTATTTACATCATCATGGTATGATCTTTCTTTCATGGGTGTTTGTTTCTTAAGTTACCTAATCAATAAGGGAATTTGAGATTTCAATTTCCACTCATTTGGCTTTACGCATATTTCATTGATTATATTACCCCAAGATTATGTGTGGAATCACTATTCATTTGATTATGTCATAATTTACTCCCCTTCCTATGGATATACTTTTGATACACATAATCACTCCATTGAAAATTCTCAAGTCATTGATATGAATTTGATAAGAGTAATTTTAACTCTTTCACCATTTGTTGAGTTAAACATCCAATTCGTTGGTGTTGTTTTTACAGGAATATGTGTGAATATACTTTGATTGTATTACACTGAATATCCAATCATATTTAGTGTATTTATATTTTTCACACATAATTATGTTGTTGATTTATCCTTAACCTAAGGATATGGCCTTTATGAGAGATTTCATCTCAACTTACATTCCATTGAGACTTCTTTGTTGATATACACCAAATCACTTTTATGTGGTGTATATAATGTACTTTGACATAGTATATCATGAATTCCCTTTATTCTCATGATATTACAAAGTTTTTATTACCTCAATTATTTTCATTCAAGTGTCTCTCTTTTGGTTAGAATCTCTAACTAAAATACCATTTTTAAATGTTTTAAAGACTTATTCATCTAAATCTTTCTCATTAATGTCCATGTTTTAAAAATGATTTTAAGGATTTATTTATATGGAAATTAATGTTTAGAAATTAAAAATCCTTTTAAAAGGTTTCAAAGTGGTATGGGACACTTTGATTCAAAAATCTATTTTTAAATGGCTTCTTGACAAATAGTGTGACTTTTAAATGTTTTCAAGAAAAGGGGGATATTTCTCTCAAATAGTTTTGATGATTATTTTCATCTATGTCAACATCCTTCATTATTCATGATTGAGGTTAATGTGATACAATACAATCTTCCATATTGTATCAAATGAGTTATATTTGACTGTGGATGTTCTATTTTTATACCATTCATGGTTTGTGGTTAAAGTATTGACATTTCGTATGCTAGTTTTAATACGAATGTTTATTTTATGCTTAAACCTATTCATATGAGGAATGAATTGGACTTAATAAGTGACAGGTGGAGCCCGCTATAGCTCCTCGATGCATCGGTAGGTCTCATGAGATAAACTAGTGTCTTGGCACAAGGCCTTGGCAAAATATTATTTGTAGTCTTGGCACGAGGCCTTGGCTATGTGGTTATGATAGTCTGGCATTATGCATTCCATCATTATGAAAGTGGTTATTGATATTGCATGTGATCATTCGACTAGTAGAATATCCATGTGAGTAAGTAAATGGCATTATTTCATTTTACCTTTGCCATTTTATGCTGATGTTCAAGTTTCAAAGGCTTTTGTTTTAGTTATAAATTGCCTTAAGTGTTTATGCTTATTTATGAAAGCTTCTGCTATAATGTTATCCTTACTGAGCATCCGAGCTCACCCCTTTCAATGTTTTTTATTTCCAGGATTATGAAGAAGTAATTTATGAATGACCTGTAGGGATAGTATGAGGGGATATGAAGACAAGATGTTTTTTTATGATGTAATGTAAAAATTTATGGATGTATCTAGTTATTCCAAGGCTACTAAACTAATCGGTCTTTCGAGACTTGATCTTTCTCATGATCATGCCAATGTTATGTAATAATGCACCGACTCTGGGTAACTAGGGTCGGGGCGTTACAATAAATGAGATGAATCTAATTGACATCACTTTATTTAATGACAATAGAACATTAAAATATAACAACATGAATGAAATTATTATATACAATTTATTATTATATCATATAAAAGTGAATAAATTAAAATATGATAATAAATACATAATTATAACTTTTTTACAAATAGTAAATATAATGTATCATATATCCCCATGACTACTGTTATTATAATAACTAAACCTCTAGTAAGAAAAAATGGAATGAATAGAGAAATATTTTTAGAATCTTTAATAGATTTAACTAATTAGATGAGTGATGCTGGTAATATAAATGGATGTAATTTATATAATTCAATATATATAATTTAAAATATATTTAAGCATCTTAAAAGTATTTTTTTTTGAGTATAATGCCAATAATAATAATACTTGTTTCGAATTTCCATAATGTTGTTAATGTGGACAATGTTTTTCAAGATGTTACTTATATATAATATTGAATCATGAAATAATTTTTTGAAATAAAATAAACAATTTTGGAATTCAATGAAAAGTTAATAATTCACCAGTGAAAATGGATTTTATATTAGAGAAACATTTTTTCGGTATTGTGTATTCGTAATAAAATTTAATATATTTAATTAATGATTATAATAAAATAAACATATAAAACTCATCAAACGACTAAAATAAAAACCATCATGGAATAAATTAGGAATTGTAGGGAATAATATTTCTGTTATTCGTTGTCAAAAAATATATTATATTTAAAAACATTATTTTTATTACATATTATATGATTTAATTTAAAAGTTGTAATTTTCATATTTGGTGTATAATTTATAATGATATTTATTGCATATATTTATATTTATATAATTTTAAATTAAAACATGATTAGTTATTCTTATGAAACAATAGTATCATTAATTTTTGTGAAATTTATTTTTTTGATAAAAAATTATTGTTTATTAATATTTATTTTGATATTTATTTTTTTCATTATAATAAATTAATTTTTAATTTATAAATATCAAAGTTTTAAAAAAAATTTAAAATTAGCATTATGGTAAATTAATAATTTTGAAAAAAAAAGTTATTGAAATAAAAACTAGCTCACTATTGTAAAGTGTATATTATAGTATAATGGTAAAAATAAAGTCATATAATATATGTAAAATATCAAAAAATCATCTAGATGAGGTATTTTCTATAACAACCCTGAACACATTGGCCTAGAGATGTAGTTTACATTAATACATTGGTATAATATAAAATGAATTGTATCCCAAAAGATCGGATAGTTTTTTAATCTATGAAAAAGAGGAATATAATTGAATTCACATTAAATTTTGAAAGATAATAAAATATTATTTTCATTGAAACCAAAATTTTTCAACATATAATTTCCATAAAAATCAATCATAAAACACTTCAAGAAATCTTGGAAAAAATAAAAAATAAAGGGGTGAGCTCAGTTGCTTACTTAGCGTAAGCTTACATCAGAATCTATGAAAGAATAAGGAATAATAAATATTTAATGTTAAATAACAGAAACAAGTTCCATTTAATCACTAACATGACAGTAATACAGAAGGAATAAATGATGATCAAATACACCAATAAAAATAATAACATAATCTTTAAAAGATAACCATGTATATTTTAACTAATCAAATAATACCATTGAATATCAATAAATTAATTCATAATGATTTATTTCATAATGTATTAGATATATTACAATGTTATTATGGTAATATATCTAAATAAATGGCTAGGACCTCGTCCAAAATATTATCTTGTTTATCTTAATAGAACTACTGATGCATCGAGGGTATATCTATAATCAGACCCCATTCGTCACCTACAATGTCCAATTTACTCCCCATATGAAATGTATGAAACATGATCAACATACACATTAATATAAATAAGCAATCATATAATATTTTAATAATATCCCTAATAAAAAAATATAATCATAAACTATCCAGAATAATATGTTTAATTGTAAAAATAATTGACATCCACAGCCGCTGTGATCATAATTCATTCTATTAAAGAATAATTATGATATGAATAGTATATATCCCTATTTTGTTATTATTAAAATAAAATTTTATGTCATTAATTAACAAAAATTCCACAACAATTTCAATAAAGACATTATTGAGGAAAATAACGTCTTAATTTTTAAAATATTTATAATAGTAAAAGTTAAAAATATAATGTTAAAAATTATATTTATTTAACATATACTTTGATAAAATTAAATTTAATAATGAAATTATTTATAGGTCATAATGGATGGAAATATATTCAATCTATACCATTAAAATAAATATTCCCTTGCCATCTTCTGTAATATTCAATCATGTATTGGTTTTAAAATGACTTGATGATTTCATTAAAAAAAATTATTAAAATTAAAAAAATAGTAAAGAGATCTTTAATAAATATTTTGGATATTCTTATAATCTTTTTTGAAAACAATTGTTTTAAAATTTTGGTTTTGGAAGAAATTGGATTTTCGACCAAAAAGAGAAATGATGTCGTACTTTCATAAATTCTTTTTCATAATAATTTTAATAAATAGTATAATAATGTTATTATTAAAAGATATTTTAATGAATAAAAAATGGACGATAAATAGATTTAGTTTACAATATAAATATATAATAATTCCCCAATGTGAGACTTAAATGTAATCAATCTCAAACAATGATGAGATTCTGAAATTTTCACTTATGACTTTGATAATATCTGAATCATAATCAAAAAAATGTAAATGGAATAAAATGAAAATATAAACACAATGAATATAATTATATTCATGATATAACATATTCATAGGTTAGTACATTCACCTCACTAAGAAAAATAGTAGTTATTATGGAATATGTCTTAAAGATGTAAAAGTGTTATGATAAACCATTATATCATGTCCAATTCCAATCATACATGTTTTCACCTCCTTTATATTAAATTTAGGACAATTAAAAAATAAAGAAGAACCAAATAATTTATCTCATAAGATATATGAGTTAATTATAATCCTTTCTCCACTTTTTTATTTATATTAATTTAAAAAAAACTATTTCATGTGATAATTTCTTCATCTCTATTGATAGATAAAAATGAATTTCATGCACTTTTATATAGAATTATTGTTTTGATACTCACATTGATAAAAAATAATGAGTTTTAGTAGAGATTTATCTCCTTTCAAGCATAAGATACATGCTAGATTTCAATGTGCCAAAATAATACTCCACAATGGGGGATAAGTGGAAAGAACCTAAATATAGAAGTAGATTGTGGATTTTTATAAATGACGATCAATAATTTTCACCATAATAACATGAAATTAATTTCTTCATTCATTATATTTTGTTTCATTAAACATATAAATTAAAGTATATCTCTTTGAAATCACCAATTTAACCGATCATAGATCCCAAACAGACATACATATCAAATGTTATGGAACATGGAAGACATACGAATTTTATAAATGAATTTTGAAGGCATTGTTGTCCATTTACACAAGGAAATCATGTAGGACCACATGTGTAAGAAAAAATCATTAATGTTCTCCATCTGGTCTATATGTATATCCCTCCACCACCAATTTTCATAGGATAGATAAACTCTATGACACCGAATCTTGGAGTGGGCTATAGTCATGCAGCTCCAACCCCTATTTAGTCCATCAATGCTTGGGATACCTTCCATGGGAATCCCTAACATGGATATAAATCCTTCAAATCACATGGGTAACTGACAGATGGGTGGCCATGATCGGGATAAGTTAGTGTATTCCTCCCATATACTACATAGGAGAGGTACTACCAAGGTGACCCACATATTGAAGACCCATGCCTGGTTGCACCACTTGGGAGACCATCATGGGAGAACCACACCAAGGTGACCCATTCTTGGGTGACCAATAATTGGGTGAACAACCAGGGAGAGTGAAAATAGTGATCTCGAAGGCCCATGCTATAAAGGATAAAACCTCACACCACTTTTAATGATCACTCTTGAGATTCACCACCTTCCATTCAGACCAGTCCCTTTACTAATGTCACTGACCACTATGAAAAATGAATGGTCACATAATGAACATTTCTTCCTAGTAGAATGAAATTTTTGTATGTGACATATAAAACCCCACATTTCAATAAAAATATCCCTGAGTTCACACAATCTTCATGATT
This sequence comes from Viscum album, assembly GCA_963277665.1. Lineage (NCBI taxonomy): Eukaryota > Viridiplantae > Streptophyta > Magnoliopsida > Santalales > Viscaceae > Viscum > Viscum album. Next base: position 1,028,715,581 of record OY728125.1, read on the forward strand.
CTAATATAGAGGTCATCCTACCTTGGAATAAGCCCCAACCATTATATGGTGATCCTTAATAAGAATATGGCCAAAATAGTATATTATTATACTAAATAATAACATTCCCCATCAAATATAATGAAATTAACCATTCGTACAATCCCCAAAAAATAAAATTGAATCATCTCTAATAATAATCACGATCCAATACTAGGTTATCTCACATAAATTAATCACGCATGATTTCTTCAATAAGGATGCACTCTCTATCCTCGTCACACAATCAAGGGTTGTCTATAGGGGTTGTCAGACATAAATATCCAGGATAATAAATGGTAGATGGAACAGGGGAATCCAACACCCTTTTTCTTTCCTCATTTCCCCATATTATTCTATAAGCGGAGGTGGAGAAGTGTGTCGTTTCAAAAATCTTTCACTTCCACTTGTTCTCACAATCAAGCATGAATCATAAGGAATTATGGTTTTATATAATATTCATGACTATTTAATCAACATATTAATAAGAATTATTCATATAGAGGGTATTCTTCTTAATCTTCCATTAACATCCTTTTACAGGGTCTCTATAGGCATCTATCTTCATGTCTATGTATCCATCCTTACGGAAAATTTATTTCCTTGGTTTCTATAATATTCTTTTTTATCTTATTTATTATATAGGGCTTAACAAAAATGATATAAGAGGTTGAAGGTGGTCCTGAAAACCACATGATTCCAACCCTTTTTTGGACTTATTCAATGTGTGAGCCCCAAAAAACCATTTAATCCTCCTCAAAATAAGCTATGGAATTTACATTTTAGGATTTCCCTTCAAGAATAATCCACAACCATATCACCACATTCCTCTATGGGACTCCACCATAGTTGTATGCCCTAGGAAATCCTCTAAATTTCCCTGATTTGAGAAGTCCCTCATTGACCCATTCATGAGGCATCCATTCCAGGATCTATTCCCAACAAAATCCTCTCAATTGCCCATAACCCCTTATATGACATCCTTTCTAAAGGAATCCATATTCTTAGGTCCCAATAACTGAAGTACATGGGATTTTATTCCCATCCAAATGGGATACATAAGAATCGACCATGATGTCCAAACATAATAACCCATTCATCCCCTATATATCTAGGAAAAATCCAATGTAGGGTCTAATTAGACATGGGAATCCATATTCATTTTAGGTTCAATGGGATGAGTAAGCATAATTCCCACACAAAACATTGAATAGGAACTATCCTTCTATATTTCCCTTTGGAATAATGATTATCTACCAGATTTAGTTTGTAATACATGACCATATAAGGTATTATTTGTCCCAATTAGTGGAACTAAACTATTTGGCTTATGATACCTTTAACAATGATATATAGAAATCCCATCTATGGATCTGATCCTAATATAAAAAACACCTATATCCCATGATAACGATACACTCCGGAGTGCCCCTCTTTGTGGATAAAAAACCGTCATCACCATAATAACAACCAATGAATCTCTAATCAGTACATAAGAGGAAAAATTGTTGTACATATCCTCATTTACATATAGATATATCCACTAATGATGAACCAGAGATATGTATATCTGTTTCAAAATACAATACCTTATAATAAAATATGGTTAAATCATGGGTGAATCAAACCTAATTTGTGGATTAATGATGGATTTATTAACATATCGTAAATATATAATAGATTCTTTGAGTAAGAAAAAATTCCCCCAAAAATGGTTTGCTGAGTTTAACCACCCATCTAGTTTAAAAATGTGAGTTCTTAATCATCATGGGAATAACTCCAAAGTGTAAACCTCCCATTGGAAGGTAGCCCCCCATGGATATGGAACTATTGAGTGTTTTAGTTCCTTGAACAATACCATTGAAAACCGTTCAGAAATAGGGCACATGATTTGAATTATTTCTCAAAAATGAACCCAAATCAATCAACTAACTCGATGAACACATGTTTTACTTGGAATTAACAAATGGTATTCAAGGATATAACAATTTTATCCCTGTAAATATACAACCCATCCCTCCATTATTTCATAGTGGTTGATCAGGATACTACACAAAAAATTGTTCAAATGTCACAGGGAACCTTCAAAAGTATTCTTTCAACACTTTATGCCACCAATGTCGCATGGAAGTGAAACCTTAACATGATGATGGTTCTATACACATTCATACAACCTATGTCATTCATAACTGATCACGAAAATGACCCACTGTGGGGAGTAACCAGTTTACAGGGAGAAGTGTGACACATATTCCACCTCTGGAGAATCCCACCATCCTAATTTGATTAAAATGAACATGTTGGAATATAAATTGCATGCTCTAATTCATTGAACATAAAGATTCACGAAGGGGAGTTCCAAAACGTACACCATTAAAATCTAGTTGAAAACCGTGACCCAAAACACACACGCGGACACACACTAACTTATCAAGCCTTCCAAAAGAATCATCAGGAATCCTTCAAATAATCCAACCAAAAAAAATAATAATATGTAAGTTGGAACACACACCTTCATACCATTACTATCCCTTCTATAAATTTTATTTGGCAGCATCCGAAGAAGTCAGTCATAAATTCATGATGTAGAATGGTGATAATACCAAACTATCTTCTAACTAATATTTGTAAAGTCAGTATCCACTTGTAATAAAAATAAGAATGAAATAGGTACGTACTCTAACTACATATATGGAATAGAAATATATTTATGTTCTAATCATTAATGTCAAAGTGCATATCCTGAAAATTGTGAAAGGAATAATGGAAATCCCTTCAACATCATACATACATTCCAAAGCATAATCATGAAAAAAAAATCAGTTCTAGAGGGATGGATACACAAATCTTTCAAACACAAATATTATGTCTCATGATCATTCTACCTCAGAGGATACACAACTGAAAAAATACCCTATACCAATAGTTTGGAACCATTGGTATAGGCTATACCAATGGTTTGTGGAACTGTTTCCATGTATGCCATGAGGATAGGTATATACAAATGGTTTTGGGAAAAGCATTTTTATAAACCTATACGAACGGTTGTGAAAATAGTTGGTATAAGTAATATGAAAATCTATACCAATGGTTCCATAAACCGGTTGTATATGTAATTAAAAATATAATCAACCGGTTGGTTTTGATCCCACACCTCCCGTTTGTGATTCAACGAACTTACCACTAACTTAACATACTTTTGTGAACATAATTTCATAAATATATGTATGTATAATCATATGTATTTTAAATTTTGATTTATTCAATTAACATTGTATGATGATTACATTAAAAATATATGAACCTATACCAACGCTTCTCAAAACCATTGGTATAGTCCTATACCAATAGTTTTGTGAACCATTGGTATATGTTATTTTCTTTTGGGACCTATACAAATAATTTTGGCCAAATCATTGCTATAGGGGGACCTATACAAAAAATTTTCCAAAAACCATTAGTATAGGGTCTCTATAATAGACCTATAGCAATGATTTTGGAATAGGTCTATATAAGTGATCTATACCAACGGTATTGGAAAAACCATTGGTATAGGTCCAAATTAGTGAACTATACCAACAGTTTTCCCAAAACTGTTGGTATAGATCAAATTTCCAGTAGTGAGACACACACATATGCTCTTATCCAGGCCAGTCATGGGATAATATCCCTCATAATTTACATACTACCAAATCATTAAAATAAACCAATTCTAATAGGTGGTAATAAGACAATTTCAATTTCCAGTTTGATGTAGGCATAATCCCAGGACAAATTTTCGATAGTCTATAAAAAAATTATAGCAAAAAATAGAGCTTGTTAGAATAAATTCCAGGCATGAAGACCACATCCCATACAGGTGGACCCATTCAACCATATGAAGGCATCAAAAAATAATCCTTACTAAAAATGGCTTGAAAAAGATAATTCAATCAATGATCCCACTATACTAAATTGATGTGTTCATGAGGCCCTCAGAAGCTTATCTATGGTTGTATAGGATCTGACCCTCTTATTTACAAATGATGAGGGTGGTATCAGTAATTCTGAAGGTCCTTCTCAAATGCTTCACCGTGAATGATCTCTTCATAACCACAATCCAATCGATCTTGATAGCCTAACTCAGGGTGAGATCGACAATAACCCATGGAATGGATAAAATATCAAGGAGAAATTCGGTATACCTCTTACCCTAATGTATCATGATAGTCCTACCCATTATGGATGTTTCCTTGAATGTTATCTCCACAGTTGTGTTTTACATCAATATATGCATCCTTCACTTACCAATTGTGTAATGAATAAGTCTTCCTACAATGAGTAACATCAACAAAAAATGATATTCATGTTCGATGAATGATCATTGAAAAATTAAATTCAACATCAACAAGAACAAAAACAAAATAGAACCTCGTTTGAAGCTTCTTCCTTCAAAAATAATAGAGGAAGATCTAACCAATATCACTTCATATGATAAATCGAAAAAGAATCATCCACTCTTGTAAGATTGGGTAGAGGCACCTTGGGTGTACTATGATGAAGATATTATAACCATGAGGATATCGTTAAAATAAGATTACATAATAGTCGTGTTCTAGCCTGTAGTAACCACTCAATATAGCATTCCAGGGGCATTGTCACAAGACTGTGTGCAAGAAATCAACATCAACATATAGAAAAATATTCATCACTTAATAGATAAATTATTAACCAAATATTATTATAAAATAAAAATCAAGGTAATAGAAGGGACTCATGACATATTGGCATGGCATATCTCCTAGCTGCATAAAATTTTTTGAGATTAGAATTATCGATTTAATGCACATGCCTTAACGAGCTAAAAAACTGCAATTACTGATCATAGATTCTTAGATTATATTCACATTATAGGATGGGGTACACATGAAGCATTACATTTGACCACACTAAATAATCATCAAATCCCCAAATAATTAGTATCATGATGTTTCATAGATTCTTGTTGGTTTATATAAATAGACCATGATCGAAATCAATGATGTACTCAATAAAAACATTCCCCTTCTGACTACCATTGACCTCAGTCTAGAAGAGAGAATTATAATGAGTGAAATTTGTACAAAGAATATGATAATATCAAGAAATCCTCCCCCCATGGGAAGTCCATTTTCTTATAACACAAATTTTTAAAATAGATTGATGATCATTGAATGTGGGGGTTTGATGTGCATATTGGATGATGCACTCAACCAAGGGTTTAAAAAAACTATACAGAATCCAAAGTGCAGCTTCAATAGTAGATTCCAAGATAGTTTATGAGAAACCCCATCGCACATGGATCGGGGTTTTTAAACCCATCCTTCTAAGTTAGTAAACTAGGCATGTATAGTTGTGAATGTGGAATAGGAGAATCCCCAACCCATAAGGTTGAGGTATTTTTCACATCAATAACATAATTCTCAGTATATATTAGACGTACCTTGGTTAGGGGAAATGATAAGGAATATTTCATTCTAGTTTATTCCATCTTGTGACCCACTATCCACTTTATGTATGAACATGACTGAACTATCTGGAGATTCCATTCTGATTTCAATCCACCAAGTACCTCTCAAAGAATCAGAAAGGGTGAGGATGATGCCTCATGGAGTGTGTATAAAAATGAATTATTTAAAATACACTAATAGAGTGTATTCAATGCATCACACATCTGTAAATTTCTATAATACTTCCCTTGTAGACTATATAGAACATGAGGACAGTTCAAAGGAGGAATCGAAGGTGTAAATTCCGTTTCATAATGTGGTCTTAGAGAAAACAATTGAAGGATATGTACATACGTGAAAACAAAATCATTCCACAAATATGGGTATTTCATCAACTAACCCCAAATCATCTACTTCAAAGAATCAAATCTAGGTAAATGGGAAGGGTAACATTACGCCCCAACTACCACATATAGAGGTTAATCCCATGTCAATTGAGGAATAATTTACTCCACAAGATTATAATATAATATAATTGAGGAGACTCAATGTAGAGATAATCTGAGGCAAAATTCCTTCTAGATATACCCTACAAATTGATCATAAACTTACACCCCCAAAATAAAGTACGTCAGAAAAAAGGGATTTTCACAATTAAGATTGTGGGTCTAGAACACCTGATAAATATTTGATACCAACCACCTATATAATTGGTTCCAACAAAAACAAATTGCTAATTCCCACAGTTCGGTGCACAGCTAGAATAGGATCTCACACAACCTTATAGGAAAACACATATAGGATACCCATGAAAAATACCAAAAATGTATCCACTTATGGACCTATAAAATGATTTACATGCTGATGCTCTAGATACACCAACCATTCAATGAGGGCCCATGAATTCTCTTGATTCTATCAGAAATCAATTAGAAGACATTGAGGAATTATATTAAATGATAAAAATTTAAAATATGCCTCACTCAAATGGGTATATAAGATTAATACCCCATAAAATTTTGTGAATCCAACATTTCCCATTTGTTAATGGCTCGGGAGATCTATAGAGGCATTTTTTTATTTCATGTCTTGTTGTGATCCCATGATGGGAACCAAAAACAACATCAGATAAAAAATGTGATTTATGTAATAACTGTCGAGGCTAACGTTTGTATCATACACATGTTATTTGGTTCAGTAAATTATGGGATGAGAGGATATCATTCAAAATATTCTATTACACTTGAGCTCCATAATGTAGAATAAAATAGTCCTTGATCACATAAACTAAAAATAGAGGTAGAATGAAAGGGTATCAAATTTCATTTCATGGTGAAAATGATTGACACACTCCATAAACCTAATAGTAAAGATTACTTGTTTTCTATATTTATAACTAATCATCAAGATGAGTTGTGAAAACCATTTATGAAATTAAAATTCATAAGAGGGTTTCGAGAAATTTCTATAAACCCTAAAATAGTGGAAGACTCTATCACAAATACCAAATATAAGTCCCATGTAATTCCATAAACTCATGGGAGGAGAACACTAAATGTAGAGGCTACCACTATAACAATTAATCAAGCCTGTTTACCCTCTACCACTCTAATGCTCAAACTATATCATGCGGGTCCACCTCCTAATAGTTAGCATCAATACCCACCTTTCAAACATGATCTCTAAGAGGATTGGTGAGTACATTTTTAGGATATGAGAATCATGTTCTATTATTTTTGAAAGGTCCAATTACTTGGATACATTATTTCAGGATAAGAGAACAACATGATCATGTTTCCAAAGAATAGGAAGACAATAAAATATGTTGATGAAATATCTCCAAATATTTCCCTTACATAATGTATTATGGAATAAATTATATGTGTTTTTTTAAATACCTATTACCAAATATAGTGGACTCTAGAAATGTATAGAATAGAAGGACACATTCTCATGTAGTGTTCGTATCTACCACTAATCGGAATGAAGAGAATAAATGGGTCTATGTTAAAAAAAGTTGTACAATGAAGTTCAGTAATTGGATGATAAATATGATTATATAATGGATTCATGATATTCATTAAGCATTGTTGAAACAAAAATTTTTGTATTCATTATCTTTTACTACAATATAACCAACTCTACAAAATGTTATATCCTTCGAAATTTAGTCCTCCAAAAAGAGAAACAAACATTATTGTAAAAAGAAAACACTATATTATAGGACTATGACATATCAGTAGTTATCCATGAACATAGAGAACATCATTTTGACAGTCTCAAAATCATGGGCACCACCCCTCCAAATATTACAACAAGGGTTCACCCAGCCGATGGATTATCTGTTAGAAGATGTATTGATATTTTGTTCCATTGAAATTATTTACTTAATGGATCCCTTTTCAGACAATGAGAACCCAAATTCCATAAACATGATTGGAGAACTGGAGGGAAGAGGTAGTCAATATTGAGGATACATGGGAATATGTGTTCATGTTGGAAGTATCTACTTTAACCATGACCTCTGCAAAAACATCCCACATCACCAAAACTAATTGGAGAGCTTATCGACAAGACCAGTATGAGTAAGGATGTTCCCTCACAAATTATAGGGTCTTACATAAAACTATTATCCTATAAGATCAGTTTGATGACAATTAATCACCTATTCAACCAAGACATACAGGAATACATAGTCCACCCATGTCACTATGATTAGAACCATCTTCTGCTCCTATTCTAAGGTATTATCCATCTAAATTAGGCACTTCACCTCTTAACAGACCTATTAAAGAAAATCCCCATGTAAGGATACACTAATAATTGGTCTATAAATATTCTTTTTTATGAATTTATTTTTAGTTTAGGCCATGATATAAATATTAGATGACCTTATTCAATAAAAATATGGTTATGGAGAACTCATAGAGGCATTGTGAAGCCCTCAAGAATTCAATATTGAGGTTGTTTCTACTAAAGGTATCCTATAGAGAATAATCATTAATAATTCCAAATGGTTATCTCTTTCACATATCAGGATAAAAAATCTATCTTATAAGGACACACTCAATAATTTTATATTCCTTTAATGATAAATGATGTCGTTATATGATGATCCTTAACTAACAACACCTTAGGAGTCAACCTCATCCAAATGTGAAAACTTTGTCAAATGGAATTAAATTATTCTCACATGCCCCCTATTCTCCGACATGACATTGTAATGACACGAATGATAAAAAATCCCTTATAAAAATAAATCTTATAAGTCATTTTAAATAAATTGTGTCTTATGCACTCGAAGGAAGAAATGATGGAGGATTTTCTCACTATCAATGCAACACAAGAATAGGCTGACCAGATGATGGTCGACCTCTTTGCATCAGTGAAACAGTATGAGCATTCTGCTGGTTTTTGGAAATTTCTATCTCTTGTACTTGTGATGCTTCTACATGACTCTTCTCTCACCTGACTGAAGCATGTCTGGACCTGATTTGACTCGTTATGGTTTTTTATTGATCTATTTTTATAAATTGTATACTGTATTCTTTCCAGCATACTAGCTGGAAATTGATTGAATGGATTTCTGTTTGTACCATAATGTATGCGGTTGTCCAGTTCTGAAGAATGCTTCTTGGACAGATCTCTGATGGATTATTACCATCTCATTGCTAGCCATAAGGTACACCACCTTTAGTGCTATTTGAGGATGTCTTTTAAGCCATAGGTGCACAGTGGCGATCTCTGACTAGATCTTCATTTTCAGAAAGCCAATGCTCGAATGGAGGATCCTTGATTCAAGGTTCTGCACTCTGGGAATCTCTTGTTTTCTATTTGCATTGATATCTTGGACACTCATGGGCCCATTTATTTGTATCCTGGATACTTCCCTTCTTGTGCAAGTTCATTGCACCTCGTACTTGTATTGCAACACTTTTGATTTTAATAAATTCCTCTTAGGGAATGAATTGGGAAACTAGTTCATGTCACCACCTTTCTCAAAAAATTAATCTCGAGCAGGATGATGGGATCGAAAAAACGACCTTATATTCATTAGGGTTTTCAATGAAGGGATGATATGTAAGGAAGATTACATTCAATCGTGGGAGAAGACGGCATGTCGCATTGAGGTCATTATCAATGACGATCCATATACACATGTGCACACCCTCTCTTGGAAATTATTTAATGATCTCTAATAGGATTAAGTTTTGTTTCAATGATTTTTTTATTTCTTATGAGGCATGTCCTCCGGGTTGAATTTATGTTGTTTCTCACTTTTCCTTAAATGTTTTTGCTAATAAAATGTTAATTTTCAGTGAGTCAGAGAAATCGCGTCTAATATAGAATTCATGGTTGTTAGGAAAGATATTTATTTTAATGTCCTACTAACAAGGCCATGCATACATCAACAAATTAACATACTCTCATCAATCCACTTATATCTCAAAAATTGTATCTATGAAAGAATTGGGAAATTTCAGGGGGGAAAAGGCACCATACAAATCTCGTGAGTCAAAATACATTGATTCCAGAATCAACCATAATGAAGGAAAACAATCCTTGGATGATAATGTCACTGGGATTAATACAAAAAATAGAGTGGATATTATACTAGATAATCATTCCATGTAGCTAAAAAAATGACATGTTTCCTATTAATTACATAGAAGGGGTGGGAATAATTTCATGATAACATTTCATGAATTATATGATGTCATTCATGACAACTGAGCATGATCATAAAATATTTATTGTCAAAATATGGGGAAATAATGACAGAATGGATGAAAATTTGTTTAGTGTATCCATTGAGCTCTAAAATATCCTTGTTCCATCAGTAGGTTGGAAAATGATTTCATGTAAATGTTAGAGAACAAGGATACCTATCCTCAACCCCTTGGTTACCCTTCAGATATCCAATGAGGCTTTATGTCATCAACCAAGATCGAAATGGGTGCTTCATCTAATATATGTTCAAATGATGAATCCTATCATATCATCAAAAAATTTATTCCTCACTCACATCCCATGAAGAGGTGAATGATTAAAAGATTGAATAGGATGTTCTAGAGGAATAACATAGGGATGCCCCTCCCATATTTGAGGGAGGGGTATGCACCACCATTGATGAGCTCAAGGAAGAAAATATACGTACATAAGAAGATCCATTACCCACTATGATCAGTGCATTCATGACTTTATATGAATATTAGGTGTATTAATCCGTCCTAAAGGAATATCAGGACATGTTCACCTAAAATTACAATGTTTTGCTAGGACATGAACATTAGGTGACCAACCAACACATTGGTTTATCGAAAGACTATAATGGATACATGAAACCATCCATATGGACCGAACTAAATCATTCTTAAGAAATTGGTATCGATGTGGATAAACTCATAAATTTTTACTTCATGAAAGAGGTAAAAAATATGAAATGGCTAGCAAAAATCATCCATGTGTAGAATACAAACTGTTAAATCAGAGTTTTCACCAACATCAGATATGTCAACATGAATTTTACTAAATATGGATTCCTAGATACAATCACAGAACACATAATTGATTCAATGGCTAGTTATCAGGTCCTCTCTATCATGGATGTCTATTCAGGGTATAACAAAATCCATATGTCCCTATAAGATGAATAATTCACCACATTTAAATACCATTAGGATTATTCTACTATAGTATAATTCCAATTGGATTTATGATAATATTTTACACATACTAACATGCCATGAATAATATCTTAAAACCCTTACTTACTATTTTGTTTTAATGTTGTGTGAATGATGTTGTTGTAAAATCCTAGAAATTTTTTGATAGCCTTGATTTCTAGGAGACCATGGTCAACAAGCAATAACAACATAGCCTGATGATAGACCCTTTAAAATGTTTTTCTATTGTATCATCTAGGATGTATCTCGGCATCTCTTATTCTGTTAAAGCTTCAATGTCCAACCAAATAAAACAACACATATCCTTATTAGGACACCTTCTTAGAATCTTAAATAATATATAGGTCCTCTAGGAAATGTAGCATATATCCATCGTTCGATATCCAACCATTCATGATTTGTTTTGCATTAATGAAACAGGTAAATAAGGTGTCACATATAAATAGATAGTGAAATATAGGAATCATTTGAAACAAAAATTAAATAACTATTGAGTCCACCAGTATTAATTACACACATTAAGGGGAATACAATCATCATATATATGATAACCGTTGAGATATAAGTAGGTGAATTCCTTGTGAAAAATAATAATGATGGGATTTAAAACAACCAATGTTTTATTAGTCAATCGATGATCAATGATGAGAATTTTTATTTCTATATCCAGAAATGTTTTCTAAGATTAATATTTTCAGATTAAAAACAGAGGCACTACCTACAATACTATAATGTTCAATTGGACTCTCATAATTACCCACTCAAATATATCCTAATTTTTCCTATATTTACCAAATTTCTGAAATGGTGGGAGGTTTTCTTTCAATATTTTATATACTATTCATAACTCATAATCTTGTGAAAGGTCATGCCACAACATATTTCCTTGCAGAACATCAATATAAATAAACAACATCATCAAATAATTTACTGCCTGATGAAGAGTTATTTTATATTTAGGAGGGTCCTACATTTTTGATTTGTTTTTGGGTAGCTCATATAGGATCTCCGCTGGTAATATAATGGAGGAAATTATTTTCAATAATGATGGGTTTTTGTACTTTTATCGTTTTTCTAGAAAAATGATTTTTTACCTAACTTCATCCTGCTGCCAGAAGTCTATATCAATAATAATATGGAATATTATGCCCTCATTGTAGACATATAAATGGAATTGTAAATAAAAATTAACTATCTAACTATTATAAATGATATAGAGTTGTCAATCGTACATATTAATAAAGATTACGACATTAGAAATGAAATGATAATTTCCCTTCCTGGCTATATAGAAGTGTTCATGGAATAGTTCCCCATAGATCCAATAGTTACTCACAAGCTTCAATCATAGAACACTAAGGTATTTGTTTTGGAGAATATATCTATATATATAGCAGTTCAAAATAGGGATGAAATAGCTATCAACTTCTCTAATTGTTGGATAGTCTCACATTTTGTTCAAGTCAAAACATAGGAAATAAAAAAATTATCTATATCCCCATGTTATATTGTCCTTCTATGGGGATGATGAAACAAATTATGAAATAAATCCAAAATGGAGTAATTTGATCAGATATAAAGGTGAAGGATAATATTCATATGTAGTATGTTAATTCCATTCTCTATGATGGCCCAAATCACCAGAAAGTCCAATAAAAGCGACGATTTGATAGAATCCTCGGATTAATCAGTAGAGAAGAGGTTATTACAATTATAGAATAATTAATTGTCAAATCATTGGGTGCTCAAATATTTCGGTAAACTATTTATGATAAAATTTTAATTATTGGATTCTTTTGGCCTTTGATTATACAAGATTGCATAGAATTCACTAAAAAATTTCATTCCTACCTAGTGCATGCCAAATCCCACCATTAACCCAAAAAATTTGTACATATATAAAAATATTAATGGACAATTTCAAAATGCAGAATAAATGGCTAGCGATCATACACCCACATCCATGACAAATTCCATCAAATTCGTATTAAATTCTACTGATTTCATCTCCAAATAAGTCATAACAATGCCCGTCAAATAATAATAGATTGAATACATCATCATATTTGTAAAATTGGACATCATTATTAGATTTTGTGTCCCTCATACAATACATATAGAAAATGGAACTAATTTCTAATCTTCTATGGTAGAAAAACAATACCAAGAGTACAATATCATAAACAAACTTTCAACCTATAATTGAATGAGAATTTTTTATTTTTTGAATTAATATAACCTTAATATTGTTTTCATTTCGTGAAACACTAAAGAATGGTCAATTTTTACTATATCACTATATAATCTTATGTTATAAGAAACAACAATTTCATCATGCAATACACATAACAGAAATTTTGGCCCGATATACACAAAACATTGAGGATATCATATGTTATACACAATAATGACTTTCCTCAATGACTTACATAACCTGAAATACCTAGGTATACAGAACAATAATATATTTTTAAAATATGATTATTAATTATAATAAGATTAAAATTGACATAAAATAACAGTTATGAGTAGTATTATCTAATTTTTAAAAATAAACAGTGTATATAATATAATATTAATTCATAGTCTACCAATTAATTATAAATGAATATGAATTCTGATTGAATATAAACGGATATATTATTATGGTCACAAAATCATTTTACAATAAAATTTTAATTTTTAATTAATGTCTGGTAATACCATAATTCAATCCTTCCATTCTCTTAGAACATCAACATGGCATATGTTACACTCAATACCAAGTTTCAACAAAATATAATTTTATTGTTATTATTATTTAAATGAGTTATTTATAAACTAAACATTAGAAATATTAATATTAATAGTAATAACTACATAAAAGTTATTGTTATAATGGTTTCATATGAATAAAACATCTTGATAAAAAATATATTTTTTAATAAATCCTTATATGTATGAAAAAATATATTTTCTCAACTGAACAATTATTAAAGTCCATCTGTGAAAAAAAATCAATTTTTGAATAATATTAAGATATAATTTTATAATGTAAACCAAATTTTTGAATTAAAAATATCAACATTATCTAGGGGTAAATTGTTTGTATTTTTCTATGAAATTTGATTTTGACGAATACTGAATATTATTGCGTTTTAGTTTAAAACTGCATTATGATTAAATATTTATTAAAGATAAACTATAAATTAACTTTTTTAAGGACACATTAGAAAAATTATAAATCTATTAATAAAATTTAGGTAATTATAAAAAATTTCACTTTAAAATTGAGGATAAAAACAAAACAAACTTTTGATCTTTTTTATACTTTATAAACCTGTAATTTTATTCTGAATGTGGGATTCACATTACTCATAATTTTCCAAATTCTATGAATTTAATTTCAAAAAATATACATAAACCATTATAAACAGTATATTATTTATTTTAAAATAATATCAAATTAATTTTTTGAATAAAAATATTAGTAAGGGTGCTTAGGATAAATCCTAGAGATTATGGAAAACTACGCTTAATTAAAGACTAAACCTTAAGATTAAGGACCCAAATGACATATCGACTAATCCAAAACTTATTATAATTACATAGTTAGACATTAAACATACCATTAATGATATATGTTGGTTTTTAATTCCTTTTCATTAGGTATGACATGTGTACACCTAACTTGTTTTTAAAAATTTAAAATCAGTCCATTTTCTATTTCTATAAATGGGAACTACCTCTACCTCTTATTCAAAACATTAAAAACACATAATATTGAAAAATAAATATCAAATAAACTTATTATAATTCATCCCTTACCCCTATAATCCTTAAATTAGTTATAAGGAAATCTATGGAATACTTTTAGAATAAACCAAAAGGAGTTACCTGATTTAGAGGTAAAGTCTTCTCCCAAGTCCTTTCTTTTATTTTTCTTCTCCACCCCCTCTAAATATATTTCCTATATTATTATATAAAAAAATATAATCCCATATATTCATGGATTTTTATTTAATTTTTACTACATACACATACTCCCACCTCCATCTAATGTGTTACCAACATTCTGTTTCTATGTATAGAGAATTTCTACCTCACAAAATAATGATTGATCATTTTTCCATTGCCTACTACCATAGTGGAAATTATGATGGAAACAGTTCTTATAAATGTACGATTTTAATTTTTTTATATATTTAATCTTAACTATTCCTTTATAAATAAAATATATTTTTACTTCCCATTTTGTGATAATATGATTTTTTTTAAGATGTGTGGGCTACCCCACCCTCCAGCTTTTATGATGTGTTCATAGACCACATGTATAGTATTATGGAATTTTTTTAGTGAATATATAAGATATATATGATATAATAAATATTTTTTAATAATTTTATATACATATATATAAATATATGTATTTTTTTCCAGTCTATCAACATTATAAATATATATAAATAGAGTTCATTAGCACGTACGACCTACCGTCTCCATGAATGATGTATTACATTTCATACATATATATTATATAGATTATTATAATACACATATATTGTAAATAAATGATATTTAAATCATGGGTTAAAATCATTAAACAATGATAAAAGGTATATATACCAATGATATAACAAATTAAGACACGTGTGAATAATAATGTGAATATTACCCGAAGTGAAACCTTAACATATAATATTTATAAAGATAGTAATATAAAGTCATAATAAAACCATATATGGTAGTAGATATAATAATATGTTTTTTCAAAATATTTATAACAAATTTATTATTATTATATAGGTGTTTTGAATGCGTATGATGAGTGTCAAGACACATGTTATGGGGATTTCATCTCAATTTTTATTCTCCTGAGATACAAGTTATGTTCACAAATGATTCCCTATATGTTGTGTAAATACTGACCATGATTTTATTCAATTTAAATTATAACAAATTAATTGGTATTAATACATCATTTTTATGAACATTCATTCATGGTGTTTTTGGTACAAAAGCAACCAAATTTGTAAAAAAAAATTCTCAAATTTCCTTCTTGGAGACTTAGGTTTTGGTATTTACCTAAAATCTCTTTATGGTGTCTATACTACTGTTTTACATGTTTTATCATGAATATATTTATTTTACTGTTATTTTTCTTCATTCAATTTCTTTTTCTTTTATAAAGAGTATGATCCCAATTTAACAAGATATAAGTTTTTATTGAGATAATCTCATGATATTTCTAGATTTTTTTACAATTATGCTTCCATTGGTTAATTTTTATGTCCCATATATAAAGTCACTAATGGAATTAATTATAATATATTTTTTCATTCTATATTTGTCACGACCTCTTCCCCACAAGGTGTACCCCTCCTATGTTGGAAATTTGAGAAGCGAGATAATGACACCCGAGTCCCACCTCTGGTAGGCCTCGGGATGGTGATTAGAACCGAGGGTATAGTAAACAAAAAATTTTGAGGCATTAACCTCAATGAGATCACATACGAATGAGAGAGATAAGACAGACACCAACCAACTCTATGTCAATCATTAATATAAATGAAATCCAAAGTACACATATGTAATGTCTTGAAAAACTACTACAACTAAAAGTGGAAAACTGCAAGTACCCAATATAAAGTAAAAACAACTACAAACACAAGCTTGAACAGCCCCTGTAACACCATTCTAGTAGAAACCTACTTGATCTCCAACCTGCTCCAAGTTACCTGAAAATCAATATATATAGACCTAGGGTGACTATAACAGTATACTCATTAGGATCCTCCCTCAATCCTCTCATGATAAAGTAATGAAGGAAATTTATAGCACAATGAACAGTAGGAGAAACTAAATCATCACATAAATATGTATAATATGTTCCCAACATCACCATGTCTACTCTTACCACGTATCTCATACAAGAGTATATAATTAAAACATGAATATCAAGGTTACCCCACTACTACTTCTCCACTAGTTTGCCTCTTTGACTAAATGTCACACATCCTAAGCATCTCTCTCAACAAACATTTGTATGCAGACACCTAGGAAAAGCACCAAAACATACACATTTTGCAACAAAACCACCACGTCCACCTAAGAAAGTAACTAGTTAGTTTCTGGTAGCCACCACAGCTCGTATAATATGTATCATACATCGGGTATTATACCAAAATCCATTATTGCCCATACTCCAAGTTAATATCCACAAGCCATCAGATCATATACATTTTAAACCAATATTATACCATAAGAATATATATCCAGAATATATGTGTGTCAATAACCACAATAAATTACAACCACATACACACATATATAGATAAAAGGAACTATTGTTCAATCAATCACAAGAAACTACCAAGAGAAGTGAGTAGGACTAATTGGGTTAGTTAGCATTATATCCTCCCACCAAAATTTTGGGGAAAACAAACCTAGGGTTCAGAATCCCCACGATGTCAGTTTCCGTAACTGAAATGATGAAGTATCATATAGAAACAAAAAAAATATATAGAATATATAATTTCTCACAACCACACTGTGGTCATAACATGGTATTAGACTCAACTAGGGCTAACGTCTCTCAAAATCTCGATGAAACTTCTAAGACTAGGTATCATATAAGCACACAACCATTTAAAGGGATTTAAAATATTACTTCATTACCTTTTTATTAGTTGCACTTTATGTACATAAATTCATCAAACATTAATTTATCATCAATAATTTAAACATTATATTTCATTTGCATCACACCCTATGTTCAATGTTTCATCAAATTACTACCTCATCATTGCACCCCAGCAAGCTCCAACCCCATGAGTTATCATCATTTATTCAATTATTTATTAATATCATTACTTTACCATATTACCAGGCATTCTAGAAAAAAATTCTAATGATTTTATCCCCAATGGGGATCAACATGGTGAGTAGATGAACTACCCATCGAGTCTTTGATGCCTATAACAAAAAAATACAACCATTCTCCTTTGAGATGATAATTACAGAATGAAAGTGGAAAACCCCACACATCTTCTCCCCTTTTTGAAGGAGGGTAAGAAAAAACATGTAGGTTCCATCTTCAGAAAACCTAAACAATAAGATATAATAAATTTTTTAAACATTCTTACTTAATCAATTTGATTATCATCGATTTACAAAAAAAACATAAAATTCGTTCACATTCATCTTTATAATTAGCTAAAAGACAATCAATTAATATTGTATTTATGTTATTTTCCAATTTCTGTTATGAAAGAAAAGCTAAACCATAAAATTATAGATATCACACAATCTAGAAAATTAATAGGCAATAACACATAATCGATATCAATTTATTAATTCAGTTAAAATATTTAATATGTCAATTCCACTGTGATCCAGCGTATAATACATGCTAACTTTACAGGTGAACTTAAAAGAAAATAGAATCAACAAACCCCTTACCACAAATAGTTATTGATGTTCTTTATATGACAATGAGCCACACAACGGGTAATGATATCCTTCCCTCATGACTACTGTGTCCACCCAAGGATGAAGCGACTCCACCACACTGGTCAACAACCCATAAAAGCCCATTAAGAACATGGATATATCATTCTATAAAATGGAAGGAGAAACAGTAGGATATGAAGCAAAAATATTTATGATACATTATAACTTATATCAATGATTGATCGATACTTCTTGGTTGTAACAAAAATAAAGGGCCACCAATCCAAGGGGGAATGTTTGATTGCAGAAATCATAGGGGAAGGATTGGACGGTTCGACTAGCTCACACACAGGAACAAGGAGGAATAATATAGGGAGGAAGATATCTTGTCCCTTTAGATGATTTAACAGAGTAACGATTTTTGATACACTGGATTTTCAATTAAAAGAGGATAACATTAAACAATGTGGTTCGACTAAGTAAATACAACCTAATCCTTACGAAAAATTAATATAGGAGTTATGGCCATTGAATCAGCCATAGAGTCCTTAAAAAATGCTTTAAATTCATTTAACATCAAAGGAAATGTCAAAGGGGTGAAACTGTAGGAAGCTAGAAACAATGTTCATGAACACGAAATTTGGAAATAGAAAGAGGCTACCGTTGGAATCTCACTATTATGGAATCACTTTTCATGAACTCAAAATTTGGAAAAGGAAGGAGGGTACCATTAGAAACTCACTATTCTTGGAACACTATTCATGAACTCAATATTTTCCAATGAAATGTGGCTAGCATTGGAACCACATAGTTCTAGAAACACTATTCATGAACTAAATAATTAGTAAAGGAAATAGGCTACAGTTGGACCACGCTGATGGAACTATTCACATCGACCATGCTGATGAGACTATTCACATCGACCTCCTTAATGGTAATATTCTCATCGACCTCACCGATGGCACTTTACACATCAAGCTCACCGATAGAACTCTTCACATCGTTTTCATAGATGGAACTGTTCACCTCAATCTCACTGATGGAATAGTTCAGATCGTCGTCACCGATGAAACTATTCACATCGACCTCACTGAGGTAACTATTCACATCGAACTCACGGATGGAACTGTTCACCTCGACCTTATCGATGGAACTATTCACCTCAACCTCAATGAGGTAACTGTTAACATAGACCTATCCAATAGAATTGTTGGCATTGTGATCACCAACCAAACTCTTCACATCAAACTCAATGATGGAACTATTCACCTCAACCTCATCAATGGAACTATTCACATCGACCTCACTAATGGAACTGTTCATATTGACCTCCTAGATTGAAATTTTCTTGCCAACCTCATCGATGGAACTGTTCACCTCAACCACACCGATGGAACTTTTCACGTCAACCTCACTGATATAACTATTCACATCCACCTCACTGAATGAACTATTCAACTCAACCTCACTAATGGAATTGTTCACCTCTACCTCACAAATGGAAATATTCACATCGACCTCACCAATGGAACTATTTGCATAGACCATGCTGATGGAACTGTTCACATTGACCTCCCCGATAGAACTCTTTACATCAACTACATTGATGGAAATATTCACATGGGCCTCACTGATGGAACTATTCACCTCAACCTCACCGATGGAACTGTTCACCTCGACCTCACCGATGGAACAGTTCACATAATTGCAAATTAGGAAAAGTGTTTGGGATATGTCACCTTGACCTCTCGGACACCTCCAATAGAAGATTTCAGCAATGGAATGGTCCTGAGAGGTCCGGGCCATTATATCAGATACCTCTCCAAACAATCTCATCCTCAAGAATTCAAATCCAACCAAAATGGGAATAGAAAAGAAGTATGAACAACCACACACTTAGATACATCTCAAAAGATAGCAAGCCCCAAGAAGCAACCTCTAACGCCCAGACCCTAGTTACCCAGAGTCGGTGCATTATTACATAACATTGGCACGATCACAAGAGATCAAGTCTCGATAGAACGATTAGTTTAGTAGCCTTGAAAATAATAGATACGTTAATTAGATTTAAATTACATTATAAAATGAAGAACTACCAAAACATAGTCTCCAGAGTCCACACTCGTATCCCTTAGACAATCCCTATAGGTCAGTCATTATATACTTCTTCGCATCCTAGGAAAAATAAAACATAGAAAGGGGTTACATCAGATGCTCAGAACGGATAACAATATAGCATAAAATTTCATAAATTAACATAAACATTTATGGAATAGTAAGACTAAAACAAAATCCTATTAAACATGAACTTCATTATAATATTGAAGAGATAAAAATAAGAAAATTCCATTTACTTATTCACATAGATATTCTACTAGTAGAATAATCACATGCAATACCAATAGCCACCTTCATTATAATGGAATTCATAATTCCAGACTTCATAACCACATAGTCAAGGCCTTGTGTCAAGACTAAAAATAATATTTTTTTGATGGCCTAGTTCCAAGACAGTAGTTTTTCTCTTGAGATGTACCGATTCATAGAGGATTTAAAGCAGGCTCCACCCGTTACTTACTAAGTCCAATCCATTCCTCATACGAAAATGTTTAAACATAACATAAATATTCATATTAAAACTAGCATACAGAATGTAAATAAATTTTACATAAACCATGAATAGTGTAAAAATAACACCTCAAAAGTCAAACATATAAAAAAACATTAATACAATATGGAGGTTGTGTATCATAAAAATTCAACTTCAAGTAAGATTAAAATCCATCAAAGGATGTTGACGTAGATGAAATCATAACATTTTATAGAGAAATACCTCTTCCTATACTGAAATAATTTTAAATTCATATAATTAAAAAATTAAAAAATTAATTTGAAAATATTATTATAAGATTTTAAGGGAAGATTCGATGATGTTATAATGGCAAAAAATATCTACACCCACCGTATAAGTTAAAAAACATTCTTACCTTAATTTTGTCGAAAAGGTCATAAGGTACCTTATTTGGGAAACTACAAAAAGGCTCCTTTCAGACCACATTACAAAAATTCAAAAAAGGGTATAAATGACTTTAACCCGTAGTCCAGTAAATAATAATTTTTTTGTAATACAATTTTTAGAAACATGGATATGGATGATAAAGAGGTCCTAGTAGATACTTACGTAAAAACAACATCAGAGAATAAAGAGATTGGGAAATTAACCCTTACCATGTAATATTCTTTGTTTGAGGGTATGTCAAACTATTCTATTATAGTTAAATCATTTTTATTAAATTATACAAGAACTATATACATAAATATGATATCAAATATGAGCTTCTGATATTGATTTGATAACGATATTTCTCTAGTTCATCGTTTCAGTTATTAACTCATTCATTCTCCATTATATGATTTGTTACGTAAGTAATGTTTATTATAAATTAGATGTTTATTATTAATATTTAGAATGATATTAGGACTTTAATATTTTTTAATCATCAAATTAACGTTATTCTTGAATGGATACGATGGGGAACGAAACTCATTGCGTTCATGGAGACAGTAATCCATACATACGCCCAAGCAACAATATCATTGTTTTGATATTAAAATCATATATAATTGGATAGTATATCATATATACAGAATAATTACCATGATATATTTATTATTTACACCATTTATACTCATTTTTATTCCCATAAAAATTATGAAGTATTTGAATATCAAACTACACCACGACGGGGAGACGGTAATCTGTACATATGCACGTATGGTGAATTTTTCATTTACAGGATGGATGGATTAATGAATATAGTTCTACAATTTTAATAATAACATCAATTTATATATAAGATACTGGAGATATTATTTTATAATGGAAACAAAAAATAAATAGAATGTGGAAGAAGACAAGAACTTGAATGAGGAAATGACATATTTACCTCTTTTTCTGGTTCTTCCTTTATATTTGATCAAAAGGGCTCCATAGATTGTCTTTATGACTAATGTAACGACCCTAAGATGAATGGAGTACAATTGAGAGTATATGTTGGTGATGGTTCGCCTAGCCAAATGGCTTTGACGGTGTAAATTTGAGAGAAGGTGATGTTCCCTTTTATAAAATGAGTGAGGGGCAACTTGGGAAAAGATTGAAATATTATTTTATAATAATATCATTTTCGGTTTCTAATGTATCCAAAATGATTTATTTAAAGTATATAGTTGGTATGGATTTCAAACCACTCAACCAGTAGGTTTTAGATAGGTTTGGGTCACTATATTAACATTATCATTTAGATTTACCTCTTAGTTAAATAGTTTGACATTAACCATGTCTCTATGTATTTTTTATATTATATGGTTAATAAACATACTATAAACATTCAATATAACCCCAAAGTAGTTCATTAATGACATATATAATAATATTTAAGCACTTTACCCAATCCTTATATTTTTAGGAATAGAATAAAAATTAATAATATAACATTTGGTTTAAAAACTCATTTTTGTCAATTTTGACACTATTTGGTATTTTGTTTTTGTTAAATTAATAACAACATTATTACTTCGAATAAAATTCATTTAATCAACCCTAAAATTTTTTATTATCCAATAAAATTATTTTAATTCATTAAATGTATAAAAAAATATTTATTTGGATATTTATAATTTCAATAATTTCAATATTTCATTAATAAGGTAATTACTGCATCATTATTATGTCATAAATAACATTAATTATTTAATGTCTAAAAATTATATATAAAATACAATTATGTAAAAAATATTTTTTTCTAATGAATATTTAGAGTCTAATTTAACTTATGTATAACAATATATTAAAAAATGTTTTGTTGTTAAACATTGATTTTAACTCTTTTAACTCTTCTATATATAAAAAAATAATAAATGTCTTAATCTAATCCAAGTTGACCTAATGGATCATATATTATTTCGAATGTTGATTTTGGTCGAATTACACTTATCCAATAGAAATAGATTATGTGTTAGGGTAATAATAATATCATTTTTACCCTAAATTACCCTAGTTATTTTTAACCATGATAAATAATAGTTAAAAGTTACTATTCAACAAAAATTATTTTAAATTTAATGAACAACATTTTAAAAACTGATATAAACTGTGTCTCTCGGATTTTTGATATTCAACTCACAAAAGTGGTAAAATTATGTTTTATACAAATTGGGAAATGCTCCTAGGGGGTGGATAATAGACTGTAAAAAGTTCGATAAAATTTTATATATCTTAACATATTATAAAATGACACCAATGAATTATGTTGAAAATATATAGGTATTATGTTTCTACTTTGAACTAAAATAAATATAAATAAAATAATTAAATATTTAATAAAAAAGTGGTTTTTAAACAATAATGTTGTGTTTTTCACTATTCATCAAAAATTGAAAGTTTTCAGAAAAATACAAAAAATTCACCCTATGCTAATTTTTACATTACAAATCCAAAAATGACATCCATTTTGAAAGATAAAATCCATAAAAGTTTATAAATTAGATATTACTATTCATAACAACTAGTTTGACTGGTTATTGTGTGTTTCAAATTGAAGTTCCTTACAATACAACCTATTGTATTATTCAAAAAGAAATGTACTGTGGAAGCTTATGATGTTACATTCTCCACTCCTTAAATTAATTTTCTTCTCCAAATTTCTAGAATATTATTGTATAAAATTATTTGGGTGGTTATTCATCATATGTTCCTTAGGTTCAGATGTTTCTTCTTCCATATTATGAATTCTCCATAGAACTTTTATCAGATGAGTCATTCTGTTTCTCAGCACTTGTTATCTGGTATCAATAATTTTTGTAGGCTCTTCACAATAATATAGATCTAGTTCTAGTTGAATTTTCCCATAGGTAGGTACATGCATTGGGTCATGCATTTATTTTCTCAATAGTGATACGTGGAACACATCGTGATCTTTGTAGAGACATGTAGGAATTGCAAAATGGTAAACTAGAACCCTAATTCGTTATAGAATTTCGGTAGGTCTGATGTACCTTGGACTCAGTATACCCTTATTACTTAATCATATAACTCCCTTACATGGAGATACCTATAATAAAACATTATCTCTTACCTGAAATTCCAATTAATTCCTTCAGTTATTGGCATAGCTCTTCTACCTTCTTGGTGCTGATTTGATGTGGTTTTGGATAGCCTTCACCTTTTACATTGTTACCTCAACAAGTTCTGGGCCTATGAGTTTTCCTTCACCAACATCATCCCAACAAGTTGTTGTGCGTCTTCTATTTCCATATAATGCTTCATATTGTGCCATATAAATACTTGAATGGAAGCTATTGTTATATGAAAATTCTATAAGAGGTAAATATTGATCCCACATACAATGAATGTCAGGTGAGAAAGATCTCAACATGTCTTCTAAGGTTTGAATAGTCTATTCTGATAGTCCATCAGATTTAGGGTGGTAGGTAGTGTTCAAAAGAAGTTCAGTAACTTGGGATATCTGATGAAGTTTCCAGAATCATGATGTAAAATAGGGATCATAGTCAGAAATATAGGATAAGGGTACTCCATGAAGTCTTATAACTTCATTAATATATGGTGTTGATGAACGTTCATGTGGTAAATCTTCTCTTATAGTAAGAAAATGTGTTGAGTTGGTAAGATGATCAACAATGACTCATATGCAATAATTCATTCTAGGTTTCATTGGTATCCCCATGACAAAGTCCATCATAATATTATCCCATTTAAACTCAGGTCTAGGAAGTGGTTGCATGAATCCACCAGGTTGTTTCCTTCTAGAATTCACTTGTTTAAAAACCAAACACGTCGACACAAAATCAGCAATCTCCCTCTTCATGTTGTCCCAAAAAACATTTTCCTTTAAATCTCTATACATCTTTGTACTACCAAGCTCTATAAGGAAATTGTAGCTATGAAAATCATCCATCAATTCTCTTTTTAGATCAGGTAAATCGGCAACACAATGTCTCTTCCAAAATTTCAGAATCCCATATTTATATATGAATTCACTCAATCTCCCATCATTCAAAGCATTAATTTTCTTTTGAAACTCCTTATCATCAGTCTGAGAACTTTTTATCATTTCTAGTAAAGATGGGTTGGAATCTATGTGAATAAAAATTGATGTTTGACCTTCCATGTTTATTCCCATATCAATCATTACTATATCCATGAAAATATGATCCCATTCAATTAATATCTCAATAAAAACTCCATGATCCTTTTAACTCAAATCATATGCCACCTTATTTGCCTTCCCCAGGTGGTTGTGTATAGTGAAATCATAATCCTTGAGTAGTTCAGGCCATCTCCTTTTCCTCATGTTGAGTTCATTCTATGATAAAATATACATCAAAGTATTGTGATTGGTATATATCTCACATTTTTCACCATAGAGATAAAGTCTCGGTATCTTCAAAGGAAATATTACAGCTGCAAACTCAAGGTCTTGAGTTGGATAGTGTTTCTCATGAATTTTTAGTTGTCGTGATGCATAGGCATTAACTCTATCATTCTGCATAAGGGCACAACCAAGTCTTTTCTTTGACAAATCACTGTAAATAAAAAACCCATCATTCCCAGATGGTAGATTTAAGATAAGATTATTTAATAATATTCTATTAATTTCATCAAAATAATCTTGACACACTTTTGTCCAAAAATATTTAACCCCTTTGCGTGTGAGCTTGGTTAATGGGTTATCCAACAGGGAAAAATTCTGGAAGAAACATCGATAATAACCTGCTAAACCAATAAAATGATGCTCCTTAGTTATAATAGTTGGTGAGGGCTATTATTGGATTTCCTTGGACTTTGAAATATCAATAGATATTCCATCATTGTAGATAATATGTCCAAGAAAAGAAATCTCCTGAAGCCAAGAATCAATCTTGTTAAATTTCTCATATAATTATTTTCATCTAAGTGTCTTTAGAATAACCTGGAATTGATTTTATGATCTTTGTATCTTTTGTATTATACAAAGATATGATCAATAAATACAACTAAAAGTCATCAATATATTCAATAAAAAATGTATTCATTATATCCATGATGATAGAAGGTGAATTTGTCATCCCAAAATGCATTACAATAAACTTGTAATGCTCATACCTTTTTCGAAATACTATTTTCGTAATGTCTTCCTTGTTCACACACAATTGATGATATCCATATCGATGGTAAATCCTTGAAAAATATCTAGATTCATGATATTGGTTGAATAAATCATCAATGGGAGGTAGGGGATGATTGTTCTTTATTATTATATCATTGATTTCCTTGTAGTCAATGCACATCCTCAGAGATCTGTCATTATTCTTAACAAAAAGAATAGGGGCTCCCCATGGAGAAACACTAGGGAAAATAAATCCCTTGTTACTCAATTATTCTAGTTGTTTCATAAGTTCCACAAATTCCACAGTGGACATTCTATAAGGGGTCGTAGATATGGTCCTTGAACTAAGAATTAAATAAATGG
The DNA here is from genome assembly GCA_963277665.1 of Viscum album. Taxonomy (NCBI): domain Eukaryota; kingdom Viridiplantae; phylum Streptophyta; class Magnoliopsida; order Santalales; family Viscaceae; genus Viscum; species Viscum album. The sequence continues at coordinate 1,028,742,713 of OY728125.1, forward strand.
AAAACTCAATTTCTCATTCGAGAGGATGTCTAAGTAAGTCTTCTGGAAACACATCAACATATTCGTGGACAATAGGTACATCCTTTATTTGAACATTCCCTTACTCACCCACAGTTATTTCAATATCTTCCTCCCCAATAATTAAATTTAGTTGAGCTACTGGCGGTGGATCTAAATAAGAATTAGGTGGTGACATTTCTTCTCTAATGATAATGTACTCCTTGTCATCATCGAGAATTGTAACCTCCTTATTCTTATAATAAATTTTCACATCATCATCCCAAACCCACCCCATACCAAGGAATATATCAAATTCAATCATGGGTATGATTATTAGATCAGTAGATAAATATCATGTATATACCCTAATGAGAACTGAATCAAAAAACATTGTTGCAAGGAAACATCCATTAGGAGTTTTGACTAACAACTCCCTTGTTAAGTAAAGTTGAAAATATCTAATTTTTATAGAAAAAATGGGAATATTTGAAATAATGAGATGAACCATAATCAAAAAAATAATTTTTTAAACATGAGGAAAAAATTTAATTACCCGCCACCATGTCCTTTAGATCATGAACCATAGTAGTAGTGATGTCATATCTTGGCCTTAGTCCCCTAGACTTTTCCAAGTTATGTTTCCAATGAGGTTAGGATATTCATTTGGATAATTTCTCCTTTCCTAACAATTGTATCATTCAACATTGACAGCCTATTTCATCCCCTTGAAATCAAAAGCGTGGTTTCCTTTTTCACCACCCTTGTAACAGACTTTCATTCCCTTCAGGAAACTACGAAGGTGTTTCTTACAACATTAAGTGCAGGATGGGCATTCAAATTTCCCATTCATCCCCTTATTTCAATTTCAAGAGTGTTCAACAACTCTTATTTTCTTATACATTGCTTTAATGTCATAAGACATAGAGAATTATTTTTCTTTCCTGATAGCACATGAGACAATATCTTCGTACAAAGAGAATGATTTTGAGAATAATGCTCGACAGATAAAGGGTTTTAACCCATCAAAGAAATGATCAATCTTACTTCTTGGGTTACGTAAATAATCTACAACAATCCTCCCAAACCTTGTAACGATAGCATCGTATTTTGGACATTCACATTCTCCTTTTTTTCTCATACTCAAAAATTGTCGTTCCATATCTTCTTGATGGTCACGAAGAAAATATTTTTCTATGAACATCCCTTTAAACTCCATCCATTTCATATTCTATACTTTATCATATTTCGTTTTTTATTGATTCAAGGACTACTATTGATCTGCATCTCCCGTGAAGCGATGAAATTCCATGATAACGTTTTCCCTTTCGCAACTCCCCAAATCATTAAATATTTTATCTATAGAATTTATCCATTTCTAAACTACTAATGGATTTGTACACCCATTAAATGATGGAGGTTGTTACCTAATGAAGCCTTCTAAAATTTATCCTTCACATTGTGTATGAGGGTGCTCTATACAGGTAATGTTATTATTCATAACTTGAGTGGGTTTTCCCAGTATAGTGAAAAGTTAATCAACACAAGTTGCATTACCAACTCCACTATACTTATCTTGAGTAGGAGGAAAATCCCTACATGGATTACATGCATTGATATAGTTTCCATTCCCTCGACTAGGTACCATTTATAAATAGTGGAATACACTAGATTAGTTTATGAATTCCAATGCATAATTTCAAACTTGTAAAACAGTTAAAATAAATTGAAAAGTTTCTGGATATAATCCATAAACATAAAAACATTTTCTTTTAGAAAGTATATACTCATAAACCCTTAATAATGATTTATAATGAAAATGAGAATTATCCTAAGCATATCCACTGGGAGAGTTGTATCCAAGAGTGCAGCAAGGCCCATTGTCATGCACCAGTTCCCGTTCACGTCTAGCTCAAAATAGTGTTTTGGTTTTTACCCCAAAGAAAATATGTGCCAGAGCCACCTCTACCTTCTTGTATCTGGACAAGGATGTATTGCTTGGAAAACTAACAAATTCACTATAATACAAAAATTCTAGGATGTTCTTATATACTAATCCTCATAGTCTATATTATGTTAATATTCTCTAATCAGAGTTTTTCTAAATAGAACATCCAAGGTTTTTACTGAAATTCCTTTGATACAAACTATTACTCCCCAAACATATTTATCCAGAGATGGTGCATTATTACATAACATTGGCAAGATCACAAAAGATCAAATCTGAAAAGACTGATTAGTTTAGTATCCTTGGAAATACTAGATACATTCAGAAGTTTTACATTACATTATAAAATGGAAAACTGTAACAACATAGCCTCCATAGGACACACTCATATCTATTAGACTATCCCTCCAAGTCAATCATAATATACTTCTTCGCATCCTAGTAAATATAAAACATAGAAAGGGGTGAGCTCAGATTCTCATTAAGGATAAAAATATTGCAGAAACACTCATAAATAAGAAAAAACATTTAAGGAAATGAAAGACTAAAACAAAAATCTTTTAAACTTGCACATCATCATAATATGAATAAGATAAAAATCAACTAATTACATTTACTCACATGAATATTCTATTAATCGAATAATCAAAAGCAATATCAATAGAAGCTTTCATAATGATGGAATGCATAATGCCAATCTTTGTAAACATATAGTCAAGGCCTTGTGCGAAGACTACAAATAATATTTTGTCAAGGCCTTACCCCAAAACAATAGTTTGTCTCATGAGACCTACCAATTCATCAAGAAGTTATATCTGGCTCCAACCATCACTTACTAATTACAATTCATTCCCCAAACGAAATGGTTTAAACATAACAAAAATATTCTTATTAAAACTACCGTATAGAATGTCAATACAATATCAATAAACCATGAATGGTATAAAAATAAAACATACATAGTCAAACATATCAAAAATACTTCAATACAATATTTAATTTTAGATTCATAATAAATCATCTTCAAATAAGCTTAAAATCCATCAAAGGATGTGGACATAGATGAAATCGAAACTTTTCTTTGGAGAAAGATCTATTTCTATTTTGGAATCATTTAAAAGTAAAATATTTATTAAATAGAATATTTTTTTTTGAAAATATTACTATAATATTTTAAGGGAATCTTTGATGATGTTATAATGGTAAAAAATAGTCGCACCCACTGTATAAGTTAAAAAAACATTCGTACGTTAATTTTTTCAAAAATGTCATAAGGTTCCTTGTTTGGAAAACGATGGAATGATTCTGTTCAAACTAGTTTATAAAATTACAAAAAATGGTATAAATGAATTTATCCCATATTCTAGTAAATATAAAAAAAATTTGGAAATCATTTTTAAGAAGCATGAATGTGTATGATAAAGAGGTCCCAATAGATATTTACGTAAAAACAACCATGGAGAATAAAGAGATTCTAAAAAACCCTTACCTTGTACTTTTACTTGGTTGATGGTATGTTAACCTCCTGTATAATAGTTAAATCATTGTTATTAAATTATAAAAGATCTATACAAATAAATATGATATCAAATATGCTCTTCTAATATTGCTTTGTTATCGATATTTCAATAGTATAATCGTTTCGAATGTTAACTGATTCATTTTCCTTTATATACTTTGTTACATAAGTAATGTTTTTTATAGATAGGATGTATTTTATTCATATTCATAATTATATTAAGTATTTAAAAATAATTTTTAATCATTGAATGAAAATTATTCTTGAATGGGTATGATGGGGAATGAATCTCACCCTGTTCGTGGAGACGATAATCCGTACGTATGCACGAGCGACAATATCAATCTTCTGATATTAAAATAATATATAATTGGATGTTATATAATATATACATAATAATTATCATGTAATATTTATTATTTATATCATTTATACTCATTTTTATAACCATCCAAATGTTGAAGTATTTGAATAAAAACCTACACCACGAGGTGGAGTCGGTAATCCGTACGTACACACGTATAGTGACTTTGTAATTTATAGTGTGGATAGAATAAGGAATTTGGTTTTAACATTTTTATAATAACATCAAAATATATCGAAAATAAAAATTTTATTATTTTATAATGGAAACAACAAAGAAAGAGAAAGTGGAAGAAGAAAAGAACTTGAAAGTGGTGATGAAATATTTACTTCTTCTTCGTGTTCTTCCTTTTGATATGATCAAACGAGCCCCATATGATGGATTTATGAAGAAAGAAAGGCATGTAGGATGAAGGGATGATTGTTGAGGGGATATTTGGACCAGAGTTTTTTGATCCAAATGGAATTGATATTGTGAATTTGAGATAAGGGGAAGTGCCATTTTATAGGCGGGGGAAAGGGAACCTTAAGAAAATATTGAAATATTATTCTATTATAAAATCAATTTAGGTTTCAAATCTCTCCAAAATGATTTGTTTCAAGTGTATGGTGGGTATGGGTCTGAAACCACTCAAACAATCGGTTTTATACAGGTTTAGGTCACTCTATTAAAGTTATCATTTAGATTTAACTCTTAATTAAATCGTTTGACATTTACCATCTCTCATTGTATTATTATATTATATGGTTAATGAACACACTATAAACATCCAAGAGAACAAAAAGTGGTTAATTAATGACATTTATAATATTATTTATGTTGTTTTCCCTAACCATATATTTATAGGAATATAATAAAATAAATAATATAATTTTTTTTTCTGAAGACTCTTTTATTCCAATTTTGACACTATTTGGAGTTTATTTTATAAATTCACAATAGCATTAATACTTCAAAAAATCATTCAATCAACCCTATCCGGTCATATTATCCTATAAAATTAGTTTAATTCATAAAGGACATAGATTATATTTATATGTATATTTATAATATCAAATATTTTAATCTTTCATTAATAAGGTAATTACTGAATCATAATTGTGTAAAAATCAATTTAATTATAAAATGACTAAAAATTATAAATAAAATAAAATTGTGTAGGAGATCATTTTAGATTTCTAAATAATATTTATAGTTGAATTAATCTTATGTATAACCCTATATTAGAAATGGTTTATTTATTAAACTTTGATTTTAACTCTTTTAACTCTTCTTTAAATAAAATAATAAAAATTGTCCTTATCAAATCCAAGTGGACCTAAAGGATAATATATTATTCATATGGTTGTTTTTTTGAATTACACATATCCAATAGAATTTGTATATGTTCTAGTGTAATAATAATATCATTTTACCCTTAATTACCCCATTTACTTTTATCCGCGGTAAATATAAATAAAAAATATACTATTCACCAAAAATTAGTTTCATCATATTGAACCACATTTTACATTATTATATCTTCCATGTATCTCAGATTTTTTAAATTCAACTCACAAAAGATGTAAAATTATGTTATATAATAATTTGAAAATGCTCATAGGAGGTGGGTCAAAGATGGTAAAAAGATCGATAAACTTTTATATAGATAAAATTATTAATAAATAACTCAAATGAATTAAATAGAAAATATATAAGTATTATGTATATATTTTGAACAAAAATAATTTTAATAAAATAATTTAATATTTAATTAAAAATTCGGTTTTAAACAATAACGTCGTATTTTTCACGGTTCATCAAAATCTGAATGTTTTTAGAGAAATACCTAAAATTCACCCTAATCTAATTTCAATATTCTAAATCAAAAAATGAAGTCCAATGTGATATATAATATTTATAAAATTTCAAAAATTGGGTATAACTATTCATACCAACTAGTTTGATTAGTTGTGGTGTCTTTGAACTCGAAGTTGCATACAACACAAGCTATTGTATTATTCAATGGGAAACATAATGTGGATGCTTGGGGTGTTACACAACCAAATAAAGACATATCATGAACATGAAAGGTCTATAACCACAAAGGGGATATCATTACATGGAAAGAGTTAAACATCAAAAAAATCTGGGTACTGAGCACGTATCTGTGACTCAACTTCTCACATACTATCCTCCATGCCACTGTGTCGCCACAAGGATGAACAAAGGGGATAAAACCCCCATGAAACACCTTCTTTTTTTTTTCTTATATCTCCATAGTTTTCTCCTTAAAGGTCGCATAATCACCATCATCAATCTCTCCCAAATCGATGTTTTGAGCGTCATAATGAATATAAAGACGGAGGTGGGAAACCTGAAAAACATCATGTATCTAGATCATCTATGGGGGAACTGTTACTCGATATGCCACAACTCCAACATGAGTTAAAAAATTGAAAGGCCCAACAAACTGGGAAGAAATATTACTCACATGACCAAACCATCGCTACCCACGAGGGGGAGTCACCTTTAGAAACACATGATCCCCAAAATCAAACTCAAATGATCTCCTCCTTTGATAGGTATATGATTTCATACACCCCTACACTGTCTTCATCCTCTCACGAATCACTTGAACCATATCTGTTGTATTCTGCACTAGTTTCGATCCAAGAGTTGCTGACTCTTTGACACCAATCTAGTACAACGTAGAATGGTAAGGCCAACCATACAAGGCTTCAAATGGGGCCATACCGATGGTGGAGTAAAAAATGTTTTGGTAAGTGAACTTTACCAAGGGGAAGTGCCTCATCCATGAACCTAAAAAATCCAGGACACAAGAGCATAACATGTCCCCATGAGTCTGGATGGTCTTCTTTGTCTAACCATCCATTCGAGGATTAAATGAAATGTTATGGAATAGATGAGAACCAAAAGAATGTTGGAGACCTCTCTCACCCTATAGGTAAAATGGGGATCTCGATAAGAAGTGATCATCCTTGGGACTCCATGAGGTCTCACCACCTCCTCTAGATACATCCTCGCCAAAACATCCTCTATGTTTGAATCCTTGATTGTTATGAAGTGGGATTATTTTGTTAAATGATCCACTACCACCCATATAGTTTCATTTCCTCCCTAATATTAAGGTAAAATAGTATCAAAGCACATTGAGATGTACTCCCACTTCCACTAAAGAACATCTAATAGCTGGAGTAGACCACCAGGAACATGATTTTGGACCTTCACCTTCTGACAGAAAAAACTTCGAGGCACAAACACCACAACCGCATGCTTCATCCTGAGACTCCAAAACTGGCTCCTCATGGCTCAGTACATCTTTGTCACTCAAGAATTCACTTCCAAAGGATGACTATGGAACTCTATGGGAACCATCTTGCACATACTAATAGAAACAAATATCCATCCTTGATAAAACACTTGGTGTTGTTCATCCTCAGACCAACCATAAGGGGCATCGTTAAAAATAACTCGGTCTCTTCAGACCTCTACCTCTAGATCCCCCAAATGTGAATCTTCCACTAGATTACCCATAGATGACTGCACCATCATTTGAAAAAGTCAACCCTTGCACCCAAATTCTCCCATATCAATATGTAATGTTGATAGTTCTTCTATTACTCTCCAGAAGTTATGGGATTCACGCACTGCATCACTTCTTGCCTTCCTAATCACATTCCCCATTAAAGGTGTATATCATTTTTCGATGTCGTATTCATATAAGAACTCAATCCACCGACGTTACCGTAATTTCAATTCAAACATGGTGAAAACAAACCTCAATCTCTTACTATCAGTGAAAACCACAAAGCGCTTTCCAATGAGGTAATGTCTCCAGAACATTAGAGTAAACACCATGGCTGGAAACTCATCATCATGGGTGGAATAAATACATTAATGGGGACACAACTGCTGAGACCCATAAGAAACAAATGATCTCTACTGCATCAGAACATAGCCTAACCATAAATGAAAAGCATTATAGAAAACATCAACCTACACACCCTCTAATGGAAGACAATGAATTATAACGCTTACTAACATCTATTTTAGAAACTCGAATGTTTCCTGAAATTGATCAGTCTATATGAATGACCCATCCTTCTTATTAAATTCTCTCAGAGGTGTCACAACTCGAGAGAAATCAGTTATGGACCTCATGTATTAGCCTACGAGACCAAGGAATCTTTGAACCTCTGGCACTTTTTGGGGGGATTCCCAAGACACAACTGATTCTATCATCAATGGATCCACAACTATTCCCATATGGGACACAACATTCCCAATTATGTAGATTCCCGATCCCAAAAACCAGGCTTCAAAAAAATCCCAAATATATGGTTTTGATGAAGAACTCCCAAAATTTTGTGTATATACTCTGCATGCTCCTCATCAAACGTATAGTACACAAGGATGTTGTCAATGAAAATCTCCGTGAAAATTTTCCAGAACTCAAAGAACACAGTATTCAAAAATCCCGCGAATACAGCTGGAATATCCTCACATCGAATGACATTACAACAAACAGATAATTCCCATGACAAAAATTGAATGCAGTCTTCAGGATATCCTCATACTTCACACGAATCTGATGATATCCTGTCTATAAGTTGTTCCTCGATATCCAACTTGCACCATTCAGTTTATCAAATAAATCATCAATATGTGGAAGAGGATAATGATTATTCAATGTCCCTTTTTTAAGCAATGATAATCGACACACCACTAAAAACGTCCATCAGCCTTCACAAAAAAATACTAGTGCACCCCACGGTGACACAGTCAGATGAACAAAACCGCAGTGTAACAGACCATCAAAGCTATATAGGTAGCTCTCGTAACTCATAAGGGCCCATCATATATGGATAGATAGAGATAGGAGATTCTCCTGGTTGTATCTTGATCCCAAACACGATTTCTCATCAATGGGGTAATGATAAAACCCCTTATGGAAAGCCATCAGTGTACTCTTCTACAATCCTAGGAAATTCCAACTACTAAACCTTTGAAGAACGTCACATCAACTCATCCATAATGTATGATAAGGAAGAAAAATTCCTCTTACCCATATGAGGGTCTCGCTCATCACCAAACACCACTGAATATCCATCTGCATTGAAGAAATCAACCTACCTATTAAAGTAATCCACAATATCCGGCACCGAATAAAAAAATCCATGCCAAGGATGGCATCATATGGTTGTATCCATAAACAAAGGAAATCTTCCCTAAAGCAGTGCTTCCCCAACACTAGATAACTATATATACATACTTCAAACAAATCAGCTCGACCTCCAACTGGTGTAGTCAACACCAAGGGATCAAGAAGCCTCTCTACCTCAAGTCCCAAAGCATGGAAAATGGTCGGTGATGTGAAGTAGGGTTTCACTCTTGAATCAATCAAGGCATAAACCAATGTAAAAAAATAAAAGGATACATTGAATGGGATCTGGATCACCTGGTGCTAGCATTGCAAAGCATGAAGCTATTCTTGACCGCTTTTATGACTTCTATGTCCCTGATAAAAACCACAACCACAACCACAGTCTTCTATCTAAGGAAGGGGAACATTACAAGGCTATACTCTACCTTCCCCAAATACCCTATGCTGATTTAATGCTGGTGCAACATGCTGCTTCTCCCTAGGATGGAACTGCCTCAATGAAAGAACCTGGAGTGGAAATCCAAGTGCACGATGACTGCTCTGAATGGTCAGGATCTATTGCAAATAATTACTGCGACCACCAAAATAGAAAATATTTATGATCCCTTGGAATTGTCTTGAGATATTACTCCCCCCAAAAAATGAGATACTAAGATTTGGGACCCACCCCATCTGAATGGAAACTATTATGCCCAGAAAATTGAGAACCTCGGACAACAGATCTACTTCGTGAGGAGTCATGCAGACTCCCCTCTCGTGATGATCTGGATCTGGCCAATGTTCTCTCGACAACCTCTACCCTTTCCATAAACTCATGCTATTTATTCATCAAGAATGGGGTGACTTTTCACTAGATCTCTGGAGTCAAATCCTCCTTGAAATGCATCACCCCGGCCTCCTCATATGACAACAGGTCCAAAGAATTTCGTAAAAAGTTCTTGAAACATATTAAAAACTCTCGCACACTAGAGATCCACTATCAAAGTGTGAAATGTTCTTGGTGACTAGATACCTTCACATTCAATGAATTACACTCGACAATAAATATGTCCTGAAACACCTCTCAGGAGATCCCTGACTCCTCACGATCCCTGAGGAACAAGAACCACCACTGCCTCACTACTTCACAAAAAATCATCTCAACCAAGGACACCTAGTGCTCCTTCCAAGAATGGATTGAACTGAATCCTATCTCTACCTTCTCCAACTAGTCTTCAATGACTGCATCTCAAATAGATCCCTCATACTTATACATACATTGTTGGTGAAACTCTCAGAGTGTCCTCATCCAAGTTTCATCATCGTCAACCTCTACTAGACGACGATATACTGGAACAACTTGTTGGAAATCTTTTATGTGATCCTGATGAGGACGTTGACCTTGATCCATACCTGTAAAATAACACATATATGGAGCTCTGAAACATTAAATATAGAATACTAGGTTGTAATTAATTAATAGTTTTCTTTTATTCATTTTAGGTTAACCTATCCCATGATCTACCCATTCAAATACATGCATAAGGAAGAATGATTCCTGATCTTTTTCTAGGTCTTTACCATGAAACTAGTATCACTATGTTTAGTATCCATTTTAAACAAAATGGTCAGTAAATCAGATCATATGGGGGACTTAAAGGCCTATGTCTTATCCGGTCTCTAGTGTTTACATCACTTTCTAAAGTCCATTGACACTGTTGCCCAACAAACCCATGAAACCTCACCTATGCCTAACACCAACCACCCTCCTATATCTCAACTACACCTCTGATACCACTATTTCACAACCCTATTCCCACAAGGTGTACCCCTCCGGGGATAGAAATGAGGGAAGGAAGAAAACGACGCATGATTCCCACCTCCAGTAGGCCATAGGATGGCGACTAACACCAAGGTTATAGTAAACACACTAATGGGAGACATTACCTTCTAAGAGAAAACATGTGAAAGAGAGAGATAATACAAATGCCAACCAAATCCAAGTCAAACTACAATATAAAATAAATCCCAAGTACAGATATATCATGTCACGAAAAACTACTACACCTAAAATGGGAAAACTGCATGTTCTCAAAAGAAAGTAAAAATAGTAGCAACCACATGCCCAAAGAACTCATGTAACACCAAGCTATTAGAATCCATCTTGATATCCATCCCACTCTAAGTTACTAGAAAAATAGTTTATATAGACATAGGGTGAGTATAACATTATACATAATAGGATCCTTCCTAAATCCTCTAGTGGAAATGTAAATAAAGCACGCTAAAGAAAAGTAAACAACAAGTGAAACTAACTCATCACCTAAATAGGTACACTAATTTCCCAGCCTCACCATGTCTACTCAATCCAATAATTGTATAAATGTGTATATAATATATTAAATAATATCTGGGGTACCCTGATTCAACTTACTCACTGGTTTTCCGTATTTCCCCAATATCGCACATCCTATGCATCTCTCTCTGAAAAGGCTTTCCCGTAGACACCTGGAAAAAGCACCACAACATGCTCCATGTGCAAAAAAAACCACCACGTCCACGTAAGAATGTGACCAGGTAGTTTCTGGGAGCCACCATAGCTCGTAAAATGTGCATCATAAATCGTGTATTATTCCTCAATCCATTACATCCCATACACCGAGTAAGGATCCTCAATCCATCATAGCCTATACACCCAATACATATAGTAGTATATAAGAAACTATATCCAAAATGTATGTGTTTGAATAACCATATTCCATTATAGCCCTCTACAGACATATATTGGGAAACAAAGCCACATGGACAACTAATAAAAGAAACATCCTAGAGAAGAGAGAGGGGCTGAAGGGGGTAGTCAGCCATCCATCCTCCCACCAAAATGTTGTAAAAAACACCGCCAAGGGATCAGAATACCTGGGCTATTAGTTTCCTTAACGAATGGGGTGGAGTATCATTTAGAAATACCAAAAGTACAGAATATACTATATCTCACAACCACACTATGGGAATAACCTAGTCTTAAACTCAACAGCAACTAATGTCTCTCGGATTCCTAGCTGCCACTTCAAAACTAGGTATCATATATGCAGACAAACATTTAATGATATTTAAAACATTACTTAATTCCCTTTTTTATCAATTTCACATTACTTTAATTAGTTCTTTAAGCATTAATTAGCCATAATTTTTTCCACATTAAATTTCATTAGCATCCCACTGAAAGTTCACTATTCCTACATATTACAACCTCATCTTTGCCGCATATAGAATAGAATAGACTCATCCTCCTTTGAGAATATAAACATGGAATCCCATGAAATACCCCATGCCTCTTCACCCCTTTTGGTAGGAGGGTATGTAAAACTAGCTACCTTATGAACTGAACAATGAAATGAAGATAAAAACCAACAAGATCAGTATGCATCTAAACATTCACATCCAACCCATTCGATCACCCTAGTGTCCTCCCGTACACCCACATAAACCGATCCATATTTCCACTCTAGGAGTAAACTGCTGCCATAAGAAATAGGCCTCCCTGCCGCCACATATCACTACAATCTACTATGATCACATCACAACAAAAGCATCTAGAAAATAACCCTTATATCAATTGGCCACTTAGACCGTAAACCTGAAATAGGATAACTCAGAACCTTAAAAGGAATTATCATTTATCAAACAACCAGTTCATTAATCCATCCTAGATTAACTAATTTATTATTCTTAGGTTAAAACATCAAGAAAAATTAAAAATAAGCTATCACATTTTGATTAAACATGATTCATACATCAATTTGATTAACATCAAATTTCAAGAACATCCATCAGAGTCATTCAAATACCTCTTTATCATTAAATAAACAATTATTAGTTAATATTGGATTTATGTTCTATACCAGTTACCATTAAGAACAAAAATCTAAACAAATAAGTCATTGATATCACACTATCTAGTAAATCAATAGTATATCAATAATACTCTTTATTTCACACTTAAATAGGATTTATTACATATACTCTTCACTTTATAGAACATGAAATATCAATAGGTCTATTTTATTTGGGTCTTATGATAATTACATAACAACTTAAAACATGCAACATAACATCATTATTGAAATCATCCTTTACATGACCACTACATTCCCTCATACCTAGCATTGCATGGGATAAACTGAGGACATGCATAAGAAAAAGGTGAGCTATAAAGTCTATTAAGGGAATTCATATGGAATAGCATGAGGTATACAATACTTGTTATACAATAGGAATATCAATGGAGAAAAATAGAAACATGAACATAAAGTCATGATTAAACATGATAATCATAACATGGAAATGTGGAAACAACACATAACATGGAATTTAGCATGAGGCAAGACTCATTGAACATGGAGCATTAATAAATCCCCATTGAACATGAATCACGAGTAAAACCTCATTGAAAATGAAGTATAATGAGTCACCACTTATTGCACATGACGTATCATGATACTATACCAAATGCATTGGAGTGCTATCAGGGCGTACCCTTCTTTAACTTTTTATTTTATGCATAAGTGTGCCACATGGATCATACAATATGGAATCAATCATAATAATTTATTCCATGATAATGGGATGTGGAATACATAATTGAATATTTATAATCAATAAGTAAATGTGAATTTAGGGGAATACCCTTCGTAGAAAAATGGGCATGGTATTCACCACAAAATGACTTTGTCTTGGAAAAACATGGTATAATTTTAGTAGTATAATAGCCTGACATAATAATTCAAAAAAAATGTTGATGTGAGATAAAGGGTTGTATTTTTAATTGCCAAGACCAATCTAGTCCATCATGTTGTGAAACTATGGTGTTAGAGGTGATTTGGAAGGTCAAGGAAGCTTGGGGTGTGATTGGGTGGACTTTTAAGGAAAGCTAAAGGGTTATGGGATTTTCACGGGAGGTACACGGTTTGCCTAAACCGTACAGCCAAACCATTCAAGGATGGCCAGGGAGGCAGTGGATAACACACATTTAGGGAAAATTTTGTCTAACCATGAAGACTAACCATGTGAGGAGTGATTGTTGAGGCAGAAGTTAGCACACAGTTACCACACAGTTTGTTAAACCGTGTAGACTAACCATGCGAGCACATAATGTTAGATCCTAAAATTGTGGATCTGACTCGTTTTTCCTTTAATCACCCCGTTTAATCCCCTAATCGGCCATAACTCTGTATTACCCTTCCTTGGATGTGGAAGAACATCTCCCAAGCGTTTTGGAGGCAATACAGAGGCTTATCTTCGCGAATCGATGCCGGTTTCTCGATGTATGCGATCCTTTTGTTTGGTTTGATAGATCTACCTAGATCTTCTTCCCCTCTTCTCTCGAGATCTTAGATCTACACATGTTATGGTTAGATCTAGGTGTGTGGATTTAGATTGTGATGATATTTGGTCTTGGTTGTCTTAGGAGAGGATATCTAAGGAGGATTCTTGGAGAATCGACCCTGTTTTTTAGGCGTTCATCAACCATTGTGGTTTTCCTCGAAAACCTTTGAGGTAGGGGATTCATGGATTCTTTAATTATTTATGTTAAATCATAGAGTAATCATGATTTATTCATTTGGATCATAATGGAATTGACCTAATTAAATACTTGAACCAAATTAAAATAACTGGCTTTATCACATGTTGTTGCATTGTATCGTGATGACAGTTTGCCTCTTGATTTTCTAGATAAGTGTCATATCTATGCCTTGCTTGTTACCAATGGGGTTCTTGATGAAATTGATAAAGAACGTAAAGCCAAACTTAATTGATAATTGGTTGGCTAAATATAAAGAGGCATGAAAGCAGACCTGGTTCTTGTTGTGACTTGATATTGATCAAATTTGGTATAGTAAGCATGTTTAATCTTCGGTGATAGCTTACTGAATTGGTTCATGATGTTGGAACCAATGAATTGAATTTTTTAATTCAAGATGGATTAAATAACTTGATTGAGTTACAAGAAGGGTTCGGAGATACCCTCTTGTTGTGAATAAGGGAAAAAAGTCCATTTATTGTGATTGTGGGTGCTTGTTGTTTGAAGGTCGGATGCCTAAAGGGCCAGGAGCCCAAATTGTTGTAATGTTTGTTTTCCTGCTGCTTGTGTTGTGATGTGACCCTAGAGGGGTGTTGTGATATCTTGTGTTGTGATGTGATATTGGATGGGTCTTGGGATATGTGGAGGCACAGAGGCCTTGTGGTTGTGACAGTGGATGACTCCTAGAGTGGTGAGATGTATCATTCTATGCATGTGGGTGTTAGGGAGGACACTGTGGATGATAAAATAGGATGGATGTGATTGTTGGATGTTTATTGATTCTTGGTTGTTTATCTTCTTTACTTTTCCCCATAGCTCAAGGCAGCTCGTCCTGCTTACCATTCTTCCGAAGGAGGCGAAGAAACGCATGGTATGACACGTTCTATCCGTGTTTAGCCTCTCAAGGGAGAATGGGTCTACGCTCTTGCTATAGGCGGAAAAGACTCGACGAGTAGTACATCTACTCACTGTATTGAGCCCCCCTATGTTTAGTAGCATAGGTTTCTTTTCTAGAATGTCTGGGAATATGGGAAAGTAATTCTGTAATGAATGTTTGAATATATGATGCTATCCCATGGGGATAGAGTTTGTTGGAACATAATGATGAGGTTGAGTAATTTTGAAGGGGCAGTGGATTTTGGTTGTAGTGTTAATTGAATTTAATGTGGAAATTTTTCATGGTTAATTAATGTATAAAGATTTAATTAATGTACAGTGGAATTGTTAAAAATGGAAGGAAGTAATCTAATAAATCCCTTTAAATGGTTGTGTGCTTATAGGATACCTAGTCTTAGAAGTGGCAGCCTGGAGTCCAAGAGACGCCTGCAGTTGTTTCTAAGACTAGGTTATGCCCGTAGTGTGGTTTTGAGTTATAATATATTTTGTACTTTTTGTGTATCTATACGCTACTCCACCCTGTTAGTAAGGGCTGCTAACACCCCGAAGATTCTGAGCCATGGGGGGTGTTTTCCCCAACATTCCTTTGGGAGGATGAATACCTGACTACCCCCATTGACTCTGCTCTCTTCTCTTGGTAGATACTAGTGCCATTGGGCACATTGGTTAGTTTTCCCCATATATGTGTAGAGGGCTGTAATGGATGGTGAATTTTTCACACACATATATTCCGGATATAGTATCCTATTGACTGCTATATGTGTAATGTGTATAGGATATGATGGCTTGAGGAACCTTACTCAGTGTATGGGCTCTAATGGTCTGACGTATAATAACTGACATATGATACACGTTATGCGAGCTGTGGCGGCTCCCATAAACTATGTGGTTACTATTGGATGAGGGTATGGTGTGGTGCTTCGCCCAAGTGTCTGTGGGCAAGCCATTATGGTGCATGTGGTGCAGATTATGGAGCATAGACCATGTTTATATGGGCAAGCCTTTGGAGAGAGATTCACAAGATATATGTCGTTGGGGAAAAGTGGAAAACCAATGGGGTAGTAGTAGCTGGGTACCCTTGATATTCTTTACAATATGCTATATTATTTTATGCGTTACTTGGAGAGGGTAGCCCTGGTAAGTTTGGGAACCTAGTATACATATTTAGGTGACGAGATAGTTTCACTTGTTGTCCACTGTGATTTATCATGATTTCTTTACCTTTGCATGAGAGGCTTTGGGAAGGATCCTACTAAGTATACTATTATACTCACCCTATGTATATATATACTTTTTTTTTTCAGGTCACTTGGAGCAGTTTGGAGATCAAGCTGGTTACAACTAAATTGTGGTTTCCCGTGCTGTTCGGGATTTTGGTCGCTGCTGTTTTTACTTTCCTTTGGGTACTTGTAGTTTCCCCCTTCAGTTGTAGTACTTTTTAATGTCATTTCATATATGTAAATGGGTTTCTTTTATATTTCATTTCTAAGTTGGATTTGTTTGGTGTCAATCTTATCTCTCTCTTCTGCATGTGTTCTCTTAGAGGGTAATGCCTCCCATTTGTGTGTTCATTATACCCTCAGTGCTAGTCTCCAACCCATGGCCAACTAGATGCAGGACTCGGGGGGGGGGGGGGGGGGGGGGTCATTATCTCCCTTTCCACATTACCGGCCAAGGAGGGGTACACTTGGTGCATATGGGGTCATTACAGAGTGGTATCAAAGGTCTGGTTGAGGGATAGGATGGAGTTTGGAGTTAGGCACAAGTGAGGTTGCATGGGTTGGCAGGGAAATGGTGTTATTCATGTTTAGAAAGTGAGGTAAACACTGGAGACCGATTGAGACATAGGCGTTTAGGGCCCCATATTATCTGATGTAGAGACCATTATGTTTACAATGGCTACAAAATAGGGTAATACAAGTTACAGGTTAAAGACCTAGGAAAGGATCGTGCATGATTCTTCTCTATGCCTGTGTTTGAATGGGTATACCTTGGGATAAGTTAACCTAAAACTAATAAAAGAAAAATATTAATTAATTATTGTTGAGTATTCCATATTCCTATTTTAGGAGGTCTAATTGTTTTATATTTTTTTAGGTATGGCTCCAGGTCGACGTCCTCGTCTAGGTTGCATAGAAGATGTCCAGCAAGCTGTTCCAGTAGGTCGTTGTATGGTAGAGGTTGACAGCAATGACACTTGGAGGAAGACACTCCAAGAGTTTCATCATCAGAGTCTGCAGAAGTACGAGGGCTCCGATTCAGATGCAGTTAGGGAAAACTGGTTGGAGGAGGTCAAGATAGGATTTAGTTTGATCCATGCTCAGAAGGAACACTGGGTTTCCTTAGCTGTGACGATGTTGTGTGGAGCAGCAAGGTAGTGGTGGTTCTTGTTCATGAGGGATCGTGAGGAGTCAGCTATCTCATGGGAGGAGTTCCGAGAATATTTCAGAGTCAAGTTGCATTTCTCGACTGCAAAGGCGTCCAGTCGCCAGGAACATCTTACCCTTTGACAGGGGAGCTCCACTGTTCAAGATTTTGGAATCCGTTTTTAGAACACTTTACAGTATTATTTGGACTTGTTACCAGATGAGGAGGCTAGGGCGAGGAATTTCGAGGAGGCTTTGCATCCATAGATCCAGCGCTAGGTCACCCCATTTATGCTGAAGACATATATTGAGGTGCTGGTGAGGGCGATGGTTGTCGAGAGGACTTTTTACAGGATCGAATCATCAAGAGATGGAAATCAACAGGATTCCTCACAAAGAAGGGTTGTGGTCCGGGGATCCCGGTTTTCAGGGAAGAAGAGTATTCGTTCAGCTGGGGGTAGGTCCCATCCCTTCACATATCGTTTCTCCATAGGTAGCGACTCTCAGGCCTATTCCAAGTGATCAAGAACATGTTTTTCTTGTGGTGGTTGAGGCCATCAGCAGTGGGGGTTCCCGACCTTTTAGGGCAGTCATCGTGCATCGGGCGCTCCACTCCAAGTTCCTCCATTGAGGTAGTTCCAGTCGAGGTTGCAACAACCAGTTGTACAGGCTTTTGATCAGAAGAGGGTAGATGTGGAAGGTTGAGGACAACCCCATGATGCTCCTTTTCCTAAGAGAGCAGAACACGACCGTGGTGGTGGTCATTGTCAGGGTCAGAGAGGACATAGAGTAGGCCGTGGTCAGCTTCATGCCCTAGCGTTTACAGCTCCAGATGAGCCAGACGTCGTTCATGGTACCCTTTACTTGTTTTCTACCTTGGTGTATGCCTTGTTTGATTCAGGTGTGACACACTCCTTCATATGACCTACCCTTGTCCATGCCTTGGGACATGATGTGGAGAGGCTTCCAGTGCCCTTTGTGTTTACTACGCTAGTTGGAGTTTGAGCTAGCGTGTTTGATGTATGTAGAGATTGTGAGCTAGTGTTGGGGAAACACCACTCTTGGGGAGATTTCCTATGTTTACAAATACAACCATATGATTTCATCCTTGTAATGGATTGTTTGTATTTGGTGCAGGCTATTGTAGATTTCGTTAGGAATAAGGTTTTATTCTTTGGTGCGGATGGAGAGAATGTGGTGTTTGTTGGTGAGCGAGACCCTCGGATGGGTCACAGGTGAGTTCTATCCTTATCAACCATGGTGGTTGAGGTGATGTTGAGTTCTTCAAAGGTTTAGCAGTTGGTGTTTCTTATGTTCATAGAGGATTACCATGATGTCTTTACAGAAGAGGTTGTAGCCTTACCCCCTCGTCGAGAGATTGAGTTCGGGATCGAGCTATAGACAGGAGTGTCTCCTATATCTATGTCTCCATATAGGATGGCCCCTTATGAGTTACGAGAGATACATATACATCTTGATGGTCTATTGCAGTGTGGTTTTGTTCGACCAATTGTGTCACCATTGGGTGCACCAGTTCTATTCGTGAAGAAGGCCAACGACAGTTTGTGGTTGTGTGCCGATTATCATCGCTTAAACAAAGTGACAATAAAGAATCACTATCCTCTTCCACGGATTGATGACTTATTCGATCAACTGAAGGGTGCAAGTTTGTTCTCAAAGATCGAATTGTGGTTAGGATATCATCACATGAGTGTGAAGGATGAGGATATTTTGAATACTACTTTCCGTTGTCATCATGGGAATTATGAGTTCTTTGTAATTCTGTTTGGTGTGATGAATGCTCCAACTATGTTCATGGGTTTGATGAATGTTGTGTTTTTTGTGTTTTGGGACATGTTCTTGGTAGTTTTCATCGATGACATCCTTGGGTACTCCACATCTTATGAGTAGCATGCCGAGCATCTATAAGCCATTTTTGGAGTTCTTCGTCGACATCAGCTGTTCAGAAAGTTGTCAAAGTGTGATATTTGGGCTCGAGAAGTCCGTTTCATGGGGCATGTTATGTACCAACAGGGGGTAGCTATGGATCTATTGATGATAGAATCCGTAGTGTTTTGGGAATCTCCCAAGATATTTTTAGAGGTACGAAAATTCCTTGGGCTCATTCGATTGTACAAGAGGTTTGTATCCTATTTCTCAGGTGTTGCGACTCCTATGATAGCATTGAATAGAAAGGATCATGCATTCATATGGACTTATCTGTATTTAGAAGATTTCGAGTATCTAAAAGAGATGTTAGAATGTGCTCCAGTTCTTTGTTTCCCAGCTAAGGGAGTTCAGTTTGAATTTTTCGACAATGCTTCACATCTTGGGCTAGGTGGTGTTTTCATACAGCAGAGGTCAGTTGTTTTTTATGGGTCCCGACAGATGCGTCCCCATTAATGCAACTATTCCACTCATGACCTTTAGTTGGTAGTTGTGGTGTTTGCTCGGAAGTTGTGGAGACATTACCTCATTGGTGAACACGTTTTGGTTTTCACTGGTCATAAGAGTTTGAGGTATGTTTTTCTCATAGCAGGACTTGAACTCCCGAAAACGTTGGTGGATGGTGTTCTTGCAAGAATATGACTTCAAAATATTGTATACACCCGGAAAAGTGAATGTTGTGGCTGATGAACTGAGCCTAAGGTCATGTAGTGATGTTGTGCATGAATCTAATGATTCTTGGAGAGTAATGGAAGAACTATCAGTGTTACATCTTGATATGGGAGAAGTAGGGGGTAGAGGCTATCATTTTTAGATGACGGGGCATTCATCCCAGATGTAGAAGGTGGAAGAGTCCCAGTTGGGGGATCATGATGTGGATGTCTGGAGAGAACGATTTGTTTTTGGGGAGGCCCCTGATGGTTTGTCTGAGGATGAACAACACACAGTGTTGTATAATGGATGTATTTTTGTTCACATGGAAATGTCCAAGACGGTCCTCAGAGAGTTCCATGGTTCTCCTTTAGCGGTGCATCCTGGTGTGACAAAGATGTACAAATCTTTTACGAGCCATTTTTTGTGGCCTAGGTGGAAGCGTGCGGTGGCGGAGTTTGTGTCATGATGTTAAGTCTGCTAGATGGTGAAGGCAAAACACTATGTTCCTGGTGGTCTAATCCAGCCATTAGAGATTCCTCAGTGGAAGTGGGAGGACATTTCAATGAACTTCTTTACTGGCTTACGTCGACCTCCGGGAGGATATGATTCTATTTGGGAAGTAGTGTATTGCTTCACCAAATCAGTCCACTTTATAGCAATCAAAGAGTCAAGCTCAGTGGATGTTTTGTTGAGGTAGTATCTGGAGGAGGTGGTGAGACTTTATAGAGTCCCTAGGATGATCATTTCTGATCGAGATCCTCTTTTTACTTCCAGGGTGTGGAGAGGTCTCAAACATGTTTTTGGTTCTTAGCTATTCCTTAGAAATTCTTTTCATCCTCAAATGGATGGTTAGATGGAGCGAACCATCCAAACTCTTAAAGACATGGTGTGCTCTTGTATTCTTGATTTTGGAGGTTCATGTAGTAGGCACATTCACTTAGTGGATTTTTCCTACAACAATTGTTTCCACTCCACCATCGGTGTGGCTCCGTTTGAAGCCTTGTATGGTCGGCCTTTTCATTCTCCGTTGTGCTGGACTGGGTTCGGAGAGTCAGTAATTATCAGACTGAAACTAGTGCAGAATACAACAGTGATGGTTCAGGTGATTCATGATAGGGTGAAGGCAACACCAGATCGTCAGAAATCATGTACCGATCATAGAAGGAGACCCTTAGAGTTTATTGTTGGGGAACGTGTGTTTCTGAAGGTGACTCCCTGTCATGGGCAGTGAAGGTTTGGCCATGGAAGAATGCTTTCTACCTAGTTTATTGGGTCTTTAGAGGTGTTAGCTCATGTTGGAGTTGTGGTGTATTGAGTGGCACTTCCCACACAAATGAGTCCGATACATAATGTTTTCCATGTATCGCAGCTCCATCGTTATCTTCATGACGACTCTCACATCATCGATTGGGGAGAGATAAATGTTGAGGATGATTCCACCTTTGAGGAGCTACCTGTAGAGATACAAGACCGCGAGTAGAAGGTGTTGTGCGGGCATTCCATCCCATTTGTTCGTGTCTTTCGACATCATGGGGGCATGGAGGAGAGTACTTGGGAACGCGAGTCACAGATACGTGCATAGTACCCAGAGTTGTTTGATTTTTAAATCTTTTCATGAATCTTTGTTGCTAATGTGGTTGTGAAACCTTCATGTTTATGAGATGGCTCCCTTTGTTTCATTGGTGTCTTGCTCACTTTTGAGAGGTATCTTAGTGGGTGGTTGTTCAGACCCTATTCGTTTTCACTTTAGGTGGGTTTTGGATTCTTGTGGAAGAGAATGTTTTGAGAGGTATATGATGTAATGGACCGAACCTCTCCGGTCCATTAATTTGGGAAAATATTGTTTTAGAGGTGTTCTGGAAGGTCAAGGTGGCATTGGGGTGCGTTTGGGTGGAATTTTAAGGAAATCTAAAGGGTTACAGACTTTGCACGAGAGGTGTACGATGTGCCTAAACCGTGTGGCCAAACCCTACAAGGCGGGTCTTGGAGGCAGTGGCTAGTGTACAGTTAGTACGCGGTTTGTCTAACCATGTGGACTAACCATGCGATGAGTGATTGTCGTGGAAGAAGCTAACTCACGTTTAGCGCACGGTTTATTAAACCGTGCAGACTAACCATGCGGACAATTAATGTTAGATCCTAAAATTGTGGATATAAATCTTTTTTCATTTAATCACCACTTTTAAGCCCCTAATTAGCCATAACTCAGGATTGCTCTTCCTTGGAGATGGAAGAACCTCTCCCAAGCGTTTTGGAGGCGATTCAGAGGCTTCTCTTCACGAATCAAAGCCAGTTTCTCAAGGTATGTGATCCTTTTGTTTGGTTTCATAGATCTACCAAGATCTTCTCACCCTCTTATATCAGGATCCTAGATCATCACATGTTATGGGTAGATATAGGTCTGTGGATGTCGATTGTGTTGAGCTTTGGTCTTGGATGTGTTAGGAGTAGAGATCTACGGAGGATTTGTGGAGAATCGACACTAATTCTTGGGAGTTCATCTACTGCTGTGGTTTTACACAAAAATCATTGAGGTAGGGGATTCGTGGCTTCTTTAATTGTTTATGTGCAGTCGTAGAGTTATCATTATTTAGACCTTTGTCTCACAATGGAATTGATCTAATTAAATTCTTGAACTAAATTAAAAGAATTTATTTGATCATATTTTTTTGCTTTGTACCATGATGACGGTTTGCCTCTTGATTTTCTAGATAACTGTGATATTTATGCCTTGCTTGTTATGCATGGGTTTCTTGAGGAAATTGATAAAGAACATAAAAACAGAATTAATTGATAATTGGTTGGATAAATATAAAGAGGCATGAATGACTACCCGGTTCTTTTTGTCACTTGATATTGATAAAATTTGGCATTGTAATCATGTTTAATATTCAGTGATAGATTACTGAATAGGTTCATAATTTTGGAACCAACAAATTTAATTTGTTAATTGAAGATGGATTAAATAACATGATTGAGTTCCATGAAGTGTTTTGAGTTACCCTCTTATTGTGAATTAGGGCAAAAAACTCATTTGTTTTGATTGTAGGTTCTTCTTGTTTGAAGGTTGGATGCCTTACTAAAGGGACAAGAGCCCAAATTGTTGTAATGTTTGTTTTCCTGCTGCTTGTGTTGTGCTATGACCCTGGAGGGGTGTTGTGACATCTTGTGTTGAGATGTGACCCTTGAGGGGTCTTGTGATATGTGGAGGAAGGGAGGAATTATGGTTGTTGTAGCGGATGATGCCTAGAGTGGCGAGATGCATCAGTTTAGGAATGTCGGTGTCAGGGAGGACACCGGGGATAACAGAATGGGATGGATGTGATTGTTTGATGTTTTTTGATTCCTGGTTGTTTATCTGCTTCACTTTTCCCCACTGCTCAAGGCTGCTGGTCTTTATTACCCTTCATCCGAAGGAGGTGAAGACACTTGGGGTATGCCAAATGCTTTCTGTTTTTAGCGTCTCAAGGGAGAATGGGTCTACGCTCTGGCTAATAGGCGGAAAAGACTCGACGCGTAGTACATCAACTCAACTTGTTGATCCCCCTTGTGTTTAGTAGCATAGGATGCTTTTATAGAATTCCTAGTAATATGGGAAAGTAATTATGTAATGAATGTTTGAATCAATGATGTTAACCCATGGGGTTGGAGTTTGTTGGAAACATAATGATGAGGTTGAGAACATTTGGAGGGATAGTGGATTTTGGTTTTCTTGTTAATGGAATTTAATGTGAAAATTTTTAATGGTTAATTAATGTATAAAGAATTAATTAATGTACAATGGAATTGATAAAAAGGGAAGGAAGTAATCTAATCAATCCCTTTACATTGTTGTGTGCTTATAGGATACCTAGTCATAGATGTGGCAGCCTGAAGTCTAAGAGACGCTAGCTACAGTTGTGTCTATGACTATATTATACCCATTGTGTGGTTGTGAGTTATAATATATTCTGTACTTTTTGTGTTTCTATACACTACTCCACCCTGTCTGTAAGGGAAACAGACACCCTGTGGAATCTAAGCTCTAGGTTGGTGTTTTCCCCATTATTCTGGTGGGAGGGTGAATGGATGACTACCCCCATTGACCCCGATCTCTTCTCATGGTAGATACTAGTTCCATGACACACATCGGTTAGTTTTCCCCATATATGTGTGTAGAGGGATGTAATGGATTTTTTATTTTTCACACATATATATTCTGGATATAGTATCTTATGGACTACTATAAGTTTAACGTGTATAGGCTGTGATGGGTTTAGGATCCTTACTCGGTGTATCAGCTATACTGGCTTGAGGTATAATACCCGATGTATGATACATGTTATGCGAGTTGTGGTGGCTCCTTGGAACTACCTAGTTACTTTTGGTTGTGATGATGGTGTGGTGATTAACCTTGGTGTCTGCGGGAAAGACTTCGTGGTTCACATGCTATAGATTGTGGAGCTTAGCCCACGTTTATATGGGAAAGCCTTTGGAGAGAGATGCATAGGACATGTGTCCTTGGGGAAAAGAGGAAAACCAGTGGGGAAGTAGTAGCGAGGTACCCATGATATTTTTTACTATATTTTATATTATTGTATGCATTACTTAGAGAGGGTTTCCATGGTGAGTTTGGGAACCTAGTATACCTGTTTAGGTGACGAGTAGGTTTAACTTGTTTTTCACTGTGCTTTAGCATTCTTTCTTTAACGTTGCATGAGAGTTTTCGAGAAGGATCCTACTGAGTATACTGTTATTCTCACCCTACATATATATAATCTATTTTTGAGGTCACATGGAGAATGCTGGAGATCAAGCTGGTTACTACTATATTGTGGTTATAGGAGCTATTCGGGCTTATGGTCGATGCAGTTTTTACATTCCTTTGGGTACTTGTAATTTTCCCCTTCAATTATTGTACTTCTGCATGGAATTTCATATATGTACATGGGTTTCGTTTATATTTCAGTTCTGAGTTGGAGTCGGTTGGTGTCTATCTTATTTCTCTCCTCTTCATGTGTTCTCTTAGAGCATAATGCCTCCAATTTGTGTGTTCATTATACCCTTAGTTCTAGTCACCAACCCGGGGCCTACAGGAGGCGGGACTCGGGGGTAATTATCTCCTTTTCCACATTACTGGCCCAGTAGGGGAACAGTTTGTTGGGAGGGGGTTGTGACAGTATCAGAAAATTTACATGAAATGGCCAGTAAGGGGAGTTATATAGATAAATGTCTCAAAAATTGTAATAGAATTTTGATTCATGACACAAAAGAATTACTTGAATGTAAATGAGGAGAGAGAAATTCCTTTCGAAATTTCAGCATTGTGACATGTGTACGTGGGAGGTATTTAATTAGAGAAATGGGGTCTCCCATCATTCAATCAAAAAGAGGGTAGTATGGGGGATGTGATAAATCGTACCCCCAACTTTTATAATTATAAATAAAAGGGTATAACAATATTAAGAAACATGGATAGAGAGAGAAATGTAGGAATCTATTACTTGGAAATGTGATCCCAAAATCTTGAGAGAGGATTGATAGAGGAGTTTAGGGAGTTTGAGGCTCCTTGGGAGGATTATAGAGAGTGGATGGCATAGGTTGGACAAACTCCCAAGGCTTTGACTAAAGTGGAAGTGGGAGCTTGGGTGGGATTATATATGAAAGGAGAGGGAATTGTTTATTATTTATGTTTGAGACATCACACATTAAACTAATCAAAACCTCAAACAAAACCATGGGTTTTCCCATGGTTTTTTACAAATGGAAGTGGGAAAAAATATTTTATGTGGAAAATGGCTGAAATTCTTAAAATAATTTGGTTTCTTATGTGGAGGTGATTCAAACTCTAAAGGAAAACAATATAAAAAGATAAAATGTTTTATAGGTCGTTGAGGGTCCACTAAGGATTTTTAAAATTAATCAAACAAATTTAAAACCACATTATTTTAATTCTAAAACATATATTGGCTGAAGATAATTTTTAGTTTATTTTATTACATATCTACTGGGTTATTATGATGTCGTAAAACTCATTATATATTTAAACGGTATTTGATTTTTACCCAAAAATTCGACTATCTCAGAAAATTATGAAAAATTCACCATTGGAAAATTTTTACATTCAGATTCCAAAAATAATATTCATTTTATATAAATTATTTTCCAAATATGTGATTTTTTTATTTTAAAATAAAAACTGACAGTTATAAAAAATTCATGGGTTCTGAAAAAACCACTTTCAAACCATAATAATCAATTACAATTGCATTCATAAAATTATTCATTAATTTATATTTAATAAAAATTAATGTTAATAATAATAATAATACTTTGTTAAAATATTATTTAATTCAAAATTCCAGTAATTCATTGAAAAATATTTCTTAGTCGAATAATAACTAAAAATTTTATTTGTGACTACAAAAAATTTAAAGCGTAAAAATAACAAAATGTATATTATCTATACAAGAATAAGATACATATTCATATTTCTAGGGTCTCATTACATAATCCCTTATAAAACCCACATATGACTGAAGGGTATGGTTTGCGATGGAGAAAGACTCTTGGGGTGGCTCGGATAACATCGTTGGGGTGGTAATCTCTATTAACATCCACTTCTCCTATAGTTTGTTTCTATCAAGATTAAAATGTTAAAGCTAAGATTGTACTTGTTCATGAGTGAATCCCAATGACACTACCTCTTTCCGAGCTTTAAAAAATGTTCTTCCTATGAGGCAAGTATACTTGAGGAGGCCATTGCTTCCTTTGTTTGAGTAATTTGGATTTGTTAAATCCCTATAATTATACTAACCATGTGATCATTTTTCATGAACTATATTAGAAACAGTCACATTTCCTAAAGGTATATTAAAATATATAAGCATAAAACCATGGAATTTTAGATTTTATATAACCATAATATGACATAAAATTAGATAAAGAAGAATATTCGTTAATTAACTTTTGGTTTGATACAATCTTCCCCATAAGAATATTCAACTTCGAAATTTCTTTTTCCCACTATAAAAAATGTGAGTAACTCTGCTTCATCACATCCTCTAATTCCCATGTCGATTCCTCAAACATGTGGTTTTTCAACAACACCTTGAAGAGGGTTAGTGTCTTATTTCATAGAAAATTTTCTCTATGATCTTATATCTTCACTGGTTTCTCCTTATAAGACATATCATCCTCCAATTGTACTACCTCTGATGAGAGTAAATGTGAATGGTCTTATATGTACCTCTATAAGTGGGATACATGAAAGACATCATGTACATTGGCCATGGTAGGTGGATGTTCAAGTTTATAGGCCACATCCTCAACATGATAAAGAATCTTGAAGGGGGAGATGTACCTAGGAATTGAATTCTCTTTATTTTCAAACCACATGATCATATTCCATAGAGATATTCATAAAAATAACATGTTTCCAACATTAAACTCATGGTTATATACATAACTCATCTGTTGACTCCAGGACACCGTGTTATGCTACTGAATGGTTTTCACCTTCTCCATCCTTTCTTCGACCATTTCTTGTCCTAGCATCTTACGCTCACTAACATCATCCCAATATGTCAATGTTACAATCATCTTCCCATACAAGGCTTTATAAGGTTCCATTATAATTCTTGAGTGTAAACTATTATTGTAGGAGAATTCAACCAGATGAAGATGTTAATCCCAAGCACCTTTAAATTCCATTGAATGTGATCTTAACATATCCTCTAGTGTTTGAATAGTTTCCTCAGATTGGCCATCAGTTTGAGGATGATAGGTTGTATTGAGGATTAGTTCAATATCCAGATCATGTTGAAGACTCTTCCAAAACATAAAGGTGAATCGGGGATATTGATTGGATATAATAGAAAGTGCTACTCCTGAAATATTTACCACTTCCCGTATATATATCTATGCAATTTGATCCAATGAGAAATCCTCACAAATTTCAATGATGTGTGTAGACATTGTAAGATGATCAACAACTACCCATATTGTATTAATGCCTTTGGATGTCATTGGAAGTCCCATGAAAAATTTAATAGTGATGTTCTCCCATTTCCATGACTGTATGGGCAATGGTTGCATCATCCCATTAGACTTCTGCCTCTATGCCTTCACTTTCTGACACACCTGGCTCACTGAGGTATGCTTAGCCATCTCATTATTCATATTATCCCACCAATAATGATCTTATAGATCTTGATAAATCATTGTGTTTCTTGAGAGAATAGAGAAATTTTAACTATGTGCATCATAAAAGAGTTCCATCTTCACCTCTTGACTTGATGAAAGACATAGTCTTTTCCCAAATCTCACAATTCATTCTTCATTAACATTGAACTCCATGGATTTCCCTTTACTGATAACAACTACTTTCTTCTGAATTCACACATCATCATTTTGATCATCATTTAACTTTTTGAAAAGAGAATGTTTATAAATCATTTGTGAATGAATTGATGATGTTCCCTTCTTTTTTATTCCCATGTCCATCTTCATCAAATATAAGATGATTAGATGCTTCTCAATTCTCATCAATGACAGAACCACTAGTTCCTTTCTACTTATGGAATATGTAAAATTCTTCAAATTCATAGTGTTGTAATGGATTGAGAAGTCATAGTCATTGATCATCTCTAACCATATTCATTGGCGCATGTTCAACTCCTTATTTTTGAATATATACTTGATCTTTTTGTGGTCCGTATATATTCACACTTCTCCATAAAGAGATAATGTAGAAATTTTTTTAAAGATAAGCCCACACCATCCAACTCTAGATCATGTGTTTGATAATTATTCTCATGAATATTCAATTTAATTGAAGCATAGACAATGACATGATCACTTTTCATCATCACACATCCCATTCCCTTCTTCGAAGCATAACTGAATACCACAAAAAGTTCCCCACTTGGGGGAATATCGGCATGAGTGCAGTAATAATCCTCCTTTTCAACTCAATTAATCTTTCTTCACATTCATCACTCTAAAAAACATTACTCACTTCCGAGTTATCATTGTAAAAGTGTTGGAAAATCGTGGGAAATTTCCCACAAATCGTCGAAAAAATCTAGCTAACCCCATAAAGATATAGATATATGTTACTGATGTTGGCCTTGACCATCCTTCTATTGCAGTTTTATTAGATGTATCCACAAATATCCCATTTCTAGTGATTATATGGCCCATGAATGAGACCTCCTTCAACCAGAACTCACACATGTTTTACATTTCATAGAGAATATCCTTTCGCAAGGTCTCTAGTATAGTTCTTAGATTCTCCTCATGATCCTCCTTGGTTTTGGAGTATATGATAATATCATCTATAAAGACTACCAAAAATTTATTGAGGTATTCTCTAACTACTCTATTAATCATGTACATGAAAATTTCTAAAGAATTAGTGAGTCTAAAAGGCACTACTATGAGTTTATAGTGCTCGTATCTTGTATGAAAAGTAGCCTTGTGGATATCTTCCTTTTCACCCTTACATGATAATATACCGACTAAAAATCTACAATAGAGAAGTATTGTGCTCCACGCAATGGATCGAATAAGTCAAAAATTCATGGGAGATGATACTAGTTCTTTATTGTGATTTTGTTAATCTCATGATAATCGATGTAAAGGGAAATTGACCCATCCTTATTCTAAATGAAGTTGAATGGTGCACCCCATGGTGAAGCACATGGGAGTATAAACGCTTTATCCAGATTCCCCTGAAGTTTTTTCTTCATCTCCTCTTGTTACACAACAACCATTATATATAGAGTCTTACATATTGTCAATGTACCATGTATATGATCAATTGAAAATTTAACATCTCTTATAGAAGGAAGACTAGGAAATTCCTCAGGAAACACTCCTGTGATTTACCTCATAATAGGAATGTCTTCAAGGATGGTTTCATCATCAGAATCAATCACCCGATCCAGATATACATGAACATAGGGTAGTAATATCCATGCTTGAGATGATGGAGCTAAAGAAGATTCATCATACTCCTTACACTTGTATAGACTCGAGGTTGATTCTCCATATAGAGTGTGATTTCCCTCTCACGGCAATTTATGTTGGATGTATATAAGGAAATCCATTCCATGATAAGAATTGTATAAAATCCCACCAGAAAGAGTATGATGAGGCTTAATGGGACGTTCAATCAATGATTATGATAGGGGGGATTTTTATTCATGGGATGTAATGATTTCCCTATTTGTTGTTTTCACTAACAACATTACATCCATGACTTTTCTTAGTGTTGGGATTATTCTACTAAACTTTTAGGATATAATAGATTGTGTAGAACTTGAATCAAAAAGTATGTTCACTATTCATGACTGAATAATGAGTGTACCTATCACCACATTGTTTTCTAGGTTCACTTCAGCAGTAGAGATGGGAAAATCTTGCCCCTGCTGCCTTGGAGGTTGTTGGTTGCCTCTGAAAACCATTGTCCTAGGGCACTGATTTTCAAGGTGCCCGGGTTCTCTACAGTTGAACCAATGAACATTGTGCTGAGTGTCTAATGGATTGTTCCTATCCTCAGTCATAGCCACAAGTTTTTCTTGTCGATAGTTAATGGCTAGTTACCCTTCCCTTCCACACCTAAAGCATTTCCTCATCCCCTTCTGGATATTTCTAGTGTGCTTCTTTCCGCACATTTGGAAAGTGGGTACTATATTTTCTTATCACCATTTGATTTATCCATCGATCCACCTGAATTGATGTTCATAGTACTCTTCGTATCCCCATGATAACCTGAGGTTCGCTTATCTCCATTTCATCCTTGAAGGCACATCCGAAAATTTCCTCAGAGTTTTCAAAGTCACAGATCTCTAGGGCTTTCCGCAGTCTAGGTTTCATCACACAAAACAAGCGATCAAACATGCATTCAAGGGTTACGACAAAGCTTGAAGCGTATTGGGCAAGATTTTTGATGTTTTCCTCGTACGATCTGACAGATTTTTCATCTTTTTTCTTGAGGGAAATGAATTCCCTTTCCTTCTTAAGGCATAGGGTGTGAAACAATATTTATCAAAAAAATCTTCTGGAAATACATCCATTCCCATGCCTCGATCTCCTCCTTAGAAATTGTATTTATTGTGAATTTCCACCATTGATTGGCTTCACCCTCCATATGATAAGTATACAGAATAACTATATATCGTACAAAACATTGATGGATGAAGATGATCTTTTCAATGGAGTTGATTCTTTTTTCAGTGATTGAGGGATCTGATGACCCATTAAAATTTGGAGGCCTAAGTCTCATAATGCTCTGGATAGATAATTCTTCTTTCAGGGGAGGGGGTTGAATGTTCTTATTAACCCATGTTTCTATTTAAATCTTGCGATAACTGAGAGAGAATCATGAAAAAGGTCGTGATTCCCACTCCAATCGGATTTGGAATCTCATTAGCACAGTCATCACATTGATCTTCACATCTGTTGTTAGCCCGAGTCCTACTATTACCAGTCATTGGCTGGATAATAGGAAATATAGGGGTCACACATAAAGGGTATTACAAAAATAGATGACTTATAAATAGATTTTATTTCCTTTACATACGAATCTATAGGATTCAATCTATGTTATCAATGATGTACTTTCTAACATATATTCTTAAGGGAATTTTTTTATTCCCTTAATAATGGTTCCTAATAATCTTATGAATTTCCCAATGCATACCCCATAGAGTGTCACAATAAAGAGTGCGAAAATTCATATTTTCTTATACCAGGATACGTTGAGGCATGCCCGAAATTCCTTGTTAGGGTTTTCACCGCTAGGTATATCCGTGCTAGAGCCACATCTAACTGCTTGTATCCAATCATGGATGTATTGATTGATAAACCACTTACTCAATACTCACCAACATTTAGGAATGTTTTTATTATACTTAGTCTTATCTATAAGGCTTTCACTAGGGTATTCTAATCGTAATCCAAAAAATAACTAAACCTCTTTTTGATACCAACTATAACAACCATGCCCTTTATTTCACACATAAAAATGATTTTTTACATAAACTCATCAAATTATGAAACATAGAAGACTGAGAGTTCTAGTTTCTTAAAGACATAAGAACATTACATAACAACTTAAAAAATGAAAGAAAACTTCTTTATTGAAAAATTCCTTTCCATGATAACTACATTCCCTCATACTTAGCATTACATTGGTTAACCTAAGGACATGTATAAGAAAAATGTGAGCTATAAAGACTAGTACAAGAATAAAAATTAAATAACATTAGGAATAAAAAACATGTTGAAAATTGGAATATCAATGGTACACAAGATAATCATGAACATAAAGGCATGGTAAGGAATGATAATCATAACATGGAAATGTTGCAACAACACATTACATGGAATTTATCAAGAGCCAAGGCTCGTTGCACATGGAGCATGAGTAAATCATCTTTTCACATAAATCGTGAGTAAAACCTCCTGCACTTTAATTATAATGTTTCAAAACTCATTGAACATGACGTAACAGGATGATATCCTTTACCAAGTACATTAGAGCGCTATTAGGGTGCACCCTTCTTAACCATTTCATTTCATGCATTAGTGTGCCACATGGATCATACAACATGGAATCAATCATCATAATTTATTCCCAGGTAAATCGATGTGGAATAAATAAATGATGATTTATAATCAATATGTAAATTTTTATAATGGTGAATACCCTTGGTTGAGAAATGGGCATGGTATTCAGTACCTAATGACTTTGGCTTTGAAAAATGTGGTGCAATTTTGGCAGCATAACGACCTAACATAAGAATTCATGAAACAATGGTGGATGAGAGGAAAATGGGTGTCTCATCATATTTACATGAAATGGATAGTGAGGAGTAATATTGATACATGTACCAGTAATGGTAATTGAATTTAGATTCCTGATACAAAAGAATTTCTTGATTGTAAACTAGGAGAGGGAAATTCATTTCAGAATTTTGGTATAGTAACTACTGAAATGGGAGGCATTTAATGAAATTTAAAGGGGTATCTAATCAATAAAATTTAAAGTGGTATGTATGGGAGAGTCTTTAAGTCATACTCCCACATTTATAATTGAAAGTAAAAGTTCATAACAATATTAAGAAAGATGGATAAAACGAGAAAGGTAGGAATACGTTACATGGAAGTGTGATTCCTAAAGCTTTGGAGAGGCTTAAGAGTGGATTCATGGGAGCTTTAGGCACCTTGGAAGGATTCTAGAGAGGTGAGGGAAGAGGTTGGACGAACCTAAAAGGCTTTTAGTGAAGAGGAAGTTGGATCTTGGTTGGGATTATGTTTCAAAGGAGAGAGAATTTTTTAATATTTAGGTTTGGGACACCATACATTAAACTAGTCAAAACCACAAACCAGACCATGGTTTTTGACCATGGTTTTTGAAAAAGGGGAGTGGAAAAAATATTTTATGATTCCAATGGACTAATTTTTTAAAATAATTGGGTTGCTTATGTGGAGTTGAGTCACACTCTCAAGGAAAACAATTTAAAAATACAAAATGTATTATATCTTTTGGAGGGTCCACTAATGCCTTTTAGAATAAATAAAAATAATCTTAAATCACATTATTTTAATAATAAAACATATATTTTCTGAAACTATTGTTTATAGTATTTTATTACATCACTATTGGGACATTATGATGTCATAAAAAACATTATATATTTAAACGGTATTTAAATTTTTCCCAAAAATTCGACTTTCTAAAAAAAATTATGAAAAATTCATCATTGGATAATTTTGACAACCTGATTAAAAAAATAATATTCATTTTATCTAAATAATTCTCTAAATATATGAATTTTTTCTTTTAAAATAAAAACCGACATTTATCGAAAATTCATTGCTTTTTATATAAACAACATTAAATCCTTAATAAAATTACAATTACATTCATAAAAATATACGTCAATTTATATTAAATAAAAATAAATTGAATAATAATGTTACTATTTTATTAAAATATTATTTAAATCAATAATCCATTAGTTAATCAATATATATTTCTTAGTCGAATTTTATCTTAATATACTATTTGTGCTTTAAAAACAATTTACAAAGTAATAATAAAAAGAATGTATATTCACTATACAAGAATAATGTACATTGTCATAATGATAGGGTATCATTATATAACCCCTTATAACGCCATCATAAGATCAAAGGGTGAGATGTGCAATGGTGATAGACTCTTGGGGTATCTTGGATAACATTACTCAGGTGGTAATCAATATTAACATCCACTTCTCCTTATTCTGTTCTGCTCAATCTTAACATGTTCAAGCTCATCTTGGGCTTGGTCAAGAGAGGAGACCAATAAAGTCACCACCTTTGAGAGCTTCATAAAATGGGCTTCATATGTGTAAGTCTACTAGATGAGGCCATCGATTCCTTTGTCTAAGTAAATTGGATTGGTTAAAGCCCCATATTTATATTAATCATGTGATCTCTATTCAATAGCTATATTAGCAACTGTAACAATTCCTAACGGTATTTTAATATAGAAAAACATAAAACCAATGAATTACACATTTTTTATAACCATAATTTGAAATTTAATTAGATCAAGAGTAAATATCATTAATGAAAGTTTGGGACATTACATAGAGGTAATAACATACAATCAATATCAATTTATTTATCCAGTTCAAATATTTAATATGTCCCTTACACTATGATCAAATAGATAAGTAATGATAACTCTATTGTTTCACGTAAAAGAAAAAAGAAGAAATGAATCCCCTTCCTCAAACGGTTTATGACGTTCCTTATACGTAAATGAGCCACACAACGGGTTATGATCTCCTCCCACCGTGACAACTGTATCCACCTAGGGATGAAGAGACACCACTACAGTAGTCAACAACCAAGAAAATATCATTAGTAACAAGAATATAACTTTCCATAAATGGTCAAGGATAAAAAGAAGGAGATGAACCCAAAAGAATGACGATAGATCATACCTTATATAGAAGATTGATCGATACTATTTTTTTGCACAAAAAATAGAGGGCAACCAATCCAAGGAGGAAGTTTTGATCACACAACTCTTATGGTAAGTAATACAAGGTTCGAGTGTCTCACACATGAGAACAAGGGGGAATAATTCGGGAGGATTATAACTGATCCATTTAAATGATTTACCAGAACAAGGGTTTAAGATACATTGGATTTTTGATTAAAAGAGAATCACATTAAACCACACAGTATGACAAATTAAAAGCATCATGAACCTTAGGAAAAAATAATATTGGATTTGTGGCCTCTGAATCAGCCATATATTTCATATAACAAGGATTTAAATGCATTTTACGTCATAGGTAATGTCAATGGGGAGAAACTATAGGAAGCTGGAAACACTATTCATAATCCTGAAATTTAGTAAAGGGAAGAGGCTACAGTTAGAACCTCACCAATCTGGAAACACTATTCATGAACTCAAAATTTGGCATAGTAAAGAGGCTACTGTTGGAATCTATCTTTTCTAGAAACACTTTTCCTGAACTCAAAATTTGGATAAGGAATGAGGATATTGTTAGAACTTCACCATTTTAGAAAAACTATTCACGAACTCAAAATTTGGCACAGGAAAGACGCTACCATCGTACTTCACCAATGGAACTGTTTACATCAACCTCACTGATGGAACTGTTCACATCAACCTCAATGATGGAACTATTCACATTGAAATCACTAATGGAACTGTTTACCTCAACCATAATGATTTAACTGTTCACATTGACCTCATCGATGGAACTGTTCACATCGACCACAATGATGGAACTCTTCAGATCAACAACACCGATGGAACTGTTCACCTTGTCCTAGCTGATGGAAAATTCACCATGACCTCACTAATGGATCTGTACACATTGACCTCACCAATGGAACTTTCCACATCAACCTCACTGATGGAACTATTCACCTCAACCTCACTGATGGAACTATTTACATCGACCTCACTGAAGGAAATGTTCACATAGACCTTACCGATTGAACTATTCACATTTACCTCCATGATGGATTTGTTCACATTGAACTCACTAATGAAACATTTCACATCGACCTCACTGACAGAACTGTTTACCTCAACCTCAAAAATGGAATTGTTTACCTCAACCACACTGATGGAATTATTCACATTATCCTAACTGGTGGAACTGCTCACATTAACCTCCCCGATTTAACTGTTCACATCGACCTACCCAATAGAACTGTTCATAGCGACCTCACCGATGGAACTATCCACATTGACCTCATTGATGGAACTGTTCACATCGACCTCGGAGATGGAACTATTCACCCCAACTTCACTGATTGAACTATTAACCTTTATCCCACTGATGAAACTGTTCACATAACTAGAAATTTGGAAATGTGTGGGGGATATGTCACCTTGACCTCCCAAAACACCTCAAACACCATGTTTGAGAAAAGGAATGGACCTTATAGGTCCTATCCATTACAATATTAATTTAGTTGTACAATTTTTTACACTTTATTATTTAAGATTGTTAAAAATATGTTTTTATGAAATCTTGAATTTACCCGCTGTTGTTTCATAAATATATGTTCTTTCAAAACAATGATTTCTAAAAAGGGTTCCCAATAATATTATACTCATATCTAATGATCAACAAAAGAAATTATTTCCCTTTTTTACCATTGTTTTCAAGGGAATATTTTTTTCATTTTCCAGATGGGGAAATTTTATATTTTTTACATTGGACAAGGAATGTTCTTCTTACATCACAAGAAA
Source organism: Viscum album (assembly GCA_963277665.1). Classification (NCBI taxonomy): domain Eukaryota; kingdom Viridiplantae; phylum Streptophyta; class Magnoliopsida; order Santalales; family Viscaceae; genus Viscum; species Viscum album. The sequence goes on from OY728125.1 coordinate 1,028,779,912, forward strand.
CATATATGTTTGTTTGCAGTGAATCCTTTGATTTTTTATTTTCATGTCTAATTTTTATTAAATTTAAAATATATTTTTTAAAATATATCTTCAGGTAAAATTGTTTTTCAATTGTTTTCATCCAAGTTTTATTAGTTTTCAATGAAAAAGGATTTCTAAAATATCATGATTTATTTTTATGATATCAAATTATTTACATGGAAAACAATTTTGAAATCATATTCAAGAACTATTAATATGTTTTCAAATAATTTACAATGAAATTATTTTCCAAATATGTCTGAGATTTATTATATATGTTTTCAATGATATTTTTATGAAAATGGTTTTTCTTAAATGTTTTGAATATTATTTTAGAAGATTTTGGGAATAAAGGTTTTCAAATTACATAAATTCTTGTTTATATGTTTTAAAGGTATATTGTGTGAAAAAAATTATCAATTTTATTATGTAGTCATTTTTAATTAAGAATAGATATTTTACTCAAGAAATGATTTTAACAATATTTAAAAATTATTTTCCATATAAGATGATATTTATTGACGTTATTCATGCCTTTATATGAAATTATCTAATTGTTCTATTTATAGACAGTCAATTAATGAGATATTCATAATGATATGGTCTTTATAAAAATGGTTTTCTCTTTCATGGATTTTATGTTTATACCATCCATTTCTCTTTCACATGTTACATGTTTAAGAAATCCATTTCTCTTTTACGAGTTATTATTTTAAGGAAATGACTATCAAACCAATATATTTTCAACAGGTTTTGATATATTTACATGTTTATGTTACTAATTAAATTACATGGGTTTATATGTGATTGTTTATGATTTTCTGTCAGATGTATGTATGATTTAACTATGTGATGGGTGGGTCCTATTTCTACCACTAATGCATTGGTTACAAATTTATATATAATGAGATATACTAGTATGGTCTCGTGAGTAACCCTTATATACTAATATACACATGGTAGTGAACCATTTCTACAAATATTGTATGAGAAGTGAACTCATGATACTAATATGGCCATGGGAGTGAACCATTACTACTAAGATAGTATAGTGAGTGAACCCATACTACTAAGATGGTCTTGGAAGAAATGCCTTGGCTACTATGGAAATCATTTGTATGTTAATGTGTTTACCACAGTACCATGATTTATTCCTATGATACAATCTCATGGATTATGTTATTTATCTCTTTATGACTTTTATCTTGTGTACATTTTTGAAATATACCAGGATTCATATATATGATCTTTGGTATGCAGGGTTTGGTCTTCTATTTTTTTTATTTCATACTCTTATGATCATAAATATGCATAAATGTCATACTTATTTACCATTATTGATCATTTTTTGTCACCCCATTATTATGTTTCCCTTACATAGGTTATAATGATTTTTTATGTGTGATTACTAATAGTGGAGATCATTTTGGGAGATGGTGATGATCAATCAGTACTATAAGAGATTTAATTTCAATGTTTCCAAGGACAATAAACAATCTTGGTCCTCATGCATGTATTTTGGTAATGTAATGAATATTCATCTAAAATTATCTAAAATACATATTTTTTATTCTTAGAATTCTATAGTATGTATAAATGTAATGGTTTAGTCAACATTTGGAAAGAAGTTTCATAAAACATTACTGACATCTATAGGCATATTTATATAGACATGTATAGGGATGTCTCTATGTATATGTATAAAGACGATTCAATGTTTTGGAAAATGTATAGGAATTTTAGTTAAGTGTATAGTGAGTGGGTTTATAGAAATAAATCCATGTATATATACTATTTGTGGTTTTTAATTTTGAAGAGATATACCTAGGTCTAACAACTTTGACAAGATGTTCTGGGCCTGACTCAAGGTAATCTAGTACACGACATTGTACCTTGTTGTGCACCTGGTTTGAAACTCCAGGTGGATATGTTTTTCAAATTCATAAACTCTTCATGATCCATCATGAATGATTTATTTACAAGTTTTCTATTAATAAATTTGGTTAAACGTTGTTTTTCGTATATTAATGATGATGTCATGATTTAAAAATACCAAATTAAATATTTTTAACACAATGCGGTATTCCACTATAATTATAAATGCTTAAAATATACTTATAGTTGTATTCAATGGTAGGAATTGGAAGGAACTGGATTAATGTATAATGTGATGAAGATTTTTTGACGAGAAGACAAATGGGATTATATCTAGAGTGAAAGATGTCGTGATAATTTATAATCAATTTTCAAGGATCAAAACTAACAATGTGTACCTTAACATACTCTTGGACTCACCATGGAACATAAAGAAGGAGTTCACTGAGGGTTAGGGTAAGAGAGACCATAAAAATGATGATTTGGTTTCTTTTATGTTAATAATGTGGAATGAATCACCAATGTAAATGTCTTAGATGAACATGAATAATTTTTTAGTATGGAAAATAAGAACACAATGCAAGTGACTAAAAAATGTAGAGTTAGGATGGTGCAATTGATGAGGATATTGGTCTATATAAGACATCATAAAGGTTAAGTGTATTGAATTTGGAATACATTATCATTTTGAAACCAAATATACCCAGAGAAAAACTATTAAAAAGGATTATCATAGTTGTGAGATTAATGCTTACATTGTTGAAGAAGACGAGACTACAAAATAAATGTAAAAGGAAAGAGGTATTGTTTAATAGGATGAGGATTCCTTGTTATTGTAATAATGGTGGAGTAGAATAATTATGGTGTATTGGTTTTTGGATTCAAAAAATATGTTATATAAATGATGAAATATACGATGATTGTTCTAATTATGTTTTTATCTTAGTATTTACATATTGTTTTAGAATTTTCCTGATGTACTCTAGGAGTGATTTAATGCCAAGGTGATATTTTTACTAATGGAAGGTAACCATTAATATGTTATTAATTTTAAAATAATGTTATTGCGAATAAATAAATTGGATTCTACTGATTACTATGGAACTAGGTTAGGACATGTTAATAGGTGGGTTATGCTATAATTGATGAAGTTTAATATTTTTTTTTGGAATTAATGAATATATCCCATATACATTAGAATAAATAATAATGTATGTTTTCCAAAAGGACTTATATTAAATTATGTTACTAACATGTCTAGAGAAAATATACTGCTATATTTTTCAAATGTTTGGAATGTGATAAAAAATGGTAATTTTGGATATATGGGTTATAAATGTTAAGATTTTATAGTGAATTTAATTTGAATTATTCATATTTTAATATTTTACAATGGTTATAAGATTATAAATTCATAAACAATTTATGTTAAACTTCCATAGAGGCATTTATGAGTTGATTTTGTGTTAAAACACATAAAATAATAGGTTATTTAGTGATTAACCTTATATAAGGAATTTAAATCATATTTATTTTCAAGAATATATTAGTATGGGTTTGGAAAAAGTCATCATATATGTCATGTGACAAACAAACAAGTCCAGCATGGCTTGAGGTCATGAACCCATGACTGAAATATGGTAAGGGTTTCATTCCTACCACAAGCCTACATGTTGTCCTAGACTATATATAATTATTTTTAGGAATAAATATTTATTATCAAATGGTATTATTAATTTGTATGTTTTTAGATTAATTTATTAACAATATTAATTTTTATGAATAGTTATACAGAAGTAGAAATATTTTTCATTATTTTATTGGCCTTAATATAGTTTAAAAATGTATTATATTTCTTTGATCATTAATGTTAATTTATTAAATTAATTTATAAATGTAATGGGGGGATTTGAAATTGATATAATAACACCCATAGAATGATATTTTTGGTTTATTCATGGTCAATAAAAGAATAACTCAATGAAAGGATAATTACCAAAAAGATAAATGGGTTGTCCTAATAAATTAATTTTTGATGAACTGATGGACTTTCAAATAATGAAATATTTATGACTTTGAGGTCCTCAACATTTCATTCATAATTCCATTATTTGTTATTGACGACCTCAATGACTCCCTAGAAATATTTAGACTTTTCATCCAGGTCCAATATTTACTCCCAACCTATGTTATCCAATGTGGAAACCCAGAAACATGTTATATTAGGTAATCGTTACGGTTCAAACATTCCATTTTTAATTCAAGAGTTAGAAATAATTTTTAAATTCTTTGGTTTCTATTAATGAAACGTTAAATAATTTAAAAAATGATAACCCATATGAATTTAGAGGGGGAAAATAATTTTAAGGGGGTAGAAAGTAACACCCCATGATTTTTAATTTTTTTCAAATTAATTTATCCTTTAGGATAGATTTCATTTAAAGAAAAACTAATATATATAAATTTATATTAAAACTAAATGTTTTTCTTTCATTATATGAAACAAAAAGTTAATTTTGCACTACAGACAACAAAAAATTTGGCATAGTCTACACAGAACACCATGGATAAGTTGCATTATAAACATTAATCAATTTCTTTGATGAATTACATAACAGGTAAGAACTAGTTTTAATAAACAAAAACATATTATTAAAATATGAATATTTAATATAATAAGATAAAACCATGACATTAAATTAATGGCTGTGAATAATATTAACTAATTTATGAACATATATTGTTTGTACAATATATTAAGAGTTCACATGTTACAAATTAATTAATATAATGATGAAAACTGATTGAATATAAAAGAAATTTTTATTATGGTCAAAAATATGTTTTACACAAAAGAACTAAATTTTTATTTATATCTTATAATTCAATATGTCAAACATTCTTTTCACACAGAACATCAACATATCTTATGTTACATGCAATTCCGAGTTCCATTGAAACATCGTTTTGTTAATATAAGTTTTTATTATAGTTAGTCATAACCTAGTCATTGAAACATAGTAATATGAATATTAAAAACAAAATAAAAAATTATTTTTATTATAATTTTATATAAATAAAACATATTGATAATGAAAAATAAAATATTCATTTAAAACCGTTATATTTTTAAGAAATAATATTTTTCAAATAAACTATTTTTCATGTCCATCTATAAAAAAATTGAGAAACTTTTATAAATTTAATTTTATAATATAAACATCATTTTTGAATTCAAAATTTCAAAATTTTACTTGGTTAAGTAGTTTGTATTTTCACGAGGAACTTCATTTTTTATGAATAGTGAGAACTACATCGTTAAAGTTAAGACAACCTTTTTTTTAAATAATTATTAATGTAAAATGAAAAATTAAATTTTTTCTAATTTTAATTAGTTCAATTATACATCTAATAATACTATTTTTGTCATTATAAAAAATTTCACAATGAAATTGAATATAAAAACGTTACAAAATTTTGACCTTTTTCTACATTAAAACCCCAAAATTTTGTCCTGTATGCGGAATTAATATTAATATAATTTTTTTATCTATTTGAATTGTATTAAAAACCAACATAAACCATTTTAGTCAGTGTAATATTTTGATTCTAATAAAATTAGAATAAATTTTTGACCAAAAAGATTAGTAAAACTTATTAAATTCAATCATAGTGATAAAGGTCAAATTAAGATTAATTAATGACCAAAACATAAAATTAATCGCTAAGATATCCTATACACTTATCAAAACAGATTGTCTATAAATTGTTTTCATAAACCCCTTATATTAATGATTTATGTTATTTTTTATTAATTTTTCTAGGTAAGTATTGTTGTACACAAAACTTATTTTCAAAAATTCCTTGTTATTCATTTTCCTTTCCTATTAAAGGCCACCACCACTCTAAATTCATCACATATATCAAAACTCTTATTCTCATCCAATACCTTCCCAATAGAACTATTGGAAATCTACCATTCCATCATGAAACATTCCCTTGGGGAGTAGGAAATCCAAGGAATCCATTTGGCCCAAACCAAAAGGAGTTAGCTGATTAAGAGGGATTATCTTCACTCAAGTTCTTTCATTTATTTTCCATCACCACCACATAAAATCTATTTATATAGTGAATATATAAAAAATAAGTATACATAATATAATAGTATAATTTTTCGTAAATATTATGATCTACAAATAAAAAAAGATCCATATAATGGCTAACAGACATACTGTTTATGTGTACAGTGAACTACTCCATCATGAAATGATGACTGCATATGTTATCAATTACAACAAACCACAGTGTCCATTAAGATGAAAAATATGTTTATATATATTTTATATTAAATTTATTATTCCTTTAAGTTTCTATATTCCTTTTTAAGATGAATATTTTTTTAACTTTATATTTTGGGTTAATATGATATTTATGTTGGAGGAAGTGTGTACTGCTATGCCCTCAAAGCGATATAATTCATTCCAAGACCACATGAATTGTATTATGGGTGGATTTAGTGAATTTAAAAGATATATAGTATATTATAAATATATTTTAATGATGATATATATCATCACATATATATAAATTTTTTTATTTAATTTTATTCTGTCAACATGAAAATTAAACTAAAAGAACGATAATGCATAAGTAAGACCTATCGTCTCCAGGAATAGTGTATTATGTTTCATATTTATTTATTATATAAATTATTATAATAAATATATAATATATATAATTGATTTTTATATCATTATATAAATTATATAAATAATGTTATAAATTATAAATACCAAAGATATAACAAATTGAGACACATGTGAAAAATAAAGAGAATATTACCCAAAGTGAAACTTTAACACATGATTAATAAAAAGAGGGTAATATATGATTGTAATAAAATAAAATATGGTATTAGATATAATAATATAGTTCTATAAATTATATATAATAAATTTATACTTATTATATTGTTGGTTTTAATGTGTAATGAGAGAGTCGTGACACATGGTATGGGGACTTACAGTCACTTTTTATTCCCATGAGATAAATTCTATGTTCACCACACATTCAATTTGTGTTGTGAAAGTAATTAAAATTATGGTAATATATATTATACCTAAATTTATGTGTATCAACATATATATTTGATGAAATTTCTGACATGGGTTTCATGTTACAAAACATACGAAATCACTAAAAACGTTCTGAATCAATTTTCCTTCTTCAAGACTCGGGTTTTGTAATGAACCTAAACACATCTTCAAGGTTCATATAATTCAATTTTACATGATCTATCTTGAATCTAATTATTTTAGTTTTATTTTATGTTTCATTTAATTTAATTTTCTTACATGGAGAGTATGATCCAATGTTATCAAGTTATATGACATTATTGGGATAATCTCATTGCTTTTTGAGATTTTTTTATGTTTATGCCTCCTTTCAAGATTTATTATGTTTGATATCTCAATATATTCATGAATTTTATTCTAATATTTTTATTGAAACTATATTAATGTATTGGTACAAATGTTTATTCTTTTTTACAACAGATAACTAATATATTGTTTTTAAGAAATCCTGAATTTACCCTCTATCAGGTCGAAAATCGATGTTTCATCAAAAACATATTTTCAAAAAATGGTATTCAAGAATATTATAATAATATAACATGATCATTTAAATACATTCATACCATTTTTTTACCAATGACTTCAAATAAATCTTATTGTAACATTCCAAACCGTGAAATTTTCAATAATTTTTACCGTACAAAGGGAATATTATTTTACCTAATATGAAATCTACAAATTTATCAACTATCAATAATTTGATGATATTTTTCATGTTTAGATTATTTTAAAGAATGTTTTTTCAAAATTAATTTTCATGGAAATTGGATTTCAAAATATTTTAAAACATTATTTATAAGTTTTCAGATAAAAGGTGTTCAAAACATTTTCAATCATTATTTATATGTTTTAAAATTATATTTAAGGTAAATAATTTTAATTTTATTTAATTAAATATATATATTTCTTCAAATTATTTATATATAAATGGTTTTCAAATGGAATTCAACCTTTATTTACATGTTTTTTAAATGTTTTATAAGAAAATGGCTTTGTAAAAATGTTTTCAACCATATTTTATATGCTTCCAATGAAAATGATATAAAATGATTTCATGTATTATTTATATATTTATAGGTATTTTATATAAAAATGATTATGAAATGGTTTTATGTAGCCTTTTTCAAATAATAATGTTTATTTTCCTTGAGAAATTTTTTTGAATGAAATTTCCAAAATTTTTCCATCAATGATAAAATTTGATGATGTTACCATTCCCTTTTAAGAAATGATATAATAGTTCTATTCATATCATTTATATTAATTAGTTATTCCTAATGTCAGTGTCTTTATGAAACCCATTTCACTTTCATGGGTTTTATGTTTTTGAAAACATTTTCTCCAACCAATATTATATATTTATGAAATATGTTTCTTTTTGATGAGTAATTATTATGATTAAATGATTATGAAACCTTTATAATTATCACAGTTCATTTAATGAATATATTTTTTTTACATATATTGAATTGAATGGGTGAAGATATGATTTTTAATTATTTTTTAGCACATGTATATAAGATTTCACTATAAGATGTGTGGGACTTATATATCTCCCTCTAATGTGTTGGGTAATGATTTTTATCTCATTAGATGTACTATGATGGTGTTGGTAGAAAAGAATGAATATTAAGATGCCCATGAGAGTGAACCGTGACTACCGAGATGGTGTTGGATAAAATGCCTTGTCTACTTTGGAAATCATATTACATGCTTTTGTTTAATCCAAAATCCCCTGTTTTATTGCTAAATTATGATTTATGGATTAATTTCATTATTTACTTATGATTCATGTCTAATAAAATACCAAAATTTAATCCATGATTCATGTTTATGATATTTGATATTTAGGGTTTTCTATTCTATTTTCATGATAATGTTCTCAAACCTTTATTCTCACAATTGTTCTTGCATATCTCACTTATTTACCCTTACCCAGAATTTGATCTCAACCATTTGTTATATTTCCTTTACCCAAGTTATGAAGAATTTTTTTTGTGAGAGTGATAATGGTGGAGATATTTATGGGAGATATTGATGATTATTCACCAGGATATAAGATTTAGTTTTTATATATCCAAATACCCAAACTATTATAGACATCGGGAATGTATTATTGTAATGTATAGAATATTGATCTAAAATGATATAGTATCCATGTCTGTTAAGCCTATGTTTCTATATATCCATCCATCTTGATATATCTAATTGAAAGATAGATTAATTCAACAATAGTATATCAATCATACTGTAGAATATAGCGTATAATGAAAAAAAGTCTAGGCATGAAAATTTCTTACATGTATTATGGGGTTACCAGACTATAACCTTTACTGCTACACGGGTGACCCCTCACAATATGGTATATGAAATATAAGAAGACTTTCCCATAGAGGTTTAGTTTCTATCACAGCAAGGTACCATATTTGACTAGATCTCTATTGACAATTATTCCTAGAAGCAACTTGGAAAACTAAAGAGGCTCTATGATAAAATTTGGAACAATTTAAATTCGATTGAAGTTTATCAAAATATGATAGTGTGGGACTATAAAAATATTGTCCTCCTCATTTCATTTCATTAAGAAAAACTCTTATTGATCCTTAGGACTCTAAGTATACCTAAAAATAATCCTCCAATGCATAAACCAAAGTGGTAGGAACATTACTCCATAAACAATTTCTACTATAACATAGCATATTTCCTAATGTGAGTTGATGGAGTGATCATTAGGACCACCACCAATAAAAGGTTTATAAACAAATATTTAATGTAATCACATGACCTACACCTATGTTACAAGATGTTGAACTATATAGTTGGTCTTTATTGCATGATATTAAAAGAAATGACATCACATATAAGCCATATGACATTAAATTGAATGGAATAATCATCCTTATTTAATGATGATAAACTACATAACATATTGTCCTATTCATTTGAAAAAAACTGTAAGTCTCCATTTTCAATCCTGCATGTAATTAAACTGCATAGTAAGATTCCCTTTCATTAGAAGTTATTTAACCCTAAAAATAACATGATCAAAGGAATTCCTTGTGATCTTTTAAATACAGGGCTCCATATTAGGTATAATTCCCAACCATATCCCAATAACCCCTCATCAGGTCAAAAGACCCTATTTGTGATAAATTAAGAATAATCAAAGGGCATATCCCATTTCTATTCATCCCTCATATCATTTCCACACCATAGTAGTACTTTCTAACCTATTATATATATAAATCCTTACACCACCACATCGATATCACTTGACAATAAAGTACACAATCCTATAAATAACATCATGTGGCTTGATTCTCATTCCAGTGATATTTATAGTGACACCCAGTCCTCCCATATCATGTACAATAATGATTAATAAAAAACCCCTTTTACCCTTTCATATGAATCAAATATTTACAAGGATCCTTATGAGAACATATGGTATGATTCTCATCACAATGAAATTCCAAGTTACCCCTATACCTCATCTATTGTGTAAAAACATCATTTTGAATGTAATTAATCCCCTTTATCTGTGTTAAATATTGATTGACGTATGGAACAATTTTTAAGAACTATGTGTTTCTTGATTCTCATTACCATGATATACATAGTGATTCTAGGATCACTAATATTGGGTCCAGCTGCAATAACAAAAATGGGCACCACTCACTATTTACAAATGAGACCTGCATAAGGAACCTTTAAGGAACTACATGTTGATTGAATCATGATTCAATAAGATACATAATACCACTAGATATCCATCCCCTAGTCTATCAAAAATATCCATTTTTCACATTACGATGTCGAAGATCATTTTTTATTGATGTCAAATTTAACTATTATTCAATAACTATGAATAGATTCATTCTCATTCCCATGAAGATATGTCGTGGAACCAAAATTTCTATCCTGGGGCCGACAATCAAAATTTTTATTCATTAACATTGGTTCATCATCATCCACACCACAAGAAATTATTCTTCGTGTTATTTAAAGAACAATGTATATTTTCATTCTGATCCTAATTATATACTTATAAATTCATTGATTATAGCTCTTGGACAAGCCCCCTCATAATTCAAATCCTCATATCCTTCATGTATGTTTTCTTTTTTACTATGAAAGAATCTTTTGTGGATCATTGTTCCATACACCAAGCATAACATATATGGGAGCATGATTATTTGTTAAAAGATTACCTAAATAATTAAGGTGTATCAATTAACATCGGCGTTACCTTGGTCCTGGACTGAAGACCATAAAAGGATCCTTGAATGTCCTCATATCAAGTTATTAAACTCCCCAATTTTGTTACGAACAATGAGTGGATTGATTATATATAAATTATATATATAATAACAATCAAACATTCAATCCTAGGACCATATACACTTCAATATGGTAAATTCCCACACTCTCTCATTCCTAAGTCATAATAAAATGAGGGGATCAAATATGGGATCTCACACTATACATGGACCCTGAATAAAAAAACATATTTCCTCTACACATAAATTAAATAAGAATGGTAGATCATCATTTTAGGACTATAAGTTGATTTATTATTTCTTCTTCAAGATAAATAGTGACACATAGCTTACATTCCCTAGAGTGACCATAGTATTCCATTTCACTTCATGTTAAGAAAACTTCTTCCAAACCACCTAACGTTAAAATTCATGACTAAAATATGAACCGAATCACATTAAAATTCATGGTAACTCAAGAACAACATATTGATTCATTCTAATTCATATGAAATATTTAGAGACTCATAGCTATAACATCCTAGTTAATTCCACATGGTAAGGAAGAGAATCCTCTATTATGTGTACAAATAAATATTTATTAAGGGGGTCTTAATTTGGGTTATCTCATTAGGGGATCTACTTAGGAAACCTAGGTGTACCCTATCAACATATCGGTTTGATCTATGAAAGGGACTCTAAAATATATGTTTAATATATGTTTAAATGATTCTTTTAATCTTAGACATATCCCTTCTGCACGTCATCATATTAATCCTGGATTCATTTAGATCATCATTTTCTTTCCCATTATCCCTAGGATAGAGCATATGATACCTTATGACTCATTTACCTGACATTGTAGTAACATGACTAAGTTTTATTTTAATAATTTTTCAAAAATATGGATTTTCCAATAAAATTATTCCACTATTTACTATTCTGTAACATTCCCTAGTTTTTTTGGCATAAAACAACCCATAAAATGGTGTTATCAACTAGTAGTAACTTCACCCTTGAGAGAATCCTCTTCTATACTTTTGTGCTTTTATGAAATTATTTTAGAACCCCTAATTATAATTAATTCTATATTCATTCATTTAATATTTATCTTATATTATTTCTACTATTCTAACGACCCTAAAGACCATGGTTTACATCCCCCCTCATGTATAGTGTATGAGGAAATGATCCCTTCTTAGTGGGAAATACATCTTATATTGTTTCAATTATTTAAGAGTAATAGGCATATGACCTAAATCAATAGGAAACATATATCCCATGTTTAGGTCATACATGTGCATGAGACATTTGTTCCAAAATTCATAGGTAATTTTGACATGAATTTCTCTTCCCTTATTCGTGTACCGACTTCCACAAACTAAACACCATTTCAATGGAATTGAGAACCATCATAACTATCTTTTGCTCATGAAAACAGAGCTTCAAAATTCTAAAGGTGTCATTTTCTTGTCCATGTTGTAACATTACCAAGTTGTCTTTTCATAAGTCTCCCAAAAATAGGAATGTGAGCCAAATCATTCTACTATCTGAATATGATATAACTTTCCACATCATGATTTTCACAAATCATCCCCCAAAATTGGGGTTTTCAACCAGTGGTAACATTATTACTCGAAAAGAACTCCTCTATTTTTATAATCACATCCCCCATTCCACACATAGATTCTGGATATCCAATGATTATAGCTTATAATATTTTCCTCCTACACCTAAATATAGTGGCACATTACCGAATAGTTTACCAAAAACGGTTGAATAATTAATCACTTAGTAAAAGGAAAATTCCTTAAATTATAGCCACCCATTTTCCTTATTGTGTGACATAAATGTACAAATCATAATGCCCTTATTGTATGAATTTAAACTACATAGAAAAATGTGATTTAATATGATGTTAAACTACAAGGTCAATGGATTGGTCAAACAATAATAAACATCATAATACATCAAACCATTCTAGAAAATGAACTTTCCCCATACATTAGTTGTATAACAACATTTAACCACCTCCACACAAACTAAATTCATGTAAGAGTAAATTACACTTTAATGGATAGTGAAAATACGGATTCTCTAATCATTCTCATGCATTTTTCCTTAGAAAACCACCCATCATGGTCTTCTGAAATATCTTCAGACATCAAAAACATATAAAGTCGTAATTCTAGGGAAATTTATTTTCATGACAATGTTGTAATATTCAATAATTGGATTAGTATAATGTAACCTAAAAATGAGTCTTCTAGCCAACACATTCCTCTATTTATTATTCAATAACATGCCCCATATTCCATTTTATTTTTTATTTCATAGAATGAGGTTATCAATCAGTGCTAACATCATCCTTCAGATAGAACACCTTCATTATTGAATTACACTCAGTATATTTAGAAAATACAAAAATACATATCAACATTCCCCATAAGGTATCTATAAAATGTTGGCACATTAAATCTCAAAAATATTTTTTTGGGTCATCATTTCAAAACCAATGGTAAATGCTATTTGACCAAAAACATCAGTTATCATTAGTCAGGATCACATTAATTTAATCTAACCAAAAAATAGACATAGTTCTTTCCAAATAGAAAAACTGCTATGTTAACAATAGTTAATAGTTGAGTACTACCATTCTAGGACATCACTCTGTGTGGTTTATTAAAAAATCAAATGAAATAAATTAATATGCACATCACTTTTTATTTTGAAAACCATTAATGGGAGGCCTAAGAAAAAGAAAAGTCTCCCCTACAATGTATTTTCCTTTTTGGACGTAGGGAAAATTTAGTGAGATGACACAAAATAAGTAATATTTGTTAGGTTTTTTATTTAACCATAAAAATATTAGAACTACACTCACTAGGACTCACTTTTTAGGGAAATAATATGACAGGTTTTTTTATTTGATATAGATCAAATTTCGAATAACAAATATTAGAATGCATTAATGATCACTACAATTACCATACAACCATATTTTCCATGTTTCAAATGAATCTAATTATATATGGTGGGGGTATTTAATTGACACCCCAAAATTCATTACATGCACTTACATAAAAAAATCATCTTGTGATAATGAGTTTGACAAAAAATGTCAAGTATGAGTAGGGATTTATCTCAATTCCATAAGAAGACAGACGATGGATCTCCATGTGCCAAAATTCAACTCCATAATGTGGAATAAGTGGAAATACCCACATATGAGTATGATATGGATTTTCCATGAAATATGATAAATATTCATCAATATATTTAAATGAAATATCCCTATGTCACTAAAGAAAATTTGGTTTATTCATGATATAAATAAGAACATATTTCTTTAGAATACTTAACTTCACAAATCATATAGTGAAATTTTATTTAAATATCAACAGTTCATTCACTCTAATTATATGAAATATTTATACAATAATTTGAATAACCACACATGGAATTCAACGAAGGCACTCAAAAAGGCCCATTCGCATAGGCCTACTCACCCAAGACCATTAGTGGGTTTATAAATAGACTGATCCACCTAAAAATTTTAGAGTATAGATGAACTATTGGATTGAAAATCTATGATAGGTCTATGTTCAAACAAATCTTTCACTAATGTATTCTATCACTATTTGGCTGACCTACTAATGTCCACCCTCACTAGGGTGAGTCCCACACCCAATTAGTTGGGAGAGCCACACATGGACGGGGTAATACCTAGGAAACCCACACATGGGAGACCCATGTTTGGGAAAATCACATGGGTGACCCATAGCGAGGCGAGACATAAATGTAAATACCACATTGGTGACAAAATTGGTCGAACCTATGGATCTATACCTAGGGATTTTAACCCAATACACCCGATGAGGATAACTGGTGGTCTTCATTCACAACCATTTCATATTTTCCCTTCTATAATATCACTAACCCCTTTAAAAATGAATGGATTCACTACAAAACATTCTACCTGGGACCATGGAATATCGTGTTCTGTCATATACAACCCACCACTCATTCTGAACAACAATGAGTGGAAACACACCTCATGGTTCCAATACAAATGTAATCCTCCTTATGAATACCACCCAACTAGTAGAAGGGAATCCTCATTATGAATAATAATCGTCTTTTAATGGGTATCTTCCTATAAAATAATCCCAAACCTTTACAATGTAATCCACCTTTGGAATAATCCCCTTCTAATAAAAGGGAATCCACTTAATGAATAAGCCCTAAATAGTAAATGGAAATCCTCACTAAAGTAATCCCTTATATTTTCTTGTCAGGTGTTTTAATCTTGCTCTTAATTTATCCTCATGTGTTGTGTCCAGATAGGTAGTCAGAATTTAATTCTTTGAATATGAAATGGTATATGGAACATTCACATCCAAGCCCATTTTTCTTCTTCTATCACCCCTTCCTATTCCACCAATAGTAGAGGAAAAGTTTGTGGTTTTCTATATCATCAAATTCATCTTGTTTAATTAATTAATTCATTACACATCATGACTTTTAATATTAGAGTAAAACCATGAACACATAATACACATAGATAAATGCATGTTTTTTGATAGGAACTTCACCCAATCATACTTTCACCTCTCTCGAGAGGGTCTCTATAGGCCTGGATACAAAAGTCAATGCATCAAACCATAGGTAAACTTATATATTTTGGTTTCATAGTTTATATGATTTCTCTGGTTTCTCTCACTGAACATAACTTATTTAGTCTTAAATGTTGATGGTGGTCATGTCATTCAATTACCCCAATACCTTTTGTGCCTAATTAAAAGTGTATTTCCTAATCAAACACAAAATTATACTTAATAATAAGAACCAAAATCCATCCATAGTGTTCCCTTAAGAAATAATCTCCAACAATTTCACCACACTCATCCATTGTCCTCATCATTAGGTGAATGTCCCATGATAGGCTCTAAATAAGAACTAGTTGTGATTTCCCTCATTTTTCCTTTCACATGGAATCCATTTCAAGAGTGTGCCTAAACATAATCCTCTCAATGGGAAATAATCCCCTGAGAGAAAAACCATCATAGGGCCATCATTTGAATATTCCATAAAAATCAAACTGTTTGGGATTTTATTCCCATCCAAATGGGATATAAAGGAATCATCTATGAGGTACCAATATAATAACAAAAATCAACACCATCCTATCTGGGCATCATTCATAGTGAGGTATAATTGTTTCTAGAAATAAATATCTCTTAAAGTTTCACTAGGATTCCATGACATAAGTCCCAAACCAAAACTTTACTAGACACATTTCACCTAGTTGTCCGGGTTATATGACACTAAACATCATGTTTTGGTAATTATAACATGTCTTTAAAAGGTATTATTTGTCCCCTTAAGTGGAATCAAACAATGTGGGTTCTAATTTCATTCACAAGGATATTGTGGAATCCCATCCATGGGTTCGATCCCAACATCCAAAAAAATCCTTCCTCCCATGAAGAAGATACACTCTAGATCACACCACTATGTGGATAGAAAACCATAATCATCATAAGAAAGAAAAAAAATATCTAATCAGTATATAAGAGGAAACCATCAATGGGAAACATCTGATACAAATCGTTATCTCATTTGATGATGAACCTCGAATACTTAATGATGTTTCTAAACTCTATACATACCAAAAATATATCGTTATTTGGAGGGAAACCCATGAAATAATTTTTAATTAATTAAATATATCTGAATATATCATAAATCTACATGAGATTATTGAAGTGTACAATAATTCCCCCCACAATGGATCGATGATCCTGACCTCCCATTCCCTCATCCATTGCGTGTTCTAAGGAGTCATTGTAAAAACACCCCAATTAGGGACTTCCATTGGAAAGAATGTCTATAGTTGAAAAATATATGATTGGTGTTATGGGTTCCAAAAATATTCCTATAAGAAACCACTCAGAAATATTATAACTAACATAAATTATTTCATTAAATTAAATCACTTTTAATATATTCTCTTAGGAATACAAATGTTTTTCCAAAATAATATTTAATATATGTTTTGGTCCAGTAATTTTGTTCCTTTTAATTTGAAGACGTTTAAAAAATATACCCAACATTAACCATGATATAAATATAATATATATTCATTATATATATTTATAGAAATGTATAAAATTTAAATACATAAGACAGATTACACATCCATGAAGACATCGAGCTATATATACTCAGGAATGTTGTTCCCATTTTTCTCGATGGATGTAATGAAAGATATGTAAATATCAATGAAACATTTTATGATAATAATTATGTTATATATATCATATATAGTAACAAAATCTGTTGTTATTACCATACATGTTAAAATTATATTAAAAAAATAATATCGTTATGTGGAGGCATTAGTCTACATATACAAAAGAGTGACATTATTGGTTTACAATGTATTTGAAGATTAGAAGTTAGTTGTCATAATATATTTATATAATTATTTTTATATCATAAATATCACATATATTTGTTAACCATTACGATTATTAAATTTTTTGTAATGTGTAATTTGAAAACTAATAACATCACATCACAAGGTGGTAGTCTGTCGTATACATGAGAGAAGTTTTCATAACTATGATGGAATTAAATGTAATAATATATACAGTAAATGATAATTAGATATGTGTGATAAATTCATAAATATCTAATAAATAATATAAATTAATAATTCTATCCATCCATGAATGGTGGTGATGGAAAAATAATGACATATGTTCACGATGTGGTTGTTCGCTGTACACATGAATAATGATTTCCAAACCCATTTAATGGAACCGAAGAAGGATTTATAAAATTTGACTAATGTAATAACATGTAATTATATATAATATACTTTGATTATTATATAATCATGGTTTAAAAATAATTTTAGGAGGTAGGGGATGAAATAATATGAACCACTCGATTAGGGACATAACCTCATATTCAGACAAATTCTATTGGTTTTCACCCAAAATACGTCATAGGATAGATTTAATTTTAATATAAGGCTTAAATGATGATATTATTTAAGTAATAAAGTAATTTTTTCTCTTGGTTTATCCAGTTTTTTTTATGTGTAAATAATAGAGGACAAGGTGTTTCCTTTTATAAGTTAGGTGAGTGAAAAACTTGTAACATTTAAAAATAAAAATGTGTATCCTTTTATATCACAATCAAAAAGATAAAAAATGGGAAAATATATAAAGAATAATATATCAGGTTATTATATTTCAATATAATAGTTTTTAAAAATATTTATATCATTATTAACCATTAACTTTCTCCTTTAATCCTTGATAATCAAATTTTTACTATAACCGCAAAAAATATATATTTTCATTTTACTATTTATTATGATAAAAATTTATGTTTAAAGTAAATTATAATATAAATTATTATAATTCAATATATGGAATAATTTTCTCAAAATTTCATTCAAAATTGTGGAAAATTTAAATTTTAAAATAATACCACATATGTGCTGACAAAGTAGAGTTTCAAGGATAAAATGATCGATTGTTTAAATTTTCTTTATATCACAAATAAATATGATTTTTTTTAAATGACCTATAATATATTAAAATATATATATATAATTCTACTAATTTTACTTTAAAACAATTAAAATAAATTATATCTTTTTATATCATTTAAAAAATGAAGTTTACCAAAAAATCATAACTTTTCACAATTAATTGAAAAATGAAAAATTTCAAAAAAAATACTAAACCATTAAACCGAGGATAATTTTTTATGAAAATTTAATAAATTAAGAATATTTTATAAAATAAATTTTCTAAAATAATTATAAATAACCTTTTTTAGATTTCTTTATGATGCGATGTAACTCATTTCTTTGAAAAATCCATTTTTAGAAAACATTTACATTTCATTCAAATGGTTATTATTTTAGTTCTAATTAATATTTACCAACGGAATTTATTTTCTAAATGTATACTCCATATAAATTTCTTATTTTACTTATTATTATTCATAAACTTTATCATAACACCTTGGATATAATAGAAATGTTTATATAATAATATTTTAATATTTCATTGTATTTCGTTCAAACTTGACATTGGGTGTGTTGAATGAAATCGAAGAATTTCAATTTTTTAAAATAAAAATATAATAATTTATTAGAGTTTTTTATTCTCATATATTATTGGCATTCCATTTCATTGACATTATCGAACATGATGTTCTTAATTTAATATCATGCGGTGTAACATTCTACCTCCTTAAATAGATTTCATCATCAAAATTTTATTCTTTTACTCAATACTTTATTATTTGATATTTTAAAATCCAATTATATAAAAATAAACATCACAAATACGTTTAATAAAACATCCTGTTAATAAAATAGAAATGAATGTAGAAATGTCACATGTAATAAAACATAAATCTATTTCTAAGTAGGAGACCATTGATATGAGTTGAGGATATTTACAAAGAATAAATGCATAAATAATTATAGGGTGTTAAGAATATCATTTATCACACGAGATAGAATCATCTAGATAATACTATCAACCCCATATCCATATTAATAAATTGTATACAATTAATATCCATTAAAAAGAAATCTAGGTCCTTGGATAACATATTTGGATGAAGTTTCTTTTACATGGTTTGAGGAATTACCATCGATTCTAGAATTATAACATATGAAAATAAACTTAATTGATATATTTATATTTTTTTAGGAAAACATACAACTTTTATTTTTCATTGATTATTTTCAAATTCGTTTATTATTAAAACAATTGAATATATAGGTTTGAATTTTTTATTTTTGTATCACTAATATTAACTTTTAACTGATAATAATACCTATAAAATAGTGAAATGTACTTCCATAAACATTAATCTAAAAACCTAAATAGTAACACTCATATAATAACATAATATCTCCCAAAACAATTTATCTATAAAATCATTTAAGTACAAATAATATCTTATTAACTGAATCATAATATAGGATAGTGGTTGATGATTCACCCGTAACAACCTTCAGTTGTGGTTTCAAGACCCATATTCAGGTAGGTTGTGACATGTTATCACATATAATGAAAGATATCCTTTAAATAAATATTATAATAATTTTTATAATGTTCCAAAAATCTAAAAACCTATAATTACATCCATAGAAATGATTAGATAATTATTAATGGATACTCATACCATCATAGGGAACAATTTGTCATTATTATCTAAACAAAAGTTTTATATTAACTGTTATCCTCTCTCAATTATGTGATTCTTATGTAGTTTATATTTCTAATGAATAGGATTCCAATTCATCGATACCATTCCACATATTTTATCAAATATATATTTAAATAGTAATACAATTCAATCCTTATAAATTTCATAGACCATATAAACAAAATATCATTATTCAAATTACTCATATAACATAATTATTGAATCCAAACACAGGGAAATGAAACATTACACTTCATTATTAGTAATAATATAATCTTAACATTGACCCCATAGATATGATTAAAGTATATTTACATTCTTCTAGAGAATTCATTTGAAGAGTTACCCATATACTTATAGTGGAATCATTGAAAATAAGAATATTGTTTCTTGACCTCGAATTAATGAACATGGAGTCCTTTTTTACAAAAAATTGTAAACTCAATTAATTATTATGAATGTAAGAATTTGTTTCATTCCACAAGTACCAAATGATGGAAAATAATTCGTTCCATTCTTACCCTTATCAATATTTTTATATATTATCATTCCTTTCTCATTCTTACCTTGAAATCCATAATACATGGGTACTTATTTATCATATTTCATATCATGTTATTCTATATCATTTTATAATGATAAATTTAGGATATTTTTACCAATCAAATGATTGGATTTATCCCCCCAAGAAAGTTGTAAATCTTGCTCATTTAATTATATAAATAGTTTGCAGAAATACATGTTAACCTTCTTAATTTTCTCTTAAAACATAGTGACATTTATATTTTAGTTATTTCTTATCGAATATAATTTTATCTCCATATTTTCTCATTACTCATGATGAAAATTTTTTTCTATGAAGAGTACATTAAAATACTACAACTCCATGCTGGAAATTTCCTCTTTATTCTTAGTGTATTGAATTAATGTCCACCATTTATCCACATATCAGGGGAGATTATAAATTACCATAAAAACATTATACCTTTCATTAATTCCCATAGAAATAAATACCTTCTCAATGTAACTTATACAATGAAAAAAATAGATTTAATGTATCATTGAATGATGGGGTAAATTAATGCAACAAATAGTTTAATAATCTTTCAATGCATGGTGGATCAAAATGATTATCTATAATTTTAGAGTTATCATGAATAAAAATAGGCATTTTCTATAATATGGGTAAATTTAATTAGTTCATGTAGTACCTCCAACATTAGATTTATTTTCTTACCTAATGGATGAATTCCTACACGATGTATGCACAATGGTATGATTCCGATTTATTCAACAATGATCCCTTTTTGTACAATGTAATAGGATACCATATATCCTAAAATTGTTAAAAATAATTTATAATCAAAAAACTTGTGAAATAGTAAAAATAAATTCATAATTTCATTCATATATATTATCATAACCATATTTATGGTTTCCATTAAAATGTTCTAAAATTTGAATAATATTTTCAAATCCATTGTAATGGTTTGTAAATAATATATGAATTATCCCAAAAATATCTCATTAGAGTATCAAACTAAGAGGGTTGAAAGGACCATTTTTTTAAACTGGGTAAAAATATTATCAATCTCAATACATATTTTTAATATTTAATAACCCTAGATACCTATATTCTAGAACCATGTCAGCTAGCATCATATTGATTGGGATGTATTTCTTGTATAACCCACAAAAAAGTTTCCTTAAAATTTAATGTTTTATTATATATGTATACTAACATTAGATTTTATAGTTATGTTCTATAATATTTGTTTACCTAAATATAGTTCCTAATATTTCTACTAAACATCCTTTGATATGATATTTAGAAACATTTACCCCAATAAATATGATGTGGTATCTAATTTATATCATTTGAATACTCTAAATAGAAAGACATTCCAAAGGAAAAAATAGTTTACTAGTCCATGTAATTAATATACAAAGTTGAATTAAAATTATATTTTAAAACCTAAAATAAAAAAAAATTATTTGAGAAGAAAATAATTCCCCTCAACATATACATGTATATAAACCATGAAAATACCTACTCTTATTATGGGTGAAATAAAAAATATTAGTTCGGAGAGCTCATATGGTATATAAGGGACACCATAAAATTTATTATATGAATAATTAAGATATAATTAATATGTAATGTAAAATAACAGAAACACTTTATATTTAATAAATAACATGATCATAATTTGAAAGGAATGAATGATGATCAAATAATTCCATATACATAATCAAATTAACATGAAAACACATCCAAGGATATGATAACTAATATAATAACAAAATGTAATATTAATACATAAATTAATTTTTATGGAATTGATTATGTGAGACATCTAAAGCATGTCAATAAGACCCAATTCCAAGGCATCTAAATAAATGGGTAAGGCCTTAGCCAAAAACCAATGCATAGAAGGGAAAAGAATAACCAAACCCCACCCATCAAATAATTATCATAATTAATTCTTAATGTGAATGTGGTAAAAAATAATAAGAATAATCATATAAATGAAAAATCTAACTTAATAATTGGTAAAAAAACCAATTAAATAATCATAATAAAAAAATCTAGAATAATGAAGTGAATGGTAAAAAAATTGCACATAGTTTGTAAAAATTATCATAAAACATACCAATAACAAATAACTATTATATTAATAAAATATATCCCTAGTGTATGGTTAGTATAAATATTAATAGATATAATTTTTGGATTGATATTCCATAAAATTTCATTGAAATAATTATTAAATAAAAGAATATTTTAATTTTGAAAATATTTTTAAAAACAAAAGTTCAAAAAATATTTATTCATTTAAAAAAAACTTTTTTATGTTATACTACCATATCTAAACATTAATTGTTAATGACAGTGGGAAATTATTTTTATTTTGTGCACATTAAAACAAATATTTCCTTCACATTTTTTTGGTAATGGCTAAATAAAAATTATTTTAAGATGAGAAAATGATTCCGATAAATTTTTTTCCAAAAATTAAAATATGTGTAAATGTATCCTTAAAAAATCATTTGTAGAATTTAAAATAAATTTTGGAAAACATTTTAAGAATTAATTTTTTTTGATGAAAATAGATTTTGGACAAAATATAGAAACAATGTCATATTTTCTTAAAAACATTTCAATAATTATAAGTTCCAAAGAGTAAAAATATAGTAATATTATATACATTTTTAATGAATTAAAAGATGAAAATTAATTCAATTTAGTTATATATATATCAAGTAAGTCTTTCAAGGGAGACATAAATATAAAAAATCTTAAATAATGTTGATATTGTGAAGTAAACCATTAGTACATGGGTAACATTAGAATCATAATTGAAATTACAAACTGAATTAAAAGGAAAAAATTAAAATCCATGAAGATAAATAAATTAATGATATAACATATAAAATGGATGGTATATTCCACACATTAATAAAATAACTAGTGAATATGATATATGTTTCATGCATGAAATATTGCGAGGAGAAACCAATAACTTAGGTATAATTTCATTCATACATGTTCATAAATACTATACAATAAATATATATTTATATAATATATATTAAAAACAATATTAATATATCTAATACCATATATTATTTACTTATAGCCTTTTATAACTCAATTATGAACAATTATTTGTTAGATCCACTATTTTGGGTGATTATATCATTGTTTTTCATGTATGTTTTGGTATTTGAATTTTGGTCATGTAAATATTATCAAGGTAAAATAATCTAAAAAATGACAAAATTTAAATAAATATCATATTTAGTCATTAGATATGTATTGAAATTAATTGATAAAATACTATGATAGAAAATGGATTACACCATTCATGGAGACGGATGGCCACACAAACCAATGAACACAACTTTAATTTTTTAGAGAAATAGAATGATTGGAAAATTATTATCAAGATTAAATTTACTAATAATTATTATATTTTATATTTCTTTTATATTTTAAAAAATTCCTTGTTATAATATATGAAAAAATACACTAAAATACACTTCACATTGATATATGGTGGAAATAATCTACATATACACAGAAGAGAAATTAGTTTCTTCCAATTGATTTAAAGGTAAGAAGTATGTTGGGGTATTATTTTTACAAAACTATGGTTATAACATAAATATTAGATATATCTAGTAAATATTATCTTGAAAACCTTCTATATAATTTGTTAATCGAAAACAAAATCGCATCTTTTTAGGAGGCAGTAATATGTTTTGCATACAAGTGACATTATCAAATCCCTCAGAGAATGTTAATAAAAATGTTATAAATGATATTTCAATTAAAGAAGAATAATAATATAACAAATATCATATGAATATATTAAATTTATCACTATGAATATTCTAGAAAGATATTAATGGAATACAAATGGTATAGGTTTGTGAGGCATTAGTCTATCACACACAGAAATGATGATTTCGTAATCCATTTGATCGATGGTATGGATTAACGTTATGAAATTAACATAATGAAATTTTAATATTAATAACATACTGAGGCTATAATATAGTCATGTACTAGTAATAATTGTTGGATGTGGAGAACGAAATGAAATAAAATGCTCAGTTAGGGATGCTGCCTCTTATTCAAAAAACATCATTCTATTTGAAACAAAAGGCTTCCTATGATGAATTTATGATCAAAATAAGGATTATAAGATGAGTTGAGGTAAATAATGAAGTTATTTAGTTTTTTATAGTATAAATTATATGTTTTTATATGTTTTATGATAATATGATTGGGTTTCATTGTTAATATGTAAGCTGAGTGAGACACTTATAGTTTTTAAAAAGAATATGGTGTAACAACATTTTTCGTCAGAATAAAAGATATAGAATAAAAAATCTAGAAAATAGAATAGATATGGTCTATATATGGCCCAATATTTTTTTGAGTTGAAATAGTTTTGGTTATTTTAAAGCTATTATCTTTTTAGGTTAGCCCCATGTTAAACCCATTTTTACCTAACAACGGTTAATGATTATTAAACATTTTACTAATCATTAGGGTAAAAATTTAAATTTAACTTATTAATTAATTTAAATTAGTATTATTAAAAATATGTGCTCCATTTTTAGAAATTCCATTCAAATACATGGCCAATTATTTTATCATTAATTCCACATATGCGACAAGAATGGGGGTTTCAAAGAGAAAATATTTAATAGATTTGAAGGTTTTTATATAAATATTAAAAATAAAAATGATTAAAATGACCAAAATTTAATTAATAGATATATAATTTAAATAATTTTACATTAAATTTTTTATATACAATCTAAAAATAAAAATAAATAAACTCAAAAATAATTATTTCAATAAAAATCAATAATTTTAAATAGAATCTGAAAAATGAAACATTTTAGATAAATAAAAAAATTAATACTAAGGAAATCATTATATAATGATTTTAAAAATGAATTAAATTTAATAAAATAAATTCTCTAAAAGAGTAAAAATTTTATTTTTTCATCATTATGAAAGACCTGACAAAAATATTTTAATTGAAAAATATAAAAGTTCAAAAAATAATTTCAATTTTATTGAAATTGTTCTTATATTAATTATAATTAATAGATAACCAGTGAATTTATTTTATACAAATGAAAATAATATTTTTTTTACAATTTAATTATTACAATTTTTTCCCAATATCATAATGTCTAGGTTATAATTTTCATGTTTAAATAATAATATTAGAATAGAGTATTGTGATTCGTTCAAACCTGGTTATGTATGAATTCGAAGTTTTCGATGAGATAATATTTATTAAAAAATAATCATACCATAAATCCATTGGGTCTCATATTACTTTATAATCATGGGTTTTCACATCATTAATTCTTTTGGACAATATGGTCCTCTTTTAAAATCAATGGGTGTTTCATTTAAAGACCATCACAATCATTTTACCTTTTTGGACTTACATTTCTTTTAAAATTACATTCCTTACACATTAATGTGTGATTATTTTCAAATATTCCACAAAAACTCATATGTAAAAGGTTCTTCCCTCCACCCCATCTAAACAAAAAATATACATTTGTTAAACTTTATATATATAACAAATTTACCTTGTTAATTAGGATTCATCTTATTTGGTATCAATGCGTCACATGAAGTAGTCCCAAATCATTCATTTCAAATTATTTCATTGTGGGAATATATTATATTTCAAATTGAGTAGTATATTGTTATTAATAATCTTCAACATATTCTATCTCCACCATATAAATAATATTTCATTATCCCATTAAAAAAATTAAATTTATTTAATAGTAAAATGATTTTATAATAATTCAATAATATATTAATAATCAATCTTTCATTATAAAACATTCAAATTTTGATTTATTTAACACCATAAAATCGTAGAGCTCTAAAATATTTATCATGAATAGTTTAAAATGTTATTAATTTTAATATTTTGTATTAATGATGAATTTAATTTCTGTATATAATACTGGAAATCAAAAATATATATGTATATTTTATAGTATTATAAATTCACTTTAGATTATTTAGTTTTCAAAAACATAAAATTTATAATGGATATTTGTCAACCATTCCTATAATATCCATGGAATGAATGTTGATTTTCATCAATAATTTTGGAATTACTATTATATAATAGTTAAAATTAAAATACTTTGAAATTATTAACAAAAACAACTGGAATAAACATACATACAGAACCATGTGTATAAAAACGGTACAATATACACATGATTATAATTTAAAATAAGAATGATTAATAAATATATAATAAAAAATAAAAATATAATAATTATAAAAATATATAGTTTTTTTGATATAGATGAATGGTAAACCTAATAGGATTGTATATTATGTTAGAGTATGTTTGATGATGAAATTATCTAGGGAAAGGAATTTCTTTTTGACCTATTCTAATATTTAATATCTATCATTTTAAATCCCCATTTGAATTATTTGAAAATAATTTTCATCTAAAATTTCATTATTCAAATACTTATATATAATATTTTAAATTTTTTATAAATTTATATGTCTCTATATAAAAAATATTTATATATCAATCCTTATTATTTTCATAGGGGTTTTCTTCTTGATTTCCTTTCTTTGAGAAATGTTTACTATTATCAATATATTTTCATTTAAATGATATATACAATTATATATTGACATATTTTGTCATTATTTCTATCTGATTCAAAAGATTCACATTTACATTACTTATTACCAATTTGATTGGATATTTTTAAAAATAATCATATGGAAAATGGGTTTTATTACTCAATATAATTTCATCATGTTAAAATATTTTTTTTTGAAAATGTTATTCTACGTTAGATATATTTGTTTAAGTAATTGAGTTTTTGAAGGAATTTCATCTAATATAAACATTTTCTGAGAATGTTTTTGAGAAATATTTCATGGTGAATTTGTTGATTTCATAATACTGATTCTAGATGAATTATGTTTAGGTGGAATGAATATGTATATATAAAAGATCCATGTTATAGAACAATAATATATTATTATGATGTTTGATGAGCCTTTGGTTTTTTAGTTGGTTGTAATGGAAAATATGCTTCCATATTTTTCATTAATATAAATTTCGTTCATAGTTTGAAATATGAAGAATTCCTAATCTCAAAATAACTGATGTTATGAAAAATGGGTATATTAATCTCAGTGAAATTATAGAATAAATAATGTTTAGTTGTAGTATTAAAAAAATTAATTGTAGTTGATGATTTAATCATTAAATTTCAATCAATAATTGATTTAGTTATAAAATTGAAAAGAAACATATATGTTAACTAAAACATATATAACCGTAATAATATAATGTATGTTGTGATGTTTTCTAATGATTAATCTAGAAGAATAAATAAAAATGGGATTTAATGATATCCAATTAATAAGAATAATGGTCACTAAATGTGAATTGTAATTCATGAGTAGTAGGGAATATTAGTTATTAGGTTGAAATAGTGAAATTATGTTGACTTTTGAAGGAATCATTTGACTATAATTAATGGGATACAAAGATATAATTTTCCATAGAATGAAAAATTTTATAGAGTGATTTTTTTTGAATTATATATAATGAAAAAAATATATTTAATATCAAATATAATATTAGTTAATAAATAAATAATTATAGGATAAAATGAATGAATTATTCAAAAAAATGAAATAACTTCCATTTGAGTAAGAAGATGATGAAGATATGCATCTAGGAGGAAAATGATATGGGGGGAATAATACGAGGATTATACAAGAATTTGGTGTTCTTATGTGTTGATGATTTTGGGAAACTGCTACTTGAAACAAAACCAATAAAT
Organism: Viscum album; assembly: GCA_963277665.1. Taxonomy (NCBI): domain Eukaryota; kingdom Viridiplantae; phylum Streptophyta; class Magnoliopsida; order Santalales; family Viscaceae; genus Viscum; species Viscum album. The sequence continues at coordinate 1,028,808,839 of OY728125.1, forward strand.
ATTGACAACCGATTCCATAATTATTAAGAATAATTATAGTGTAGTGAGAAATTATAGATGTAGATGGAAAATAAGGATCTAAATAATGGAGTAGATTAATAAATATTTAGGTACTAGAAAAAATGGCTGAAAATTAGCATGTGTACAACATCATAATTACCCTTTATCCATAATGGATCGGAATTTCGAAAATTTAAAACAATCTTGAGATTTATCATAACATTTAATTAATGACCTAGTGGGTGTGCCGCTATTATCTTATACTAAAACACATTATGTTTCAAATTTTATTTCATGTTTTTAGATTATATCATATAAATTAGAGAATAATATTAATAGTGATTTTATTTTAAAGAACTTATTCATAAGATAGTTTTTTAAGAATTAAAAGAGCAATATAAAGTATTAATTCTATGTGATACTAATATTTTAATGTATATTTCCCTATATTTCATAGATATAGGATAAATATATTATTAAATACGACATTACAAGATAATAATTGATAATTTGGTAGCATTTCGTAAGATACAATGACATTAATGTTCCCAAAAATACTTTTATTCAAAGAATAAGGGTTATAATTTCGAAAAGTATGAGAGTCAAGGATGAAGCGGAAGAATTATAGATGATCAAATAATTTAGGTGATATAAATTGGAGTTATAAAAAATGTGATTTTGGAAAACTAAGATTCAATAGTTCCGTCTTTGTCGGTTATGATATTGATATTTCTAATGGCTTAGAGAAATTTTATTATTTTTGGTTGAAGAGAACAAGATAAAAGTAATATAAATAATATTATATTTTTTAATAATTGTTAACCTTATAGAAACATGAATAATGAATTTTATATTGATTTATGATTTATGGAACACAATGGGCCAACAGATTATATCATCACACACTATTTTCAATATTTTTTTTGGATTTATTGAAAAAATATATTTCTTGGAAAAACCCATGATTCCAAAAAATTATTGTTAAATTTATTATTGAAGATACTTTTTAAAATATTATGATTATTGTGATACCTTAATTTTTTTTTATATTATTATGGGAGAGTTAAACATTTAAAAAGGTCCATGACTATTGAAAATAAATGAGGATAATTTTGGGCGGGAAATTATGAAAGTTAATTAATATCAATGAACCACCCTTACTTGTGTTACATCGTATTTCTTTGCAAATCATGTAGAATTAGAGAAATCCATATTTATTTTGAATGATATAAACCATGTTTCATAATGAAAATATTGATTCCCAGAATAGTATAATTACACCTATATTTAATGTTAAAAGAATTAATGGATAGAAAAATATAATGATTATTAATCTCCATTCACTTTTTCATGATGTTTTTAGGATATTAATATTGTATTTTCACTTGTTTAGATTTATATGAAATAAAATTTACTTATATGGGAAATGTCGAGGATAATGGATAACAAAGCAATGCAATTATTATATCTCTATGTGACAAAGTTTATATAATAGTGACCATACTGAATTATTTTAGGATATTAGAGATAATCCAAAAATTTAATATTAAATGAAATAGTAATGTTGAGTAAGTAACACTAAATATATGAAGAACAATGATTCAATATGTATGAATTGATGATGATGAAACATTTAATGAATTTATCAAAAGAATAATTGTAATGTCCCAACCTGTATGGCACACATAATGTTCCGAGCTTATCGGTCACATGATATTAGGAACACCTCCCCATATGCTAGAGGATACCGACAAGATGCTAGGGGCTGGTAAGTCAATCAAGGTAAGAATATACCCTATATTATCATATTAAAAAAGAAACATAAATAGATTGAAAATTTAGAATAATAAATGACCAGAATAATTAAATTATCATATTTTAACATAAAATAATACTACAATATTCTTCTGAAAGGTAATACATGCTCTGTCAATATATGTGTCAATGATACTAAAAAGAAAACTAAAAATAAATACAATAATGACGCCCTAGTGGGTCCCGAACCATGTCTGGTTCTATCATAAATGATTAATCCCCAATAATAATTCAAATCTAGGCCCTTTCCCTTAAATTATCCTCCAAAAATATTGTCTATTCAGGTAATGATTAGACATCCTGATTTGGGAGTGAATAAAACTCATTAGGCCACCACCAACAATAAATATATCCTTTAAAAATGTAGTGTTTGATGTTCTATAAAGAAAATAAATCAAGAAATAAATAAAAAGGTATCATATTATCATTGATTGTTTATTTAGTCATATTAACTCCAGGGTTCCCAAGGATAACCATAACTCATTACTGACATCTTTTCATATATAATTTTGAAGCATTCCCTAGGTAATATCATATCATAATACATGCTCTGACTCATTTAGGAGCTTTATGTATTGAAAGATGATATTTGATAAAATCTATTTTTTGAATATTTTATTTATAATAAATGATATAATTTCCTCACATTGTGTTAAATATGTTTATTTATAAAATATTTGAGATTTGGTCATTCATCTGAAAATTTAGTGAAAATTCCAGTTTTACCCATTATAGTGCACTGTATTATTTTGAAGGTAAATATTTTTATATTTATTATTTGACATTGAAATTTTGTAAAAGTGTTCCTAACATAATTTTATACAACTTTATTTCAGTACACTAGTGATAAAGAGTGCATTTGGATGTATTAAATGGGACATTTATCCAATGGTGGGCTGGACTCGAAAGAATTGAAAAGGGTTCTGTATTTGGGACATATATTCTTCATCCAGGCTTTGGTTGAGCCCAAATTTTGAAGCAATCTCAGGCACATTATTTGGCACAAATCATCCTTCTGGATGGCCGGTCAATTCTCACGTTTTGGAGGTCAAAGGGTGGTAAAATGTGCATTAAACTATTTGGCCGAGATTTCTCATTCATAGTTGAATCCTCTTTTAACCTAGCCTCCCCTCCACTATATAAATTAGTGTTTTTTACAATTGGAGGTGTTGGGAAGTTCATTATGAAATTTAGGGTAGATACTAAGAGGATCCACTCCAATTATCCAAGAAAATCCATAAGGGTAGCTCTTAAAGAAAGGATCCATTCGTCGAAGCCCTATTCTTCTTCCTCATGTTGTAATGTTGGGGTTTTCTTAATAAACTTCTTGGTTCTTCTTTTATTTACTCTGTTTTAATCTATTTTGTTTAAATTTCTTCATCTATTAATCTTCCTCTTTGGGTTGGAATTCTTGAGTAGAAGCATTATTGGGTTATACCCAATATAAACCTTTGCACCTGCAAAACGCTTCTACGATGATTACGCCACCCATGGAAGAGTAGTTATTTTTATTTATCGATCTATCTCTCACCTTATTAATTCATTTATTTTGAATCATTGATCTACTGTAATTCACTTAAAATGATCCATTATTTGTGTTTTTGAATTATAATAATCTAAGTGAGCAATTGAACAATTAACAAAAATGCGTGTGGTCGGGATTTGTGTGAATTGTGAGAGCGCGATCTTAATCGGTAATACAGGACCACATGGGATCAATTTATAGAGTTCAAATACAATCCCTAAACTCAATTAATCCTCATTTATAGAGTTTTTATGTGCCTTAATTCACCACTAACCATAATATATCCTTAGAACATCAATCAAAGTAGGGTACTACGATAGCATGTTCCGATTCAAGCCTAGGGTTTAATTAATTTCATCTTTGTGGTAAGGTTAATTCTCGTAGGGTTTGGGGGTTATAAAATTAAGGGATCATAATTAAATGAATATTAATTTAAATGATAATGATTAATAAATTATTGAAAAGTTATAGTTAGATCAATTACGTCTTTTAAATATTGTCTAAATAACATCTTTTTGTTGTGTCATTTTAATCAAATTTCATTTCAAAACTAAAAACAAAAAAGTACAATCTTCTTACAGAAAACTTATTCTAGATTCATAAAATATAACCAACCCTCATCCTTTCAATTAGTACTTTTATTCCCTTTTATTTTATTTTTAGAATACCTTTAGAATGTTTTTTTAAATCTACTTCTTCCTTTGAGAGATGACCTTTGTCAGCCACTCTACTGCACCTAAGTACCCCAAAATCACATTAATCATTTGAGGGTGCCCATGATAGTGTTGCTTCAAATTATTGTCGTTTCAGTGGAGGAAAGTAATTTATTCAACCATTTAGAGGTATTTCTTTTATTTTTCATTTTATTATTTTATTCACCTCTCTCTTTCATCTTTCCCCTTTCTCAAGTTTTCATTTTTTTCATCCTCTTCTTTTCTTTTTGGACCATCAACTCAAATTATCATTTTTTTACTATGTTCCAATCACATTATTTTCATTTTTATTTGATTTAGGATATGAACTAACCCCGAAGATCTTCTAGATCTTAACCTTGAGATTGAACGTAGCCTTAGGGCTCGAATCAGACATTCTCAGTCTACGAGAAGTTTCAATATTCAACCATCTTGGGAATTCTTCTCTTATGGAACCATTAAAATTGGAATCAATTCAATTTCAAACATACAAGAGGAACCAATGGCTTAAAATAATGCGAATTAACATAATATAACCATTCAATAATTGGATGCACCTGATATTAACTATTAACTAAATTGTATTGCATAGCCGAATATCGAATCAGACATTGAGTTAAAATTTGGGTTAATTCACCTTCTTCCAAAATTTCATGTCTTATCTGGTGAGGATCTAGACAAACACTTTAATGAATTTAATGTGGTTTTCTCAAACCTTAAACCATGAAATGTTTCTGAATATCAAATCAAATTAAGAGAATTCCCATTCTCACTTAATGGAGGTATGAAATATTGGATGTATTATTTACAACCCGGAGATGTATCTTGTTGGAACAATTTAAAACACCTTTTCGTACAGAGAATTTTTCCATCATCGAGGACCATGTCCATTCGTAAGGAGATCTCGGGGATCAAGCATGCACAAGGGGTGTCAATGTATGAGTATTGGGAGAGATTCATGAAAATGGGTGCAAGCTGTCCACATCACCAAATGAGTGAGCAACTCCTCATTCAGTACTTCCATGAAGGAATCACATCTATGGAGAGGAGCATGGTAGATGTCGTAGTAGGAGTGGCATTGGTGGAAAAGACACCAATAGCCGCACATGCATTGATCAACATGATGGCACCAAACTCCCAACAAATTGGCAATCGAGGTAGACCACATGTCAGGGGACTACATCAGGTAAGTCCTTCTTCTCTTGAAAGTCATTTGATTGATACCATGTTGAACGAATTGACCAATATGGTGAGGCAGATTGCATTGGCTCAAAAGACATCCCAACCCCTCCTTCAAGGACATGGGGAATTTTCACTGAGACAAGCCACCCAACTAACTGTTGCCCACAACTACAAGAGACAGAGGATTGCACATCAGTATTCCCAGAGAGACCATTTCAGCAGAAAAACCAACCATATCCCAAAAAGAAGTTTGATTAATTTTCTCTAACATACAACCAAGGGTGGAAAGATCAACCAGACATGAGGTATGGCTTTGGACAACAACAAAGGCCACCGTTTTCGACCAAACTTCAATAAGCCTCCACCTTACCAACAGGGTTTCCAACAACCCCAAAGGAGATTTGAAACCCAACCATCAACAAGTCAACAACAAGGTAATTTTCAACCAATGGTAGATTCTAACACTAATGATCTTTTGAAGCTAATTGTTCTTAATAAACAGAATGTTATGAAGAGTTAATGTTCGGAGTTGAAGGAGTTGAAGACTCAGATGAGCCAGATTGCCACCTCCCTACATGAACTTGTATGTAAGAATTCTGGAAATCTACCATCCCAAGCCACTCAAAATCCAAAGGGGAATATTAGTGCCATAACATTGATAAGTGGGAAGAAAATTAATGATACATATGTACCTACCATTCCCCCGGATTCACCTCTACTCCAGAGAAGCCGCATTCCATACCAACTGATGAGAAATCCAAGGAGAAAGATAAAGGTAAGAAAAATATTGATTATGTTCTTCATAAAACCCTTCATTTTCCAAACAAGGTTGTTCAAACCTAGAATATGGCTGAAGAGGCAACAAAAAATGAGGTTTTTGACACATTCAAGCGTGTGGAAATCAACATTCCTCTACTTGAATTCATTAATAAAATCCCAAGGTATTCCAAATTCTTAAAATAAATCTTCACTAATTGAAGAGGGCTCAAGGGAAATGAGAGGATCATCCTTGTAAGGGATGTATCAGCTCTCATTACACCAACCCTAGCAATGCAAACAAAGTGCAAGGATCCTGGGACATTCACCATCCCATGTACCATATGGGATTTGCACTTCTCTGATGCTCTTTGTGATTTAGGAGCTTCAATAAATGTGATGCCTCACTCTATATTCTCTTCCTTGCAGGTTGGTGAGTTTAAGCCAACAAGAGTAGTGGTGCAGTTGGAAAATAGAGCTACAAAATATCCAGCGGGAGTCCTTGAGGATGTACTTATCTGGGCAAGAGACATGATCTTCCCAACAGATTTCTGTGTGCTTAACATGGAGGACGATCAGGTATGTTCTCATACTCCCATAATATTAGGAAGACCCATCCTCAAAACTGCAAAAACTAGCATAAATGTTAATGAGGGTACACTTTCCATGATGTTTGGAAATGAAGTTGTGATATTTAATGTTATGGATTCCATGAAGTACCCCTTAGAGGATCACTCTGCATTTGTAATCTCCCATTTTGAACCCCCAAAAAAAACTCCATGGAATTTGAATGTCCTATGCTTAGGTAGATTATGAATTTTTGTTCAATTTTGATGTCTAAGAGCACTTCCACACATGTTTCTGATACACAATCCTCTATTGGATTTTATTTTGATGTGGATTCATATTCTAATTTTGATCATGTTCACTCTGATTATGACATGGATGTTGAGTATGCTGATGTATTTGATGCTTTATTCTCTTATTTTAATGATGTCTATTCTGATACTGATGCTCTTTATGCACATATTTTAGTTCCTTCAACGACTCCATTCATACTACACCCTCCATCATTAGAACTCAAGCCATTACCACCAAATCTGAAATACTCATACTTGTTGAGTGGTGAGAGATTACCTGTTATCATGGCTTACAATATCCCTCTTGAACATGAAGAAATGCTTTTGAATATTTTGAGGGAGAACATCAGGGTGATTGGGTGGACCTATGCTGACATATCAGGTATTAAACCCTATATTTTCATGCATAGGATTCTCTTGGAGGATGGGGATAAACCGGGGAGACAGCCACAAAGGAGTCTCAATCCCACCCTCCTGGATGTTGTTAAAAAAGTAGTAGAGGAATTGATCAAGAGGGGTATAATCATTCCCATTTCAGATTCTCAGTGGGAAAGTCCTATTCTTGTTGTGCCTAAGAAAAGTGCAGTTACTATTGATAAAAATGAGGAATATGATTATGTTACAATAAGGGTGCAAAACAGTTGGCATGTGTGTATCGATTATAGGAAACTAAATCAGTCCACTCGCAAGGACCATTTCCCCCTCCCATTTATTAATCAAATTCTTGAGAGACTAGCTGGGAAGACACACTATTGTTTCTTGGATGGATTTTCTGGATATTTTCAGGTTCCAATAGCTCCAGAGGATTAGGAGAAGACTGCATTCACCAGTCCCTTTGGCATGTTTTCCTACCAGAGGATACCATTTGGACTTTGCAATGCCCTAGGTACCTTCTAGAGATGCATGGTGAGTATTTTTTCTGATTTTATTGAGACATGCATGGAGTTATTTATGGATGTTTTTACAGTGTATAGGTCTTCATTTGATGAATGTCTAAATAGTTCGGGAAATGTATTAAATCGTTGTATTGAGAAGAATCTGGTCCTAAACATTGAAAAGTTTCATTTCATGGTAGAGAGTGGCATTGTCTTAGGGCATGTAGTGTCAAAACATGGGGTAGAGGTTGATTGATCTACTATAGAAATTATTTCATCTTTACCCTATCCTTCATGTGTTTGTGATGTTAGATCTTTCCTTGGGCATGTGGGATTTTATCGGTGCTTTATTAGAGATTTTAGTAAGATCGCTCTACCCTTATCTCGATTGCATCAAGAAGAAATTGACTTCAATTTTGATGATTCATGTAGGGTATCATTTTATGATCTAAAGAAGTTCCTGACCACTCCACCGATCATACAACCCCCACGGTGGGACCTTCCATTTGAACTTATGTGTGATGCGTCCAACTTTGCGGTTGGAGCTGTCTTATCTCAGAGGGTGGAGGGACATTCACATGTAATTTCATATGCATCGAGGACGTTGGATTCTTCCCAATCAAGCTACACCACCACATAAAAGGTGTTTCTTGCTATTATATTTTCTTTAGATAAATTTCATTCATATTTATTGGGATTATTGTAGGTGTTTTTTCTGACCATAGAGCATTGAGGTACCTCCTAAAGAAGCCAGATGCAAAGACATGACTTATCCATTGGATGCTCCTTCAACAAGGTTTTTACATCGAGATAAAGGACAAAAAGGGGTCATAAAACTTGGTGGCAGACCACATGAGTAGACTTACTCACAAACTTGAGGATGACACCTTGGACTAGGTACCAATTTGGGACAATTTCCCCGATGAGCATATATATACCATCTCGGGTACGCATCATTGGTATGCTGATTTAGTTAACAACTTTGTTGCCTCTAAACTCCCTGCAAATTTAAAGAAACATCAAGTACAAAAATTAAAGAGTGAGTCAAGATTTTATATTTGGGATGATCCACACATATGGCGCATGTATAGTGACCATGTTATTTGGAGGTGTGTTCCTGATCATGAGTTTGAGTCTGTTTTTCATTTCTATCATACACTTGCTTATGGTGGACACTTTGGACACAAAATGACACCTAGAAATGTCTTATACTCTGGATTATATTGGCTTAGCTTATTCCATGATGCATGTGGGTTTTTTAAGTCATTCTCTCATTGCTATCACACTGGGAACATTTCTAGAAGACATGAGATGCCCCAAAAACCCATACTATTCTGTGAGATTTTTGATGTATGGGGCATTGGTTTTTTTGGTCCATTCCCTAGTTCATTTGGATTTTAAAATATTTTTGTTGATGTTGATTATGTGAGTAAATGGGTGGAGGCCAAGGCCACCAGGACTGAAAATTCTCATGTTGTAGTGGAATTTGTCAAAGCACAGATTTTTTGCAGGTTTGGAGTACAAAAGGCCATCAAAAGTGACCAAGGGACACACTTTTGCAATCAGAAGTTTTCTTCCCTCATTTGGATGTCTTCGGTGACACACAAAACATCAATACCATACCACCCTCAAACAAATGGCCAGGCTGAAGGTTCAAATCGTGAGTTGAAACAAATCTTGAAGAAAACCATGCAGCCAAATATGAAGGATTGGAGCAAGCGCTTGGATGATGCATTATGGGATTTTAGGACATCATACAATACACCCATTGGTATGTCCCTATTTCGGATTGTTTTTGGGAAAGCATGTCATCTCCCTATAGAAGTTTAGCATAAGGATTATTGGGCTATAAAGCAATGTAACATGGATTTGGACCAAGCTTGAATCCAAAGGAGGCTGCAAATTAAAGAGCTTGAGGAGATTAGGTTTTCTTCATTTGAGAAGAAAAGGCTTTATAAGGGAAAATCAAAATAATCTCATGATATAATGATCCAAAAAAGGGAGTTTTATGTTGGAGATAAAGTCCTTCCCTACAGTTCATGACTGAAGCTGATGCCTGGTTTGTTGCATTCCAGATGGTTAGGTCCTTATAATGTATCTAATGTTTTTCCTTATGATGTAGTGGAAATCAAACAAGAGGACACTGGAAGGAGATTTACAGTCAATGGGCAACGTTTGATAAGATACATTGAGGGACTTCATACTAATGTAGTGGATTTTATCACACTGCATGACCCCGTCATCACTTAAGGAAATCAGGAAGTTCCCAACCCATTCACTTTTATATTTTTTTTCCTATTTAAAAATATTTCATTTTTTGTGGATATATCATATCATGGGTTCACATTGAGGACAATTCAATATTTTAAGTGGTGGGGAGGGAACCTTTTAGTTTTGTAATTTCAATTTTTTTCCTTAAAAAAACAAAAAAAAATTGTGTGTTTTTCAAATTTTGTGTGTTTATTTTTCAATTTTATTTTTGTTTTTGGAAATTTTTGAGCAGAATTGGTTCTCATAAAAATATTGAAATGCATATCAATGAGTGAAATAATTTATCCCATGAAATTGAGCTTAAATGAATGCTGAAATGACTTTGTTTCAAGTTCAAATTTTTAGTAATTTCATGAAAAGTACACTGAATTTTGAATCCCATGGCACATCTCACTGTCTTTATATTTGAAATCACTTTCCTGTGAGGATTCTGATCCATTATTTGCATATTATTTACATTCATCTCACTTCTTGAGAGAACCAATCCATGCTTGATTTAACAAGAATTTGATCTATTCCTGTCAAAACATGAGGGGTTGAGGTATTTATGTTTAAATGATTGAGACATTTTTTGGTATTAAAGACCTTATTTCAAAGAATCCTTTTTTTTATAATGGCCTACCTTGAACATTTAATCCTTTTCACCCTTAGAATCCATGCACAGCCTGTTAGGTTAGCCACATTACAAGCCAATTTTCCCTATCCAACCAACTCTTGAAGTGAAATTGCACAACCTAGTTGAGCTTAAGTGTGGGGGAATCTATATTTTGTTGTGCTACCACATTCTATGATACTTTGGGAGGAAAATTAAATTCTGAATAGATTTTTTAGATATTGAGGAAAATAATTATATCGAAAGCTGTGCCTTTTCTAGAGAATTCATCACAAGTGAAGTTGTGCCTTTTCTAGAGCATCTAATTGAGGTGGAAAGTTGTGCCTATTTAGAGCTTTCAAGAAAATCATGTTTGAGAAGATTGAAATTTTTTAGGCTGAAATGACGAATGGTGTAAACTTTTCATGACTCTATATGATGATGGAGCTGAATTGATACTATGGGGATTGAGGAGAAGACCATATTTAAGTGAAAATTAGATTAATGCAATTTTTCTTCAAAAAGAGTCAAACCCTCCTCCTTAAGCCTCAGAATTTTTCACATCTAAATCCTACCAACTGAAAGCCACAGAACAAACCTGAAAAGTAATCATGATAAACATATGTCGTTGACTCACATCGGGTAGAGATGTACGAATTGATCAAGCCTATACTGACCCTTTTATGAGTTTGGATGAGAATGATGTTGCAAAAACATTTATATTTGAGTGATGCGAGAAAATTCAAGTGAGATAAGTGTTTTGTGCATGGGAGGATAAATGAAGTGGAAATATATTGAATGATATTAATAGAGAACTTGAAAAAATGTTTTTTATGATTCATGATATCTTTTGATTCTTGGTGCGGAATTGATGGTTCCTAATGATATTTTTTTTAAAATTTGTTTTGATTGGATATTGATGTTTACTTGACATGAGTTTTTTCCCAGGAGTGAAAAAGGGTAAGTGGGGGGGGGGGGGGGTTGATAAAACACTATTTTGTTGAATATTTTATTTATAATAAATGATATAATTTCCTCAAATTGTGTTAAATATGTTAATTTATAAAATATTTGGGATTTGATCATTCATTTGAAAATTTGGTGAAAATTCCATTTTTACCCTTTATAGTGCACTGTAGAATTTCGAAGATAAATATTTTTATATTTATTATTTGATTTTTAAATTTATTAAAAGTGTTACTAACTTATATATCTACAACTTTCATTCATCACACAATAGCTAAAGAGTGCATTTGGATGGAGTAAATGGGTCATGAATCCAATGGTGGGATGGACTCTGCAGAATGGACATGGGTTCTGTATATGGGCCATATAGTCTTTATCTGTTCTTGGATTGAGCCCCAATATTAAGGAAAGCTGTATGACATTTTTGGAACAAATAATCCTTCTGGATGTCCGGTCAATTCATGTGTTTTGGAGGTCAAATGGGAGGTGAAATTTGCATTAAAATATTTGGCCGAGATTTCTCATTCACACTTGAAACGTATTTAAACATAGCCTCCCCTACATTCTATAAATTATTGTTTTTTTTCAATTGGAGGGGTTGGGACGTTAATTAGAAAGTTTAGAGCAGTGGAGAAGATGTTCCAATCCAATTATCTAAGAAATTAAATATGTGTAGCTCATGAAGCAAGGATCCCTTCGTCGAAGCCCTATTCTTCTTCCTCATGTGGTAATGTTTTTGTTTTCTTAATATACTTCTTTGTTCTTCTTTTATTTATTCTTTTTTCTTATGTTTTGTTTAAATTTATTCTTCTTTTAATCCTCCTCTTTGGGATGGAATTCTTGAGTAGAAGCATTATTGGGTTATACCCTTTATAAATCTTTACACATGCAAAACGCTTCTACGAAGATTATGCCACCCACGGAAGAGTAGTTATTTTTAGTAATCGATCTACTGATAACCTTATTCATTCATTTATTTTGAATAAATTATCTACTATAATTCACTAAACATGATCTATTAATTGATTTTTTAAATTATATGAAACTATGTTAGCAATTGAACAATTAACACAAATGTCTGAGGTCGAGATTTGTGTGAATTGTGAGAGCGTGATCATAATCGGTAATACAAGACCACACATGATCAATTTTTAGAGTTAAAATACAATCCTTAAACTCAATTAATCCTCATTTACATAGTGTTTATGTGCCTTAATTTACCACTAAACATAAGCTATCCTTAGAACATCAATCAAATCACGGTGCTACGATAGAATGTTCTGAAGCCAGCCTAGGGTTTAGTTAATTTCATCTATGTGGTAAGGTTAATTCTCGTAGGGTTCAGGGGTTAAAAAATTAAGGGATCATAATTAAGTGAATATTAATTTAAATGACAATGATTAATAAATGATTGAAGAGGTAGTGTTAGATCGATTACTTCTTTTTAATATTGTCTAAAAAACATCTCTTTGTTGTGTCATTTTAATCGAACATCATTTCCAAACAAAATATAAAAATAAAATCTTCTTCCACAAAACTTTTTCAAGATTCATAAACTATAACCAACCCCCATCCATTCAACTAGTGTTTTTATTCTCTAATATTTTATTTTTAGAATACCTTTAGAATGTTATTTTAAATCTACTTCCTTCTTTGAGAGACGACCTTGGTCAGACACTCTACTGCACCTATGTACCCCAAAATCACATTAATTATTTGAGGGCATCCACGACAACGTTCATTAAATATTATATCTCAGTAACTGATTCGACTCATTTTGGAGGTCAATGTGTTCTCCTGAGAGGCCATATCTCAGAGTTCCTTTACTATCATTTTATCAATTCATAGATAAATTCCAATGTATCAAATAATAAATTCATATGTATGGTGACCATTTCACCTTTCATACTTCTTAATATAATTACCATGTTTCCATTCTTTTATTAATTTTTACAATGACCATGTTACCATTTATAACACTCATTTTAATGACCATTGTCCCATTCATTTACTCATAATTTAAATTACAATGTTACCATTAATAATTCTCAACTAAATGACTCTTTTTTAATTCCTTTACTCACATAATTAATTCATTATTATTTATCCACATCAATTTTATTACCATGTCAACACATAGTTGATTACACTATTATCCTTAATTAGATCTCCAATTAAATAATCATGCTATTTTCATTAATTAATTCATCAATTATGTAGTCAATAACACAATTTATATCCAAAATTAATTTTCTTGAAATTTTACTCTTATTATAACTCTCAACCAATCATAATTAATTCCATAATTAATTATCTGAATCAAAATATGAAAGCACATTATTAAATAACAAGTATTTATCTAAATTTATCAATTTAAACATTTTATAATTAATCCCCTAATTAATTATATAGATTTAATTACCCAAACCCAAGAATCAAAATTTCCAAATTAATTATCCAATAAGAATTCCCCTTCATCTCATGTTAAATTCCTTAATTAATTATTTAGATCAACAATGCTTTGATAAATAAAATTTTTATACTAATTAACCAAATTTAGGATTTCAATTAATAAGGAATGATGAAAATTCTACAATTTTTCAAACATGTATGAAATCCATGACTATGAGAGTTTTATTTTAGACCACCTACCACAATTGATTGAGTCTATTCATTCAATAGAAATTCCCAATATCTGAGAAGAACAATTTCTTCGATTTGAGTATCGGATATATATCCCTAAATCATGATTATGTATATCATGATAAAATAAATATATATAATAATATAATATATATATATATATCCCTATAATGTTATATTTAAAAATAAATAGAGCATAAATTCAACTAAATAATTATGGAATGAGAGAATATTGATCCATATAGGCATCGATATGAGATCCAAAAACTGAAAAAATAGAAGATCATCATTTTGGTTGTTAAATGTTGTAGAAGAGATGTTAGATAGACTTGTAACCCCTTAATAATGATATGGAATTTACAAAAAAAAAATTATTCTTGATCCAAGGATAAATGCTTGGTGGTTCGAGGGGTTTGGGGGATTTTAAAATAATTCTTTTGTGTAACTAAATATGATCCCCCTGGTTTCCATGGAAGGGATTCATTGTTAGGAAAATTTTGTATCAGCCATACATACCTGACTATCATGGGTTGAATGATTACCTGGGTTTGGGAACATGGTTTTTCAAACATTACGCAATCCATGCAGATCCCTACTTCCGGGTTCCGCATGGTTAGCTATATTGGATGCATAATATACTGTAACAGTGCACCAACATGAACATTCCCCCATTCCTCAAATGTTTCTTAATTCTCCACCCAAACACCCCCTTGTAATAATTCCACCCAAAGGGACATAAATATAAAAAATTAACTTAATTATATCTGGACATAATTCTAAAAATGGCTTGGATATTACAATCTCCCCACCTCAGAATAGTTAGTCTTCGAGCTGTACGTCAATGATTTATTATGATTCTAAGCCAAAAAAATCATTCCATTGAATCCTGAAGTCTGATTCCCTTTCCCATGTTTCCTCTTGTAATCATCCATGATAACATAATACATGAACTATTAGCATTATCCTTACATAAAACACTTTATCAATATGATCCATTAAATGTTTCATATACTCCTCAAAGGAGAATTCTATATCATGGTCAAACTCATCCCCATTGATCTAATGTGAAGGGTAGGGGAGATACCATTATAGTGGTGACACATGAAAGACATGATGAATTAAGAAATATTTTTTTTAGAATATACAACTACTAGGACACTGACCTGATTCTCCCCACTTTATCAATTGAACCAGAAATCCTTGGAGAAAACTTTCCCTACTTCCATATCATGCTATGAAAATACATAGGAAACAATAGAGAGAATACGTGATCACCCTCTGTAAACTCTAGGGGTGTCTGCGTGTACGAACATAAAACATATTCCTTCTCTGAGATGTATGAATACATTTTCAAATCAATTGAACCTACTCTGATGTCTTCTGCATGAGATTCAGTCCCAACAACTATGAATCACCTACTTTCATCCAGCATAGTGTTCATCGAATTGTACTACCATAATTATCCATGTATGGTTTCATATATATAGTTTCCTGATAATTATTTTCATAGGTGAAATCCACTAAATCCATGTTCATCTCTTAAGACCCACAGAATTCAATCACACATGCATAGATCATATCCTCTAGCACTTGTATAGTATGATTTGACAACCCATCTATATGTGGGTGTTAATACATAGTAAATAAGGCGTATGTTCCAAGTGATGTCAAAAATCCCTAAGAAAATCATGAATTATAATGTGAATCATTATGTAAATCAACAATATGTGGCACTGCATGTAGATGGAATATCTCACAAACATATTGTTCTCCCAACTACTCTATAGCAAAGGGTTCCCTTATAATCCAGAAATGGGCAACATTTTTTATACTATCTACAATGACACAAATATAGTCATTATTCCAAAGTGTCATTGAATGACCTACTCCGAAGTACAATGTAACATCATCCCAATTTTATTCTACAACAGGAAATAACCTCAGTAAATATATAGGTCGATGATGCTCTACCTTTACCAATTAATTGGTGAAATAATTGACCCATCCCCCATATATCTCTTTTTTCATTCCCAGCCACCAAAACTATCATAATAGGACATTGTTCATTTTGGTCACATCTAGATTCACCTCCCACAAAAAGACATGAAATTATAGCGTGATTTCCTCTCATATACTCATATGTACAACAACCATATTCCTCAAATTGATGATACCTCCGTCAAATATCAACTAGTCATATGTTTTCACCCTACCCTCAAAAAATTCACTCAAGTATAACCACATAAGATCCTTCTACTATCTATCTCTGATCCATCTCATCAATCAATACACCACTACAACTAAAACCAGATTAATCTTCTCATAACTCTCTTTAACCACCACATTCAATTTATCCAGCATAGTCATCATCATCAATGAAACGCTCAATTCTTAAAAAGTTTGTGTTTTATAATTTCTTCTCAACGAATAATTCACAATATTTCCATTCCCAGATATATATTCTAGTTCAAAATAAAATGACTACATACAATCTACCCATCTCCACCACGAACGATTAAAATGATGCTATGAAAAGATATACTTAAAGTAATTGGAATTTTTATAAACTGGTAATTTTTTTCCAAATGGGTTTGACATCAAAACTTAATATCATAAACCAATACTTCTAGTTGGAGGTCGTGCATAGTGTAGTTCCATTACAGAGCTCTTAACTACTGAGACCCCTATGTCATGAGTCAGTGTCTATATATTAGTACAACTCTATGTGTGATCCTAGAAGAACCCCAATAATCCATGTACTCATCAACTATCTTGGGTTGGTTAAAAAATTTGTGTCATCATAAAAGGGTTCTTCAACTTTTGAAAATAATACAAGCAAGATTTTGTCCACTCAAATATTATCCACTTCTTGGACCGAACCAAATACGGTACATCCAAATGAGAAATGTTAAGGATAACTATCATATTATAACATGTTAATAACAAAAGAATTTAGATATCAAAAACATTCATGGGCTTTTCATAGAAAATAACTAACTAAAACTTATTTGGGTTCACTAACAAACCTTTATTTTAGATGTTGTTCCCCATGAAACATACCTGATAAATAAAAAATAAACACTTGGATATGTTTCCATATAGTTGGTCATATATCAGTGTACTCAAAACAATACATTGATGCTGGTAATGGCCACCATGAGTCTTAAAGTGCACTGTGATAACATCTATAAATAGTAAAAAAACGAATCTGCGTATGGGTGAAATATATTATTTATCAAATCCATAAACACTACTAGATCATTTTTCAACACCAATAGAATTATTAGAAATTCATAAAGGCCAAAACTACTCCTAAAAGATTTCATTAATACTTCAGTTATCTATACTATCAATTGATGATACCCGTATCTCAAAGAAATCATTGAAAAAACAAAATCCTGCTTTAATTAATAAAAAATGTTGGATATGAATTGAAGATAATATCAGATATTGGTAGTCATATTATGTTACTTATAGTAATCAATAGAAAAATGTAAACTTCCGTTACCATTTTTTTCTAAAAAAAAATAGGTGATACCCAAGGTGATGTAATTGGATGGATACATCCATTATTCATCAACTCCACCACATAACTCTTGAACCCTATAATCACAGTTTGTTCCATTATATAAGGTGAAATAGATATTGGCTCAGCCCCTAGCATGATCTCTTTAGTTAATTCCACACAACTCTCAGGTGGTAGCCCTAATAATTCTATAGTAATAACATCCTGAAATAGTTGTACTATAGGTGGGAAGAAATTTGTCTAACACCCCCATCATCTTGAAATAGACATGAAATGTGTGTTGTGATCTCTATTAGTTGCTGAATAATTGTCCCTACATGCCCTCTCGGATATCCCACTCTCTAAAGTGAATGTATGAGTCACCTTTATGTTATGTAAAAGTGACTCTCCTACAATAATGATTGATGTGGGATTGGTATGAACATATCCAGTCCATACCCATAATTAGGATAATCCAAGACATAACAAGAATATAGAGGTCCTAAATAAAACGATACTCCCCTATCTAGAGTATCATCCTCTACAAAATTTTTTTTCTCTAGACCTTACTCCAAATGGGGAATCTATTTTCACTTTCCACTCAAAAAACTCCACCACCGTACTCGAACTGTTAAAATGTTTTTCATACATAAAGGAATTAGAGGTACTAGAATCAAATAAGGATTGAGAGAATGTATAATCTATGAGAATAGAAACTCTTACTATTAATGTACTAGCCTCACTCTTCACATGTGTAAGATGATATACATGTTATTGTTCAAAATGACTTTCATGTGATGTTTTCTGACTTCTATGAGTAGCAACACATAGATAATAAGGGATCTCTAGCCCTATAAAACCATTCCCACTACCTCTACTTTTTCATCTAGTAAAACTACAACTAAAAGACTGATATGGTGTAGAATATCCCTTTCCCACACTCTGACTCTACCCCGATGCTCCCCCAATACCTGTTTATCGATGAGACCTACATAACATCTGTAGGTATCCCATCTTGCTAAAAGACCTCTACTATACAGTTTGATGGTGATAGTGTCGAAGATCGTGTCCTGGACTACCACAAGGATGAATGATCACACTAGTATTTAACTATCCATCCAACCCTCATGTATGAGTAATTGGACTCCCACATCCCCGTATAATATTTTCAAAACATCACATCCTTTTCTTAGAATTCACAACTCCTAATCATCTTGTAAAAAAATTATAATACTAGAAGACACCCTAATGTTCAATTAAACTATGTGATCCTGATCCACAACTTTAGGAAACTTATTTAATCTAAGAAATATTATGTGTGGCTTTTTCTCATTCTTATGTTAATCTAAAAATTATTTCTCAGTAACTACATTATCTATTGATAATGATGGAGAAAAGGTTGGTTGATATGTTTAGTTTGGATAATAAAACATAAAAAAATGATCCCCTGGGTCAGATGAATTAATTCAGAAGCTTTATTTGGTCTCAACATCTCTAGATATAAGTTATCCAATATCCCCTCCAAGAATAATTTCCATAAGATACTTTTAGTTTTCCTAGTTCATGCTTGAATGTCGCACCAGCGCTTTACAGATCCCTATAGCATATAAAATAATTTCATAATCCTACTCTTAGATGGAGTCTCCAAATGGTCATGTATTATATCAATGGACTCAAACCATAATTCATCTCACTTAGGGCCACCCTCTTCATTAAATGTTAGTGGGGGTTGGAACTAAAACTCTCTTGTGAACACATAAATGTTTTTCACAACCCGAAATGGGTTTCTTTCCCCAAATCGCATTAAATGTGCAATTTTAACCCAGTACTTATCCCTATTATCTTCAGCTGGATCCATCAGTGCCTCATGCTTCTCTGACTGAACGACCATTCTCTGCCATTCCCATTCATCATCCCCTGAACAAGCGTTATTGATTCATATTACTACAATTCCAAACCCATGCCATATGACTCATAACACAACCTTATTGAATTTATGTAAAAGGAATAATTAAATTAGGAAACAACATTTATTTTCCATATATCATTATACACGTTCAGAACTAAAGATCTATTACTACTCTAAACAACCCAACTCCGATTTTTTAGTTATCTTGGGTAAACACATTATCATAAACAAGTATCTCATTTATAAATCAAATTATTCTCATTTTGAACCATTTTAAGATCATTCTAAATTAATTTTATAAACCATTCTTCATTTTAGTATCACAAACAAGGGAAAACATTCTTGTTCAAATCTTAACCATAACACATTTTCCTGTGCATGTGAAAATGATTCATGTTAGAATAAACCTGAGTTCCTAGAATAAAGCATTCCGAATATACTATGATTCTATTATTGGATATGAATCATTACTAAAAAATTATCAGAAACAATAATTACATCACACCAGAAGTGTGGCACCCAAGACTAAATAATATTAAATTTTAATGTCAAAGTGTAATAATAATATTCCCACTGTAAGTAGATTGAATTCATATCATACATGGGTTTGCAACACCCTTTAATGATCTCATTTTAATGACTCGACTCTTCATTGTCTCATATCTACCTTTCTTCAAACTTTAAGACAAAATAAGAAGAAATAATTCATCTACTCTGATACCACTTTGTAATGTCCTGACCTGTATTCCACACATAGTTCCCTGAATTGGACTATCACATGACATAATGTATACCTACTCGTATGCCATAAGATACTTACTAGTAGTGAATGTATTGTATGTCAGTCACTGGGATACTATACCATATTTTATTAAAGTAATGTTCCCTTGGAAGTAGATAAAAATGAAGATTTATATATAACTTGAACAATAATAATGTAAAAAGATAACCAAAATTGTTAGTACAATATTATACTGATATAAAAAAAATTTATGAAAATATAAATATCAATGTTCCTAAAAAAGAAATAGAAAACTAAGACACTAACTACTCAATAGAGGGTCCTAAACCACGTTTGGTTTTCTCACCCATGTGTCTTCCCAAATCGGCACTCTAATCCAGGGAATATTCCCTTAAACTATCCATTAAAAAATAATTCAATTTGCACAATGATTTGAAAGATTGAGTAGGGTGTGAGTATTACTTATTAGGCCACCACAAATTATTTCTAAAATATTTTTAGTCAAAAGGTAGTGTAATTACTTCTATAAAAATGAATAAAATGCATAAATAAGAAGTTATCACATTATCATTTATTCATTATTTAGTCATATTAACTGAGGGATTCCGTTGGATACCTGTAGCTTAATACCAACATCATCCCGTACTACATATTGAATCATTCCCTAAGTAATATATTATCTTAATACATTTTTCAGCTCATGCTAGATATTGATCTATTTAATGGTAATATGATATCTCAGTACATGGTTTGACTCATGCCCGATTTGGAAGTATTATCTTGTGATTCCATATCTCATAGTTCCTTTATTACCATTATTTAAATTTAAACATAAATATAAATGTTTCCTATAAAAAATTCATAAGTAAGATGACCATGTTATCATTCGTTTACTCGTATATAGAATTACCATGTTACCATTTATACTTCTCATTTTAATGACCATGTTACTATTAATTTGCTCATAATCACCATGACCATGTAACCATTTATAATTCTTTAATGAAAGATCATGTTCCCAACACATTACTCACATAATTAATTATCCACATTAATTACATTATCAATTCAAAAATTAGTTAAATACATCAGTATCCTCGATTTTCTCCCCAATTCATTATGCACATCAATCCCATTACTTAATTAATAAATTAATTAATCAATACCACAATTAATACCCGAAAATAATTTTTAGATAATTAACTGTCTCATTCCAAATCTATAATTTTCAAAATTAATAAATATAATTTATTATATAGATCATAAAATCTAATGAAAAATATTAATTCAGAATTAATTATCTCAATTTTTCCACATAAATATCTAATAATTATTCCTATGATTAATTATAAAGATTATATTCCCCAACAATCATATTTAGTTTCCCAAAAGTAATTATAAAATATTAAATCCCATTATTCCCATGATTAATTCATCAATTAATCTTTTTGATTGAAAATACTTCGATAAATATATTTTTCCACCTAATTGTCCAAATTTAAGAATTATATTGCTAAGGAATAGTAGAAATTATACAGTTATGTATACATGAATAAAATTCATGACTATGAGAATTATATTTTAGATCACCTACCTCAATTCGTTGATGGATATTCATGAAATAGAAATCCCCAAAATCATAGAGTCGCAACATTGTAGATCTAAGTTCCAGATTTAAATATCTAAATCAAGATTAGGTATAACATAATATAATCAGTATTTCCCTAGATATATAATCATATATCTAGAATTGAAAAATATTAATTATAAATAAATAGAAGTCAAACTTCAAAAATAAATTAGGGAAAGATCGAAGAATGGCCTGGATAAGCATCAGGATAGGATCCAGTTATTGAGAGATGATAGAATCATCGATTCAGGCTTTGATTCTTGAATAAAGGAGGTCGTATAGACATGGATTCCATAAAAAAGATCTAGTATTGGCCAATAACATTAATTCCAATTCCAAGGTAGAACTATACTAGTTGTAGGGGTTTGGGGGATTTTAATAAAAAAAATTGGGTAACTAAAAAACAAGCTTATGGTTTCCTTTAAATGGGTGCACAATTACGAAAACCTTACACCAACCATGTCAGCCTCATTGTCCAGGGTCACATGGTTACATGGGTTTAGGAACATGGATTTCTAGAGCATTTGAATGCTGTGATAATCCCCTATGTTTAGGTCTACATGGTTAGCTGGACTGGGTGCACAGTATTCTCTAATTGTTCGTCAACTGTGCAGAGTCCCCATTATCTCAAAATGTTCTTAATCTCCTCTCAAAGTAAACCTAAGTAATATATAAAACAAAAGGGATAAAAAAAATATAATTAGTCCCTAAGAAAACTCAAGAAATGATCTTTATCTATTATTAATTGATATTTTTTCAACAACATGGGTTTCAATGAAACATTAGAAGATTCTACTATTGTCAATAAAATGATTAGATTTTTTTTGAAATTTGTCGGATCCTAAAATATTTTACCAGAATTAAAAGGTGTATTTTATCTCATTATGTGTTATATGAATATAATTGAAACTATGCGATTTTTATGTCATTTATCATTAATTACCCGATCACGGGGGGGGGGATTCAATTCAATGAATGGTTGAAATATATGAGATTTCAGATTATATTTATCTTTAAATTTTTTTTATTAATATATTTATTTTCACAGAATAGTAATTGAAATTTATCGATGAAACGATGTTAAAATATTATTATATGAAAATTATATAACTTTTTAATTCCTCATATCTGTTATATAATTGGACTATATTTTCTTATTTTTTTTTCGAAATGAATGATTTTTAATTGAATATTTGAAAAATATATTTCGTTCAAACAATTATTTCATTTAATTTAGAAGTTGCCTAATTATTTTAATTTAATCTTAATTTAGAATAATACTAATTCAGTTTGAAATAATATAATTAATTAGATTTTAATCGATGTTGTATAATATTTATTAAATGTTCTTTTTTAAACCCAAAACTCCTTTCTCTAAGAAAACTATTTTCAATTTGATTTGACATTTATATAATAAATTAATTTTTTCCAATTACATAAATAGAATTATGTAAAATTGATTCCAAATTTTTAATAAATTTTTATAAATTTTTTAAATATATTCCATAATTTTTTTATTATAAATCATATAAGTAGTAATATTTAAAATGCTAATACAATGTAAAAAAGAAATTAAGGAAAATAATTTGATACGGATGTATAGATTTCATAAAAGTAGATTTATAATCATGGTTGAGTTTAGTTCTATAATTTTCATTAATTTATAAAATATATAGACACATTGAGCGATATTTCATTTATATTCAAAATTGTATTTTTTTTAATAGAGGAATAAAAACATATTTTCAACCTCTTGAGTTTAATATCAACAATATTTTTCAATAAAAATAAATAAGATGTAATGATTGGATTGAAATATTAACTTAATATATGGATTCATTTAAATTATCATGTAAATTTATTTTCATATTTTAGTGATTTGAAATTTATCATAAATTCTTACACAACATCAACAATATACTTATTCACCTAATAGAAAAATAAAATATATGATTTAAAAAATATTAAAATTAATAAAACATGGATTAAAAATTATGTTCCATAAATATAATATATATCTATGACATATTATATATTTTTAAATGATTCTATACTAATCATATATTTTAATTTATTTATTTAAAATCAAATCATATTAATATTATGAAAAATGACAATAATGATGTTATAAAAAAACTAATTTTTATTTATTTATTTTTATGCCACATTTATTTGAAATCAGATATTGGGGATATGATATGGAGGAAAATTTCATACCTTTTACATCTATAATAAAATTGTAAACTTTTTAGTGAAACTACAAGCCTTTATTATTTATGAAGTCATTTATATGGATAATGTAAGAATTGGATAACCAATGGGATAATCTGAATAATATGGTCTAAAATGACCCATAATACTGAAATAATAAATATTATGAATATATAATAAACATATAGTCTTTATAATTATACCTATTACATTTTTGAACAATTTTACAAGATATAAACACATATTATATTATAATATTTCATTAATTCCCGAAAATGCCCCTCCCATCACATATAAAATGACATACCTTCTCCCTTCTACATAAACAATATTGATCAATATTTCTCAACCAAACCTACCCTATATTATTATAAATATCTTTATGAAATTTATTTTGGTGTTGGTATTCCCAAAATACCACTCTATATCTCTTATTAAAAAGATATAAATGGGATGTTTCAATGAATATATAATCATATTCACTAGGGACATTAATTTTTGTCCTTCATTTATGACATTTAGTTATATCCTAAAAATTAAAATATAATAATACCAAATTTTTCCATTAAACGTGATGTTATTATATTGATACAGTAAGATTTATCCATCCCATTCTCTATAAAAAACAATCCCTCATATCTACAAAGGTCTTTCACCTCATAAAACGATCTATTTTATACATTACTGATTTACATTGATTGTTAGACATTTTTAAGTAATGAATAGAAATGGTATTTATAAAATAATTTTTCTTATATATAAATGTCTCCATTTATTCCTTATTACTTTATAATTTACTACCAAATGATTATGTTTCTTGTGAATACCTATGCACAACCACTAATATAATGAAATTTTATATTTTTGTAGTTTCAAATATTCTTTCATGTCAAAAAGAATAAATTTATTGAATATAAATTATATATATAATATAATATTAAATATATAATGGTTAATTATTTTCTATATATCTTTCAATCCATCCAGAAAAGTGAAATCTGTGATCATGTGTACGTATGACCTACCAACTCCATGTAAAAGTAATTTGACTTTCTATATAAAATTTAGCGGATGAATATTAATTAATACATATTGAATACTAATGATAATTATATCATAATTAAAAATATTAATTTTTACAATCCATAATAAAGGAATAAGGACCATAACTAACAATATAGAATTATCTTGATAAAATAAGTTGTTAACACCAGAATAAAAGATAATAATAAAATATTTTTATCACACTGTTGAGGAGATGTTATAAATAGGTCATATATGATATGTTAAAAATTTATATAGTTTTTATATGTAGTTATAACAAATAAATATATATATATATATATAATAAATGAGATAAAACTAAACATAGTGGAATTTCGAACATGACGTTATGGGTTCCTTAAATCAATTCCAATTCCATAGGTTATACTTCTTCTTTATTGACAATGTTTAGAATATGTGAATATTTATCCATAATTGTTTTATGGTTTATTTCCATAAGATCATTTTGATTCAATTTTTTTACACATAGTCATTTCATTGATTAAATTGGTTACTAAAATTATATGATGTTTGCAAGGAATGAGGTCTCAATTCCTACTCTATCAATACATTTTTCGTAGAATATAAGTATTTATTTTTATGTTATATATTTAATGAAACATTGCATTGTATAACATGAATATACATTTATTTATTTTGATTACAATTTCATTTTACTTTTATTATTTTATGGGTTCACATTTTAAATGATACTATAGATGAAATTATTTAATTTACAATAAGATTTTTTGGATTTCCTTTATTTTATTTGATGGAATACTATAATATATCCCGCATCATCAAAAGCTACTTTTGTATCCTATGGATATTTAATATTTGTCCATATTTTATCCTATATTTTCCCATTTTTCACTAGAATCAATAAACATAATATATAAGGGAAACTTTTATTTGATTTTTCTTTTGGATTTGGTATTTTTTTTCTTCCATGTCTGTATTTTAAAATATTTGTTTACAAAATTTTTATTTAATTTAAATAAATTATATATTAAAAAATTTATATTTTTCCATTAATTTATAATGTTATGAAAATTAAATATCTACTTTTTTCAGAATGGTTTATTTTCATAATTAATTACAAAAATTGATAATGAATTTTTCTTATGTATATAGAATTAAATGATTTTAACAAAAAAAATTAATTTTTATCTATTTTACATTCTTCTATAAGATTTAAATGTTTTAAAAAATAAGAAAAACTAATCAATAATATAATTCCCCAGCCTTAAAACTTACTTAATCTTGAGTTATTACAAGATTACACATTGAGGATCTTTTCAGGTTTATAGTTTTAGAGAGTTAGATCATAAAACTTGCATTACATTCCTCATATAAACAAAGTGGTTACATAAATATAGTATTCTTCTTTACCATCAATGGAAACATATTTAAAATAAATCATGGATTATTTCTTGACACTTCCTTGACACTATCATCATATCATTTACCTTTCACTTGACCTGTGAAAAACATTTCAAAAAAACATGGGATGAGCATAAAAAGCTCAATAAGGGATATAAAAACATGGAAAGGAAACATGGGTACATATATACATAAGAATGAAATCATACTTTAACCATAAAACATAAGCACTTTAACATACCTCATCAAATCATGAATAAATCATAGAGATGATAAGACATAAATGTAACTTGAGGCATTCATAACATTCTTACGTAGGGAGTAACCCTCTTGGTTACGTTTGGAATACCCATCACAATACATTCCCTAACTCTCTTCGGAGAAACCTTAATGTTACACTCCTTCAAGTTACCCAATGCATTGGAGAGCTATATCGGGATCACCCGCCCTTAGTTTATCATGGAACCACCCGTCTTCATAATAATGCCCAAGAACCTCAACATAATCATATCACATCAATCATTCATAAAGGAAACATAACATTTCCACCTTTCAATCACAAGATATCAATACAACAAATTGATATAAAAACATTATGAAAACCATTTTTAATACCAAAATAAAAGAAAATTAAAACATGGTATTTATTTTTATTTTAAAAAAAGGTATGGCTTGTAGAGGAATCCGAAACTCAAATAACCGTCACGGCGGCAGAGAAGTCATTGTCGCCGCATACGTACAACAAAAACATTCCCTTTTGTCGTTTAGTAAAACGATTCGTATAAAAACGATTCCATTTGGATAAACGTAAAAGTCAAAGGGGTCTATAAACCATATAAAAGAAGGTTGTGTATAAAACAAAATATGCCTTAATGAAAGGAGATTGAGACGAAGTCACATACCTCGGGTCCGACTTGACTCGATCGTTCTTAAACGTCCTGAATAATAAACTTTAGTTAATTTATATTTGAGCAAAAATCTTTTTCAAGTTCATTATTCCTTTAATATCACTTATATCCATGTTATAAACATTATGTAACCATTAAAGTTAATAATTTTTGTTTTTTCGATTTGGTTCTTAAGTCAAAAGTGGACTTCTTACAATTACATGTTGTTCGTGTGGTCAGAGGTTCTTTTTTTCTAGAATGACATTACTGATTTGGATATAATATATATCATATATATCTATCATATAAATTTATTTATAATATCACATAACCATTTAGAGGTAAGAAATGAAATGCACCGTTCATGGAGACGGTAAGCCGTACGTATGCATGAATGCTACATTCATTTCTATGTCATAATAATTGAATTAAAACTAAATTAGAGGTATGTATATTTTAATTCCAGAATTATATTAATCATTTATATGAAACATAAATAATATATATCCATTATATATATGTACTTATAATAGTACATTACATTTGGGGATAAGAAATGAAATGCACCGTTCATGGAGACGGCAAGCCGTACGTATGCATGAACGCTACTTTCATTTCTATCTCATAATTTAATGGGCTGATATAATAATTATATAGAGGTATATTATAATTCAAGTATAACATCATATATAATAACTTTAAATCCATCCTTTATATGTCCCACATATGGCATTGACGAATCAAATCACTTTAAGGGGGTTGTAGTCCGCACTTCCTAAAATGAAATTATCGTGTTTACCCACAATGGAAACCATAAAGGTATAAGACAAATGAAAAATACATAAGCATAAGTGAAACATTAACATAATTTATATCATATATAAATAGAGATATATCTTAATGGACACCTTTGAAGTTGTTAAAATAATGTTGAACAATCATCATTTCGGGAGGCAGAAATTCGCCATCCATGGAAATAGTCTGTTCTTTAACCATTATATGTATGTGTGTGTAAGTGTATCTCTAATCATTATTATAACAACATCCTAGTATATTTAATATACTGGAGTTGTTACAAATGAAATGAATAAAAATATTTTAGTGGGATGGAAAAGCAAAATAAAACACAAGGACTCAAGTGAAGACATTACCTTAAAATCGGGTAACTCCCTTTGGTTTGAGCTCAAAGGATTCCTTGGGAAGACTTCTACCCAAAGTGACGCTTCAAGGAGTTAGAGAGGGAAGTGGAGAGACAAAATGGGTAGGTTTTGGATGCGCCAAAGGCTTTTGATGTGTGGGTAAAGAGGTAGATGTGGTGGCCTTTTATAAGAGGAGAGGAGGGGCACTCTTGGAATGTAAGGAAATGTTACTTTAATTTAGAAAGAGTTTCGGATTAAAAAGGTCCCACATTAATATAAATCGAGGGTAAGGTGATAAGGGTTCTATATATACCCATTAAATAGGTTTTGGACATGTTTAGGTCATATATTTTACATTATCTTTTAATTTTATTTAAATCCTTTATTAATGAGGTAATCGCTGCATCAACATGATGTCATAAATAATTTAATATATTTAATGTATAAAAAATATAAAAAAATATCATAATGTAGGAAATTGTTTTATCTTTCTAATGAATATTTATAGTGAAAAATCGGACTTGTATAACCACATGTAAAAATTGTTTTAGTAAAACATCTCATGTTTGTGTCATTTTTACTTTAACATTTAAAAAAACGTTATTTATGTCATTTCCCAAACAAAGTGGCTCCATGGGGTCTCCAAGTTGACCCATAGATTTTCATTGTCGTCCATGACACATCCAATGAGGGTAGGACATGTGTCAAGCTCATCTCATATTATTAAAACATTATTTTTACCTTAAACTACCCTAATTACCTCAAATCGCGATTAAGAACTTAAAAGTTACTATTCACCAAAAAATTATTTTAATCTCATTGAACCACATATTAATTATTTATGACAACCATGTATTTCGGATTTTTGAAATTCAAAACACCGAAGTGGTAAAATTTCATTTAAACGAAAAATTAGTTTTTATAAGTACCACTTAGTGGTTTCACTATTCATAAAAAATTGAAGTTTTTCAGAAAAATACCAAAAATTTACCCTATGCTATATTTGATATTCTGAATTCAAAAATTAAGTCTATTTTAGAAAATTAAAAACATATAAGTCACATTAATTAATTTAATAATTAATTCCCGCTGTCATGACAAATAGCGTGTTTTTATGAAACAATAAGTATCAAAATATTGACACCAGTTTAAGTCCAATTTCAAAGTGAAATTGATTCCAACGACCACCATTAGATTAAATGGTAAAAATATATTCTAATTTAACTTCAAAACCAATTCAAAAGATAATCTAATCATATAAATAAATTAGATTAAAAAGCAGTTTTGATGTAAAATGCAGTATTTTTCACTATTCATTAAAAAAATGAACATTGTCTGAAAAATATAAAAAATTCAACAAAGTAAATTTTGATGTCCCAATCATAAAGAATAAGTTTATTTAGACAAACATAGCTTATAAAATTGTAAAAATATAGATTTAAAAATGGTTTTCCATCAAAAGGTAGTAAAGCAATCTTTTAGAAATATTAGTGTATTCCATGCTTAAGATTGGATTTATTTTCATTTTAAGCCTCTAAAACACTATCTAATTCACTAATAGACATAAATAAAAATATCTATAATTAATTACTTACTTGGGATGTTACATCCTTCCCCCCTTTAGAAAATTGCGTCCCCACAATTTATTTACTTATCAAATAAATGGGGGTACTTATCCCTCGTTGCATTTTCAGATTCCAATGTTGCCTCATCCATCATGTGGTTTTTCCACAAAACCATTACCTGATTAATCACCTTATTCCGTAAAACTTTCTCCCTATGGTCAAGAATCTGGACCGGTTGTTCCTCATAAGATAGGTTCTCTCCAGCTGAACTACCTCTCGACTCGAAAATGAGATGGATGTCGCATGTACATTCTCATCAAAGAAACATGAAAACCATTATGTACCTGAGATAAACTCAAAGGTAAATCCACTCGGTAAGCAATTGATCCAACTCTCTCCAGAATTTCATATGGTCTAATGAACCTTGGACTCAACTTTCCTTTCATACCGAATCGCATCACACTTTTCCATGGTTAAACCTTGAGAAAAACATGATCACCTACCTAGAAAGATAGATCCTTCCTCCGATTATCCGCATAACTCTTCTTCCTGCTCTGAGCTGTTTTCATGTGTTTCTGAATCAACTGAACTTTTTCTGCCATCTCTTCTACCAATTCCGGTCCCATTAACTTTTTTTCACCCACTTCATCCTAGAAATATGGAGTTCGACACCGCTTCCCATATAATGCCTGAAATGGTGCTATCTGTATACTTGAATGAAAACTGTTATTATATGAAAACTCAACCAAAGAAAGATGTTGGTCCCAATTTCCCTGATAATCCATAGAGCAAGAACGTAGCATATAGTCCAATGTCTGAATTGTTCATTCTGAATTCCCATCTGATCGAGGATGAAAAACTGTACTAAAATTTAATTCAGTACCCAACGACTTCTAAAGGCCTTTCCAAAAGTTAGAAGTGAACCTAGGATCACAGTCAGATACAATGGAGAGAGGAACTCCATGCAACCTGACTATCTATTTAAGATACAAATGGTAAAGTTGATCTACTGAAAAAGTATCTCTTATATCAAGGAAATGAGCAGATTTACTCAAGCGATCAACAATAACCCAGATTGCATTATTACCTCGAGATGTCCTCGTTAATCCCACAACAAAGTCCATGGATATGTTTTCCCATTTCCACTCTGGCACTGGTAAAGGCTGAAGCATCCCTTTCGGTAACTTCCGCTCTTCTTTAACCTGCTGACAAGTCAAACACTTCACAGTAAAATCAGCAATATCCTTTTTCATTCCATCCCACCAGTAATACTCCCGCAGATCTCTGTACATCTTAGTACTACCAGGATGAACTGAAAACAAGGATCGATGAGCCTCACATAACAACTCATTCTTCAACTGTGAATCAAAAGGCACACATAATATCTTCCCAAACCTCAAAACACAATCATTATCGATGTTGAATCCAGGCAACTTACCCTTCTGAACCAGCTCTACCTTTTTCTGCAACTCACTGTCTTCCCTATGTGCTTGCTTAATTCTGTTTGATAGGGATGATCTCACTGATACCTGAAACAAAATAGAAGAACTTCTTGCACCAAAAACTTCTATGACAAAGTTCATAAAATCAAAAACCAAAAGATCTCGTTCCAAACGTAGAATGGTTAATGAAACATTACATTTTCGAATCAAAGCATCGACCACTTTATTTGCTTTTCCCGGATGGTAATGAGTTGTACAATCATAATACATGATTAATTCCAGCCTTCTCCTCTATCTCATATTCAATTATTTCATAGTGAATATATACTTTAAACTTTTGTGATCAGTATATATTTCACACTTTACTCCATACAAATGATACCTCCAATTTTTTTAGAGAAAAAACAACAGCAGCTAATTCCAAATCCTGTGTAGGATAATTTACCTCATGATTTTTCATCTGACGTGAAGCATATGAAATTAACTAATCATTCTGCATAAGGACACAACCATGTCCCTTCAACAAAGCATCACTGTATATAACTAACTCACCATTCCCAGAAGGAAGTTCCAAAAGTGGAGCATTCACCATTCTTCTTTTCAACTCCTGAAAAGAATATTCACATTCTTTTGTCCAGATGAACATAACACCCTTACGAGTTAGCATAGTCATTGGACTAGATAACAGTGAAAATTTTTCAACAACCCTTCGATAGTAACCAGACAAACCAAGAAAACTACGGATCTCAGTTACATATGTGGGTCAGGGCCATTCTTCAACAACTTTTTTTTAGCAGGATCAACAGTTTTGACATCTTTTGAAACAATGTGACCCAGGAAAGAAACTTGTTTTAACCAAAACTCACACATACTGAATTTTCCATATATTTTCTTTTCTTTTATGGTTTTCAAGATAACCCTTAAAGGACTTTCATGCTCCTCTTTACTTTTATAAAACACCAAAATATCATCAATAAAAACAACCAACATTTTTCACCTGATTCAACTGAGCCATCACTGCCGTAAACTGCTCAATTCTGTTTCTGACCATCTCAGTATACTGATTTGGAAGGTCATTTTCCTGAGTATGCCTTCCCAAAAATGCATCTTTGTTTCCTCTACGAAAATCATTTCTTAACACTAAAATACCTTAGGTGAAGCAACATGGTAATCTTAAAATGCTATATCATTTCAATATGACCATAAAAAAATATTTTTGGACAATCATTTAATATTATTCTAACTCCTAAGGTTGTCTAAACCGGCCTCTGATACCAACTATAAGGCACCAGCCTTAAACCATACTTAATCTTGAGTTATTACAAGATTACACATTGAGGATCTTTTCGGGTTTAGAGTTTTAGAGAATTAGGTAATAAAACATGCATTACATTCCACATATAAACAAAGTGGTTACATAAAGATAGTATTCTTCTTTCCCATCAATGGAAACATATTTAAAATAAAACATGGATTCTTTCTTGATATTTCCTTGACACTATCATCATATCATGTACCTTTCCCTTGACCTATGAAAAACATTTCAAAAAAACTTGGGATGAGCATAAAAAGCTCAGTAAGGGATATAAAAATATGGAAAGGAAACATGGGTACATATATACATAAGAATGAAATCATAATTTACCCATAAAACATAAGCACATTAACATACCTCATCAAATCATGAATAAATCATAGAGATCATTAGACATAAAGGTAACTTGAGGCATTCAAAACATTCTTACGTAGGGAGTAACCCTCTTGGTTACGTTTGGAATACCCATCACAGTATATTCCCTAAATCTTTTCAGAGAAACCCTAACGTTACACTCCTTCGCGTTACCCAATGCATTTGAGAGCTATATCGAGCTCACCCGCCCTTACTTTATCACAGAACCACCTTTCTTCATAATAATGCCCAAGAATCTCAACATAATCATATCACATAAAACATGCATAAAGGAAACATAACATTTCCACCTTTCAATCACAATATATCAATACAACACATTGATATAAAAACATTATGAAAACCATTTTTAGTACCAAAATAAAATAAAATTAAAACATGGTATTTATTTTTATTTTAAAAATAAGGTATGGCTTTTAGAGGAAGCCAAAACTCAAATAACAGTCACGGCGGCAGAAAATTCATTGTCGCCGCATACGTACGACAAAAACTTTCTCTTTTGTCATTTAGTAAAACCCTTCATATAAAAAATATTCCTCTTGGATTAACATAAAAGTCCAAGGGGTTTATACACCATATAAAAGAAGTTTGTGTATAAAACAAAATATGCCTCAATGAAAGGAGATTGAGACGAAGTCCCATACCTCGGGTCCGACTTGACTCGACTGTTCTTTAACGTCCTGAATAATAAACTTGAGTTAATTTATATTTGCTTAAGAATATTTTTAAAGTTCAGTATTCCTTTTATATCACTTATTTCCATGTTATAAACATTATGTAACCATTAAAGATAATAATTTTTGTTTTGTCGATTTGGTTCTTAAGTCGAAAGTGGACTTCTTACAATTACATGTTGTTCGTGTGGTCAAAGTTTCATTATATCCAGAATGAAATTCCTGATTTTTATATCATATATATCATATATATATAGAATATAAATTTATTTATAATATCACATAATCATTTAGAGGTAAGAAATGAAATGCACTGTTCATGGAGACGGTAAGCCATACGTACGCATGAATGCTACTTTCATTTCTATGTCATATTAATAGAATTAAAACTAAATGAGAGGTATGTATATTTTAATTCCATATTTATATTAATAATTTATATGTAACATTCATCATATATATCGATTATATATATGTACTTATAATAGTACATTACATTTGGGGATAAGAAATGAAATGCACTGTTCATGGAGACCGTAAGCCGTACGTATGCATTAACGCTACTTTCATTTCTATCTCATAATTTAATGGGAAGAAATAATAATTATATATAGGTATATTATAATTCCGGTATAAATTCATATATAATAACTTTAAATCTATCCTTTATACGTCCCACATATGGCATTGTCGAATCAAATCACTTTGAGGGGGCGGTAGTCCGCACTTCATAAAATGAAATTATCGTGTTTACCCACAATGGAAACCATAAAGGTATACCAAAAATGAAAAATACAGAAGCATAAGGGAAACCTAAACATAGTATATATAATATATAAATAGAGTGACATCTTAATGTCCACCTTTGAAGGTGTTAAAAGAATGTTGAACAGTCATCGTTTCGAGAGGCAGAAATTCTCCATCCATGGAAACAGTATGTTCTTTAACCATTAGATGTAGGTGTGTGTAACTGTAGCTCGAATCCTTCTTATAACAACATCCAAGTATATTGAAGATACTGGAGTTTTTACAAAAGAAATGAATAAAATGATTTTAGTGGGTTGGAGAAGCAAAATAATACAAAAGGTCTCAAGTGAAGACATTTCCTTAAAATTGGGTAACTCCCTTTGGTTTGAGCTCAAAGGCTTCCTTGGGAAGACTTATACACAAAGTGAGTCTTCAAGGAGTTAGATAGGGAATTGGAGAGACAAAATGGGCAGGTTTTGGCCGAGCCAAAGGCTTTGGATGTGTGGGTAAAGAGGTAGAGGTGGGGGCCATTTATAAGAGGAGAGGAGGGGCACTCTTGGAAAGTAAGGAAATGTTAATTTAATTTAGAAAGGGTTTCTGATTCAAAAGGTCCCACATTAATATAATTAGAGGTTAAGGTGATTAGGGTTTGAAATATACCCATCCAATAGGTTTTGGACTTGTTTAAGTTATAGATTTTACATTATCTTTTAATTTTATTTAAATCCTTTATTAATGAGGTAATCACTGCATCATCATGATGTCATAAATAATTTAATATATTTAATGTCTAAAAATTATAAAACAAATACCATGATGTAGGAAATCGTCTTAGACTTCTAATGAATATTTATAGTATGAAATCCGACTTGTATAACCCAGTGTAAAAATTGTTTTAGTAAAACATCTCATGTTTGTGTCATTTTTTACTTTAACATTTAATAAAAAGTTATTTATGTCATTTCCCAACAAAAGTGGCTCCATGGGGTCCCCAAGTTGACCCATGGATTGTATTGGTCAGCAATGACACATCCAATGATGGTAGGACATGTGTCAAGCTCATCTCATATTATTAAAACATTATTTTTACCTTAAACTACACTAATTACCTCTAATCGCGATTAAGAACATAAAACTTACTATTCACCAAAAAAATTATTTTAATCTCATTGAACCACATTTTACTTCTTAATTACAACCATGTATGTCGGATTTTTGAAATTCAAAACACAGAAGTGGTAAAATTTCATTTAAACGAAAAATTAGTTTTTATAAGTACTACTTAGTGGTTTCACTATTCATCAAAAATTGATGTTTTTCAGAAAAATACCAAAAACTCACCCTAAGATATATTTGATATTCCGAATTCAAAAATGAATCCTATTTTACAATATTCAAAACATATAAGTCACATTAATTAATTTAATAATTAATTCCTGCTGTCATGACAAATAGCGTGTTTTTATGAAACAATAAGTATCAAAAGATTGACACCAGTTTAAGTCCAATTTCAAAGTGAAATTGATTCCAACGACCACCATTGGGTTAAATGGTAAAAATATATTATAATTTCACTTCAAAACCAATTAAAAAGATAATCTAATCATATTAATAAATTAGATTAAAAAGCAGTTTTGATGTAAAATGCAGTATTGTTCACTATTCATTAAAAAAATGAACATTGTCTGAAAAATACCAAAAATTAACACAAAGTAAATTTTGATGTCCCAATCATAATGATTAAGTTTATTTTGACAAACATAGCTTATAAAATTGTCAAAATATATATTTAAAAATGGTTTTCTATCAAATGGCAGTAAAACAATCTTTTAGAAATATTAGTGTATTCCATGCTTAAGATTGGATTTATTTTCATTTTAAGCCTCTAAAACACTATCTAATTCACTAATAGACATAGATAAAAATATATATTATTCATTAATTACTTGGGATGTTACAAAGAGGTTCATTAATGTATTTATAATTTCTTATTTTATACCTAAAATTATATGATTTTATCACAAACCATATATTACAGATTAATTGATCGTCACATTTTATCTCTTATTAAATTTTTCGTTGACAAAATTCTCTTGAAAAAATAACATTCTAGTAATAATTTTTCAATGCATATTATATTTCTATAAAATATCTATAAAAATTAACGATTGAAAATTCATGTTCTCTAGAACACGTAATATTTAATGATATTGTGATTTATAGTGAATGTTATTTCATTATTTGCCGAAATATTGACATTATATATCAATCATTCAATATAGGAATTTTTTGATAAGGAAAATTATTTTTGAAATAAAATTATTGTTAGATATATGAATAATTCATTAGAATTTTTGGATGGGTGTGGATCAGAATTATATATCCCCTCGATAAAATGATATGTATAATGTAAAAAGCTTGATGGCCCAAGTCATTAAACATGATTTTGGTTTATACATACTCATAAATTAAACTATATTGGAATGCTTCTTTGAGGGTAAATATATCATGATTCATGATATCATGATGTCCAATACTAAACATCTATTTAATTGAGAATTTTGTTATTATTTTTTATGATATTAATGCATTGATATTATATATGGATTCATTTCCTGAGAACATTATTGATTAAAAACAAGATTACATAGAAATTTATCTTTCTATATTAGTTACTCCATATTTACTCAAGATATATTATATATTATGTAACTCTTATTGAAAATATAATCTAACAATTTATTTATTTTCATTTCCATATGATCTTAAAAAATATATAATGAATAATATAGAGGTCATAATTTTTTTATAATTCTAGGTATTTTATATTTTCTATATGAAATGATATATATTTTTGTATATATATCATGAAGACAACTAAACTAATGGGCACTTAAAAATGAGTTCCCTTTTATCATTTTATAATTTAACAAAGTAGTAACCAAATTTAATTTACCGGAGTTGGGGATTCAATAGTTTGTAATAGAGGGTGTTTAGTAGAATAATTGGGAACAAGAATTTAAATTAAAATAGAAAGCATTGGTATAATGATAATTTATTATAGTATTTGAGATATTTACCATTTTAGGGATTTTAATTTTATTTTTCAATATACATAATCATTATTCGATAATGTAGTGTGTTACATGTTTTAATAAGGGCACTGAAAAAACAGAAAGAAATAAACTACATAAAAAATATATTGATTTTCGTACTATAGAATAAAATGTATATTTTGTTGGATCTATGTAAATTATAAATATATTATCATAGTTCAATCATATTTTGTTTATTAACCTTTCCCATATAGAGAAACATTTTATTCCATAGTGTGAATTTCTTATGTAGGATTAATTCATTTTACATAAGACTCTATATTTTAATAGAATAATGTAGGAATTAGTGGGTATGAAATGTATTAATTCACATAAAAAATTAATTTATTTCTTTTAGAATATACATTCAATTTAAATAATTGGAATAAAATAGGAAATCACTTTTAAGATAAATATGAACTCCCTTTTGATATAACTTCCATCAAATATGATTTACTATTTATTCATGAGGAGTATTTTTCATAAATGGTCAGGTAGAAACTATGAATTGATGATATTTTTATTGTATTAGTACTTATTGAGATATTTCAGATGTTTTTCCATGTCTTCACCCTAATTTTTATGTAGATTATTTAATAGAAATCGTACCTATAGTTACACTTATTCATATACATTATATAGTATGGCCCTGATTTTGGTACATGAATTGAACATGAATCTATAGGTGAATATAGATAATGAAATCATTCAGTTTAGTTCTTTAAATTGAGTATATCCTATTCTTTATGAATAATAATGATTGGTTAATTAATAATGACATTGATTATTGGAAAATTTAAAAAATTATTATTAAAAAAAATTGTGCTCAACCCTATTTCATTGATATTTTAATCAATTATGAGGAGATAAATATTTTTAAAATATTTATCTTCACTCTAGATATTATATGCTAATGTTAATGATGGGTGATACACCCAGTGATTCCTTACAGAAAAGGAATGATCATTAAGAATAAATTGTAATTCCATTTGGAATTACCCATATTCCGATAATATTATTTTATAAAATGAAGAGTGTATTTAAGGATTACGTAGATAATTTTTTATAGTTATTATAAATTTTATTATTTTATACTAAATGGAAAATGATGAAATGAGGAACATTTGTGAATTTTACTAAACACATCACATAAGGATAATTTATATTTTAAAATCACCAAGTGTGAATTTTTGATAAAAAAGGTATCATTTCTTTTTCATATAATTTCCAGTTAGGGTATATGAGTGGATCACTCTAAGATGGATGTTTCTGAGTAGTGTAAAAGACCAAATACTATTACAGAGATACAAATTTCTCTTGGATTTCCTAGAAACTATCTATGAATTATGAGAGGTTTCTCATAACTATATAATATACTAAATATATTGAGTCGGAAGATGGTTATTATCCTTAGGATAAATTAATGTGAAAATTATTTCAAGTAACTATAGAGATCGGTTGTTAGTGTTATTATTTTTACACTAACATATACGGGATTTGGGTTTTTAATCTACAGTGATGCATCAAAGAAAGAACTGGTAGGAATCCTCATGTACAAAGATATAGTATACTATTTTTCCAATATCTAATTGAAAATGCATTATAACAATTAACATACTTGTTATTTTTAGTTGGGGGTTTTAATTTTCTCATAAACAATATAGGTTCATTGTAATTGTAAAGACCCATAAATTTGAAGGAAATTTTTTTCTTAATTTTCTTTGTAATTTTAAAAGAACGCAGTTTCTGACGGCGCCTGATTCCGAGGCCCGGTCTGCCCGGAATCATTTTCCGAAGTTTGGCTCGGGTACGTTCAGTGAACGGACGAGCGGGTTTTTCTAACTTTTGAACCGGTGCCCGGAATCGAATTCTTAGGGCACCGATGAAATCGCAGCGCCGGTATTCTCTTAGAAACGCCTCTTCCGGAGTTGCGTTTACTCGGGTGTGGTTTTTAATTTTCGGGCTTAAAGTTAAGAAATAAAATAATTTTGCGACAACTTTATTTTATTTCACTTAAGCCGCTTGGAATCCACTTGAAGCCACTTAAAGACAGCTTGAACTGAGTTGAACTGGATAGGGTGCTATCCAGGAATATCCAACCCCCTTGGTTGGATATTTGTGAGGTGGGGCCCGCACGAGCCCCACTGTTTCTTTTCTTCTTAAGTAAGACACCCGCACCCCCCCCCCCTATTAAAAGAAGTCAACCGTGCGTTTTTCTGGTTAAGAAACGTCCCATTTAATTGGGCTGTTAATTTGTTACAATTAATTCTTTGAGATTAATTGATCTTTTCTTTTATTTTGAAATTCAATTTCTTATCTTGTGTTAATAAAATAAGACTTGGGCTTATTTTATTTTTTTGAGTCTTGTCACGTTGGAAGGATTTGGGAGGCTTGAAGAAGAACATCTTCTTCAACGACGAAGAACGTGAAGAACGAATCGGTCTCCGACGAAGAACGTCGTCACATCCTTCTTCTGAAGAACGACGACGCGCCATCCCTCGTTCTTCTTTCCACATCAAAGGAAGGGAGATGTCGTTCCACCTCGGACAACCTCCGTCTTCATCTACGAATCCTCTTCCGCGACGACGCGACGCCTTTCCGCGACGACGCGACGATCCCCCTCTTCCGCGACGAGCCTTTCCGTGAAGAACGCCCGAGCGCGACGATCAACGAGGTAGGGATTTTATAATTTTGGAATACCCCTATTTATATTCCCGTGAACGTTCTTTAAAAACTTAAAAGCCGGTTTCAAATGAACAATTTTATTTTATTAAAATTGTCGGTTCATGTGTTGAACAATTTCTCCCGTTGTTTATCTCTAACGCGGAGGGTGAGGGCCAAACGAACACGGCCTGACGACCCTCCGTCGTTCTTCGTTTTGTGCGGTTTTGGCGGGCGAAGACGGAACGTGTTGCAGCGGCGGCCAACGGACCTGCGTCCGCGCGGGTCCGGTTCGCCCGCGCGGGACGCGGCTCTGCCGCGTCCGCGGTTCACCAGCGCGGCCCACGCGGGCTGCGGTTTCCTCAGGCCGCGGGTCAACGCCCGCGACGCCTGGCACTCGGCCGCCCGGCCGAGCCGAGCTAGGCCGGTCCGACCGGCCGGGCCGCCCCCCGGCCGGGCCGGACCGGGCCAACCGGGTCGGGTCGGACCCGGGTCGGGCCGGGCCCGTACCCCCCCTTCTTCGGACGTTTTCGTTCAAATGGCCGTATCTTGAGCTACGGGCCTCCGAACGACGCGCCGTCAGTGGCAACGCGATCCTTGGATTGAGACGGTCGTTTCGGTATACTATACTCAAGGTGCACCTTCCTTTTTGGGAGCCTACGTAGTTAAAACTCCGTAGTTAAGCGTGCTTGGCCTAGAGCAGTGATCAGGATGGGTGACCTCCTGGGAAGTTTTCCAGGGTGGGTGTGAGATGGAAAGGCCAATAACTAACAGACTGGGCGTCCGATTGACGCGCCATCTGTTTCGTTTAATTCCTCTAAGGGAGACGGATCTTTTGGCATACTCCGCTCGAGGTTTGGACGCAGGTGGAGTACGGTCGGGTTGGTTTTGCCTTAAAAACCAACAGGGCCCCTGGGACGAAAAAGCCAATAACTCTCAGACCGGGTGTCCGATTGACGCGCCGTCTGTTGCGTTGAGTTCCTCTTGATGAGACGGAACTTTTGGAATCCTCCGCCCGAGTTTTGCATCTATATGGATAGTGGCCGGGTTGGATCGCACTGAAATCCAATCGGGCCCCTGGAACGGAAAAGCTGATATCTTTCAGACCAGACGTCCGTTTGACGAACCGTCTGCGGCATTGGTGATCACGTTGAAAAACGGTCCCTATGAGTATACCCTGTGAGTGTTTGGGGTATAGATGAGTTACGGCCGGATTGGTTCGCTCACGAAACCAACCGGGCCCCTAGAACGAAAAGGCTAATAACTCACAGACCGGGCGTCCGATTGACGCGCCGTCTGTTGCGTTGAGACCCCTATGACGAGGTGGTCCTTCGAGATACTTCCTTGAGGGACTTTGTGATACTTGGAGTATCGACCAGTAGCTTGTGGAGCGGACTCTCCCGGAGACGAGCGGGCGGAGCACAGAGACCGTGTAGCTGACTGAGATCCGACGACTGCTGATCGAACGACTCGGTGTGTGACAGAGGTGAGGTTGGTTGTAGCGGCACATGGGAGGGCTTGGTTGTAGCGGAGACCCACGACAGAGGTGCGCTTGGTTGTAGCGGCACATGGGAGCGCATTGTTGTAGCGGCAGACCCACGACAGAGGTGCGCTTGGTTGTAGCGAAACATGGGAGCACTTGGTTGTAGCGACAGACCCACGACAGTGGTGCGCTTGGTTGTAGCGGCACATGGGAGCGCTTGGTTGTAGCGGCAGACCCACGACAGAGGTGTGCTTGGTTGTAGCGGCACATGGGAGCGCTTGGTTGTAGCGGCAGACCCACGATAGTGGTGCGCTTGGTTGTAGCGGCACATGGAGCGCTTGGTTATAGCGGAAGACCCACGACAGAGGTGCGCTTGGTTGTAGCAGCACATGGGAGCACTTGGTTGTAGCGGCAGACCCACGATAGAGGCGCGCTTGGTTGTAGCGGCACATGGGAGCGCTTGGTTGTAGCGGCAGACCCATGACAGAGGTGCGCTTGGTTGTAGCGGCACATGGGAGCGCTTGGTTGTAGCGGCTGGCCCGCATTACTCGATAGGTGGAGTACTACAGCAGTCTTAAGTTAGTGGGCAGTACCTCGGAGTTGTGACAGGACCACTGTACACTCTAGAGACGGAGCTCTTCAGCAGTTATGGTTTCGATGATGAAAATCCTGGTTTGAGCTGAGACTTTTGACCTTGTGTTTGCCTCATGATTGAGATGGGTTACTTGATAATTTAGGTATATGTATGAGTATATATCTAAGTAGAGGTTATCTGTTGAGATCTTCTTTGTGGTTATCCTTCTTGGTTTTAGAGAGACCTTGAGGGTCTCTGGGTCCCTACTGAGTATCGTTATACTCACCCCTGCACGGGCTGTGCCCGCACCTCGTTGTGTTGGTTGCAGACGATAGGCAGTGCTGATGGAGGCCGAGTGTTCGAGGACTGGACGGTACCCAGAGGTAGACTACACGACGAGTCAGTACCCGGAGGTGGACTACACGACAAGTCAGTACCAGGAGGTGGACCACTGGGTGAGACGTGCTCGGAGCGGACGGCGGGACCCGAGCAGCATTGGAGCTATCTGTACCCACCCCTCAGGTGTGATTTCCAGTGGACAGCTCGGTGTAGCGGCTTTTACTTTATAGTTGCTGTTTTCCCTTTCGAGTTGTACTTTACTTTCAGTTGGGTTTGTATACTGGCCCATTTACTTTTCCGCACTTCATTTGTACTCTGTTTTTACTTAGTGTTTACTTTTATTCTTGCTTACTCTGTGGTGCTTGTTTACTTTACAAAGGCAATGCCTTCCCTTTTTATCGAGATTTTCGCCTTGGTACTAGTCGCCAGCCCCTGGCCTATGGAAGGCGGGCTTGGGGTAGTCACAGCACGGGCCCCGAGGACGGGTCGTGACAATTGGTATCAGAGGTGGTCGGTTCTACCGGGGACTCTGATCTTTCTTCTATGTGAAGCAATAGTGTTTAGCGTATTGGGTGTGGTTATCAGTCCAGGGAGTCCAGTGTTGGTGCGGCGGCCGACGTATCCGTACACCAGGACCCTGACTTCTGATTTCCGACTTAATGCACGAAAACATTGATTGCATGTATGTTTCAAGTTTTCCTTGTGATTACTTGTGTCAGCTCACCAGGTATACTGTCCTGACCGTGGCGCACTTGTTCCCTTTTCAGGGTGGCCCCACGACGACAGCCAGCTAGGATTCCAAGAGTGGAGCGTG
The DNA here is from genome assembly GCA_963277665.1 of Viscum album. Classification (NCBI taxonomy): domain Eukaryota; kingdom Viridiplantae; phylum Streptophyta; class Magnoliopsida; order Santalales; family Viscaceae; genus Viscum; species Viscum album. The sequence goes on from OY728125.1 coordinate 1,028,852,550, forward strand.
ATGACAGCCCACCGAGCGTCGAGGACTCGGTACAGGGCCCTTTGACAGGTGAGGCACCGGCGGTACCTATACCCGCCGAGGCACCGATGCTACCAGCCCCAGCCGCTGGCGATGCACGTCGCCTTTGTGCACTGCATGAGTTCCAGCGCCAGCGACCGCCCAGGTTCCGCGTGGAGACGGACCCTCAGGCCGCCGAGGACTGGCTGGAGGTAGTTGTTCGGGTTTTCAGATTAGTGAGGACACCAGCAGACCTCATGGTGATCCTCGCAGCGAGTCTCCTGCACGCGGCAGCAGGCAGATGGTGGAGCTTGATGCTCCAGGTGCACGACGAGGCGTCTCTCCTCTGGACAGACTTTGAGAGCATCTTCCGCTCTGTGTTCGTCCCAGCCACCCTCTGAGCGGTGCGCATCCAGGAGCTACTACAGCTGCGGTAGGGCAGCATGTCAGTGGCCCAGTACTCGGCGAGATTTACTGATCTCTCGCGCTACTCCACAGATATGGTACGAGACCCGTTCTTCCGGGCCCGGACCATCGAGCAGGGACTGAGGCATGAGATCAGGGCTTCAATGATCTACCTCAACATTCCGACTCAGGCAGGGGTGATAGAGCGAGCCCTCTTAGTGGAGAGTTTCCTTGCTGAGCAGTCTCCAGCAGCAGGACCCACCACTTACCGGCATGCAGCAGAGTCTTCTGCAGCGGGCAGTAGACGGATGACGCAGGGGTCCAAGAGGACTGGACCTACAGGTGGTCGACAGCATGACTCTGGATCGTTTTCGCGAGGCACTCGAGGTGGGCAAAGACTTACCATGAGAGGGCAGTGTTACTCCTGCGGCGGGGTTGGTCACATGGCTCGTGACTGTCCGACCCGCCATACGGATGACCAGAAGACGAACGAAGGACCCCCCAGGCAGAGGCATAGGTTCGATCAGGGCGGGCTGCAAGGAGAAGGCGGCCATGACAGGGGAGTTGGTCGTGCAGCAGGAGGTGGACGACGCTTCGGGGTGTTGCCACCACCACCACTAGGCGGTCCACCCCGACCGTAGGGGACAGGAGGACATGGGAGAGCTCTCCTTCAGGCAGCTGAGGCCTACGATCATGGAGCTCCGGGAGAAGATGGATAGGAGAGGGACTAGCTCCAGACCTGGAGACTTTTGTTCACGTTGCTTCTAGTTTTGTTGATGTGTGTTTGTAGATGCTTTGTGTCTTTGTACTTGAGCTGCAGTAATAAAAGACACCTTTTCTTGTGGCATTTACTTCCATGTCCTCTCTTGTGTTGTTACTAAGAGGTTCCAGTTTTGACTGTTGACTTGACCCTCACTTGTGAGACATCTACTGGAGGAGACCCAGTTACCACACATTGATGCCGATAGTGTGACTCAACCCTTGGAGCGAGAGTAACGGTTGGATCTCTTGGTAGTAGCGTCGAGGCCTTATGATGTCATCCTTGGTATGGATTAGTATCATCCATGTCAGGATTGACCGTATTAGGCGAAGAACGTGGTTCATCCAGGGGATGAGACCAGATTTCTCTTATCGGCAAGAAAGAAACTGTGACAGCTCTAGAGGGACCAGAGGTGGTCCGGGCCACGACAGAGAAGGTCCAGGTGAGCACATGGGAGCAGAAGGCTCAGATGCGTGCTCAGTACCGCCTTTGTATCCCTAGTTTGTGTTGAAGCTTTACGGGGACGTAAAGCCCTGTGGTGGGAGTAATGTAAAGACCCATAAATTTCAAGGAAATTTTTTTCTTATTTTTCTTTGGAATTTTACAAGAACGCAGTTTCTGACGGTGCCGAATTATGAGGCCCGGTGTGCCCGGAATCATTTTCCGAAGTTTGGCTCGGGTACGTTCAGTGAACGGACGAGCGGGTTTTTCTAACTTTTGAACCGGTGCCCGGAATCGAATTCTGAGGGCACCGATGAAATCGCAGCGCCGGTATTCACTTAGAAACGCCTCTTCCGGAGTTGCGTTTGCTCAAGTGTGGTTTTTAATTTTCGGGCTTAAAGTTAATAAATAAAATAATTTTGCGACAACTTTATTTTATTTCACTTAAGCCGCTTGGAAGCCACTTGAAGCCACTTAAAGGCGGCTTGAACTGAGTTGAACTGGATAGGGTGCTATCCAGGAATATCCTACCCCCTTGGTAGGATATTTGTGAGGTGGGGCCCGCATGAGCCCCACCGTTTCTTTTCTTCTTAAGTAATGCACCCGCACCCCCCCTATTAAAAGAAGTCAACCGTGCGTTTTTCTGGTTAAGAAACGCCCCATTTAATTGGGCTGTTAATTTGTTACAATTAATTCTTTGAGATTAATTGATCATTTCTTTTCTTTTGAAATTCAATTTCTTATCTTGTGTTAAAAAAATAAGACTTGGGCTCATTTTATTTTTTTGTGTCTTGTCACGTTGGGAGGATTTGGGAGGCTTGAAGAAGAACATCTTCTTCAACGACGAAGAACGTGAAGAATGAATCGGTCTCCGACGAAGAACGTCGTCACGTCCTTCTTCCGAAGAACGACGACGCGCCATCCCTCGTTCTTCTTTCCACATCAAAGGAAGGGAGACGCCATTCCACCTCGGACAACCTCCGTCTTCGTCTACGAATCCTCTTCTGCGACGACGCGACGCCTTTCTGCGACGACGCGACGATCCCCCTCTTCCGCGACGAGCCTTTCCACGAAGAACGCCCGCGCGCGACGATCAACGAGGTAGGGATTTTATAATTTTGGAATACCCCTCTTTATATTCCCGTGAACGTTCTTTAAAAACTTAAAAGCCGGTTTCAAATGAACAATTTTATTTTATTAAAATTGTCGGTTCATGTGTTGAACAATTTCTCCCGTTGTTTATCTCTAACGCGGAGGGTGCGGGCCAAACGAACACGGCCCGACGACCCTCCGCCGTTCTTCGTTTTGTGCGGTTTTGGCGGGCGACGACGGAACGTGCCACATCGGATGTTTGACGATTCCGCAGTAAAGAACGGATCCCGGAAGGAGAAATGACGTAGACGGGAAGAGAATCGGACCACCGGAGCGATCCCGGAGGCCCGCAGAACGCGCCGGCGGCGCCGGCGGCCGGACGCGGCGGCGCCCCGGCGCGCCGCCGGACGAGCCCGCCGCGTCCGCGGTTTACCAGCGCGGCCCACGCGGGCCGTGGTTTCCTCAGGCCGCGGGTCAACGCCCGCGGCGCCTGGCACTCGGCCGCCCGGCGGGGCCGCGCCAGGCCGGTCCGACCGGCCGGGCCACGACCCGGTTCGGGCCGACCCAGGGGGGGTCGGGCCGGGCCCGTACCCCCCCTTCTTCGGACGTTTTCGTTTAAATGGCTGTATCTTGAGCTACGGGCCTCCGAACGACGCGCCGTCAGTGGCAACGCGATCCTTCGATCGAGACGGTCGTTTCGGTATACTATACTCAAGGTGCACCTTCCTTTTTCGGGGCCTAAGTAGTTAAAACTCAGTAGTTAAGCGTGCTTGGCCTAGAGCAGTGATCAGGATGGGTGACCTCCTGGGAAGTTTCCCAGGGTGGGTGTGAGACGGAAAGGACAATAACTAACAGATTGGGCGTCCGATTGACGCGCCCTCTGTTTCGTTGAATTTCTATAAGTAAGATGGATATTTTGGCATACTCTGCCTGAGGTTTGGACGCAGGTGGAGTACGGTCGGGTTGATTTTGCCTTAAAAACCAACTGGGCCCCTAGGACGAAAAAGCCAATAACTCTCAGACCGGGCGTCCAATTGACGCGCCGTCTGTTGCGTTGAGTTCCTCTTGATGAGACGTAACTTTTGGCATCCTCCGCCCGAGTTCTGGATGCAGATGGATAGTGGCCGGTTTGGATCGCACTGAAATCCAACCGGGCCCCTGGAACGGAAAAGCTGATATCTTTCAGACCAGACGCCCGTTTGACGAACCGTCAACGGCATTGGTGATCACGTTGAAAAAAGGTCCCTATAAGTATAACCTGTGAGTGTTCGGGGTATAGTTGAGTTACGGCCGGATTGGTTCGCTCACGAAACTAACCGGGCCCCTAGGACGAAAAGGCTAATAACTCACAGACCGGGCGTCCGATTGACGCGCCGTCTGTTGCGTTGAGACCCCTATGACGAGGTGGTCCTTAGAGATACTTCCTTGCGGGACTTTGTGATACTTGGAGTATCCACCAGTAGCTCGTGGAGCGGACCCTCCTGGAGACTAGCGGGCGGAGCACGAAGACCGTGTAGCTGACTGAGATCCGACGACTGCTGATCGAACGACTCGGTGTGTGACAGAGGTGCGCTTGGTTGTAGCGGCACATGGAAACGCTTGGTTGTAGCAGCAGACCCACGATAGAGGTGCGCTTGGTTGTAGCGGCACATGGGAGCGCTTGGTTGTAGCGGCAGCCCCACGACAGAGGTGCGCTTGGTTGTAGAGGCACATGAGAGCACTTGGTTGTAGCGGCAGACCCACGACAGTGGTGCGCTTGGTTGTAGCGGAACATGGGAGTGCTTGGTTGTAGCGGCAAACCCACGACAGAGGTGCGCTTGGTTGTAGCGGCACATGGGAGCGCTTGGTTGTAGCGGCAGACCCACGACAGAGGTGCGCTTGGTTGTAGCGGCACATGGGAGCGCTTGGTTGTAGCGGCAGACCCACGATAGTGAAGCGCTTGGTTGTAGCGGCACATGGGAGCGCTTGGTTGTAGCGGCAGACCCACGACAGAGGTACGCTTGGTTGTAGCGGCACATGGGAGCGCTTGGTTGAAGCGGCAGACCCACGACAGAGGTGCGCTTGGTTGTAGCGGCACATGGGAGCGCTTGGTTGTAGCGGCAGACCCATGACAGAGGTGCGCTTGGTTGTAGCGGCACATGGGAGCGCTTAGTTGTAGCGGCTGGCCCGCATTACTCGATAAGTGGAGTACTACAGCAGTCTTAAGTTAGTGGGCAGTACCTCAGAGTTGTGACAGGACCACTGTACACTCCAGAGACGGAGCTCTTCAGCAGTTATGGTTTCGATGATGAAAATCCTGGTTTGAGCTGAGACTTTTGACCCTGTGTTTGCCTCATGATTGAGATGGGTTACTTGATAACCTAGGTATATGTATGGGCATATATCTAAGTAGAGGATATCTGTTGATATCTTCTTTGTGGTTATCCTTGTTGGTTTTAGAGAGACCTTGAGGGTCTCGGAGTCCCTACTGAGAATCGTTATACTCACCCCTGCACGGGCTATGCCTGCACCTCGTTGTGTTGGTTGCAGACGACAGGCAGTGCTGATGGAGGCCGAGTGTTCGAGGACTGGACGGTACCCGGAGGTGGACTACACGACGAGTCAGTACCTGGAGGTGGACTACATGACGAGTCAGTACCTGGAGGTGGACCACTGGGCGAGACGTGCTCGGAGCGGACGACGGGACCCGAGGAGCATTGGAGCTATCTGTACCCACCCCTAAGGTGGGATTTCTAGTGGACAGCTCGGTGTAGTGGATTTTACTTTAAAGTTGTTGTTTTCCCTTTCGAGTTGTACTTTACATTCAGTTGGGTTTGTATACTGGCCCATTTACTTTTGCGCACTTCATTTGTACTCTGTTTTTACTTAGTGTTTACTTTTCCGCTTGCTTACTCTGTGGTGCTTGTTTACTTTACAAGGCAATGCCTTCCCTTTTTATCGGGATTTTCACCTTGGTGCTAGTCGCCAGCCCCTGGCCTATGGAAGGCGGGCTTTGGGTAGTCACGGCACGGGCCCCGAGGACGGGTCGTGACAGTAATTATGGTTTTAGTTTTCACACACACATATATATATTCATCATAAATAACTGAAGAATATATTTACACAAAAATAGTTGGGTATTACATAGTGATGATTGTTGGAGTGAGTCAATGATTTTGAGTGATCTGTATATTTTAACTTAGAGAATATGGACATAGTTTTTGATGCACTATGTTATAAAGATAATGCTAGTTTTTTTATGATGAGCATTGTATAAAACCTATTATTAATGTATTTATATCTTTTATATCATGAATCATTGATGAAAGGGTATGGATATTATTATTATAGAAAAAATTATTCCACCATCATTTCATGATAGGTTTATGAAGTCACTGAATAAGTATTTGGAATTATATATAAGGAGAGGAATGTTCCTTAGTTCAACCATGATCATGTAAGAATAAAAATGGCTAGGAACCAAGTATGATTACTATAAATACAGGGTATGAAGAAGGTTTTGTTGGATGATGGTGATATTTTATCATAATATATTTACATATGAAGTAAAAATATTTAAATGTTTCCCAAATAATGGTTAACTAAACACCCAAGAGGGGTTAATTGAGCTCGAGAAAATTTTTTACCTTTAAAAACATCCTTACTCAAAGTATACAGGGTCTAATATTTTCTCTAATAGAAGAAGGAAGTGGAAATGAAAAGCATAAAATAAAGAGGGTTAAAAAATGAAATTTATAGTGGTTTTAAGAACATAAATTCCCTATTCTACTCCACCAACAAAATAATCTATGGTGTTAGTTATTTTCACATTGACAACACTTTTTCTATGGTCAACTAGTTGAGTGAAAGAAGCTGTTACATACTCTATGGGTCTAAAAGCTCTTATCAAGTCACTCTCATTACAACACTTATCCACGGTCTCAATACACTCACTTAAAAAGAGAGTAGATGAAATAAAGATGAATGAACAATAATGAATCAGAATAGTAAATAGACAAAAAATTCTGCTAAAACAGATAATGATATGTTTAGATAAGATTATTATCTTTAATTAATAGATCTATACATTATTCAGTTATAATATGTAGACATATAAATATAGAAATAATGTGTCATATGAGATGTATTATATGTAAAAGTCTTCATCTGTTTCATCATCAGAGTGTTCATATGTATGTGTATATATCTATTCATGTAGTTGCTAAATTTAATATTTATGTTACCAATTTTTATTTGATCTTAATAATACTATATAACAATAATGGTTGAATGTAAAATCCCATGAAATTTTTATCAGACAACATCTTAATGCAGTGTACTTACTTTTGAAATACAGAAAGTATTGTGTGGGAGCGAATTCTGAAATCATCTATTTCAGATAATTATTTTCATAATAAAATAATATTTTTTTCTCAATAAATCAATCATTATTAAGATAATTTTTTATATAATCAAATGAATGTAATAATTAAAAAATAGATTATTATAATCATATAAAAATTAATTCAGAAAACCCACAAAATAAATTAAACATAATAATAATAATATCTTCAAGAAATGTTATCATAAGAAAAAAATTTATTCAAAATTTCAGGATAATTTACTTAATATTTAACATTGTTTATAATAAAATGATATAGTTGACTTGGCGAGAAACATATCTTATTCTTCGACAATGCCCTAACCCTATTGCTGCAAAATCCTGCCCCCCCCCCCTCCCTCGATCGGAGGGGGGAGGCTTGGCAGATCATGGATGGGACAAAACCTTCACACTGTTCACAAATCCTGATTTTTTCCATTCTTTTCTGAGGATTAAAATCTCATCGAAAGTCCAAGATCTGTTTCAAGGAGCGCCTCAGTTCAATATCTCCTCGGTGGAGCATAATGGTGCATCAGACCTCTGCAATCTTACGCTGGTGGCTCGGTATTGCCATCAGCGTCCTTCAGTTGATGATTTTGATCGTTTCATTTTCAATTCATGGGATCTTCAAGAGCGCACGGTTGTCGGCTTGCTCGACGGTAAGCATTTGATGATTCGGTTTGAAATGGAAGGAGACCTGATTACTTCCTGGTCCCGTTCACCACAAAAATGCAACGTCGACTCATTTTTTCTTCTCCGGTGGAGCTTCGATTTTCACATTAGGCGGGATCACATGGTGATGGAGATTTGGGTGAGTCTGCTTGGTCTCCCTCTTTCCTTTCAAAACCCATCTATCATGTGCTCCATTGGAAATTTGATTGGTTGTTACCTATGTTCGTATAGTCGGACGAAGGTCGTCTGTCACCCCATTTGCCCACAAATCTATGTTGAAGTCGATGTTGTGAGGTTGCCTGTCAATTGGGTATGGATTACAGATGGTATGGAATTTCGGTGGAAGCAGGATGTTATGTTTGAGTCTTGGATGCCATTCTATGTTGAATGTATGTGTCTTGGTCCTGCTGTTGCATGTTTTCGAAGTACTGGTATGGCCGGTGCATCATCGGGGGACTTGCGAATGGACAGTGCTGGTCCAGGCTCATTGATGATGAAGGAGATCTCTAGGAGTATTGGGTCACGATGAGGGGAGGGCACTTAGGATCTGGTCATCTCCTCTACTCAGGCTGTAAATGGTTCTCGGGATGTTGTGGTGCAGGCTACGGGTTCGGGTCCTGACTCCACAATGTAGGGGAAATTTCATAAGGATGTGGAGGAGCGGACACAAGACCCGACTGTGAGGAAGGTTTTTGAACATCTGATGTGGGATCTTGTTATTCCAATGGAAGTGCACAACAAGGATTCATGTGACTGGAAGAAGGAGTCTATGTCCGAGAAGCAGCTGGATGCAGTTGTTTCTGAAATGAAGGATGCAGATGCCTGTGATGAGCAGTGGGTAGGGCAGGAAGTTGCTACTGGAGTGATTTCAATCACCAATGGAAATCGTTTTATTGATTTGGCTCAAGCAGAGGAAGATTCTACCAGGAAGGAGGAAGGCCTATTTCAGGATGGTCTCCCTCATGTGAGTGCGGCAATTGGGAATTATTCTTTGCAGGATGTTAAGGAGCAGCCACAATTCCTTTCCATGATTGAGTATAACAATCCAGATCAGCAAGAGCGGGGAGTGCAGTATCATGAAGTGAAAATCTCAGGAAAGTGGGGTGATATTTCTGATAGTGACAAGGAGAATGTGAATGATACAGTTCAGATGTCTTAAAGTGATGTGGTTCAAGTTGTGGGAATGAAGATGTCCGAGAATAAGGATGCTATGACTGCCCCACCACGGCGAAGGTCGAGAAAAGATTTCTTCTCTCTTCTGATACTGGTGCCTACTAGCTCTTCTGTTGCAAAGGAAAATGGGGTCATGCTATCTCCAAATGAAATTTTGTCTCTAGAAAAGCTGAATCTTAGAAGGAAATATGCTAATGTCCATAAAAATTATGAAAGCTCTGAGTGGGAAACTGCTACTGCAGAAGATGGAGGATATAGTGGATGTGGTGATGGGTGTGATTTTTATGATCTGTAGTTTTCTTTTCCCACTGATGTACTTGGTTTATGTTTTCTTTTGTTATTAATAAATGGTCGGAGGTTCATCTCTAACTAAACATTCCTGGTATAATAAAATGATATCCCTATTTAGGTAAGATGAATATTTAAAAGATAATTTATTTGATGATCATAAGATAATTCTTTTTCATTAGACTATTTATTACTCCTGTAAGGTAAATGATTTTCAATGCGTCTATATGATAATAATTTTTTTAAAGATAAATTAGATAACTAGAATCCCGCATAATAACTGACTTACTATATGACTATAATAAAAAAAACTTCCCATAAAGATATAGTATATAAAAACATCAGATATACTCATTAGAAAAAAAAATTGTTATTTTTTTAATCATCGAAACACATTATAAACTAAGATATGTTGGAAAAACATAAGTATTTCTATAAATCTCGACCTTTATTATGATAAAAACCCATTAAGAGATGATAATTGTATATATAGTGAAAAATATATTAATATTTTTATTCTCCTTATAATTCAACCCCTTATCAAGATATCAAAATGGTGTAAGATAAGGAAAAAGAATACAATCATTATGGCACATAGACAACTATAAATTGATAAACCTAATGATTAAGAAAAAAAATTGGCAAATATTTCTAACAAGAGAGAGCTTAAAAATAATGGATATAACACAAAAAAGTAAACATACTCAATGTAATGTCTGAAATGTAAGATAAAAGAAAATTTTAAAAAATAAAAATAAAATTATATCTGTTTTTAAAAATAATATCCAATATTAGGAAATAAAAAACATTTTAAAAGGAAAAAAAATATGAGATTATAATAAATAAAATTGGGAAATAGTCCTTCTAAATTGTTAGGAAGTTTGAAAATACAACATTCAATATAAAATATAAATTAAAATTATGAAATTAAATTATAATTAAAAAACAATAAAAATATTAAAAAATTATTCAACTATTTTACAGTTTCCACCCACCCTAAAACCCCAAAAAAGATTGTAATTTATTTTTTTGGTGTGGATTAGTGTTTTTACAGTAGAATTTAAAATGATTGATTGTGACCAAATAATAGTTATTACGTTGGAATATGATCACCATCACATTCACTAACAACATCAAACAATATAAGTAATGATCCTACATATCTGGATGTATCACCTAAGGTGATCCTTATATTAGTAAAATTAATGTAGATATTTTTTTTTGAACTAGTTCTACAAAGGTTATCTACAAGGATAATGGATATATTATATGAGGGTGAATGTATATGTTAAAAATTATCTAAAAACATATGTTATTATTTGAATATATTTCATTTAGATCAATGATATCTATTAATGTATTACTGTTTTTGGCATGGATATTTGAACTTGACAATCCAAGAGAGAGTCTTCCTATAAGATATAATACTTCACCAACAAACATGTCTTGTAATTTCACTGTATCATTATTGAAAAAATCTAGAAGGGTGGTCAAACTATTCCAAAATATTTGAGATTAATTTCAAAATTAGTTTTCTATATACCTGTTATTATCAATTTTGTTGAACAACCATTTATTAGACATAAAAATAAGTATTAGATAATAATTTTAAACCATCAAATAGAGATGAAATCGTTGTTTGAACATATTTTTGTATTATTTTTGAAGAAGTCTTTCATTTATTAAGTTCAAAAATGAATATTATTTATATTCTTATTCTTTTATTTTTTTTAAATTAAATTTTCTATAACCAACTACTTCCATTTTTAAATAATTATTCTATAACATCAAATTTAATTTTGATTTTTCCATCCAATCTTACAAAGGATGCAATAGAAAAAATGAAATCTATCTAGCCCTTTTTAAAAATTTCTTAAATGTTTGTTATCATCCCTTTAATCATAGACCACATTTCATCATGCCACTAATCAATTTTTTATAGTTATTTGTAGAATTATATGAATTATCTATATTATAGGAATGAAAATTTTGATATGTTCTCATAAAATATCCTCAGATAAATATCCAAATTATATAGAGTCTATTATTTTTGTTAATATATATATGGGGTGATACACTTCTTGTAGACTTTATTTAATTGAGGACTTATATATAGGTCTATTTTCTAATAATTATTAAATATAAACTCTCAAAACAATTTTAATAAATTCTTTGATTAATATGTCTAACACATACAAATCACACATTGATAAATATTGTTCATAAGGAATTTTCTTAGTTTTTGTATCATAATACTAATCTTTGTGTGTCTAATTATGTTATTATCTCGAAATAACATATTATAGATCTAAAATCAATATCATTAATCTCCTCTGTATGAAAATGGGGACCCTCTTCAGGTTTATGAACAAGATAAAAACTACCTTGGTTCCCTTATCTACATGGATGATTGGTGCATGCCTATCATAGGGCGTGCCGAAAGAAATTTTTTTTTCCTAAAGCAATATAGTGGCTGACCAAGGTCGTCTCACATGAGGATCTTTTTTAGTCGGTTCAATCACTGATTCTACTTCACCTATTCTAATTATTTTTTTATAATGTACAAAAAATGATCGTTTATGGGGTTTTCAAAAATAGTGAAACTAAAATAATTAAATGAAAACATTAAATATAAATTTAGATGCAGATGCAAAAAGGATGTAATTAGGGAAGAAAGGACTTGGTCCTAGGGTTGTAAAACATGAGTTCAATCATTATTTATTTATTGTTTAAATTCAATTTGATATTTCTTTTAATAATTCATCATTAATTAATTAATTTACTTTGATTTATTAAGTGTGTGATTTTAGCAAGTGTCTGACACACCAATCCACATCTCCTCCATTAATCATGTACTGTAACACCTCAACCGAGAATGTTATTCTTATAAAACTCGACTCTACTATATGCTATTTTATCCCTTATAAAAACCCAAAATCCATTGTATAAAGGTTTTTTCGAATATAAGAGATGGAAATTAATTAATCAATGAAAATAATTGGATTTGGATATAGTGTCGTGGTTGACGATCGCAGCAGCCGTGCAGTATTCCCATCTCTAACACAAATAAATTTAAAAAATTTAAAATTGAAGTGCAATAATAAATAACATTGTGAAACCTCCCCCCAAGCCCAAGCCTCAAGTTATTCACTTTCCCTAGAGAAGTCCATAGAGATCAAAATGGAAGGATGTAAGAGAGAGAATGAGATTGATATTGAGATTCGAAGAGAAAAGGGGTGAAAGAATAAAGGGAAACACATTTATATAAAAGATATTAAATCATTACACGAGAAAAGAAAACCAAAATAAATATAAATGAAATAAAGAATAAAAATCTAAATGGCCTTTGGCCTCCTCCCTATGGTTCCCCTATATGGTTTTGTGATGGAATGGAATGATTTGAGAGTTAGGGAGCTCCTATCATTTATATACATATTTATGTCCTCTGAATGTTGTGACGTTTTTGACACATAAAGTTTCCACTTCACGTGTGGTCCCCTTAATTAATCATGCACAATAATGTGTTTTCCATCCGCCCGTCAAATGTCAGTTAATTTGGCCATAGGATGTAAGAGTATTGAGTTTTTAATTGTTGGTTTTTTTCTGGATGAAGCATCTAGGATGCTTCCTTTAATAATACGTCGTTCAATGGATACCTTAATGGATTAAAAACAAAATTTAATTTATTTTCTGAAAGCCTCTTTGAGTTTTTTCCATCCCAAAGTGGAATCACCATATTTTTATAGGTGTAGAGAAAAATGTGATTACATTACGTGGGTGGGGTCCATGCAGTCTTCCAGGAAATATCTTCAAATTCATTGATTATAAAGGCCTCTAGATGATTGATTAAGCCCGAAGACTAGTAGAAAAAAATTAAGGAAATAATATAAAGATTATAGGAAAATTTGTTTCAGAAAATTTGGAATTATATTGTTCCAAAAATGACCAATATACCCTTGATGTAAAAATCTGTCAAAAATCCAGAATTATGAACATTTCCAAATTAAGCTCATTTTTATTCTATAATCCAAATTTCCCATTATTTTAATAAAAATTTTAAATACATGGGTTTTATCATTTAAAAACATATTTTTATTATTATTATATTAATAATATGCACATTAATCTTCTCTGCCAAATACCCCAACACTTAAACCATGATTGCCCTAAAGCTTAAAATATCATCATGGAATTAAGAGGAATCCAATATTACAAATATTCAAATTTCAAAGTAATAAGATAAATAAAATTCATTGTCAAATAAAATATTCAAAATTCTACATTAAATATTATTTTAATTTCACAATTTTTAATGAACAAATTAATTCTTATATTTTACTTTTTCCCATTGAAAAAATGACGGAACTTCTTCTTTCATTCATTCAAGAATCTCAACTCATTATTATTAAACATTCCATATTAGGATTTAACTCACATTTGAATTATGACTCCCATCTCTCATGATATAATTCATTTAGATTTATTCTCATATCTTGAGAATATGAACCTTATCCATAATCTTGTAAAAGAACTACTTTCTCCACTTTGTAAAGACAAAACACACACAAAATCATGAGGAATTACAATAAAGGATCAAATGACTCTGTGGATTAGTGTTTATGTGTAAATGATTGATATAATTTAAGGCTAGAGGTAGGAGGTTTGAATCTTATGTACAATGAATGATTAATAAAATAAAAACACAGGATGAACCTCACTCAAATCCCCTTGAGAATGTGAAACACAATTCTATCCCTTTTTTATGACATGGAGCATGAGTAAACAATTGATTACAAATAATGATAACATATAAGTTCTCCCCATTTTTATGTATGCTCCTAAAAGTAACATCTTAATTAATGTATCCTTTTTTTGAAATTTCTTTTGTAATGATCAAGGAAGAAACAACTTTGTTTTTGCTTTTTTTTTACTTTTTTGAAGGAGAACCAGATAAAATGAAATAAGCATAATGAAATGAAGACTCATGGCCAATTTTCTAGTAATTCATTCCCAAAAATGATTACTCACACCTCACACCACCAAAAATGATACACATCTCAATGAACGCACACGAAAGGCCCTTCCCCCTCACTCAAACTTGAAATATCCATAAAAAAAATACTAAAAGAGTGGGAATTTATGGAAAAATTGGCTTGTAATGTGGGATAAACAAATATGGAAATTCATGGCTTCTATGGCATAAAAAGGATAAATGTAAGGGTGGGTATCAGGTAAATATGTGGCTAGCTAAATACATTCCTCAATCATTTTAAATGTGTTTGGCACTGTCATAGCTTTGAAAGTTTCAATACAAGTTCTAGGTGGAGAAACATCCCAAGATCCCTCACGAAATATGCTCAAGATAAAATATAAAATATTTTTTTCTAGAAATCCTCTCGGGAATAGAAATATGATATTGTATAATCACTCATGAAAGGATTTATTATAACAAATTAATTCACATGAATTTCATAAATTTAATGAATAAAAAATGGTACAGAAATTTGTTTTACATGAATCAATTAATTCCATCAAATCGTGAGTCCCCATTTCAATATCCATGTTTCACTTTAAACATTCAATTTTCCATTTTATTTATTCAATCTCATTAACATTAAAATCTAAAACATATCATCACAGGATTGCTAAGAAACTCATGTCTACACGATAAGTCATGTTATGAAATAATTCATGTGTGGACATGCAAATTTATAATTAAAGTTTAAAAAATGTTTTGGACCAAAAAATGTAAGGAGTTTAAAAGATTAAACATTAAATATGAACTCTCTTTTGAAATAAAGCGTTAGTAATCTTCCTTTATCTAAGGCTTCTTTTTCCCATATGTGAACCTACAAAATATAATTACTCACTTAAGAGTGAGGATCATGTCATTAAAGCACCAAAAGATAAGAGTGAGTGGGCTGCATGCTGGAATTATTCATAATACTAAATTTAAAATTTAAATTCCAAATATTTAAAATGAATGTACTAAAAATAAATTAAATGATAAATCTTGGTTTGATCCCCCATGTGGGCCATATAATCTTTTACTGCCTCTAGAGTGTAGCACCAAATGTTATCGAAAATCCAAGGGTGGATGAAGATTTATTGATTTAAACAACCACATGTGGCTTTTATCAGCATCCACATATGTTTATTTAGGAGGACTCCATTCATAGAGTACAAAAAATCCCCCCCCCCTTTGTATTGTGGTACAACTTACATGGAGGGGGTAGGATAAAGTATAAAGCATCCTCTTCATTGGTTTCTACTTCTGCAACCTTCTTCTTCCCTTCTTTTACTCCCTCTAATGAATCTTGAATTTCTTTAGGGAGCATATAGTGTTACTCAATAGGAGAATATTCTTTTTCCTCTTCATTGAAGGAAATGTATGGATTAACCAAATATGGAAATTTAAAATTATAAGGAGTGATACTCAAATCGGATTGAATGAAATCCGAAAAGTTAGAGTTTATGGAAGTATTATCTCTCGGAGTTGGTTCTAGTTCAATAAATTCTTCAGTTTAAAGTGCCTCTTGGAGTTGATTATCACTGTATGGATGTAGGTTGACGGTCTCCTCCATCTTGACTTCAAATTCCACCAATTGGGTGGGGTCTTCTTTTAGTTGTGAAGGCTTGTCTTCATTGTAAGGCTTTGGGAGACCAAGCAGCGTCTCAAATTCAATCTACAATTTATCTAATTCTTGTTGATCTCCCACATTTGGATCAGTAGGAAATTTATCCTCCTTTTCATCTATCTTAGGTAGAATTGGTTGAGTGAGGATGAATGAGTCTTCAGGTACCCCCACATTTACCTCCTCTGGTTCTTCAATGATGTGTGGTGAAATTTCATCCACCACTATCTCAGGTTCTTGCTTCAGCTCAGGGTTGGGTTTCTCCATCCATGCATGAACATAGTCCAATTCCCATTCCATTTTCCTCTCCAAATCATAAAAATTTTTACAAATACTTTAAACCCCGTCATTTAGATCACGATAATCAATTTCTGGTTCTTGATATTCAACCTGCGTGTAATCTTCCCACACATAGAATTTAAATTTGAATACATCATGGAAAAAAGAAGTTTTTTCTAAAGATTTTTCTTAATGAAAAAACTAAAACATTTAAAAAAATGTGAAATTTGAAAAAATTGATGGAAATAACTACTTAGATCTCTAGAAACAGTGCCAGTGTTGATAAATTCCTATCATGAGGCTTGGAAAAAGATTTTTTTTCTAATGAAATATAGTGGCTGACCAGGATCGTCTAACTTGAGGAGCGTTTATATTCGGTTCAATAATTGATTCTAGTTCACATATTATAACTCAATTTTTTGTTATTATAATTCATATGTTTTTTTATAATTTACTAAAAATGATGGTTTTAGGTGTTTTGAAAAATTGTGGAAATAATATAATGAAATTAAATCATTAAATCTAAATATAGATACAGATGTAGACAGAATAAAATTAGGGAAGAAAGGACTTCGTCCTAGGGTAGGATAACATGATTTAATTCCTTATTTATTTATTGTTTAAATTCAATTTGATAAATAATTTTATTAAACCTCATTAATGAATTATATTCCTTTGATTTATTAAGTGTGTGATTATAGCATTCGTCTGACACACCAAACCTCACCTCCCCCAGTAATCATTTTGGATAAAACCTCAACTGGGAATGTTATTCCTATAAGACTAGGCTCCACCATATGTCATTTCATACGTTATAACATCCCCAAATCTACCATATGAAGGGTTTTATTAAGACAATAGATGGAAAATTATTAATCAATGAAAAGAAATGGATTTGGAAATAGTGTTGTAGTGGACGACATCCACACCTATGCAATATTCTCGTCTCCACCACCAATAAATTTAAAACATTTAAAATTGAAGTGCAATAATAATTAACACTGTGAAGCTGCCCCTGAGCCCAATCCTCGAGTTAGTAACTTTCCATGTTGATGTGAATAGTGGTTACAATGGAAATATGGATGATAGAGATTGAGATTGAGAATGAGATTAGAAGAGAAAAGGTGTGAAAAAAGAAAGTGAAACCCTTTAATATAAAATATATAAATTCATTACATGAGATGTGAAAAATAAAATAAAAATAAAATAATGAAATAATAAAAATCTAAATATCCCTTGGCCTCCTCTCCTTGGTGCCCCCAGATGGTGTTGCGATATATTTGAATGATTTGAGAGGTTGGGAGCTCCTCTCTATTTATAGGAAGATTTCTTCCCTCCAAATGTCTTCACATTTTTGACCGATTAATTGGCCACTTCATACATGGACCCCATCATGAATGTTTTACATTAATGTGTTTTCTATACACCATCCAAGTTGAATCTCATTTGCTCACCGGTTGGAGGAGTTAGAATTTTTTAATTGTCAGTTTTGTTTCTCGATGAAGCATCCATGAAGCTTCTTTTAAGAATATGTCATTCAATGGCCACCTTAATGGATTTAAAACACCATGTAATTTATATTGTGAACGCCTCTTTGATTCTTCTTCCATCTCATAGTGGAATCACCACATTTGGATGGGTGTAGAGCGAAAGGTGCTTTCCTTACAAATGTGGGGTGCATGTTGTCTTCCTGGAAATATCTTCAACATTACTGAATTTTTATGGCCTCTAGATTATTGATTAAGCCCCTGGTCCAGAAGACAGAAATAAAGAAAATAAAATAAGGATTCTAAAAAAAGTTGAATTACAAAATGTGGAATTGTCTTATTCAGAAAATGAACAATATACCCTTGATGTAAAAATCTGTCAAAAATACAGAAATAAGCTATTTTCACAATTTAGCTCATATTTATTCTATAATCCAAATTGCACATTATTTTAATAAAAATTTAAAATAAAATGGTTTTAATCATTTAAAAAATTCATCAATTCATTATTATTATATTAAAATTATGCATATAAATTTTCTCTGTCAATGATCATGATTCATATCAACATGGTATGATCCTTATTCATGAGATAGTTCATAAGATTCTGACCATGATAATTTCTTTGTAATAAGAATTGTGTATTAAATTTATTCAACTCTTTCATCATCATCCACACTAATAAAATCATTTTTAACAAAATCAATAATCCTTCAGTTTCGTCCCCTATTAGTTCCTTCGGGTGGAGAGACTTGAAAAGGAGGAACATCTCCATGTTTGATGATATTTTTTGCTCATCCAAAACAATTTCTAATTTTATCATGGTTGAAAGATTCCAATTAATTTTATGGTATGGGATGGAATAATAGAAATACTATGAGAATATTGAGATAATTGATTATGTTCAAAATAAATAATAGTTGAAAATTAATCATGATATACAATGTGATGTGATATGAGAATTGTGACTCTATTTTTTTTATTATTACGTGTCTCAATATCCATATTTTATTATACTTGAACAATTTTAGTAGGTTATTTATTCATTGTAGGAATATAAGTTTAGAACTGAGTAAAAAGATTACCAGCAACCACCACATGAATAAAGAGACACTAAATATTTGTATGGATTATTTCATCTTATTCTTCTAAACATACTAAGAAAAACATATTTTTCAATTAATTAATGAAAAATAATTTTTTTTAACACACTAGAACTCAATATTGTTAAGTCATTATAACATTTTTCATTAGTTTCATTCAAACAGACAATAGTTTTTTCAAAACCCAATGCTAAAAAAATTTCTATGGGAAAACATTTACTATTTTTTCCTTTGAAAAATATGTGTCATATTATATAATGAAATATTAATGTGATTACCATATTAACATATTTATAAAATTATTTTAGTATCACCATTTTTTTGTTATTCTATATTGAATAGAAAACTGAAGCTTTCTATTTTATTTATAAGTATTTTAATTTATTCTTTTCAACAGCTATCATTTCAAAATGATAATTAATAATCTTGAGGGATGGATAACTCCATATATATTAATATGACATGTATTTATGTTATCATAAACATTATGGTATCATTTTAAATCAATATCCTTTTCCAATATTATTATATAAATTTTATTTTAGTTTATAATTTCCATAACCAGATATTCAATATCACTAAAATGAAATTGAACAAATTAATAAATCTCCGATACCCAAATTTCAATGAAACAAACCGTTCTCTTCCCATAAAAAAATTTCTCCCATCCATAATTATTTATTTTGTTTTAGATAAATATATCTATTCCATCCATCAAACTGAAATCATTCACACTTCCTCTCAAATATTTCTTTTTTGACCTTGATAATTTGAATTTGATTGATATAAAACCATCTATCCTATATTAGTTTCCATTGACTAATGTTACAGGGGAGGAGGGTTAAGGGAAAAATTGTTTTTTGTAGTAGGAAGATAGTGGTTTAGAGTTTAGTAGGTATTTCATACATATGAATAATTTACATTCTTTCTTTTTTGGGGTAACTAATGGCCCATGTAGTGTTATATATGGAGTAATCCATAAAAAATTTCATATATGTCATATAATTATATGAAAAATACTCAAATATGTGATGTGGAATTTCAATTGAAATATAAGAAATAATATATTTACTAAATTTAGATCTATTATCAATATTTCATATAACAATATGTAAATTAAGAAAAACTAAACAAACCTCATTAACATTTAATAAACTAAAATCTATCATCTAATAATTTTTTTAAAAAATATCTTCTAATTGTTTCAATATTAAAAGTAAATTCAAAGAGATATCACCTCTCTGTATGTGATATCTTATGAAATGATTCCTTAAAATAATTTGTTTGTGTGAATATTTTATGTGAATCTTTTCAATGTTTATAGAACTTGTATTTGAATATTTTATTAGATCATAATTAAAATATAATCCAAAATCCAATAGTTTTTGTTCCATCCCTACCAATTGTACATAGAAACTTATAAATAGAATATATTCATCTTCAAAAGTTGATAATGGTATAGGTGTTATTTCTTACTAAACCATTATACTAGATATTTAATGAAAAAATGATAGAATCCCATGGGTCTCTTCCTAACTATTATACAGTGAAAAAAATCCCAATTTGAATAGGAAGATTAATTAAAAGTATATGTTTTCAAAAAAAGGTAGATACAATGAAATAGTTCCTTATTATTATATTAAAATTCTGCTAGAAGTATTTAAATGTTATTCTATTTGATGATATTAAAATCAAGTAAAAATTCACAATGGAATTATATTGTCTAGTATACCTATAGTAAGATGAATAAACTATTAAATGATTTCCCTATATAACTTATTTCCAAATCAGATTCTAACCTCATCTATATCAAGATTAATACTATAGCTCATAGAAGTTTTATAAGTATTATTTCATTCACGTTAAAATATTTTATGTATATTATTAATGAATTTTCATTGATTTAATACATTTCAAAATTCTTTTTTATAAGTATAAAATATAGAAAATTTGTATAACTCACAAAAAATGCTCATTTTAAGTTCTTTTTTTGAATAGTTTTTAAAAAATCATTAGTTAATGTTTGATTTTTTATCCCGATAATGACATCATCAATATATATATTTACCAAAAACAAATGAAGTTGATTTTATAAATAATTTATGTTATTCTGTACATATTGAAAAACAATTCAGAAAAATAAATGATTTAATTCTATCATAACATGAGTCGGGTTCTTGTTTAAGTCATTAGAAATATTTGGTATGTTAAAAAATATAATTTTGGAAATCTGTCTCTTCAAAACATTGAGTTTGTTCAACATAAAATTCATCCACTAAAAATACTTTTATAAATATGGATTTAACATCATTATTTTATAATTTCAAATTCATTTAAGATTAATATAATTGAATTATGCTAATTTATTCTCTCATTCATATCATATAAAATATCACATCACAAAATATTTCTTCCTTTTGATTGTAGACTTCTGTAACTAATTTGGATTTATTTCAAGTGATAACACCATTATTATTCTATTTGTCTCTAAATATCCATTTTATTTTGAATACATTATAATAAAATCCTTTATCACCTAATTCGAAAACCCTATTCTTCATGAACTATTTAAACTATTATTTTATTTGTAAAACAAACACTAAATATCTAAGGCTTATTATATAGTGCAAGTTTCTAGAATGAATAACATGTCTAGAATTATACTATAATTTAAAAAATTATTTATTACTAATTCATCAAAACATTATATAACTATATCGTGATGATCACCCATAAGGTGTCCATGTTGTCTAGGTAATAAAATTATAGTTTAATTGTATCAAATATTACAGATTTGTTTTCAAAATAATCATGTTCCAAATCATCATCCTTATTGTTGTGAAAAATATATATGATCACATGTACTTAATAGAATCACTTAACTCACCATCTTGAATCATTTTTTAAAGGATAACATCCATTAAACATTAAATGTGTTGACACATCAAAAATTCATGAACTATTGTGGATAAATATCAAAGTTTTAGAAGTATTACAGTAACATGGAATGATACATTCATCAGATTTTGGATTAAATTTACCATTATTATCATTGGTTTTTAAGATATGAATTATACATGTAAACAATTTGATCTATCTAACCATTGTATCTCAATTATTCTATCACTCATAGGGTGTTTCTTCGTAATTTAGATTTTTATAATTATATTAATGAAATTTAATGTTGTATTAAAAGATTCATATCAATATATATTTTCATGTTATATATATATAACATTGTTATAACAATTACATTGAAGGCCATATACCACTTTTTAATAACACCATTATTTCATGGTTTACTAGGGGAAGAAAAATTATGTCTAATTCCAAATTTTGAAATGGAAATTAAATAAATTATTCTCAAAATAACTTCTATTAACACAAATCAAAATAAAATATGGGAATTTGTTTTTCAGTTTTCACAATGTCAAAAATATTCCATGCTAGAACCTTATTCAATCATCAATATCCAAAATATAACCCAAGTAAATCATTAAAATTCATTAAAAAAACAAATAAATTTCTTTAAATTCATGTTGTTATAGTTGGATCAATCAAATAATTTTAGAGAATATATAGACTTATAGAAGTAGAATGTTATATAGTTGGTTTAAAAGATAACTTTTCTTTCGTTCCAATTTGGAATGCACAATATAGTTTCTTTTAGTCTAGTTTCTGATCAAGGAAATTCGACATCAAATTAGATTTAGTTAATTTTTTCCAATAATTAACATTAAAATGTAAAAGTTTTCTATACTAAATTCTTTATTAATTAATAACAAAATTTAATCAATTAACATATTTTCTACACAAATAATATAGTTCTAAAGTGTAGATATATAATTGCTTTTTTCTAATTACTAAAGAGGGTTATCTTTACAAATTTACCTTCAATTGTTAGAGAAATAAATTAAATAACTATAATCACCATGATCCTTAATACATAATAGGTTCTGCTTCCATCATGAAAAACAATTTACATTTTTGAGAATAATAGACTGTCGATTTCAATTATATCCAGTAATATTAATTTTTCATCTTACATTGTCACCATATGTGACATAACATCAATCAATACTATATAATGAGTTAATTTTTTATGAATATCCATTCATATATATTGAACAACCAAAATCCAACACCCATTTTCAATTACCTTAATATAGATTTGATCCCTCGTCCAAATGTTCTGTGAAACAAATATTTGGGATATTGATAAAATGATTCACCTTCTGATTATGAAGATGTAGATTCTCTTAAATCCTCAGATGTACTCCACATGTCCAACATAGTTTTCTAGTATTTTTTCTTATATTCGGTCATCATGAATATTTTTTATCAGTATTTATATTTTATTTATATTTCGGACAGTGTAGCTTGATATTACCAAGCATTTTGAACACATAGCACCCCCCTTGTTTCGATATTTTCAGAATGCTTTTTTGTACCTATTGAAGTGGATTTAAAAAAACATTTCAAAATTTTCAACCTTAGTAACACTGGGGAAAACTATGCAATTTCTTAATTTGATTAATAATTTATTATATAATATTTTTCTTCATAAGTTTTAAATATTTGTATAACCTAGTTTCTTTTTTCATCTTCAAAGGCAGTAAACATCATAACATAATTTTGTTTTTATTAATTGTATATTATTTATCTTCTACATACATTTCTACTATATATATCAAAAGAGTTTTAATGAGATTTTTTTATTTTAAAATTATTTTCCACTGGATAATGTTATATTGAAGTTGTTATTCCACTCTATTAATGTTGTAATAGACTTAAAACATTCAATTAATTCATTGGATTAGTAATTGGTATTTATAGAGAAGAAATGCAATTTACAATCTCAACTAGTCGACCATTATACTTTGTAATACTAAAACATTTACTAAATAAAAGGGGAAAAACTTACAGTTATTAGAGTCATATCAATAGACCTTCAAATTTCGAATACCATCACAGTAAACAAGAAATTTGGTACACATTTTATGGGTTGTTTGACATTTAAAAACTCAGTTAATCTCATCTAGACCTTGTAAACATAAAAAATAATTCATTTTCATATATTCTAGTACATATCATGCTTCAATATCAACATACCACATTTCTGGTTTCCATTTGGTAATTTCACTAATATTCACATTTTTTAGATAAAACTTTAATCCATGATTATCTAAATAGCTAATTATTAGTAACTTCCATATAAAAAATCACTATTAAAATAAGGATCTATAACTATTGACATAACATATCTATTATAATAAATAAAATCTATCTTAATCAGTATCTTTGGACTTCTAATATTAATAATATTGAACTCAAGAGCCACAAGAAATAATACAAACTGTTTTCCTAGATAATAGATAACATAAAACTAAGAGCTGGTGAAATGAGATAATGAAAATTTCATTACTTTTAAAAACTGCCCTTTTAATTGTATGGAATATCCAATATTTTCTTTAATAGGAGAATAAATAGGAAATAAAATAATAAAAGGAAATTTATTTTTCACTATGAAATTTTTAGTCCCTTATTTTACTCCACCAACACTCCACACTCCATGAGTTTGGTTATTTTCACTAGGAAAATGCTTTTTGGGGCCTCTTAGTACATACAATGAAACTATTACCTATTTCAAATGTATAATAGCTTTCAACCATGATATTTATTTACAAAACCTATCCATGTTCATAATAGAATAAATTATATTAAGATTAAATAAAATAATGAGAAGTGAAATTTAATATAAAATTGTAGAATATAGCTTTAATTATATGATGAAGATTTATAATGATACATCCTATGGATATTATGATCATAAAATCATAGATTTGGTGGTTCTTCGACTAAAAAAGATAAATATTTGAGAAAAACAAGTATGGGTTGTATGAGATATGTTATATGTACCCACATTCTTTCCTTTTTATCAGATTATTCATATATATGTGTTTATATATCATCATGAAGGTGTTTGATTACTTCTTTATATGACCTATTTTATTTTGAGATTAACCATACCAGATAATCACAATAGTAAAATGAATAATCATTATATAATTTTAAATGACACGATGTTAATTCTATTTCAATCATTATAAATGTGGAGAAATCATTTATAGACATAATTTCAGAAATCATCTTCTCTGAATCAATCTATTATGGTAAAAATGAATCTTTTCTAAACTAATAATTTTTTATTTAGAGAACTACTTTTCTAATATTATTAAAAAAAAGAAATAAATTAACAATAGATAATGCTAACATTATAAAATTAATCACGATGATCAAAAAAATAGTGTATAGTTAACAAGAGAAAAATATAATAAAACTATTTTATTCAGATATATCTATAAATATGATAGTATAATAATATATTCATAGATTACATAAAATAAAATAATAATATTTATTTATTTTGTAAGATAAATTATCACCGTAGAACCCATTTTATTAATGTAAGACAATTTTTATTCATAAGATAATATCATAGAGGCATAATATAAATAATATTTATGGAATTTATAAGATAATATTTTGTCTCATGATTAATTAGATAACTAAAATATTGAAATAGTAAGGACATTAAATATGATTACAAGAAGTAACTCTCACATCCTATAATGAATTAATCTATAAAACATAAGATAAACTCATTATAATAATAATAGGGATTTTTAGAATGATAGTAACTAAGAAAATTAAAATATATTGGGAGTACATATTTCATTCCAATAGTAAATATATATATATAGTATTCTTTTTAATGGGTTAACATTAATGGCAGGTTTCTGTGTATGTATTAAAATGGAGAATTGTTAAAAAGTTAAGGCTGAATGTTAGAAGTCTAAAGGGATGTTACTACCATTACCCATACTTGAATGGAAATAAGAAATCCTTACACTTTGTTTTATTATTGAACACCTGAAAAATATAAAGGGAAAAATTATATTTGGATTATAGTCGATAATATCAAAAAATTAAAACATTTTATTTTTATTATGTAAGATTTATTTTTTTTATCTTCTTACTCAACTACACATTATGGGATTTGAGAGATTTTATGGAGTACCAATAAAAATGACATTTCATCAGGCTATGAGGTCTACCGATTTTTTTGGATAATCCTTTAGTTGGATCTTGATATAGATTTTATTTTCTATAATTCTTATCATCATCATATATTTAGTTAGTATGAGGGGAAAATTCCATCTCTAGAATCAACATCATGTTTTTTATTTTTACATTTTTGAGTTATTTTGGGATCATAATCTTATTTTGGGGGAATTTCCATATAATAAAATATTTCACTTTATCATTCATATAGATCCATAAGAACAAGTCAAGGTTGGAAACTTCATATCTCCAATGTTTTGGGATGAATTTGGAGAAAGAAATATAGTGGCACCAAATCAAGCTACAAAATGAGTAGATATGGTTAGATCTATTTAATAACACATAAGGATAACCTAAAGTCCAAAAAATGTTTTTAACAATAATTTGAGATATATATACAAAAAAAATTTTTAATGGTTTCCATATGAATATATCCATGTAATAAGGTTATGATATTTGAAAATATGTAAAAAGGTGATAGCATGATATGGCAGTCCATTTAAATGTTATGATCATATCGAGAAGGTAGCTTAACAATCGTATCTTCCACAAAATCTTCCTGAAGTTCGGGATGTGTTAAATATATATCACATAAGAAATTGAACACTTGATCCCTAAAATTTATTGATATTATAGGTTATATAGCTTAAGTATGATCAATATTATGAGGATGAAGTAGCTGAAATAATTGATCATAGACAGATTGTTTTACGAAACAATACCACTCATCTATTCAATGTGTTGTGGTGAAATAATAAAATTTGTGAAACTTATTTAAAAAATAAGGAATTAATATTGTATAAATATATTATATTTTTTATTTTAGTGATTTAATTTCAAGGAATAAATTTATTTAAGAGGATAGAATGTAGCATCTTATGATTTTATGAAATATTTCAATATAAAAAAAGTATTTTAAATAATTAACTACCTGAAAAACATTGTATTAATAATCTATGAAATCATATTAAAATATTAAAATATTTTAATTTGATCATTTTTTAATTCCTCTTACATGTATTATCATTGGTTGATTTATTGTAATTTTTTAGATATAATTGATTTTAGGGAATACTGAGAATTTTGTTTTGTAAAACAATCATTTCATTTCATTTAAAAATAACCATAATTAATTTAATTTACATATAAATTATCATAAGACACTAATATATTTAAATAATACAATTACTAAATTTTGAATCATCAATACACTTTATATTACTATAATTTCATTTTTGGACAAAAAATTAATTTTAATAAAAAACAGTTTTTTGTGGATTTTTACGTATTTAACATAACATAACTTTTAAAACATTTTTAAACTAAATTTTATAAAATTTATTCAATATTTGGAAGTAGTAGATTTATATTTTTTAAATAGGTCACATTTATTTTTCATCACTATTAATTGTAAAAGTGATAAAGTTTATCCCCTCATAAAAGGGAAAATCAGGAAGTGATGGATAAAACGTATTATGACATGGATTGTAAATTTATATGACACATGAATTTATCTTATTCTATGACTTGAGTTCATCCATTATCATCCATCTCTTGAAAATAAATATTTTGGTTCAATTTTTATTTTATATTTACCTTTGTTATATTTTTTAAAATATAATAACAAATTGACATAGTGTTGACATTAATATCTATAATATTTTTCCTCAAAGATATATAGTTGATATGTCCTATTTTAAATGTTCAATTAGAATTAAAATTATTTATTAACAAGGTAATTTAATTTTAGTTTTTGTTTATAACCTTATATTCTTAATGAATTAATAATAGATATTTATTACTAAAACAATTTTGAGGAAAATGTGATAAACCATAAATTCAACCCCATAAATATATAAGATAGTCATTGAAATAAATAATAAAACTACAAGAATAGAGCTTTTGGGATTGTTCATAAGAGATATTGGTGACCAGAGTTTATGGTCTATCCAAAAAATATATTCAAATTATAAGAACAACTTATCCCATGTTTGGATGTTTTCCACATGGTTGATCTTCCCATTATTGAATCTCCAAATAAGAATCATATCCATCATATTAATCAAAGAATATTTCTCCTCATTGAGGGTCACCCTCAAAGATGGTCCCATAATTTTATTTACATTGTCTTCTGATGCATTGAGTGTCAGAACACAATCAACCACTACTTCTTCTAATTCATTAATAAATTAAAGGATTTCTCAAACATCTCATCTGACTACCTTATATTCTTTCACCAAACAGAATGAGTATTTATTCAAATAATAGAAAAATTACGATAACATATTTTAAAATTAATAAATTAATAAAATATAGATAAATTATTTATGAAATTAACTTTTATTGATACATATTACATATTAGTGGTTTATAATATAATTATACTTTTTTTTCATCATTATCTTGATGTACTCAATTTCTAATGTATTGAACCATACAACAAATGAAAAATAATTATATTTGATAATAAAAATCTATAATTAATTTTTTAGAAAATAAAAAAAAAATTTAAAGACTGAAATGTGTACAATATAGGGTATAAAACGTAAATTTTTTCCAATTTTTTCCTCATTTTACACTTATAAGTACAATTATAATCAATTAATATTTAAAAATTCATTACCACATTTTTGGGTTAAATCAGTTATCCAAGGTGTTAATAAAAAAGATATGGTTTAAAATGATATATAAAATTATAACATTTTTATAGGATGATAACATTAAAACCAAATTATGTTTATAATTAAAATTATTCAATTTTGAAATCATTTTTCCTTTGTTAGAAACATTTTATTTTCTTATATCTCATAAATTTTTAAAAATGTCCCCATCATTTCATATAAATATCCCCGTTATTTACACCACATTGATTCATATTAAATGACAAAAACTTTTCCAATATTTATATCCACACCCATAACCACGTTATATTGGTTCATCTCTGGTTAATAGTCTAACCATGGGTATAAGGCCCCAACCTTAAAACTTACTTAATCATGAGTTATTAAAAGATTACACATTCAGGATCTTTTCAGGTTTAGTGTTTTAGAGAATTAGATCATAAAACATGCATTACATTCCACATTTAAACAAAGTGGTAACATAATGATAGTATTCATTTTTTTCCATCAATAGAAACCTATTTAAAATAAAACATGGATTCTTTCTTGACACTTCCTTGACACTATCATCATGTCATGTACCTTTCCCTTGACCTATGAAAAACATTTCAAAAAAACATGGGATGAGCATAAAAAAGCTCAGTAAGGGATATAAAAATATGGAATGGAAACATGAGTACATGTATACATAAGAATCAATGAAGTCATAAATTACTCATAAAACATAGGCACATTAGCATACCTTATCAAATCATGAATAAATCATAGAAATCATAAGACATAAAGGTAACTTGAGGCATTCATAACATTCTTACTTATGGAGTAACCCTCATGGTTACGTTTGGAATAGCAATCATAGTATATTCCCTAAATCTCTTCGGAGAAACCTTAACGTTTCACTCCTTCACGTTACCCAATGCATTGGATAGCTATATCGGGCTCACTCGCCCTTAGTTTATCACCAAACCACCCGTCTTCATAACAATGCCCATGAACCATAACATAATCCTATCACATAAAACATACATAAAGGAAACATAACATTTCCACATTTCAATCACAAGATATCAATAACACAGTGATATAATAAAAACATTATCAAAACCATTTTAAATACCAAAATAAATGAAAAGTAAAACATGGTATTTATTTTTCTTTTAAAAAGAAGGTATGGCTTGTAGAGGAAGCTGAAACTCAAATAATGGTCACGACGGCGGAGAAGTCATTGTCGCCGCATACGTACGACAAAAACATTCCCTTTAGTCGTTTAGTAAACGCTTCGTATAAAAAATATTCCTTTTGAATAAATGTAAAAGTCAATGGGGTTTATACACCGAATAAATTATGGTTGTGTATAAAACAAAATATGCCTCAATGAAAAGAGATTTAGACGAAGTCCCATACCTCGGGTCCGACTTGACTCGATCGTTCTTTAATGTTCTGAATAATAAACTTGTGTTAATTCCTACTTGCTTAAGAACCTTTTTCAAGCTTACTATTCCTATTATATCACTTATTTCCATGTTATATACATCATTTAATCATTATGTTAATAATTTTTGTTTTGTCAATATTTGGTTCTTAAGTCGAAAGTGGACTTTTTACAATTACATGTTATTTGTGTGGTCAAAGGTTCTTTATATACAGAATGACATTCCTGATTTGGATATCATATATATCATATATATCGAGAATATACATGTATTTATAATATCACATAATCATTTAGAGGCAAGAAATGAAATGCACCGTTCATGGAGACTGTATGCCGTACGTACGCATGAACGCTACATTCATTTCTATGTCATATTAATGGAATTAAAACTAAATGAGAGGTATTTATATTTTAATTCCAGAATTATATTAATCATTTAGATGTAACAAAAATCATATATATCTGTTATATATATGTACTTATAATAGTACATTACATTTGGGGATAAGAAATGAAATGCACCGTTCATGGAGATGGTAAGCCGTATGTACGCATGAACGCTACTTTCATTTCAATATCATACTTTAATGGAAAGAAAAAATAATAATATAGAGGTATATTATAATTCCAGTATAACACCATATATAATAACTTTAAATCCATCCTTTATACGTCCCACATATGGCATTAACGAATCAAATCACTTTGAGGGGGCGGTAGTCTGCAATTCCTAAAATAAAATTATCGTGTTTACCCACAATGGAAACCATAAATGTATACCATAAATGAAAAATACAGAAGTATAAGGAAAACATAAAAATAATATATATCATATATATATATGGTGACATCTTAATGGCCACAATTAAAAGTGTTTAAAATAATATTGAACAATCATCGTATTGTGAGGCAGAAATTCACCAACCACAGAAACAGTATGTTCTTTAACAATTAGATGTAGATGTGTGTAAGTGTAGATCTAATTATTCTTATAACAACATCCTATTATATTTAAGACACTGTATTTTTTACAAAAGAAATGAATACAAAGAGTTTAGGGGGTTGGAGAAGCAAAATAAAACAAAAGAACACAAGTGATGACGTTACCTTAAAACCGGGTAACTCTCTTAGATTTGAGCTCAAAGGCTTCCATGGGAAGACTTATGACCAATGTGAGGCTTCAAGGAGTAATATAGGGATGTTTAGAGACAAAATGGTTCGGGGTTGGCCGAGCCAAAGGCTTTGGAAGTGTGGGTAAGGTGGTAGAGGTGGGAGTCTTTTATAAGAGGAGAGGAGGGGTACTCTTGGAAAGTAAGGAAATGATACTTTATTATAGAATGTGTTTCGGATTTTAATGGTCCCACATTGATGTGTTTCGAGTATAAGGTGATAAGGGTTCGAAATACACCCATCCAATAGGTTTTTAACATGTGTAGGTGTTAGGTTTTACATTATCTTTCCATTTTATTTAAATCGTTAAATAATGAGGTAATCACTGCATCATCATGGTGTCATAAATAATTTAATTTATATAATATCTAAAAATTATAAAAAAAATATCATGATGTATGAAAGATTTTTATCTTTCCAATTAATATTTATAGTCAAAATTCTGAGTTGTATAACCCCATGGAAAATATTTTTTAGTAAAACAACTCATGTTTGTGACATTTTTATTTTATCTTTAAATAAAAAGGTATTAATGTCATTTTCAAAGAAAAGTGGCTCCATGGGGTCCCCAAGTTGACCTATGGATTTTCCTGGTCGACCATGACACATACAATAAGGGTAGAACATGTGTCAAGTTTATTTCATAATATTAAAACATTATTTTTACCTTAAACTACACTAATTACCTCTAATCGTGATAAAAAACATAAAAGTTACTATTCGCCAAAAAATTATTTTAATCCCATTGAACCACATTTTAATTCTTAATGACTACCATTTATGTTGGATTTTTGAAATTCAAAACACAGAAGTGGTAAAATTTCATTTAAACGAAAAATCAGTTTTTATAAGTACCACTTAGTGGTTTCACTATTCATCAATAATTGAAGTTTTTCAGAAAAATACCAAAAATTCACCCTATGATATATTTGATATTACGAATTCAAAAATGAATTCTATTTTACAAAATTAAAAACATATAAGTTGAATTAATTAATTTAATTATTAATTCCCGCTGTCAGAGTAAATAGTGTGTTTTCATGAAACAATAAGTATCAAAAGATTGACACTAGTTTAAGTCCGATTTCAATGTGAAATTTATTCAATGACCACTATTGGATTTAATGTTAAACATATATTATAATTTCACTTTAAAACCAATACAAATGATAATCTAATCATATAAATAAATTAGATTAAAAAGAGGTTTTGAATTAAAATACAAAAGTTTTTACTATTCATTATAAAATGAACTTTATCGGAAAAATACCACAAAGTAAATTTTGATGTCCCGATTCTAAAAAAGAGTTTTATTTAGTCCAATATAATGTATAAAAGTGAACAAAACTATATTTATTGACGTTTTTCCATCAAAATGCAATAAGTGAACCTTTAGTGAAAATTAGGGTATAAAAGCCTAAAATTGAATTCTTTTCGTATTTTAATCCTTTATCTTTTATTGGGTAAATGTAAAAACATTTGAAAACATATATAATCATATTTTAGTTATTTCTATCCATTCCTACCAATACAATGGCTATGTGTTAACTACCATTTAAAATAATATTATTTTATTACTAGTGTGCAACGTAAAATTTCAATGAAACTCTTTGTTGCGTATCGAGTACACTATCGAACATAGCAACACCTTTAAAGTAAAATTAATATTTAATTTTTCAATATTAATAAATATGAAAATTCATTATTCTTTATTTACCTAGGAAGTTACATCCTTCCCCCATTTTGGGAATTGTGTCCTCGCAATTTTATTCACTTATCAAAATACGTGGGGGTATTTTCCCTCATAGCATTTTCAGATTCCCACATTGCCTCTTCAACCATATGGGTTTTCCACAAAACCATTACCTGGTGGATTACCTTATTTCGCAACACTTGCTCTCTTCAGTCAAGAATCTGGACTGGTTTTTCTTCATAAGAGAGATTATTTTCCAACTGAACTACCTCTGGACTCAAAACATGAGATGGATCTGGCATATACTTTCTCAACATCGAAACATGAAAAACATTGTGTACCTGAGATAAACTCAGAGGTAAAGCCACTCGTTAAGCAACTGATCCAACTCTCTCTAGAATTTCCTATGGTCTAATTAACCTTGGACTCAACTTTCCTTTCTCACCAAATCGCATCACACTTTTCAATGGTGAGACTTTGAGAAAAACATGATCACCTACCTCAAAAGAGAGATCATTCCTCATGTTGTCCGCATAACTTTTATGCCTTCCCGGAGCTGTTCTCATGTGTTTCTGTATCAGATGAACTTTTTCTGCCAAATCTTGTACCAATTCTGGTAGCATCGGCTTCCTTTCACCCACTTTATCCTAGAAAGCTAGAGTTCGACACCGCTTCCAATATAACACCTCAAATGGTGCCATCTGTATACTGGAATGAAAACTGTTATTATATAAAAATTCAACCAAAGAAATATGTTGGTCCCAACATCCCTTATAATCCATCGAACAAGCACGTAGCATATCCTCCAAATTCTGGATCGTTCATTCTGACTTCCCATCTGATTGAGGATGAAAAGCTGTACTAAAATTTAATTCAGTACCCAACGACTTCTGAAGGCCTTTCCAAAAGTTAGAAGTGAACCTGGGATCACGATCAGATACAATGGAGAGAGAACTCCATGTAACCTAACTATCTCTTTAATATATAAACGGGAAAGTTGATCTAGAGAGAAAGTATCTTGAATAGGAAGGAAATTAGCAGATTTAGTCAAACGATCAACAATAACCCAGATTTCATTATTACCTCGATATGTCTTTGGTAATCCCACAAAAAAGTCCATGGATATATTCTCCCATTTCCACTCTGGCACTGGTAAAGGCTGAAGCATCCCTTTCGGTTACTTCCGCTCTGATTTAACCTGTTGACAAGTCAAACACTTCAAAGTAAAATCAGCAATATCTCTTTTCATTCCATCCCACCAGTAATACTTCCACAGATCTCTGTACATCTTAGTACTGCCAGGATGAACAGAAAATGGAGAACTATCACTACAACAACTGCAGCCCTTAGCGGAAGTTTTTTTCCCATTTAGCGGCAGTTTAAACCACCGCTAAATGGGTTGGCGGCGGTTTACAAAAACTGCCGCTAAACTTGGTGTCGGCAATCTTTTAGCGGCAGTTTTTTCTATTTCGCAGCAGTTTAAAAAATGTGTCGTAGATGCCTCATTTCCCGGCGGTTTCTCTCAATTTAGCGGCAGTTTTATGGGTCTGCCACATTTTTTTATTCGCGGTGGTTTCACCGCCACAAAATTATTCCGTTTGATGCGCCTATTTTGCAGCGGTAAAAACCGCCGCTAAATATAAACGTAATATTTGTAGCGGCGGTTTTAACCGCCGCTAAATGCTACCAAGTATGGCATTATCGGCGGTTAAAACCGCCGCTAAATGCTGAATTGGAAAAAAAAAAATTGGTTCTACTGCACCACTGCCCTGAAAAATAAATCAAACCAGAATATAGAGATCACCTAGGTTTCATGGGGATCTCGACCCCCTTCTTGGTAGTGTAGGATAGTGGTATAATAAATAAAGAAACAACATACAATAATTAAATCAACAATAAATGAAAGAAAAATCATTGGATTAATAATATAAACTAAATATAAAAGGCCAATGACAATTTACAACCATGAATTCATGTCCAGATGAAGATAAAAAACTAAAAAATCGTATACATATAGAAGGTTGCATGATACACATATCACAACCTGAACCACAATTCCTTCCTCTATGAAATCCCGTGTTTACCACAATCACATTCACATAAGCACATACCTGACTTTCAATGAAATTTATTAGTCATTCCATCACCTAACCATTTAATACATTGTTCCCCAGTATGAACAAGGGTGGAACCTAGATCCATCCCACTATAATTATTACCCTTTAAACATCACCTTTGAGTACGACGATACGTTTGGGAGAAAATAAGATCATCAAGTTAGAGTCCACGTAACTATCCCTAGGTAGTCCATACTCTATGTTTACAAGTGAGATATTGGTAAAAGACCAAAACATCCACATAAGATCATTGACTGATCCTAGAATGACATTCATCTAGTGATCAAGTCAAAGGAAACAGTTGGTGTCCAAAATTCTGTCCAAGGAATTCCTACACAGGAACTTAGGTATCAAAAAAGAACTAACCATGCCTCAATAAAAACCATGCATCCCGCATGAAACATTGATAAAACCTATTTATCACCTCTAAGACACTTCCATCACTTCTACTACCTAGAAGGACATTTTTACTATATCTGACAGGATGTTTTCCAAATTAGGAGTGTCCAAGTCATGAAAAGAAGAGATAGACCAACTGCTCATAAGAGAACTAGGTTAGATTCACCTTAATCGCACATGTGACACTAATCTTATTCACACTCAGAAACTTCATAACATTTGTCATAAAAGATGAAACCAACCCGACCAGAGTGTCAGAACACCCAATCCATTTATGAATCGAGCTTACAAAATGGGGCTACCCGAATGCTTCTATATAGTATAAATGGTATTAATATAGGTTACATATATGGAAATGTTTGGTGGCAACTATGTGCCATAATTGTTACATATTCAAACCGACCATTATCATACTTTTTCAACACATCAACAATACTACTACTCATCATCTGATGCTGCACCGTCACCCTCTCCACCTTCATCTCCACCACCTGCTGCCACCTGTAAGAACATTATATTGAAAATTAAATATTGTTGCGTATTTATAATAAAAATTAAAACCAATTAAAGTTTGAAAACTAAATGTTTTTGATTTTTTTGTGATTTACCTGCTCACCACTACCCGATGCACTACCACCGAGGGCATATCTGCTCATATACTGACGTATTTCAAGCAACTCTTTCTGCAAACCAGATATCTGATCTCCCTGCTGGTGAATTATGTTTCGTATAGAAGACATCTCCCTCTGAGCATCTTCAGGTATGAAATGACTATAAACAGGAGTAGATGTAGCTGAAATCCCTGATGGCATACGAAAGACCTCAGATGGTACAGGTCCCAAACCCATCCCGTGCACTCTACCAGGTTGCTCCTTCCCAAGGACTTTACCGACCGGGTCATCCTGGGAGACTGAGTAGGATTTCCCAGGATTGGCATCCCATATTTCTTTAATTTTTACCTATAAATCAAATATCAATATATATTAACACAGTAAAAACTGATAATAAGTTACTATAATAAATAATTGACTTCATACCACAACTCCTCTGGCAGGTTCATTAACAAAACTTCCATCTGTTTTTTTATTAACATCCAGCCACAGTTCTGGTCGGGATGCGTCATGCCCTAAACTCTGTGATTGCATTAAACAATGATAAATCAACAATTAATTATGTTAAATAGATAATATTATCTTATAAATATTTAAACTAATTAAAAGATTACCAATGACATTCGGCTTCTTGAAACGCTTTTTGAACCCGCAGTGTGCGGGATGACCTGCTTTGCCCGGTTTGAAGAATTTTGTCTTGAGAGATCCTGAAATAAATAAAATTAAATTTAACAGTATTGTATTCAATTTCTATCTCCTCTTCATGTACATGTATAAATGTAAAATGAAGATAATATAATAATATATATTTCAATACCATCCGCTTCTCATCACGATGTCTATCGACAAAAACCTTCCACTGTTCTTTCGGTACCCCACTGGGTAGCTTCTCATACATATGCTGCAAGGTCAACGAAGTATCATTGACATCACACCACAACCTCCATTTGAAATCTTTCCATTTTTCCCAAGATTTTTCAATGTCCACTTCCGTGCTATCACATCAGCAACGGTTAAGTGGAAGAACATCTGTATACAGAAAATCATTTTGAATATATTAGTAACATGACATTCAATTAAACCATAAAGTAATAAAATTACCTTTATCTGAGAATCATAAACTTCATTTTTCCAGTTTGGAGGCATATGCCTCCAATCATCATATGAAATAGGTAGGGAAATGGGATCCGCTGCCAGCTGACCTATAATCTGACCAAGTAAACCTGTGGCGTCATCCGTCGGGACCCCATAAGAATCAAATGGCACCACTATCTTCTCTCCATGCATGTTCCAAACATCAGAACTTTTTATGTGTTTTTCCACGGTTGCATTGTTTTCATCTGAAATGAGCAAACAATTACTATAAATG
Organism: Viscum album; assembly: GCA_963277665.1. Taxonomy (NCBI): domain Eukaryota; kingdom Viridiplantae; phylum Streptophyta; class Magnoliopsida; order Santalales; family Viscaceae; genus Viscum; species Viscum album. The sequence goes on from OY728125.1 coordinate 1,028,889,782, forward strand.
AAATGCAATAAATTTATGTAATTAAAATTTGTACCTATGACTGTGACCCTCCAGAATGTCCGTGATGAACTGGAAGGGGCGTGTCGCTGCCCCACTGCTGAGGCTCCTGTATGGGGAGGCGATGAATCATCCTCTAATAAGGCATCCACTAATGGTGTCAGAGACGGTGCATGGGGAGATGATGCAAGGATGTAGGCAGCTGTTGCCTCAGATGTCGTGGGGACAGACAGATCATCATCTGTCGTAGAAGTAGAAGGAATGGTGTACCGCTTCTTCCTTGGCATTCATGTCATTTAATCAAATAAAATTAAGTTCAGAATATATATTTCAAAAAATTTATGCATAAAAAAATTAAAAATGATAATAGATGCACAGTACTAACAAACAAAATATAAATAATAATGATAATGAATGACTACAGAAATGAAACAAGTGGTTACTGAATGAATAAATAATTGTACACACAATCATTTTCCCCTTCAATCATGTCGGTTTCCTGCTCCATTTCTTCATCCACTTCATTCATCCTTCCTAGACTAATATTTTCAATATCATGATGGACAAATAATTCTGCTTCCTATTGTTGATGAAAATCAATTGCAGAGGTCAAATCTTCCACTTCATCACCCATATCATACAAATATATTTGTATTACATGAGTAACTACACTCCACCATTCATCCAAAACATCATTCACATAATATACCATTTTTTCCTACGATGCTAAGATATATGGATCATGTAGTTCACGATCACCAACATCCATCAAGCGAGAGAAGTTTACAGAAGTAAATTGAAAGGAATCTCTTTTAACACCTCGGATAATATTGACCCATTTTCATTTGAATAAAACAACAGAAAAATGACCATGGTAGTTTAATTCAATAATATGATGCAGCTTTCCATAATATTCCACTTCAGCAAATGTAAATATACCACTATTCTGTGTTTTCAAACCCACTTCTCGATTGACTGTACGAAATCTAAAACCATTCACATTATAAGCGCCGAACTTTCTAACTTGTTTTATAGGACCTCTAGCGAGAAACTTCAAATCATTTGACAAGTTTGCTCGAGTATCAGTATTCATGATCTGAAAAAAAAAATTAATAGATTTTCAAATTGTATGTGTCAAACTAATATTCGTATTTATTGCAATATTTATAAACTTACACATCGTGCAAACCATTCTACCAGCTCTTTATTCAAAGCTTTCGTTATATCTTTTTCATTTCGTGTTCGGCCTCTCATTCGTCTCTTTTTTTGTATCCTCAACTCTTCAATAAATGGATCTGCAATTTCACTATTCAGCAGCACATATCTATGTGCCTATAATAATTCCAATTCTGTTAGTGTCACGTATGAGGTCCTCCCAACTGATCGGCCAATAGCAGGAAATATTTTTGATTTCTGATGCATTTGAGAATGAGTTGATGTGTCGTCAACACGTCCAACTCGATTAAATTTTGTCTCAATATCATCCAAATATCTGGAACAAAAGGTGAGACACTCCTCTTCCAAATAGCCTTCAGCAATAGAGCCTTCTGGTTGAGATTTATTTCTCACGTATGCTTTCAAATTCCCATGATATCTGTGAATAAAAAAATACTATTATGCATTTATTTAAATGCAAAAAATTGTTTACTTAACTGGAAACATATAAATAAAATACCTCTCAATTGGATACATCCATCGATAATGAACGGGGCCTCCTAATTTTGCTTCGTCAACCAAATGCACAGTTAAATGCATCATGATAGTAAAAACGATGGAGGAAAGATCATCTCCATTGCACAAAGGGTCAATACAAACCTCTCCTGTAGGTTGTCAAGCTGAAATAGATGTAGAGATTTCTCATATAATTTCCTGAAAAATGTGCAGAATTTGAGTACAACAGCAGTAACTTTTTCAGGTAATAATGTACGCAATGCCAATGATAGTAACTGTTGTAACAAAATATGTGAATCGTGACTTTTCAATCCATATAACATACGATTCTTCAAGTCAAAACACCTCGAGATGTTACTCGAATACCCATCAGATACCTTCACATTCTTTAAAATTTGAAGGAACGTATCTTTATCCCAATTTTTCATTGAAAAAATGGCCGGAGCATACTTTTCATTCTCATCTGGACAGAGATCACGTTTTAGGTTCATTACTTGTAAGTCTTTGCGAGCATTGAAATGATCCTTCGACTTTCCATGCTCATTAAGTAATGTGAAAATCAAATTATCACATACATTCTTCTCAATATGAATCACATCAAGATTGTGGCACAAAGAATTAAATTACCAATACGGAAGTTTGAAGAATATACTTTTTTTCTTCCATTGTTGCGTTCTGATTTCACTTGATGATGCACTTCGCACTCGTTTTCCGCTATCATTCAAATGATGAACCTTCCCAAATTCTGTTTTAACATTTTCAAGCTGTGTCAATATTTCAGAACCGGTTAACAACTTTGGAGGTGGTCTACGATCAATGGAACCATTAAATTTTGATTTGTTCAGCCGAAATCTATGAGATGCATCAAGAAATCTTCGATGGAACAAGAAGCACCATTCTCTACTATGAGGTAGCCTTTTGGGCTCGAAATCAAAGTTACAAATGGGACAAGCCAAACCCGTATAAGTGTTCCAACCAGATAAATTCCCAAGCTGAGGGAAGTCACTAATGGTCCACATTAAAGCAGCATGCATTTTGATCATTGTTTTAGAAGAAACATCAAATTTCTCAACACCGTTGCTCTATAACTACTGCAATTCTTCAATCAAAGGCTACTGGTATACATCAATATCATTTCGAGGCATTTGTTTTCTAGGAATAATCATCGAAATGATAAAAGATGTTTGTTGCAAACACATCCACGAAGGCAGATTATAAGGGATCAAAACAACTGGCCAAATGCTATAACTCATACTCAAAGTCCCAAATGGGTTGAATCCATCGGCAGCCAATCCCAATCGAACATTCCTAGAATCAGCTGAGAAATTTGGATGTAATGAATCAAATGTCTTCCACGATTGGGAATCTCATGGATGTCTCTTTAACCCATCATTGATATTATCTACAGTATGCCACTTCATGTGTTCCACGGTTTTTGATGACATGAATAATCATTGCAATCGAGGCTTCAAAGGAAAGTAACGCAAAACCATTGCAGGTGTGTTCCTTTACTTCTTCTCCATGAAATTATGTTTAGTCATACTTCCAACATTACCCTTTGACTGCCATCTAGAAGAAGAAAATTTCTTACAATTCTGTCTACTTGAATCCTCTCCCCAGTAAAGCATACAATCATTGGGACACGCATGTATTTTTGTATAATTCAGACCAAGCTTATTTACAACTTTTTTCATCTCATAAAACGATTCTGGGATTTTTGCTTCAGGAAATGCATCACGAATCAATTCCAATAACATAGACATTGCCTTATTTATAATTTCACAAAGACATTTGATATGGTACAACTTCAGCAGAAATGAAAGCTTTGAATATTTCAAACACCCACTATAAAACTCTTGATTTCCATTGTCAACTAAATCATGAAATGCATTTTCCTCACTGAAGATTTCCCTTACATTTGGCTCCACAGAATCAAGAGGAGGATCCAATGATATGTTATAATCTTGATCTTCTTGCGTTACAGTCTCAAAAACATCACTTGTCACGTTGCAATTTGTAGCATCATCTTCTGGTTGTTCTGATATGTTTTGATGCTCATAGTGGTGTCTTGCAGTTCCGAATGCATCATTTATGAGGTTTTGAATTTCATTTTACATTGGCGACAAACTTGGGACCTCATTCTGTGGATTAACATCAGTCCTCAATCTTTCTGAATTGTTTGATTCTCCATGCCCAATCCAACACAAATACTAATCAGGAAATTGCTTCAGTATTAAATGTTCATAAACTTCATCCCTCTTCAACCATGTTTTAAATTTACATTTAGGACATGGAAATCTTATTCTCCCTTCAACAGATCGATTAGAAATTACAAAATCTAAAAACTCATTCAAACCCTTAACATATTGAGGTGTGTTCCTCGGTAATGTGATCCAGCTTTTATCCATGTATATCACAATGTGCCTACACAAAAAAATACGATAGTGTAAGATTACAGAAACATAATATAATAAAGATGAACCATTGATCATAAAGTATGCATAATATAATAAAGATGATTCATTGATCACATTTACCACTTCAGACCAACAGAACAAGTCTGGTCAATAGGAGACAGCGTCAACACCTCATTGAGGAGCAATAAGAATATCGGGCTACACACTTATCATAACACTATCGATCGCACATTTCTGTTGCCTCAAACAACACCCCATTGATGTGTGATCGAAACTGATCATAATGCATTTTAAACCTGAGACATTATGTGATTGTTTAGGCTTGACTTTAGATGTCCTCCAAGAGGAATGATGTTTCTCAATGGTTTCATACACAACCAACTATAAAGAGGGCCACTATGTTCACTTTATTCATCGAAGTGTCACCTCTCTAGGTTTGAGTATAACAAGTTAGACATTTATAATCATGTATTCAACCATCAACATATAAAGAACCAGTTTTTTATTCAAGGGTTGTCTTAGACATTGAAACATTATTAAAACCAATAACGTGGAACCTACAACCAGTCTGATGCTTGACATTCATTCCTCAAATACAAATAAGAACTCTCATTCCAGTATATTAACCCTTCTAGGAATGTTTCTTGTCAACCTTTTTACAATAATTGAATCACTGAAATTGTCTAAACATTCTACAATATTAGTGTAAATTTCATTGACTCTTGAAAAGTAGTCATCTATGTTTTCTTCTCCATCCATATTTATTTCCTTAAATTTTCTTCAATAAATTTTCAATTCGACATCGTTGAATTTCACGTTAGCTTCATAACTATATTCCAATATTCCCCAATTTACAAGTCATTATAGTGCCCTATATCCTTTTGTGTAAAATGTTTCTAAAAGAGACATTAAACTTAAATTCTGAGCTTTGTCGTCAAATCCCATATTACATTTTTTAACAAATGTCATCATATCAGCTTCAATAATAGGTGGGGATCCTACTATTTATAAATCAGTAACTTCATGGATAAGTGATTAGAGACATGGATATCCTATTCTTACAAATTAGATAGTTCTATTCATTAGACATAAGAACACCAATAGTATTTAAAAAATTCCTATATCCTTATTCAGTACTTCTTGGTGCTTAACTGAGGGATCAAACACTTTGATTCCAATTGAAGAGCCTGAGGAGATGTTTCACCATAGAGAAGGGGGTTTAATCACTAGTAACTTTTTATATCTTATATTTATTTTAAAAATAACCAATGTTGACCTATTATAATCTAATCAACTATTATAACTACTTTTCCATACCCAAATATAGTAAAAATGAATAGCACATGGCCAAAATATATTTACTATGTTTAATACTAATGTCATCCTAATACTTGTTTTTATTGTTTTGATTCTCTAAAAATATATTATACACTATGATTAGAGGTGATCCCACCAAAGAATCGTTAATAAAATAAATTCACACTATTCTTTCCAAAGTTACACTGGAAAAATGACTTGAAAATTCTCGATACAAAATGGATTAAAATAAAATAATAATGATAACACTTGAATATTGGGTTCCCTTTCAAATTTTGATAAATATATTTCTCCTTAAGCCTTAAAGATAAGATAAATATTATAAGTTATCTTCTTAGAAAACATTAACATTGATAATCACAATCAAAACTACTAATATTTCTCACTTTTAATCTTCTAAATATTATTCATTATGAAATTATTACCATAGCTTCTCAAATTTGATTCATGGTACTACAACAAAAATAATATATTAAATTTGTTTTATTGATCTATAAAATTCATGCTATTATAATATACTACACTTTTCTAAACACCTCAATCACTTATTAAAATCTTTCGTCCATGTACTTTTCATAGAAATTTATTTACATAACCCCTACATGTAGTATACACTTTTCATATAAAAACATATTAAAATTAATTTTCATAGGAACAATGCTTTATGGAGTAATCGAGTTTCTCAATCATGATGCTTTATGGAATTTTCATTCAGAAAATGTAACCTCATTCTCATAATAACTTCTCATTGAATCTTGACAATTATTCATGTTAAACTATAATTAATGGTATGTGTTCCTCTTTACTAAACCATTTCTTCATTGGGGGACCTCATCATTACCTCACATAGGTTTTTTACATTAAAATATTATGTCTGTGTAGAAATGATGTCACTTTCCTTCAAATGATGTGAAGTATGTTCATGTTCTATTAATAATATCCATTCTCAAATCTTCCCCACATACCAACTCTGTATCTTAACAAAATCCTATTCATTGTATTTGAAATTATATACATACCAGATTTTAAAGGCTTCAATTTTATTCTGATGATATTTCATGGGGTTTTAATTTTAATACAGTCTACAAAATGAAAACCCTATGTTGAAGGTTGAGGATAATAAGAATTTATATTCAGTGTTGTTGATCAGATAAATCATATAGAGTATTCTATTTTCATAACATTTTAAGTGGAGGAACAATTCCCCACATAAAATTTGACCCAAATCATTTTTTATCATTAGAGGTTTTTTTATAATAAGAATGTTCATTCATTATACCCTCCAACCATAACACTGGGTTTGGATCCTAAACATAGTTACAAACTCTATAACCTATTTGTTCAACCCCGCATATATTCTAATCCCTACACGCCACATGGGTGCACCATATACTAGTTATGTTTCTCTAAATTTGGAAATTATCCATGAAATTTCCATTGAGTTGGCATGCAAACTTTATGATATATTAGGCTATCTTGGGCTGTTGGCATTGCATTGGAAAAAATGTTTTAGAAAAACTCTATAAAAAAACATAGTAAAACTTCATTATTATATTATTCTAAACCCTCAAAAAAGTCAATTAAAATAATCTCAAAATAATCCTTCTTCAATTATCAAAATAATTATTAATCAAAACATCACCCACATTTATATTCAACACTTTTATATTGACAATGTGCTCTTAATAAAGCTCATGAAATGATCCTTAAGATCAGTTCAAAAGGCATCATAATACATGTCATAAATTCAATGTAATCAAAAAAAATTTAAACAGTTAGTTGAAATTAAGGACAACATCATCAACAAATCCAATGGTTATTTACCTCACAAATCAGGTGCGGGGGGTCGCCGAAGGCCGCTGGGGGCGTGGGGAGTCGCCGGCAGCGCGAGGGGGTGGGGAGTCGCTGGCCGTGAGGGTGTGGGGGGCGTGGGGAGTCGCCGTCCACGGGGGGCGTGGGGAGTCGCCGGCAGCACGAGGGCGTGGGGAGTCGCTGGCAGCGTGAGGGCGCGGGGGGCGTGGGGAGTCGCCGGCCACTGGCAGCGCGAGGGGTGGGGAGTTGCCGGCAGCGCGAGGGTTAGGGATCACGAAGGGGAAGGGGGAAATGGTCGGCAGCTATGTAAAATAAATCGGGTTTCGCGGCGGTTTATTAAAAGCAGCCGCGAAACCTTCACCGAAAAAGGTTTAACGGTGGTTTTGTGAACCGCCGCCACAAAACCGTCGGTAAACCATGTTTTTTTTGTAGTGTATGATCTTCACATAAAAACTCTCTCTTCAACTGTGAATCACAAGGCTCACACAATCTCTTCCCAAATCTCAAAACACAAACATTATCAATGTTGAATTCTGGAAACTACCCCTTCTGAACTAGCTATACCTTTTTCTACAACTCACTATCTTGCTTCTGTGCTTTCTTGATTCTATCTGATAGAGATGATCTCACTGATACCTGAAACAAAACAGAAGAAATTCCTTCACCAACAACATATATTCCAAAGTTCATCAAATCCTTAACCAAATGATCACGTTCCAAACACAACATTTTTAATGAAGTATTACTATTTTGACTCAAAGCATCTGCCACTTTATTTTCTTTTCCCGGATGGTAATGAATTGCACAATTATAATCCTTGATTAATTTCAACCATCTCCTCTGTCTCATGTTCAATTTTTTCTGAGTTAATATATAATTTAAACTTTTGTGATCAGTATATATTTCACACTTTACTCCATACAAATGATACCTCCAAATTTTTAGAACAAAAACAACAAAAGCTAATTCAAAATCATGTGTAGGGAAATTTACCTCATTAGTTTTCAACTGAGGTGAAGCATATGCTATTAACTGATCATTATGCATAAGGACACATCCAAGTCCCTTCAATGAAGCATCACTGTATATAACAAACTCACCATTCCTGGAAGGAAGTGCCAAAACTGGAGCATTCACCAATCTTCTTTTCAACTCCTGAAAACAATCATCACATTCTTTTTCCAGATAATCTTAACACCCTTCCGAGTTAGCTCAGTCATTGGACTAGATAACTGTGAAAAATTTTCAACAAACCTTCAGTAGTAAACTGCCAAACCATGGAAACTACGGATCTCAGTTACATTTGTGGGTCTTGGCCATTCGTCAACAACTTTTGTTTTAGCAGGATCAACAGTTATCCCATCTTTAGAAACAATATGACCAAGGAAAGAAATTTGTTGCAACAAAAACTCACACTTGCTAAATTTTCCGAACAATTTCTTTTAATTCAAGTTTTGCAAAATAAACCTTAAATGTCTTTCATGATCCTATTTACTTTTAAGAAACACCAAAATATCATCAATAAAAACAACCAACATTTTTCACCTGAGTCAACTGAGCCATCACTACAACAAACTATTTAGTTCTGATTCTGACCATCTCAGGATACTGATTTGAAAGGTCATTTCCCTCTGTTTTCCATCCCAGAAAAGTTATTATGTTTCCTCTATGAAAAATCATTCTTAATAAAGAAATATCTTAGGCGAAGTAACATGGTAATCTTTAAAAGCTAGATCATTTCAATCATACCATAAATTAACTTATAATTTAACACTTTTCTAACTCCTAATGTTATCTAAACCGACCTCTGATACCAACTATAAGGCCCCAGCCTTAAACCATACTTAATATTCAGTTACTACATGATTACAAATTTAGGATCTTTTCAGGTTTAGTGTTATAGAGAATTAGATAATAAAACATGCATTACATTCCACATTTAAACAAAGTGGTTACATAAAGATAGTATTCATTTTTTTCCATCAACAGAAACATATTTAAAATAAAACATGGATTGTTACATGACACATCCTTGACAATATCATCATATCATGTACCTTTACCTTGAACTGTGAAAAACATTTCAAAAAAACATGGGAAGAGCATAAAAAAGCTCAGTAAGGGATATAAAAATATGGAAAGGAAACATGAGTAAATGTATACATAACAATCAATGAAATCATACTTTACACATAAAACATTGGCACTTTATCATACCTCATCAAATCATTAATAAATCATAGAAATCATAAGACATAAAGGTAACTTGAGGCATTCATAACATTCTTATGTAGGGATTAACCCTCTTGTTTATGTTTGGAATTCCCACCACAGTATATTCCCTAAATCTCTTCGGAAAAACCTTAACGTTTCACTCCTTCGTGTTACCCAATGCATTGGAGAGCTATATCGGGCTCACCCGCCCTTAGTTTATCACGGAACCACCCGTCTTCATAACAATGCCCAAGAACCATAACATAATCTTATCACATAAAAAATACATAAAGGAAACATAACATTTCCACATTTCAATTACAAGATATCAATAACACAGTGATATAATAAAAAAATTATCAAAACCATTTTAAACACAAAAATAAAATAAAAGTAAAACATGGTATTTATTTTTCTTTTAAAAAAAATGTATGGCTTGTAGAGGAAGCCGAAACTCAAATAATGGTCACGGCGGCGGAGAAGTCATTTTCGCCGCATACGTACGACAAAAACATTCCCTTTTGTCATTTCGTAAACACTTCGTATAAAAATGATTCCTTTTAAATAAACGTAAAAGTAAAATGGATTTATACACTGTATAAAATAACGTTTTGTATAAAACAAAATATGCCTCAATGAAAGGAGATTGAGACGGAGTCCCATACCTTGGGTTCGACTTGAAACGATTGTTCTTTATCATCCTGAATAGTAAACTTGAGTTAATTTCTACATACTTAAGAACCTTTTTCAAGCATACTATTCCTTTTATATCACTTATTTGCATGTTTTAAACATTATGTAATCATTATGTTAATAATGTTTGTTTTGTCGATATTTGGTTCTTAAGTCGAAAGTGGACTTCTTACAATTACATGTTGTTCGTGTGGTCAAAGGTTCTTTATATCCAGAATGACATTCCTGATTTTGATATCATATATATCATATATATCTAGAATATACATGTATTTATAATATCACATAATCATTTATAGGTAAGAAATGAAATGCACCGTTCATGGAGACGGTAAGCCGTACGTATGCATGAACGCTACTTTCATTTCTATGTCATATTAATGGAATTAAAACTAAATGAGAGGTATGTATATTTTAATTACAGAATTATATTAATCATTTAGATGTAACATACATCATATATATCCATTATATATATGTACTTATAATAGTACATTACATTTGGGGATAAGAAATGAAATACACCGTTCATGGAGACGGTAAGCAGTTTGTACGCATGAACGCTACTTTCATTTCTATCTCATACATTAATGTAAAGAAATAATAATGATATAGAGGTATATTATAATTACAGTATAACATCATATATAATAACTTTAAATCCATCCTTTATACATCCCACATATGGAATTATCGAATCAAATCACTTTGAGGGGGCGTTAGTCCGCACTTCCTAAAATGAAATTATCGTGTTTACCCACAATGGAAACCATAATGGTATACCAAAAATGAAAAATTAAGAAGCATAAGGAAAACATAAACATAATATATATCATATATAATAGAGTGACATCTTAATGGCTACCATTAAAGGTGTTTAAAAGAAGATTGAACAATCATCGATTCGTGAGGTAGAAATTCGCCACCCACAGAAACAGTATGTTCATTAACCATTAGATGTAGATGTGTGTAAGTGTAGATCGAAAGATTCTTATAACAACATCATAGTATGTTGTGTATACTGGAGTTGTTACAAAAGAAATTAATAAATTGAGTTTAGGGGGATGGAGAAGAAAAATAAAACTAAAGTATACAAGTGAAGACGTTACCTTAAAATCGGGTAACTCTCTTAGATTTGAGATCAAAGGCTTCCTTGGGAAGACTTCTGCACAAAGTGATAATTCAAGGAGTAAAAGAGGGATGTGGAGAGACAAAATGGGCAGGGTTTTCCTGATATAAAGGCATTGGAAGTGTGGTTAAGGTGGTAAAGGTGGGGGCCTTTTATAAGAGGAGAGGAGGGGCACACTTGGAAAGTAAGGAAATGTTACTTTATTATAGAATGAATTTCGGATTTTAATGGTCACACATTTATGTGTTTCTAGGATAAGGTGATAAGGGTTTGAAATCCACCCATACAATAGGTTTTGGACATTTTTAGGTCTTAGATTTTACATTATCTTTCAATTTTATTTAAATCGTTAAATAATGAGGTAATCACTGCATCATCATGGTGTCATAAATAATTTAATTTATTTAATGTCTAAAAATTATAAAAAAAATATAATGATGTAGGAAATATATTTATCTTTCCAATAAATATTTATAGTCAAAACGCTGACTAGTATAACCCCATGTAAAAATTGTTTTAGTAAAACAACTCATGTTTGTGACATTTTTATTTTAACTTTAAATAAAAAGGTATTAATGTCATTTTCCAATAAAGGCTGATCCATGGGGTCCCCATGTTGTCTCATGGATTTTATTGGTTGGCCATGACACATCAAATAAGGGTAAGACATGTGTAAAGTTCATTTCATATTATTAAAACATTATTTTTACCTTAAACTACACTAATTACCTCTAATCACGATTAAAAACTTAACAGTTACTATTCACCAAAAAATTATTTTAATCCCATTAAACCGAATTTTAATTCTTAATGACAACCATGTATGTCAGATTTTTGAAATTCAAAACATAGAAGTGGAACAATTTCATTTAAACGAAAAATCAGTTTTTACAAGTACCACTTAGTGGTTTAACTATTCATCAAAAATTGAAGTTTTTCAGAAAGATATCAAAAATTTCCCCTAACCTATATTTGATATTCCAAATTCAAAAATGAAGCCTATTTTACAAAATTAAAAACATATAAGTTTCATTAATTAATTTAATAATTAAATCCCACCGTCAGAGCAAATAGCGTGTTTTCATTAAACAATAAGTATCAAAAGATTGAAACTAGTTTTAGTCTGATATCAAAGTGAAATTAATTCCAACGACCATTATTGGATTTAATGGTAAAAATATATTCTAATTTCACTTTAAAACCAATTCAAATGATAAGATAATCATACAAATAAATTAGATTAAAAATATGTTTTAAATTAAAATACAACATTTTCAATGTTCTTTAAAAAAATGAAATTTATCAGAAAAATACGACAAAGTAAATTTTGAGGTCCAGATTCTAAAAAAGAGTTTTATTTGGTCCAATAGAATGTATAAAAGTGACCAAAACTATATTTAATGATGGTTTTCCATCAAAAGGTGATAAGTGAACCTTTAGTGAAAATTATGGTATAAAAGCATAAAATTGAATTCTTTTCGTATTTTAAGCCTTTATCATTTATTGGATAAATGTAAAAACATTTAAAACATATATAATCATATTTTAGTTATTTCTATCAATTCATTCCAATACAACGGCTATGTGTTAACTACCATTTAAAATAATATTATTTTATTACTAGTGTGCAACGTAAGATTTCAATGAAACTCTTTGTTGCGTATCGGGTACGCTATCGAACATAGCAAACCCTTTAAAGTAAAATTAATATTTAATTCATAAATATTAATAAATATTGAAATTATTTATTCTTTATTTACCTGGGATGTTACAATGGGTCCCTTAAGGAGGTATCTAAATAATGATTTTGAAAGAAGAAGTATTCATTTTCATCGAGAACATTAATTTTTCTTATAACTTACCATATTCAATAGTTTTATAATAATTAAAATATATAAAAACATATATAATCCATATAATCAAAAAAAATAACATTTATGGAATAATATTTTTCAATTCTATTCTCAATAAAATTGGAAACAAAAATACCACTCTTATGGATGGTTTACTACCACCTCACAATCCAATGTAATTTATCTTCCATAACTACATCAGAATAAATATTATTGATAGGTAACTAATTATTATATATAATATTAATGACATGATTACTCTATTAATAATAAAATTTAATTTATACCTCACCTTGATATCCATTGGAAAATTATATCGTTTCTTGGGTTTATGTGTTGACTACCACCTCCGTCAATCGATTTTAGTCCTTTTCCATTTTTGATTTAAATGGATAGCAAAAATGATTGAATTAATCAACATATAAAATATATATGATATAATAATTAATCGGTAATGTGTAGTTTTTATTACAATTATTTTATTCTATTCATTGAGATGTGAATACATTGTTCATCAATATGTACAACATGTAGTCTCCAGTAACAGTGTAATTCATTTCCATCTCAATATCATTTTAAAGTTTCTATATATATATATATTATAATAAATTTCTATCATTATTATAAATATGGGTATTATATAAGAATGATCAATGTATAGGGATAGAACTAATAAACCAAATAATCATAACAAACAAAGCAGTTAACACCCAAAACAATGGTAATAATAAATCATTGTTAACAAATATGTGAAAAGATGTTAAAGATAAATTATGTATGAAACGATAAAAATTAATATTTTTATATTATTTTTTTGGATAATAAATGTAAATTATTTATATTGTTGTTAAAATATATTAAATGTAATGTTTTACCATAGAATTGGAGTTTTATAACACAATTTCCATTCATTCTGTTATACATATACTTAATTGACCATGTTATAATTTTTTTTGAAAAGAACCCCTGATTTATTAATTTTTATTTTTAATTATTATTTTGGGATTTACAATTTTTTACATAAAAATTTATTAATTAAATTATAACCCCAATTATGTGATCATTGTAAGGTCTATTCCCTCAATTTCCACTCCATTGAGATATATTTGGACTTGTGGACTTATTTATTTTTATGCGGTGTATATAATTAAAATTGATATATTGAACAATAATATTTATTTAATTTCAATGATTAATGCTTCAATCAATGTTGAGTAATTCTTGGGGTTTCAAATTATAAGTCAACTAAGAGCTAAAAAAATTAATTCAAAATCTTTTCCTGATGGATTTCCATTAATTATATTTAAGTAATCATATACCCTATCCATTATAAACACTATATATTTTATTATCGTCCATATAATTATGGGTTTTATAATTTTTCTTCTAAATATCTGTCTCTTTTTCTTTTAAATCAATTAATATAATATTTATATGGAAACATTATTTTATATCTCATTTTGATCAGATTTATTTTTCTTCCATGCCTATAATTTTCAAATTGATTTTTGAAAATTCTGCATATATTTGAAATTGTTAACCAATTACATTTTCGGTTATCCTTGAAATTTTATAGGGTTTTAAATGAATCTATCTATTATTCTGTGAAAGAGAAACTTATCAATTCATTTAAAAATAGAAATATAATGTTTTTAAAATCTATATAGATATAATGGATTTTTATTCTACCAAAACTATTTTATTATCTATTAGATTATAATACATGATTTTAGTGGTTTCACTAATAAAAAACTTTAATGAATTATCATGTTATGATTTTTCTTATATTAATCATTTATTCCCGAAACGAAATCATTTTATTTCAAAATGTTTATTTTTAATGAATTGATATAAATAGCTTATTTGTTATTTATTTTTTCATCAATTAACAATCTCTTGATATTATAAAATAATTCTAGTCAATTTTCATTTAACATTTATTGCATTTAAAATATCCATATTCCATATATCATGGATAATGTTATTTTTTAAACCAAATTCCATTTATAAATATAGATTTTTCATATAATTTTCTTGATTGACTAGGGTAATAATTATACTCCCTATCATTTTATAAATATAGATATTTTTCGATAATAATTTTTTATGAATTTATTTTATTATTCAATATAAGAGGAATACATTTTTAACATCCCAAGAAAATAATAAATAATTCATTTTGATAATTATCAATATATTTGAATTAAATATTAATTTATCATTAAATGGGTTTCTATGTTCAATAGCGTACCTGATACGGAACTACGAGTTTTTTTTAAGTCTTACGTTGCACACAAGGCTAAGTCATACTTAAATAAATATAATATAATAATATTATTTGAAATTTTTGTTAACGCATGGCCATTGCAATGGAGGGAATGAACAGAACTAACTAAAATATAATTATACATGTTTGTTAAATATTTTTGCATTTATCTCAAAAATGTGAGAGGCTTAAAATGTGAATTAATCAAATTTTAAGTATAAATACTCTAATATTCCTTAAAAAGTTGATTTACCGCATTTTAATGGATAACCCCATTATGTATAGTTTTGGTCACTTTTTTATGTTCTATTTGAAAACATAAATTTTTTTATATGAAATGGGACATCAAAATTTACTTTGGGTAAATTTTTGGTATTTTTCTGATAAAATTCAATTTTTAATGAATAGTGAAAAATATTGTATTTTAATTAAAAACTGCCTTTTATTATGATTTATATATATAGATAGAATATTTTTTTAATTTTATTTAAGGTGTATTTGATAACATTTTTACAATTTATCTAATCTTGGTCATTAGAAATAATTTCACTATGAAATTGGACATAAACATTGATCAATCTTTTGATAGCTATTATTTCTTAAAAAACACATTCTGGTTTGACAAAGATAATTAATTTTAAATTAGTTAATGAAACTTATAGGTTTTTAATTTGGTATATTAGATATCATTTTTGATTTCAAAATGTCAAAAATATATTAGTCTGAATTTTTGGTATTTTTCTGAAAAGCTTCAATTTTTGATGAATAGTGAACACACTTATTAACAGATAAAAAGATGAGGTATTCATTTAAATGAATTTTTACCACTTATATGAATATGGTTTTGAAAATATAACATATACGGTTGTTATTAGTAAGTAAAATGTTTTTCAATAATGGAAAATATTTTTTTTGTGAATAATATTTTTTGACATTTATATACTGCAGTTAATGGTAAATAGGATATTCAAGGTAAAAACAATATTATAATAATATAAAATTAACTTAACAGTTTTTCTAATCTTATTGGATGAGTAATTTCCAACCATGAAAATCCTTGGGTGAGACTTTTGGCTTTTTAAAGCCACTTGGGTATGATAATTATATTAATGACTTTTAATTTAATGTAAAAATAAAAATATCACAAACATGTATTGTTTTTCTAAAACAATTTTAATGCAAGGTTATATAATTGATATATTTGTCTATAAAAATTCATTATAAATCATAAAATATTAACTACTGTATGGTATATTTTTTATAATTTTTAGACCGTATATAAATTAAATTATATATACGACAATAATGATGTAGTGTTTACCTTATTAATAAATGAAATAAATAAATAAGATTATAAAGATTAAAATAATATCCAAAACCTATCCAATTATTATTGGATTATTTTATTTCGAACACTATTCATCTTATATTATATATTAATAAATT
Organism: Viscum album; assembly: GCA_963277665.1. Lineage (NCBI taxonomy): Eukaryota > Viridiplantae > Streptophyta > Magnoliopsida > Santalales > Viscaceae > Viscum > Viscum album. The sequence continues at coordinate 1,028,906,597 of OY728125.1, forward strand.
TTTTACCAATATAAATTGAAAATCATTATATAATAAAATCATATTTTCACACTTTTTTAAAGATCCCCTTCACCCCTAATAAAAATCCCTCAACTATAACCCATTACTAACACACCTAAATCCCCTTGTATACTACAAAATCTACCTTAATAATCTCTAAGGATCAATCTTTTTCTCTTGGTATCCTTAACTTACATAGAAGGCACTTTAAGAAACCTTTTTGTTTCAAACCAAAGGGAGTTAACCAATTTAATGATAACTTATTCTCTTACGTTATTTTGTTTTATGTTACTTCTACATCCCCCTAAACTCATTTATTAATTAATTTTATAAAAAAAGATTATCCTCGATATAATATGTTTTTCTATGAGATGTATTCAAAATTCACATATACACACCTCCATATAATGGGTAACGAACATAGTATTTTTGTGTATGGGAAACTAACGCCTCATGAAACGATGATTGTTCAATCTTCTCCAACCACCTCTTATGCTGGAAATTATGATGGAAATATATTTATATACTATATATATTATGTTTATGTTTTCTCTATGATTCTATAATTTTTATTTAAAAACATAAATTTATGATTTCCAATATGTTTATATACAATAATTTCATTTGAGGAATTGAGGACTACCACCATCTCAAGGTGATATGATTCGTTCATGACATACATGGAATGTATAAAGAATAGTGTTAATGAAATTATTTAATATATATATCCTATTATATTATACTAGATTTATAATATACTTATGTATCATTAGGATTTCATTCCAGTAAATATGATAGAGAAATGAAAGTAGCGTTCATGCGTACATACGACATACCGTCTCCATGAACGATGAATGTCATTTATTAACTCCTAATGTGATGTAATATTTTAAATACATAACTATACTAGATATATATATAATATATATGATATATAAAACATGAATATAATTATGGAGATAATTCAATTTTACCACATGAACAACTTGTAATTATAAGATGTTCATTATTGACTCAAATACCAAATATCGACAAAACAACCATTATAAACATAAATGATTTCATAATGTTTATAAAATGGTAATGATTAATATAAAATGAATAATAAAATTTAAAAAGGTTCTTATGAAATTAGAAATTAACTTTAGATTATTATTCAATAAATTAAAGAATGAACGGGTCAAGTCAGACACAAGGTAAGGGGTTTCTTATCTCATTTATACTTATGTGAGATTTCCAATGATCGACACTTATTTATTTCATGTGGTGTTTTTTGTACTTCCATTTGATATATATTATCATGATTCAATTTATATTCATGGAATTCAATGATTTATTTGGTGGTTATTAACTTTTGTTTATACGACTCGATTGATTACAAAGTGGTAAGGGGTTTTTATCTATCTTTTAATCCCATGATATTCTTACTATGTTTTCCACTATTTCTTTTTGTGGGGTGTATGTAATAAACCTGATTGTATTATATGTATAATATAATTTAATTTGTGGGTATTTAATTCATCATTTTATGATCCTTCTTTCATATTGTGTATGTCTGGTATGTTACCAAATCGGTAAGGGAACTTTTAACCCAATTTCCATTCCTGGGGTTATTCATCTAATTGTTAATTATTTCATGCTATGATAATTTGTGGAATCATTGTTTATTTATTTATGTTGTAATATAAACTCCCCTTTGTGTGTATATACATTTTATACACATTATCACTCTATTGATATATTTTAAAGTTCGCGATATTAACTTGATAAGAGTAATTTTCACTCAATTACTATTCATTGAGTTAAACATCCAACTCATTATTGTTGTATTTACAAAAATATGTGTGAATTTTATCTGATTTTTTTCACTCTGCTTATCCAATCATATTGAGTTTATTTATATTTGGCACACATTATTATGAAATATATTTATCATTAATATATGGATACAATTTTTTTATGGGACTTAGTCTCAATATCCTTTCATTTATGCGTATTTTGTTTTAAACAAGACTTTCCTTTATACAATGTATAAACACCATTGACATTTCATTTCATTAAAAGGGAATCATTTTCTATTACAAAATAAACTAAATTACAAAAAATGATTCTTTTAACGTATGCGGTGACTATGACTATTTCCACCACCACAAGTATTATTTGATCTAGGGATTCCTTAACAAGTTGTAATGTTTTTTAAATAAAAATAAATACCATATACTATTTTATGTAATTTGGTTTTGAAACTGGTTTTGATAATGTATTTGTTATGTCAATATATTTTAATGATATATTTTGATTGAAATGTGGAAATTTTATCTTCTCTTTGTGTTTATTTTATGTGTTATGAATATGTTATGTTTATATGAATAATTACATATATGGGTGCTTCCATGATAAACCTTGGGCGGGTAATCCCAGGATAGCACTCTAATTCATTAGGTAACGTGATGAAGGTAAACGTGAATGTCTCTCTTAAAATATTTAGGGAATATACTGTGACGAGTATTCCAAATGTAACTCCCAATGTAGCTATGAACGGTACGATGTAATTATTTTATGGATGATATAAGTTATATTTATGATTTATTTACTATTTAAATATTATGATTTCAGGAGTTATGTTAAAGGGAATATGTTATGTATTTATTGATGAACCAATGTTTTCATTATTTTTTTATAACCCCTCATGTTATTTTTATGCTCATCTAGCGCTTTGAAATAATTTTTCAAAGGACATAAAGATGAATAGGGTCAAGGTTGGGGTCATGGAAAAGTCATGTTGTTTAAATCATGGGACTAGACATGAATAATTTTTCAAGATATTTTATTTTATGAAAAAATTAAAACTTAAAAGAAGTATCCACCATGTAATTTTATGTGATGTAATATATTAGTTATGGTGTAATTCTATAAAAATATAATACTAAAAAGATACTCAATGTGAATTATTCATTTAATTAAGTATTATGTAATTTTTATGGTTGGGTCCTTACAGTTGGTATCTGAGGAGGGGTTAGACAACATTAGGGATTAGGAGTTTTTGTTAAACACATGGTTAGTCCTTATATCTATTATTTCTATTAAATCATTGTATTATAAATTATTATAATCAAGGAATGACATTTACAAATAGAAGGAGGAGGATATCAAATGAAATACCTATCTCTTCTTGATGTCATTCTTGCAATAATTATTACAAAGTCATGTTTAGATGATTGTGAACCTATTTCTAGCATATAACTCACACACAATAAATTTTTGGAGATATCAAACACCTCCACTATACCTCAATATCATCGTGGATCATGGGTTATATTTACTGAAATCCTATTTCAACAATGTTCTCTTATTTTTAGGAAAGGTAAATTTTATCAAGGCATTGTCAAATATTTTACCTTATCACATGATTTTGAGGAATATTATGATTTTGAAAATGGTGATGAAGAAAGAGACACTTGAACAACCTATTTATATTTTCTATTTAAAATATTGTCTCTCAACACGTACTTATGGTATTTTAAAAGGACCAATGATTGAATGTTTTAACTCAAATTCGGTCCGAATGTTTTATAAAAATCATGTTTTATCAGATGTTTTGAAATTATATGTCATACATGATTATTTTCTAAAAATTGTTTTTTACAAACACCAATATGACCCATGTTGTACAAGGATTATTTGAATGAAGGAAGATAATGATTTTGAAGAATTTAAAAATCATTATTTGAATGCATGGAAATTCTACCTACGTGAGAAAGATGATGATGAAATCATATGGACACTATGATCAAAGTATTTTTTTATTTCTATTTGAAATTGTTTTGTTTTTTCCAATGGAGGGGGAAAAATAAAAATATATATGATGTTGAGGTATTAATGTATTGGGATAAAAATTAAAGGTGTAAGAATACAATTGATGTTAAAATATGATATGTTTATTTTAGATTTTTGAATAATACATAATGAGTAAGATTTTTGACAACCCATTGTATCTGGAAAGTCCACAAGAATCAATCCCACAAATGAAGGGCGACAAGGGGGCATCTCCTAGCACTGTCCAACGTGAAGTCACTGGTTACTATGACTTATTCATTTAATTAAAAGGTTTTATGGATCAAGAATAATTTTATTTTAGGAACTTATTTTTTATCAAATGGATATATTTAATATATGAAAATGATTTGGTGATTAAGTGATAGAGGTTATTTTAGATGATATTTTCTCTTTTGGAAACATTATATGTTTAAGAGAAATAGAATACTATGGGATCTCATCTGTTGAGTAATGGTTGAAATTATAATTTTGAAGAATATATGTTTTTATTTTTGACATATGACTATTTGATTTATTTATGTAAATGATTAACCAATCATGGATAATATGTGATTATGTTAATTATTTGTTAGTATGAAACTTTAAGAGAAACTAAAGATATTTATAGATAAATGTTTCGAATATATTGGAATAATATGTGATTAAATCCTTTTGAGATTTGAGTGTCAATCTTTGATTGGATTACATCGAATAATGTTTTGGAAATTTGTTTATTGAATTGTCTTTATTGATCTTTAGGAATGTTTTGAAAAATTTTATAGATTAAGAGTAGTTTTTATTTTGGTAAAACATTAACCTTTGGGGATTATCTTATATTTTACCAACCATTTAGGTTTTGGTTAATATCTAAATACATGGAAAATATATTTTATGTTTTGTGGATTATGTTATTCTATATAAGTTGATTATATCAATTTCAATATGGAAATGTCATCTTGAAAACTCATCGTTTGGAATGAAGAGGAGTTTTTTTGTATAAATCTGTTAAAGGATGAATGTCTACGTGAAAAGTATGTGGGTTTCCTTAGGTTATTATTTAATAACCTAAATAAATTCCTAAAAATTATGAAAAATAACTTAAAATGAAAGCACTTTTTGTCATCTTTTCCTATTTGGGAATCCAATAATGTTTAACCCATCACATGTTTGTGATTTTCTGGTTGATAACATTCTCCTAATCAAGTTTTTTACCTCTTTCTATATAACCATAATTTTTTTTTCTATTTTGTATCCATGATTTCCAACATGGAATCATAGTAGAGATATCTAAAGATACCTTATAATTTATCTTTCTTCATTTAATGTGATATTTCTATTGACTCTTTTTCCATTGTGGGACGTTCAATGATGTTTCCTAGCATAATTTTAAAATTGTGAGGATTCAATCTTCAAAAGGGGGGAAGGATGTAACATCCCAAGTAAATATAGAATAATACATTTTCATAATTATAAATATTTTTGAATTAAATAATAACCTTACTTTAAAGGGGTTTCTATGTTCAATGGCGCACCTGATAAGAAACAACAAGTTTCGTTGAAATCATACGTTGCATACAAGGCTAAGTCATACTAAACAAATATTAATATAATATTATTATTTTAAATGGTAGTTATCTCCTATCGATTTTAATATCTTAAATGAATAGAAATAAATACAATATGATTATACATTTTTGTTAAATTTTTTTACATTTATCCAAAAAAAAATTGAGCCTTAAAATGTTAATTGATCTAATTTTAACCATATATACTCTAATATTTTTTGAAAGGTAGATTTGCAACCTTTTAATGGAGAACCTTTTTTAAATCTAGTTTTGGACACTTTTATATGTTCTATTTGTCAATATAAAATCTTTCTTTAGAATAAGGTCATCAAAATTTACTTTGGGTAAATTTTTTATATTTTTCTAAAAAAAATCATTTGTTAATGAATAATGAAAAATAAAATATTTTAATTAAAAACTACATTTTATTCTAATTTATTTACATGGTTGGATTGAATTTTTAATTTTTCTTAAGGTTTAATTAGATTATATAATTACCATTTAATCCATTTTTTGTCATTGGAAGAAATTTAACTTTTAAATTGGACATAAACAAGTGTCAAACCTTTGATAGTTATAATTTTTTTAAAAGCTTTTTGTTTTGACAACGTGAATTAATTTGAAATTAATTAATTCAACAACTATGTATTTAATTTGGTAAAATAGATGTTTTTTTTGAATTTGGAATAACATATATATGTTAGGCTGAATTTTTGGTATTTTTCTGAAAAATGACAATTTATTATGAATAGTGAAAACAATAATTAGTAGTTAAAATGGTGACTTTTTCATATAAATGAAATTTTACAACTTCTATGAATAAAATTTTGATAATCCAACATACATGGTTTTTATTATTATATAAAATTTGTTTCAATAAGATGAACATATTTTTTGGTTAATAGTAACTTTTGACTTATTTACCGCAATTAATGATAAATATTGTAATACAAGGTAGAAACCATATTTTAATAATATAACATCACATTAGAACTTGTATTAACCTTATTGGATGATTAATGTATGACCAAGAAAATCCTTGGGTGAGACATTTGGACTTTTAATTCCACTTTGTAAAGATAATGTTAGTAATAACTTTTTATTTAATGTAAAAATAATAATATAATAAACATTTATTGTTTTGCTAATAAAATAAAAATTGAGGTTATTTAATTGATATATTTGAATCTAAATATTAATTATAAAGATAAATATATTTTATACATTATGGTATTTTTTTTTATAATTTTTTAGACACCAAATAATTTAAATTATTTATGACACAATAATGATGCACTGTTTACCTAATTAATAAATGATTTAAACAAATAAGATTATATAGATTTAAATAATATCCAAGACCTACCCAATTCATATTGGATGATTTTATTTCGACCACGAGTCTATTTATATTTTACTTTAACAAATTTGGGACATTTAGAAACTGAAAATAATTATATAATAAAATAATATTTTCATACATTCTTAAAGAGCTTCTCTTCCATCTTATAAAATTCCATCAACTCTTACCCATTACACACACCTTTCAAGCACCTGGGCATGTCCAAAATATTCTCAAAAAATATCTAATGATCCCACTCTTCCACATAGAATCCATACTTTTGGAAGAAGGCACTTCAAGAAACCATTTTAGCTCAAACCAAAAGGAGTTACCTGATATAAAGGTAATATCTTCTATTAAGTTCTTTTGTTTTATTTTACTTATCCAACAACATAAACTCATTTATAATTTTATTTTATAACATCCCCACTATCCTAAATATACTTATTTATTTTTATGAGAAGGATTTTAACTACATTTTTACACACCTTCATCTAAGGGGTAATGAACATACTGTTTTTATGGATGATAAACTAACCCCTCACGAAATGATTATTGCTCAATCTTCTCATACAATCTCTTATGGTGGCCATTATGATGGAAATATATTTATATATGAATTTTTTTTTTATTTTTTCTCTATGATACTGTAATTTTTATTTACAAATATACATTTATTCTTTCCAATATGTGTATATAAAATAATTTCTTTTGAGGAAGTGCAGACGACTACCCCCTCAAGGTGATAGGATTCATTCTTGACATACATGGAATGTAAAAAGGATTGTGTTAATGAAATAATTTAACATATATATCATATTATATTATATTTTAATTATAATATATATATTTATCATTACGATTTATTTCCATTAAATATGAAATAGAAATAAAAGTAGCATTCATGCGTACGTACGACTTACCGTCTCCATGAACAGTGCATTTAATTTCTTATCTCCAAATGATAAGTAATATAATAAATTGATACATATACTAGATATATATTTGATATATATGATATCTAAATCATGAATATAATTCTGGAGATAGTGGAATTTTCACCTCATGAACAATATGTAATTATATAAATTTCGTTTACTCAAGTATAAAATATCGACAAACTGAAAATTATTAACAAAAATTATTACATAATTTTTATAACAAGGTAATAATTGCTATAAAAGGAATAATAAAATTAGAAAAGGATCTAAAGCATGTAGAAATTATCTTTATCATATTATTCAAGAGATTAAATAAAGAATAGGTCATGTCGGACATGAGGTAATGGGTTTCTTTTCTCATATTTAATTCCGTGAGATTTCCATTGTTCGCCACTTAATTATTTCATGTGGTGTATTGTGTACTGCCTTTTGATATATATTATAACAATTCTATTTATATTCATGTTATTAAGTGATTGATTTTGTGTTTATTAACTTTTGGTCATACAACTTGATTGATTACAACGTGGTAAGGGGTTTCATCTCAATTTTCATTCTAGTGAGATTCATGCTATATTTGACACTATTTAATTTCAGGAATTTTATGTACATACCATTATTGTATTAATTTTAAAATATTCTTTAATATATGGATATTTACATCTACACTGTATGATTTTTCTTTTAGGTGGTGTATATTTCGTATGTTACCGAATCAGTAAGGGAAATTTTTAACCCAATTTATATTCCTTGGGTTATTCTTACAATTCTTAATTATGTCATGATATGATTGTGTGTGGAATAAAATTTTATTTATTTATGTTGTAATTTCCACTCACCTTTGTGTGGATATACATTTTATACACATAATAACTCCATTGATAAACTCTCAAGCCCTCGATATGAACTTGATAAGTGTAATTTTAACTAAATTTCTATTCATTGAGTTAAAAATCAATGTCATTGGTGTTGTTCTTACAAAACAATGTTGAATGTTCTATTAACTATTTACACCAAAATCCAATCATATTGAGTGTATTTATATTTGTCATAAATTATTATGTAATTTATTTATCCATTATCTAAGGATACAATTTTTTTGTAAGAGACGTCATCTCAATATCCTTTCATTGACGTATATTTTGTTTTGTGCACCACTTTTTTAATGAACTCTGTAAACTCCTTTGACATATCATTTCACTCTATAGGAATATTTTTCTATAATGCATTTTACTAAATGAAAAAAATAATGTGTCTTTTAATGTAAGTGGTGATAGTGACATTTTCCACCACTATGAGTATTATTTGATCTATGTATTCCTTAATTAGATGTAATGTTTTTTAATAGAAAATGAATACCACATACTCTTTTATGTATTTTGGTATTGAAAATGGTTAGGATAAGGTATTTTTTATGTCAATATATTTAAATGATATGTTGTGATTGAAATATTGTAATTTTATCATTATTTTGTGTGGGGCTTTGTGATGGCGTCAGGAGCTCTGCATCTAGAGTACATCTAGGTGGCTATGGCCGTTGATCCAGTCCCTCCCACGCCATATGGGGAGGGATCCCTCGGAGTCTGGCCCACCTTTTCTCTTTTCCCCACTTCGAACCTTCTCCCTTCTTTCCATAAAATTTAGATCTATCCTAAAGTCCCTGATATGAATTCGGGATACCCTAATCTGGCTCTTTCACTATCGGTGTTCTCAAAAGCTTCGACACTCTTCAAAAAGACCTTGGTGGCTCGTTTCAAGAACAGCCGCCCTTCAGTCGATGCTTTCGATAGATTTGTGTTTGGGGACTGGGGCTTAAAGGATCATGCTACCATCGGGCTTCTTGACAAACACCCTTTTATGGTCTGCTTCTTGTAGGAGGAGGACCTGATTCATTCTTGGGCCAGAGCTCCTCGCACCTACAACGGCTCTCGGTTCCACCTTTTCTGATGGTCCTACGACTTTCATATGAATCAGGATATACCAGCAACTGCAATTTGGGTATGTTTTCCTGGTCTCCCTCTTCCTTTTCATAACCCCTCCATCATTTGATTGCATGGAAATTTGGTTGGGCATTTCTTGTGTTCAGAAAGCCGCACCAATTCAATGTGTCACCCTATAACCCCAAGCATATGCGTGGATGTGGATGTTTCTAAGCCTCTGGTCGACTGGATATGGATCAATGTGCGGGAGGAGTTTCGTTGTAGACAACCAGTGATTTTTGAATCATGTCCTGACTATTGTTCTTCCTATCAACGATTGGGGCATTCACAATTGGTATGTCGCCGAAGCATTTCTCATCACGGGGGGGGGGGGGGGGTTGTTCCTACTACTCAGAGTGAGTCTGGACTGCTTGCAGGTCCCGATGGTGTTTCCATGTATGTGGGAGAAGTATATAATTAGCTGCTCTAGAGAGAGAATTCAACAATGGGTTTTCAACCAAGGGTTGCAGATGTGTAGGTTCCCCAAAAGGCTTCAAAGGATTCTCATCTAAACCCAAAAGTCTCTGATATTTTCAACCGCCTGAAAAAGGAGTTGGGTAATACCACTTCCTCTGGAGAACTTCATGACAGAAGGGCTAGGGTCAGCATGAAGGAATGTTCAGTTTAGGAAGTGGAAGGGCACAAGGAGTGGGAGGTGCACTTGGACGTTAGTATGGTTTTTCCACTGATTCCACTCGAGGACGCTTATGTGATTGCGGCTAGTGATGCGAAAACAGCCTTGGGTGAGGATCACCAAAGCTTGGTATTGGATGAAACTCCAATTAATTTCCAATACATGGGTCGTGGCTTTGTACTGCTAAGGGGTCCTCCCATATCAGTGCAGGCCACGCAAGATAACCCTTCTTATGCAGAGAAGGAAAAATCTGGATGGAGTTTCAAAAATTCTGAAAACTAGTTTGCTGTGTTGGTAGAAGGTGAGGGTCATGCTCCCGGTGTAGGTATTGTGATGGAGGACAATACCAGTGAGGATTATGCTGAGGGAGGGCAGGTCTACCAAGTAGAGAATTCAGCTTCGGACTCCCCTGGTGAGCCCAAAGAAGTGGGGATTGTATAGGAGTATTTTAGATCCTCTTCAAGGAAGGGAAAAAACACCATTATAGATTCCGATGGTTTTATCAAACATACCTGGAGGTCGTTCCCAAGGAAAGCCTATTCCAACCTGCACAGTCCTCCAGTAAAAATGTCTGTAAGCAAAGGTAATCCTCATTTAAAAACATGTAATGGTGCTGGCATGCCCGCGAGGGTGTCTGTTGTGGATGAACCTCCCCTGGCAGGGGCTGCACTCCCTCTTGGGCTGCAGAGTGAGGATGTGCAATCTACTCAGTCTCCTGGGAATCAGCGAGAGGCGGATAATCTTTTTGACTACCAGAGACAATTTGATTCAGTGATATACCACATGGACCTTCTTCTTCACTCATAAGAAGAAATGGTGGATCATGTCTTAGATATTAACGCTCTGCAGGATGTCACCAACCAAATGTTGGGGAAAATTCTTAAAGTGGAAACAACAAAGGGGCTTCATAAATGGATCGATAGGCAGAAAAGAATCTTGATTAAAGGTTTCAACATGGAGAAGATTAACTTGGAGGAATATTTGCAGTCCTGGGACATCTTTGTAGAACATTATGAAGACATCTTGTAGGACGATCCTAGTACTCAGGCAAACTCTCTACTGTGGATAATGTTTACGAAGTTTGATTCTAATCAGATCAAATTGTTCTTAAACAAAAATGTCAAATCTTTTGGGGCTTAATATGTACTACTACGAAGGTTATCACATCCCTTTAAAAGGTTTTCGAAATAAAAAAATGATATTGGAATTATCTTTATTTTGTGTTTATTTAATGAGTTATGAACATGATATGGTTCTTAAGAATTGTTATGTATAAAGGTGGCTCCATGATAAACCTAGTGCGCGTGAGCCTGAGATATCATTCCAATGCATTGGGTAACTTGATAGAAATAATTGTTAATATTTCTTCTAAGAGATCCGGGGAATATATAGTGATGTGTATTTCAGATGTAACTCCCAACATAATAGTGAAAGCTAAAACCTATGTATATTAGGGATGCAACATGTTATCTTTTTGAATTGTGTTTAATATATAAATCTAATTATTTTATGTAGTATGTTAAGGATCACATGTTATGTATGTACTAATGAACTAGTGTTTTCTTTCTTTGTTTTATAACACTTACTGATATTTTTATGCTCATCCAATCTTTTGAAATGTTTTTTCACAGGACATAAAGATGAATAGGGTCAAGGATGGGATAATGGAAAATTCATGCTATCTAAAACATGGGAGTAGACATGAATTTATTTTTGTATAGTTTTTATTTTATGAAAAAAATGGAAATTGATTAGAAGTATCTACCTTGTAATTTTTTGAGATGTAATGTAATAGTTATGGCATAATTCTCTAAAACATTAAACCAAAAAATATCTTCAATGTGAATTATTCATTTAATCCATGATTATGTAATTTTTAAGGAAGGGTCCTTATAGTATTGGACTTGTAGTGATAAATGAGGCCTTTAATTATATAGCCCCTAGATTATTCTACAAGGAACTTCGAACAAACCAGTTGGCCAAAATTCATTAATGGGGTTTTGATAAATACATATCCATATATTTGACTTTCATTAAAGAAGTAATTATGGTAAACAAATCATGTTTTTTGAGTTCATTATTTCTAGTATTTATCATTTCCATCATTGTGAATTTAGTTTTTATTATCTATGATATTACTTCAGTGAAATTATCAATGGATTTATTTCATTTTAATGTTATTTATTTTAAGCAATTTTTTTTAGTTATTTAACATCAATATTTATTATTCATTATTTACTTATCAAGCTTCAAATTTTATGATACTGCTAATAAGCATATGAGATCATTCATTATTTGTTTTACCGTATACATGACCTGAAGAAATATTTTATGAATATATCATGAATGTACAAATATTTCATAATCTTTGTAATTTAATTTTATAATATAATACATGAATTATATATGTGTTGGGTTCATCAAGACTACTAAGATAGTCAATACATTAGGATGAGATAACATGTATGTTATTCTAATTTAGAAATGTATAGAATGTATCAGGGTTATGGGAGTTCAAGATTATACAAATTTAAATGATTAAAATCAAGGAATACTAAAATGAGCACTCTACAAAACTAGACGGTGACCTTGAAATAATTGATATATATAATTGAATCTATTATTTAATCTCAAATAATTTCTAAATAAGAGAAAGTAATGAAAATTATAAAACTAACTTAAATGTATTAAATAATGTGTAATTGAGATCTATTATTTTAAAAATTCAAGTTATAAATGTTTTGAAGAAAATGTCAATAAAATGAAGAGATACTTCAGAAGAGGATGTGGAGAAAAAATGATATGAATGATCAGGAACTGGATTGAGGTAATAGAATGATTACCTTAAGAAAATGAATAAGCATGTTGATAAATAAATTGGATGAGTACATGAAATTATGTAGTCATTAAAATTATGTTTTTATATTATTCGTTAAGAATATTATGGGGAACATTAAAATGTTCGATGAAAATTTAATTTGTAGAAGAAATGGTGTATATAGAAAATAAAAATCATTGAATCTAAATAGAAAGCTAGGCTTAGATCATGTATTATATGTATTTTCAATGTATGTGGGAAATAATATTTCTGAAGAAAGAGGTTGAAAAGATAATAAAATGTTAAAATTATCACAAGTATGAATCAACAAAAAAGATCATAAATTAAAGTTAACAAATTATTGGTTATGTAATGTGGGAAAATAGTTAAGGATATTGTGAAACATATTATAATGGAATAATGTTAATGTAAGAAAAATTCATGTTTCCTCAAATAGGAAATGTCTTCAAAATATATGAGTGGATAATTTAATGAACACATTAAATTAAAAGATTGATTATTTCAAGATATTAGGAAACTTTTCATACAAACGTTGATTTAATCTACATCTATTAAACATAAATGAAAAACTATTTATAATAATTTATAGAATATAATATTAATACTATTTAATATTTTTCCTTTGATAATAGAACATTAGGAAACTATATTTGAAAGGAAAATATGGATAATTTAAAAAAATAGCACCACAATACAATGTAGAATTGAAGAAAAAAATATAGCTTGAAAAGAGTAATATTTTAATTATAAAACACATATCAATATGGAATATTAACATCATAACTATTCAATAATTTTGTGGAATATTTTAATGAAACATATATAATTTGTAGTTAATAATATCGTTTAAATAGATTCGAAGGTGGAATTAACTGGGATGAGAAACAATAAGAAGATATGTAATATTATGGAAAAGAAGAATTATTTTTCCTAAAAGTTCATAATATAAGAAAACATATATTTTTTTTAAAATCTCAAGAATATGTGACAAAAAAATCTATTTTTATAAAGAGTGCATGGATTTTCTTCTAGGATAGTTTCTTTATTTTTATAGAAGTAATAATGATAAATGAAATAAAAAGGAAGATAAATCATTAATTAATGATGATATTTTAATATCATGTTAGAAAAATATTATATTTTCAAAATAGAGTGGCCAATGTTTTTCTCACATGATAAGAGAGGTAAAAATATTTCGGAACATTTAAAATGATGATATATGAGAAATTAATTTTGTAAATAAATTTTATTGAAAAGATATTTGAAAATATATAGCATCATATTGAATCCCCAAAACAAAAATCCTTATATATTATTTTTTAATGGTATTATACAAAACAAAATTAGTGGAATAAAACTTTTATAACAATTGAATGAATTTTTTTATAAAAAATTCTTATATGATCATGTAATTAAAAAATGGATGTATTTTCCCCAATGCAGAATAAACATTAGAAAACATATTCAAAATTTATCATTTAATTAAATCATGTTATGGGAGCACTAAGGATAAAAAATTATATGTGAAACAACATTAATAGTTTCATTGAATGTAATATTCATTATTTCATGTGTAACACTATGTGGTACTAGTGTGGTTTCTCATGATTCATTTTTTTTGTAACATACTTATCCAAATACATTAATAATTTTTTGGAATTAAAAAATTAAAAAAAGGAATATGGGTTGTTCTTTGTGTAAAAAAATATAATATAAGAAAACTAGTCTTCCGTTTAGAGATAATGAGGATTGTAGGGAATGGAATACTCATAGGATAATTAAATAGAGTAAACTATTATTTACTCTTTAATGGTTTCCTATATACTCAATGATCACAATGCACTATATGAGTAGTCAGTCTCCTCTTTTATAGTGGTGCATATATAGTGTAACTTGTAATTTCCACCCATATTACATGAAAACCTACCCCTTGAGTGAAATTATAGATGGATCCTTAATGAATATAACTCCTATCCCATTTTTATAGTTTTAAATTGTACCTCTATGTCATGAACACATCAAGGATCCATCATATGACCTAGTGATTAAATAAATATTGGTAGGAATGTGAAAAAAACATGTTAACCTTAAAAACAATTGTGAAAACACTATTTTACCCATTTCATACACATATTTTCCTTGAGATATAAAGAATTAGATAAAAGAAAATTATAAAATAGTGATCATAAACTCATGTTCATCACCAGAATATTCCATTTGGAGTTCTGTCAGTTTAGTTCATAATATTCAAGAATACTATATATCATAGTGATAATGTGTAAGAGATAGATATGAAGAAACATGATGAAAACAATATAAGAGAGAGGGAGAGAGATAGAGAGATGGAGTTGTGAGTGTGTGTGTGAAAGGTGGTGTATTTGGAATAAAAAAAGATTTAATTATTAATATTTTGAAATAATATTCAATTCATTATACTGAGAACCGTGTAATATGAGAACTCTGTCACAATGAATTTGGAATATTATTTTAAAAGGATAAAATTTCATCAGCATGCTTGGATGTCTATATGGGATCACCACATGTGAGAATGGATCAGACAGTAACATGTTTCATAATTGGATGCATTGTCTACCCTCACTATAATTCCCCAATCCCTTAAAATTTTCCCCTTGAACATCTATTGATTTCATTATTTAAATCCACCTAATGTGCTTTTGATCATCTATTATTATCTTGGTTAATTTTGTTCTAAAGGATATATAAAACTATTTTTTTCTTTCAGATCATTCAGAATAATTGTTTTTGTCAATATATAACATAAAAATAATATAGTAGCATAAGAACCCCTGAATTGTTCCATACGTTAAATTCATTTCGACTTCTTCTCAAAAATTAAAAGATCATACATAAAAGCTTTATATTAATATCGTTACGTATAATGACATATAAACTATAAGCTAGCCTATGATACATCATAAAAATGTTATAAATATGAGTATAAAAATATCTTTACACAAAACATATGTTACTTACCATATGGGTGGTAGAATCACACATTTAAAAAAATAGAGAATTTATTTCATAGAAAAAATATTTCTTCTACATAATGAATTAATTATTTATGATTTAAAAAATATAATGTAATGGATTGAGAATTTTATATATAAACATATAGTTTTCAAATATTCCCACTTCCATCTACATTAAAAAACATAAATTATACATATCATTCATAGGACGTAATATATATCAATTTTCATGGGGAACTCTTACTCTTGGTTATATCGATATGTAATTTTATAATGTCTTAAAAATAAATAAAAATATACCATATAGAAATTTCAATGTATTTATTTCAGTACTTCTGAAGGACTCTTATATATGATTCACTTTATTAAATTTAATAATCTTCCCCAAATTCATCCACTTGTTTGATAATTCTTCCTTGATTAAAGGATTTTTTAAATTTTACTAATTTTTGAACCATATATAAAAATAAAAACACATGAAATAATTATTTTAAATGGAAACACATTACAAATTAATATCGAAATTAATTAAATTATTAAATTTAGGACATTTTAATAATAATTTAAAATGAATTTCTATTAATTTTTTTAAAAAATTACTCAACTGTATTTAAATATAAATAGAATATTTAATTAATTTAAAATTTAATGAAAATAAAATATTCATTTTATATTTATTTCTCTAAACATAAATTCTGGACTTATGATAAATAAAAAAATATTAATATCAAAATAATCACAAAAAATAATGATGAGAAAATTTTCCAAGATCCATTCAAAAATAGAAAATTTTATTAGTTAGTTATAGAAAAAAATAATTTTAATTTTCTTTTCAGGCATATAGATTTGATCAAACTGAAAATCCATCCACTATATATTCATAACCTACCTCACCTAAAAATATATTTCACACATTAATAACAAAAATTAATTTTCTCCTCAATCTCTAAAATTTGAAAAATCATGTATCACTATAAGATTGTAAAAATACCAAATTCTATAAACTCTGAGGTATAATTATCTTAATTTAATTTAAAGGTATTTTTCAAGGTTACACAAGTGGATATGCTTTTGTGTATAAAATATTTTAAAATTAAATGTCTGTAAATAGGAGCCCAAACTCATAAGTGTAATGCATTATGATTCATGTAACTCTATTAAATGTACCTCACTCATTTCCCCATATATTATTTGACATGAAAATTGATTTTCTTATAGGCCTTGCGTTAAAATTTAAATTCATTGAATGCAATCAACGTTATTATAATTTTTTTCATTCTTTTATTATATTAATTTTTTCATGGAGGATGAAATGAAAAGTTACTATAATGAATGAATAAAATATCATGCAGTTTTATATCTGAGAGTTTTATGACTCCTATAATTAATCTTGATGAATATTTATATATCAACTCCATCCTTTCTATTTATCTAATATAATATAATTTCAATAAATGATGTGTAATGAATAAAATTGAATCACTCCCATTTCTCTCTCAAATTCATGTAATAGAGACTCATTCCACACACATCGAGTAATGAGATAAATACCATGTAACAGACAACAAATTCCTTCCCCCACACTCTAAATTAAAATAGATATGCAGATATGTTATGATTAAATTAACATAATGTTTAATCAACCTGCAATGTAGAATTAACCTATAAGTAAATTCATGGATTCTAAGTGATAAATTTGGTTTAATGTAAAAGAGATATGGCATTTAAAATAATTTTATTTGAATATAAAATATTCCTTAAATTTAATTTAGGTCAAAAACTTCAATGAATATAAAGATATTTAATCCAAAGTTCTTGTTTACATAAAAAATTTATGCCTCTCCCAATAATGATATGATATTTGGAAAATTATGTCATCAAGGACTAAAAAATCATAGAATGAAAAAACTAATTTTCATATGTGTTTCATGGAATTTGGATTCAATGAATTACTATAACACATAAAAATATTTTAAAATAAATATATTTGTTAGAAAGTAACTATTTTAAGCCTTTTTCATAAAAATAAAAGTAATATATCTAAAATATATATGATGGAAATACTATATCAGAGCTTCATTTAAGACCAATGTTAATCAAAAAATGAAAAAAAATAAAATAAATAAAATTCAAAAATTAATTCAACGCTCCCTTAAAATTAAATTAATATACCCATTAAAAAATTATACACATATAATATGCATAAAAATAAAGGGAATGGATCAAATAAGAAGGTTGAATTAAACAAAGTTCATAATGTATTATTTTTTGTAAATTATGATCCTATGTACCACCTTATAAAACATACATGTAAACATAATAAACACAAAAAGTTAAAATTATTATAGAATAAACCCAAAAATTGATTGATGATTTTTTAATCCTCCTATGATGGGATTGGGGTTTTTCTTATCCTAGAGATGAATAACAACATCTTATACAATAGATAATGGGGTACATTAAATATATTGTAGGAACCAATACATTTATTTGACTATCATCCTCATCCACATGAACTTGTTATTGAGGATTCCATTGTTATAATACTTTAGATCCACCAATATTAATATGTGATATAATATACATAATGGAGGTGGAATAATGTAATAATTCATTTATGATGTTTATTTACATTTGTTTTTGGATTCCTTTTATAGACCCTATAATTTTAGTAACACATCAAAAAGTTCAACCAAGTGGAATAATGTTAACATTACATATTAATTTATTTTACAATAGGATGTTTTCATATTAAAATAATCCTCCTTAAATTGGTTAGTTGGTATCTCTATCTACTCATGCAATGTCACTATGAACTCCCCATTTAATACCATTAATAAATACTCAATATTTATGGGGGGATATATTTTTTCCCATAAATTTTTTGGATCTTAATTATTTTTACTCACGTGTGACATCCAAGGATTTGATGAATCTAAAAAATAAAAATAGTGGGAGGTATAAGTCAATTCAAATTAAATTTTATAAAATGATATGTATATAAAGATAAGATTGCATCTTTGTATTTAATAATAAATAAATTATTCACTTATTTTAGTTTCACATGAAGATTTATATACATGGATAGAGTCAGTTATAAAAACACATTCATTTATTCTTGATATTACACCACTTTTATGATTTCTTCTTCACAAAATAGAAAGAGATAGAGTGATGATGAATTATCTTTTATGAATACGAGAGAATCATGATTAATTTAACTTTTTAAAATTTTACTACACTATGATTCCAATATTTTCATATATCCCATGAGTATATTACTGAAATTGTATGATTTTGGAACCCAATTTTTTTAATGATAAAAAAAATTCATATTTTTTTTTTAATGTATTCACTATATACTTCATAAGGTTCATTTTCATGAAAAATATGTGAGGATACTTCATCCACCACATTTTGTTGTATTAATAATTCTAACTGTTGGTCATTGTGGTCAACGAATATGATTGTTAGTTGTTCTAATCGTATATTAAGTTCATGAATCCATTTTTAGTTTCATATAAATTGGACCTTATTTCATTCTATATTTCATTTCTCGATAGTAGAGAGTAAATATTCAATCCATGATTTCTTGTACAAATGGTTCCAACTATAGCTCAACATGTACATGTTTGATGAATTAATAATAATTTCATGAAAAAGTAATCACTCCATTTGGAATTACCGAATGTGAACCTTTATTTTATATATGGTTGTTTCATATATACCCAACAGAAATGTTATATTATATTTTTGGTTATACTCTACTAATTGTTTTATTAATATATAATATACCTAATGATCACCAAACATAATGAACATCTACCTCCATATTTGTTGGGAATAAAGAGTGCTCCTCAATAGAGATAACCACACATCCAATCTTCCTTGTAAGAATTGAACACTTAACTATATGGGATCCATGTTATTCTACAATGATCTGGTGAACAGTGGGAGAATAGTGATAAAAACACATAACCTTATAGAAATAATAATAAAGATACGGTATCAACATTTTTCAAAATATATAATCCTTATATGATCAAAAATATGATAATGATATTTAATCTAATGTGAAAGGGACTCAAGTTCCCCAGTGGAATCATCACATGTGCAGTAACATGGGTTTTTTCATCACCATCATAAAGATTGAATTTTAAAATGAGGTTTTGGATGAGTTCATAGGGAGACCCCCAAGGAATGTGAGATAATATAAGGAGGGAACCAAAGTATAAATAAAAGAATTGAATAAAATAAGAATAATTAAAAAAATAACCTATTATTATCCCTGGATCATCAGTCAAGATACATTAGTATCCACTTAAAATGAATTGTAAGAATTATTTAAAAATGCAACAATAGTTGCAGTATTCTTTAAACTGTGTAGGGGATCACTCTATGTCGGAATACTTTGGGTATTATTTCAATGTGGATAGTCTTATCTATACTTTATTTAAATTCATAATAACTTCTAATCAACCCCACAAAATGTTTTTGATTTCTATATTTAAATATTCTATATTGGGATGAAATCATCCCATATTTTTTTGTTCATATTACTCATTTAAATCATACAAAATTATTTTTTTCTAGTTATTTCACACAATGGAATGTGGTTAACAAAGGATTCTAAAATATCATCATTCCCTAATATCACAAGAGTCATTTAATATATATTATATTTGTATATTTTAAAAATAAATTTAAAAATACTTTTAATAAAGCATCTCTTGAAATTATTAATAGCTAATAATATATTCTATTATATAGATGTTTAAAATATTTCTTATTTATGATCCAATTATGTTTAGTATGAGTAGAAAAAACAAACATTCCATTATAAATATTTAATCTATATTATCTATTTTTGAAATATCAATTCTATAAAAAAAATTATTACACACAACATAAAAAACATAAAATAGATGAATTCCATTATTATACTTTATAAAATAATATGTATTAAATAGAAATATTTTCTGTCCCCCAATACATTTAAAATATACCAACTTCTATCTCAGTGATAATAGATAATATCATAAGAATTATCTAAATGTTCTCAAATTAATAACATGTTATTTATTTAAATAAATATTATAGGAGTTAATACTAATGTTTGATATTGAATATGAGTGAGGATCTTATAATTATGAAATATAAATGGGAATATTGTGATTCTATTTGAAAAAATAGTAGTTAGATTCAATATAGAATCATTTATATTGAATTATAGATTATATTTTCATTTGCGTACAAGGAATTTAATTATAGGGAAAAATCCCTCAAGGTGTCCTGTCAGAATGTTTTGGTTGTGTTTGTGTTTTTCAACAAAACTAGAAGACCTAAAATGAGAACTACATGGAATAATTCATGGGTCACGTACAATGTTCTTGGAAGGGTATGTGGAGTGAGAGAAATGTTATGCCGAGGTGGTTTGCGAAACTGAACACAGTTTACAGTGAAATGTGGTGCGACACGTGGATGGATTGTCATCAGTAGGGGAGGTCGACCACATAGGTGTAAAGATAGTACACAGATTGGTTGGGAGAAACGATTCCCAAGTGTCTTGCAGTTCATGGCAGCTAAAGGATCGGTTTTCCGTGGATGCTGATAGAAGATTTAGTAAATCATAGATTAGAAGTTTTTATGGGAATATTTTCCTATATAAGAATATATAATACCATTTATTACTATGGAGATTAAAAGTAATTATGAAACATATTTTTATCCAATAATTCATAAAATTCTAAAATTTGTTCACGCTGAAGCTGTTTTAGAGGATTCTTAACCCGCAATAGAAGTCTGGAACACCAAAGTAGTTAACTCGGTACGCATAGGAGGAATATTTGGTATTTGAGAGAGGGAATTCCACAATTGGTACCCACAAGGGGGGAGTTGTAGAATTACCAAGCAAAGGAAGTCTGTGAGCTAACAACATTTCATGGAGAGAGGGTGATTCACATCAGTGGTTTGCAAAATTTGTACATGGTTGCGGTACATGATTATGAAGGAGGAGGCAGCATGAGGACGAAGGGCGGTTTGTTTTAGTGGAATTAGTAGGAGAAGGAGTTGACC
The DNA here is from genome assembly GCA_963277665.1 of Viscum album. Lineage (NCBI taxonomy): Eukaryota > Viridiplantae > Streptophyta > Magnoliopsida > Santalales > Viscaceae > Viscum > Viscum album. Next base: position 1,028,928,778 of record OY728125.1, read on the forward strand.
ACATAACAAAAACGGGTACATAGTATGTTGGAGAAGAAGACAGTTCGTGATTTTCACAAGGAATCTTCAAAAAGAATCAAGTCAGTTTGAAAAAGGAATTTCTAGTACCTAGTAGAACCCATGGAAGTGGAATTCATCTGAGTGTGAAAAAGAGACATCAATAGAGAATCTGCCTATTTTTGAGAATGTAGAAATTCATTCAAATGATGGAGCCTACATGTCCATAAATTGTGTTTGATCTACATGTCTATAAACAATGAGTGGATTCCTCTCCAAGACAGTGAGTGAAGGAATAAGATGATGGTGACCCTTCCACCGGTTGTGAGATAGACAAAGAGGCATAGAGATTGACCCTTGGGAAAGTAGTATGAATACCATAATCCTCATAAAGGGAGTGATCTTGGGCATAGAATATCTTTCTTGAACACTTATTCATTATTGAGAGTGAGATTTATTGAATTTAGTACATTGTAATGTTTTTGTTTTATACTCTTTGGATGTTTCCCAGTGAGGGTAAACCAAATTAAAAATTGATGTGTCATGTGCATGATTTCATATTTGTTCATATATTTCTACATGATAGAGATATAATTGTGTTGTTCTATCAATGAAACATGATCCGAATGAGAAAAGAATTTAATTTGTCAGCCTGATTCAACCCCCCCCCCTCTTAGGGAATTTGACCTACTGAACCAAACAATTGGTCTTAGATGGAAAGGATGAAAGTAAGTGGTTCTTTTTCTATAAGAAGAAATAGAGGTGTTCAATCAGAAATGAATTCTTATCTTTGACAGAAATAATTTTCAACTATGGAAGAATTAGAGGAAACATTACTTCTAATTAGTAGGGACGGACAACACTATAGAACCTATGCATGGAATATAGGCTTCCACTAATAGTAGCGATCTCTCAGAAGCTGAGATAATACAATTGGGTTTTGATGCAAAATGTGTCAATCACTTAAGTGGATCCCTATAAAATATAATTTATACAAAGGTGATGTCCTGTAAAACATCCAATATAATGTGGGAAAAAATTTCAAAACATTAATGAGGGAAACAAAAAATTTAGAGAAATTGTTTTTCAGGTTTTATGGAACATGTATGAAGATTTTAGAATGAATTTCATCGAAATTATTAATGCATTATTCAACCGTATATGTATTATTGTGGAGAACATGTGGGGTCTAGTAGAATTCAATGAAAATATAATGTTTGTGAAATGAATCTTGAGGAAACTTCTACCACGGTTCAATCTAAAAGTTTTTGTGTTGGATTACACAGAACCAAAAAATATGACAATAGATAACCTACATAGAAACATTGTAGAATATTAAATGAGAAATGATGATAATGATCTAGTGGAAAAAGGGAATCCTAAGGAAGTGGCATTCGAGACCATGAAAAATCTTCTTGTAGAAGAAAGTAATAAGGAAGAAAATATAGATAATATCATGTAATTTCACTCCTCTAGTATGAAAATGGGAAAATGGGTGTTCAATGGGTAACTTCCATTTCCATGCTTTCTATGCGGAATGATTTGGCATTTTTTAGTAATGTTTCCTAAGAAGTATGAATATGAAAATAATGAAAATTTTGAAATTATACAAAATAAGTATTAATAAAATGATAATGGTAGGAGATATACTAAGGGCATGTTTTGAAAAAAGAAATATCTACTCTCAAGAAAGGGTAAATGTTTAGAAAAATCTGAGGCAGAAAAGTTGGAGGACTTCATATATCATAATTCAGAAATTTTGGTGAATGTTTCTACAAATTATTTAATTAGAGAAAAAATTGACAATTAATAATGATAAATTGAAGGAAGAGTTGATATTCTGGATAAATTATAATCTTCCCTTGATGAGGTATATATTTTGAGAGCCAAAATGAAGATTCCTAAGAATGTTTTTGGTGATGCCAAACTATTTTTGCAGAAGTATGAAGAAGAGAATTCTGATATGAATGAAGTAATTGAAAATATGAGGTCCTCAATGCCAGAATTCTCTAAAATGGTGGTTGAGTACAATCACAAAATTTGACAAAAAAAAAATTAAAATTGATAGTTTGACTAATAATGGAGTAGATAAAATAAATTGTATTGAACAAATATAATAAAATGTCGTTAGGATGCAACAAAAAATATACATCAGGGAAACCTTCTAGGAAAGAAGATCTAATAGGAAAGGATGAATATTAGATTTGATCATAGTGGCCCATTAGAAAAGAAGAACAAATCTACTCTGAATGATAAGGCTGGTACGAGGCTTAATCAAAAACAAAAAGTAGTTATGGTTCAAGTCAGACCACAAGAATCAAGTCCTTGGTTGAATATTGATTTGGGAATAAAGCAGAATCATATGATTCAGAGAACCCAATGAATAACATGTGGTGTAGCATTTCTATAGTGGAATGTACCTCACATAAGATTATATTGTTTTAGTAAGATGAGACACACTCAAAATGTATGTTTTAAAAAATTATGTAGTAAAGGGAACACGGCCAACATAGGTTTTGTAAAGAGTTCAAAATTACATGTCATCATTTGATGGTCATTATTTTAGTTGTAAAGGACTCAAACATATGGAAATTTATGCCACATCAACAATGGAGTGGAATGAACCATGGAAAAATGAATTTTTTCCTAAGAAAAATCCAAAAGTATCTTCAATTGAGATGAAAATTCAAAATTGATTTTAAGCTCTGCAGGTTAAAGTTGACCCATCGTATATTGTGGAAGATCAACATTATAATTCTATTCTGGATATTAATTCAAAGGCATAAGTCAAAATAAAAATGTTTGAATAGGGCGTGGTTGTAGATTATGTGTTCAAGGCATCAGATTTCATAGGGATATGGATAATTATAGGGGATGAACTTACCATATGAAGTAAAATTAGAATATAGTAATTGGAATCATGTATGACAACTATGGTATTTTAAGATTAGGTAATGATGAGATTTTGAAAAATCATGGTTCAGGAAAACCATGTTTGCAAGAAAAACATGAGATGAGAAAATGTATTGGTTTTTGAGGGGGTTAATCACAACATTCTTAGTGTAAGTCAATTGTGTGACTGAAGACATTCCATAACTATTTCACAGATATTATAGAATTTTATGGTACTATTGTGTAGAAAAGAAGGTGTTTGAAAGGTAATCTCTACCTCCTCACTAGAGAAGAAGATATTTTCTTTTTTTTTATAAAGATGAAGAAAACAATTTATGTCATACGAGTCCTGGGAACATAAGAAAAGGTTCCTTGAATGATATAGTAAACTATGATGCAGCTCGAAATCTCCCTAGATTATCACATGATCGTACTCATACGTGTGATGCCTACCCACATGGTAAGATCAATCAAAATACATATAGCCAAAAGGAGAAAATGTCAACAAGATTTCTTGAGATAGTGCATATTGATGTTTGTGGGATAATATTCCAAAGGAATATTTATGGGATAAGATATTATGTTTTATTCATTGATGACTATAATAGTATGGCATTGGTTTCAATAATTACCCACAATTCTGAATTGTTCATTTTCATTACACAATATCTACTGTAATTTAAGAAAATTCTTTGTCAAAAAATATGAACCATTCGAATAGATAATTGATCATAGGTCACTAATATCCATGTATAGGATTATCTCAAAAAACATGGGATAATAAATCATGTTTCATCAGTAAAAACTCCACAGTAAACTTTAGTAGTTGAGAGAAAAAAATCGAATTTTCAACATGGCCATAACAATTCTCCTTGAGAATGAAATTCTTGAAATTTTTTGGAAAGAAGCAGGAAAAATAGTAGTATACACTTCAAAAATAGAATTATGTTTTCCTAAATAGGAGAAGACTACATAGGAGATATGGTTTAGAATGAATCCACCGTTAAATTATATTCAAATAATTTTATGTAAATGTTTCATTATAAATAAATAGAAACATATGAAATTTTAATCCCATGGATATGAATTGATATTTCTTGGATACATAAAAAAATTCAATGTGTATAAATGCATCAATAAATGGTTGGGAAAGATAGTTCAGTTTCCTGATGTGACTACTGTATAAAATGAATAAAATATTCAGAATATACATTATCAGACTCCGAAGGAAAGAGACAAAGAGATGAGTAGATAAGGAGACAAGAAGATGCTCCATTTCTATAGATTCATTTAGAAGAATACTTGGATGATGATAATAAATAATTGTTTTCTCATAGACTATAAAAAATAGCTGAAATTGACTATTATAACGTAATTGGTGATCAAAAAACACAAGTGAAGACAAGAAGAATGAAGTCTTTATAGAAAGCATCATATATACCACAAGTGGAGCTAATTGCTTTGATGAAGTAGGTGGAGATGAGAATTGGGTTCAATAATGAATAAAGAGATTTACCAAATTGAGACGAATCAGACATGGAAAATTGTTTCGAGACCCAAATATAAGAATTTTATAAAGAAAAAAAGGGGGTTTTCAAAACAATTTCAATGAAGACAACATTTTGATTCGAATGAAAGCCTGACTTCTGTGCAGAAGATACTCCTATATAAAGGGTATAGATTTTGATGAAATGTTTTCACAAATTACATGTGTGGAGACAATTAGATTATTCTTAGCCATAGCTGTGCAACAAATGTTTGATGTTTTCTAGATGGATGTGAAGTCAACATTTCTAAATGGACTTCTGGAAGAAGAAGTCTAAAATGAGATACCAGATGGTTTTATCTTTCATGAAGTTTAGTACATAGTTTTTGACTGAAGAAAGAATTATATGATTTGAACAAAGCAACAAGAACATGGTATTCAATGCTTGATCATTTTCTAAATAATCTCTATTTTCTGCATGGTGGAGTTGATTACAGTTTATATTATAACAATGGAAACAATAAAATGAAGATGGTGATGGTTTATGTCAATGAAAAAAATCATTGGTGGGTAAGATGAGGTAAAATGCATGCAATTTTATGAATTCAAGAGAATTTTCATTGAAATGTCGATGATTGTAGAGATAAATGTTTTCCTTGTATTATAGGTGGCATAAAGAAGAAATTTCATTTTTATTTCTCACAATAAATATGACAAGGAGGTTCTGAGAATATTTGTAATGGATAATTCCAAACGGATGAAGACTCTGGTTGCTACCCAATTGAAATTTTAATGATATGATGAAGGTGAGCCTGTTAATATCACATAATAAATGAAAATCATGGGAAACTGTTGTACCTGACAACAACAATGACATATATTTTATTTTCCACTTGTAAAGATGCAAGGTATAAATGAAATCCCATTGAGACCCACGTGATTGAAAAAAAATAATTCTTCGGTATTTCAAGGGAACATTTGATTTTGGCTTAATGTATAATGAATAATCTCATCCATATGTAGATTCATATTGGGCTGGTTCAAAAGATGATAGAAAATTAACATCAGAATGTTCTTTTTATCTTGGAGTGTTATTTATTTCATGGATAAGAAAGAAATAATAGTGCATTTCATTGATCACCATAGAAGATGAGTATATTGTGGCTACTCAAACTTTCACGTAGATATTTTGGATGAATCAAAAACATGAATATAAGGGAATTGAAGTGAAATATTAAATAAAAATCCATTATTAAAATTCATGTTCTATAAATCCAAGAAAAAATCTAATCCATCACTCAAGGAAAAATCATATTGAAATAAAATATCATTTTATCAAGGAGAAAGTGAAGCAATGGCTTGTGAAGTTACAATATATCCAAAAATATTAACAAGTTGCAGATATTCTGACAAAGGGCATTCCCTAAGAATAATTTGAAATACATCAACAGGCTATGGGAGTCCAATTAACTTCCTACACTTGAAAATCTATGGATGTTGTTCCCCCTCTCCCCGAGGTATGATGTTTCTTTCCATAATGTGCAGATATGTGTTCTTTACACTATTGCAGACAACATTATAGTGCCATTTGGGTTCGGTAATAAAGGGGGAGAGAGTAGGAAATTTCAGGGGGTGAAAAGACAAAGAGAAGTTGTTTTGTGGAACAATGAGATAGGGGGAGATGAGGTTGAACTAAAGATGGTTAGTGTAGCTACAACATAGGGGGAAAATTAAATCTGATGATGCTATAAGTGATTGATCAATGATTATATATCATGATGGTTGAGGTTTGTGATGAAATTATATCATTGGAATCATTAATCGGTGATTAGAAATGAAGTGATTCATTGGTGAACTTTTCATTATACTTTTGTTTCTCACACTGAGCCTGGATCTTGTGGGCTTAGTGTGTGTGTTGGGTAAATCCTTGATCACTATCATTATCATGTGAAGAGAACGGTGGTTTGTATTGGATTGAGTATTAATAAGGTATCAAAATGTGCAATGTTGTTATGATAAGTGTTGTCAATAAACCCAAATGGGGAGATTGTTTGGAAAAAATATCTCAAAGTGTTCTCTATGTATTTTTTGGGTGTGATTATGTATTTTTATAAATCTAGATGACCTCAAATGATAATTATTGGTGTTTGTAAAAAATGGAAATGTGTGAGAACTGTGTACCATAATTCATGGGCTGTGTATCATATTCTGATAATAGTACTCGGAGTAGTAGAAACTATACATGGGTGCAGTTATCTAAACCAAACATGGTTCGTTTTATAAGGACATGAAGTACAAAAATGTATTATCATTAAAAGAGGTGATCAACTTCTTTGGAATAAATATGGGACACTGACTGGTTGGGAGAAATGTTTTGCGGGTGTCTTCCGGTTCACGATGGATGAAGGATTAGTTTGCGGTGGAGGCAGAATTAAAGATTTGGTAAAACATGGATTAGCAGTTTTTGCAGAAATATTTTATTATATAATAATTTTTTATCCTATTGATTAATGTGAAGATTGAACATCGTTAGTTATCATATTTTTCTCTATGAAGTAGGAAATGTTTGATAGTGTTTGGCGTTGAAGGTGTTTGCGAGGATTATTAACTAGAAAAGGAAGTATGATACGAAGAAAGAGTTGTCTCGATTCTTGGAGGAGTAATCTCTAGTACACGAGAGAGATAATTACATAAGCGGTACACAGAGGGGGAGCTTCAGTATGAGGAAGAAAATTCCATCCATGAATTGGGAACAATTCGCATATAGAGGCTGATTCTAAATAGATGTTCATAGAATTGATATGTGGTTGCAGTACGTGATGGAGAAGGTTGAGAAAGCCCACAAACAAAAGGGAATTTCATCGCGGCAATAACAGTACATGGAAGAGGTGACCGTTTACCAAACCTGGTACATAGATCATGGGAGAAGAAGATGGTTCATGATTTTCACTAGGAATCCTGAAAAAAGCTCCATGTCAGTTTTCTAAAAGTATTTTTGGTACATAGAAGTACCTAGGAAATTGGATTTCATCTTCAGGTGAAAATGGGACTTCAACATAGCATCAACTTATAGTTGAGGATGTAAGAATAAATGAAAATGAAAGGACCTACATGTCAATAAACTATGGTTTACCCAGAAGTCCATAAAATGTGATTGGATATCTCTCCATGAGGAGTGAGAGAAGGAAGAAGAAGACTGTGACATTTTCTAACGATAGTGGTCTAGAGAATGGGAATAGGGAGTGACCCTTGGTAAAGTAGTGAGAAGACCATAATCCTTGTAATGGCAGTGAACCTGGCCATATGAAGATTTAGCCTGAACATTGTACTCATTATTGGATGTGAGCCTTAGTAAATTTTGTACATCAGCACATAGTCTTACTATGTTCTTTGGACTAAACCTAGTGAGGGTGAAAAATGTAAAAATTCATGTGTCATTTTCTTGATTTTATATATGTTCATATACTGCTACAGGTGAGAGAGAGAATTGTGTTTTTTCATACAATGAAACAATATTAGAACGAGAAAATGTTCTAATTCATCATACCCTGATTCAACCATTTCTCGGGGTACTCAACCTAGTGATCCTAAAATTAATGATAATAAGAAAACTATTACTATAATAACAAATTTAATTAGGATAAAACAACATAGGGGTATTGAATTTCAAATATTAAATATAGAATACGTTTTCTTGATGATTAAAATTTCCATCCATTGAGCATAATTTATGAAAAATATTAAAATAATCGTTAACGACTCTTATGATGAATGATTATGATTATATGAAGATGTTAATAACATAAATGGTTTGGTGGAAGATGTTTTGATATTGTTTAAATAATTATTAAAATATTATTGTATGATTTTCTAAGATACATCAATTTTTGAAGATGTTTTTTTTTCACATGATAACATATTTTTATTCATAGGTTGTTAATGTATGATATCCAAAAGGGAATATGTTATGAGAAATATATATGATAGAAAAATTGGAAAGAATTTTTATGTATGGATGTTCTCATTTTTATTATAAATTATATATTAATTAAAATATCAATATGATGGGCCATATCTGGTGAGTTAGAATCCTCATAATATAGTGGTCCCATACCCAATACTGATAGATAATGTAATATGAGGAAGTTAATTAATAAGGACGTTGGGTAAGATTTATTTTCTATATGATATTATGTTTTTTAATATAATTTATTTCTTGAGTAAGTGTTCATGTATGATAGTTTAAATACATATAATAGGAAACATCATATGATATTATTTGTCTATATAAAATGAATTATATTTGAAAATAATAATACATCCTATATTAATTTTCCAAAAAAAATATATGATTATTGAGACATAGATATCATGTATTTAAATATCATGGTAAATTTTTTGTAGATATTAATTCAACCAATGATTATATAATAAGACACCCAAAGAAGATGTACAATTCTTATATGATATCCCCAACAAGCATTCAACAAAAAAGTCACAATTAAAATAACAAGTAGATAATTCAAAAGTTTTTAGTGTAGTGGATTTTCTGGGGTGTTTTATGAGAGATATATAATATTTAATTAGGAAATACATGGGTGGTATCTGAATAGGTATGAATTAAATAATAAAATTACTAATATTTTTCCTAATTTAAAATATAAATACCTTTTAATAACATAGAATCAATGACCCTGGAAAATTTATATTCAAATGTATTAATCATGACATGAGTATTTAAATATTATATACGTAAAATATTAATATATTTTTTCTTGATTATTGAAAGGTATCATGATTATTATATGAGAATTGGGTTACAAAGGGAACATAATACTGTACTACAACTAGGATAGAAAAACTATGAGATTTAAACAGCAATCCAATACTCAGGGTAACAATATTTTATTTCCATGTGTATAAGTTTCATAGATGATGAAAATATAGGATGATCAAGATTTGGTGTTTGATTCTAGAAAATTATTCTCTAGCATTCAATGATATTTAAGACAGTATCCATGAATGAACATGTTTATTGTGTAGGATTATGTGGGAGATCTATATTAGGTGGAATTAGATCACCCCATAAAATAATCATCCATATTTTGTATCATATACGTATTGAGTAGTGGGAATCTATATACACAAGTATTGGACTCAGGCTCTACAAATTATTTGTGCTCTGAGAGGATTAGATTGAAATGGTCATTGGTTTTAACCAATTCCGCACATAGTTGGAAGTATTTGATTGAGGTGACTAATCAATCATGAATGCAGTAAGATTTACATCAAAACATATAATTCATCAGGTTCATATGAACATATTAATAATTTGTATTTTTGTTTGGTTGAGTTATTCTAGTGAGATAAGGTCTAGTTATTAATCATAAAAGATGAATTCATAAAATTTTTTCCCAATTCACAACCCTTATAGTTATACAATTGACCAAGGTTTTACTTGGGGTATGAGATAAATCTAGGTCACCTCATAAGATTCAATATGTTTCTGAGTATGGATAAAATATATTAAAAAAATATATTGGGAGTTTCAATATTTAGTAGAATATATTTTGATGTCTATAAGAAAAGGATACCCAAATTCATTCGTTGAAATTTAATGGATGTCATAGATTCCACAACTATGATATTTGTACCCATTAACAAAGGAGAACCAATGTCATTTTATGATATGTGAAACATGGAAGTAGATAGAAATTCCAAAAATAGAATTTTAGTTCTCAATAAAAATGCGTACACAATATTTTAATGAGGTTTCAAACATAAAATGATATTTTGGGAAAAATTATAGGGAACTATGAATGTATTTTTCAAATCATGGAAACAAAATATAATTATTATAAAATTATATTAATACATATTAAATTTGATTATGAACAGAGTTATGAAATTTGTATTATAACATTCAATGATATTATGAGTCATAATAGTCGGTTTGAGGATAATGATGATGATTTAAAAATTGTAAAAAATATAAGAAAAAATCTCACAACATAATAGATCCAAATATTTTAGCTAATGAAGATAAATATATATATTGTTATACGTTCATTGTAATATTCTAATTTTTATAAAATAATAATGTTACTACAATTATTGAAGAAGGAAAATAGTGTGATGTATTTTTAGGCTCAGAGAATGGAAAAAGACAATGTTGATAAATGTACATAATGATGTGGTGTACAATATAAGGATATTTAAAATGATTTCAATGTAATGTTTTTTCTATTATCAAAAAAATTTTGGATTAGAAAATCAAAAATAATTATCAATCATTGAGTATGGGGTTATAGTTTTAATAGAATTAAACTATTTTCAAATACGTTTCTAAAGAAGAAATATCTATAATATTAATCAAATATAGATGATGACAACCATCAATAAAATAATTAAGGTGATAATAAAAATAATAATTCTTATAGTAAGAGAAGGTGTTTAATATGAGTGATGGACCAAGATGTATTATTATAAATCATCGAGCAGTAAGATAATTTAAATTTTATTGATTATGTTTTTGGAGATATTTATAAAAAAGATGTGGTGATTGAGAACAAATAATATAATTAGAGTACATGAGGATATAGAATTTTTGAATTATTAATTGCATTGAATAAACTATTCATAAATGAAAAGAAGAATATTATAAAATAAAATAAATGTTTTACTATTGAAAAATAGTTTTATTTTCTGAAAAAAGAAAATTATATTGATGATATTATGTAAAATAAATTGATGATTTCTATGAAAGAGAAGTTATTATGAGACCACAATGATAATTTTTCAATTAAGGTATATATCATTCCGTATAAAATCACCAATTGAGTTGAAAAAATATATATAAGAAATATCAACGGTTATTAATTTAATGTTATTTCTACCGAGGATGATGAGAAGATAATTTCTAACTTTAATTTGAATATACACAAAATAATTCTAAATTTATATATTTTAATTAAAATGTATCTACTTAAATATTTAGGAATAAAACAATTTTGAATAATAAGAAAAATGAGATTATTTATTCTATTATATAAAGAGAGTGAAATACTACTAAAACCCAATACCCATAGGAAAAACGTTGTTATTCTATTGTCATCATATAAACAAGAAAAATCTGTAAAAACATATTTTTAGAATTGATTACTATATATCAATTTATTTTTATAATTATTTCAATTATGTATATATAAAGCATTTTTTTATAGAAATATGTACTTTCAAGGTATGAAAATTGATAAATGTAACCTCAATACCCTCTCAATAGTGGAATTCATCCCGAATATCCACATACCTGATGGGCCTTCCAGATCACCCTGAGATGGCATCAAGAACCCAGGTATAAATAACAAATGGAACAGTTTCACAAAAACCTATATACATATACATAATGAAACATTTAAATAAAAATGAATATATATATATATATGTATATATGTATATCATAACGGGGAGATAATAGTGTCGGTGATACAACTAAAATCGTAAAAAATAATTCCCAAGAGAAAATTACAACAATAAAGGATGAAAAAAATGATACTCAAATATATCACCATGATAATGATTAAGATGACCCACCATCTCTCAACTATCTTCCTAAACCCAGTTGAGTGTAATCTGTGCGGCCTCATTGTGGTGTCTTTCCTTTCCCTACTTTGGAATACATAACAAGGTCTATAGAAAAAATAAGGGGATCATAGTGTGTGAGATAACATGCATAGTAGGATTCCACTTAGGTGTTCTATAATAGATATGTGTACAATTATCCATTCATTCTCATCCTTATTGAAAATAAGGCATTAAATACAGTTTAGCCATTTTTTATCAAAATCATTTAAAATATATTTATTTTTTCCTTTTAGACAAATTTACCAATAGAAAGCGTAACTAAGTTTCAAATAATTTCATTAACCTAATTTAACGAAACTATATCAAATAAATCCAAAGCATGTGTCAAATATCATATAATATCCATGTAATTATTACAAAAGCATTATTTTCAAAATCACATGTTACATCACGCCAATGATCAAACTTGGCCAGGATAGATTGGAATCTTATACCATCATCATATATAATTGTGCATGCATCATGAACCTAAATATTTTATTCAAATAAAATAATTATAATAAAAAATCCCACTATGTGATCCATGTCATTTGTGTCTACCAAGTCCCTAGGACAATAAGCATATGTTTCCAAGTAATAACTCGTGAGTGATCACCATGTCAGTATCATGATATGTTACTAATTACAAAAACATCTATCTATTTGTATAAGGTGCCTAATGTAATTTATTCTCCAAACCAATTGATTATAAAATTTCATTAATACAATGATTTCAGAACCATTTCACTAATCATTTACAAAATTATTTGAAAACACATTTTCATTTACAAAAAGAAAAGAAACCAAAATCATTTTAAAAAATATATATATACAAAAATAAATAATTATTATAATTAATTTAAAAAAAATCATCAAATCCAAAGTAATCCAGTTCAACTAAAATTGGGTTGATTTAGAATCAACTACCTCAAAACATGGGTTGTAAATTCCCGCAACAGAGTCTACAAAAAAGGAGGAACACAAAAATGACAACGAAATTACTCTAATCAATAATCACATCTATTATAATTAGATAAAAAATAATAACATTGTTTGAAATGGTATATCTAGAAAAAACATGAAGAACCGATACCCACTACATCATAACCAACAAACGAATTACCTATAGAGGATGATCAACAAATGAATCTAGAAAAAAAATTATTATAACTTGTCGATGAATAAAATAATGAAATGAAATTAAAATATCATAATCAATGCAGAAAACAAATTATAAGGAATTACTCAACTAAAAAACGCACGATGACCGTGACACTGATTAATCACAAAAATTATTTGATTGGGTTATAGGTATCTAAAAATGGTTTTGAGAGCCTCTCGGTCAAGAGGAAGAAGGTATGAAAATTAAATAAATAAAAGAAATACCATATAGAACACCAAAATCATATCTCCTGACAATTACATTTTATGTAATCCAACTACCTATTGCGAAATTCAATAAAAACAAGTATGTAGAAATCCCTATATCATTTTTATTAAATTCACATATTTTATAATTATTTATCATGAACAAAATACATGGAATGTATTACTTTCACAATATATACAAGAATCTAAACATTTTCCCTACCACAATTATATGTCATGTAATACAATTAAATAGTGTGTATTTCTCCATTAAATGATGAGAAGACAATTTTTTATAGAAAGAACCAAAACCACCTCTGGTGTTCTATGAACTCATGGTGAACCTACAATTCCAATACAAATTTATACCTAGACTCCATTAATTCCAACAATGATACATCAGTGAAAATTAAGTCATTTTCCCACAAAAAGACACATATCATTAAGGTAACGGTATTCACTAAAATAAAGAGTAAAGTCTATCAATAGAGAGTAAATACCTAAAATATAATAATATGATGTTAAAAACACCCCTCCGTAAAACATTCCATCCGTAAGAAGTCATTTTGAAGAATTAATATTGATAAAGTGGTGATGCCATTATAACATCGTCAACGACCCAATATCTCAATACTCATGGGAGTTTTACTCATGTAACTATTAAAATATAATAAATTTAATAGACTTTCCACACAAGGATTTAACATGAGAGTCAAGGATATGTACTGCATCTTCCAAAATAGAAACTACTTGATTTAAGTCAATCTTATTCCCAAATAAAAATGTGGGTGTTGTAAGGATGGTACATCCTGAGATGCAATATGTGTGAAACATCATGAAGTCTTATCAACATAACCAAGAATGAAACCTATTATGAAACCTTCCCAAGACACCCAGTACCCTCAAATAGTTTGAAAATTCTTGGATCAATCTTTCCCTCATTCCCAAGAGGGTAGTGACTCATTCAAGGGGAGACTGTCAATAGAGTCTAGCTGCCAATGGAAAACTCCAAAGGAAGACACCACTGATAGACATTAGAATTGTCTCAACATTTAACTATAAAAAGGTTCCTTATTTTATTCAAATTCCTCACAAACATCACCTAGAATAAATTTAGTCTTACGAGAGAGGCTTAACCCACCTCTTCCCCCCAAAAAAGGTTACATACATTATCAACCATAAAATTACCCAAAATGATCCATTCTAAAAGAAAAATTGTAATGGTTTTTAGAATAAAAGTCAACCAAAAAAATATTTTTATCCACAGATCCATAAAAAACCAAGACATAGTAATCGATCATATCCTCTAACTTTTTAATAGCATTATTTATCTAACCATCTATTGATGGATGGTAATTTGTACTCCTCCTAAATCGAGTCCTTATAACCTATTTTAGACTCCTTGAAAATATAAAACAAAATATATGATCCCTATATGAAACAATGGTAGATGGAACCTCATTAAAACTCACAATCTCATGAACACATAGCTTTCTGACATATACCATTATTATGGTGTCCCTGATTGGAATAATGTGTGCTAACATTTTCAACCGATCAATCACAACTCAAATACCATTCCTCCCTTTATGATTCAAAAGAAATACATTAAAAAATAAATAGATACCTCATATAATTTCAAAATCTAAATTATAATAGGAAAAATAAAATTAGAAGGTTTAAAATACTATTAATTTAGCTTTCGGTAGATGAAATTGGGGGAAACATTATCTACAATTACAGGCTTCAAACCCATCCACATAAATCAATTTATTATGTTGTAACACATATATGTAGTTCCCATATAAATGTCCCACATGGAACATTGAAAATCAATCAAAAAAGAACTTATCCAAGATACTAGGATGAAAAACTAATCCCCAAAAATATATTATACCATCTGATGAGTTATACCAATAAGAAAAGGTCTCCATATAATAATTATTTTATTGAATTTCTATGAACACATCATCCTAATGCTGACCCTATAGAATAGACAAATGGAGAAATGATGACAAAAAAACATGTCAGAATCATAATAGAGATATCCTTTTCGGCATACATATGCAACTGATAAAATAGTCACATAAGGTTCCAATATACCTTCAATTCAACAAAAAAAATATGAAACCCCTTTTCTGATAAGAGTGTATTAAATAAAATTCCCATTAATCGAAGTTTAGTCAATATAAATTTGAAACATATGATTTCTTTCCACACAAAACTTTTTATAATAATTTTTGTGAAAATTTATATCTCTAACTATAAAGGTAAAAAATACTATAAACCACTCTATAAAATGATAGTGCCTCAACTATTTAAGTGAATTCATCACTACGGTGAGCTGAAAATCAAGTGTTGTGTAATTATTTTCATGTGGTTATATATAATGAGTATTATAAGACACCAAATTATCATCTTTAATGAGCACAAGACCAAAACTAGTTCAATAAGAATAAAATAAAATAACATATCCCTTATCGAGGAAAGGTGGTTTCTAAATTGGTGCTGATATCAGAAGTATTTTCAGCACATAAAAATTATAATGAAACTTTTTATTCCACACAAATTTGAAAATTTATTTAATATGTGTAATTAAATTATAAAAAAACGTGGAAATATTTAGAAAACAATAAATATCATCCAAAATACCATTTAATATATAAATCACAAATATATTTCATGGTTCATACTATTAGAACTATAATTTGTTGAGTCAATAAGGTTTTCCTTATGACTTTTCAATTCCTTGTTCTTTTTAAAAATCACAAAGGGGGAGATGGAAAAAGAACTACTCAAAAGGGGAGAAGGAAAATTTAAAATGGATAAGAAAATTTTCTAAGAAAAGATTTCCTTAAAGTAAGGTGGAGTTCCTCATTATGAGGTTTTTCATTCCCATGATAATGAAAACTCAATTCCAGAAATTCAGAATACAATGCTTAGAGTTTTAATGCCTAAGGAGAAGCTAGTTGTATTTATCATCATCCATGAACAAAGGGACATATGATTTAATTTCAAAGTGTAATGAAATTTTTAAAATCCCTAAAATTTCATTTTCGTAAGGATTTTTGTGCTTTCCAAAAAGGTAGTTATCATTCAGTCGATAAGGTTTTCCTTATGACTTTTCCATTCCTTCTTGTTTTGAAAATCAAAAACACCTTATACTTAAGAAAATCTATATTTTACTTCTCTAAGGAAAATTTCCTTCCTTATAGAAATTTAACCTAACCTAGATTTCTTTATACAGATCAGTAATTTTCTTAATTATAAAAATTCGATTCATACCTAAAACCTCAGAATCAAATAATATTTAGATATGAAAAAATTTTGTTTTAGGATCTGAATTCTGGATATGAACTGTAATGAAGTTCCATTCCAAATTCTGGAAATGAACTGTAATGAAGTTCCATTCTGAATTCTAGATATGAACTATAATGAAGTTCCATTTTGAATTCTGGATATAAACTGTAATGAAGTTCCGTTCCGAATACTAGATACGAACTCTCATATAGTTTAACTCCAAATTCTGGATACAAACTGTCATATATTTCCACTCTAAATTCTGAACTCTTAACTTTTACTAGTTCAACTCCGAACTTCTACAAGTTCAACTCTAAACTTTGTAAGTTCAGATTCTGAACTCTGGGGAAACCAGACTCTAAATTTCTATAGAATTCAGGTTCTGAATTCCTATAAAATAGAATCAGAATATCTCATTATTATAGATACAGAATTTCATTTTGGTTAGACTCCGAACATTTATTTGTATGCATTCCGAACTTCGGTTTTTCTTATACTTATTATTGTTTCATTACAAAACGATGTCATGCTGTTAGTTACACATGTTTTGTTATAAAATGATGTCATCCATTTTGTTTCTAACTAACCATTGTTTAGGGGACACGTCTATAGGTCCCTCCAAATTTTAAGGAAAATATGACTGTTGGAGGGGGGAGCCGACTATTGGAATTTCGCCTATAAATAGGAGATTATTTTAACGAGCACCGTACTGAACAATACTGATCTTTGAAATATGTGATTACATGTTGTTGAAGTTATTTCTTGAGAGAGAGGCTCTTATCAACTCTCAAGATTCATGCAGAATGTTTAACGACTTTTTCAAACATTTCCTTGTGTAGATGTGCTTCGTGCGACTCTGAATGTTGGTGATTACATTCGAGGACTTCCGGGGATAGGAAGACAAAGGTGCCGACTTCCTTGAAGTTTGAGGACTTCCTTTATGAGGAAGACAGAGGTTCCAACTACCTTGAAGTTGACGACTTGTGGGGATAGCATGAGAGAGACTCTGATCATCGTATTGAGGGCTTATCCTCATGTGGGTAAGACATACATTCTTAAAAGTATAAATCAAGGGACATTTATCCAAGGTTCTTGGATACCTTTCACATTGGGTTAAAATAGTTGTTGTTTGTTACTTTTAGTTTTACTAATTGGTTTAACGCTGCATTTTGTATTGTAAGGAAGGTATAACCTTCTTATATTTCCTTACACTTGTACTCTAACTTAGTTAGATTATATACGCTTTAAGGTAGAATCTCATATTGTAAAATTTGGTTAAGTTTCATATTCCAGATCCATTTTTCCCGAACATGTTTTTCGGAATAACTTTCTAGATTTAAGCAAGTGTATAGAACTAGAAGTTTGTAACTTCATACTTTGTCCCAATATTATAATTGGTGTTAGAGGTGTTGTTAATTTTGTTAGTTTAACTTTGTTAAAATTAGATCTTACCTTATTTAAGGAAATTTTTAAAGTGTACAATTCCCCCCCTCTGGTATATTGAGTATCTACATCATTATTTCGATCCTACATAATTCTCCTTCTATGAATCAACTGTGAAGACATTCATGGAATTCATGTGCATGAAGATCTTCACATCATAGATCCATTAATTTAATTTTGATAAATTTGTATAAAAAGTTTCTATTACTGATGATTTATAGAATCAACCCCGAATATTTGTTGTTATTTGGAATAGATCATGAATAAGCCAAAATGACATCAACACACACTACCACAAAACTGTCCAGATACGGATGGAATATCTAATTCATTAATTCTATAAAAACTATAGAATAATTAGCCATACCAAATAGAATAATAGTATATTCAAAAATTCCATTCATACTACTAATTCCCATCATTGGTACATGAACATCCTGAACACAGTGCTAATGAAATGTTAAATAATGAACAATATTTTCAATCTAATTTTACCCCTTTAACTTATAAATCAAATAATCCATGTGAAGTAAAGGACACTCTTTCTTAACTATTCCTCAAATTAACATATGATATTCCCCACATAATTAGGTTGAACCATCTTCCTTGTTAGATAATAGAATTGGTGAAACCCATGGAGAGATACAAACCTAAAAAACTATCATTATCAGATCATCCAACTGAATATGGAGCTCCTTTATCTTATGTGGTGCGATACTATATGAAGGTATCTAAATCTTATTTTTACCTAGCTCCAAATTAATTATAAACTCTACCTATATCTCTAGAGGAATCTAAGAGAGTTCTTCTAGGAAAATATGTAAAATGTACCCAACAACAGAAATGTGATCAATGAAAGAGGAAATTCCCTCTGGTTAATATACATCTGTATACAGCTATCCTGTATTCTCTGGGGGGAATGGCCCTCCAAAACTATACCTCATATCCCACTATCAAGAAAACATAGGTGACCTCACATTGACGATGATAAATGATATAATTTTATCATATAACTAATCTTAGATATGATGAGAAATAATCCAATCATCAAGATAAATATGTCCTTAAAATCAAGATCAAGAATGATGAAATCCTAGAAAAACACTGTATGAGTTATCGATAATGAACAAGATGAAACAAGAAACCACAACACATTCCTAACAATAATAGGATTTAGTAACTCTAGAAAAAGTTTTGAGATCTATTAGATATTTTAATATAAAAACAACCTGATATAAATGAGCATGAAGAATTAATTTCAAATAATAAAATTGTTACTAATGATGAAATAATGATTTACCTCTCACTATCACTTGACCGACATCTACCACCACCAGAAACTATTGTAATTCATAAATGTTCTCTAATCCTATAGAATGTGGTTGGATCCATATTATCCTTGATCTATATGAGTACACCATTGTTACCTTTAGGGTCAATGATCCCTGACTAGAACAAGGTGTATGAATAGATAGAAATAAGAACTGAATATGAAAATAACATCAACAAGCATTTAACGTCATTGTATGTCAAGAAGAAGTGTCACCTAGTATGTCTAACCTTTATACAATGATATTAAGTCAAGGGAACATTACCAGCTATAACTGATAGATAGAATGAAGTTTGACATTGTGAACCACCCCCACGAATCATGTAATTATATATAAACTTCTTTTATTTACATAAATTACACTTAAGATTACACTATGTTGAATAGAAATGGTACAATTTCCACTTTTTCTTATCATATTCTTCCTTTACCTCATATCCATTTCCACTATATAAATATAAGTTGTAACATTTTTCTCAAATATCTATGATATGAAATTTGGTCACAAACCTTTCATATAGCTATGATATTTTACATGGACATTCTTTACCACCTGAAGTGAAAAAATACTAACCCTGAAAAAAATTGGTGTATGCTAACACCAAACTATAACAACCAAGTATTACCATACATAGAAATTGCATTATTTTTGCAGAATAAATAAAACATTAAGAAAATAGACACCCAAAGTCTATATTTTTCTTGTTCCATTGGAATCATGGAAACATAAATTGTGGTACATTAGCGAGCTACATTATCTCACAATAGGTTCATCATGAATATAACTATAAATTGAAATAGCATAACAAATACATATATTTATAACATGAGTAAGGAGACAAAAAAATTAGTGATCTTAAATGAAAATTAAGAGTTATTAATGGAGAAATACAAACATTAATATGATTATAGGGGTATGTGAACATGATAATAACATTATAAGATCATACCCTACTTATACATGAATCATTAGGAAACAATGCACTGAAGCCATAAAATCATATAATATGAATAATACGTGGAATTTTGGCCCACCTGGAAATGTAATATCATTACATAAAAGTAAATAATCATTGATATAACTTATTAAGGAAAGTTAAGGGATCCTTACAAACTATACGTGACACACCATCATCCCCATTCATAGACTATTCTTTCTAAAGGATTAGGTTTCCCTATCTTCCTAAAGTGGATCGTGTTTCCCCATAATCCAAAATCATGGAGACTACACCTAATCCGTAGGAATGACCACCATCCCTACTAATAATTCATTCCTTGAATGGTATATATTTTCCCCATATTCTCATAGTAGATCAATCCTATTAACTTTATTCAAATATTTATCTCATGTTATATAAATTGTTACCCAATGCATTTGAGGGAGATATATTTCCCTCCCATCTTGTGATAAAATCATTCATACATGTTCCATAAGATAAGAAACATTTATCATATCGTGAACCATAAAAAGATATTGGTTTTATAAACATCCCTTAAAATCCTAATAAATAAAATGGGTGTCATAATAATTTGAGTGTATCAGGAAATGTGAAACAATACATGTTTCATAAAAATTTATTCAAATCCAAACCTATGAAAAAGTGGTATTTATAAGAATAAAAATCATGTAATGAAAAAGTATTTAATAAACATAAGGACATAAAAATAAAAACAATAATGATGAAGATTATGAATGTAACTTTTTAGTCATTTCTCAGATGGTATTGAGTTGGATCAATTGATTTTATCAGAAATGAAGGAAAATTTTGAAATAAATTTTTAAACAATTTCTGGAAAAAATATCATTTATTATTTAAAATATGTTATTTAAAAAATAAAATAATTTGAGAACAAACTTTTTAGAAAATAAAACTATTTTTTACAAATAATGTTTTGAAATCATTTTTTAAATCCTTTTCTTTGAAAAAAAATATTGAGAGCATGAAAATGTTTTAAGAAAAATTTTCTTGAAAAATTATACGTAAATTTTGAAAATGATTTGAAAAATATTTCATTAAAAAAATTTAAGACTAATAAATAAAGACTGATTTTTTTGAAAAACGATTTATATTAAATATTTTTATGTATTATTGAATGTATTTTAAAATCCATTTAGTTTGAAAACATCTAAATTAATCCTGAAAATTTCATGAAAAAAATGTAAAATTAAAATTCATCAGAGATGATTGAATTTTTTTTTAAATTTTTTAAAATATAAAATACTTTGATTTATTATAACTAAAGAATCAAAATGTTTTTAATACATTTTTACTTGAAAAAATTTAATGGAATATAGAAAATGTTTTGAAAACATATTTCCATTAATAAAATAATAATATATTAAAATCATTATAAATAAACATTCCTAAAATCCGCTTTAAAATTTAATTTAAATAATATTAGGTAAAAAATTTATTTAAAAAATAGGATTTTGTTGTCATTTAATTTAATATTTAATAGAATGATTATCCTGACTGTGGGTAAATCCATAGTTTCCGAACATCCATTTGGCACCATAATATGTTTGGGAAAGTGCCGCATTTGGAAAATGAAAATAAGATTATTTTTTAACAATTGTTTTCAAATATATAAGACATGGGAATAAATATATATTAACGATCATAGTATTATATATTAATATTTTCTGAAACCCTTTAGAGACAATTTTGTGATGGAATACAAATTTCGGGCTGAAGAGTGAGGTATAGCCCGACTTTCATTATTTTTTAGTGATCTAAAATACCAAATAGTTGTAAAATTGTATGAAAACATGAATAAATATTAAATAAAAATATTATAATAAATATATTCAATGTTATTGTCTTATTTAACAAATAATTGCATCAAATGGATCATAATAATAAACATTCCCAATAAACGATGTTATTGTTTCAATAAAGTGTTTTTAAGTGGTAACACCTGATCATACTCACCATGTTAGAAATTATATAAAAAAAATCATAAAATGTCAATAAAATAAGATTAATCCGGTTATAACATGTCATATACACCTTGAAAAAATAATGTTGGTTCATAATAAAACCTATTCCTAAAGAAAGAAAATTGAGAAAAACAATCTTACTAATTTGGTGACTTTTTAAACATAAACCCCTTGATATAAATATCATAAAAATCATATGTAATAAAAATAAATTTATTATTAATAGGAATATAATATTTTAATTGGATGAATATACACCATAATAAATATGTGAGTGGTGAATAAGGCATGTATCTCATGGAAATAAACAGAGATAAAATATCATTACATTATGTATAGACTCTCATCGTACTCATTCAAAAAATATTTAAAACAAATATTATATTAGAAAACAAATTCTTATATATTACGCCATATTTGCTTTTATTATGATTATATATTATCCTCTTATTATAATTTACTTTTTAAATGTTCACTTCAAGTAATTTTCTCTTAAATTTTCGCATGTGTAATAATTTGTTGTATATTTAATCAATAAAATTATATCATGATTTTACAAATGTAAAACGTGATATAAATATCAATGATAGAAAAAATTTCTGTTACAATAATCTATATAATATATAAGTATGAAAATGGAATACGTTGTTCAGTGGGACAATAGGTTGTATGTACAAATGAAGATAGTTTCAATTATATCATCATACTAAAAGAAGGAATAACAATTAAATATCTATATATATCTGTATAATAACATTATATTAGAATTATTATTCCACATATATAATATAAGATCACTAAAATCATCCTAAATTCATTATACATAGCATTTTAATGAATCAGATCACTTTGAGGCGGTCGTAGTCCAATCATTCTAAAATAAAATATTTATATTTACACAAGATGGAAAGCATTAAGTTATGATATAAATAAAAATAAATTACCAATAAAAGAATTATTAAAATAATATATATCCAATATAAATTGTGTCTCCTTCATCATTTTCACCACGATAGGTAGTAAATGAAAGATGAACAATCTTCATTTCGTGTGGCAGTAGTTCACTGTTCACCTAAATAGTATGTCTGTTACCCATTATATTAATGTGTGTGTATCTATATGTCAAAAACATAGAATCACAACATCATAATATATTGAAATTAATTTTTTTTATAAATATATTGAATAATGATAATTTAGGGGAGGGAGAATGGAAAATAATAAAATAGAGCAGGAGAAGGGATGTTACTGCTTCATAGTGTAACTATTTCGGGTTTTCGGCAAATGGATTATTTTGATTTATTTATGGACAAAAGGAAGATAAATGAGGAATTTAAGGCATTTTGGACGATTATTTGGTGGATTTTTTCCAACCCTATGAGGTTTGATATGTGTGAGGTAGGGGGACATATGGTGGCATTTTATAGGGAAAGGCATGGAAACACTAGTCATTTTTGAAAACAAGTTAGTTATACCCACATTTGTTCCCAACTAGCATCATCCCTAACCAACAAAAATCAATAATTTAAGGATTATGTAGAAAATATGTCCATCCAAGGGGTGTTGGAAAATTTTATAGGTAATTATAGACCGTAATGTTATAATTTTTCCTTTGTTATGATTAATTATTCCTTAATCGATGAAATTAATTTTAATTACATTCACTAATATATTTATCCATAAATTAATGTAATATTATTATAAATTATTATTTTTTTTTTAAAAATATTATACCATTTTTAATAATTCAACTCTCATATATGGAAAGACGTAATTTATATTTAATCATATAGAAGTGATGACAAATATGGTTTTTAATGTCAACACCTCAAATTATTCATTTATTGTTACAGAAAATTTAAATAAAATTCATTACATTGTCATAATATAGATTAATTGATTAAAATATTTTCTAATTAATATATTAAACCAATTTAAATTATAATTTTTAATTATAAAAAATTATAAATATTTTTTTTTGAATTCATTTTTAGAATTTTTCATTATTCATTAATAAAGGAAATTTTGAAAAAATACTAAATATTTACCCTCATATAATTTCTCTGATGATAATTAAAATATCATGTTTATGTTGACATATATAATACCAAATATTTCTAAAAAGTGTATTTAAAATTGGTTCTTCATTAAATGGCGGCCAACATGCCTTATTAAAAATATAGTAATTTATGAATAAATTTGGGTTTGTTTTAATCTTAATCAATTCAAATATATACGACGAATATAAATTTTTTTATGAATATTATATATATATATATCACCATAATATATCTTAATAATTTTAATTAAATTAATTTTTCATTGTATAATTTCTTTACATGCGTATATAGAAAAACTAATTTTTTTATATTCAATAAGTATTCATATTAATTATTAATTCATTTTTAGCCACTGAATTTAATTTATATTTGTGTAAACCATATATTTTTCATATGTAACATTACCAGTTAATAAATACAAATGAAACATATTTGTATTATTAAATACTATTTTAATAGTTTATCAGTGTCATTATTCGGTCTTTTGGGTAGCACAAACTACCAAGGAAATCCATTATTGTGTATAATACAAGATATCTATGGTGTTCCATATAGATAAATATACAATTTATGTTGCTTTTAGTGTATTTTTAACATCATATTTTATATAATTCATTACATACCTTGTGCGTTATTAGAAAAGAAAATTATTTTTACTGTTTAGTGAAATTCAAATATTCAAAAGGGTTAATTTTATTTGATAAATATCAATTCACAAAATTTGTTCATGCTACGTTATACACCCATAAAATGAATGTTCTGGACTTTATTTTTATATGTTATCGAAGGACTATTACTTTATTGTTTCATTCATAGAACCCAAATCATAAAAATAAATTCTAAAACATATATTAACAAGAAAATGATGGGACTATTATGGTTATTCAAATTAACATGTGGATATGTTTCAACATAAGTTAACATAGGTTTAGAGTGATGGTTGTACATGAAGAAAAATTTGTAAATATATATGTGGAGTGATTGGACTCATCAATAAAAAATATATGAATGATCAACGAAAAGTTGAGGGCATCAAATTTGTGAATCTTTGATGATTTAAAATGAAACTTGTTTAATAAAATACAAGGTATTAGGATAACAATTTTTTGTCATTATATTATAATTTTATAATTCATTAATAAAAAGGATATATATTATGATGATATATTTGAAGAAATAATAATTTTTTGGATATTTTATCTATTTTTAAATCATCAATTACTTTAACAAATAGTTGAAAATAAATTATGATTATTGCTCGATTTAATGAAATACATTATTATCAAATATTATGCCCCTTAAAAGAATTAAATGTGTAACTATATAACTTTGGATATCCTTAAAAATTAATATATATATATATATAATAATAAATTAATTTATAAAAATAACAACCAATGCTTCTATTTAATCATAAATATTTATTCATTAAAAAATATTATACATTAATTGGGACACCACATAGGCTAGTGGTAGATGTGAAAACCGTATGGATTAAAGACACACAGACTTTCTAGACATGATTGGTTATCACCTAACATACATTATATCCATTCCTAAAACAACAATAAAATAATATACAAAATTAATATGATTTAAATCCCTGAAATTAGTTTAAAATCATAATAGACATCTAACAAACATTTTTAATATAATCATAATACATAAATACATCATCCAATGTTTAACCTAAACATTTCATGAATGGATAACCTTACAACCCCTTTGAAATATTAAAATAAAAAACAATAGTGATAAAATCATGAAATTATCTACTTATTACTTAAAAAAATATAACAAATCCTTAATTTGTTTCACATTCCAATCATCTGAACACCCTCATCGAATATTCCCCTAAAACATGGTAAAAACATTAATTACTATAAATCCTTTATTAAAACATCCACACTTCCTTTTTTTAATGAAAATTTGATACATTCTTTGTAACACCCCGAGATTTTCTGAAAAATATTCTTTTTAATTTCATTAATGTCTTGTGTTGTACGCTACACCAAAAGGAGCTTGCACAACATTCATCCTTGACTTGCCTTGCATTACACGCAATCACGACCTTCCTCGATAGCATGTGTAGTACGCAATACTGAGTTTCACAAAACAACGATATGCTATTAAAATATTATTAAAACTAGCTGTTATGAATAGTAATAACCAAATTTTTGAAATTTTGTAAATTTAATTTTTCAAAATGGACTTCATTTATGGATTCGTAATATCAAAATTTGCTTAGGGTGAAATTTTGGTACTTTACGGATAACTTTCATTTTCTGATGAATAGTGAAAATTACTAAATTTAAATTAAAAACAACCTTCTTAATCGAAATAATTATTAGTGATAAATTATTAATTTGAGTGGTTTTAAAGTATATATAGAATATATTTTTACAATTTAAACAATGTTGGTCATTGGATGTAATTTCATATTTAAACTAGACATAAACAAGTGTCAATCTTTTGATAGTTATTATCTCTTAAAAACACGCTATTTGTTTTGACGACGAGAATTAATTTTTAAATTAAGTAATGCAACTGATATGTTTTGAATTTTTTAAAATAGACATCATTTTTGAGCTCATAATATCAAATATATCTTTGGCCTAATTTTTTGTATTTTTCTGGAAACATTCATTTTTTGATTAATAGTGAAACCACTAAGTGGTAGTTAAGAAAAATGAATTTTTCATCAAACTTAATTTTACCACTTATGTGAGTGGAATTTCAAAAATAATAGAGACATGGTTGATTTCAGTAAGTAAAATGTGGTTCAATGAGATGAAAATAATTTTTCGTGAATAGTAACTTTTTACTTTTTTTACCACGGTTAAAAGTGAATAGGGTAATTAAGGGTAAAAATGATATTATTGTTACCCAAACATATGTCCTAATTCTATTGGATAAGTGTAATTCGACTAAAAACAAACTTAGGAATAAAATATGACCATTTAGGCCCACTAGGATTAGATTAGGACATTTATTATTAATTTATTTAAAGAAGGGTTAAAATAGTTAAAATAAAAGTTTAATAAGTAAATCATTTTTAATATAGGGTTATACATAAGATAAATTCGACTATAAAAATTAATTAGAAAGCTAGAATGATTTCCTACATAATGGTATTCTATTTGTAATTTTTAGACATTAAATAGTTTATTTTATTTAGGACAAAAGGATGATGCAGAAATTATCTTATTAAAGAAATATTGACATAATTGATGTTATAAATACACAAATAAATGAAATTACAGACTTTTCATGAATTCCACTAATATTATAGATTAATATGACATGTTTGTATTGATTTAATTAACTTTTTTCGAACTAATAATACTATTATGATTTTCAAAAAAATTAATTACTAAATAGTTTCAAAATTGACATAAAATAGTTTTTAAAACAAATATTATATTAGTAATTGTTATTTTATTCCTAAAAATCTAATGTTCGTCCAAATGACTTATATAAGGTTATATATATTAATAATAAACAACTAGGGGTTCGTTTGTCTGCTTTTAGTAAGTTTATTAACCTTATAGTATACGAACACAAGAAGACACGGTAAAAGTAAAATTATTTAACTTAATGTTAAATCTAAATGATAACATTAAAATAGGAACCTAAACTTGTCTAAATTATATTTGATGAGAGGGTTTCGACCCATCACCACCTTAGACTCTAAATAAATCAATTTGGAGCTATTTAAAACCGAACTTGACTTTATAATAAAATAATATTTTTAGTTTTTTCAAAGGAGCCCCTCTCCTCCCTTATAAAAGGGAACCTCCTCCATATCTTCCTCACACCACTTTGAGCCTTCAAGCTCAGCCAATCCCTGAAAAATTAACTTCTCCACTTCCCTAGAAACATACTAGAGGTTCTGGTCTTCCTCAAAGACCAATTTTAGTGCCCTAAAAGGAGATCTGAAAGAGGCGCTTCAAAGAAGAGGTAATGTCTGTTACCGATTCTTTCATCTTTATTTCTTCTTCCACTTATTATTCTTAGGTTGTTTCATTATGAAGTAATAAAATCAGTATCAATTATATACTGATATGTTATTATAATTATGAATCAAACTTATTTCACCATCTATCCATCCTATGGAAAACGAAATCACCGCGCGTGCGTACGTACGGAATACCGTCTCCACGCCGTGGTGTAATCTATTTTCCACCACCACCTTATTTGGATGGGTATAATGGTGTAAATAATAACCATATATGATTATTGTAAAGTGATATTTATTTTGAAATAGTATACATACACTCCAATACAATCCCACGATCATGAGAACGATATCATCGCTCGTGCGTACGTACGGACTACCGTCTCCACGCCGCGATAAGATTCATTTTCCACGTTAACCATTCACGAATTATTATAAAGTATATATAATAAGTAATAATGAAATATATGACATAATAATGATTCTTGATTTATGTGTATATATATGTATTTCATCTACTTAATTCCATTTAAGTCAATAAGGAAAAGAAAATAGCGTTCATGCGTACGAACGGTCTACCGTCTCCATGAACGGTGTATTTATTTCCTTTTAATGATCTAATATATATATATATATATATATATATATATATATTCTGAATATATATTATATATAAATCATTTTTTATATTCTGGAATTAATTAATCATGGTCTTAGTAATCATATGAATAATTACAAGTCAAAACACGGATGACAAATGAAACGATTTTACCCAAAACGCAATTTAACATGGAATTTACAAAAGAACGGGTAATATAAAGCCATAAGTGAACCATATATGATATCATAACAATGTGTATGATTCTGGAATAAGTAAATGAAATTATTTAAATCATTATATAGGAGATTCGGACACATACGAAGCAATTCAGACCTAAGGTAAGGGAAATATCACAATCTCATTTTTATCCGAGATTGTTTATACTTTGGTGTTTACTAGGGTGTATTTTATCATCAAAATCCATGTTTCCTAAATATGTAATATTATTTACATCCACCTACAATTGTTTAAATCCAATTTTACCCTTCGGTGAGTTTTTAGTAAAGGATATGAAAGGAATCTTTTGTCGTTTTATGTACGAGGTACTTTTTGACTTTTCCAACAAAAGTACGAGAAGAATGTTTTTTTAACTTATACGGAATGAATGGATTTTTAAAACATTATTTCCAAGAATCTTCCTTACAAATTTTAAAGTTTATTTTTATTCAACTTCTTTTTGTTTAGAATTGTATGACATGATAAGAAAGGAAAAGTGTTTTGGAAGCAGAAAGGATATTTTCCTCAAGAATGGAGTTCAAGTGTTTTATCAAAATTATTTTCCATCTAAGATAATAAAGGGTTCTGTTTCTATCCCTATTATTATACTGATTTTTTTATGTTGTGATGGAATTATTTTTAGGAATTCCTTTATCTTATATGAATTGTTTTATGATGTCATGATGTTTATGATTCCCATTTTTATTACATGAGTTATGCAATGATGTATGGTTTCTAATTTTGTGGCACACATAAGAATGATATCATTATGAGATGGGTGGGACCTATATCTCCCTCCAATGCATTGGGTATAGATTTTATATCTAATGAGATAGACATGGCTGGAACGGTAGGTTATACCGGTTCAGTGAAACAGGACTGAAACGAGGGGTGAACTCGGTTCAGAAAGGGACTTTTTCCACTAAGATAGTCTTAGCAATGAGTCTTGACTAATAAGAAATGATTCCCTATGATTATGTGTGTATGCAACAATGTTTCATGTTTTATGTTATGATTATTGGGATTACATTTCACTACTATGATTTATCCCATGTTATTAAATTATGATCTCTTTTGCAGGTTAAGATTTCCAAAAGATATGTTCTTATGAATATGATGTGATTGATATTTCTTTTATTTACCCTTACTGAGCATTTGAGCTCACCCTTTTATTTTTTCTTTTCCCCAGGACATAAAGAAAGGATTTAGGTTTTAAAAAAAGAAGATATTTATGGGAGATGTTGAATATCTTTCACCACAATTAGATGATTATATTCCGAGTTTCCAAAGACAGTAAACTATTACGGTCCTTGTGTGGGTGTTTTTGTTATGTACTAAGTATTCCGCAAAAGTAATGTAATGTACATGTACATCAGGATTAGGGTCTCTATAGTTGGTATCAGAGGAATGGTTTAGTCAACCATTGGAAACTAGGATGCAAAAATGTTAGTGAGATCCCTAGAGATATTTCTAAGGTATATCTAGGGATGTCCATAAGGATAAGTATACGTATAGGATACAGTCCTATAACTACGGTAACGATTATAGAAATTAACCTAAGATGTTAGATTTTGAGGGTACTCCCCCTTTATTATGTTTTTTTACCTAGCATGATTTTTGCCTATCACACTATTCTTTTTGGGTTTTAGACGATGGATGGAACCCGACGGAACCGTGTTGATCAATGCAATGGACAATGCAGTGATTGTCCTCATGAACAAACAAATGATATGGGAGATGGAGGGAAAAATCTTATTGCTATACTTACACAAGCTATGAATCATTCTGGACTTCCAAATGAGCAGAGAAGGGAACAATATTCTATTGATTCCTTCATGAGGCAACGTCCACCTTCTTTCAGTGGGTCTTCTGGTCCACTTATTGCTGAACAATGGATCAGTACTACTGAAAAGATATTTTCAGTTCTTCAATATTCTATACATGATTAAATCATCTTAGCAGTATATCGTTTGGAAGTTGAAGATGATAAATGGTGGAATCTTATCAAGAATACGAGGTAAAGAGATGGAATTGATTCCATGGAATGGGACAAGTCTAAGAACTTATTTTTAAATAAGTACTTCCCTCGTATTCTTCTATAAATGATGGAGAATGAGTTTCTTGAACTAAAGAAAAAGGATGATGAATCTGTTGGTATATACGAAGCGAATTTTATAAGGCTTGCAAGGTATACATCTGGATTTATCATCCAACCTAAAAGTAAAGTTGATCGATTCTTCAGTGGCTTAAAACCAAATCTTTGAAGGGAATTAGATATAAGAGACTTCAGTAGCTATGAAGAAATTGTGCATTGTGATATAAAGGTAGAAATGGAAGTTAGTGTTACTTATCCATCCATAGTTTTGACAAGAAACGAAAGATGGAGTTCAAGGAGATATCTAAGAATAATGGGGAAAAGAAGATGAATGTTTTCTTATGCTCAAACTGTGGAAAGAAGCATGGTGGAGATTGTCTTAAAGGGACTAGAAAATGTTTTAAGTGTGGAAATGAAGGTCATCGAGCAGCTGAGTGTTGAAGTAATGGAAAAAGGGTTTCTAATGATGTGAATAATGAAAAGACTGCAGAGAACGCACCAACAACACTCCAATGATTCAAGTGCAAGGAAATGTGGCATTATGCTAATAAATTCCCTAATCCAAGGGTTAGTGATGATCGATGTGAGCAACCACTTAAGGAAAAGGAAAATGGGAAGTCACATGCAATCACCATTGGCGATGTTGAATATGATTACGATGTGGTGGAATGATTAAGTGTTTATGTAATGGGATTCCAGAATAATGTTTTATATAGTATCGTGGAATATTAGAATATTTATGTTTTGTTCTAATGTGGTTTTCATTTGTACCGGTAACCATAGAATGTGATTGAGATATTTTTGGAAAAAAAGATGATATGCGCATAATGAAAGGAAAATGAGAAAATGAGATGTCTGACCAAATTCCTGAGCTCATGACTGATATAAGGAGAAGGTTATATCATGGTTTGAGTATATAGAATTTTTGGATTTTGGTATGTGGAAAGAGTAAACTTTTGACTGCATTCATGTTTTCACTATGGATCAATTAATTCTTCAAGAGAATACATGATTAAGGTATTCACATATTTGTAATTTGACCAACAAGATATATCTTATGATATATGGGGGATAAATGATGGCATTCACATGACTGTTATGTGACATTTCAAGTAATCATTTTCTTTATACCATGAGTTTGGACCGAAGTATTTTAGATAATCCAATAGATTGGAATGGATTATGTTGGACATAAGTTAGGAGAGAACTTTTTTCGACATTGTTGATGGGATGTTATAGTAATATAGCTTTAGAAAAAGGACAACCTGCAGGACGGGCGACGGCCCATCGTGTCGGACAAGGTTGTGGGAATCGAACCCACAACCGAAGTGCGACTGGCTTTTATCACCTACCACTAGCCTACAGGAAGTCCCTGTTTAGTAGAAACTAGTTTTATTATATTAAGAATCATGATATATGATGTATAATTCCATTTAAGGAACCATATATGATTAATCTTATTATAGATGGACTTATGTATTTTTAATATGTTTTATAACCTTTTGTTTGAGTCAAATGGAATGACCCATAATTCTATCACATGATCTGCTAACACTTCACAAATGAAAAATTCAACTTCATTTCTTTATGAGATGAAGTGGAAATTGTCCAAAGAACGACCAACAGTGAGACTATACCAAAATCATGATAGAATTTATTCTAATTCCAATTTCATCAACTATAGGGAAATGATCTTGAAAACCAAAAATGTTGTGCTAGTGCTCTTATATTTGATGAATCAGATGGTACCTTATATCGTCACAAATTTATGGCTTTGTGATTGCTGCCTTTTCCATAGCCATGTTCTCTGCCACTCTCCATCAGAACATGATGGTTAGATTTCTCTTCCATATCCATATTTTCACCTATTGGAAACCCAATGATTAGTTTATTTGAGTAACCGTTACGTTTCATAATTTTGTTTTTAAAGATTTTTTTGTATTACATTTTAGGATGTGGGTTTATATTAAAGAAACTTTCAAGTAGTAAACCATTTATAACCTCGACAAATTTCGAGGGAGAAATTCATTTTAAGGGGGGTAGAATGTAACATCCCGAGATTTTATGAAAAATATTTTTTTTAATTTAATTAATGTCTTTTGTTGTACGCTACACCAAACAAAGTTTGCACAACATTCATCCTTGACTTCCCTTGCATTACACGCAATCACGACCTTCCTCGATAGCGTGTGTAGTACGCAATACCGAGTTTCACAGAACAACGATATGCTATTAAAATATTATTAAAACTACCCGTTATGAATAGTAATAACCACTTTTGGAAATTTTGTAAATTTTATTTTTCAAAATGGACTTCATTTTTGAATTTGGAATATCGAAATTAGCTTAGGGTGATATTTTGGTACTTTTCGGATAACTTTCATTTTATGATGAATAATGAAAATTACTAAATTTTAATTGAAAACAACATTTTTTATCGAAATAATTAATAGTGATAAATTATTTATTTTAGTGGTTTTAATGTATATTTAGAATATATTTTTACAATTTAATACAATGTTGGTCATTGGATGTAATTTCACATTTAAACCAGACATAAACAAGTGTCAATCTTTTGATAGTTATTATTTGTTAAGAACACGCTATTTGTTTTGATGACGAGAATTGATTCTTAATTTAAGTAATGAAACTAATATGTTTTGAATTTGGTAAAATAGACATCATTTTTGAGTTCATAATATCAAATATAGCTTCGGCCTATTTTTTGGTATTTTTCTGGAAACATTCATTTTTTGATGAATAGTGAAACCACTAAGTGGTAGTTAAGAGAAATGAATTTTTCATAAAACTTAATTTTACCGCTTCTGTGAGTGAAATTCAAAAATCAGAGAGACATGGTTGATGTCAGTAAGTAAAATTTGGTTCAATGAGATGAAAATAATTTTTGGTGAATAGTAACTTTTTACTTTTTTACCACGGTTAAAAGTAAATAGGGTAATTAAGGGTAAAAATGATATTATTCTTACCCTAACACATGTAATAATTCTATTGGATAAGTGTAATTCGACCAAAAACAACCTTAGGAATAAAATATGACCATTTAGGCCCACTTGGATTAGATTTGGACATTTATTATTAATTTATTTAAAGAAGGTTTAAAATAGTTAAAATCAATGTCTAATAAGTAAATCATTTTTAATATAGGGTTATACATAAGATAAATTAGACTATAAATAGTCATTAGAAATCTAAAAATATTTCCTACATAATGGTATTTTATTTGTAATTTTTAGACATTATATAAGTTAATTTATTGATTACACAGAGATGATGCAGTAATTATCTTATTAATGAAATATTGACATAGTTGATGTATAAATACCCAAATAAATGTAATTTCAGACTTTTTATGAATTCCACTAATTTTATAGATTAATATGACATTTTAGTATTGATTTAATTAACTTATTTTGAATTAATAATTCTATTATGATTTTCACAAATATTAATTACTAAATAGTGTCAAAATTGACATAAAATAGTTTTTAAAACAAATATTAAATTAGTAATTGTTATTTTATTCCTAAAAATCTAAGGGTCGGAAAAATTACATATATAATGTTATATATATTAATAATAAACAACTTGGGGTTCGTTTGGCTTATTATAGTATGTTTATTAACCTTATAGTATAAGAACACAAGAAGACACGGTAAAAGTAAAATTATTTAACTTAATGTTAAATCTAAATGATAAGGTTAAAATAGGAACCTAAAATTGTATAAATTCTATTGGATGATAGGATTTCGACCCATCCCCACCTTAGACTCTAAAGAAATCAATTTTGAGATATTTATAACCGAACATGACTTTATAATAAAATAATATTTTTAGTTTTTCCAAAGGATCCCCTCTCCTCCGTTATAAAAGGGCACCTCCTCCCTCTCTTCCTCACACCACTTGGAGACTTCATGATCCGTCAACCCCTGCAAAATTCCCTTATCCACTTCCCTAGAAACATCCTAGAGGTTCTGGTCTTCCTCAAAGACCAATTTTTGTGCCCTAAAAGGAGATCTCAAAGAGCTGCTTCAAAGAAGAGGTAATGTCTGTTACCGATTCTTTCATCTTTATTTCTTCTTCCAATTATTATTCATAGGTTGTTTCATTATGAAGTCATAACATCAGTATCAATTATATACTGATATGTTATTATAATTATGAAACAACATTATTTAACCATCTATCCATCCTACGGAAAATGAAATCACCGCGCGTGCATATGTACGGAATACCGTCTCCATGTCACGGTGTAACATATTTTCCACCACCACCTTACTTGGATGGGTATAATGGTGTACATAATAACTATATATGATTATTTTATAGTTATATTGATTCTGAAATAGTATACATACACTCCAATACAATCCCATGATCATGAGAATGATATCATCATTCATGCGTACGTACGGACTACCGTCTCCACGACGCGATGAGATTCATTCTCCACGTTGACCATTCATGAATGATTATAAAGTATATATAATAAGTAATAATGAAATATATGACATAGTAATTATTCTGGATTTATGTGTATATATATGTATGTCATCTACTTAATTCCATTCAACTCAATAAGGAAAATAAAACAACGTTCATGCGTACGAACGGCCTACCGTCTACATGAACGATGTATTTCTTTCCATTTACTGATCTAATATATATATATATATATATATATATTCTGAATATATATTATATATAAATCATGTTTTATATTATGGAATTAAGTAATCATGATCTATGTAACCATATGAATAATTACAAGTCAAAACACGAATGATAAATGAAACGATTTTACCCAAAACGCACTTTAACATGGAATTTACAAAAGAACGGGTAATATAAAGCCATAAGTGAACCATATATGATATCATAACAATGAGTATGATTCTGGAATAAGTCAATGACAATATTTAAATAATTATACAGGAGGTTCGGACACATACAAATCAAATCGGACCTAAGGTAAGGGAAATATCAGAATCTTATTTTTATCCGAGATTGTTTATACTTTGGTATTTACTGGGGGTGTATTTTATCATCCACATCCATTTTTCCTCAATATGTAATATTATTTCCATCCACCTAAAATTGTTTCAATCCAATTTTACCCTTTGGTGAGTTTTTAGTAAAGGATATGAAAGGAATCTTTTGTCATTTTTTGTGCGAGGTACATTTTGACTTTTCTGACAAAAGTACGAGAAGAATGATTTTTTAACTTATACGACATGAATGGATTTTTAAAACATTATTTCCAAGAATCTTCCTTTACAAGTTTTCAAGTTTATTTTTAATCAAATTATTTTAGTTTAAAATTGTAGGACATGTTATGAATGGAAAAGTGTTTTTGAAGGAGAAAGGATATTTTCTTCAAGAATGGAGTTCAAGTGTTTTATCAAAATTATTTTACATCTAAGATAATAAAGTGTTATATTTCTATCCCTATTATTACATTGATTTGTTTTTCTTGTGATGGAATTATTTTTATGAATTCTTTTATCTTATATGAATTTTTTATGATGTCATGATGTTTATGATTCCCATTTTTATTACATGGGTTATGCAATGATATATGGTTTCTAATTTTGTGGCACACATAAGAATGGTATCATTATGAGATGGGGGGCCTAAATCTCCCTCCAATGCATTGGGTAAAGGTTTTATATCTCATGAGATAGACATGGCTGGAATGGTAGGTTATACCGGTTCAGTGAAACAAGACTGAAACGAGGGGTGAACTCGGTTCAAAAAGGGACTTTGTCCACTAAGATAGTATTGGGAATGAGTCTTGACTAATAAGAAATGATTCACTCTCATTATGTGTGTATTCCAAAATGTTTAATGTTTTATGTTATGATTATTGGGATTCCATTGCACTACTATGATTTATCCCATGTTATGAAATTATGATATCTTTTGCAGGTTAAGATTTCCAAAAGATATGTTCTTATGAATATGATGTGATTGATATTTCTTTTGTTTACCCTTACTGAGAATTTGAGCTCACCCTTTTATGTTTTTTTCCCCAGGACATAAAGAAAGGATTTAGGTTTATAAAAAAAAGATCTTTATGGGAGATGTTGAAGATATTTCACCACGACTAGAATATTGTATTCTGAGTTTCCAAAGACACTAAACTATTATGGTTCTTGTGTGTGTGTTTTTGTTATATACAAATTATTCCGCAAAAGTAATGTAATGTCCATGTACGTCAGGATTAGGGTCTCTACATTCTTTAAATCAAAAAAGATGATAATTAACCCTTAATAACATTGACCATTTGTTTAATAATCTATTCTAGGGCAATGTAAACATTCCAATTTACTTATTCATAACCTCCATATCTTTATACAAACATCATTATCTCAATGTTAGGAATTAATCAAGGGTTAGCATCCCCTAATAAAAACATCACTTTTATATGTCATCATATCCATTAAAAATGTCTTTTTCAATTCTTAATGAAAATTTAGAATGAAAAAATTATATATATCACGATTAATGTAACACAATCATTGAATTACAAATAATAAATACATCATTCTCCAATGATTATTCTTAATCCATTACTCAGAATTTATCAATTTTTTACATCATACCAAATTTACTAGAATATGTAATATGTATCATGTATTAAGGTTCCTTAATATTAAATTATTCATAAATCTTATTCTTAATGAAAAAATTCTAGAAGAGCATGATATACCTCTCTCATATCGTTTTCAGTCTCCTTATCATAAGAATTATAACCATTACTAATACCACCATCTTGATTCTCATTATGATATATCCACATGGGAAATATATTTTAATAATTCCCATAATTTCCCTATATAAAACATAATATGTTAACCATATTGATTTTAGTTTTATTAGTTTAAAAAACCACAAAGCGCATGTTGAGGAACACATATCACAGAATAAAACATCAATATCGTAAAAATAGTCACATATATTACTTCAGAATCATGACGTATACATTATTATTCAATGAAATACTAGGTTTATAAATTTTTATTCATATTATTTCTCAACATAAATCTTTTACGATTGTTAATAATGGGTTTTTTATTTCCCAATGAAAATCCTCCGTGAATGTCAAACTAGTTGTGTAGTAAGAACCATTTTTGTATACCAGGTTTTTCCAAGCCATTCCCAACACACATTGTTAGAGTTCTTACACATAGGTAAATTTGTACCCAATCCATGAAAAAGTTTATTATCCATACATGTATATATTGCTTGTAAAGAACACACTCTATCCTATAGAAAAATTCATGGACATTTTCCTAATCTTTAAATTGTTCTTATACATATACCTGGAGATATTCATAGAGTTATCCATTGAAATATTCCATGGTATCTTGCTAAAGAATACTCATAAATGTTTTCATTGGTTAACAAAACCTTTTCTGTGGTTCCATCTTTACCAACATAGATTTATATTACATAGACATTATATTACATTTTTTGAATACATAAAATATTAAAAACAAGACTCCCAAATATTGTATTAGTCATGTGAATTGGGAATTATGGAAGCATAAACACTGGAATATAATTGAGAATAATTATCTCCCAGTAATTTCTTCATGAATATAAAATATCATATACTCATCCTAATTGATAAATATTTTTATGACTTAGGAGATGAAATAAAAAACAAGTGAGGCTAGATACTCTCATAGGGTAAAAAAGGGAGACATGTAAGAAAAATACTGATCATAGTTTTATGATAACATGGTCATAACATAAGATGATATTACACTATATATCAATTATTATAATCCTGAATAGTCTAATTAATCATGGTAGTTCAAAATACATGAATTGCAAGGGAATTTGGAACAAATTACATGAAATTATATCATCAGAATAATACATTGAATAGTGGAATACATTAACATGTGATATCATTCCACATATAACAATAATCATTTTTATAACACACCAAATTAATTTAGGGGATCTAGGCCTACATGGAAAGAAACACACCACCATCCCTATATATAGTCTAATCATTGTGATGGACCAGTTTCCCCTATCTTCCCTTAGTGTATCACATTTACCCACAATCGACATTCATGGAGACAATACATACTGGGTGGGACACACCACCATCCCAAGTCATAGTCTTTTCCTAGAATGGGATTGGGTTTCCCCATATTCACATAGTATATAATGCCTATTAAAATGATTCCAATTATTATCTCATGAGATATAAAACACTACCTGTTTAATTTGATAGAGATATACGTCCCAATAATCTCATTATAAAATCATTTATACATGTTCCATAAGATAATAAAAAAGTAATCTTTGCAGGACCAAAAATTAGATTGGTTTTATAAATACCCTATAATAATCCCAAGAAGACAAATGGGTGCATAGTCCTGAAATTATATCTCATCCTATGGAAAAAGATTGTTTCTAATAACATCATAAAATTATAACCCATGAAATGAAGCATTTTTAAAAAGCATAAAACTCATGGAATACGAACAAGATCTATAAACATCATTTTATCGTAACATTATCTATTCAGAGAATGAATTTTATTGTATGCATTGAATCATTACATTTAAGGTAATATGTAACATCAAAGGATGTCATAATATATGAGAAATAATTTTGTGAGAAAAATACACATTCATATATGAAAGGTTTATTTTAAAACATAAAACCCTTTAAAAATGTTTCTTTAAAATAAACATGAAATATTATAATGAAGCATTGAAAAGATTTTGGAAAACATTTTCTTTGAAAATATATAATGGCGAAATGATAATATTTTGAAAACCATTTTTAGTTCAAATTTTAAAATGAAAATTGAAAATGTTTTGAATCAATGTTTACATTAAAAAATCTGAGGGATTCATGAAATCTCTATGAACAACCTTCTACATTTAAAATTCAAATAAAATTAATCAAATTTTGAAAACATTTTTCTTGAAAAACACTATAAAAAATTAAATTTATCTAATATTAATAAATATTTTTATTAAAAAATAAATTTTTAGTCTTTTAAATGATGATTTAATAGAATTATGGTCATGAAAAACACTAAATCAGTACATATCGAACATTCATTTTGCATTGTTAATTTTTTTTAAAATAGGACCGCTCGAAGAAAAAGAATATTATTTTTTTGAAAAAATTTTCTAAATATGTACAACATGGGTCAATTTTTTTTAATTACAATATGTTAATAGTAGAATATTTTTTGAAAACATTAAAAAAAATATGGTTTTGAAGGGAAACATATTTCTGACTGAAGAGAAAGGTAAAGATGGGATTTCATGAAAGCATTTTCAATGTTATATTAAATATGAAAAGGTGTAATTTTTTTATTAATATAGAATAATAATAAAATGGATATGTAAATACCCATAAAATTAAGTATAATTGGTATATTATACAATCATGTGAATTAAATACACCACATAAAATTAGTGAGCAGTGAATAAGATATGTATCTCATGGAAATAAAAAGTGAGATGAAATCCCCTTACCTTGTGTCATGGCTCTCATCATACTCATTAAAACATCATATATAATAAATATAAGTTGGATACAGATATATAAAAAACCATAATATTATATATAATACCATATATATTTAGATTTTGACTTATTTTACCCACATACTATCATTTTTTTGTTAAGGTTTCACTTCCAGAATTATTCACCTTGATTTTTTGCAAATGCCCAATTTTTTTTTCTTTAGTAACTACTCGTATTAAATGATTTCCATAATTCAAATGATGATATATATATCATTTATATTATTTCAATGTGTTTTATAATAATATATATAATAAAAAATTATTAAAATGAAATACATTTTTAAAGAAGACGGTATGTCATACATACATGTGAATATTGTTTTCATTTTATTATTCTATTGATATAAAAGAAGGAAATTATATATATGTTTGTATTTATACAATCACATGAAATTAGTATTATTAATTCATATATACCACATAATTTAACTTAAAAATATTTAATATAGTTGATGTAGTCTGTGAATTAATCACATTTATTTGGAGGGGCGACAGTCAACACTTCCCCAAATGAAATTATCATATTTACACATGATAAAATGAATAAAGGAATGTAAAAAATTAAAATTACATACGAATAACTAAATTATAAATATCCTTTATATATATATATATTATAGATATAGTGTCTATCATAACTTAAACAATGATAGGCAGTGAATTAAAAATGAAAATTCATCATCTCGTGATGTGGTAGTTGGTCCTTCATGTAAACAATATGTTCGTTACACATTAGATGAAAGTGTGTGTAAGTGTTAGTAGAAACCATAGCATAAAAAATATCCTATTGTAATGTGGATAATGTTTTTTTATATATTAATATAATATTTATTGTTTAGTGAGTTGATAATTGAAAATAATAGAAATGATCTTGAAGGTGCACATTTTCTCTCCTTTGGGTAACTCTATTTGGATTTCACCAAAGGGATTCCTCGAATTTCATTATTCCTAAAAGGTGGATTCAAGGAGAAAGGTATAGATGTTGTGAAATGTGTTGGTCAAATATTGGATGATCATGATTGGTATGATATGTGTGAATAAGAGGGGGAGGTGGTGTGATTTTATAGGAAAGGGAGGGGACACATTTGTCATTTTAGAAAACAAGTCACGTATAACCATGTTTTTTCTTAAAAAATAAATACAAGAAAAAAAAAGAAATAATGTAAGGATTGTGGACCAAATATAGACCTGAAATATCTTTTCGACATGTGGATATGTCATTTATGCCATTTTGATTAAGGTTTACTCTTTTGTTTAATTAATTTTTTCTCAATCGATATAATTAATTTTAATAACATTCACATATATTTGTAGAGGACAACTAATTATAAATTATATTAAATTATAAATTTATACGTTTAAATATATGGAATTAATTTTTAGATATTCCAACCACAGAATCTATATAATACTATTTATATTTATTCCCACATAGGATACGACAAAACGAGGTTTAAAATTAAAAATATCAAAAATATTATTATTCTTTTAGTCAATTACAACGTAAATTTGAGTGAAATGATCTAAAATGAACTAATTGATAAAAAATGATAAAATTGAACATTAAAACCAGTATAAAATAAAATATTTTCCTAAAAACGAATTATATAAAAATTAGTTTTGAATTTTATTTTAATATTTTCAACTATTCATTAAATAATGAAATATCAGAAAAAATACCCAAAATTTACTCTAACCATATATTTTCCAATTTAAATGTTGAAATTTATTTCAAAATATATAATCCATAAAAGTTCCAAAAAAACATTTATAAATAGGTTATCGGTTAAAATTCAGAAAAAATGCCATAATAAAACTATAGTATTTTATGCATAAACTTGGGTTTGTTTTTAGCTTATGCCTATGAAATATTTTGGATGAATGTCAAAATATATTAATAAAAAAATTAATAAGTATATATATATATATGATATTAATATAAATCAATAATTTTAATTAATTTAATATATTATAGTAAATTATCATTGTGGGTTTTAAAATAATAATATTTTATTTGTATTCAAAATTATTTCATATTCTTTTATAATTCATCTCAAACTAATGAATTTATTTTCTGTTTTTATAAAGCATATATTTTAGGATGTTAGTTAATGAATTTCATAACCACTAATTTAAGAGATAGATTATTTTAAATATTATTTTAATAATATATCATTATCATTTTTCAGTCTTGAATGTCACACAAGCCATCGAGGAAAGTCATTGTTGTGTGTAAAGAATGTTATCCTTGGTGTTCTGGGAAGAGAAAGATAAATTTTTTGTTTCATATATGGTATGATTATGAGGGTTTTTTGTATACACAATAAAAACATAGTGATTTAATATAAAATAAATTATATTTTATGTTCATTAAAATAAAAAATATGAAAATTTTATATATAATATGAATAAAATAATTAAAAAATCATAGGTTATTACAAAAATCATCTCTCTGATAAAAATAAAGTAACTCCAGAGGCACTATAAACATAAAACATACTGGACATGAAATATTATAAAAAAAAATCACAAAACCCATCCAATCCATTCCCACGTGTCTATCTTACATTATCATGTAATCAGACTGTATTATGATGGAACCCTCAAGATTAAATGACATAAAATTCAACTAGATAATCTTATTTATATCTAGGATTTCCTAAACATGATTGACCTTTTTATACCATTCCTCTACCTCTTGAGTTTCATTAATACACTTAATGGATGATTTATTATTGTATAAGAACTTCTATGATCAAACATTTTATCCTATAGATCCTGGTTTTACCTCAAAATCATCTCTCTAGACTTTCCCAGAATAATATTTGATAGTATTAACTACCCAAACAATAGCATTGATAAAATATTTTTATATATGAGGATTATCTTTTAGATCATTAACATATACACTTATATAAATAATATCGAAGTCATCTCAAATTCAAAATATTGTACACTAATAAAAATAACCAGATATTATTATAATAATATTCAAAGTAGAAAATAAAAAAAGAGATTAAGATCATGATCTAAAAATCGGAGAAACACATCAAATCATCCCATGGTAACATTAGTATCATCA
This sequence comes from Viscum album, assembly GCA_963277665.1. Lineage (NCBI taxonomy): Eukaryota > Viridiplantae > Streptophyta > Magnoliopsida > Santalales > Viscaceae > Viscum > Viscum album. Next base: position 1,028,972,760 of record OY728125.1, read on the forward strand.
TGACATGATCTAGCCAGACATTCACTATAATCTCTCTCCCAAGTCCCAATAATTCAATATAATGTCTTCCGAATTTCAAAATAAAATCACTCTAGAGATAGAACACCACTAGTACCAAACTATGATAAAACCGACATGGATACCCTAAACATAATGGAATAAAAGCCAAATTTACCAACCCTTAATGAAATTCATGATCCCTTCAAGAAGACATATAGCCCATTAGCCTCAAAAAATCAAGGGAATGCCTTCACCCATCTTGAAGCTGAAAATATGACATATATATATAAAAGTTATTCAATATATGAAGAACCCATGCATTTATATTTCATCATAGATAGATAACGGATGTTGTGATAGAAATGAAACGATATTGAAAGAATCTCAATGATACAACTCAAACAATAAATGATAATAAAACTATATTAGCTACTCCAATAGTATACCTATGATATCATGGGAATACTCTAGCCATATCAGTATCTATTACCAAAACCCAATTGATTGAGAACATTTTTTCCACCCTACAACTCCATTTTTTCATGCATCAAAATACATGACAAGATCTATGGACCACTAAAGAGGTGTGTACGGTACAATATTTCAGGACTTGTAGAACCGAAACATGGTATTTCCTTACAATCCTATATACAATAATCCATAAATTCCCATGATTAATGAAAATAAGTCATGAAATATATTTTATAAATTTCTATATCAAAATCATGGAATGAAATTTAATTTCCCCATTTTAATAAATTTCTAAACAAAGTAGTTAAATTAGTTTCAAATAAATTTTTATAAATATATGAAATAATATATCTCAAATAAAAAATCATGCATCAAATATCATATGATTTCAATAATAATAAAACCAATATAGTACAAGACAATGTATAAGTAACATCATGCCCATGACCACACTATGTCAGAACATATAAGAATCTAATACCCAGACAAGAAAAAAAAAAGTGAGTCAATTCATTAAATGGATGAACGTAATACATGTAATTTAGTAATAAATAATAATTTGATCCTTTTCAATACAAGCTACCATGTAACTAAAAAAACTGACATATGGAGAAGTGGAACACCCCATGTGTGAACCCTGCAACTGTATCAACATACGAGGCCTATTAATAAAACATTATCCTATGTACAAATTGATTCTCATGTTCTATATTTCATATCCTTTTAATAAAACAATTTCATTTCATTTATTCTTTAAAACAATTATAAATCTATTTCAAAATTCTTCTAAAAGACTTTTTCATTTACAAAAGCTAGGGTAAAACATAATTTTTCAAATAATAATATCCAAAAACACACAAATCATTCGTTAAAATTATTTTATAAAATATTTTATAAATAACAGTTTAATAATGTTTATACAATATAGGCTAGATGTAACACCCCAACCCCACTAGACCGGAGCCGGTGCATTAGTGCTTTGTTTAGCATGATTAAAAGGAATCAAAACCCAAATTACCAAGTATTTTCATAGTTTTGAAAAATTAGATACATACATATAACTAATATTACATTTCAAATGGTATCTAAATACAACAGATAACAAAAACTAATAGAATGCATCCATGAGAAATCAATTAATGGTCCCCTATTCTTAACATGTTGAATGTAAATAAATGAAAGAGGTGAGCTAAAATGCTTAGTAAGGGTTTCAAAGAGTGAAATAATGAAAAAATAATAACTAAAACATAAAAAATAACTCATAGTCAATAAGGAATGGTGAGTAAATGAAAAAATGTTCTTTTAATAAACTGATAATGAAACAATATCCAAAGGATTTGTCAAAGTGAAAACAACATGGAATGTTATAACTGAAAATTAATAAAGATAATGATTATTAATTAGATTACATGTATCATGAATATGATATCATAATACCATTGAAATGGTTTAATTTTGTGGCTAGAACCCCCTTTGATTTTTGTAAATAAATTTGAAGGGTTTGTCGCCAACAGATTTTCCTCATGAGACATGTCGATCCATCGAGGGGATATAGAGGGCCCCAAACACCACTTCATGTACAAATAATTATTTATATATAGATTAAATACCTTCTAAATATACCTATATATATGAGGATACAGATTCGTTGTACGATGTTGACATAAATAACGATACTTTCAAATGCTACCATTGAAATATTCTTGGGGAAATAATCCTTAATCATTCGAAACTGTTCATACCCCCTTTAAACATTCAGATACTAATCCATTTTAATATAATAAGAATGAGGATACTCTAGATATAATATACCAAATATATGTACATACACCACGATAATGAAATATTTCATGGGCAAGGAATATATCTCGAAAAGTTAAAATGTGAGGGGAAAAATCTATTTTTTCTTTAGAAATAATTGTTCCTTTGGTAAATCATTTGTATTCTCCAGAAATATGGTTTTAAACATTTATATCCCAAAATAGAAAATGAAAGTTAATTGATATTAAATTTAAGGAATACATTATGTCCTATTTGATGATAAATCATGTAAAAAGTGATTTTAAAGAATCCTTAGAATTAATACATTTTACGGTGGTTTAAGGAATTAATTAATGAGATATTAAAGCAGAAATGAATGTTTTCTTTGATAAAACTAGAAATGATCCAAAATAGAATGTTTCATGTTTAAATTTTTTATGTAATAAGATAAAAATGGATTAAAACTGATTATACAGTAAACATCAAAAAGGTATAAATTTTAGAAGTTCCTTGAATCAATCATGCATTTTTGGAAGAATTTTTGAATGATAATTTTAAAACATGATACATTGCACAAGATAATAATAGATTATGATTGGTAAAAATATATATGAAATTATCATAGAATATATGAGGATTATATTTGAAGAAAAAATAATTTCATTAAACTGAATAGAGAATAAGAGAAATCAAAATTAAAATGGATGTTCGTGTATAAAATACTTACTACTTTGTAACCAATTGAAGCCTATAACCCAAAAAAGTAGTTATAAAATGATAGATTTAATACCATTAAAATAAATAGATTTATGATATGAAACATCAATTATATGTATACATACACCATACAAAAACAATATTAGTGAATACGAAATATCTCACAAAGATGGAAGTGGGATGAAGAAACCCTTACCAAGAACAAATCATTAGATTGAGAACGAATCAATGATATTATTATATGATAAAAATATAAACCCACACACTAAATGTGGATATAATTAATAAATAAAACATATGTCATTCATACATATATTGGTAAAATACAAAAAACAATTACATTGATATTAAACTCAATGAATTGAAATTGAGTTAAGATATCCCTTACATTAAGCTTGAAGGTGTTCTTGATTGTTCATAGAGACATGAATAATAAAATTAACATCATTAAATAATAATTAAATAACTTCATAAACATGAAACTGATATTTTATAACCATATTAGGTTCATTCATTACGTTTTTTATGGGTTTTAAGATATTCAATTTATTTTTTTGGAAGCATTTTCTCCCTTGGTTTTCATGATATGATTACTTGTATTCATGAATGTATTTTTCTTTAAAATGTGGTCAAACATTCAGAATTTCAAATATATATTATTACTAAAATAAAAAATATATAATTGAAATTATAATGATTTTGAATTATATACTAGAGGATGATTCAGTAGTTAAAAGTAATTTATAAATGCTTGGATTAACTTTTCCGATTTTGTATCTAATGAACTGGTTTTGTTTTATTTTATTTTATTCTAAGTATGTAAGGATTAAAGAATATTGAATAAGGTAAAAAAAACTTTTATGATCTAGTTCAACCATCAAAATGGTATCATGTTCAGTATTGAGGATTGTAATGAAAATTGAGAACCCATCTTCCATGAGTGTGATAATTTAACACATCTCGGATGGTGTTCGCAATTATAGTATAACATGAGGGGGAAAGAGAGACGATGATGAAATATTCCAATAGAATAATAAAATTCCAGTTTATGTAAGTTAATATATTTATCATATCATTTGTATGAGGAGATATGAGTAATGAAGTAGAAAAAAAAGGAACTCAAAATATACGAAAATTGTGAAATCTCTCAGGAAAATTCGGCAGCCTAAGGACATCACTTAAAATTTAATAAAATAGTTTTATTAGAGAAAGGGGAAATCTCATCACTCATAAATAATATGTCATGTAAGGGGGATATGGAATAATTTATCATAATCTAATCTAAAGGAAATTAAAAAGAAAAACATAATATGAAAGAAAAGAATGAAAACAAAATAGGATGTTTACCACTTGATCTCTTATACCTGAGATCCTTTTTAAGGCCTTTGGTTTTGGTCTTTTGGTGAGACTAGCTACTCTATGACATCAGGAAGAGTCTTGGGAGGAATATTTGGCCAAAAATAGGTAAGGATGAATCCTCGATAGGTGTGTGATGAAGTGGGGAATGAGGGTTGTATTGATAGTTGATGAGAGGAGGTATTTTTCACTATTTTAATCTTTATTACAATATTTTTGCTCAAGACTACGAATATTATTAATTCATTTGACCAAAAATACTAATAATTGAATGTGAGTTTGATCCATGTGGTATTAAATCAAATAATATGTCATAAATAGTATATTATAAAAATAATTTTTATATACGGTATTTTACCATATTTCAATATTCATCAATAATTTAAAATTTTCAGCAAAATATGAAAACATCACCCTAACAATTGCTCAATGTGTCGATTTCAAAAATGAACACCATTTTTGCAAAATAATTTTCTATATATTTTTAATATAATTTTTATATCAAATATTAGTTAATTAGAAAAATAATAATGTTACAGGTATAATTAGTTTTATTTCACATTGAAAAATAAATTATGATCTCATCATCCTATTACCTAAAGAAATTAAAATAATGTTATGTCTTAACTCTTTATATGGGTCATATTACTATATATATTACTATTCGGAAGGTCATTTTACTATTAATCAAAAAACAATCGTGTTTCTATCAAACTACAAATGAATTTCTAAAAACAACTCTAGATGGCCATTTTCAGAAATTCAAAACACAGAAGAGGCAATGTTGTACTTAACGACTGGATTATAAAATGTTTTGTTTTGTAGGGACTCAGTTTTTCATGCATTCTAAAATTAATATTTTTGTAAATTATCAGGGTGTTACATTATTCCATCCTTACAATAATATCTTCATAAAATTTTGAAATTGAACATTGAAATTTAATGGTTCATACATGCAAATTCACTTGTGGGAAACCCACTTCAAGAATACAGTTAAAATATCATATTAATAAAAATAAGGGGAAATGCATCGAATATAGATAAAAATTTAATTCTAATTGGATGACCTGGTCATGGAATAATAATCAAACAATAATGTAGTGAAATTAATATCTAAAAACCACTTTTGATGACCAACTTAAACTATTTTTAAATAGTAAAAAATTTGAAAAATATAACAATTCAACAAAATATAATGAAGGTATCTAAATTTCCATGATGAACTTATCATTAATCATTAATCAACAAGACTCAGATCTATAATTCACATTCCAATCATGGGAATAACACAATCATGTATCCTCTTGAAATATGAAAATATCATGAATTACCATAAAAAAATATTGGAAACATGAAGTCATCTACATTCCTAATATAAGATACCAATTATTAGATATATTTCTTAAATCCAAAAGTGTTGTGAACTCCATCAATGATATTTTAGACCACTTCTCGACAATTCAAAAATCAGTTCCACGGTAGTCAATTTTTATCCAATTAAGTCATTTCATCATCATTATCTCAACATCATATATATATATATATTAAGGTTTGTCATTCCCTCAATTATATATATATATATATATTTTTACAAGTTTATCTTTCTTCTGAATCTCTTTTCCTTTGTACAATTCATCATACAACCCCCACGCATTAATGAAATAGTATTGTAGTAAAATCATTATTTATATCATAATTGATATAACCAGTATATTACTAACAAAATATTTAAATGAAATGATTCTTGAATAGGAATATTAATCATTCTACTTCATCTAGAATGGAGTCATAACTAAATCATTATCCAAAACTATAATTTTGTGTATATTCTTTTAACTATTGGGACATTGGTTAGCATAGTGTCACATCTCCTTGCTGACGAAGCTTTGTAAATTTGAAATCATTTTATTACCCTATAAATCATGAACAAGGGGTTCCTTTTTTCTACACGTATAGCATGATCCCATTCCCATCATTAATTTACCATGGTGATTCTTTCCACAATTTTGACATGTGGGAAAACTATTCTTTCCCTTCTTCCCTATGTCCCTCTATTTCTCTTCAATCCTATTGTTATATTTTATCCCTTCAAATCCACAAGACTTAGAAATTTCTTTATATTCCTTGTTGAAACATGATATTATTTCCTCCTATAATGAGGATACTTGGGGGAAAATAATCTTTTTAAAATATTTCTTAATAACATTAGATATATAATCATTCTTACGCCATACATCATTTGCATTGGTGAAGTTCTTATTCCTTATGCTTGGCACCATTTATAATCAATTTCCATATTATATATTAGATCATAAAATGATGATCTCCCTATAATATAAACATGGTATATAAAAAATCATATTTTTAAGAATCATAATTCCTAGAACGACAGTCTTTGGTCACTTTGGGGGAATAAATCCTCATTAATTGTCGGCAAATAAAATGTATATTATCATATTCATACACCCAGGAGTTTCAAAAAAATTGTACAGAAAAGCCCGTTGACATGTACTGGGGTACCCCAGGTCATGCCTTGAACCTCTTGTTAAAGTTTTCATACCTAGGTACATCTATTACAAATCCATCTCTTCTTTTTTGTATGCAGGTAGGGATATATATCCTTGAAAGTTATAGATAATATATTCCTTCCCAAATTTATATGATGTTCTGGTTTATTTATCCTCATAGACCATCTTCTGGATTTTTTTCCAAACCTATTTTTTTAAATCTAGTTTCCATGGTTTCTACAAAACATCATATGATACCAAATATAACACCCCGACACCTCTAGACTGGAACTAGTTCACTACCAATTAAATTTGAATGATTACAAGGAATAAAATCATATGGTAATGAGTAGTCTAGCATTCATGAATAAAATAGATACATACATGTAACTCATATTACATTGGGAAAGGAATAAAAAAACTAGAGAACACAAACTAATAGACTGCATGCATGATAACTCAATAAATGGTCTCATATTAATAACTTGTTGAAGATAATCAAATGAACTGAGTGAGAACAATTGATTAGTAAGGATTACAAATAGTGGAAGCATGAATCAATAATAACTAAATCATAAAAAATTATGCATAATAAATATGGCATGGTGAATAAATAAACACACACACACCTATATTAAAATGCGAATGAAACAACACCCATAGAATTTTCCATAGAAAAATACATATGGATAGTAATAACAGAAAATGAATAAATATAATTATTATTAATTAGACATCATGTATCTAGTACATGATACCACAATACCATTGAAACAGTTTATGTTTATGGTTAGAAACATGTCTGATTTTTAGAAACAATCTTGAAGGGTTTATTGAGAACTGATTTGTCTCGGGAGACCTATCGTTGCTTCGAGGAGCTATATTAGGCCCCACCCGCCACTGCATGTCCAAATAATTATTCATATGAAGATTTAATTCCTTCTCCATATCTATTTATATTTTTGGATATATATTCATCAAAGTATATTGACATAAATAAATATAATTTTAAATGAAACCATTAAAAAATTCTTGATGAATTAATCCTTAATCATTCCAAAGTGTCTCAAACCATCTTAAAATATTCAAATAATATTTCCTATGAATATCATGGATTTAATGAGACTCAAGATATTATATACCAAATGGATGTTCATACACCACCAAAAATATATAAGTGGTGAAGAAGGAATATATCTCAAAAAGATATGGTTTGAGGGTAAAATTCCATTTTACATTTGAATGAAGATTTATTTTGGTAAATAATTTGTATTTGTAATAAATATTGTATTAAACATGTATATACCAGAAAAATAGGTAAGTAAATTGAGATTAATTTTTCATAATAAATGATATCCTACATAAGTAAAATGAATTAAAATATTATTTTAAATATGCTTTAGAATTAAAATATTTTATGGCTATTTAAAGATTTCATTAAAGAGATTTTAAAGTGAAAATGCATTTTTCATTCATAAAAAGAGAAATGATCCAAACTAAAATTTTTAGGTTAAATTTTTTTTATTTAAAATGAAAAAAATGGATTAAAACATATTATATTTTGAACATCAAAATAGTTAAGAGTTTTATAATCACCTTGAATAAAGCTTTAATTTCAGATGTATTTTTGAATGATTATTTTTAAAAATGTAGCATCCAACAAAATAAAGAAGTATTATAATTAGTACCCAAATATTTGAAATTTATAGATAATTTATGATTAGTACGTATGAATAAATAAGGATTTCATTGAGGTTAATAAAATATAAGAGCAACCCAAATGAAAACGGAGTTTGAGGTAGAAAATACTTACTATTTTGTAACTAATTGAACCCTAGGCCCCAAAATTAATATTCATCAAATGATACATTGAATATCATAAAAATAAATAGATTCATGTTATGAAACATCAATGTGTAGTATAAATACACAATATAGATGTAATTATTGTGAATACAGAATATCTCAAAAATATGGAAGTGGGATGAAGAAAACCTTACTAAGAACGTATCATTAGATTGAGGAAAAATCAAAGACATAATTATTTGTGACAAAAAAACCCAAAAATTAAAAGATGAAATATTTATTAAAACAATACAAGGTCATTCATACATATTATGGTAAAATAAAAAAACGAATATCATTAATATTTAACTCAATAAATGGAAATTGTGTTAAGATATCCCTTACCATAAGCTCGAAGGTTTTCTTGATTGTTCATAACGACCTGAATAATAAAATTTAGATTCATTATCTAATAATTAAATTACACTATAAACATTTAATAGATATATTATAACATTATTAGGTTCATTAATTACATTTTGATGGGTTTTAAGTGATTCAATCTTATTGAATTGGAAGTATTTCCTCCTTTGGTATTCTTGATCAGTTTACTTGTATTCAAGAATTGAAGTTCTTTTGATGTGTGGATAAACATATATAATTGTTAATATATATTATCAGTGACATTAAGGTTATTTAAATTATCTTATAATGACTTTGGGTTATATAATAGTGGATTATTCATTAGTGAAAAGTTTTTAGTAAGTGATTGGATTAATATTCCCCATTTTGTTCTTAATGAATTTCTTTTTTTAATTATTTTGTATTATGACTATATAAAAAATCAATAATATTTTATAAGGTAAAATAAAGATATTAATATCTGGTTAAACCATTAAAAATGTTTATGGGATGTATTAAGGGTAATAATGAAAATTGGAATCCTGTCTTCCTTGACTGTGATAATTTAACACATATCAGACTATGTTTGCATTGATAGTATAAAGAGTGGTGGGAGGAGAGATTTGATGATGAAATATTACATTAGAAAAATAATCAAAAATTCATATAGGGTAATGGAATTATCATTTCATTTTGATGAGGGAATATGAAGAATGATGTATAAAATAACGGAACTCAAAAAAGAAGAAAATTTAGAAATCTCTCACGAATATTCAGTAGCCTAATGGAATCACATAAAATTTCATAAAATACATTGATGAGAGAAATGGGTAATATAATAACTATTAAATAAAATGGTAATTACGGGGGATATGGAATTAAATATCCCCGAAAATGAAAATGTAACTTAAAAATAATAACATAAAATGAAAGAAAAGAATGAAAAAAAAATAGGATGTTTACTTCCTGATCTCTTCTCCTTGAGATCCTTGATGAGGCCTTTGGATTTGGCTTTTTATTGAGATTGTTAGCTCTAAGAAATGGGGAATTTTTTGGAAAGCGTATTGGGTATAGCATATGTATGAATCATGGTATGAGAGGTGTGGGAGGAAAAGGGGAATGAGGGTGGTATTTATAGTGGAGGAGAGGAGGTATTTTACATTATTTAAATAATTATTATAATATTTTTTCTTGATACGATGAATAATATTAATTCATTTCACCCAAATAGAAATAATGGCATGTTACTCCAATCAATTTGGTCTCACATTACTTATAATTTCTTAAAAAGTGTATTATACTGATAATTTGTATATACGGTAATTTACCATACTACACTATTCATAAAAAATTCAAGAATTTGAGAAAAATCGAAAAAATTTACCCTAACAATTTTTGATGTATAGAATTAAAAAATGAACTCCATTTCTCAGAAAAATTTTATAAATATTATTAATTAATTTTTTTAATAAAATCATAGTTAATTTGATAAATAATAATGTTAATAGTATAATTAGTTTTATATCACATTTAAAAAGTAATTAAGATCTCATAATCTTATTACCTTGAGAAAATAAAATAATATTATATTATTACTCCTCATAAGAGTCATATTACTATTCATTTTACTATTCATATGTGTATGTTAATATTCATTAAAAAATAAAGTTGGTTTTATCAGGCTCCAAATAACATACCAATCACAACTCTAGATGAATATTTTTTGAAATTCAAAACATAGTAGAGGAAAAATTGTGCTTAAATACTATATTATAAAATGTGTTGTTTTATAGGGACACATATTTCGATGCATTCTATATTAAATCTATTTATATATTCTTGGGGTGTTATATTACTCCCTCCATACAAAATTTTTACCTCAAAATTTGAAATAGAAAATTGAATTATAATGGTTGATACATGAAAGTTCTCTTGTAGGAAAACCAAATCATGAATACCGTTAAAATATCTTCTTAATAAGAGGAAGGGGATATGCATCTACTACTCCAAAAAAATGAATTCTAATTGGGCAACCTGGTCATGGAAGAATAATCAAACCATATTATAGTGACATTAAACTCTAAAACCCCATATAGTGATCAACATAAACCATTATGTAAATTGTAAAAATTTGAAAAATATAATGATTCATAAAATTATAATGAAGCTCTCTAAATTTCATGGATGAACATATCATTAAACCATAATCAATAATAAGCAGATCTAAAATTCACATTCCAAACCTTTTGAATATGTTCATCATGTATCCTCTTGAAATATGGAAATTTCATGAATTACTATAAAAACCATATTAGAAATATGAACTCTTATATATTCATTATGTAAGAAACATGTTATTTGATATATTATATAAATCCAAAAGTGTTGTAAACTCCATCGATGATATCATAGAACACTTCTTGAAAAGTCAAAAATCATTTTCATGGTAGTTAGTATTTATCAAAATCAATCATTTCATCATCATTATTTCACATCAAATATATATATATATACTAACAATTTGTATTCCATAAATCAAATATATATATATATATAAGTGTGTGCGTCTCTGTTTAAATTTCATCTAAATCACTTTTCTCATATACCATTCATCATACGACCACCAATCCTTATTGAATGAGTACTATAGTAAAATCCTTATATATATCATAATTCATATAACCAGAAAATTAATGAAAAAATATTGAAATGACATTATTCATGACTAGTAATATTAATTATTCTACTTCATCTCCGATAGCATAATAACATGATAATTACCCAAAACAAACATTTGGGGTATATTTTTTTAATGATTAGGACATTGATTCACATAGTTTCCCATCTCATTACAGTTAAAGAATTGTACATTGGATACCATTTTCTTTAACCTTATAATAATGAACATGGTGTCCTTTTTCTTCACACTTATATCAAGCTCCCATTCTATTCAAGCATTTATCATGGTGATTCCTTCCACAATTTTCAAATTTAAATAAACACTTCATTATATTCATCTATTTATCCATATATTTATCTATCATCCCCTCGTTCTTTTTCTTCCATTCAAATCAATAAGACTCAAAGAAGTCTTTACATACCTTGTTAACACATGATCTTATTTCCTCATATTATGAGGAATCATGGGAGACATTCTTCCTCTAAAAGGATGGATTAAGACCATTAGGGATATTATTTTTATTACCCCTCGCATCACATTCATTGGTGAAGTTTTTATTCTTTCTATTATAAGTGATTTCTAATAAATTTCCATATTATATATTTTCTCATAAATTATGAACTATCTATAACTCAAAACCTGGTATAATAGATAGCATAAATTTAAGTATCCTAAATCCTATTATTATATTCATTGGACACTATGGGGGCATAAATCCTTCATAATTATGGGTTAATAAATCGTGAATTATCCTAAGCATATCCCCTAGGAGTGTCAAACCAATTGTGCAGCAAGGCCCATTATCATGAACCAAGATACATCGTGTTAAGCCCAAAAATCCTTGTTAGAGTTTTCACACCTAGGTACATCTATGCCAGTTCCACCTCTACTTTTTTTTATGCAGACTGGGATGTATTTTCTAAAAAGATTTAAATAATCTATTCCTTAACAAAAGTATAGGATGTATTGTTTATTTATCATAACATACCATCTTAATTTTTTATTCCCTAACAAATATTTTCTAAACCTAGTTCACAACGTTTCTACTAAACATCATCTGATACCAACTGTAGTGTCACGAACCCTCTATATCAGAGTTCGTGCATTACTAATTACATTGGCATGATTTCAAGGAATAAAATCACAAAGTACTGAGTAGCTTAGTTGTCTTGAAGAAACTAGATATATAAATGTAACTTATATTACATTGGGAAGGGTAAAAAAATACAACACATAACAAAAACTTATAGACTTCATCCCTGAGAACTCAATAAATGATCTCCTCTTCATAACTAGTTTACGATAATCAAATTAAATGGGTGATCTCAAATACTTAGTAAGTGTTTCAAATAATTTAACCATGAATAAATAATAACTTAATCATAAACAATTAGGAATATTCAATATGGCATGTTGAATAAATGATAAACATGCACCATTAATAAACTAATAATGAAACTACATCCATAGGTTTTGTCATAGTGAAAACCTCAGGGATAGTAATAATTTAAAATGAATAAAGGGAATTATAATTTATTGGATGTCATGTATCAGGAACATGATATAACAATAAAATTGAAATGGTTTATTTCTGTGGGTAGAAACCCATCTGATTTTTTGGAAACAAACTTGAACAGTTTGTCACCAACTGATTTTTATAATGAGACCCGTCGATGTATCGAGGGGCTATAGAGGGCCCCAACCTCCACATCATGTCCAAATAATTATTTATTCATAGATTTAATGACTTTTAGATATCGGTATATATTGGAGGATATATATTTATCAATGGATTTTTACATAAATAATGATTCATTTTAATGAGAGCATTAAAAAAATCTTGAGGAAATAATCCATAAACATTACAAAGTGTCCCATAACACCTTGAAATATTTAAAATTATAATGACCTAGAATGTCATGAAAATAATGATAATCTCAATAAGATATACTAAATGGATGTACATGAACTGAAGAAAATAATTTGTGGTGAAAAGGGAATTTTTTTGCATAACGATAAAGTTTTTGGAGAAAAATCCATTTTACATTGTAGATATGAGTTATTTTGTAAAATCATTTCTATTTTCCCTAAATCTGGTTTTGAACATGTCTATACCAGAGATGAAATGGTATATAAATTTAGATTACATTTGAGGCATAACTTATGTCATGCTGAAGTTAACTCATGTAAAAAGTGATTTTAAAGAAACTTTAGAATTAAAAGAGTTTAGGTCAATTTAAGGAATCCATTAAAGAAACTTTAAAGTGAAAATGCATGTTTTCTTTCATAAAACCATAAATGATCAAAAATATAATTTTCAGGTTAAAATGTTTTATTTATGAAACTAAAAATTTTTTAATACATATTATATATTTAACATCAAAATAGGTAAAAAAATTATGTTCCTTGAATCAAGATAGCATTTTGGAAGAATTACAAAATTTTGTTTTAAAACATGAAAATTTCCAAAAAATAATGAAGGATTAGGATTTGTACACATATATTGTAAATCACCATAGAATATTTGAGGAATTAAAAAGAATACATAATAATTCCATTGAGGAGGATAGAGAAAAAGAGCAACTTGAATGAAAATAGAGGTTCATATAGAAAATACTTACTACTTTGTGGACAATTGAAACCTATTCCCCAAATTTATAGTCATCAAACGATAAATTTAATATAATGAAACTAAATTTTATCTTTTTTTGAAACATATATGTGTAGTATACATACACAATACAAAATTAATAGTTGTGAATATAGAGAATCGTACAAATATGGAAGTGGGACAAAGCAACCCTTACCAGGAAACGTATCAATAGATTGAGGAAAAATCAATAACATAATTTTTATTGACATACATAAACCCACAAAATATCATTGGATATAAAGAATAAAAAAATATGTCATTCACACATACTTTGGTAAAATACAAAACCAATGACATTGATGGTTAACTCAGTGAATGGAGATTGAGTTAAGATATCCCTTACCTTAAGCTCAAAGGTGTTCTTGATTATTCATAATGACCATAATAGTAAAAGAAATATTCATTAAATAATAATTACTGAACCTAATAAAAATATAATATATATGGTATAACATTAGTAGGTGAATTTATGAACGTTTATATGGGTTTTCAGAGATTTAATTTTATTGTTTCGGAAGCATTTTCTTCGTTGGTTTTCGAGATATGTTTGCTTGTATTCATGAATGGATATTCATTTGAAATGTGTTAAACATATAAAATTGTTAATATATATTATAAGTAAAATTAAAGGGATATAAATGATATTATAATGATTTTAGGTTATATACATCAAGATGATTTATTAAGTAAATGTATATAATAACTTCTTGGATTAACTTAAAGCATTTTGGGCATAATTAACTTGTTTTGTATTATTGTTTATTATTATTAGTGTGTAATGATTCAAGAGTATTTATTATGGTAAAATAAATATATTAGCTTCCGGTTCAACCATTTAAATGTTTTCCAGACCATTCTTGATGATAGTAATTAAAATTGAATCCTCATCTTCCTTGAGTGTGATAATTTTACACATCCCGGACAGTGTTTGCATTTATAGTATAAAAAGAGGTGGAAAGAGTGATCATGATGAAATATTCCATTAGTAAAATAAAATTACATTTCATTTAAGGTAATTGTATTATAATATAATTTGGATGATGTGATATTAGAAATTATATATAAAATAAAGGAACTATAAATAGAAGAAAATTGATGAATCTCAAACGAAAATTTGGCATCCTAACGTCGTCACTTAAAATTTCATAAAATAGTTGGATGATAGAAAGGGGGAATCTCATCACTCATAAATATAATGGGTAGGAAGGGGGATATATAATGACATAACCCAACATAAGATAAAGGAAATTAAAAATAATAACTTAAAATGAAAGAATAATGAAAACAAAAGAGGATGTTTACCTCTTGATCTCTTTTCCTTGAGATCATTCTTAAGGCCTTTGGTTTTGGACTTTTGGTGATAATAGAGGAACTAAAACGTGGGTATGAGTGTTGGTAGGATGAATGGGTATAACATAGGTATGGACCAAATCTTGAGAGGTGTGGGTGGAATAGGGGAATTAGGGTGGTAATTATAGTGTAGGAGAGTAGGTATTTCTCATTATTTTAATCATTATTATAATAATTTTTCTCATTACTAGGAATATTCTTTATTAATGTAACTTTAAATTGTAATTATAGAATGTGAGTTTTAACCATGTGTTCTTACATCACTTATGCTTTCATAAATAATGTATTATACTGATAATTTTTATATACGGTATTTTACCGTATTTCACTATTCTTAAAAGATTCCCCAATTTCAGAAAAACTACAAAAATTCACCCTAACCATTTCTCAGTGTGTAGAATTAAAAAATGAAATCCATGTTTTGGAAAAGATAATTCTAAATATTATAAAATTATGTTTCAAATAAAATCATAGTTATTTTGAAAAAAAATGTTAAAGGTATAATTAGTTTTATATCACATTGAAAAATTAATTAAGATCTCATCAACTTATTACCATATAAAAATAAAATAATATAAATTTTATACTCTTCCGATGGTTCATATTACTATTCACATTACTATTCATATGGGTATGCTACTATTCACCAAACAATCAATTTGGTACTATTAGACTCTAAATGACATACCAATCAAAACTCTAGATGAAATTTTTTTAAAATTCAAAACATAGTACATGAAACATTGTGATTAAAGACTAGATTATAAAATGTGTTGTTTTGTAGGAAATCAGTGTTTCAAACATTTTAAATTAAATATATATGTAAATTATTGGTTTGATACACAAGAGATAGAACCACTTACCAAAAAATAATGGTCAAACACTCCCACAAATGAATCCATCATCATGGAAAAAATAATGAATAAAAAATAACCAAGCATCAATACTCATAGCTCTATGAAATGATTCAATAAAAAAATTGATGGAAGAAAGTGTAGATCATCACATACCTAGAATAATGAACTCCCACCTGAAGGCATTCAACAACAAATTTCCCACCGTAAGAAGATAACATAAGGAATCTAAAATAAACAGGCGATCCAGCACCTCAAATCAATAGATACAATAATTCCATGATAAATTGCTATCATGATCAATTGAAATGAGGAAGATAAAGGGATTACCCACCCATATAAATGCACCATGATCATGAAAAAGATCAATTACGAAATAAAATAATTTTATGTGTTGATGGTATACAAAATCTTCCATGAGAGCCTCTATGTCAATATGGGAGGAGATTATAATGGATGAAATATAAAAGGAACCATGAATTAACCTAAAATTTCAAAACAGAATGATTAGTAGTTATTTACTCCCATTTCATGTCTGATAATCCATAATGGTCAATTAAAATGACAAAAAGATCATATTTTTATGAAAAAACATAACATTTAACATTACCTGTTGTAAACAAAATACACGATGTATATTCCTTTAAATTTATACTCCAAACTCATGAAATATACCATGTAGAAATTATACGTTGTGTGTTACCATTATTATGTTGAAGATGAGTAACCTCCTATGGAGATTGTATGGAATATAAAATTTTTTCCTTTTTCATTAGGAACAATTGAGATAGATTCAATGTAGAATCCCTTACATATGATAATTTATAAAATATGATTTATGTTGTAGACAAGTGTTTCTGAGGAATTATTATTATATATAACATATAATGGATGTATAATGATGCAGATAGAATATGATATTAAATAAGTAATTTAAAAGGTATAATAAATTTTATATAATAGTTAAGAAACCATCCATGGACTATAAATTATTTAATATATTGTATCTACTAGATAAGAGTCATTTAATGATTATTTTATTCGAGTTTATGTCACTAATAATGCCTTCAGCCTAGTTAAATAGTTTTATACATTTCATTGAAATCTATATAAATGAGATTATGATTTTTTAAGATGAAACCATTTATTAAGATAGGGTTTTTCATATGATACCATATTTTTTATGATAGTACATTATTTAAAAGAATATGGTGACATGTAAGACATGAAAACCACATATGATATCCATATAGGAAATTTATAATTACAATATACTAATATGATATGTTACATGATCTTAAATATAATTCCTATCATTATATGGCAGGACATTTTATATGATAATGAATCATATTATAATAGTATACAAACAAAAAGAATGTATGAATCACAATATAAGATTACCGTGTACGATATTGTTGTTCTATAGAAAAATATTTTACATTTGAAGCTTTTTTTTCATATGATAGATCTATATAAGAAAATGTTATAACATATGATATATAATGTATATATTTTATGAAATATATTATGATATGTATGATACTATTAAGGGAATTGTGTGTTGAAAATACTAATAATTTCTACATTTTGTATTCTAAGGATTTAAATAAATGACAATAAAGACCAATTATACAATTCTTAATATAGTATAATCAATCACCATGGTTTGAAATTCCATGAAATATAATTGGAAATGATATCTGAAGAATATTCCATAGTTCATGAAGAGCTCTAAACTATGATATGACCTACCAAAGTAATGTTAAATTGAGACATAAATATTTTTGAAGATTATATTATATTATATTTTGGTGGACATTATTAAATATATAAATATGAATCCTATAATCTATAAACCTGAATACGATTAAAATATTTTTCAATTGATGATTACAGTCATGATTCTGTTAACCAATTCAATTAAAGAAGTTATTAATACAATTGGAGATCATGTAGTTTCAAGAAATACATTGTCAAAACTATTTTCCAAGATATTTAATTTTAAAAATATATTTTAAAAAATATGACTTTGTTTAAATAATATGTATAGTCATATGTAATGATAAGTTATATTTTATATTTTGAGTTAACATGATACACAACTATTTTGAAGAGAAAAATTTAAGAGATAAACATCTAGAGACAGACATAATTGTTAGAAAATTCTATGTATGAGTTTTTGTATTGTTGAGAGAAAATATTTTTTTATTGATCAAGATTTAGTGGTCAATACCAGATGATTTATTCGTTATATCGGAATGATCAAGAAGATACTATATAAAGGAAGGTTTGATGATTCAGTATTTTTATGGAGATAAATCTACATCATGTAGTGTGGGAGAATCCCACAAAATAAGGACATAATTCTTCATACCAGACCATATATGTAGTTGGTTTTTGTAAGCATCAAACAATATTTATGAAGAAGGAGTGGGGAATTAGTAGGAAACTATGTTTATTTCACAGTGATGATAAATATTTAAACCACATGAACATATATCATATAATCCATGATTGGGTCTTCTAACGAATAATGAGAAGTAGTATGCTTCTAAATTGAACAAATTAAATTCTTTTATTCCTATAATAATTATGTTTTATTATAATCTGAAATGTTTGGTTTCATAATGAGGTAAATTGTTAGAGTATTTTTTTTAATATTTCATTTGGGTTGACCTTAAATATTAATACTTTAATAATATACCATTGATTTACCCTATTCATAGTGGTACAACTAGATTGGGACCTATACATCAATGTTATACCTAACAAGGACACATCGTACTCATATGTGTTGATGATTTAATATATTAGGTTTTACCTTCTATATATTATACAAAAATACAGTTCATGACCTTTGACCACTTTTTAAAACATAACAATTAATATTTTACACCACGTTCTTCTTCCAAATTCAAAAATCACCTATATAATCATCATACATCTTAAAAATTATTATTTTTCACTAGTGATATTATTTTCTTCAAAACTATACTACTTATGAAACCCATCTTAGGTTTTAATGTAAATTAAATAATGTCTTCTCATGGGATGAAATAAAAAATATAATAAAAATTATATATATTCATAAAGTTATCCCGTTTTCACAATAAATTATACATTTTTCCAATAATAAAAATATATTTTTAATGAAACTAAATCATGATATATATATACGTATTTTAAATAAATAAATTTCAGTGAAAATATAAATAAATATTAAAATATATCAGTGTGGTATATAATGCTCATCCATCTTGGTCATGGATGTTTGAGTAAAATTTGAAGAGGTGTTTCTTTATATATGTCAACCAAGAGTTTAAATTTATCCCACTATGACAATGGAAATAATTCATTATAATTCATATGGTCCTATGATACATCATTAAACAATAGTGTGTATTTAATAATTACATTCTTTTATTATTTGAACTAAATGACGAATGTGATGTTCTCGAAGTATAATTTGATAGTGTATCCAATTTAGCAAATATACAAGAAAATGGATTTGAATAATTCAGTTGTTTAAGAACTACTAATAATGTAATTGTGTTTAAAAGTAATTTATTTGAATGATATACCAGTAAGATCAGCCAGAAGCTAAGCTTCTCACTATTTATTAAATAAATAAAAAAGGTACATAGGAGGTGGGTGGGGTCAAACACAGGAACTTGCCCTCATCTGTCAAACACAATATTACAGATCATAATAAGACATGTCATTCTCATAATCAGAGTCATCAGCAGTTTCCCATTCAGAGTGGGACTTATCCTGATTTAGGATCTTGAGAACAATAGAATTGAACGCACCTGAAATCTTAGAATATCGTGTAGACACCGTATGAGGTATGTTAGAATAATCCTTCCTTGGTCGCCTCTTTGAAGGTGCAGGATCTAAGACTAAGGAATCATTCGCCTTCCCATTCCCAGAATGAAGGGCATCAATGAAAGTGCTAGGTGCACCACAATCCGTCGTTGTCTCATCCACCTCAGATATGTCACCCCATTTCCTAGAAATCATAGAGGAGATCAAGAGATTCTGAATTTCCTGATGACAATCAACATTTTGAGAAGTCCCAGAAGGAGCCAACTAAAAAGTCTCATCACGTATGAATCCTGCATCCGGACTTTCATTCATACATACATTTGGAGGATCAATGCATGCAGGGGATCTAGAGACAAAGAGGCTGGGAGTATGTCTAGCCTCAACCAACCCAGTGGGAGTAACAACACGACCATCCTTCGATGTGATCTCCATGTGATCAGCCCGAACATTAGAGGGGCCACTCATCGGAGATGTATCCACTATCAACCCTTTCCTATTCACATGAGACACAGTTTTTCTGGAGGCCAACACCTCAGTCGGAGTTCCAGATGATTTTTTGAGAGAATCCCTTTCATGATTTGACAACTCCTCATGATTCCCATGAAGTCTCTTTCTACAGAGAGTAGTCGGGTGACCCTTCATCCCACATCTCTCACAAGAGAACTTCCTCCGGCATAACTCCAACGAGTGCCAAACAACTATGCATTCGGTACAAAATTTTGGATTCCTTTCATACTCAACATCAATATTAATGTTATCAATGGGAGTGGAAAGAGTTACCTTATCAATCAAGGTGGAGTTCAAATCAACCTCCACCAACATTCTAGAAAAATGTCCAAACCGAGCAGCCTCAGTTTCCTTGTCAAGGCGAATAGGGGGTCCAATCGCCATGCCAATATAATGAAGAATCTTTGGATTCCAAAGGACCCAGTTAAGACCATGAAAACTGACCCAGACCTGTAAAAAGGCATTCCTTGAATGAGAGGCATTAAAATCAAGGGACCATTCATGAAAACGAAGCAATCCAGGTTTCAATGAAAGGGACCCAATACTCCATGCATGAACTTTGAGCGCATTTGATGAAAAAATGCAATGAAAGAATCCACGAATAAATATAAATATTTTTATTTTTAATGACAAGGAAGAATAATGTTTCAGAATTGAATAATATAAGCTTTGTTAGATAGAATAGAACAATACATGATGTTACAACCAAGATCATATATATTATATTTATTAATAATAATTAATGGAAATTGAACGAAATTTAAAAATTAATATTTATAAAATTATTTCTAGTAATTGATGTTATAGGTGATGTACTATGATTTTTCTGTTTTCTTTATAATGGTAAAGACAAATTTAATGGATTAAGTCTATATCATAATGGGAAATTATTGGGGGTGACTATCTGAATTATCAATAATGTATTAGTTGAAAATTGTAATGCAACTAATAAAGGAAAATTAGTAATTATTAATTGTGATGAATTGTGTTCATAGTGTATTTATATGATGTATAGAAATATGTAAATGAAGTATGTATGAAATATGTGGTGCTTTGATAAAGGATATATTTCAAATTATTTTGTATGATGTTTGGAGAGGTTTTACCCTTATGAATATGGTTTTATATTAGAAGTGAGAATATAATTTTTTTAACGGAATCTATTGTATATATAATGGAAAATATTCTATGTGAATTCAAAATTTGGGGGTTTTAATATATACTGATTATAAAGTAGTATAGATCTAAATAAACATTGAAGAAACATATGAGTTAGGAAACACAATGAATAGAAGTCTAATTCAACTAAATTTATATTAATTATAATGATATGAACCATAAAATTATTCACCACTCTATATAGTGGTATAGGTTATATGGATTTTAATTATAAATTTTTGAACTAGATTTTTTACTCTATAAAGGATATTTGAGAAGGATTTAATGAAAATATTTATTGGATTGTGATTTCATGGATTAAATCATATACCGTGAAGTTAAATAAAAAAAATTCAAGAATAGAAGGTCTCATGACATGGTGGGTACACCATATAGAGAAAAAAATAGGAGTTGTTATTTGACATTGGGTATATGAGGCTTTCACTATGACTCACTAGCTCATGCCAAAATATTGTTGTAGAAAAATTCAGTTTCAATGGATGATTGACAATTGTACGGTGATAGTTACAGAAACTTTCATTGGACATATATATATTTTTTCATGTAATAATATAGATAAGGTTATCACTTATTGATGTTAGTGACCTTTCATGGATGATTTCACAAAAACAATTCTAGACGGTTTGAATCATTAAAAAACATAAAATTGTGACTCTTATTATATATCAGAGACCTTTTGGGAATTAGAGTAACTAATGAAAAACTAATTTGTATGGTCACGAAGAATAATTTCACGATATGAATTCAATAATATAGGAATATTGAATATTGTAAATGATTTAGTGGTTTTTTGTGCATCTCATAGCATCCATTATGAATTTAATGGTGCATAAATATTGGATGAAGTTTCATAGTATGAGATTGATGGAGAAGAATTTATATATTGTATTGATATTTTAATTTAAAATTATACATTTAAATTATTATTTGTTATATTATCTATTTTGAAGAAAAAATGTGACTAGAGAACATTTAATAAATATAGAAAACTAGAGAAGGGAAATTTGGTGTTCCTAGTGAAAAAGGACTGAAAAATGAAATATTATTTATATTTTTATTATTGAGAAGATATTTAAAACTATATTTTATTTTAATTGAAGAAAAATATTTGATGTAAAGGTGTATTTTTTATTCATGTGAAAAATAATTTTTGAAAAATATATAATTTTATCTTAAGTAATGGAAATCATTTCTTTTAAACTTTTTATCGAATAATAAATTTTATCTGATAGAGGAATAGATAAAAAATAATAATTTAATAACTAGAATAACATGTAGTGACTTTTATTAATGAAAGAATGTATTTTATTAATGAAAAATATATCAACTATTTTAAATGGTACTCATTTATTTAATATAGTGGAATTTGGATTTATATTTTTTATTCCTTAATGAATATCAACCATAATTATGATTCAAAATTAATATAAATAATAAAGAGTAGGCATAATATACTTAAACAAAATTGATTTCTTTATAGGTCTATAAATTTATACCTTCAACAAATTAGTACATAGGTTAATATTAT
The DNA here is from genome assembly GCA_963277665.1 of Viscum album. Taxonomy (NCBI): domain Eukaryota; kingdom Viridiplantae; phylum Streptophyta; class Magnoliopsida; order Santalales; family Viscaceae; genus Viscum; species Viscum album. The sequence continues at coordinate 1,028,996,338 of OY728125.1, forward strand.
AGGGAAAGACCCTTGGTGAGATGTGATATCATGTAAATATCATCTAGTAGTGTCCCTTGTGAGGTAGTGATTTTATATATAGAAATTATTGTAACAGTACATCGCCCATGCATTCGCACATCGCTATAAATCAACATTTCATTTCAAAAATAAACAATAGTTTGAAAAGATAAGAATCAAAATTAATTTAAAATATGTTAAAATTACATGATAGTAAAAGATAATATTAAATAAATTTAGAACTTTTTAAAAATCATCATAGCAGTAGAATACATAAATGAGATAAGAAAAGGAATGAAGATTTATTTTGACCATTGGGAAATAATATACGTGAAACAAAATAAATTTAAAATAATAAAAATAATAATAATTTTTTAATTTGGTACATTTCATTAAGAATGGAAACAAAATAAAAATATTTTGAAATGAAAAAACATTTTCAAAATAATTTCCCAACAGTCTTTATTTCTAAAATAATGGTTTACTTATGTAACAAAATAATCTATTTTTTAACAGTACTGGATCAAGGATTCTATATATATGTGAGTTATTTCTACAATGTTACCACTATTCTGGATATTGAGTATACAATATTATGAATACCTAAAACAGTTACTATTAATAAGAAAAAATGGTAAAAGATGAATTTTTTAAAATTAATATATTGGAAAACATTAAGTAGAATATTTTTTTTAATAAGAACATATTATGACTATTTATGATGGATAATTCATTTATTATTGAAAAAATAATTAAATTGAATAATTGAAATTCTGATCATTATAATAAAAAAAATCCAATATCATTGAGGATACTAAGTGTTGCAATTTACATATGGGTTTCACGAATTTTCATCCCCTGGATTCCACAACTATGTCATTCCATAATGGTCACACTAATGTAAAGGAAAATTCCCTGTAATATGAATGGATGGTGCCCCTTTCCTATGGTATGTGCGCCACCATGCCTATTGATGAACCATCCATAAATTGGATTGACTTATTGTAGAAAGAGTTAATTGCCTTTCATTTTTTTACCAATCAGTACATTCACTTGGTTGAAGACAAACATTTCCCAATCTTATCTATTGAGTTATCATGTTTCTAAAATATTTTTATAAACCTTTTACACAGAATTTAGTAATAAATAGTAGTCAATAAAAAACAAATCAGATCAATATAACAAAAGAAAAATAAAACATATCACATTAGAAGCAACACAAAAAAAATGGATTATATCCCGTATATTCATATTCTCTATTACCTCGAATGGATAGTTCCCCTTGACTATGGGTTGTGCACCATCGTTCTAGCTGATGAACCAATCATAAGTCAAAAAGACATGTAGTAGAAAATGTTAATTTCCTTCGACTGATTTTACAAATCAGAACATTCACTCAATTGTTGTCTAAAAGATAGATATAAACAATGAACATACCATTTAATAAAAAACCAAAATCAATACAGAAATCAAATCAATTCAATTCCACTCGATAAAAATACTCCATATCACAATATAAACATAATAAAAAATATTTATAGTGTATATCACATTTTACTAATAAAAACAAATAATTTTTTATCTAATTCAAAAGAAAAACACAACTATGAAATTAAAAAAAAATTAGAAAATATAATGGAAAAAATATTCTCATGATATCAAATGATGAACAAAATTTTATTTTATATAAAGAAAACATACATAAATGTACTAAACTATACTATGTTTTGACAAACATGCTTCAAAAATTAGGAATAAAAACATGCTTTGAATGAAAGACATGAAATGATGGTTAGAAGAAGATATGATAGAAATAATTTTACCTAGAATGTTGATAATTGGAAGCATACTCACCCAAAAATCTCATCATAACTGGAGTATATGGATTCATTACTTTTCAAGTTGCAAACAAGATGGTCTAGAGTAATCCTAACTATAAGATTATTGTTCTTGTTAACATCCATTATTGTTCCATGTTGATGGGAGACATTTGAAGTGCTGGCCAAATTATTTTTCTACTCATTACTGAGTCCATTGGCATTAAAATGAACTTCAAAGATCCTATAAAAAACCGAAATTCGGTAAGTAGATCTATTGCAACATATTGAACTTGAAGGCTCTATACTCTTGTATTTCAAGTTCTTCACTAAATATCTTCATCTTACTGAAGGGCCTCTATAATGTTTTTTTTAATCCGGGGAGGGATCAAAAATGTATGAATAAAGGAACAATAATAAATTAAAATAAGTTTATCAAAATTGTCCCTCGATTTCATGTGAGGTGCTTGGAAGATCTTATATTCACATCAGGTTGAGCATCAATTCAGGTTGATAATCAATTATGGAGTGGTTTTTTATGGGGGTTTCCACGAGCAGATGAAAATAACCACTTGACATTCACTTAAAACTCCCTTTGGTTGTGCTAGAAACAACATTGTGGAGTTCTATACAATTCTTAGAAGGGAAAAGAATAGAGGTTCATGAATTATAATTATAGGGAATGCATTCGGCCATAAAAAATTTATTTCAAATTTTAAATGTATTTTAGTATTTTGAAACTTTTTATTGTACATTTCCTAGATAGAATAGAATCATTCCAAATTTCTATATTAGATGAAATATAAAGGATAAATTAAAACAAGATTCAATAACATCAACTTATAATTATATCATTGTCCTCAAAATAAATTATATTTATGGAATATAATGCCTCCATGTCCAAAAAATATGATAATTATTATATAAAATCATAACACGAACTAAACATTTGTGATCTAAATACTCAAATAGTGAACCCCTTTAAAATCTATATCTTAGAAGTGTGACCACCTCATCAATATCAATGAACAACATACTGGTTTCATGAAACTTATGTTTCACAAACATATAAATAGAAATATATTGCCATGTTTGAATTTTGATCATCAAAAATACAAAATGATAAAATGATGTTATATTTAATTTTAAGATATACTTCAGTGAAAAATAACATGGATGTGGAATTTCTTAAAAAATATATTATACCATCAAGATCTGCATACCATACCATCTGATGATGATCAGATTCTAGTAAATATGAATTTATTTAGGTAACATCTAGTATTTAACACCTTCAAAAAATGATATACGATATAAAAATTGTTCTAATCTGTAATGTCTCGGACCTCTCCGGTCCATTAATTTGTGAAATTTTGGTGTTGGAGGTGTTCCGGGAGGTCAAGGGGACATATCCCCAAAACATTGCCAAATTTCCAGTTCTTTGAACAGTGTTTCCAGTTTTATGAACATTAATAGATCGGTCTGACAGATCGGTCTGACAGATCGGTGTCACTGATCGGTCTGACAGATCGGTCTCACAGATCGGTTTCACAGATGGCTCGGACAAATCAGTCTCACCGATCGTTCTGACAGATCGGTCTCACTGATCGGTCTCAGTGATCAGTCTGACAGATCGGTCTCACCGATCGGTCTGACAGATCAGTCTCACAGAACAGTTTCACAGATCGGTCTGACAGATCGGTCTCACCGATCGGTCTGACGGATCGGTCTCACAGATCGGTCTCACCGATCTGTCTGACAGATATGTCTCACAGATTGGTTTTATAGATCGGTCTGACAGATCGGTTTCACCGATCGGTTTCACTGATCGGTTTGACAGATCGGCTTAATGTACAGTAACAGTGGGTGAATAGTGCTTCCAGACTCCTACAGTTTTTCCCCTTTTGACGTTTCCTTTGACATAAAATACATTTAAAGCCTTTTTTAAAGGGCTCTTAAGGCCGTTTCAAAGGCCATAAATCTTATATTAATTATTGCTTAGGCTTGAAATGTTTTACTTGGTCAAACCGTGTGGGTTAATGTGATCTGTTCTTAATGGAGAATTAACCGGATCTTAAACCGTCACCACATTAAATCTTAAAAAGGGACGAGATATCATTCTCCCTTGTTCGTTCCCTTTGTTCTCAACTAAGAGATGCAATAACCTTTCAATCCTTCTCGTAGGAGTTGCACAGTCAATCTTTACTCCTAGGATTGGTTCTGCTCTGTTTTGGATGCAACCGAATTGTGTCGGTCAATCTTCCCAATAAGGTATGTTTTTTCATTTTTCATTTGGGGATCATATTATCTTGTTTCACCCTTCCATATCATACCATGTAATTTCCATGATTCTAATGGGTTTTTCTTGGGGTTGGTTGGTACTGTCGTACAGTGGCATCCTCTGGTAGATGCAGTTGTCACAGGAGGAGGATTGTGACCCGTGGTGTGGATAAAGGACGTCAAGAACTCTTTGAGGTAGGGGATTCATGGATTCTCTAATTGTATATGTGCAATTGTAGAATTAGCATGATTTAGTCCTTTGGATCACAATGAAATTGACCTAATTAAATAATTGAACCGGATTAAAAGAATTGGTTGATCGCATGTTGTTGCTTTATACCGTAATAACGGTTTGCCTCATGTCTTCTAGATAGAGTGATATCTATGTTTTCTTTGATTTGTTATTCGTTCATGATAGAAATTGATAATGAACGTAAAGCCGGAATTAATTATTATTAATTGACCAAAGATAAAGAGGCATGTAAATTAATCTGGTTATTTCCATTGTTGTAGTTGTTCTAATTTGAGGATAATCAAATTAGGGAAGTAAGCATGGTTATTTAATTGTGATAGCTTACTGATTAGGTATCCTGTAATTGGAACCTACGCATTACAAATATGCTAATTCAATGTGGATTGAAGAACAGATTATGTGGAATTTATAAAAGGGTTCTGAGTTACCCTCATGTTTGTTAAAGGGTCAAGAGCCCATGATGTGATGTTTGTGTTCCTGCTTCTTGTGTTATGATGTGATCCTTGATGGCTGTTGTGATATGTGGAGGCATGGAGGCCTTGTGGTTGTGGCAGTAGATGACGCCTAGAGTGGCGAGATGCATCAGTTTATGCATGTGGGTGTCGGGGAGGACACCAAGGGTGATGGAATGGGATGGATGTTGTTGCTGGATGCTTGTGGTTTTCTTTGAATGTTAATCTTCTTTACATTTCCCCACTTCTCAAGGTAGCTAGTCTTGCTGGCCCTCTTCCGAAGGAGGCGAAGACGCGCGGGGTATGCCACCTGATTTCCGTGTTTAGCCTCTCGAGGGAGAATGGGTCTATGCTCTTTCTATAGGCGGAAAAGACTCGACGGGTAGTATATCTACTCACCGTGTTGAGCCTCCTTTGTGTTTAGAAGCATATGACTCTTTTCTATAATTCCTGGGAATATGGAAAAGTAATTTTGTAATGAATTATTGATTAAACGGTGAAAGTCCACGGGGATAGAGATACTTGGATTTAAAAGGTGATGCGAATCATAAAAGGAGAAGTTGGTACTGAATGTGTTGCCAATTCAGTTTAATGTGGAATTGTTCATTATTAATTAATGTTTAGAGAATTAATTAATGTACAGTGGAACTGATAAAATGAGAACAGAGTAATCTAATAAAGCTCTTCAAATTTTTGTGTGCTTATAGGATACCTATTCTTAGAAGTAGCACCCTGGAGTCTGAGAGACATTAGCTGTAGTTGTATTTAAGACTAGGTAATGCCCATAGTGTGGATGTGAGTTACATATATATTCTGTACTTTTTCTGTTTCTATATGCTACTCCACCCTGTTGGTAAGGGAAACTGACACCCCATGGATTCTGAGCCCTGTGGGGTGTTTTTCCCTACATTCTGATGGGAGGTTGAATGGCTGACTACCCCCTTTGACCCCGCTCTCTTCTCTTGGTAGATACTTGTGCCATGAGGCACAACGGTTAGTTACCACATATATGTGTGTAGAGGGTTGTGATGGCTTGTGGTTATTCACACACATATATTCAGGATATAGTATCCTATGGACTACTATAGGTGTAGCGTGTATAGGCTATGATGGCTTGAGGATCCTTACTCGGAGTATGGGCTGTAATGGCTTGAGGTATTATACCCGACGTATGATACATGTTATGCGAGCTATGGAGGCTCCCAGAAACTACCTGGTTACTTTTGTTTGTGAGGACAGTGTGGTGCTTCGCCCAGGTGTCTGCGGGAAAGCCTATGTGGTGCAAGAGGTGCAGATTGTGGAGCTTAGACCAGGTTTCTATGGGAAAGCCTTTGGAGAGTGATGCACAGGACGTATGTCATTGGCGCAATGCGGCAATCCAGTGGGGAAGTTGTAGCGGGGTACCCTTGATAATCATTATTATATGCTATATTCTTGAGTGAGTTACTTGGTGAGAGTAGCCATGGTGAGGTTGGGAACTTAGTATACATATTTAGGTGACGAGTTAGTTTCACTTTTTGTTCACTGGGCTTTAGCATGCTTTCTTTACTTTTGCACGAGAGGCTTGGGGAGGATCCTACTGAGTTTACTATTATACTCACCCTATATATATATGAACTGTTTTTTAGGTCACATGGAGTAGGTTGGAGATCAGGCGTGTTACTACTAGCTTATGGTTGGAGGAGGAGCTGTTCGGCCTTGTGGTCCCTGCCGTTTTACATTATTTTGGGTACTTTTGTTTCCCCTTTCAGTTGTAGTACTTCTGCATGACATTTCATATATGTACTTGGGTTTCTTTTATATTTCAGTTCTGATTAGGAGTTTATTGGAGTCTATTCTATCTCTCTCTTCTTCATGTGTTCCTTTAGAGGGTAATGCCTCCCATTTGTATGTTTATTATACCCTCGGTGCTAGTTGCCAACACGGGGCCTACTGGAGGCGGGACTCGGGGGTCATTATCTCTCTTCTCACATTGCTGGCCCAGGAGGGTTACACATTGTGGGGAGGGGGTCGTGACAGAGTGGTATCAGAGGTCAGGTCGAGGGATAGGACGGAGTTTGGAGTTAGGCATAGGTGAGGATGCATGGGATGGTAGGGAAACAGTGTCATTCATGTTTAGCAAGTGGGATAAACACTGGAGACCGGCAGAGACATAGGCGTTTAGGCCCCCCTATGATCTGTTGCATGGACCTTTAAGTTTACAATGGCTACTAAACAAAGTGATACTGGTTGCAGGGTAGAGACCTAGGAAGGGATCATGCATCATTATTCTTTGCGCCTCTATTTGAATGGGTAGACCTTAGGATAGGTAACCTAAACTTAATAAAACAAAACAATTATTTAATTAATGTTGAGTCTTCCATATTCCAGGCCTAGGAGAACTAACAGTTGTTATTTTATAGGTATGGCTCCAGGTCGACGTCCTCGTCAGGTTTGCGCAGAAGATGCCCACCAGGTTGTTCCAGCAGATCGCCACTGGGTAGAGGTTGACGACGATGACACTTGGAGGAAGACACTCTGAGAGTTTTAGCGCCTGAGTCTGTAGATGTACGAGGGCTCCATTTCAGATACAGTCATAGAAGACTTGTTGGAGGAGGCCGAGATAGGATTCAGTTCAATTCGTGTTCGGAAGGAACACCGGATGTCCTTGGTCGTGACGATGCTACGCGGGGCAGCGAGGCAGTGGTGGTTCTTGTTCCTTTGGGATCGCGAGGAGTCAGCGATCTCATGGGAGGAGTTTTGATACAGGTTTAGAGTCGAGTTTCTTTCTTCGACTACGAAGGCGTCCAGTCGCCAGGAGCTTCTTACCCTTTGACAGGGGAGCTCTAGTGTTTGAGAGTTTGGAATCTGTTTCAGGAACCTTCTAGGATATGCTTCAGACCTGTTACCAGATGAGGAGGCCAGGGCGAGGCATTTCAAGGAGGCCTTGCATCCAGAGATCCAGCACCAGGTCACCCCATATATGATAAAGATGTATCTTGAGGTGCTGGCGAGGGCTGAGGTTGTTGGGAGGACTTTGGCTAGCACTGGATCGTCACGAGAGGGGAATCGTCATGATTCCTAATGAAGCAAAGCTGTGGTCCGGGTATCTCGGTTTTCAGGGCAGAAGAGTTTCCGTTCCCCTGGGGGTAGGTCCCAGCCCTTTCTACCACGTTTCTCTGGAGGCAGCAACACTCAGTCCTATGCCAAAGGATCAGGAGCTTGTTTTTCTTGTGGTGGTCGTGGTCATTAGCAGCGGGAGTGCTTGAATTTTCAGAGCAGTCATCGTGCACCTGGTGCTCCACTCCAGGTTCCTCCGTTGAGGCAGTTCCAGCCGAGGCAGCAATAGCAGGTTGCACCAGCTTTAGATCACCTGAGGGTAGATGGAGAAGGCAGAGGACATACCCATGACTCTACCCGTCCTCAGAGAGCAGAGCGCGGCCATGGTGGTGGTCGTAATCAGGGTCAGAGAGGCCGTGGAGGAGGTCGTGGTCAGCTTCATGCTCTAGCGTTGCCAGCCCCACGCGAGCTAGATGTCGTTCGAGGTAACCATTTCTTGTTTTCTACCTTGGTGTATTCCTTGTTTGATTTAGGAGCAACACACTCCTTCATATCACCTACCATTTTCCATGCTTTGGGACTTGAGGTAGAGAGGCTTCCAGTGCCCTTGGCGTTGACTACGCCAGTTGTAGGTCGAGCCGACTTGTTTGATGTATGTAGAGACTATGAGCTAGTGTTGGGGAAACACCACTCTTGGGGAGATTTCTTATGTTTACGAATACAACCATATGATGTCATACTAGGCATGGATTGGTTGTATTCAGTGCAGGCTATTTGTGGATTGCTACAGGAATAAGGTCGTTTTCTTTGATGCAGATGGAGTGAAAGTGGTGTTTGTTGGTGATAGAGATCCTCAGATGAGTCATGGACGAGTTCCATCCTTATCATCCATGATGGCTGGGATGATTCTGAGCTCTTCAGAGGTTCAACAGTTGGCGTTTCCTAGGGTCATAGAGGAGTAACCTGACGTCTTTCCAGAAGAGGATGTATCCTTACCCCCTCGACGAGAGATTGATTTTGGGATCGAGCTATAGCTGAGAGCGTCTCCTATCTCTATGTCTCTATATAGGATGGCCCCTTCAGAGTTACGAGAGCTACGTATTCAGCTCGATGGTCTTTTGTAGTGTGGTTTTGTTCAGCCAAATGTGTCACCGTGGGGTGCACCAGTTTTGTTTGTGAAAAAGGCTGACGACAATTTGCGGTTGTGTGTCGATTATTGTCAATTAAACAAAGTGACAATAAAGAACCACTATCCTCTTCCAGGGATTGATGACCTATTCGATCAACTGAAGGGTGAAAGTTGGTTCTCAATGATAGATTTGAGGTCAGGATATTATCAGATTCGTGTAAAGGATGAGGATATCCCGAAGACTAATTTATGTTGTCGTCATGGGCACTATGAGTTTGTTGTAATGCCATTCGGCATGACGAATGCTCCAGTTGTTTTCATGGGATTGACGAATGCTGTGTTTCGTGAATTCCTAGACAAGTTTGTTGTGGTTTTCATCGATGACATCCTTCTGTACTCCACATCTGATGTGGAGCTTGCAGAGTATCTACGAGCCGTTTTTGGAGTTCTTCGCCAACATCAGTTGTTTGGTAAGTTGTCCAAGTGTGAGTTTTGGGCTCAAGACGTTCGTTTCATGGGGAATGTTGTGTTCCAACAGGGAGTAGTTGTGGATCCTTAGAAGATAGAAGTAGTGGTGTCTTGGGCAGCCCCCAAGACCGTGTCAGAGGTGCGAAGTTTCCTTGGTCTCGCAGGCTATTAGAGGAGGTTTGTAGCAAATTTCTCTCGATTTGCGACTCCTCTGACAGCTTTGACCCAGAAGGATCAAGCGTTCATATGGATGGATCAGAGTCAGGCAACTTATGAATATCTAATGGAGAAGTTGGTATGTGCTCCAGTCCTTTGTCTTCCAGCGGAGGGAGTCCAGTTTGATGTTTTCTGTGATGCTTCACATCTGGGGCTAGGTTGTGTTCTCATGCAGCAGAGGTCAGTTGTTTCTTATGGGTCTCAGCAGTTGCGTCCCCATGAATGCGACTACGCCACCCATGATCTTGAGTTGGCAGTCGTGGTGTTTTCTCTGAAGTTGTGGAGACATTACCTCATTGGTTAGCACTTTGCGTTTTTCACCGATCATAAGAGTTTGAGGTAAGTTTTCTCCCAACGTGACTCGATATTACAGCATGGTCGGTAGATGGAGTTCCTGCAGGAATACGACTTTGAAATATTGTATACACCTGGAAGAGGGAATGTTGTAGTAGATGCACTGAGCCGATGGTCACGTAATAATGATGTCCGTGAATCTGGTGATTCTTGGAGAGTGATGGAAGATCTATCAGCTTTGCATCTTTATATAGGAGAAGTTGGGGGTAGAGGATATCTTTTCCAGGTGACGGTGCAGTCATCCCTGATTCAGAAGGTGGAAGAGTCTCAGTTGGGTGATCTAGAGGTGGAAGTTTGGAGAGACAGAGTTGTTTGTGGTGAGGCCCCTGATGGTTGGCCGGAGGATGAATAACACTGAGTGTTGTATCATGGCAGTCTTTTTTTCCCTTGGCGATGCGCGAGACAGTTCTCCGAGAGTTCCATAGTTCACCCTTGGTAGTACATCCTGGTGTGACGAAGATGTACCGATCCTTGAGGAGTTAGTTTTGGTGGCCTGGGATGAAGTGTACGGTTGCAGAGTGTGTGTCTCGATGTTTAGTCTGCAAGAAGGTAAAGGTCGAAGACCATGTTTCTGGTGGTCCTCTCTAGCAATTAGAGATTCCTCAGTGGAAGTGGGAGGACATCTCAATGGACTTTCTTACAGGTTTACCTCGAGATCCGGGAGGACATGACGCTATATGGGTGGTAATGGATCGTTTAACAAAGTCGGCCCACTTTATAGCGATCAAGGAGTCGAGCTCTGTGGATGTTTTGTCGAGGCAGTTTCTAGAGGAGGTGGTGAGACTTCATGGAGTACATAGGACGATAATTTCTGATCGAGATCCTCATTTTACCTCTAGGGTGTGGAGAGGTCTCCAGCATTCTTTTGGCTCTCAAATGTGCCTTAGCACTTCTTTTCATCCTCAAACGGATGGTCAGAAAGAGCGAACCATCCAGACTCTTGAAGACATGCTGCGCTCCTGTGTTCTTGATTTTGGAGGTTCATGGATAAAGCACTTACCCTTGGTAGAGTTTTCTTACAATAATAGTTTTCACTATACCATCGGTATGGTGCCGTTTGAAGCCTTGTATGGCCGGCCATGCCGTTCTCCATTGTGCTGGACTGGGGTCAGAGAGTCAGCAATTCGTGGACCAGAACTAGTGCAGAATACAACAGAGATGGTTCAGGTGATTCGTGAGAGGATGAAGACAGCACATGATCATCAGAAATCATATGCTGATCAAAGATGGAGACCCTTAGAGTTTAATGTTGGGGATCATGTGTTTCTGAAGGTGACTCCTCGTCGGGGGAAATGAAGGTTTGGTCGTGGAAGTAATCTTTCTCCCCGGTTTGTTGGGACTTTCGAGGTGTTAGCTCGTGTTGGAGTTGTGGCATATCGAGTAGCACTTCCTCTTCATATGAGTCAGATACATGATGTTTTCCATGTATCATAGCTCCGTCGTTATCTTCATGATGAATCTCATGTTATCGATTGGGGAAAAATCGATATTGATGATGATGCAACCTTCGAGGAGCGACCTGTGGATATCCAAGACCACAAGGAGAAGGAGTTGTGTGGGCGTTCTATCCCCTTAGTACATGTCTTGTGGCGACACGGTGGCATGGAGGAGAGTACCTACGAGCGTGATGCACAGATACGTGCTCAGAACCCAGAGTTGTTTAATGTTTAACTCCTTTCATGTAATGATGTTTTCTTTGTGGTTGGACCTTTCATGTTTTATTTATGTAATTTTCATGTGATGTTATGTTTTAATGGTATGGATATGGATTGTTTGTTCCCTTGCTCTTGGATGTCGTTGGTTTGTTCTATCTTTAGAACAACTCAGGGTGGGTTTCCACTGAGAGGTATCTTACGGGGTGGTTGTTCGGACCCCTCTTTTCCTCAGGATGGTTTTAAATTCTCGAGGACGAGAATGTTTTGAGAGGTATCTGATGTAATGTCCCGGACCTCTCCGGTCCATTACGTTGTGAAATTTTGGTATTGGAGGTGTTCCGGGAGGTCAAGGGGACTTATCCCCAACACTTTTCCAAATTTCCGGTTCTGTGAACAGTGTTTCCAGTTTTATGAACAGCAACAGATCACTCTCACCGATCGGTCTGACAGATCAGTCTCACCGATTGGTCTCACAGAATGGTCTCACAAATCGGTCTCACTGATCGGTCTGACGGATCGGTCTGACAGATCGGTCTCACCGATCAGTCTGACCGATCGGTCTCACAGATCGGTCTCACCGATCGGTTTGACAGATCGGTCTCACCGATCAGTCTGAAAGATCGGTCTCACAGATCGGTTTCACAGATCAGTCTGACACATCAGTCTCACTGATCGGTTTCAGAGATTGGTCTAACAGATCGATCTCACCGATCGGTCTGACAGATCGTTCTCACAGATCGGTCTCACCGATCGGTCTGACAGATCGGTCTCAATGATCGGTCTGACAGATCGGTCTCACATATCGGTTTCACAGATCGGTCTCACCGATCCGTTTCATAGATCGGTTTGACAGATCGGTTTCATGTACAATAACGGTGGGTGAAGAGTGTTTCCAGACTCCTACAGTTTTGCCACTTTTGACGTTTCCTTTGACATAAAATACATTTAAAGCCTTTTTTTAAGGGCTCTTAAGTCCGTTTCAAAGGCCATAAATCTTATATAAATTATTCCTAAGGCTTGTAATGGTTTACTTGGTCAAACCGCGTGCGTTAATGCGATCCGTTCTTAATGGAGAATTAACCGGATCTTAAACCATCGCCCCATTAAATCATAAAAAGTGATGAGATATCATTCTCCCTTGTTCTTTCCCGTTTTTCTCAACTAAGAGATGCTAGAACCTTTCAATCCTTCCTGTAGGAGTTGCATAGTCAATCTTTACTCCTAGGATTGGTTCTTATCTATTTTGGATGCAACCGAATTGTGTCGGACAATCTTCCCAATAAGGTATGTTTTGTCGTCGTTCCTTTAGGGATCATCTTCTCTTGTTTCACCCTTCCATATTATACCATGTAATTTCCAAGATTCTAATTGGGTGTTCTTGGGGTTGATTGGTACTGTCGTACCGTGTCATCCTATGGTGGATGCAGTTGTCACGGGAGGAGGATTGTGAACCGTGGTGTGGATAAAGGACGCCAAGAACTCTTCGAGGTAGGGGATTCATGGCTTCTCTAATTTTATTTATGCAATCATCGAATTAGCATGATTTAGTCCTTTGGATCACAATGAAATTGACCTAATTAAATACTTGAACCAGATTAAAAGAATTGGTTGATCTCATGTTGTTGCTTTATACCATGATAACGGTTTGCCTCATGTTTTCTAGAAGGACTGATATCTATGTTTTCATTTATTTGTTATTCGTTCATGATAGAAATTGATAATGAACGTAAAGCCAGAATTAATTGTTAATTAATTGAATAAAGATAAAGAGGCATGTAAATTAATCTGGTTATTGCCGTTGTTGTAGTTGTTCTAATTTGAGGATAATCAAATTAGGGAAGTAAGCATGGTTATTTAATTGTGATAGCTTACTGATTAGGTATCCTGTAATTCGAACCTACGCATAACAAATATGCTAATTCAATATGGATTGAAGAACAGATTTTGTGGAATTTCTAAAAGGGTTCTGAGTTACCCTCTTGTTTGTTAAAGCGTCAAGAGCCCATGATGGGATGTTTGTTTTCCTGCTTCTTGTGCTATTATGTGAGCCTGGATGGCTGTTGTGATATGTGGCGGCATGGAGGCCTTGTGGTTGTGGCAGCAGATGACGCCTAGACTGACGAAATGCATCAGTTTATGCATGTGGGTGTCGGGGAGGACACCAGGGGTGATGGAATGGGATGGATGTGGTTGCTGGATGCTTGTGGTTTTCTTTGAATTTTAATCTGCTTTGCTTTTCCCCACTGCTCAAGGTAGATGGTCTTTCTACCCTTCTTCCGAAGGAGGAGAAGACGCACGGGGTATGTCACGTGCTTTTCGTGTTTAGCCTCTCGAGGGAGAATGGGTCTATGCTCTTTCTATAGGCGGCAAAGACTCGGCGGTTAGTATATCTCCTCGCCATGTTGAGCCTCCTTTGTGTTTAGAAGCATAAGATGATTTTCTGGAATTCCTGGGAAGATGGAAAAGTAATTTTTAATGAATGTTTGATTAAATGGTGAAAATCCATGGGGATGGAGAGACTAGGATTTAAAAGTTGATGCGAATCTTAAAAGGAGCAGTTGGTACTGAATGTGATGCCAATTCAGTTTAATGTGGAATTGTTCATTCTTAATTAATGTTTAATGAGTTAAGTAATGTATAGTGGAACTGATAAAATGAGAACGGAGTAATCTACAAAAGCTCTTCAAATGTTTGTGTTCTTATAGGATACCTAGTCTTAGAAGTAGCAGCCTAGAGTCTGAGAGATGTTAGCTACAGTTATATCTAAGACTAGGTAATGCCCATAGTGTGGATGTGAGTTACATATATATTCTATACTTTTTGTGTTTCTATATGCTAATCCACCCTGTCGGTAAGGGAAACTGACACCTCGGGGATTCTGAGCCCTGGGGGGTGTTTTCCCCAACATTCTGATGGGAGGTTGAATGGCTGACTACCCCCTTTGACCCCGCTCTCTTCTCTTGGTAGATACTTGTGCCATGAGGCACAACGGTTAGTTACCCCATATATGTGTATAGAGGGTTGTGATGTCTTTTGGTTATTCACACACATATATTCTGGATATAGTATCCTATGGAATACTATAGGTGTAACGTGTATAGGCTATGATGGCTAGAGGATCCTCACTCAGATTATGGGCTGTAATGGTTTGAGGTATTATAACCGATGTATGATACACGTTATGCGAGCTGTGGTGGCTCCCGGAAAGTACATGGTTACTTTTGTTTCTGAGGACGGTGTGGTGCTTTGCCCAAGTGTCCGCGGGCAAGCCTTTGGAGAGAGTTTCACAGGACGTATGTCGTTGGGGCAAAGTGGCAAACCAGTGGGGAAGTAGTAGCGGGGTACCCTTGAAATTCTTTATTATATTCTATATTCTTGTATGCGTTACTTGGTGAGAGTAGCCATGGTGAGGTTAGGAACATAGTATACCTGATTAGGTGACGAATTGGTTTCACTTGTTCTTCACTGGAATTTAGCATGCTTTCTATACTTTTGCACGAGAGGCTTAGGGAGGATCCTACTGAGTGTACTGTTATACTCACCCTATATATATATGAACTATTTTTTCAGGTCACTTGGAGTAGGTTGGAGATCATGCAGGTTACTACTAGCTTGTGGTTGGAGGAGGTGTTGTTCGGCCTTGTGGTCCCTGCCGTTTTACATTCTTTTGGGTACTTTAGTTTCCCCTTTAAGTTGTAGTACTTCTGCATAACATTTCATATATTTACTTGGGTTTCTTTTATATTTCAGTGCTGAGTTGGAGTTAATTGGAGCCTATTATATCTCTCTCTTCTGCATGTGGTCTTTTAGAGTGTAATGCCTCCCATTTTTATGTTTATTATACCCTCGGTGCTAGTCGCCAACTCGGGGCCTACTGGAGGTGGCAATTAGGGGTCATTATCTCTCTTCTCACATTGCCGGGCCAGGAGGGGTACACTTTGTGGGGAGGGGGTCGTGACATAATCTATGCTTCAATATCACAAGACAGGTCATAGAGTATTGTTTTCATAGAGTATAATCTATTTTTAGGTATGTTGTTGTGATGAAAATGAAAAGCATGGAATTATAGTCAGAACTAAAATCTTATCTTGATAACATCAAGGTGTGAAGTAACATTCTGAGAAACACCATCAGAAATGGCCCACGAAGTTGCCAAAATAAATTCATGGTTAAGCTGGTTGGTTTTCTCCACACACTCCACAGACGCCAAATCCTACAGATCACCATTCCCCATTTTTCAATTTAATGTTACCGTCATCTGAAACAATTGAAAAATACCAAGAAAGAGGCACAAATATGAGGTAGGAGATATGGAAATAATGAAAAAAATAAATTGAATTAAATAAATCATATAGTATGAAAATTGGAGGATGATATGAGTGTATCTTAGAGTGTCTTGTAGTGTGGATGGAGGTAGGGTTACCTAATTCCTTCGATGGAAGCATCAGTGACAACACATTTTATGTGATATATTTACATGAATAGTCTCACAAATGTCAATAACAAACTGTAATAAATCACATCTTGGATAATAGTGACCGAGAACCTACGCAATAAATTTATTTTACAGAAAACATCAAATTAAATTGGAAATTTCGCACATAAAATTTAAAAAGGATAGTTTAAAACATAAAAAACATTGAAAAAAAAGTAGAAACAAGAACCTAGATATTTGTTTATGCTTCCAACAATAGTATGATTCTATCATCAATAGGTTCATGTGGTGCTGACCTGATTTTTTCCTACATGTAAAACCCAAGAAAAATGTTATTAAATAGTAATAATATTTTGAAATAAAAGAAAATAAAAGGGAAAAGAATTTTCAGGTTTCAAAACCCAAACAGGTGTTGTAGTTAACCTATCCAGAGCTGGACAGTTCCGGAAATTGAACCCCACTCCATTTACGGGTGTGTTCATCAGATTAGGAACCACCTCATCTTGTTTCTTTTGAGTGTTGATTGTAGTTACCCTCAAACTTAAACTAGAGTGAAGTCAATACAAGGTCCATTAGGACCTATCAGTATATATCCTCGTTATATAACCCATTATCATCACCATGACTACTTAAGTGACATTTATTATACAATAATCAACCCGAACACAAATGTTTAATGAGATATAACTCAGAAGAAAAGTCATATATATAAGCGTTCATAAAGATCAACTATTAAAGAAATAATTTATTGGTCTAATACATACCAAATAAGAATAATGAATGAATTGTTAAATCACGATCCATAAATGAATAGTAAAAATGAAATATTGCACATCAAATTTTTTAATCCAGATAATGGGATTTACAAATTAATCTAGAATTTTAATATGGACAGCCACATGAATAAATAATGAGAAAATAGACCTCTCAACATTATAGTTGTTGTGTGGTAATAAGAAATAAATGAACATTAAAAAATGTTACTGTCGAGTAGTTGGGCTTTATAAGAGTACATTGCTATAAGTGTACATTGTCAAATATATTATTCTTATTGATGGTAAAATTGATGTCGTTGACCAATCACCTGACTCTTGGAATAGTATGTAGTGGCCATATTTTACCTGTGATGGCTGATATGATTGAAGGCTTCTTGTATTTATATATCCCATCTATTATAGTAATATGGTAATAATAATTCCTCATTGATAATAGACCAAATAGAAGTTTATCATAAATAAAAAATGAATGTAAATAAATAAAAAGAATAATATAATATAAAGGATTTAAAAATAGTATAAATAATTTTATTATGTCATGAAATGATTTTATTTTCTATATTTCGAGTTATAGTATAACAAAAACTTTAAAAATATATAAATTAATTTATAAGAAAGATCATGATCCATATAGAAGTGAAACTTTTTTATATTGGTAATCCATAGTTCCAAAGATAAAAATTTGAAATTCATATTGAACACTTTCCATAAAGGTATTAAATTAAGGGAATAGTAAAACTAATTATCAAAATACAGGCTTTCATATCCAATGATTTATGTCCCTATACAAACAAAGATGATCTAGACATTGAACCGTAGTATAAAATTATGAGTTTAAGTTTTCTAATAAAATAATAATATTGGATGAGATTACATACAAAGTAGTCCAAGAATTCCAGGTAAAACATTAAACTGAACCATCACTTATCTATTAAAAACATGTTATTCCATGTGATCCCATTTCCCGATGAACATATAATTCAAAAAATAATGTTTTTATTTACAAATTAAACTATAATGAAGAGAGATAGAGCCCATCAAAATCTTCTAGGAGAATATTGACAACAGATCTAGGTGGTCTCTCTTGAAAAGGAAATATATCTACAAAACAGATTAGTCAGATAATCGCAATGGATGATGAAAAAATAAATTAATGTTCTATAAATGATTTATTTTCATATTAACCAGAGTTTTGAATCACTAAAGTTACCTTTTATAATGAAAATGTGGTGTTAATGAAGGCTGAATATGGTATTTTTTATCGGCGTTGTTCTTGGTGTTACAATACTGATCCGTTAACTGATGCAGATATCCTTTCCCTCCAAATGAGAGATGCTAACACAAAATATTTTAAATGGTCACTGAGTCAATTCCAATAGTATATTCCTGTTAAAGATTGAAATCCACTTCAATTCGTGGTTGCTACTATAGAATCAAAGGAGGAGGAGGATCCTGGCGCGAAGCAGATGGAGGAGGAGGTGGAGAAGCCAGAGGCATGAAGGGTTATTCTGGAGGTAGAGTGGGACGATAGGAGAGAAATGAAACCTATTTTTAAAGGAGGGAAATGAGAGTAGTGGTATATGTAGTAGAAAAGTTGGTCTAGGATGAAAAAAATGAAGGTGAGGGGAAGAATTGATTTTCAACGGTAAATCTGGGATGGAGGAATCACGACTAGAGAGGAGATTCTAGTTCGGGAGTAGATGATGACTGCCGGAGATGGGGATCAAGTAGAGACACCGATAAGGATGCAAGAGTGCAACAGACGGGTAGTCTAACAGTGATGATGGGGTGACTGGGTGTTGGTGGTGTTACTAGAGTACAAAGATCAGGGAAGAAGGATAGCGGGATAATTAAAACCCTTGAAAAAGCTGAAACCTAATCCTGAGCGGGAGAAGGTATATAATATAAAGGTGAGGTTAAACCATTAGAAGAATCATTACAATGTAGGAGGACGATGGAGTGCAGTGTAACTGGTAGACGTAGCTCGAAGGAGGCATGGGTTTGTGGTGAGCATAGGTCGCGATGTGTTGAAACCTGAGTGGGTAAGGGAGTGGAATGGAGAAGATTGAATAGAATGGTAGAAAAAGAGGTTAGTTGAGTCTTGGTGGTGTGATACATAGAGAAAAATGGATGTGGAATGTTGTGATATTGACACATGGTAGTGGAGTAAACCTAAGATTAGTATATTTAGTAGATGTGATTCTTAGTTATTAATGACCATACCTAAATGTCTGATCCACATGTATAATAAGTTATTCAATATTTTTTACACAACCTCCCTAATGAGTGTTTTTTCAATGGATATAAGATATTGTAGGTAAAGTAATAAAAATAATTGTGTATCATTTATTTATATTTATGCATCTATTTTTTGTGTGGAAAATAAAAAATTGAATGAATTGTTTTCTCTCTATCATTGTAAGAATATCAAAATGAAATTACTTTATGGAAATTGATTAATTATTGTGACACCTATATTCATTCCCATTTATATGAGTGTTTTGGGTTCAAAAAATATTTGAATTAAGACACTAAAAATTATTATAAATGGAAAATATATGTAAAATTATACAAATTCAAAATTAATTATTTTTTATCCATTACTAAATCATGATCTCTTATGAAATGTGGAATATAATGAATCCTATAGTGAAAAACATCGGATATTTTGGATGCCTTTTTTTAATGAGATCAAAATTTTAAATACAAAATGGATGTTTTATTAATGGGATAAAAATCCCATATAATAGATAATATATACTGTATAAAAAAAATACACCATATAGTTGATTACTATGATGTGAAAATAATTATAGAAAAAATGGTACCTATGAAGTATTATATAATATTTAATAAATGAAAACATTTATATTTTTATTATAATAGTGAGAAGGTAGAGAATAATAACCCCAACCATTTTAATTTTAATTATAATTTGTCAAGTTATAATGAAAATGATGTTTACTATATAAGACTAATGTTTTAGAAGAAAAATTTATGAGGCTAAAAATATCATTTGAAATCATGTATCGATAGTAAATACTGTATGTAAATTGAGTCATCATTATAAAATAACTCTTATTCCACATGTTGAACCATACTAATTTATTAGAATGTTAATCATACGTGGAAACAATTATATATATGATCATATATATCATATTGATTAAAAGTATACTATTGATTTTTTTTCCAAGACTATAAGTGAATAATTTTATATAAACTGTGTGATATTTTTTAAAAAAATGAGTGAAAATGTTGCTATTTTGTGAAATAGTTCCAATATTTTTTTTCAAATGTTATTTTCATGAATAATTTATAAAATTTTAAGTAATATATATAAATGTTTGAAGAAAATAACTCATTATATATTTTATATATTGATTCTCACCAAACAAAAAATATTTATCAAAGAGGCAAGAAATTTACTTTCTAAATTAGATATTGTGAAATTTATGTTTGTAGATATTAATCTAAGGGATTTATAATTAATTATGGTGATAAAATGATGTCAAAATTAATTAAATCTTTATATTGTTTAATACATTTCCCACGATCTAGAAACAAAAATCATTATAGCTCGGGAAAATAATTATACTTTTCTAAAGGAATAGTTGAAAATAATATATAATAAATGATTAGGATGATAGATACTCTAATTTTCATTATAGAAATTGATGATATTTTTTTATAGCTAATAAAGAATAAATTAAAGGGAAATTTTATAAAAAATAAAAATTCAATTTTAGATGTCAATGCTTATAAATAAGATTATATTTAATGAGTGAAATATTATACACAATATAATATTACCTCTCATTCCATGAATAAATTTTTGATTAATTTTTAAATTAATACAGAATGTAATATTTTAATTAACTATCAACACCTGTGATAGTTGATACGTAATATATTCATGTGTTTTGAGGGAATAATACTTACTATCATCCACAAAAATTCCTAGATATATAAGAAATATGACTGAATATTTTATGAACATAATATTTTTGAAATTGAACTTCATAAGATTTATATATGTTGAATGTTGTAGATATTTCATTGGTATGATTACTACATTATAAGGAACGTTCATTTTCGGGGAGTATTTTGTATACTTCCATAGAAGGAAAAAAACTATTACATTATGAATATATGAAGGCGGTTATAGTTGTTTTACCCATATATGTAAAAAAAATTATATGAAATCCAAATTGAATATTTAATGGTTAAATTTCACTAGCCATTATGAATTTAAAATTATTTAAAATGTTTAATTAATCATTTTTAATATATAATACAACACCCAAGATCTGAACCTATTAATTTCAAATAATATTTCATCAAGGATAATGGTTATAATAATCTTGTGAAGTTAAATTATATTCACAAAAATCTACAGATTTTGTATATTTTCAATAAACTTAATCCTAAGGATATTTAAATATTTAAAGTTGAAAAGTCATGTTTAGATTTTCTCTTTTACATAAGTATCATATAGGATTCCCAAAAATCCTTTGTAACTCCATAAAATGGTCGATAGAATTAAAAAACTCGTTTGTGGGAAATAATCATTTTCCTAGGCATATACAAATCATTATTTAATAAAAAAAAGAAGAAAATATAAGTGAGTTGATTATAGGGGACAAATTAAGAATACCTATACAAACGTTTCTTATTATCTATGTATAGAAATATTTAAAATCTATATATTTATTATTTATTGAGGTGTTAAAAAAATTATCATTCATATTCGTATTGATATTATGAAATATTAAGATATTTATGGGTTGAGATCAAATCAGATATGATAGATTTAAGAACACACAAAATTTATGAATGTTTTTTATTTTTTCATATTTTTTGTGTGAATGATTTTTTAAAATACATAATGTTGTTGTTGTTAATTTCAATATATGAATTTTTATTATATGTTTTGAGATTCCATGATACAATATATAGAAATTTTATATTTTAGATATCAAAATATATGCTTATTGATTTTGTTGAACCTTTAATTGGAATTTTTTTTATTAAGGGGGAGGTGTCCCCAAATGATTTAAGAATTTGAAATTTTTTATTATGTTATGATATGATGAATTTATAAGATATATAGTATTTAAAATAATGGAATATAATATATGGTTCTAAAACCAATTGAATATTACAATAATATGGGTTGATACTTTGAAAAAAGATATTATGGTAGAATAATTTTTTTTACAAAAGATCTAATTATTCTTAATTATTACCCAGTAGTTAAGTAATGTTTATGTTCATGATAAATTAATTTCTTTATTAATTGTATCTAAATAATGAAATTATATAATGTATTGGTAATCCAATATTGATAAACATCAGTGTACACAACATAAATCATCATTCATGTGGATTTATCAAGATTAATCATTCTAAAGAAATATTGAAATTAAGTTAACTGGCTAAGGAATCATAAAAAATGAATGTGGTGAAAAGTAGAAGGAAATATAGAGAATTATTGATATATTTTTAGAGACGTTTCAAAAAATAGAAATATGATTACAAGATTTAACATTTTCAACAAAACTAGTATATAATGAGAAGATTATTAGAGATACAAGTTTTATTTTTCCAAAATCAGACATTTAATATTAGTGAATAAGAATTGATGAGAGAAAATAATCATCTAGTGTAATATTGGATGATGAAGGTATATTGGTGGATGAGTTAGGAAGCTAGTGTACTAAAGTAGTGGGGAATATTTTATGGAGTATTAGGAACGAAATTGATCATAGCTCATCCCTAGATTCATTGATTTGAAATATGATATCTGGTTAATTTTAGATATTTTGATGTAGAAGAAATATTTGTAAAATGTTGTATATTATTGACTGATTTATAGGATGAGGTAGAAATGTGAGAAGATGTTTAATATATGTCATGCCCATCACTTTAAATTTAAATTTATTTGATTATTTCTTGGCCCCAGGATTTCTCATTGAGGCTCAAGTTGAAAACATGGTTAATATATTTTGGTTTTTTCTTTTTAGTGGGTTTAGGGCCAGTACACATGCACCACATGGTTAGTTGTAACATTATGGTATGTCCTGGTGACCATGTGAATACCCAAATCAAAAAAATAAATACTTTTTTTAAATAATAATATCTTATTATTATCATTATTAGTATTATTATTATTGTGTAGATAATAATATTTTCTGTATTATTAAATTATTGTAATATTATTAATTATAAACTTATATTAGAAGTATTATTTTTAAAATCATCATTAATATTATTATTATTTAAAAAATTAAAATCAATTACTACTGTGATTATTACTTTTATTATAATTATTAATAGAACCTTATTATTGTATTATTGATATTATAATTATTATTGTTATTGTTTTATTGAAAAATGAATAGTGATTATAAGTTTTTTGTATTATAATTTTAATGGTCTTATTATTATTATAAAATGGAAAAAAACCATAGCGCCGCAACCCAGCCTTCTTGGTACAACCCCCCCCCCTCCATTGTCTGGATTCATGGCACACACTCCACCTCTCTAGATCTTTCCCATAGCATCAAGCCACCCTTTTCCTCTCCCCTATATGCT
Source organism: Viscum album (assembly GCA_963277665.1). NCBI lineage: Eukaryota > Viridiplantae > Streptophyta > Magnoliopsida > Santalales > Viscaceae > Viscum > Viscum album. The sequence continues at coordinate 1,029,019,809 of OY728125.1, forward strand.
TCGGGCAGTTTTTTCCACTCTATGCTCCGGCCTCGACCCTTGACGATCTAGCCAGCAGCTGCACACCCCTCCAGATTCACCCTTCTCCTCTCTGCATCACCCACTATTAGCACACCCTATTATGATATCACGCCTCATCCATCCAAATCCCCTACTAGTAGTAGTGCGACATCCCAATGTCAATATCTCAGTGGCCTGACCTCCCCTCTATAGCCCTCGTCTCTAACTGCCAGTATTGGTGGTGGTCCCCTACTACCTACACCACTACAGTTGTCCTAATCCATTTTCCTGAAAACCCAACCCCAGTCTAATATTATTCTAGAAAGAACACAATCCCCCTTCACTATGCCTCAGTCTCCACTTTGGCACATGAAATATTCCTCCCTAGTGTGTCTTCCATTTGAAATTTTTCCTTCTTTTTGAACAAACCCTAATGTCACAATTTGAAATTAGTGCATTCTTTTCCATATTTTAGGTGTGAAGTTTCTCATCATGAGTTTTTTCTTTCTTTGGCTAATGCGGCGTCTTGTTCACACTCCATTAAGGTAGGTTAATCATTTTTTTCCTTCTACATTATGACTATTTAATTATTTTGGGTTTTTAATAAAATATTTGACTTGATTCTCACCATAAAATTTTAATTGGATAATCTACTATAGTTATTTCATTTGAATGGTTTTTTGTAAAAATATTTTTGATATATTTTTCATGGGTATGTTTTTTTATGATTCTGGAAATTGTGTTCTCTGGATGTGAAATTTTTTATTGATAATTTTTTAATCATGACACACACCATTGTGATACTCAAAAATATTTTATCAAGGTTTGTTCTAGTTTGTGCAATTTTTTTGAGCTCTTTATGGAATTTTATATAAAATGTTTAGTTTGTTTATAGAATTTGTATTAAACTATTTGGGTTGTTTATAAAATTATTTATGCATTGATAGGCCTACTTATAAAAATTGATCATAAACTGGTTATCGTATTATTAAATTTGTTTATAAAATGGTTTTTTTGTTTACATAAATGTTCATTAATTTTTTATTTTTTGTTTTTATAATTTATGATAAATCATTTGTTTTGTTTCATAATTGTGTCATCATTTTAGAGTTTTGATGGAATTATATGAAAATAATTTTTTGTGAGTATGGAAAATAAAAAATACCGCTTAGGAAATGTTATGTATTTTTGTGTGTTCTTGGTTGTATTTTGTTATGGGGGTATTTGTAATGTTTTTCTAATTGCTATGTTTTAGAAAAAATGGAATTTGTAAATATTATTAAAAAATATATATTGGTTTTGTAATGGTTAAAGGCATGTTTGGCTCTTACAACTCACTGGGGAAGTTGTGTTAATATTAATAATGGTTTGTGTTTGAAAATTTTCTATTCTTGGTTGGGGTTTCAAATGTTTTTAGAATATGGTTTCGATATGGACATGGTGTGATGGCCCGATTGAAACCATGGAGGATACAAAAAATAAATGTATGTTATATATATATATATATATATATATATTCGGAAACTCTATAGGATGTATATCCCTTTATGGGTTATCATATAGGGTATCCATCGTTGGGGTATGCAAGTGCGGTGATAATAGGTAAGATGAGTCATGGAAGTGAGGGCTTCATAGTTACATAGTATTACTACCACCATGTGTTATTGGGAGTCTTTTCGTAGGCTTGGTTCTAGTTTCATTCTAGCACCAATTAGATGGGTTAATCCTTCAATAATTTAAGATAGTCCAGGAGGGATGTTCCAGTAGTGAGGCATGGTTATAGAAACTAGTTGGTTATTAAATTAAGGGATTCACCATACACATATAGGTTGTTCTAAACCGAGTGTGTACAGGGGTCTTATAGGGATTTTTAGGCTTTCATGTGGTTATTGTTTTTATTAATTTTTAGTTTATTTATATATTAGTTTCTATCATGTACTTCTAAACATTTTTCATTAATAATTTCCAATGATTTCCTTGATTAGATTCTATTTTCAAAATGCTAATTTGATTGAGAAATGTTATGCGCTTAGCATTAGGATTTGAAATAGGAAAATGTTGTTTCTTTTTCAAATGTGTAAATCATACTCCTAAAATTGTATTTCAAACTGGTGTTAATAAACTTTATTTGGAGAGGAAACTTTTGGATTATCTGGTTTACCATTGGAATACCTATTGAGTAATTTAATGCTCATGTCTATCCTCTCTTTTGAGATGTAGGTTCAAAGTCAGTTCAGGTTCCTATTCTAGATAATTACTATTGGAGTAGATTCAGTTAGAGTATGGAGGAGACTAAGAGGTCATATGGATATTGTGATAGTGTGGTTTTTTTCATGCTTTTTGTTTTCAGTCTCTTAGTTATACCTTGTCACTGAATTAGTTTATTTTTATTCATATATTATTCGGTTTTCAATTTGATACATTTCTTGTTTTTTCTATATTTTTATGTATTCTTGATTTCATGGTTGGTAAATATAGTTCCCACATATTATTCATGATTTCCATTATTGGTTTCCATCCTAGGGGGATCGGGAATTACACAAGGGACATGTCATGGATCAGATTGGGTGATTGTTTTATGGTCAACCAAGGATTGGTTCATGAAAAATGGTAATAGATGATTATCTTATTCGTTGAGGCATCCAGTAGATGGAGATCAAGCCTATCAAGATTCTGGAAGTAGGTACGAAACGGGTGTCATGAACCCTCACTCGTTCTAAACCTCGAGTCCCCAAGGGTAATCTAGGAATTTATTATTGTCTTGTTATGGTTTATTTTATATTAAAGGATGAAAATGGAATCAAGTGAGTGTCATATTGTGATATCATATGGAGTAGTGTCCCATATGATATCCAAGTCCTTGGTTCATGTTATTTATAGTTTTGTTGCCTACCTGCGGCATGGCTCACTACCATGTCATTGATTTGGGTAAAGACACTTGTCCCTCCCTCTAATTGTTGGTTAAAGTGGTCTTCTAAAAATGAAAATGATATTGGAAAGGATGAATCATTCTATTAAATAGAATTGGGACTGTTAATATATGTTTTAAATGAAAATATTTTTGCTTTACAATTTAGTAATTGATTAAAATTTATGAGTAAATGGAATGGATAGAAAAATATGTGAGAGGTATTGGTATGCAATTGTTGTTTATTTGAAATTAAAGGCTTGAGAATTTTCTATACAGGTGGGTTTTAAGAGGGATTTTTTGGATGTCTTTATATTTTTTTATATTTATCTGATTTTTATTGGTAATAGGAAATTTCACTAATGTTTCTATGGAATGATAATGGTGTTGGGTTTGGGTTTCATGTGTTGTTCATAATATTAAACGCAAAAAATATCCCAAGAATTTTTATAATCCATGCCCACTTTTTTTCTTCTCAGGAATTTCATATCCTTTATGATTATTGATGTTTGTTATAGGTAGTATAGTGGCTTTAAGAGATCAAGCTTGTATTCGATGTATTAATAACTCCGGAAGATCTCAGATTGCGTACCATTTATGGTATGTTTGGTGTTCCAGATATGGAAGAATAAGAGTTATTCAACCTGCCATCAATGTAATTTTTCATGACCTGTGATTTCTTTCAATCCTTCTTCCATTTTATGGTTAATACATGAATAAGTGAAGATGAATACAACAGATGAACATTACTGCATTCAACAATTCCAACGTATGTTGAAGACATATCTCGATTATTTAAATGAACATGTGTCTTTTTCTCAAATGGTAGAATCATATAGTTTAATGAATAATTATCTCTTCATCAGGTGTATTCCTATATAGATAAAAGAGAGGGTACTCTATTCAATGGACCATCATTTTGAGATGTTGGTGGATGAGGCGTTCTTAGTTGAGTTTGTCTTAGGAGTGTATATGGTTGTAAATCCAACGTATCAAATTGGTCCTCAAGGATCCCTAGTTTGAAATCAGGGTGTTCCAGTTGCAATATTTTCTAAAGAGTCGTCTATATTGGTAATATCTTATAGTTCGATGGATCTTCCAATAGTGTACCACCAGTGTGGATGTTAAGGGCACACAAATCCATCATGTCGCATCCCTCCAAATATATGCCATCATTGTGGCTGTCTTGGTCATCTAGAGATGTTTTTTAGGAAGAGTTTCCTAAAGAAGTCCCTATAACCTGAGGATTACAGTTGATGAATGTGCGGAAGGAGATGCTTCAGCTATCAGAGCCCCAACAATAGGTCATAGTGTGATGCTGACACACAGAACAAATTTTCTAGGGGTGTGAAGCCTCGGTTCGAGTTTTCTGTTCTATGTTTAGACTGATGAATTTGAGGAATTTTTTATTTTTTCGCAATTGTTAATGTTATACTATTATTGTGAGTTCATCATTTCACTAAGGGAATGTAAAGAACTAGTTCTACTATAATCCTACAGTTCCTTTTGACTGATTATGGGTTTCAAAATTTGGATTTTCCATTCTTAAACTATTTTTGGAACATGTATGGGTTTATCTCAGTTTAGCTCTGTTCGTATGGAGATTTAATTTCATTTGGACAAATATATGTTTGATGTTATGACCGAGTTCAATTAATGGGTATGTTCTTATCGAATGTTTTTCAATTGTATTTGTGGTTTTTTTTCTGGGTCAAGAGTTCCATGTTTTAGTGGATGTGTTGTTTCACTCAAGTTATAGAAATTAGTTTAGATCTGCTGAGAGTTCACACATCAACCCCCCTCCCACTTCCTAGGTTTGTATGTTTTGGTGTTAAATTTATATAGAATTTTTTTCTTTTTGTGTAGAGAACACCCTCTTGATTTTTTTTCTTCTAGTGTTGTGGTTTATTTTGGTTTCAATTGATCATGGATTCATGTTTTGTCTATATTTCAAGTGGGTGAATTATTGAGGATAGAAACTGTCTATGGTGGGGAGAATTGTCACACATGAACTTTTAATTTTAATTTTATTTTATTATTAAATTTTTATAGGTTATCGCATTGAGGATCGGTTTAAATGTGGGGTTTTATTTTTTCAGGATTGTTATTTCTGGTGGGTTTCAGGCCGGTGCATGGGCACCACATAGTTGGCAGTGCACGTGAGGTCATCCCCAATTACCGGGCGATTACCCAAATCATAATAAAATTATAAATTTCCATACCTTTACAATAATATTATTATTCTTATTGAGAAGATAAAAATATTATTAGTATTATTAAATCATTGTAGTAAAATTATTTCCAAAGTGCTATTAATTTGATTAATTTTATAATTTTTATTAATTTTATTACTAATAAAGAATTAGAAAAAGTAATTAATGTGATTATTATAATTATTATAATTATATATATAAATTTTAATATTATATTAATAATAATAATATTATTAGTTATATTGTTTTTAATTAAATGATTATAAGGATTATTTATTTTATTATTATTCTATTAATTGTAAGATAAATATTATTATTATTATAAACCCTAGCGTCACCCCCTCCCACATCTTTACACTATTCCACCCCACCTGGCATCACGATGTGTACCCCAGCACCTCGTCTCCTTCTCGAGGCACCAAGCAGCCTCCGACCTCAACCCTCCATGCTCCAACCATCCCTAACATATCCATTCTCCGCCAGCCCTCATTTTTATGTGCTCTGGATTCACCCCTTGCTGCTCTAGCCAGCAGCTTCACCCCCTTCTGGTTTTCCCGCCTCCTCACTATGCCTCCCACAAGAAGTACACCCTCCCAGGATACAATGCCTCTTTAAACCCATACCCTCCCATAATTAGTGTGGTATCCAACCACTGACATACTTCCAGTCTGACCTCCCCTCGTCAATCCTCATCTTTGGTGGACAATAGGAGATTCAGTACACCTTATCCCTCTCCCACTCTAGTTGGCCGCATCCTTTTTTTGGAAAACCAAACCCTCCTTGTCCAGCTGTCTTCTGACGCAAACTTGAACCCACTTCCCGGTGAATCTGCCTCCCCTCTGGTGCATGGAATCCTCCCCTACTATGTGTCTACACTATTAATTTTTGTTTTTAAATATTTTCTAACAATCTCTAATATAACGTTTTTTAATTCTCATGTTGTTTTCATTGTTTTAGGTGTTCAGTTTGTCTATAGGGGGTTGTTCATTATACCGTTGTAGGGGCTCTGTGATCGTACTCCATTAATGTATGTGAATCCGTGTTTTCCTTCCTGATTATGTTTATTTAATTATTAAGTGTTTCCAATTAAATAATTGACTTCATTTGAACATTCACAATATATTTGGTTAATCAACTATAGTATTTTCATTTTAATTAGTTTTTCTAAAACGACATTTGTTTTATTTTACATGGTTTTTTTATATTCTAGTGGAAATTGTTTTTTATGTCAAAAGTTTTATTGAATTTTTTTTAAACATGTCTCTCACCTTTTTGAAACTCTTAAATTATGTATCATGATGTTTTATAGTTTGTGAAATATGTTTCGGATTTTAACAAGGTTTTTTGTTAATTGTATGATTTATTTATTGAATTTATTGTAAAATATTTTGGTTTCATATAAAATTAAATATGTATTGTTTTTCATACATATATAAATTTTAAATAAATTGGTTATCTTGTTTATTAATTTATTTATCAACTGGTTCTATTGATTATATAAATGATTATAAATATTTTTGGTTTTTTTTTATAATTGTTGATAAATTGTTTGGTTTGATTAATAAAGGTATCACCATTTTAGTTTATTGAAGGTCATTTATGAAAATTATTTTGTGTTAGTTTGGAAAATATATATTCCCACTTAAAAAATGTGAGTTATTTAAGTGTGTGATTGGTTTCATCCAAATAAGGCGTTGTTTGGTATGTTTTACTAGTATCTTGATTTTCAGAAAAAAAAAATCAATTTAGAAATATTCTTAGCGAATTTATTTTTGTGGTGTAAATTTTGAAGTCCCATTTGGTTATTCCATATCATGGGTGTAGTTGTGTTATCATTTATAATGGATTGTGTGTGGAAATTGTGTGTACCCATTAGGGGGTTTAAATGTTTTTAGGAAATGGTTTCAAGATGGAAAGGATGTGAAGGCCCAGTTGGCACCTTAAATGACATGAAAAATAAATGTATGATATATATATATATATATATATATATATATGTTGGGCACCAATATATGGGGGATACCCCTTTATGGGTTATTATATAGGGTGTCCATGTTTGGGTAGGCATGTGTGGTGATGACATGTAAGATGAGTAACACACGTGAGAGGTTACTACTTACACATTATTACTACCACCATAGGTTCTTATGTGTCTTTTAGTTTATCAGGTTAAGGATTTTTATAGCACAAATTAGATGGGTTAGTACAATGTGGTGTTATATATATGCTAGGAGAGATGTACCACTACTGGGGTCAGTTTATTGAAGCTGTTTGGTAATTGACTTATGGGCTTCACCATACGTCGACAGGTGGATCCGAACCGAGTGTGTCTTTGGGTCATATGGGGATTTTTAGTCTCACTTGTGGTTATATTTATAATTATTATTTATTTTTTTCTGTATTAGTTTCCAGACTATAATTATCATTTACTGAATTTATCACTACCCCATTTTTCCATGTTTAATTTCTGTTTCAAAAATGGTAATTTGTTTCAGAAATGGCATGCGGTGTACATTATGTTTTGAAATGGGAAAAAGGCGATGATTTTTAAAATGTTGAAGCCTACTCATAAAATTTTATTTCCGACTATTTTTATGTTTAATTTCATGGGAAGGAAATATTTTGGATTTATTAGTTTATCTTTGGCATCCCTACTATGTAATTTAATTCTAACACCTATCCTGTCATTTAAAATTTGGTTTGACTTTTGGTTAAGGTTTATGGTCTAGCTAACTAGTGTTGGAGAAGATTTTGTTTATTGGTTGGATGTTACCATGATTTCATGTGGATATTTAGATATGACGATGTGGTTTTCATGTTTTTTTAGATTATGTTATGATAGTTGTACCTTGTAACTGGATCTATTTATTTGTATTCATGTATGATTTTTTTCTGTTTGTTGTATCCTCTAGTTTCTCTATATTTTTATCTTGTCCTTATTTTATTTATGAGGAAAATATGTCACACATGATAGTCTTGATGAACGACACTGATTTCCATCTGGGGGAGTTTGAGAACGCCACACAGGACATGTCCCAGACTAGCTCGACTGAAAAGTACATGGTCGACCAGAGATCTGTTCGAGTTAAAAATTCCTATATTAAAATAATAATAATTATATAGAATATGGGAATTCGATACATTCTATATTTTTATTAGATTTCTTATAACATTAATGGGATATAATTACCCTATATTTTAGATCCATTAAATTTCATACAATATCACATAACGTCTGCAACATGACACATCAAATGTAAACAAAACATAATAAATGAAGAATATAATTTTAATAATGATATAATAAACTATATAATGTAAAAAATAATATTTATTAAATTTAAATGATAAATAATTAATCACTTTTTATATTGAAAAATATATGTTCAAATAAAACCTTTATATTTATCCTATATATTTTATTTTATGTCTCTATATTTACATATTTTATTACATAATTTGATAATATTAATTTTATATTCTTTCTACACAAAACTAAATTATCTTATCGTATAGTTTGATTAGTTTTATAAAATATTTGATTTTTAAGTGAATAGTAAATGAATACTTAATTATTAAATTCCATTACTGTTATAAATAAATTAAATTTTTAGAAACCCAATAATTTAATATTTTATATTATAAATAACAATGATTATATTTAAAATAATATCTATAATTTATAATCTCAAAGTCAACAACATAATATTTTAATGTTCATTTTGATGAAAATAGTATATAGATTGTTTTGTTTATTTATTTAAAACATGATTAGATAAATTTATATATTTTGTTTTATTTTCAAATAAATACTATTTAAAAATTAATAATTATTTTTTTGTTGTATTTAATAAAATGAATTGATGATTATATGTCACTCATAAATCTTTTATTAATATAGACCTTTCCAAAAAACTGGTTTTATTTATTCTATTTTCTAATTCTGATAAAAAAGTACCTACCCATAGAAAGATAAATTACAAAATGATTCTTTATATCTAATATAATAAGGTATAATTTATTTAATAGTTCAAATTTCAATTTTTTTGTAAAATTTATATTTTTCGGATTTATTCTAGTTGCAAGGATAATGGTGAAATAATTATTTTAAAAATTATTGATATATTTATATTATGGAATTTCTGTAAAAAAACAAAAAAAAAATTAATCATTTATATAAAATTTCTATTATATTTATGAACACAATAATAAATATATTCTATTATATTTATGTGGAATTCAAAAATAAATAATATATAGAATCCATATTTGTTATATTCTCATTTCTGAACTAAAACAAATTTTCTACACATTATATATTTAAATATAAGAATTGATTTTATAATATATATATTTAATTTGAATAATTATTTGACATATTTAGTTCCATATCACCAAAATTTTGTTATATGATTTTTGTTATATTTTTTTATAAAAAATAAATTCACATAGTGAAGAAGTAGTTACTTAGTTTAATAGTAAAACATTAAAATGTCAAACCATAATTATAAAAAAACTATTACACTTTAAAACAAGTGTTGAAAGAAAATAATTTTCCATTAAAAATAAAAATAAACCCAAAAATATATTTTATAATATTTTGATCCATTATCCATGGAATATGGTCCTAGTATTGTAAAACTATAATGGTATTTTGAAACGTGCCTATTTTCTCTCTTATAAAAGGTTAACAATAACACCATTTCAGACATATATATCCATAATATTCATTGATGGAAAATATTACTATTTAATATTTATAACCATATCCCAAAAACCTAATCCCTTTTTCACTCATAGAAAGAATATTACATTTAATTTCAATGGAACAAAAGAATGAAAAAAATCATGTCTCCAACGCAAGTGTAATATCATCTTATGCTTTTATTTTTAATCATAATATTCTAGATGTCATATAAGTATACTAAAATGAGATTTAAGAGTAATTAGTTTACTTATATTCTATTATACGTTTGGTAAAACACAAATTTAATCATTATCATCCACTTAGAAAATACAAATATCATCGTTAGTGTGTTTCACAAACAACGACCAAAAAAATAAGAAGTAGTTTATTTTACATTAATTAATTTTATAGAAAGTATTAATGATGGTAGTGTTGAATATATATTATATGTATCATATAATTCTGGTACATAAATTTTAATTTAATATTCACAATCAGTCCTTCTTGCATGTGTGTAACTAGGAATGCTAGGTGTGTTTACATATAGATTTCAACCACTATGGAAAAACATTTATTTTTTAATATATATTTTCAGAAAATATAAATCATTATTAATATTTGGTTTAAAATAATAAATAATAAATTATAAATTTATAATGATATAATTTCAAAAGAAACAACTTCATGACCACAGTCATCAATCATATAATAGTTGTTTCATGTTTCGGTTGATTTTACCAGCCAAAAGTTAATTTTTTTAAAATCCAATGACAAAAAACTATTGACAACAAAATATTATATTATTATAATCCATTAATTTTTAAAACTACAAAAATAAGCTATTATCAAAGTAGTTTTCAAATAACATAGCCAAACTATTTATAGAATTATCTTGGAAATTTTTAAATAAATATAATTTATATATAATGATTCTTAAATGATATACCAACTATGAACTAGTTTTAAAATGATGGGTAATGATATCATGATTATTAAAATTATGAAAAATAGTTATAGTTATTAACGTCCAATGTTAAAAAGATATTAAAATAATCTAATACATTAACATAATTTTTACTAGTGAAGAGTATAAAAATGTAATATACATGTTTTAGATTCTCAAAATAATTTATTATGTTAGTTATGTTTATTAAAAAGGGTATTATATTTTAGTAAACTTTTCAACTAAGGCAATTTATTATCTCACGATGGTCACTTTGTTTTAGGTACCATTTAATTGTTTTAAATTACTTATCTTTAATAATGTATAAATTATTTTTAAATGATTTTAATCCTTATAAATCATAAATTCTTATGGCATAAAAGTGTTTATTTAACAATATATCTTTATTTTTCATTCAATAAATTCTCATGTATTGTTCATAGTTTTTCTTTATGTAAAAATTTAATCACTGGAGGCATGTTTATGAAAAACACCATGTTTCCATCAAAATGATTTAAATACTCCACACATTCATTTTTTATAATGATTTTATAATATTTAATGATATTAAATGTTTCATTTTTTTCTAACTCTCATGGTTTTTTATTCAATTATTACAAATGATGTAACACATTTTCAGGACATGAATATCTTCATTGGGTCATAATCACTCTTATTTTAGTACAATATTTCATGAATGATCTGTTATAACAAATATTGATGTTATTATTTCAATGAAAAATATTTAAAGGTGGAGATATATCCCTTTATCAATATAGATTTCATTTATTAAATGTTTCTAAATATTGAAGTGTATCTTTGGAAGGAATAAATTCCATTTTTTATAATGTAATTTTTATTACCATTCTTATATTTTCCATCAAACTTATTTATCTATATTCTTTTTGGAAAAATATCATTTATTATTTTTAATAGTTTTCAAAACTATTTTTCTCTTTTGAATATTACAATAGAATTCTCCATTAATGATAAAAGTGTTTAAAATTTTATTTCACTGTGATCAAAAGGTTTTCCAATTCAAAAAAATAAAAATATTTTATTCAAAAATAAAATTTTGATTTTGATTAATATAATATAAGACTCTTGTTTTAGTAAGTGATGATTATTTTGAAAATTAATTTTTTCACTTTTAATTCAATATTTTTTTTGAAAAATGTATGTATTTTTTAGAATATAATATAAAAAACTATCTTAAAAGTAAATATTTTCAATTTATATTTACTTCTTCTTTTGGGAATGTTTATATCATATCATAGAATTATTTTGTGCAGAAATATATAATAATTCTTTCGAATGTATTTTATTGTATGATTTTCACATCTATAATATAAATCTATTTAGTGAAATAATTTGAATTTTCTCATATATTTATCATCCAATATTTATTATTCATAATGTGATGTTTTGTTCATCCTTTATATATTATTATTATATGATTATTTTTGGAAAATGTAATTTTCAATATTTTAGGATTTCATGTGTTCATGATATGTTATTTTAATATATGTTTTAAAAAACCAAATAATTTTATAGGGATTTATTATATTGTAATAATTTTTCGATATTAAAGTGGAATACATCTATATATTGATTTTGAGATATGTAGGACCTATATCTATATCTGATGGATACGGTATATTATTATCTATCAACATAAAATTTTTATTTTTTTAGGTAAGAATATATCTCGGTTCACAAAAGGTGAGTTTGATGGCATTAAGTTACACCAAAAACATGACATGTGATATCGTTATAAGGTCACCAACCATAAAATGATGGAGTGTGAAGGAATTATTATTTACTAAAAAATATTTATGAATGGGGTAATGAGTATTCATGTTAAAAAGGATATAAATCCTTTGTTTATGCTTTTGTGGGAATTCAATTATTTCTATCATGTTCCTCAAAACATTTATGATTATAATTATTATTTAATTATTTATCACATTTATATTATGAAAATATGTTTTGTTATTGTTTATATTTGTTCTTAATCTAGATAAATTTATATTATGGTTCCTTAATTATCTGCTTATGATAAAATATTCCTAAATACAGATTTATTATTATTAACCATGGTTATTATGAAAATTTATTAGGTTATATATATCATTCTCATATTCCCTTTAATAATTATAATATAATAATTTATGATATATATTTTTCAATATTAAGAGTTTGAGCTCACCTTTTTTACATTCAAATCCATTAGATACAAAGATGATTGAATTTTTATTGATTTCTAGAAAGTCCCAAGAGGGGAAAATTTATGTGTAGATGTTTGAAATTGTTGTGTACTGATTTTTTTATGTTTCTAATCTCAAAGTCAATAAAATATTAAGACCATGGGTTCTTTTAATTTTATTAAATATATAACATAATTTATCATATTAATACATTATTTAAGTCATGATTAGATTGAGTTTCTTGTGTTGGTATCATGGGAGGGTTATATTATTTTGAATATCAGTTTAGATATTTTTAGAGATTAATTATGAAATATTATTTTTTGGGTTTAGAAAACTGTAGTAAATCCCCAAAGTTGAGTCTACTTATAGGATGATGAGTTGAAATATTAAAAATTTATTTTTTATGTGGTTTTAAAATAAATAAATACATGTCCAGATATTTGAATGTGACGGAAGATATGTAAAAGGGTCAGCTACTTGAAGTCACCCCAAAAGGGTTTTTTTTATGAATCAGATTTATCATAACCTTGATGCACAATGTGTTGGACTAATACTAAACACTTTGTTATACTCTCTTTGGGGATATAAATTGGATGAAAATATGATCATTAAGAAAAATTATAAGGTTTTATTTTATAGTGTCATTAAAAAATTAGGGATACATGGTCATTTAAAAGAACAAAATATGTTAAGGATGAATATCTTATATTCTTATAATTATTTTCCCAATTTGGTATAGTTTTTATCACTCATATAAAAATTTTTGTAATTATAGTGAACAAAGCTAGAAGAAAACTTCGGTGTGAGGGTGTATGAGAAGCTCAAATCAATGAAAAAATCATAATAATTTGATATATAGTGATAAATATTTTGATCATTTAAATCTATATATGAAATATTATTTCTAACAATGTGAATGTATTTGAATTCCAATATATGGTGAATAAGTTAAAGATGGTGTCTCATGAAAGAACCAGGGATTATGATGATGATGGAATAAATGACCAATATTTTATAAGTAAAACATGATTGACTAATAACCAATAGAAATTTACATAAGGTGAATGGAAGATAATTTTCTTATAGAAGAGGGTGTTATAAACAATCAAATTATTTTAAGAAAATGAAGTGGTATGTTATTACAATTGGAGTGAAAAAATTTAATCCAATAGAACCAATAATGGCCCCATGACATAATATAATATAGATTAGAAATTTCAAATGTATATTTCATAGAACTGATGAAAAATGATTACTGTGAATAGAAACAAAAACCAAATAAATAATGAGTAATTAGTTAAATGATTTCTAATGAGGGGTAATTTGATAACTAAATAATCGTCATTAGAGTTGAGGATATTGTATCTTTATTCTATCCAATATATATTAAAATTTATTCCCTATCTATAGAATCCTGATGTTTATTTGTCATATAAAATATATAGATTCGAGGTTATTACTTTTCAACATCTATGTTTATGATAAAGTTTATATTATTTTGTGTCTATTATTTTCGGTTATAAAAATGGTTGAATGTCACAACATTGAAACCATATTCATGTATTGTGATTATATTTCCCAAAACGTACACTTTAATATAATTATATAAGCCGGTGGAAATAATAACTAGAATTCACTATAAATAGATCAGAACACTAGGGCGATACATGAAGAAATGAATATATTTTCTTCTTTATCATCTGTCAATAAATAACCCCCGCATGATGGCCTTGATGTTTCTATTCAATCATAAATAATTATGCCAATGATGTATTTATAATACAACTCATTACCACCCATAGTACTACAATACCTGGAGGATAAGTGAAAATTGGGAGGCCACCTAGTGATTTTTGAGTAGGGAGCTGATTAAGAATTTATATTGTTATTAGTGACCACATGACCCAATGTGGAATGTGTGGTGTGTAGTTTGGGACATAGAAACCCCTATTTGGATATATGAAATTCACAACATGTGAATGTAGTGTGGAATCTGTCACCCACCATCAGTAGGCTATGATGATTTTATAGTGCATGATTCTATATAACTAGTTCGAAATATATGTGAAGATAATAGTAGTTATATGTTGTAGAAAAAACATATTAGATAGATATTATGGACATGGAATAGGTATATGAATTAGATATGTCCACTCCAAGAATGGAAAAGAGTAGATTGAACATGGATATCAATGATCCTTATATGAAGGGGGATAATTCATCATCAACATCATTGTTCAAACTTAACATTCCACTACCACCACATTGTTTATAAACCTTGAGACATAATAGAAAAGTTTTAAGGTGATAATATTATAAAATAGGTGTTTTAATTTCGTGATAAAAAAATAATGATAATATGTCACTATTTGAATAATCTATGAAATCATAATAATTCAAAATACGTTATAATACCAAACAAAAAAGTATTGAACTCCAATTATAAGAAATATATATAATGTTGGGATTATGATTATTAATAGTAAATAGACATCATTAATACCTCACATGAAAATTAAATATTGTGTCATATTTTTTTCGAATACCATTATCTATCTTTTTTTAGAGATTTATATTTGAAATTTTAGAATTAAATTTATATAATGGTATTGAATGTAATGACATGATATTTTGGAACCTTTAAAATTGAGACTAGTTTATATTACTATTTACACATACTAAAATAAACATAAAAATAAAAAATAAATTTATATAATAATACTAATAAATATACATTAAAAAGTGGTAAAATATTAATATTTATTTAATTTATATGGTAAAAAAAATTAATTTAAGATTATATTAAAATAGTTATTGGCAATAATATATATTTTAATTTTATTATAATTTTTTCTTATAAATATAATTTTTAAAAAATTATTTTATAATTTGTGAAAGAAATATATTTTTTTAAATTACTCACATGAACATCATTTTAGTCTGTATTCTAGACAATGTTCTAATATAATAAATTAATAAGTGAATAATAAATATATAACTATTTATCAATGGAATCCAATTTATGAATAAATTGAATTATTTGAAATATTTACCAATAAAATTAAATATTAATAATTATATTTTTAATCATAAAATAATATTTTAAATATATAAACCCATACTAAAATTTTTTAAAATTTATTTAGAGTTTTAATGATTTTTAACTATTATATTAAATTAATTATAATTTTTTTTAAAAATAATTATGATATTTTATATTAGATTATTTGAACATTAAAATATAATATTTATTAGATATATTGTGGAATAAATGTAAATAATTATTGTATCTGAATAGAAATTATATTTTTCATAAAATAAAGATTTTTCAAATTAATAGTTATCACACATTACATGCACTATTTTTATGATTAATTTCTTTAAACATAAAGAAGATATTTCAATAAATATATTCTTATATTTTATATTATAATATTCAAATTATATAATATGGAAAATTTCATTATTTGTTGTAAATTTATTATTTTTTGGATGAATTCGAATGACAACAATAACAGTGAATATTTTTATTAAAGATATTGTTTTTAATATAAAGATATTTATAACAAATTAAATACTTGTAAATACTTTAAATAATAAATAAATTAATATTTTTAATCTAAAAAATAAATATATTAAAACTCTCTAATTTTATTCAATACTAAATAGTATTAAGAATCCACAATTTTGAGAAAGTCACATTTCTAAAAAAATTGGTTTTCTAAACATTATCAATTTTAACTTCAAAGAAAAAAATATATAATATTTAGAAGTTGAATTTAAAAAAAAATTATGGTATATGTAGTTTATTAATTCCTTAATATGGTAACATTGGTTATTATATATGTGAACTAAAGCATATAACCACATACCTAAGAACCTGTTACCCAATTTTTATTTGTTTAATGAAAATTAAAATCTAATTGTTAAAAACCAAATAATATGTAAAAAACCTGATTTAAAACACATGACTATTCATTTAAAACCCAATATAAACCCCATATCCATTAGTTTCAAATCAATGGATACAATGACATTATTATAGTTTTTGGGAGTTATTAAATTATGAAGGGTTTTTTCAAAA
Organism: Viscum album; assembly: GCA_963277665.1. NCBI lineage: Eukaryota > Viridiplantae > Streptophyta > Magnoliopsida > Santalales > Viscaceae > Viscum > Viscum album. The sequence continues at coordinate 1,029,036,854 of OY728125.1, forward strand.
GTTCAATTTTCATCTCAATTAATACGAGATGACATAATATATTTCATACAAAGACATAAAAATATAAATCCACCATTAATCACTTAAATATTACCCTCTCAATAACCCTCCCCAATAAAAAAATCATTTTTCTCTATTTTTTATCTTGTCCTCTTCAATATAATAGTACGTTCCAAATGAAAAATCATGTATGGAATGAATATGTCATTTCATCATATGCTTCTCATATTAATTAGAAATTTCAAAATCTCAAATGACTATAACAATATGACTAATTTTTTATAATTAGTATACTTATAATTTTTTGTTAAAGCCTTTATTTATTCATTTCCAACAACAATGGATAAAAAACAAGATCATTACTGCATTATGTGGACTACAACCTCAATAAATTGGCATCATTTGTTTCACATTAATAATATTCATGTAAGATAATAATGGTTTTAATTATGAATTAATATGATATATATAACATAATTATGGTTTGAATTTTTCAATTTTACATATAAGATCACCCACACTCATTAAGTGTGGAACGATAACTCTAATCATTGATTTGTGAGGATTATCCCCTCCTAGATGAAAATATTTTGTTTCATCATTTTTCTTCATGAATTATATAAATATAATAAAATATAGTTAAAAATAATAAAAACAAAACTAATATAACTATTAATCTCTTATAATGATATTATTTAAAAAGAAACACTTCCTCAACCACACTCTCCTATCAGGTTAAATCATTTTCATGTTTAAGTTAGCATAAGAAAATATATGAATTATGTTTTAAAATTTGATTATGGATAAAAATAAAAACCTGAGAAATTAGAAAAACATATATAAATAATTAAATAATGGTTATTATATGGTTTTATAAATATTTTATTATATATTTAATTTATTCATAATGATACATTTTTTAAACTAAAATCACTAAACTAAGTAGTCATAAATTCAATTTTCACATAATTTATCCAAACAAAATATATAATTAAGTTATAATGTTTAAAATCTAAATATGGTTTGTGAAAAAAATATAAAATTATACATTAACAATTACATTTGTATAAAATTTTAGGTAATGGTATCCAAAATATTTAACGTACATAAAAAATATAAATATAATACAACATGATGTTGAAAATTGATTATAATACTATAATAAATGAAGTATATTTTAATTATTGATGATAATAAAAGATAATATATATGACTATTATTAAAAAATATATATTAACTTATCTATATTTTTCTTAATAGATTACAATTTCATTAAAAATGATATGAATAAAGGTAAGGGTTTCACATCACATGTTCACTTTTGTTGAGGAATGATCTCATATTTTAACCTATATTTATTTGATGAGTTATAAATTATAACTAAGTCTATTAGATCATTATAAGTCCAAATATTATATTTTATATAAGTATTAATTTTAAAATCTCCCCTATGTATTGTTTCAGTGCATTCAGTTCTGATGTTGTAATTTTATATTTGTCTCCAGTTTGAAACCTATAAGGAATTATTTTCTAAATAGCATTTTTTATTATGAATTTTTCATCTATAATACAATTTCACTTTTTATTATGTGTATATAATACATTATGATGTTAATATTTGTGTTTAATTTTCTAATAGTAATAGTGATTCAATTCAGATGTTACAATCATAATAAGGGGGTTTTATGACTCAAATTTCATCATATATCCATAATATCTCTTCTTTTAATGTAATAATTCAACTTTTAAGGATTCATTTTAAATTTAAATTTTTTAATTTATTTGAATGAATTTTTAATGAATTTTTTTATGGATTCATAATTAATGTTTTTGTTAAATGTAAACATTTTAAATGTAAATTCATTTATAATTTTAGAAACATATATCATATTTTAAGTAATTTTTTAGAAATGAATTATAATGTGGTTTTGAAAAGTATTATATTTACATTGACAATATTTGTTTTAATATTAATTTTTACATAAATGTTATAAAATGGTATTGTGAAAACATTTTTGTTTTCACATATATTTAATTTTCTGTTTTTTTTCATGAATTGGTATTCTGGTCACCAATTATATCTTATTATTATATGGTTTATATTTTCAAAATGAGGCTTATAATATTCAATAACTTTTAATTTTCATGTTATTTGATGTTTATTAATTTTTTAAGAATCCCATTAGTTTTCTATTTTTTATTTATGTGATGATGAAGTGTTGATTTTCTAGCAGCACATAAATATAAGTGTTATTTGATAAAGATTCATATATCATTCAATGATGAAATGGGTAATGTATTAGATATCATCATACTGAAATTTATTTTGATATTTTATGAATGTGTATAACCACTAGATTCAAGTAAGTACTCAGTATGCAATGTGGTTGGGTAATATTTAGGAGTGTTTGGTAGAATTTTGGAATGTTTTGGGGGGTTTTTTAAAGGCACACAATTTGACCACAATTCGTAGAAAATGTGTAAGACCTTCAAAAACCATGAAAAGGATGGTAATGGGATCTATATAGTTCCACAGTTAGGTTCATGATTTGGACAAACCAAGTAGCCACCTAGGATAAACCATTATTTTTTTTGGATTTAGGTATTCAGTGGGGTTTAGCAATATATTTTCTAAATGTGTTAGCTAACCATGAAAGATGCTTCTTGAGGTGGATAAATATGCATGGGTAGCACAATTATTGCCTAACCAAGCACCCTAATGTTTTCAAGTAAAAAAATACAGATAAAAATTATAGATCTAACTTGTCTTATCCAATTAACCCCTCATTATTCACATAATTAATCATTATCTCATAGTTTTCTCTACCCGATGGATGTGGATAACATTACCTTTTATCATAGATTGAAATGATAGAAAATATTTGTGTAATTGAGGCTGTTTCCCATTGTAATTTGCTATTCATTGACAGTGTTCCTCAGTTTTTCTATTTAATCTCTCTTGTATACATAGATAAAATCCATTAGAGATAGATCTATATTGGTTGGTCATAATAATGTTGAGATAAAATTTCTTGGTTAACAGGGAAAAAAACTAATTAATGATTTGGGAGTTTCATCCCAATTTGTAGAATACTATTTTTCATTATTCATTTTCACCTATGTTTTCATGTTAGGGGGATTCACTCTCGATTCCTCTTATTAAAAAAGTGAAGTTATTATTTTTCGTTTGATATATTTCATGAAATATATTAGGAAATTGTATTTTAAATCATGGTAGAATCCTTTTTTAGTTATTTTTTGTGGATTAGTGGAATTATTTTGTAATATGTTCTCCTAGTGATTTTAAAGTAATGATTTTAAAATTGTTTTTTGTTTTTAATTTTTTTAGAACTTTTTTGATTTTTTACAATAAATATATTATTTTATTAAAATAGTTATGCACAATTGGTTTGGAATATGTTTTGTAATAAATGGCTGGATTCTATTATTATGCATTTGGGATATATTAGGATGTTATGTTACCACATTAAAAATATTGGGGCAGATAAGGTTTTGATATTTACCCCAAAAAAATTTACGCTATGTGATATCATGGTGAAGGATGACTCACCACTGATGATTATATGTATTTCCATGATTGCATTCATGGATGGCTGTTTGGATATATGTAATATAATGGTTTGTGACAAAGTGGGATTCAAGGAATGGTTACATATAATTTATTATTATTTTTCCATGGAAATGGTTTTATTTTTATAAACTATTTTGGATTAAAAACTATTTATCTTAGAAATGGTTTGTCTTTTACATAAATTATTTTAATGTGTTTTATATAAATTATTTTATAAAAATTTTCCAATGTGATCAATCATAGTGGTGTGAGTAGGGAATTCGTTTGGGGAAAACATTTTGTGTTTCATTACTCAACTTTTGAATTGGAACATTGGTGAATTTGTAGATATTATTTATTGAGAAAAAATTACAGGCAAGGAATGTTATTTATTTAGTTGGTATTATGGTCAGTTTGGTGATAGATTGGGTAGTATTACATTGTTACAATGCTTGTAAAATGATTATTGTCTATAGTTACTTTACAAGTGGTTTTTTTATTTCAATGGGAAAATTGTCCCCAAATTGTACTAAAGACCATGTAATTTATCAACTACTTTTGGTGTATTTGGGATTTTACCTAAAGAAAATCAATATACCATTTCATATCCACAAAAACCGATAGGAGAATTGTGTTTCAAATGGAACCATACTTGGTCATTGTACCTTTCATTTTGTGAAAAAACTGAATTGAATTATTAGTCTTATAGTTGAAAAATTATTCCTGGTTAGTCCTTGAGTTTGGATGGTGGTATGAATTTGTATTTTTGGGACATCAAATATAGAGACAAAAATGCATAGATAACCTATTTATGTTAAACATCATGTAACAAAGGAGTTTGTGTACATATGTTCTTGAATACACTTATAGAATTGTAACCTTATCATCATGGGTTTAGCTAATGAGAAGAATGTGAGATGCATTAATAGAAATTAATTAAAACTAGGAGTGCATATTCTATTTTTGAGTAATGATTTATGATTTGATACAAAATAGTTTATTGTTTAATTTTTTTGTGTTTTTTCAAATGTATGATTTATTAAAATATAAGGGTATTGATATCTTTTAAATAAAATAATTTTCAAAATAATTATAGAAAATTTTAAAATATTTGAATCTATAAAATGGTTAATATTTGAAATAAATGTTGTGGTATATGTTATTTGTAACAATTAGAAGTTTTTAGGTATTCAGATTTTTGTGATTGAGGTATATAGAATTTAGTTTTGGTCAAAGAAAATGGAACCGTATAGGAGTAGAAGAAAACAACCGAAAGATGCTCTTAAATATATAGTATCTCCTAGGCCTTTGGTGAACTATAAACTGGTTTGAATAATTGTTTTGGATTTTCAAACCATTGAGAGAGGGAACAAAGGGATCATTCAAGTAAAGTGGATCTTTACATTCTATTTATGAAGAATTATCCACCCATAATTTAGGTTTATTCTTAATGAGATAAGGATTATGAGTGGATGAATATAATGTATCAAATATTCAATTTCTTAGGAACAGAAGCTGAGCTAAAATTAATGTTATTAATGTTTATGCATAATGATCATGCACACTAGTGGTGGGATTTATATATTAGGGATAAATTTAACCAATGATATTTATGGAATTATTTTTCATAATTATTTAACAAACAATTCATTCTCCATGTATTCATGATTTCTTAAAAAAAATAGTTTTTTCTATGGAAGTAGAAAAATTTATTAATTATAGTGAATGCAGTTAAATTTATGATTTTTTCTTCTCTTCACCAAAATTTGTTGTATGTACATCCTTGAAAATAGAAATTTTTTAATTGAGATCAAGGGAAGTGATTTTTAAGGATATTTATATGCATTGTTTACTAGATTATAATAGGATAGTCAATTGAGGGATGGTGAGAGAAATATAAATAAAAGTATGTACTACTAGAGGAATTATTTTTATACTTAAGTGAAATAAAAAGATTTATAATAGTGGGAACAAGAGGAAAAGGGACACCTATTTACAAGGTAGTGGAATGACTATGAAGCATATTGCTATATTGATAAATATTCCTCCAATATAAAATTGAATTCGTGGATGTTTTTCTTGTGGTTCATTCGACTACATGAAGTGAGATTATACCAAACCACCTAGAGAATGTACTTTAATTTTCACAGTACTACATGGTTAGGGGTTTGGTACATATCACATTTTTCACAGCCATCTTTTAATTCGTTATGATGAGTGAAGTAGACAAATTATTCTTAGTAAAACCGAGATAGACCAAGTGATTTAACGAACACCATAAATATTCATCTAATGAATCATCGATAGGGAATAAAATAATACTTTTTATCTAGTATTTAGTGATATTTATATGTTAAAATGATTTTGGATGATTAATTTGGGCCATCAGTGGTGAGAGTTAAAAATATTCTTAATTCCACGCTTATGAAGGATTTGTTTAATTTGGAGTCATCTCATTCATTTATTGATTCTCCTTCTATATTTCATATGTGTTTTCATGCTGATATGTAGTTTTATATTTGAAACATCAAACATATCTAGGCCAAATAGAATATTCATCTCATATATGAAAATCAATTTTAATAATAATTGATAAAGATTAATTGACTTGGTTTTCTATTATATTGTGATAGATGCTAATGAAAAAATATTTGGTATGCATTATATGATAATTTTTAAATAAAAATTTACTTTTTATACATGGACGTTTTGTTTTAAATACAATGAAAACATAATGAATCTAATTATACGAGACTAAAAACTAAAATAAATTAAATAATCATCTCATCACAAGTGGTTAGAAAACTAACATATTAGTTGAAAGATTTTACTTTGGCAAAATTAGATGAGACATGGGATAATGGGTTTCTAGTAGTTATGGATCAGTTTATAAATATTTTTCATGATAAATACTCAGACTTTCAACCAATAAGAAAAGTGGAAATGATGATTGATCTCCTCCTAGGATGCAGTCCTATTTCTCTCAAATTATACGAAATTGAAATGATGTAATTAATATAAATGAATTAATTTTTAAAACTGTTAGAAAGATAATGATTTATTTTTCCTAGTATATATCCATGGGAATTAGTTATTTTGTTACTGAAAAATGTAGATATAAAACATTTATTATGTTTGTATTATCACATTCTTAATAATGTTATTATAATGAATTGGTATCTACTACCATATATTTATAACCTATTTGATCAATTAAGGGTATTAATATTGGTTCTCTAAGATTAAATTTTGATTGAGATATCAAAAATTGTTGGGATATAAAGAGGATATTCCAATGAAGCCACTCAAGAGTAGATATGGACATTACAAGTATGTGGTTATACCTTTATGTTTAAAAAATTATCCTATGTTCATTAAGGTATTCATCAATCAGTTATTTCAATTGTATACTGATTTTTTTGTTTGTGTATATGTATTACATATATGAGTATTAATGGACATGATATTCAAATAAGATACACTTCACAATAATACTGATCTTTTTTAGGATCGTCATATGATTTAATAATAATAAAAGTATAATTTTTGGATCATAGATAATTGTTTCCTCGAACATGTTTTCCCAAAAAGAGGTTTTTTTATAGACCAAAAAACAAAAATGTTGTGATATCAAGGGAATAACCAATTATTTTAATTGATATATGCATATTACATGGTCTAGATGGTTTTCACCACAATCTTATTCTTAACATTTCTTGATTAGATTCACCAATGACTAGTTTGACAAGGAATGTTGTTCTTTTAAAATAGATTGAATACCATCATAAGTACTTTTTGATGATTAATATTCATCTCCCATCATCATTGATCATGATAATAGATAAATCTAGAAAATGTTTAATAATGTATTCAATTTTAGAAAATGAACATATTCAAATGGTTTGAAACCATTTTAGTAGCCTGTAAACCATGGGTATTGGCTATACCAATGGTTTAGAGGACCATGTGAGAAAAACCCATTTTTATAGACTTGATCTATAGACACTGTGTATGCCACTATAACAACCCTTATATTTATTACACACTTAAACATTATTTATTACATAATAACCTTCACATGATACAACCTATAAGATAGAGGGGTCTAGTGTCTCTGGGTCTTATTAAAATTACATAACAACTTAAAATATAAAAGAAAACATATTTATTGAAAACATCAATTACATGACTAGTGAATTCTCTCATACTAAGCATTTCAGGGGATAACATGTGGAAATGAAAAAGAAAACGATTAGAAATAAGGGCTAGTAAGGGAGTAAACAAGGCATAAAATGAAGTATAAAATATATGTGTGGAAATAGTAATATCAACAGATCATAAAATAAAGCTGAACATAAAAGCAAGATATAACTTAACTATCTTAACTTGGAAATTTGGAAACCACAAATAACATGTTATTAAAATGAGTCCAGGATCATTCCACATAGATCATGGGAAAAACATAACATCACTTGAATTATGATGAGTAAAACCTCATAGCACGTGATGTATCATTATACACAATCTTACACAATGCATTGGAGTGGTATCAAGGAACACCCTTCGTAAACATTTCACTTCATGTATAAGTGGGTCACATGGATCATATAATAGGGATTCATAAAACATCATCATTTATTACACGATAATTGAAATTGGAATTATTACATGAACCTATATAATCAATATGTAAATTGGTAAAAATTTGAATAACCTTTACAGATAAATGTGCACGATATTCACTACCCAATGACGTTGGCTTAGATAATCACGATGCAATTTTGGTACCCAAATGGCATGACATAAGAGTTCATAAAAATGGTTGATGAGAGTTTAAGGGGTGTTTCATCATATTTACATGAAATGGAAAGTAATGGGGACATATAAAAACATTTCCAATCATATTTAATGGAATTTATATTTGAAATACAAAATTATTTCTTGAATGTAAAGGAGTAGAGAGAAATCCCTTACAGAATAACTTTATGGTAACAGGTGTACATCAGAGGAATTAACAAGAGAGAAAAGTGGTATCTAATCATTCAATAAAAAATTTGGAAGTATGGGGGAGGTGTAGAATAATTCACCAATATTAATAATTGAAAAAAGGACATAATAATATTTAGAAACCTAGATAAAATGAGAAAGGAATGAATCCCTTACTTGGAAGTGTGATCCCAATGGATTGGGAGGGGCCTGAGATAGGCTTATTTGGAGTTTGGGGTTTCTTGGGTGGATTCTAGAGATGGGGTTCCAGGGATTGTTTGAGATAAAAAGGATTTTAGTGAAGAAGTTGTTGGGGCTTGTGTGGGTTTATATAGGAATGGATGTGGAATTATTTATTATTTAGGTTTGGGTCACCACACATTAATCTAATCCAAACCACAAACCAGACCATCGTTTTTTCCCATATGTTTTTCAATAAGGTAGTGGAAAACAATATTTTATAATTCTAGTGGCCTAACATCTTAAAATATTTGGTTTTCTTATGTGGATGCAAGTCACACTCTCAAGGAAATACATTTAAAAAGATAAAATGTTTTATAAGTCTTGAAGGGTCCACGAAAGCATTGTAAAAAGAATAAAAAAACTAAAATAAAATTATTTTAATGGTAATTGATATATTGGCCTAAAATATAGTTTTTAGTATTTTATTACATCACTATTGATTCATTATGATGTCATAATACATATTATATCTTAAAATGGTATTTAATTTGTAACAAAAAATTTGATTGATTTAGAAATCTATGAAAAATTCATCATTCGATAATTTCGATATCCTGATTATAAAAATAATATAAATTTTATCTAAATAATTTTCTACATATTTTAATTTTTTCTTTTAAAATAAAAACTGATATTTATAAAAAATTCATGGGTTTAGACATAAATAGTTTTCCATCATTAATAAAAACCACAATCATATTCATAATAATTATATAGAAATTCATATTATATAAAAATTAATTTAGTAATAATATTTACTTAAAATGTTATTTAATTCAATAATATTTTAATTCAACAAAACAGACTTCTTAATTAACAAAAATTGTTATTTTCATTCTATTAAAAATATTATTTACAAAGTTATAATAATAAAATGAAAGTATATTCTCTAAAAAATGTAAATAATAATAGAACTATGGTATTTTTATATAACCCTTTATAACACCCATAATGGACTGAAGGGTAAGGTGTTCGATGATGAAAAAATCATGGAGTAACTCAGATAACATCGATCGTGTGGTAATCTCTATCAACTTACACTTCTCACATAGGTTGTTCTGTTAGAGCTTAATGTTTTTAAAATAATCATAGGCTTGGTCAAGAGTGATACCCAGTGAGGCTGGGCCAGGTCTACTAGATTAGGCCATCAAATCCTTTTAGTAAATTGGATTTGTTAATGAACTATATTTATTCTAATAATGAGATCATTGTTAAATGGATATATTAGCTACATTAACAATTGTTAACGGTGTTTTGAAACCCAAAATAATAATAAAAAAGTTAATATGTTTTATATAATAATTTTAGATAATAATATATTAAATTAGATCAAGATGATTTTTCATTTATGATATGTTTTGTCGTTAAAATCATGCCCCCTTATGAAATTTCACACTCGAAATTTCATTTTACATTATAATCTAAAAACAGGTGAAGGTTCTTTTTCTTTATTGACTCCTCCATTTTCATTGTTGCCTCTTTATATTAATGGTTTCTCCATAGTAGCTTGATCATGTGGGTTGTCTTGTTACGTAGATCATTATCTATTTGATCCAAGATCTTCACTGGCTTCTACTAGTAAGAAAGATCATCCTATAACTGTACTACCTTAGAAGATAATACATGTGAAGGGTATTGTATGTACTTCCCTAAAAGGGATGCATGAAATACATGATGTAAATTGACCATGGTAGGTGTAAGTGCTTGTCGATAGGCCACAACCTCGATATGATCAAGAATCTCGATGTGGTCGATGTACCTAAGACATAACATCCATTTCTTTCCAAACACCATGAGATTCTAACATGATATATGCATAGTAATACAATGTATCCAACTTTTATCTCAAGGACTCAATGATGTTTATCTGCCTAAAAATTCTATCAACATTGGGATTGTTTTATTTGCTACTAAATGGTTTTCGCATTCTCCCCCATTTTATCGACCATTATAGTTCCTAGCAGCCTACGTACACTGACATCATCCCAACACACCAGTGTTATTCACCTTATCTGATAATGTTCTTCATATGCTTCCATTCGGATGCTTGAGTGGAAACTGTTATTATAGGAGAATTTAACCTGTGGAAGATGTTGGTCCCATCCTCCATTGATGTCCATAGAACATGATAAAAAAATATATTCCAGTGTATGAATATTTTTCTCAAATGGGCCATCATTTCCCTGATGATAGGCTATACTGATGTTTAGTTTAGTGCTTAGATCATGTTTTAGAATTTTATAGATTTTCGAGGTGAATCTTAGATCACCATCAGATAAAATAAATAGTTGTACTCCATGCATCCTTAGCACATCTTTGATGTAAATTTGTGAAACTATATGCAATGAGACGTCCTCTTGAATAATGATAAACTGATTTATCTTTCTATAACGATCCACAATGACCCACATCACATTGTTTCCTCTAGATTTCTTTGGAAGTCCAGTGACAAAGTCCATAATATTATACTCCCACTTCCATATTTGTGTGGATAGTGTTTGAATCATACCCTTATACTATTCCCTCTTAGCCATAACTTGTTGACATACCAAGAACATTGATGTATATTTAGAGATCCCACTTTTCATATTCTCCCCCCAAAGGTTTTCTTTGATATTGTGATACATATTTGTGCTCCCTGGGTGAATAGAGATGGTTGAGCTCTGTGCGTCCTTATAAAGATCCTTCATTATCTTCAAATTGGATGGTACATATCTTTTTGACCCAAATATAACAATTACATCCTTGTCAAACTTGAACTCTTAGGATTTCCCATTTTTAATATCATCCACCCTTTTAAAAATTTCCTTCTCAATTATTTGGCCATCCTTTATTTTCTCCGTGAGGTATGGTTGAGCAATAATTTGAGAAAGGATTGATATTGTAAATCCCTTATTGATTCCCATGTCTATCCTCTTCCAATCTAAGATAATTGTATCATTTTCAATTATCAGAAATGCTAAAATTGTTGGGTCTTTTCTATATAGATCATCTTCCACCTTATTCTCTATCCCAGGGTTTTAATTGATTGAGATGTCATAGTCTATAATCTCCTATAACCATATTTGTTGGTGCATGTTCAACTCTATCTATTTGAATGTATACTTGATGATTTTTTGGTCTGTATATATTTCACAATTAACCCCAAATAGGTAATGATGCCAAATTTTTAAAGCAAATATCAATACAACCATCTATGGATCAAGTGTTGGATAGTTTTTCTCATGAAAATTTAATTGATTTGAATCATTAGAAATGAATTTATCATTCTTCATTGACACACAACCCATTCCCCTCTCCTAAGTATTACTAAATAACAAAAACATTTCTCTACTTGTGGGTAATGTGAGCACGGTTGTAGTGATAATCCTCCTTTTCAACTACTTGATGCACTTTTTAATTCATCACCAAAATAACACATGACTCCCTCCTATGTTTGTTTGGTAAGAGGTTTTGACAATCATGAGAAATTTCTCACAAATCAATGATAAGATCTAGCTAACCTCAAGAAGCTACGAATATCGGTTACCGATGTCGGCCTCAACCATCCATTTATTGTAGCTATTTGGGTGGGATCCACAGATATCCCAATGCATGTGATGATTTTTCCCAATAATGATACCTATTTCAAGAAGAACTCACACTTTATTTACTTTTCATAGAGTTTATCCTTCTGCAATGTCTCTAGTACAAATCATAGTTTCTCCTCTTTCTATTTCTTTGTATTGGAGTATATTAGAATATCATCTTCAAAAACTACCGCAAATTTGTCGAGGTAATCTCTAAAGACTCTATTCATCATTTCTAGGAATATTTATAAATAATTAATGTATATGAAAGGCATTACTATTAATTCATAGTTCATGTACCTTGTACGAAAAGAAATTTGGGGGATATACTCCTTCTTCACCCTAACATAGTAATATCCTAACCGCAAATCAACCTTGGAGAATTATTTATCTCCATGTAGCTAATCTAATAAGTCATGAATTTGTGACAGAGATACTTGTTATTTATCATGATTTTAGCGTGCTCATGATAATCAATGAAAAGGCGCTTTTACCATCCTTCTTCTTGACAAATAAGACTGGTGCACCCCATGGGGAAGAACATAGGCATATAAACCCCTTATCTAGATTCTTCTGTACGTGTTTTTTCAACTCAAAATTCTCCCAAAAACCATTCTATATAGAATCATGGATATTGGAAATTCCCTAGGTTTTAAATAAATTGAGAATTCAATATCTCTTTTTTGAGTAAGACCAGACAATTTCATTGGAAACACTTCTGTGAATTCCTTCAAAATATTAATGTCTTTGAGGATGGATTCTTCCTTGTACTCAATCATTTGATCCACACACACATGTTCATAGGGTTGTAATATCTATACATTAGATGATGGTTCTAAATAAGATTCATCTTCTTCAATGTTGTGATATATAATTAGGGGTATATTCTCTATATGGAGAGTGATTTACCTCTCACGATAGTTTTTATTTTCTCTATATATGGAATGCCAATCCGTGTAGAGAATTACCTCAATTTCCACCAGAAAGAGTATAATGAGGTTATCCGGAAAGTTTAATACTAATTTTTTAGGAGGATTTAAATTCATGGGATTCAATTATCTCCCCATTTTTCATACTCACCAACATATTTACTTGAATGATTTGTGTTGGTGTTGGGAATGTTCCGCTAAACATTTAGGAAAAAAATAATGGGTACAAAAAGAAACAAAAAGTGAGTTTTCTATTCATGAATGAATAACATGGGTACCTTTCACCAATTTTTTGTAATGGTTCAAATCTATAATAGTGCTGGAAAAATCTCTCCCTTGATGCCTTGGAGGTTGTTGGTTGCTTCCGAAAACCCTTGGTTTAAGGAACTGGTTTGTAAGGTGCCCTGGTTCATGGATGTTGAAGTAATGAACAACATGTTCAGAGTTTAATGATGTATCCCTATACTCTATTATAGCTGCAAGTTTTTTGTGGCAGCAGTAAATGGCATTTTCCCTTCTCATCCCCACCTTAAGCATTTCCTCGCACCCTTCATGCAATTTCCAGGGTGTTATTATCCACCCCTTTGAAAAGTGGGGTTGTTTATTATTTTTTCACCATTGAATTTATCCATTGGACTTCCAAAATTTTTGTCCAACTTACTCTTTTTATCCCCATAATACCCCTCAGATTCGAAAATTGTTATTTCGACTTTGAGGGATCATATGACAATTTCTTCACAGCTATCGAAGTCACAGATCAATAGTGATTTCTATAGTCTTGGTTTTATCCCACCAAAGATGCGGTCAACATTTTATTTAGGGGCAACAACAAAGATGAATGCATATCATGCAAGCATTTTGATATTTCCCTCATACGCTCTGATGGATTCGTCATATTTTTTATTTAGGTAAAGTAAGTCCCTTTCCATCTTATGTTGTTGGGTGCGTGGAAAATATTTATCGAAATTTTTATTTCTAGAAATCCTTTCATTCCAATACATCGATCTCCCTATCAGTCATTGTATTATTGATAAAGGTCCATCATTGATCATCTTTTTCCTCCATATGATAAGTAATCAGAAGAACCTTCTCTTGTGCGGATCATTTATGGATGTGTAAGAACTTTTCAATGGAGTTGATCCATTGTTCGCAAATTTAGGGATCCGATGGTCCCTAAAAGGTAGGAGGACTTTGTCTCATGAGGATCTCGATTGTGAGTTGATCTCTCTTGGGGGGGTGAACATTCCACTTTACCCATGATTCTATCCAAATATTGAGTTAACTATGTGAGTTTCATTAAAAAGATAGTGATTCATGCTCCCATCAGATTGGACATTTCATTAGAACAGTCATCACATTGATCATGGCATCAGTTGCTATCCTGAATCAACATATTATTTTATATCATATGGATTAAAATGAGATTTAGGGTTAACACATAAATTTTTACCCATGGACAAATACATATGACTTATAATCAACTTTAATTTACACAACTTATAAATTTATAGGCTTCAATCTATGTTATCTATGATATACTTCCCAACATATATTCTTAGAGTATTTTTAGTCACTTAATAATGATTTAGAATAAGATAGTGAATTTACCAAAAACATATCCCCCATGACTGTTGTATTTATGAGTGTATCAATTCCCATTATTGTGTACCAGGATACTCATGGTAAAGCCCAAAACTCCTTGTCAATGTTTTCACTCATAGGTACATCTATGCTAGACCCGCCTCTACCTGTATATATCTATAAAGGGATGTATTTTCTTGATAATCCACTTACTAAATAAAAACAAAAATTTAGGGATGTTCATTTTATAATTATTCTTATCCCTATGAATTTCAGTTGGGTTTTCTAATCCTAATCCAAAAAATAAGTAAACATATCATCTGATTCCAACTATAATAAACCTTCACATTATTATACACTTAAACATGATATATTATATAACAACCATCACTTTCTATGAAATAGATGATCTATAGGTCTGGTGAGTTTGTGTATTAGTAACATTACATAATAACATAGAACATAAAACACAATATCTTTATTGAAAACGTCTTTTGCATGACCACTACATTCCCCCATACATAGCATTACAAGGGATATCCATAGGGCACACATCAGAAAAGGGTGATCTATAAAGCCCATTAAGGGATTAAAGAAGTCATGACATGAAAAATACAATACATGTTAGGGAATATGCATATCAATGGAGCATAAATAAATATGAACATAGTGTCAAGATATGGCATTTCTATCATAACATGGAAATGTCCCAACAACACATTACCTTGTATTAGCATTAGCCATGTCTCATTGCACATATAGCATAATTATACACTCTTATAAATGAATTAGAATGAATAAACCCTCATTTCCTTTAACGTATCATGATACTAATCTTTACCCAATGCAATGGAGTGCTATCTGGGTGCACCCTTCATAGACACTTCATTTCATGCTTAACTGTGCCCCATTGATCTTATAACATGGATTCATAAAACGTCATCATTTATTCCACGATAAAATAATAAGGAATTAATACATGATTCTCTATAATCAATAATAACATATTCACAATGGTGAAAAACCATGAATGATAAAGGGTCATGTATTCAATTCACAATGACTTTGGCTTGGAAAATTACAGTTCAATTCCAGCACCATAACGATGTGACAAAAGAGTTCATAAAAATTACTAATGATTGGGGAAGGGGTGTATCATCATAATTAAATGAAATTAAAATTAATGGGGTCATATCAAACATGTCCCAAAATATTAAATGGAATTTATATTTATAATACAAAACAATTTCTTTAATATAAATGAGGAGAGAGAAATTTCTTATGGAATTCCGACATGGTAACATGTTAAATGGGAAGAATTAATGAAAGAGAAAATTGGTATCTCATAATTAAAAAAAATAGGTATTTATGGGGATGTGAGAAACCATACCCCATCATTTATAAATGAAAATAAAATGGGATAAAAATATTTATAGTCTTTGATAAATTGAGAATAGATGAAATCCCTTACATGGAAGTGTGATCCCAAAGGCTTGGTAGGGGCTTGAGAGAGGCTTCTTGGGATTTTGGATCTCCTTGTGAGGAATATATATATATGAGGGAAGGGTTTGTTCTAGCTCTAAATTCATTTAGTGAAGTGTATGGGAGATCTTAGGTGGGTTTATATAGGAAAGAAGAGAGAATACTTTATTATTTAGGATTGGGTCACCACACATTAAACTAATCCACACCGAAAACAAGAAAATGGTTATTGCCAATGGTTATGGTCATAGTGGAGTGGAAAAAAATATATTATAGATCCAATGTATGAACATCTATAAATATTAGGTTCTCTTATGTGGAGGTGAGTAACACTCTCAATGAAATCAATTTAAAAAGATAAAATGTTTTATAAGTCTTGATGGTTCCACTAATGAATTGTAAAATAGATCAAACAAAACTAAAATGACATTATATTAATTATTAAAAATATATTGGATGATCATACTATATATCATAATATTTTAGCTCGCTATGGGGTTATTATGATCTCATAATAACATTATATATTTAAATGGTATATAATTTTTACCCAATAATCCAACTATCTCAAGAAAATTTTGAGAAATTCACCATTGGATAATTTTAATGTCCGAATTCCAAAAATAATATTCATTTTATCCAAATAATTTTATAAATATATGAATTTTTTCTTTTTATATAAAAACTGACATTTATTAAAAATTCATGGGCTTTGACAAAAATAGTTTTCAAACATTAATATAAATCAAAATCATATTCAGAAATATTTTACGGTCATTTATATTATATAAAAATTATTTTAGTAATAATATTTACTTAAAATATTATTTAATTCAAAAATAAATTAATTAATCAAAACCAATTTCTTAATTGAATAAAAATGATATTTTTGTTTAAAAACAATTTACGAAGTTACAATAATAAAATGAATGTATATTCTCTAAAAAAATAATGAACATAATCATAGTACTATCGTCTCATTAAATAACCCCATATAACAGCCTCATAATAATGAAGGGTAAGGTCTGTGATGGTGAAAGACCCTTGGGGTGGCTCGGATAACATCGCAAGGGTGGTAATCTCTATCAACTTTCACTTCTCCAATCGGCGGTTTCGTTCTAGCATAACTTGTTGATGTTCACCTTGGGTATGGTCAAGTGTGATTACTAGTGAGGCAACCTCCATTACGATCTCTGAAAATCAGCCTCTAATAGGGCATATCGACTGGGTGTGGCCATTTCTTATTTTTTCTGAGTAAATTGAATTTTTTATGGCCCTATATTTATACTAATCATATGATCACGGTTTAACCGCAATATTAGAAAGATGGTATTTTGAAATCCAAATTCATAAATCTCAAAAGTGAATATGTTTTATATAAACATTTTAACTAATAATACATTAAATTAGATCAAGTAGAATTTTAATTAATGATATTTTGGGTTGTCAGATCCACTACGTCAACAACTTTATACCCATGTTTCTGATAATATGGCTATAGGATTTAATCAAAGTCATCCTAGCAGATTTGAACCCCCGATAGCCTCTACCCATTCCACATGCCTAATGACTACCCCACATTTGTTTGTTAGTATATAAATATATATTTAATTATATATATATATTCCATCTATATAGATGGAAAACCATATAAATAGGCCATTTTGTGAATTTTTTTGATATCATGGAATTTGATTCAAATTATTATGTATGAAAGCTATACCAATAGTTTTTAGAGAACCATGGTCTTAGGTATTTAAGATAACCCTATACCAATGGATTTTTTAAAACCATAGGTATACGTAAAATATATAAAAACTTATTATAAAAAATATATGGGAATATATTTTAAATTCCCACATATATCAAAAATACTCCAAAATTGGGGCTATATGATCACTATACACATGGTTTTCAATGAATTGATTGTATATGGTCATTTTCCAGTTCTACTTATGACTCTTTAGGATCATGGTTGTGGAAAGTTATCATGTAGGGAGATTATGTTGTATCATATAGATCACATTATTTTCACTTTCATGATATGAAATACATGACACTAGATTTGGAGATATAAAGTGTACTCCATTGTTTAAATAATTTATGTCATTATATCATTGGGGATAAATTCATGGTGTTTTAAAAATAATAAGAGGGTGAAACACATTTCTTATAAATCCATTCTGTTCAAATATAATTATTATATTTTCAATTTATTTGGTTCTTTATTTTTTAGAGAAGATCAATGAGGAACATACATATAATTCTGAATGTGTTTATAGGAGGTCAAAACTCAATGGTTGGGAGAATATTGAGTCATGGAAACTCTACGAGAGTTCAATTTTTTGGTTCCAAATATGATGTTCATACCTGTGTCTTTTTATGAAAAAATTCCTCATGCTTACCATCATTTGTGATGGGGTTTTTATATTTCAATAAAAAATATGTATAAAGAAATAAAATAAAAGGATTGGTGGTTTAGAATAACAAAATAAAAAGATGATTTTGGGATGAGATGTCTCACATGTTAGTGTTTTAAGGAAGATCACAAGAGGATAGTAGGTATGATAGCATATTTACATGTTCTTATTTGGAAATCAGAATATATATCCCTTGTTTTCATGATAGGTCTCATGGGGATGGTTCAAAAAAATAATTACCTATGTGTGATAGTGGACCGACTCACAATGTTGGACCACATAATCCCTATTGTTGAATCTCATATGGTAGAGGGCCAGTCAAAAATAAATATCAATTAAGTGGAAAAGAGGCATATCATATGAGTTAGATAATTTAAAATCTAGAGGTGAGTTTTTTATATCATTTTTTGAAATCATTATTGAATGCCCTTGGGTCTCAAGGGACCATGAGTCCGGAGTATCATTCTCAAATGGATGAAAAATATGTGTAGAGACCCGAATATTGACGTATATGAACATTACAATAATTTTACGGAATACTTAATACTTAACAAAAACATACACACAAGGACCGTAATAGTATATTGTGTTTGGAAACTTGGAACATAATCTTCTAATCGTGGTGAATGATCTTCAACATCTCCCATAAAGATCTTCCCCCTTTTTTCCTTACCTAAAACCTTTCTTTATATCCTGGGGAAAAGAAAACATAAAAAGGGTGAGCTTAAATTTTCAGTAAGGGTAAGAATGGATAAAATAAATCATACCATATACATTTGAACTTAAAAACATGAACATAATGTTTAAACATCAATATCTTGAGCAATGACATAAAACATGGAAGTACATATTGCATAGATCATAAAGAATCATTGAGAATGATAAAATATCATGGGAATAAAACATGTAATTGTGGCATCCATTAAGAACATGTAAGGATTTCCATAGTAGCAAAGGCATTGCTGCCAAGACCATCTTAGTGGACAAAGTCCCATTCTGAATCGAGTTCAATCCTCGTTTCAGTCATGTAATACTGATCCGGATTAACATATCATTCCAGCCATGTCTATATAATGAGATAATAAATCATTACCCAATGAATTGAAGGGAGATATAGGTCCCACCCATCTCATAATGATACCATTCTTATTTGTGCCACAAAATCATAAACCATACATCATAGCACAACCCATGTAATAAAAATGGAAATCTTAAACATCATGACATCATTAAACAATTCATATAAGATAAATGAATTCATAAAAATAATTCCATCACAACATAATAAAATAAATTTAATAATAGGGATAGTAACAGAACCCTTTATTATCTTAGATGGAAAATAATTTTGATAAAACACTTGAACTCCATTCTGGAGGAAAATATCATTTCTACTTCAAAAACACTTTTCCTTTCTTAACATGTAATTAAATTCTAGACAAAAAGAAATTGATTAAAAATAAACTTGAAAACTTGTAAAGGATGATTCTTGGAAATATTGTTTTAAAAATCCATTCATACTGTATATGATAAAAAAACATTCTTCTCGTACTTATATCGGAAAAGTCAAAAAGTACCTCGTATGAAAAACGACAAAAGATTCCTTTCATATCTTTTACTAAAAACTCACCGAAGGGTAAAATTGGATTTAACAAAATGTAGGTGGAAGGGAATAATATTTCATATTGAGGAAACATGGATGTGGATGATAAAATACACCCCAGTACATACCAAAGTATAAACCATCTCAAATAAAAATGAGATTGTGATATTATCCCTTACCTTAGGTCCAATTTGCTTCGTAAGTGTCTGAACCTCCTGTATAATGATTTAAATAATATCATTGACTTATTCCAGAATCATACTCATTGATATGATATCATATATGGTTCACTTATGACTTTATTTTACCCGTTCTTTGAAAATTCCATGTTAACTTGCATTTTTGGTAAAATCGTTTCATTTGTCGTCCGTGTTTTGACTTGTAATTATTCAAATGATTACTTAGATCATGATTACATAATTCTAGAATATAAAACATGATTTATATATAATATATATTCATAATATACATATATATAATAGATCAGTAAATGGAAAGAAATACACCGTTCATGGAGACGGTAGGCCGTACGTACGCATGAACGCTATTTCCGTTTCCTTATTGAGTTGAATGGAAATAAGTAGATGACATACATATATATACACATAAATCCAGTATCATTATTATGTCATATATTTCATGATTACTTATCATATATACTTTATAATCATTCATGAATGGTTAACGTGGAGAATGAATCTCATCGCGTCGTGGAGACGGTAGTCCGTACGTACGCACGAGCGATGATATCATTCTCCTGATCAAGGAATTGTATTGGACTGTATGTATACTATTTCAGAATCTATATAACTTTAAAATAATCATATATAGTTATTATGTACACTATTATACTCATCCAAGTAAGGTGGTGATGGAAAATAGATTACACCACGGTGTGGAGACGGTATTCCGTACGTACGCATGCGCGGTGATTTTGTTCTCCATAGGATGGATAGATGGTGAAATAGGGTTTTTTCATACTTATAATAACATATAAGTATATGAGGGATAATTATGTTATTACCTAATAATGAAAAAACCTAAGAAGAAGAAGTGGAATAAAAACTAAAGTTGAAAGAATCAGTAACAGACATTACCTCTTCTTTGAAGCGCCTCTTTAAGTCCTCCTTTTAGGGCACTAAAATTGGTCTTTGAAGAAGACTAGGACCTCTAGAATGTTTCTAGGGAAGTGGATAAGAGAATTTTTCAGGGGTTTTCCGATCTTGAAAGATCAATGTGGTGTGAGGAAGAGAGGGAGGAGGTGCCCTTTTATAAGGGAGGAGAGGGGCTCTTTTGAAAAAACTAAAAATATTATTTTATTATAAACCCAAATTCGGTTTTAAATAGCACCAAATTGATTTACTTAGAAGATAAGGTGGGGATGGGTCGGAATCCCCTCATCCAATAGAATTTAGACAAGTTTAGGTTCCTATTTTAACCTTATCATTTATATTTAACTTTAAGTTAGATAATTTTTCTTTTATCGTGTCTTTTTGTGTTATTACACTATAAGGTTAATAAACATACTATAATAAGCCACACTAACCCCAATTTGTTTATTTAGTAATATATATAACCTTATCTAAGTCAGTTTACCGAAACTTAGATTTTTAGGAATAAAATAACAATTAATAATATAATATTAGTTATAAAAAACTATTTTATGTCAATTTTGACACTATTTAGTAATTGATTTTTTTGAAACTCCTAACAGAATGATTAGTTCGAAAAAGATTAATTAAATCAATAATAACATGTTATATTAACCTATAAAATTTTTTTAATTCATAAAAAGTCTCAAATAACATTTATTTGGGTAAGTATAACATCAATTATGTCAATATTTCATTAATAAGATAATTACTACATCATATTTGTGTCATAAATAAATTAACTTATTAAAAGTCTAAAAATTACCAATAAAATATAATTATGTAGGAAATCTTTTTATCTTTCTAATGAATATTTATAGTTGTATTTATCGTATTTATATCCCTATATTAAAAATGATTTACTTATTAAACTTTGATTTTAACTATTTTAACCCTTCTTTATATAAATTAATAATAAATGTCCTAAACAAATCCGAGTGGGCCTAAATGGTCATATTTTATTCCTAATGTTATTTTCGGTCGAATTAAACTTATCCAATAGAATTAGGACATTTGTTAGGGTAATAATATTATCATTTTTACCCTTAATTACCCTATTTACTTTTAACCGTGGTAAAAAAAGTAAGAAGTTACTATACACCAAAAATTATTTTCATCTCATTGAACCAAATTTTTCTTACTGAAATCAACCATGTCTCCATTATTTTTGAAATTCCACTCACATAAGTGGTAAAATTATGTTTTATGAAAAATTAATTTTTTTTAACTACCACTTAGTGGTTTCACTATTCATCAAAAAATGAAAGTTTCCAGAAAAATACCAAAAATTAGGCCTAAGCTATATTTGATATTATGAACTCAAAAATGATGTCTATTTTACCAAATTCAAAACATATCAGTTGCATTAATTAATTTAAAAATTAATTCCCGTCATCAAAACCAATATCGTGTTCTTAAGATATAATAACTATCAAAAGATTGACACTTGTTTATGTCTGGTTTAAATGTGAAATTACATCCAATGACCAACATTGTATTAAATTGTAAATTATATACAAAATATACTTTAAAACCACTCAAATTAATAATTTATCACTATTAATTATTTCTATTAAAAAGGTTGTTTTTAATTAAAATTTAGTAATTTTCACTATTCATCAGAAAACGAAAGTTATCCGAAAAGTACCAAAATTTCACCCATAGCTAATTTCAATATTCAGAATCCAAAAATGAAGTACATTTCGAAAAATAAAATTTACAAAATTTTAAAACTGGTAATTACTATTCATACTGACTAGTTTTCATAATATTTTAATAGCATATCGTTGTTTAGTGAAACTCAGTATTGCGTACTACACACGCTATCAAGGAAGGTTGAGATTGCGTGTAATGAAAGGAATGTGAAGGATGCGTGTTGTGTAAGATCCTTTTGGTGTAGCATACAACACAGGACATTAATGAAATTAAAAAGAATATTTGTCATAAAATTTCGTGGTGTTACATTCTACCCCCCTTAAAATTAATTTCGCCCTCGAAATTCTTCGGGGTTATAAATAGTTTACTACTCGAAAGTTTCATTAATAGAAACCCACATCGTAAAAAGGAATACCAAAACCAATCTTTAAAACAAAATTATGAAACGTAATGGTTACCCAAATAATCTAATCACTGGGTTTCCACATATGTGAAAATATGGATATGGAAGAGAAATCTGACCATTATGTTCTAATGTAGAGTGGTAGAGAACGCGGCTATGGAAAAGCCTATAATCACAAAGCCGTAAATTTGTGATGATCTAGGGTACCATCTGGTTCATCATATATAAGATCACTAGGACATCATTTTTGGTTTTCAAGATCATTTCCCTAAAGTTTATGAAATTGGAATTAGAAGAAATACTTTCGTGATTTCGGTATAGTCTCACAGTTGGTCATTCTTTGGACAACTTCCACTTCATCTCTTAATGAAATGAAGTTGAATTTGTCATTTGTGATGTGTTAGCAGATCATGTGATAGAATGATGGGTCATTCCATCTGTTTCAAATAAAAGGTTAGCAAAAATTATCAAATATACATAAGTTCATCTATGGTGAGATTAATCATATATGGTTCCTAAAATGGACTTATAATTCTTATATTATACCTATTAATATAATAAAACTAGTTTCTACTAAACAGGGACTTCTTATACGCCAGTGGTAGGCGATAAGGGCCAGTCGCACTTCAGTTGTGGTTTCGATTCCCACAGCCTTGTCTGACACGATGGGTTGTCGCCCGTCCTACAGGTTGTCCTTTTTCTAAAGCTATATTACTATAGCATCCCATTAATAATATCGAAAAAAGTTTTATCCTAACTTATGTCCAACATAATCCATCACAATCTTTAGACTTATCTAAAATACTTCGGTCCAAGCTCATAGTATAAGGAAAATGATTACTTGAAATGTCACATAATAATCACGTGAATGCCATCATTTATCCCCCATATATCATAAGATATATCTTGTTGGTCAAATTAAAAACATGTGAATACCTTAATCATATATTCTCTTGAATAATTAATACACATTAAACCTTATTGAAAACATGAATGCAGTCAAAAGTTAACTCATTCCACATACAAAAATCCAAAAATTCTATATACTCAAACCATGATATAACCTTCTCTTTATATCAGTCATGAGCTCATGAATACAGTCAAACATTTCATTTTCTCGTTTTCCTTTCATTATGCGCATATCATATTTTTTTTCCAAAAATATCTCAATCACATTCTATGGCTACCGGTACCATTGAAAACCACAATAGACCAATACATAAATATTCCAATATTCCACGATACTATATACAACATTAATTTGGAATCCCATTACATGAACACTTAATCATTCCACCACATTGTTGTCATATTCAAAATCACTAATAGTGATCGCATGTGACTTCCCATTGTCCTTTGCCTTAAGTGGTTGCTCCTGTCGATCATCACTAACCCTTGGATTAGGGCATTTATTAGCATAATGCCCCATTTCCATGCACTTGAAGCATTGAAGTGTTGGTGGTACGTTCTCTGTAGTCTTTCAATTATTCACATCATTAGAAACCCTTTTTCCATTACTTTGACACTCAGCTGCTCGATGACATTCTTTTCCACACTTGAAACATTTTCTAGTCCCTTTAAGACAATCTCCACCATGCTTTTTTTCACACTTGGAGCATAATGAAACATTCATCTTCTTTTCACCATTATTCTGAGATTTCTCCTTGAACTCCATCTTTCGTTTCTTATCAAAACTATGAGATGGATAAGTAACACCAACTCCCATGTATACCTTGATAGTAGAACGCACAATTTCTTCATAGCTACTGAAGTCTCTTATAGCTAATTCCCTTCGAAGATTTGGTTTTAATCCACTGACGAATCGATCAACTTTACTTTCAGGTTGGATGATAAATCCAGATGCATACCTTTCAAGCCTTGTAAAACTCGCTTCATATATACCAACAAATTAATCATTCTTTTTCTTTAGTTCAAGAAACTCCTTCTCCATCTTTTTTTGAAGAATACGAGGGAAGTACATATTGAAAAATAAGTTCTTGAACTCGTCCCATTCCATGTACTCAATTTCCTCTCTTGGCCTCGTATTCTTGAATAGATTCCACCAATGATCATCTTTACCTTCCAAATGATATACTGCTAAGATGAATTTATCATTTTCAGAACATTGAAGAACTGAAAATATCTTTTCAGTGGTAAGGATCCATTGTTCAGCAACAAGTGGATCAGAAGACCCACTGAAAGAAGGTGAGTGTTTCCTCACGAAGGAATCAATAGAATATTCTTCCCTTCTCTACTCATTTGAAAGTCCAGAATGATTCATAGCTTGTGTAAGTATAGCAATAAGTTATTGCACTCTATCTCCCATAACATTTGTTTGTTCAGGAGGACAATCACTGCATTGTCCATTAAATTGATCAACATGGTTCCTTCGGGTTACATCTATCATCTAAAACCCAAAAAAGAATAGCGTGAGAGGTAAAATCACACTAGGGAAACAAAAAATAATAAAGGGGGAGTAACTTCAATATCTAACATCTTGGGTTACCGTAATTCTAGAAGTATAACCTATACTTATACTTATCCTTAGGGACATCTCTAGACATACCTTAGAAATATCTCTAGAGATCTCACTAACATTTTCGCATCCTAGTTTCCAAGGGTTGACTAAACCTTTCCTCTGATACCAACTGTAGAGACCCGAAGCTTGACGTACATGAACATTACATTACTTTTTTGGAATACTTAATACATAACAAAAATAGACACACAAGGACCGTAATAGTTTACTGTCTTTAGAAACTTTGAACATAATGTTATAATCGTGGTGAAAGATCTTCAACATCTCCCATAATGATCTTCCCCGTTTTTTTCTTACCTAAAACCTTTCTTTATATCCTAGGGAAAAGAAAACATAAAAAGGGTGAGCTCAAATGCTCAGTAAGGGTAAGCATGGATAAAATAAAACATACCATATACATTTGAACTTAAAAACATGAACATAATGTTTAAACATCAAAATCTTGAGCAATGACATAAACCTTGGAAGTACGTATGGCATAGATCATAAAGAAACATTAAGAATGATAAAATATCATGGAAATAATACATGTAATTGTGGCATCCATTAATAACATGTAATGATTTCCATAGTATACAAGTCATTGCTACCAAGACCATCTTAGTGGACATAGTCCCATTCTGAATCGAGTTCACTCCTCGTTTCAGTCCTGTAACACTGAACCAAATTAACATACCGTTCCAGCCATGTCTACCACAGGAGATGTAAAATCATTACCCAATGCATTTGAGGGAGATATAGGTCCCACCCATCTCATAATGATACCATTATTATGTGTGCCACAAAATCATAAACCATACATCATAGCACAACCCATGTAATAAAAATGGGAATCATAAACATCGTGACATCATTAAATAATTCATATAAGATAAAGGAATTCATAAAAATAATTCCATCACAACATAATAAAATCAATTTAATTTTAGGGATAGTAACAGAACCCTTTATTACCTTAGATGGAAAATAATTTTGATAAAACACCTGAACTCCATTATTGAGGAAAATATCCTTTCTACTTCAAAAAAACTTTTCCTCTCTTAACATGTAATACAATTATAAACTAAAAGAATTTGATTAAAAATAAGCATGAAAACATGTAAAGGAATATTCTTGGAAATATTGTTTTAAAAATCCATTCATGCCGTATAAGTTAAAAAAACATTCTTCTCGTACTTATGTCAGAAAAGTCAAAAAGTACTTCGTATGAAAAACGACATAAGATTCCTTTCATATCTTTTACTAAAAACTCACCGAAAGGTAAAATTGGATTTAAAAAATTGTAGGTGGATGGAAATAATATTACATATTGAGGAAACATTGATGTGGATGATAACATACAGCCCAGTAATACCAAAGTATAAACAATCTCGGATAAAAATGAGATTGTGATATTATCCCTTACCTTAGGTCCGATTTGCTTTGTAAGTGTCTGAAACTCCTGTATAATGATTTAAATAATTTCATTGACTTATTCCAGAATCATACTAATTCTTATGATATCATATATGGTTCACTTAAACTTTATTTTTCCCGTTCTTATGTAAATTCCATGTTAAAGAGCGTTTTGGGAAAAATATTTTCATTTTTCGTCCACGTTTTGACTTGTAATTATTCATATAATTACTTAGATCATGATTAAATAATTCCAGAATATAAAACATGATTTATTTATAATATATATTCAGAATATACATATATATAATAGATCAGCAAATGGAAGTAAATACACCGTTCATGGAGATGGTAGGTCGTACGTACGCATGAACGCTGTTTTCGTTTCCTTATTGAGTTGAATGGAATTAAGTAGATGACATACATATATATATAAACATAAATCCTGTATCATTATTATGTCATATATTTCATTATTACTTATTATATATAGGTTATAATCATTCATGAATGGATAACGTGGAGAATGAATCTCCTCGCGTCGTGGAGACGGTAGTCTGTACGTATGCACGAGCGATGATATCCTTCTGATGATCGTGGAATTGTATTGGAGTGTATGTATACTATTTCAGAATCTATATCACTTTAAAATAATCATATATAGTTATTATGTACACCATTATACCCATCCAAGTAAGGTGGTGATGGAAAATAGATTACACCACGGCGTGGAGACATTATTCCGTATGTACGCACGCGCGGTGATTTTGTTTTCCGTAGGATGGATAGATGGTGAAATAGGGTTGTTTCATAATAATAATAACATATCAGTATATGAGGGAAAATGATGTTATTACTTCATAGGGAAACAACCTTAGAATAAGAAGTGGAAGAAGAAATAAAGTTGAATGAATCTGTAACGGACATTACCTCTTCTTTGAAGTGCCTTTTTGAGTCCTCCTTTTAGGGCACTAAAATTGGTATTTGAAGAAGACCAGGACCTCTAGGATGTTTCTAGGGAAGTGGAGAAGAGAATTTGGCAGGGGTTGGCCGATCTTGAAGGCTCAAATTGGTGTGAGGAAGAGAGGGAGGATGTGCCCTTTTATAATGGAGGAGAGGAGATCTTTTGGAAAAACTAAAACAATTATTTTAATATAAAGCCAAATTCAGTTTAAAATAGATCCAAATTGATTTATTTAGAATCTAAGGTGGGGATGGGTCGAAATACCCTCATCCAATCTAATTTAGACATGTTTAGGTTCCAATTTTAACCTTATCATTTATATTTAATTTTAAGTTAGATAATTTTACTTTTACCGTGTCTTTTTGTGTTCTTACACTATAAGGTTAATAAAATTACTATAAGAAGACATAAGAACCCCAAGTAGTTTATTTATTAATATATATAACCTTATCTAAGTCATTTGTCCGATCCTTAGATTTTTAGGTATAAAATAACTATTAATAATATAATACTTGTTTTAAAAACTATTTTATGTGATTTTTGACGCTATTTAGTAATTGACTTATGTGAAACTCATAACAGGATGATTAGTTCGAAAAAAGTTAATTAAATCAATAATAACATGTCATATTAACCTATAAAATTAGAGTAATTCATAAAATTTCACAAATTACATTTATTTGTGTATTTATAACATCAATTATGTCAATATTTCATTAATAAGATAATTACTACATCATCTTTGTGTCATAAACAAATTAACTTATTTAAAGTCTAAAAATTGAAAATAAAATATCATTATGTAGGAAATCTTTTTATATTTCTAATAAATATTTATAGTCGAATCTATCTTATGTATAACCCTATATTAAAAATGGTTTACTTATTAAACATTGATTTTAGCTATTTTAACCCTTCTTCAAATAAATTAATAATAAATGTCCTAATCTAATCCAAGTGGGCCTAAATAGTCATATTTTATTCCTATGGTTTTTTTTGGTAGAATTACACTTATCCAATATAATTAGGACATGTGTTAGGGTAATAATAATATCATTCATACCCTTAATTACCCTATTTACTTTTAACCGTGGTTAAAAAAGTAAAAAGTTAATATTCACCAAAAAATATTTTCATCTCATTGAACCACATTTTTTTACTGACATCAACCGTGTCTCTCAGATTTTTTAAATTCCACTCATAGAAGCCTTAAAATTATGTTATATAAAAAATTCATTTTTTTTAACTACCACATAGTGGTTTCACTATTCATCAAAAAATGAAAGATTCCAGAAAAATACAAAAAATTAGGCCAAAGATATATTTGATATTATGAACTCAAAAATTATGTCTATTTTACCAAATTCAAAACATATCAGTTGAATTAATTAATTTAAAAATTAATTCCCATCGTCAAAACAAATATCATGTTTTTAAGAGATAATAACTGTCAAAAGATTGACACATGTTTATGTTTGGTTTAAATGTGAAATTACATCCAATGACCATCATTGTATTAAATTGTAAAATATATTCTAAATATACTTTAAAACCACTAAAATTAACAATCTGTCACTATTAATTATTTTTATTAAAAATGTTGTTTTTAATTAAAATTTACTAATTTTCACTATTAATCAGAAAATGAAAGTTATCCGAAAAGTACCAAAATTTCACCCTAAGCTAATTTCAATATTCCAAATCCAAAAATGAAGCCCATTTAGAAAAAGAAAATTTACAAAAATTTCAAAAAGTGGTTACTTGCTATTCATACCGACTAGTTTTAATAATATTTTAATAGTATATCGTTGTTTAGTGAAACATGATATTGCATACTACACACGCTATCGAGGAAGGTTGAAATTGTGTATAATGAAAGGAAAGTCAAGGATGCATGTTGTGCAAGCTCCTTTTGGTGTAGCGTACAACAGAGGACATTAATGAAATTAAAAAAAAATATTTTTCATAATATTTTGGGGTGTTACAATATGATTCGATGATACTAACCTTGGTATCATGCTTTGGGCTTATGCAATGGATTCATGTTGCTCATTGGAGGAGAAAATAGAATTATTGGAGTTCTTCTATAAGTATTTTTTCATGACTAAATACATATGGATTATTTTGAGGCTTAACAGGGGATTCCTTACAGTTTTTAGATTTTTAGGGTAGAAATAGGGGAGACATCACTATTTGGGCCAAGAAATGTCTAAGAGGCAAAACAATTATTTTTTTGATAATGAAGAGGTTGTATAAGGATCTGATTTATTTTAAATAATTTGTATACCATCATTCATGGCTATTTAACATTGAGGTGAGTGACTAGGTCTTCTTCAGAATCTATCCATGACTTGATCATCATCTTTTTGGAAGGAAGGGAAGGTTTTTTTATGATATATAGGCACTTAAAATATGATTGAATGGGTTGAATAGGTAGAAAATTGGTTTTATTTTCCACCAATGTTTAGTTAATTTCATAACATTTTTTTATCTTAATTTTTGAAGTATCTCCCTAATAATACCCATGTGATTTGGTTGAATAAAACTGATGTACATCATGTTTTTTTATATCTACATGTTCTAGTAAATATTGTTGCTCCAAAATAGAAATGTGTGCCTCAGAAATGTATATGTTAAGGATTTTATGATTGATACATGGTTATATTCATGATAAAATTTGGGAACCATAGAATTAAATGATCGAGAAAGGTCCTGTCACTTTTGATCAAATGATGATTTCTTACATTATAAGGATAGAAATACCAATTGTGGTGACAATATTGAACCATCCGTTTCATGTAAGTACCCATTTCTATAGTTATTTTCCATATAATTTATATTTAGGTAATGTTTGGGAAGTTTTAAATGGATTTTGGAATGCTTTGGATGATTTTATATTGGACCACGGATTGGGAACTATTAGATGAGACTATGAAACACCTCAATGAAATTCTGACATGGAATTTAGTGCCCACATAGTTGGTACATAGTTAGGCGCATAGTTTTCCCAAACCGTGTGGCCACCTAGGAGAAACCATGATTTTTTTGATAAATAAATTTTTCATTGTTGGTGAATGTTTTCTCATACACTAAGATTCAACTATGTGTGATTATTCTTTATATAGATTCATAAGCTTGTTTAGTGCACATATTTTCCAACTATGCACCATAACCATGCATGGTTGATTGTTAGATCCATAAGTTGTTGAACTAACTATGTTTATCCCCTTATCATATCATTGTTAACTAGTGTAATAAAAAAATTAATTCCTCACATACCGATGTATTTTGAGACCCTTCTATTCAATCAGTAAGAAATTCCCTGCAAAATCATTGTGTGTTGGATGGTAGAATCAATGGTTTGTCTATATTCTCTATTTTTTCATTATCTGCATCTTCGTGTCTATCATAGATTCATGTATATAATTTTTTTGGGGATTGATATATATATATATTTTTTATTCCAATAATATTGGTTTATTATTGTTTTGATGATATGTAATAACACTTAAGTTGGGGTTATATAGTTTCAACATGGTTTTTTGAATAATTTGTGTCATTATTCATTTTCTACTAAGTATGTGAGGTAGGTGGATTCTCACTCGGCTTCTCTTATTAGATATTTTATTATTGATTTAAAATTGGTTTAATTTAATTAATTTTATTGTGAAATTATAATGATAATATTTTTAAAACCTTCTTTTGTGATGTTAGACTGAATTATGTAATTATTGAGAAATGTGATTTGTCTAATGATTTTAATATGGTTGTTTTTTTGAAACATGAAAAAATTTGTCGCAAAGTGTTTTCAATATGATTATTTATTAAATGTATTTACACTATTGGTTTGAAACGGATTTTTTAATAAATGGTTGGAGTATGTTAATGTGAATATTTTATATATAGGTTCTTGATATTACCATAGAAAAAATAATGGGATCGATAAGGGAATGAAACTTCCCTCAAGAAAATTGATCACTAAGTGACAAATTGTTGAATGGAAGAATCACCAATCTCATGTATTGGTAGTTCAATGGTTACATTCTAAGATGGAAGTGTGGATATGTGTAATTTAATGGGTTATATGAAAATTGGATTTGAGAAATGGTATCAAAAAATAGTTTGAGTGTTATCCATTGAAATGGATTTGTTTCCAAAACCCATTTTTGAATAAAAAATTTATTAGGTAAAAATTATCTAAATTTGATATCAATTTTTTTTTATTTTTATATAAATTATTTCATATAAATGTGCTAGAATGTTCAATCCTAACTGTGTGAGTATGGAAGTAATTTGAAAAAAAACCTACTATGTTTCACGACTAACAAGTTATTGGGAACATTGGTGTATTTGAATAATTTTTTTACTGAGCCACATGTAACGAAAATTTAATCTCACTTGTATTGTTAATAATCATGATATTTTGGGAATGGATTTTTGATTGGGATAATAGATCTTTTTTGGAGTTTCAGAGTTATTTATTCAGAGTCAAAATGTTTTTTTTTGTATTTTATTCCACATTATATTCTAATATGGTTCATTGTTTTTTGGTTGGTAATGTGTCTAGTTAGATACTAATTTGAGATATATTAAATTATTACTATGCCTTATATAGTGTCTATTGGTATTGGTTATCGTGTTTCTGGTTGTTTTATTTCAATGGTAAAATCTTACCCTAATTATATTGAAGTCTTTTTCATTTATTTCGAGCTATTAGTGTTATTGGGATGTCACCTAAGGGAAAGTAATGTTCCATGAATTTTAAAATACAATGGAATGGGGAGGGATGTTACAGTGAGTATCATGGTTCAAAAAGTGTCATTTCCATGGCTCTAATATATAATTGGAATATAAATGATTATATGTTAGCAATTTTCTAGGTTCACAAAGGGTGAGTGTGTTGTCATTAAGAACTACTGAAGTAATTATGTGTGAAATATATAAATTGATTCTATTTTTTAAAATGGATTATGTGAATTACATATTTTAATCTCAAAAAATTACTTGTGAATATATTATTATGAAACTAGGTTAAAAAAGAGTAGGTTTTATGGTTTTAAGATGAAATCACAATTTCACATTTGAAAAGATTAGAAACAAGAATTGATCACAAGGATATGAAATCCTATGTTTATGATTATGACACCTTTTCACATTGGTTATCATTTAATGCAATTATTTTAAGTCTATTTTTATTATTAATGTATTCATTACATTTATACTGTATAAAAGAGTTTTGTAATTAATAATGTTTTTTTAAATACATTTCATTTGTTTTATTATTTCTAACAATATTCTTATAATATTATGCTCCGAAACCAAGTTTATTATTTATTATCCATGGTCTTGTGAAGTTTATTTATATTAGTTTTATCAATAAAATATTATATTTTGTGTTTATAATCAAATCATTTATGATATGTATTTTCCCATACTGAGAATCTGAGCACACCCCATAGTTATATTTCCAATCCCTAGATGATGAAAATTATTATACTATTAAATATTTAGAGAAAGGTTATATGGAAACATGATTATGGATAATGTTTCACATGTAATGTAAAATTATTTATTTATATAGATAATATGAAAGACACTAAATCATTATGTCCTTTGGTTCTGAGAGTTTTTATAAAATATATTATTTAAATCATGTGATTATTTAATCAAACATTTATGTTCTAAATAGGATCTTTTAAGTAATTTTCACATGAGTGCGATGTTTCTATGCTATAAATCATGTAAGATATATCATAAATTATTATTTTTAATTGTTTTTTTATATATTAATAATAGGTGAATAATGTTGAATTATATTACAAAGCAATTTTGTCTTCAATATGATTTTATTGTAATAATTTATATGATAAAGTTAATTATCTTGTTTGTTGGGTATTCAAATTTTAGAGCCTATGATCTATATATACCATGGAATAAAGATAGATTCATAATGGGAGACAACATTTTTGGATTATTTCATTTAATTTTATAGTAGATCAAAGTATTTTATGACCTATAAATCATATAAATCCACAAAGTTAAGGAAATATGGCTGTGACTCTAAAAATTCTAAATGACGATAAATAAGATAAAAAATTCAAGAGAATCATAGGGGAAAAGGGGTTAAATTCTATATTTTCTTACATTCAAATTCTAGATGTTATATTGTTGATGCTTTGTCTTGTGGAACGTGATGATACATATTCTTCATAATATATAGTTGAAGGTCATCTTTTTTAATTAATAAATCTCAGTGAAAATGGTGATCTTTGAAATATTTTTTATGAGAAAAAAATGTAAACCAATGGGAAGTAATATAATTAATATTTGGGAGATGTAAATTTTATTAAATTAGACTATGTAGTGGATGAAACATTCATTTAACACTTATAATTTTTCTAATTTTAGTAAAAAAATTATATCTTAGATTCATCCTAAATATATAAAAAATATAGTCACCCACATTTGGGGTAAACCATGAAAAAATATTCAGTAAATTTTGTTAAATTTATTTCTATCATTAATATTTGACGATGATATTTATACTTTTAGAGGATCCATATTCAAAAAATCCATGATTCATAGTTTTAAAAATAAATCTATAAAAATAAAATTAACAGAGAATATTTCTCATTCACAATGTTACATCATATTCCTATGCCCTAAAATATTTTATCTAAATTTTAACTGAGACATTATTTTCTCTTAATTTTTCAAAATATTTAGTTTTTATATAATAATATTATTTAGATGAAATTCTTTCATTTTAAATACAAGACACCTTAAATAAGAATTCAGAGACACTATATTGCATATTTTTCATCAAATAAAATATAATATCATACAATAAATAATTATTTTATTATATTTAATTTAAAATATGACTTCATTATTAAATATTTATATTTATTTATATCATTATTAAGAAAGATTTTTTATATTATTTTTATTAAATTGTGTTATTTTAAAGAAACAAAAAAATCATTATGAAGTATCAATTCCAATTTCCAAGCCATTTTGTATTTCATAATACATGTTCATTCAAATATTGTAAATATATATTAAATAGAAACCCTTATTGGAATAATTTATTATCAAACAAAAAAATCCAAAACATATTTATTATTTTATAAATATTATTTTGAATTCGACTTTTAAATTTTTTATGCTAACATTTCCAAAACTATTTCATGACTTTTCCGCCACATTATTCACCATAATATTTATGATCACACTGAATGAAATGTTATCTATTATAAAAGTAAATAATATTTAAAAAAAATTCAATATTTTAATCATTAGGATATCTCATGAGAATGATTACTTTGAGAGTTTTTTCTTCATTTATATTTATATCACTCTCAATTAATGTGTTATGAATTTGTTTCTCAAAACATAGATATTTTTCATTTATTGCTCTAATGTATTTTGTGTATGTCACTACTCTCATATATTCCATAATTAAATAATACATATAGTATATTTCATAATTTGATATATATTTTCAATGTTTCTAAATATTTAATATAATATATTGATTATTTTTAAAAATTATCATATATCTGTAGTGATAATGAAATGAAATTACAATAAGAGGATTGAATTATCGAACTTTTTCAGACTTTTCATCATGTTTGTAATATGATAAAATTCCCACCAATCCGACTCCATTATGAAAAATATATACATATATGTATTGATTTTATTGTATTCAGAAAATTATTCA
Organism: Viscum album; assembly: GCA_963277665.1. NCBI lineage: Eukaryota > Viridiplantae > Streptophyta > Magnoliopsida > Santalales > Viscaceae > Viscum > Viscum album. The sequence continues at coordinate 1,029,073,072 of OY728125.1, forward strand.
TATTTGTTGATTGGTTGTGGATAAATACTTAAACTGAGTTGAAACCTTATTTGATAATTCCCAATGGGGTTTAAATATTGTTAACCCCAACATATCATCCCATAAAGAAATGATTGTTTTAATATTAGTACATGTATCTTTACAGTTTTCAATAAACCATTTCGTCCATTTTTTTAAAATATATAGGATGAATATCTCCTCCCATAAATTAGTGGATGTATGAACCCATCTCACTTCCATTTCATGGGTATTGAATGATTCCAATTTTGGAAGGTATTATGGTTGGATAATTTTTTTATTTTGGAATATTATTTAAAAATATACTTTACTATATCTCAGGAAGGATTGAATTAAATTAGAGGAGGGATATTAAGGGAGAGAGTTGAGAGCCATTGGTATTTCCAATTTAGAATTGGTTCTTTCATAGGATAGTTTCATATTATTAGAGATCCAACATGAAGTAATATTTAATTAAATAAAATAATATTTACACTTGTATGTTGATATATTTTTTCATAAAACCCACCATGTTTAATATTAATTACCTCCAACTGTGCTGGGAAACATCTTGAATTCTCTATGATCACTATGGAAAATAAAAAAATAATTTCTTGTTGTTGGACCCCCATAAATGATTATTTGTGACATACTACATCATCCAACACTTCAATTCACCAAATGACAATATTTATAATATTTACATGAATGGGTTTTACATGAACTTCCTACTTTTTCCTAGAACATGATGGCCTCCTTGAGTATGATAGGAAATTATCCACACCACCATCTAACCAGTGGATCTACACCACCCAACATGTGCTTCAAATAGATTTCCAAAAACAAATATATCATTATAGTTTCCCTATATGATTTAAAAATATCCTTGATTAATCATACATTGGCTTCTTCTAATTTATTAAAACAATAATATTTAAATTCAGTCTAAACAAAATTCAATAGTTTATCCATTAATATTATCATATTTAATCATAATAAATGGAAATTAATCTATCAAAATTTAATTGTTAGATACAGAATTGAATATATGTGATCTTGAAAACATGATTATGGCGGATGTGGTGAAAAATCTCCCCATATTAGTGATAACAAACTACTAACATTAAACGAAAAAACACATGTATAAATAAAAAGTGTATCTTGGGTTAAATTTTTTTAATATTAAAATATAGAAAATATATATTCAATAATAATTACACATGATCAATAGATAATCATATAATAATTATAACATAATTAAACCCTATAATAAAATAAAAAAATTATTTTAACCACCTAAATAAGATATCATAAAAACATTCCAAATTGATGTAATTTTATTCTGTGATAAAAAATAATCTTACCATTTTTTATTTTAAAAGATATTTTATGAAGGGAAAGAATGAAAAATATTTAGAGAATATATTTTCACAGAAGATAAAAATATATTCACAAGAATCCCTATCTTCAAATTAATGATTATTTTAATCCTATAAAATATATTTTAGAAAGAGGAAATTCAAAAAAAATGAAAAAATTTGAAATTAGTACAAATATTATTATAGATAATATATATAATAGTTTTTTCCATGTCAAATTAAATTAAAAAGGAATCAAATTTAAATAACATAAAATATATGAGTGAATCTAATCATTTTATAGTGACAAAACATTAATAAAAAATAAAATTAAAGAAGATAAAAAATAGAAAATGAGAAAATGAAATTAATATTGATTTCAAATTCATCTGAATGGATGAAATTGATAAATAAGGTGATAAAATATTTTTTTTAAAGATTATACATACCCCCTTTATATGATTAAGTTGTTTTACCCATGACCATGGGTCAATGATCTAAAATGAATTTTTTAGGGGAGATTAGTATAAAATATATTTATTGATCATTCTTAATGTAGATAATTCCAAATATAATCAATTAGAAATATGATAGTATAAAATTGAAATTTGTAATAACTTGATTTGCATGAGGAATGTTGATCCATCTAAACTTCATTTGATTAGGATAACCATCAATATGTGAAATTAATGAACAAAAAGAAACATCCCCACAATAGGGAGAGATATTGATACTAAAAATAATGATTTCAAATGAAAAAAATTTAATATTTTTTGAATATGTGAAGAGATGACAATTAAAGGCATATCTGTCTATATCATTCAATTAGAGCGTGAACAAATAATCACTTTTGATATTGATGATACATTTAGAAAATAAATTATTGTTACTGATCAACATTATTAGGTGAAAAATATGACATGATAATAATGCATTTTTGTGTACTGATGAAATATATCAATTGGGAGAACATTTTGGTAACCATGTGAAAATGGTTTTTGATATATTAACTAATAAAATAATTTAGACCCCCAAATATTTTGAATTATATTATTTACGAAAATGGAATGAATTATAAGTAATTTGGAAATATAATATATATCATTTGAATTATCATACTTTTATATAATATTCCTATATTACTAAAAATATTTTCATATAATTTTCTTAATATCCCTTTAAAAAGAGTATTCTGAGAATGAATTTTAGAAATGGGAATCCCAATTTCAGAATAAAATTTAAAATAATGTTAAGAATGAAAAATAGTATTTAGATTATGTTAACTATAGATGAATTAAGAATGTGTATTCTTAATATCTTTGATATAGGATACCATATTTTCATTGTTTTGTAGTTATATTAATATCAATACAAAACAATATATTTATTTTGGAGGTGGGTTCTTTTGTTAAGAACACGTTTTAATTTTTAATTATGAATATATAATTTTAAATGAATTTATCATAAAAAATCACAAGTTTTTTATATTTATTTATTGTGAAATAATAAGACGATAAATGATAGTGTCAGGAAGAAGAAAATGAAAAATGAGATCTAACATCCCCCCACCCTTGAGATTTATAATGGGGAATTTAGTATATAAATAGCTTGATAACATTCAGTCTATAGATTCATAAAATACATCCATATTGATACTTTAATGAATTTCATTAATTTTTTCCACATTTATATTAATTTTTTAAAATTAATTAATTTGATTTGATGTAAACCATTTTTGAGTATTCGTAGATTATCAATTATGTTGCTTCATTTTTAATTTTATATTAGGATTTGATATATGTTTTATTTTTGGACTCCATATTTTTAATTATTGATTATAAAAAATTAAATATTGGGTTAATTATTTTATGAATAGTCATCATCAATGTATTTTAAGTGAATTTATCTTTTCAATTCATTAACATTCTAAGAATTTTTAGCTAATTTAACATGTTTGTGTTTCATGTTAATTCAAAACACCATGGGGGAGATAAAAAGTTCATAGAGTGGTAAATTTTCAACATATTTCACTTTATATATAGCTATCTATTTTGAATCCCATGATCTATGATGATTCTAAGAAATATAATTCACTAATGTTTCTATAATTAAACCATTACCAAGAGACTATTGAAAATTGTAAATGTCAGTTAAACTTGTAACGATATATTTATTTGATTAATTTTGATGTGTAGATATTATTTATTATCCTTTTATAATCATTTATAATATAATATCATTAGTTTTATATAATTCTTCACACGTGAAAGCATGATATTTCTAAATTTCATTCGGAAATTTTCATTTAGATATGTGATTTAATTCATTTCAGTCAAGCCCTCAGTGATGTTCCTTAATTTATTTTTCCTTATGGTCAAAGGTAATACTATCTTTCAATGTCCACTTATCTTAATATTCTTTTTTATGTCTGTATCAACAAATAATAATTTTCCAATTAAAATGATGTCTTCTATTAGGAATGGTATACATTTTATTTCTCTAATAAGTTTAATTTAAACAATTAAATAAGGTATCTCGTCCCAATGACTATTATTAAGGTAAATATTGAATACATGAATTTTATTCAATTTAAAAAGAGCATACATTTAACATTGTATGGATTATAGAAATTAAGATATGTTTTTTCGGACACATATTCAATAGGGAAAAAGTATCAATATTCATATAGAATGTTGGAAAGATTAGAATGAAATGTGGAAGGGTATATTTCTTTTATAAATTTAAAAACATTCAAACAAAGGGTAAATTAAAAATAATCGACATGATGAATTGATATCATGATAAATTCAATCCGTATTTTAAAATATAACATCTAATTATATAAATAGATTAATGACATTTATAAATTGATGAATCATATTGATGAAATTATATGTATTAAGAAATGTTGATTCAATTCATATGTTAAAATATAGAAAAGCCAGTTTGGTAATGGATTTCGATAAAATCTATGGCAGATAAATTATTTATCATCCCCATTGGTTGATAGTATTTTATTACCATTGACTTATTTTTAATTGAGAAGACTTAACCATTTCATCCATTTATTTATTTTTGATTTAGTAAGATTTGTGTTAGAATTAATTTAATAGTTATAATAACCTATCTCCCTTAATTTTCACTAGTTCTAGTAAGAAACTATTTGTAAATGGTGAAAAATATGAGATATATATTTTTAATTCTTTTATATTAAAAATAAATAATGTATCTATTAATATATATTTATATTATTTTTAATAATTAGGATATGAGATAGAGACAAAATCTATTGAGTTTGAGTAATATGATTTTTCTCATTAAAATGTATCGATTGTATTAGTGTAAATTTTCCCTGTGGGGGTCTGTGATTTTATCATAGAGTTTTTGAAATTTATAAATAGGATATATATACATATATATATATATATTCTAAAAGTAAATATGGTCCTCAATTTGTAGCCTCTAGTAGATCAAAGAAACATCATGAATTCAGTTGGAAAATTAATCAACAATAATGGATAATTGGGAGGTGTGAGAATGACCAATAAATAAATAATGTTGGCATATGGGACTATACAATCACCTTGCATCAAAACATCTATTTATAGTCTTTCCAGTTATTAGTGATGCAATGAAATTTCCATCTTTTGATGGCATTCCAGTTCTCCTCCATTGATTGGCTAGTTGACTCAGGGAGTTTGAGAGGAAAATATCCTCATAATTGATTAGCTCGTGGATGTACAGTGGCTAGAAGTTTTTTCCTAATGCTATAAAAAAACTTAATGGAAAACTATAATCCTTAAATTCTTGTACAACACTATGAGTTTTTGTTGATTCCTTTCAGCATAAACAATTACCTAATAGTGTTTATGGGACTCATGATTATGAATTTCTAGCCTTACCATTGATACCACTTTGTCATGACATATCCCTTGAGGCCCATGCTGTGACTACCCCAAGCCCATATTCCATAGGCCAGGGGCTTCTGACTAGCACCAGAGTGGAATATCCCAAAAATGGAAGGCATTTCCTTTAATCTTATACAGAAACAGGCAAGGAAAAACACACATAGAAAACCCTAAATTAATTAATGTATTACAACCATAAAAAAGTTTCACTACTAAGATAAAAGTGAGAGTAAATAGGATAGCAGACAAGCCCAACTTAAAGGAAAGTACAGATAAGGAAGATAAATATTCAGAGGTCATCCACCATAGATCCTACCTGAATGGTGTGTACAACTATCTATAAGAGATCACTACATCACAACATGTATATCAATCCCCATCTGATCACCATCTATTCATGGCTCCCCAATTCCCCAGTAAATGTTGTATGTCGTCTTAATAAGAAACAATAGGTGTGGGGTATGAATATGTAGGGGTTGGTATAACAATACACTGTAGGGAACCTGAGACCCCTATGTTCTCTCAATAATCCATGAAAGAAAAAATTAAATATAAATTACACAAAGGTAATACCACCAATCAAGATCTCATATACATAGCATATAGTAAAAGTTTTATCTTGCACTAGGAATAACTTATGTACATAAGAAATGATGATTTGTCGTAATGATGGATTATTCTATTCTGTCAAGAGGTTTTATTATTGATCCACATATAGTCAAAAGGTGCTTACCCGCATAATATTTCTAGGTGATGACTCGAACTGGATCAATATGTGGTAAACGACACTGGATCACTAGGCGTTGAACCACATAGGGTCACTAGGTGATCACACACACAAGATCAGTATTCATTCTTCACTTTATTGTCTGCTACTGGATTCCTGCACCTAGAATACTTGATTATTGGAGGATCTACTCATAAATCCATCAACTGTATCTTATCCTCAAAAATCTCATAGATACTGTAATAAAAAATGACCTTCTCACTGTTAGGGTCAAAATTCATCTGATGGTGCATCGATCAGACAATTGTTTTTCGAGTTATAGGCTTTTCAGTAAAAAGGGTCTGATTGGATTCGAGTACGATCCATCCCGACCTTACTCCGACATTCGTGAAAACTGAATTGGGGTTTCCAAAGGACCCCCTCATTGAAATGTTCCTTGACCACAAATGGCTAAATCAGACATCTAGTGTGCGTGTTATGATCATTTCAGTGAAATGTGGTCGGTCGGGTCCGAGTCGACATGGGCGGACCATCACGACCAAACTCGGACTGGGGGTCAAACATGGGTAAGACATGGGTTCATCCCAGATAGCCCATTAGGCCCACGAGTGTATCCCGGTAAGACAAGTCTAGTTGGGTGGAATATCTAGCCTAGAGGCACAGGTTCGGCCCATGGGTGGCATGTCCCATAGGGTGGTGTCAATGGTTATAATAAAACACCTTCCCTTATTTCATCACATTCAATATGACACCAAGAAAGAACATCAAGCCTTAAAATTTTTCTATAATAATAATAATTATTAATATCATCATATAGAATATTAATAAGAGGAACTATATTCCAATAAAATAGAACATTTATATACATAATTGAGTGTTTTTTATAATTAATACACCATGGGATATAGAGTGGGTCAAACCAATAACATTATAACACAGTGATTGATTAATGATAAATGTATAAATATATTGAATACCATTTATGGCATTATCCTCTCACATTATCTATATGATTTAATATATGACAACTACAAGTTATATATAAGTCTTTAAAATTTCTTATATTAGTTATGTGGTGAATTTTAATTGATCTAAAACTGATTTTATATTCTTATAGAACACATAATCATATATAAATTGTAATGTAAAATAGTTTAGTATAAAATAACATTTATTGGATATAGTAGCTTAGAAATTAATCAAGGAGAGATAAATAATTAATTATTCTATTAAGAGAAACTATTACAATATAATATGCACTACATTACAATATAGCTATATAAAACATAATTAAAAAATTTTAAACCAGAATATAACATGTAAATATAAATACTATAGTAATAAAATAGTCATAATCATGATCATTTATGACAATATTACATATGATGAAAACTTATAAAATTTAATTTGTAATATTATATACACATTGATAAATAATAATAGAGAAGAGTATAACTGATTTTAGTGAATAATATTAGGAAAGAAATAGTAATGGAAATAAGAGATGTGGTAGTTATATAAACAATAACATATATGGTTAACATGGATATACAATCATTGGGTATATAATATCATTGGATATAATGATAAATTATTAGTCAAAATATATGGTTACAAAATTTGTTTTTTTGATTCTAAATAAAAATAAAAATTACAAATGGTCATTTAAATATAGTTGTGGATATATTGGGTATTAATAAATGTAATGAAATTATGAAAATTATGTCCAAATGAGAGAAGTAATGGAATAATTTTGTAGAAGTATACCATATGTGGAATATATTTCAACCATTGTGATGGATTTTGTATCACTAGATGTATCCCCTAACTAGTACTAATATAAAAATAAATAAGTATAACTATAATTAAATTGTATGTGGGAGAAATCACTACTTGTGTAAGTCACCAAGAGATCGACAATGAGAAAATCACCTCACAAAATTTCTTCTATTAAAGGCATCACACTTAGTACTTATAATGGTGTCTTGAAGGGTTTATAATGCATAATTTGGGATAATATCAACATGATATTATTGATTTAATAAAATATATTTTAATAGTATATATTTTTTTAACTATTAAGTGTAATTTATTAATTTTGTCTCGAAATATATATATTTTAATTATTGATTTGAATTTAATATATTGATAAAAATCAATAAATTATATTAAAAATAATGATACCAAAAAATTCAATATATCTTTTAATGGAAAAAAATTAATGAAATTATTTCAATGTCAAAAATATAGTTTCAAATAAATAGATTTTTATATGTGGAGTAATATTATCATGATAAAACATTATTATTACAGTTACAGAATGATTACAATGTAACATATGATTTATATAGAAAAAATATGTTAATATTATTGAATTTACTATTATATGGTAATAAAATTTAATAAATACAAATAATGTTTAGAAATATGTTTTCAAAAGGAATATATTTTATGTTTTATACATTTTAATCTTTAAATTAGTTGTAATCTATTTTTAAATTCTACTATAAAATGAATTTAATATTTTTAATCATAATGTGAATAATGTGTTATAGTTTTATTATCATTGGAAAATAATAAGATACAATTGAAAAAACAATTTCCATGATAATAAATAAATAATTAAAATATATTTAAACCTTATATATAATTATATGTTAGATTTATTGTAGGACTTATCCTTAAAAAATTTATATTTCTGACATATTTCACACGATCAGTTAAATTATTTATATGTTATTGAATGATTGTTTTTTAAAATACAAATCAAATTTAACTATAAGAGGAACCTCACAAAATAAAACTCAACCAACATTGTTCAATCAGTTTCCACTGAAATAGGAAAAATATTATCTTCTTAAACATCCCCTCTCATATTTTAAATCCCCTGGTTTTAAGAAGGATCCTCAAATCCTTTTAAAAAAATATGGATTCCATTGGAGTTGATATTTCTATATATTATTTCACAATAAAGTATGTATATTAATCTCAACTAATCGATCCACCTCTTTTTGAATACTAATTAACCAAATTTATTTAACTTTAGTTGAAATATTTTTTGTTTATATAAATATGATATTTAAATGATACGACATGTTCTAACTATTTAATTTGATTCCCATGTTGTTTTTTGGATAGTTCTTACCATTAAAATTAATTATGTATAATATTTTCATAACTAATTTTTAAGACAACATAAATAAATCTAATATGTGATCATAATTATGAATTTAATATTTATTTGTTTTTTTATGAATATATATATACATATAATTATATTCTTTAATAATATAAGGTTTTTCTGATTAAAGAATCCCAAAAGAGAATTTATAACCATTAATTTCGTACCATTACTGCGAGATCCATGAAATAATAATGGTACTACAAAACTATGTGAAACACATATATATCTCTTTAATAATCATTTCCCATGTGATGAATACAAAAGAAAAGAGTATGGACTGAAATTACTTGGATATAGAAAGCATTGATGAAATTGAATTATTAATAAAAGGTTATTACATTATTTTATGAATGATTAATTAACGGTTATTAAAAAAATTATAAATGAAACATCTCTTTTTTTTCATAAAACCAACCACCAAAATACTTTGATCAGCACCCAATGAGGATAACAACATGAATAATTCACCAGAGCATTTCCATTAAGTTTTATAAGTTCAGGAGTATATGTATATGCCATCAATACAATTCTATAAAACCCAACATCAGACAACTACCTTATTTTCATGTAATGGTGTAAGTTTGAAATTGTGATGTAGTTGATGGATAAAAAATTTCTTGTAGTCATGATCTAGAGTTACATCTTTTATTATTTAAATAGGATTTTTTATAAAGAACATGTGGTTTGTCACGTCTTCCTCCAATTTGTTTTGATAATAACAAAGTAATGTTTCTTTAAGTAAGAATGATCTCCCATTGTATGATGATAAACAACAAGGTAAAAAGAATTAACATAATAATACAGTTATCCATAATAAATTCATTAATAATTTCATGAGACCATCACCTATATCAATCTAAGATCCTCTATCTCCCTTATCTAGATTTAAGGATACCATTATCTTACATGAGAGATGAAACATGGGGGTTTCTCGGATATCATAGAACCAATCTATGTTTTTACTATAACATAACATGCTACAGTAATTACTTTCGTTAAAATATGTCGTAAATATATGTTCATGTTCATAGAATTTATTACCTATATCAAACTATCTTTTTTTACTTCTGATTTTATGAATATTGATAGATATCACATAACATAATGATTTTTCTACTATAAATCATTATTCTGATAATATACATATTGTATTTATCTCCCAAAAGGCTATTATAGTTAAAAATTTAATATGAATTATAAATTATATGGAAATATTCATAAATATATTTCTTATAATATACGTATCTTATATTTTAGAGGACACATTTGATGTTCTACAGTCTGGTCTTGTGGGGGATCATAAGACAAGAGACAACATTAGTATGTGTTCTCACATTGTAATCTTTATGAAGGGAAGTTATGAGGAGAGATATAGTAATATTAATTCCTCATGTTCATGTGGCATTGAATAATCTTATAATTGAGAATGTTACTATTCAAAAAATTTTGATTTCTATAAATGTGGATCATGAGTAACATACTTTGATGTACAAATAAAAGAATTGATAATGTATGGTTGTTGTGACGTAGCCAATATTGGGTGAATTATAAGTGACATGAAAATAGTTAAACATGAATAGATTAGTCTAGTATATATTAATGTGGAAATATATATATGTGTAATATTTATTGAAATGGAAATATCAATTTATATATATGAACATGATAGATTATCATTGAGATAATTTTTGAAATAAATAAATCAATATTATAAAGTTATGACATATGAATGCATATTTCATGATGGAATATTAATAGAAAGTGGAACTATATTTCTAAATTTTATTTTTAGGATGGTTTTTGTTCATAAAACATATACATCTTCATTTATGGGTTCGTTATTAAGATTGTAAAAATGGGTAGTGGAATTCATGTAATCTCACATTTTTTCATTTAAAAAGAGTCCCATAGGGTCACACCCTAGTTTTATCATTAATATCATTAAATTATTCATATTTTATATTAATAATTAAAATGAATATAATATAGTATAATGATTATCATTCGTGAATTTTTGATCATATATATTTAATAATGTCATATTTGAATTTAGAATTTAAATGTTTAAGTTTATTTTATATTTATTATTTACATGTTGATATATAAATATATTTTTATTCACTGTTTTAAAGAATATATAAATATATTGATTTTTTTTTACCGTATAGTTAATATAGAAAATTATTCACATGTTTTGTGAATAAAATATTTTTTTACTTGTGTAATAAATAAAATTTATTTGAATAATTGTTTTATTATTAAAGGTTATATAAATTCTGTTTGGATATTAATGCGATTAATTAATGGTATGAGGGAAATTAAATATTTTATTTATTATCATTTCAATAAATAATTATTAATTTACTCAATAAATTATATTTAAACAAACATGTGTCGTTTTATAAAATAATTATATCAATATAATTATTTGACATGGGGATTATATATAATATGAAATTTGATAGTTGTATTTTGGGAAATTATATATGATTTTTATAATATCGAAGCAATATAGACCTAGTTGGTGCAATTTTTTTGGTAGAACATAAATCTATCTAGAATTATCTCATGAAATATAGTTAATAACCTTTCTAACCACTCTATTGTGAACATTGAAATAAAAAATGAACTCATGACTATCCCAAACAAAAAAAAAATCTGAGCTATTAGTTTATACAATCCTTCACTTAAAATTACACGAACACTATTTATATATATTTTTATTTTATGGGGATAAACAAATTTACATCTACTCTTGGATTCTATATCAAAATGATGAAATTATATTACAAAAGATGGAAATTTATATAGTTACACAACATTTTTTATGTAAATAATATTTTAAATTAAATATATATTAAATTTGAGAAAATAACCATTATAATATAATATGATTTTACTTTTAATTTTCATTGAATTTATCACATATAAATAATGAAAATCGATAATCAATCACTCATTCACCACATCCAATGTGTCCTAAAATTTTCATACAGTAAGAGAGTTACCATATTCTTATTTATAATGATTTGTATTTTATTTGATAAATTTATTATGTATAATTTATTATTCATAATATCTAAGTAATACAAATGTAAGGATGACATGGTCATCTGAATATGTATGTCATTGAAAAATAAAATTCATATAAAGGGTGGTTAAATATTCCATCTATAAGTTATAGAGAAATTGGTTGCTTGACATGAATATATGCCTTCTAAAAGTGGTTAACTCACAAAATATGTGAGCCATATAAATATGTTCTCTATGTGTGAATTCTGTTGTGGTCCCGTTAAATGCCATTTATTGAACACTATAATAATTCCCACTTTTATAAGGATTATATGAAATGAAACTATTGTGAATTTCCTATAACCACACACAAATATATCCTCTTTAAAATTGTGAAAATCAATGGTGTCAAATTTATGTCTTCATTAGATGTTTTTATTGACACCACACATCATGATATAGTGACACATGGACATAAGGATGTGTACCTAGTATATAGACATTTTGTAACATGTTATATTCCATGAAATGTACACACTACATCTTTAGGTGTGTCTTGTGGTTCAAACATGTAAGGTAATTTAGGTTAGAGTCAAACAATTTGACATTTAGTTTGAATTAAAGGTTCTGTGATATAAAATAGGTACAAGTTAGGAATATTAGGGTGTGTTGTGTGCTTACATGGAATATCAAAACTATAATACTTTATCCATATAAATACACCCCATGTATACTTCCAGATGATATATTGGTATGCATTTGTTGAAAGTATATAGTTCAAGAAAATGACATTACATACAATGGTCCCATGACATGTCATTTGCAAGTACATGTAACGTATTCATTACATTATAGAATAATAATTAATCTAATAAATTTGGAATATTACAAGTTTCCTCCTTAGTACAATATATGTACGAAATTATTTAATAATCATAAATCAATGTAATTTATTTTTTTAAAATAATAAAGGATGGGAATCATATTGTCTCTCAAGTATGGTTTGGATGGAATATAATATAAATAATTCATTCATTTGTTTATTTAATAATTAATAAATTTCGGTAGAACTATCTTAAATAGTATTAATTATAAATAATGTTAAAAATATTAAATTCAAATTAATATTATGATATAATTGACAATATTCTTGATTTAAAATTATATGCATTGAATTTGTTTAATTAATTACATTATTTATTTCATTGATTATTTAATAATTCATTATAGTATTAATTATGATGAAATGTAATTCAACCATCCTAAATTTATTATATACTAGACATCATATCTGTGTTTTATTTTATATTACTCTAAATCCTATTATAATTTTAATTTTTGAGGGAGTAAAATAATATCTTTGATATAGCTCACAGTGCGTGGATACAAATCAAAACATGTGATGAGGTGAATCAAAACATGATGAAAACATGATAATAGTAAAATACTACAACATTAGAAATGGATACACTTGATGAAATATTTCACTTATCATTAATGATATATTTTATCGATACATACACCCACTAAAATATAAATGACCATGATCTTGACTCATATTTGGTTAAATTTTTTACAATTAATTATAATTTATTTATATATGTATTCAATGGTTCATTTGGATAATTAATCATGATCATATAATGTAAATATATTTACATGAATGATTAACAAAAAATAAAAAGACTTATCTATCAAATATTTCATCAAATATGGTCCACCAATTATAAAAATTATATATAATATTTTCATTAATGTGAATTAATAAATAATTAAAAATTATTAATATTTAAAATTTTATTCCTCAATGTAATTATTATTTTTTGAAAATAGGATTCGATATTATGAGTTATGATGAAACCATAATTAGTGATTCATTCAATTCATAATTAGGGAAACTTATTTCTTAATAAGGATTCTTAAAATTATTGACATTACAAAATTTGAATAGATGGTGATAACCATAGCCCAATTAATAATATTAATGGTACCGTATTAATTAATTAAATGAAAAGAGTTTTGGATTTGGGGGAGATCACTCAAAAAATATTGGAACTGTATTTCAATGTCGTTAGAATGTAATTACTACCTAAATATATTTTATTAATTTTCATGTTAATTGTTTATTTTTTTAGGATGAGGAATATAGTTATTTTTCACTAAAATATATGATCAACCTAATATTATTAATCTATAAGTAGAGGAAGATTAAATTTTCTAAAATGATGGGTGAGTAATAAAAATAACTAATTAAATAAGAAATGATAAACATTAAGAAGACTATATGAAATTATTTACTAAAGAAAAAAGGAATCTATTCCACCATTTAAGTATGCTTTTGATCCATTTTGAGTGATATAGACAACTTAATAGTGATAAATTCTATTATTAAAATATTTGTTTATCAAATGTACTATGACAAGAATGTATATTTTATGTGCTAGGGTCACATGTTCTTACTTATCCCTTATAAGAGGAAAGTGCGGAGATGAAATAAATCATTTATAATCATATATATGATTAATTTTATTTCTATATACTCTAGTAATTATTCATCACTAGTCACATCTAAAAAATTTATGAATAAAAAGATGTACACAACATCTTATACAATCTCTATGATATCTACATTGTGGAATAAAAATAATTTGGAATGAAATATATATGGAATTTGACTTGAGAAATATTAGGGAAGGAGTTCCAATTAGTCCCCATATATTTTTTAGTTTAGTATCTATATTATGTATTTTGAAATTCTTGGATTCCATCTTACCATGGAATTATGATCAGACCTCCTAATATCATCACATCAATTGAAACGCCCAGAAACTAGTGACCTAGAGTCGGTGCATTTTTACACAACATTGGCATGATCACAAATGATAAAATTCCAAAATAACCATATATTTAGTATCTTTTGGAGTACTACATACAAAAAAAGTTTTAAATTACATTTTGAATTGGAAAACAACAAACTTTTGTCACCTTTTAACAGATTCATCTCCCTTAGAATTTCCTTGTAAGTCATTCGTAATGTATTTCACCTCATCCTATGAAAAATAAAATAAGTAAATTAGTGAGCTCAAAAGATTATTAAGGATTATAATATAGAAGAAACATTCATAAATAAGAACAAACATATAAGGCGATGTATAAGACTAAAACAAAAGCCTTTAAAAGTTAAACATCAACCTAATATGGAAAAGATTAATCAAATAATTACATTTACATATTCACATTGATATTGTACTAGTCGAATAATCACATTTGATATTAATATCCAATTACATAACGATGGAATGCATAATGTCGGACCTCATAACCACATTGTCAAGGCCTCGTTCCAAGACTAATATTATCATTTTTTCAAGTCCTTGTCTCATGCCAATATTTTGTCTCACGATACTTACTAATTCATCAAGAAGTAATAGTGGGCTCCACGCGTCACTTACTTAGTCTAACACATTCCTCATATGAAAATGTTGAAACATAACATAAACATTTGTATTAAAACTAGCATATGAAATGTCAATAATTTAACTGTAAATAATGAATGTTATAAAAAATATCACATCCAATGTCAAACATACCATAACTAATTCAATACAATATAAATTATTTTATTATAAAAAATCAACCTCAATCAAGAATAATATCTTGTAAAGGATGTTGACATAGTTTAAAAATATCAGTAAAACTATATGAGAGAAAATACTTTTTATGAAATAATTTAAAAGTAAACCATTTATAAAGGATGTCATTTTAATGATATTTTTGATTCAATGTGTCTCATGCCACTATAATTTTTTTGAAAGGAATTAACATTTTAAAACAATTAGCTCCATATTAATAAATCCTTAAAATTGTTTTTAAAGCATGGACATTAATTAAATAGATGTACTAAAATATATCATTAAAACATTTAAAATACTGATATTTATAAATATTCCCTTATAAAAAACCTTAGAATATTCATTTTGAAAACATTTTTATGAAACATGGGCTTGGATGATAAAAATTCCCTAGTAAATACTTACACATAATCAATCACTAGTATTAATGAGATTGAGGAATTTAATATTACTTTTTACTTGTACTTAGTCGATGATAATATAACATACTATATTGGGGTCAAAAAATTGTTGTTAAATTATAAAAGAACTATATACAAAAATATGATATAATATATGATCTTCTAAAATTTCTTTGTTAATAATATTTCAGTAGTATCACTGTTTCGTGTGTTACCTGATTCATTTTACATTTCATGTTTTGTTAAGTAAGTAAAGTTTTTTGTTGATATAATTTAATTTATTCATATCTAGAATGATACTATGTTATTAATTTTTTTTAATCATCAAATTAAAATCATTATTGAATGGATATGATTGGCAATGAATCTTATCGCGTTCGTTGATACTATAATATGTACATATGCACAAGTGAAAATATCAATATATTAATTTTGAAATAATATGTAATTGAATGTTATATCATATATAAATAATAATGTATGTGTTATATTTATTACTTAAATCAATTATACTCTTTATTATACCCATAAAAATAATGATGTGTTGAATAACAAACATCACCACGACATGGAGAAAGAAAGTTGTACGTATGCATGTATGATGACATTGTTATTAAATGGGTTGATAGAATAATGAATATGGTTGTAACATATTTAAAATAACATCACAGTATGTATAAGGTACTAGATTTATTATTTTGGTTTGGAAAAAACAAAGAAAGTGGAGGTGGAAGAAGATGATAACGTTGAAAGAGGTAATGAAATTATTACCTATTCTTCGAGTTCTTCCTTTTGATTTCATCAAAAGGGATAAATAGGATATATTTATGATCAACGGAAGGTCTCTCTAATTAAGTGATGGTAGTTGGGAGGATATTTGGGTAGGGGTAGGCAGAGCGAAATTGCTTTGGAGGTGTGATATTGGGAGAATAGGAAGTACCATTTTATACGATAGGTGAGGGTAATTTTAAGAAAATCTCAAAATATTAATTTATTATAAAATAATATTCAGTTTATTATGTATCCAAATGATTTTATTTAGATGATAATGTGGGTATGGGTCTAAAAACTCTCCACTAATAGTTTTTTTACTGGTTTATAGAACAATATTAACATTATCTTTTATATTTGACTCTTAGTTAAATAGTTCAACATTTACTATGTCACATTGTATTTTTATATTATATGGATAATAAATTTACTATTAAAATAAAATAGATCCCCATGGGGTTAATTATTGATATTTATAACCTTATATAAGTTATTTGGCTGAACAATGTATTTATAGGAATATAATATCAAAAAATAATATAGTCTTTGTTTTAAAAACACATTTATGTCCATTTTGACACTATTTAGTATTTTGTTTTTGTGAAAGTCTTAAAAACATCATCACATTGAAAAAATTCAATTTATCAAACCCTAAAATTCCATATTAATTTAGAAAATTAGTTTAATGAAACAAAAGTTTTAACATCTATTTATTTGGATATAAAAACTATCACGTTTTTTTATCATTCATTAATAAGAAATTTATTGCAACATCATTTTTTAATAAATAAATTTAACTATATAATGTTTAAAATTTATAAATAAAATACCATTATGTTGGAAATATTTTTACCTTTATAATTAATATTTATAGTAGAATTTCTCTTATATATATCCTTACATTAAAAATGGTTTAGTTATTAAACATTGAATTTAATACTTTTAACTCTTCTTTAAATAAAAGAACAATAAATTCCCTAATCTAATCTAACTGGGCCAAAAGGACAATAATTTCTTCCTAAAAATTATTTTGGTTGAAAAAAAGTTTTTCAATAAAATTAGGACATGTTTTATGGTAATTATAATATCATTTTCAGCTTTAATTACCCTATTTTCTTTTAACAGTGGTAAACAAAATTGAAAAATTACTATCCCCTAAATATTATTATTCATATTATTGAACAAGATTATTCTTACTGATATCAACTTTGTCTCTAAATTTTTGGAAAATCAATTCACAGAAGCGATAATATTACGTTTCATGCGAATATGCAAATGTGTTTAGAAGGTGGGTAAAAGACGGTAAAAAGTTCAATAAAATCCTATACATCTTATATTATTATAAAATAACTCCAATGAATTATATTGAACTTTTATAGGTATTGTGTATCTATTTTGACTTAGAATAAATCTAAATTAAATAAATAACTTTAAATAAAAAGTCAGTTTTAAAAAATAACCTAATGTTTTTCATAATTCAAAAAAAGTTAAATGTTGTCAGAAAAATTCTATAAATCACCCTAAGATAATTTTGATATTATGAATTCAATAATGACTTAAATTATACCAAATTAAAAACATATATGTTTCATTAATTAATTTAAAATTAATTCCGGTTGTTAAAACAAGAAAGATAGTTTTAAAAAATAAAAAATTAATAAAATATAGACATGTGTTTTTGTAAAATTTAAATATGAATTTACATACTATGACCTACATTATAATAAATGATAAAAAATAATATAATGATACATTAAAACCACAGAAATTTATAATTTAACATTATAAATTATTTCAATTTGAAAAGTTGTTTATAAATAAAATTTTGTATTTTTCATTATTCATCAAAATAAGAACGTTATTAAAAAAGAACAAAAAAATTTCCAAAATAATTTTTTTGTCCCGAATCTAAATAAGAATTTAATTTCATTAAATTTATTATATAAAAGTCTAAACTATTTTATTTAAAAAGGGTTCTCCTTTAAATGGTGGAAAAAATACATTTAAAATAATACTTCTTTTATCTGAAAATTTGAATTTGTATTAGTATTATGTCTACTAAACACTAATATTAAAGTCAAAATTATATAGGATATATATATTATTCAAAAAATGGTCAATACTATTCATAACTACGTTTTAACAGCAAGTTTGATAGGTCATGATGCGCTTGAACGTAGTGTTACGTGTAGCATAATCTATTGAATTACTTTAAAGAGATAACAGAATTCTAAATCTTAGGATGTATCATTATCCTCTCCTTTAAAAAATTGCCTCTTCACAATTTTAATTTTTTATTCAAAAATAAATGGTTGAAAATATAAAATACCATTTTGGAAAATACACATCGAAAATAGGGTTAATAAATTTAGTCTTAATAAGATTGAAAGGGAAATGAAAAAATCACCACCAAATTAGGGTTTCAAATAGTTGACAATTAGTTGAAATTATAAACAAATAATTGGAGGAAAATTGTAAATATTTATAGGGAGTGATTTAGGACATCAATCACAAACATGTGAATAATAAATGAAAAATTTACGGCCTCAAAGCCGTAAAAATATAATTGGTTTAACAAAACATAAGGTATTAGGAAAACACATTTTCGGTTTTTAGATCATTTCTATAATTTTTTTGAATTAATTTATTCATAGAATAAAAAAAATAATACATGATAGGTAGAGCTCCCTCCATTAACTAACACCTCCCACAAACTCATCTTTCTCTCCAAAATATAATAGAATTAAAAAATATTCTTTTAATTTAAATAATATACTGTTTAAAAAATGAATGAATTTATAATTTATTAGTACTACCATTTAAAAAAATAAATTATTCAAACCAAGACATCGCGTAGGCTAATGTTAGGTGATGCACCCATGTCGACCTTCTTTTTCGGTTTCAAGTCTCACAACCATTTCAGATGCGACTTGTTGTCGCCCGACCGTCTGGTTTTTAATTTTATAAAAAAATCACAAAATAATCTTAAGAAATGTTTTAACACTAAACTATAGTATCCAATGTCCTATATAATCCATTCCAATCATTATACATATACATAATAATTTTTTATAAACTCACAGTCCATAATTTATAAGGAAGGTAATCATATTGATGATCTCTTTTTCCACATAATAACATGTGAATACATTCATCACGTATTCTCTCAAAACATGGTAAAACCCTTTATTATAATAAAAAATTATTTATTACATTCATGCTCTCATATTCCTTATTGAATACTAGATATAATCCTTATATCAAAATATTTTGAATACTCCAATAAAGATAGAATAATGGAACCATTAATAAGTTCCAAGTTAGTCAATAATATCCAATATAATTTATCCAAATCTAGCATCTCTTATTCCAAAATCACTACCTTAGTATCAGAACCATATTAAGGTTTATCATTCGTTCGACCATTTATTTTTCCATAAATATTAACTTCCTGTTGAGTCACTTTTATTAGTACAACATAATCTCAAATCTTTAATGAAATAGTACTCCAATACAATCCTTATTTATTTTCTATAATTCATATAACCAGTAAAACATTGATACAACTCTCAAGTGACATAACCCATTAATAATGTAATAAGAACACTATTTATTCATCTTTATCTGTGATTATATCATAACAAGATTATTATCCAAAACCAACATCTAGGGTATATTCTAATGATTGGGACATTGATTCACATAGTGACCCAACTTCTTTGAAATGAAACATTATTAATTTTAAAAAAAAATTATTACCCTTGCAATCATGAACATGGTGTCCTTTTCCTCCACACTTATAACAACCTCTAATTCCCTCTTGGCAATAACCAAGGTTATTATTTCCACAATTATCACAAGTTGGAAGAACCTTCTTTCCCTTCTTTCCCTTCTTTTATTTATCTATATTTTTCTATGTCACCATCTTCTTCTCTTGTTTCCCTTCAATAGAATATGACGCATAGAATTGATTACATACATTATTATCACAAAATATTGTATCTTCATATGATGCAAATATGTGGGAGACTATTTCCCTTCTAAAAGATGGACTGGGACAATGAATGTTATAATCCTTCTTACTCTTTTGATCAAGAATATTTTCTCGAGTTTCCATTCCTTTTAATAAGGGCCATTTCTAAATGATTTCATACACTAGGATAGATCATATCATAATTTATAATTCAAAAAATAAAAATATTATTATCATTAATTGAATATTTACACAGATCATGTCTCGTAATCATAACATTGGTTTATTTACCACCATATTTACTTATAAATACATCATAATGGTCTTTAAATAAATTGTGAATTATCCTATGCATATCCCCTTGGAGTGTCTTATCCAAGAATGAGATAACGCCCATTGTCATGTACCAGGATACCCCAGTTCATGCCCGAAACTCCTTATTGGACTTTTCTCTCCTAGTTACATCAATTCCAAAGTTTCCTCTACCTACTCATATCCAATAAAGGATATATTACTTCGAAAATACTTAAAATCTCTACACTACAAAAATTCTATTCTAATCCTCAAAGCATATCATAGGGTAAATTTATCTAATCATAATTATTATAAATCTATCC
Source organism: Viscum album (assembly GCA_963277665.1). NCBI lineage: Eukaryota > Viridiplantae > Streptophyta > Magnoliopsida > Santalales > Viscaceae > Viscum > Viscum album. The sequence continues at coordinate 1,029,094,652 of OY728125.1, forward strand.
TTCAAGGATTATACTAAACATCCTCTGATACCAACTGTAAAACCCTGACCCTAGTTACCCAGATTTGGTGCATTATTCCATAACATTGTCCTGGTCAGAAGGGATCAAATCCTGAAATACTGACAAGTTTACTAGCCTTGGAAGTACTAGGTACAAAGATAAGTTTTATATTACATTATGAATTTAAAGAAAACCACTTTTATTCTCCGTTTACCATAATAATATCCCTTATAATATCCCTATTTGTATGTCATAATATTATTCTTCGTATCCAATGAAAAAAGAAAACACAGAAATGGGTGATCTCAGGTGATCAGTAAGGATAAAAATATAGAGGAAACTTTCGTAATTAGGCATAAAACATTAAGTCGATGTATAAGACTAAAATAGATGCCTTTTAAACATAAACATAAACATAATATAACAATGTGAAATCAAATAATTCCATTTACATATTTACATGTATATTCTACTAGTCGAATAATCACATGTAATATCAATATCCAATTTCATAATTATAAAATGAATACTATTGTAAATCATAACTATATAGTCATGGAATCATGCCAAAAATACAAATAAGATTTTTTCAAGGCCTTGTTCCAAGACAATAGTTTGTCTAATTAGACCTACCGATGCATCAATGAGATATACTGGGCTCCACCCGTCACTCACTATGTCCAATGCATTCCTTCTATTTTAATTATAAAACAAAACAAAAACATTCTTATTAAAAAAACATACCAAATGACAATACATTAACCATAATCCATTAAAGGTATTAAAAATAGCACATCCACTATCAAACATGCCATAACTCATTCAATACGATATGGAATATTGTATTATAATAAATCAACCTCAATCAAGAATAATATATTGTAAAAGTTGTTTCAATGATGAAAATGATTAGTAAAACTCTTTTAGAGAAATATCTTTTTTGTTGAATCTTTTAATATTAAAACATTTTTAAAGGATTTCATTTAAAATATATTATTAAATCAAAGTGTCCTATACCACTTTGAATCTTTTGAAATTAAATAACATTTTAAAACAATCATGTCCATATAAATAAATCTTTAAAATCATTTTTAAAAAATATACATTAATTAAAAATATATAGAGAAATAAATCAATGAAATATATAAAATACATATATTAATATAGTTCCCCCCCAAACCATAATTTATTTATTTTGAAATTTTTTTTACGAAACATTGACAATGATGATAAGAATTTACTTGAAAATTCATACACATTGACAATCTCAGATAATAACGAGATTGAGAAATTAACCCTTACCATATAATTTTCCTCACTCAATGGTATGTTAACCTCTTGTATAGTAGCCATTGCATTGTTTTTAAATTATTCAAGAACCAAATACATAAATATGATATCATATATGATCTTTTAATATTAATTTGTTAATAAAATTTTAGTTGTATTATTGTTTTGGGTGTTTTCTTATACATTTTCCATTATATGTTTTTTAGATAAGTATTGTTTTTTATGGACATGATGTACATTATTCATTTCCAGAATGATATTAGGGTCCTTATACTTATATATAATCATCAAATGAAAACTATTATTTAAGGGATACGATGGGAAAATGATCACATCGCCTTTGTGGAGACGGTAATCCGTACGTATGAACGAGCGACAGTATCATTATTTTGATGGTGAAATCGTATGTAATTTGATGGTATATCATATATAAAAAATAATTGGCAGGTTATGATAATTATTTTAATCAATTAAACTCATTATTATACCCATCCAAACAATGAAGTGTTTAATAACAAACTAGACCACGACTTGGAGACGGTAAGCCGTACGTACACACGTATAGAGATGTTGTTTTTCATAGGATGAAAATAATAATGAATATAGTTTTAACATATTTATATTAAAATCATATTATGTAGAAGATACTGGATTAAATATATTGGTATGGAAACATCAATGAAAGTAGATGTGGAAGAAGAAGATAACTTTCAAAGAGGAGATTAAATTAATACCTCTTCTTTGAGTGCTTCCTTTTGATTTTGTCAAAATGGCTAGTTAGGATGGATATCTGGCCAGTGGAATTCATTTAGGATGATGTGAGGGTAGTTGGGAGGGTATTTGGGAAATATTTGGAAATGAAAATTTTCTTTGGAGGAGTTATTTTGATAGAAGGGGATGTACCCTATTATAATTGAGGTGAGGGTCACTTTAGGAAGTTCCTGAAATATTAATTTATTATACCATGATATTCGATTTATAATGGATAAAAAGGATTTATTTCAAGAATAAGGTTGGTTTGGTTCTAAGTAGTCTAAAAAAATAGTTTTTTGACATGTTTAGGTCACCATATTAACCTTGTCTTTTAGATTTAACTCTTAGTACTACATTTTATAATTTACCATGTCTCCTGGTATTTTTATATTAAATGCATAATAAAATTACTCTTCATATCCAAGTGATCCTTATGTGGTTAATTATTGATATATATAAAAATATCAAAGTAATTTTTTTGATTCTGAATTTTTTAGAAATATTATATCTATTAATAATATAGTATATGTTTTCAAACTCATTTATGTAAATTTTGACACTATTTAGTATATTATTTTTGTGAAAGTCACAAATAAATTATACCATTAAAAAAACATATTTAATCAGCTTTAAAATTTCATATTAATCAATATAATTTTTGTAATACATCAAATGTCTCAATTTAAATTTATTTGGATAATTATAATATCAATTATTTTAATCATTCATTAATAAGGAAGTAACTAAATCATCATTATGTCATAAATAAATTTAATTATTTAATATATAAAAATTATAGAAAAATTACATTATTTAGGAAATATTTTTATCATTATAATTATTATTTACAGTTGAATTTATCTTTTGTATAACCTTATATTAATAATAGTTTAATAATTAATCTTTGAATTTAACTCTTTTAACTATTCTTTAAATAAAATAGGAATAAATGTACTAATCAAATCCAAGTGGACCAAAAGGGTCATATTTTATTCCTAATTGTTATTTTGGTTTATAAAGCATATCCAATAAAATTATGACATGTGTTAGAGTTATTGTAATATCATTTTTACCTTTAATTACTATACTTAATTTTAACCGTGGAAAATGAAATTAAAAAGATTCTATTAAAAAAAATTATTTATTTTTTACTGAACAACATTTTACATATTGATTTAAAAAATGTCTCTCGATGATTTTAAAATCAATTCACAGAAGCTATAAAATTAATTTTTATGCAAATTTGAAAATGTCCTTAGAAGGTGGGTAAAAGACGGTAAAAAGTTCAATAAAATTTTATACATAAAATTTTATTATAAAACGAGTCCAATGAATTATATTGAACTCATATAAATTTTATGTATCAATTTTGACTTAAAATAAATTTAAATAAAATAAATAGTTATAAATAAAAAGTTTGTTTCAAACAGTAACACAATGTTTTCACTATTCAACAAATATTACATGTTTTTAGAAAAATACCAAAAATTAACCCTAATTTAATTTTCATATTCCAAATTCTTAAATGATTTCTATTATACAAAATGAAAAAAATATGAGTTTCATTAATTAATATAAAATTAATTCTTGTTGTCAAAACCAGAAAGTTGGTTTTCAAAAAGTAAATAATATCAAAAGATTGACATGTGTTTATGTACAATTTAAATTTGAAATGAAATCCTATGAACTACATTATATTAAATGATAAAAAATAATCTAATTATAATTTCAAACTATTAAAATATATAAATTTACATTATAAATTATTTCGATTAAAAATTAGTTTTTAATTAAAATTTAGTATTTTTCACTATTCATCAAAATATAAATGTTATCAGAAAAGTACAATAAAATATATCCAAACTAAATTATTATGTCTCACTTATAAATAAGAAATTATTTTCATTAAATTTAATATATAAATTTGTCAAATATTTGATTTAAAAATGGATCTCCTTTAAAAGGTAGAAAAACTACATTTTTTGAAAATTAATTATTTTTTCTGAAAAATTGAATTTGTCCATATATTATATCCAAGAAACACAAAATATGTATTTAAAAATAAAATAATATATATATATATATATATATATAATTTAAAATGATGTTAATACTATTTATAACTGTGTTTAAAATGGCTAGTTTGATAGGTCATGATGCACTTGAAGATGGTGTTGCGTGTAGCCAAGGTTATTCAATTACATTAAAGAGATAATGTCCTATTCAATAATGGGGTGTTACATTAATTAAAATTATAATTCATTTTTTTGATGTACAACATATAGAATATATATTATATTGTCCTCGATCTCTTGAATTTGAAAATATTATTCACTAATGAAATTTATCCTGAAAAACCTTTTGTAGTTATTGTGGAAAAGTGGAAAGGAAAGAAGAAAATGTATATGGATAAATTTATTTTTTAGAAACAATCACCCCATACATCAGAAAAATAATAAGGTTATATAAGAGAGATAAATTCCAAGATTAAGTATGTATTTATGATGATTTTAAATGACCCTACAAAATGAGCAGCTACTTAGTATAATAAATGGGGAAAATTTGGTTAGGTTCTTTATTTTATTCTATATATATATATACCAGGTATTAGATTTATCACAATGTTTCCACAATTTTATAAAAATATAGGTACCAAGTAGATTCTAAATTATCTCAAAATTTGAGGTAGATTATCATGAAACTAAGGATGTGATACTATATATGCCATTAATAGAGTCAAAAATCATACATTTAAAACCTAATAGATTTTTTAATCTATTTCTATTACGTTCCTAGAATATATATGAAAAATTTTTATATGTACAGGTAAAACCCGTATAAATTTTCATTAATGTTCACAAATTAACATTTATGAATTTATTACGATATAAAATTTATAATTCACATTTTTAAATAATGGTATTAATAAACAAGAATATCGAAAATATCATATAAAAACAAGAAGAATTGAATTAACATAAATCCAAAAAATCCTAGTTCTAGAATCACATTAATTTTTATAGTAAACTGAATCATTTGTTGAAACTATATCTTGAATTATATTTTAATTATATAGGGGAAACCACTTCAAAATTTGTCATTATATTCTAAAAAGAAAAATGAATAAGGTTTTGGTTAGTGTAAAATCCAAATGAGCCATACTAATTCCATAATGAGCTTATATATTTTGTCATGGAACCATTATATTCGATGATAGAGATTGATACTCATACCTAATAACATGTATTTCGTGGATTTATGGATAAAAATATATACACATAATGATTTTATAACTAATTCCATTTATAAATATATGGAATAAAAGAATTAAGTAAAGATTATAGAGTGTAAAAAGATAAATAAATTCTAATTAGTATGATATGGGTAGTATCTAGACAAGTTGTTAACTGATTATCATAATGAGTTTGATATATTATCCCAACTCAATCCCCACTATACACCATACTTAAATGGTGTATGTGAATGATAGATTATCTCTTTGTTAGACGCTGTGATATTAATGATGATCCTTTTATAAATTCCATTATCCTTTTGGGGTTATATATTATATACAATGAAAAAAAATTACTTAAAAATAAAATAATATAAGAATAATTTCATTAAATATGTGTAAGGGAACAAAATTTTAGATCAAATATATTAATTTCTTGGAAAGTGATAAATTTTTTATGGATTAGACTATTCAAAATATAGGATCATGGGTCATAAATTCCATATTTATTATGTATAGTAATGACATTAAAAGGTATTTTTCTTATAATATCATTATAAAATGTTCACATTTAAGAAAAATTAAATAATTATTAAAATAGGGATCATAGAAAAAGTATATAGTAGGGGTAATAAATAATTGTTTACTATTAAATCGGAATATTTAAAAAAGGTTTCAATGATATATTTTTCACAAGACCAATTGAATGTAATTTTCACAAGAAAAATGTATTTTATAGGGGTAGTTGAGTGGGTATACACTAAAGAGATATGGTTTTCTTAAACCTAAAGAAGTTGAAGTATTATAAGTTGAAAATATTAAAACAATAATATAAATTGATGAATTATATAATAAAGATATTATAAATAGGAAAGGTAATATGGCGTATAAAATAATTTCTGTTCTAAAACCTTATTTTGGATTTAGAATATCATGAAGCTGATATAAATAATGTTTTGGGAAAATTGGTAATCAGAAAAAAATTATATATAGGTGTTAATGTTTTTATATATAACAAAATAATTATTCAAAATTGGTTTGAAAATATAATAGAATAATCTATAATGATTAATTTTAAATAGTTTCTATGTTAAAATTTATTTTAGTTCTACATTACATTAATGATTTGATGAAAATGAGACATTGGAAATGGAATTCAAGACCACCTTCAATAATAAGATCCATGAGGAAGATACTGATATTAAATAACCATAAGGGTTCGTGACACCTAATGGAATATAATAATGTTTGAATGGTTGGAGATTATATTATGTTTCCAAATGGTTATTAAGAACATAGAGCCTTCATTTGGATGAATTCGTTAGAGAATTTTGTTTCATGATGAATTAATGTGAACCCTGTGTCATTAAGAATTTTATTAAAATAGAATTACATTTCCTTATAATATATATTGATGATATATTTCTAATAGGATATGAGAATACAATCTTATTATCTTTTAATATAATGTTAACAACATGATACTTTATAAAAGTGTGAGGTGAAGTATCTGATATCAAAGGAGTAAATAAACATAATAATATATCTATGAGGTTACTCTGAATATATAAATTTTCATTTATTAACAATGTATTAGACAGATTCAATATTGAGTAGTTTACTATATAATTGTTACAGTTTTAACATTGTATACATACCACAAAGTCCAAATTTACATGGACAAAAGAGTATAAAGAGAGAATGGATAGAACCTAATAATAATAATATGTGATTGTATATATTTTGAATTTAATGTTTTATAACTTGATTGATGTTTCTAATGCATTTATCATTATAGTAATATATCAAGAAATCCCTTGAGAGTCACCGTAGTTTGACGTAAAAACTATGCTAAATTGGTTGAGGCATATAAATTATATATTCCAATATTACAGTGTTGATAAAGAACTAGTTGTGAGGGTATATATATATGTATATGGTATTATTAAAATAGAGTATAATGATTAAAATCCACAATCAATATTTTTTTCCCATATTAAAAAAAGTTGTCATCTAAAAATGGTCTTAGCATTTAGTGGTAATAGAATCTATTTCAGATTCCATATATATCACATGTTATAGAATATATATAAAATAAGTGTGAATAAAAAACATTTTCATGGAGATTTATGATGAACAGAATAGTAAAACAATTACTCAATATTATGATATTACAAGAATATTGGTTCTATACAAGGATCTCATTTCACATCAATAGGAAAAGCATATCATTTTTAAATATTACACATTGAGTGATTTTTCTAAAAATGTTGAAATCATTGTATGTGGATTATCTTGAAGGTAGAATATGGAAAACCCTATTACAAATGCCTCATCTAAAGAACATTAATGTTAATAAAGTGATAAAAATTACATTAAATGTTGTAAATAGTTATAATTACTGAATGTAGTTGTCTATTAATGGTTTTATTGAAATAATTAACTATCATTTTTTATTTTATTATAATTATAATTATTAATATGTTACCATGTTATTCTTATTATTGAACATATTAGTAATATAATATTGTCCTAATTTTATTTGACTCAATTAAGGGGTTGTAGTAGTTCCAAAATATAACATGATATTATAGATAGTATTCCAATATTCTTAAATATATATCAAGTGATGTAGATAATAACATTCTAACATAACACATATTTGGTTTGAATCTCATTTTTTGGGCTTATAAAACTTTTTTCAATTCGTATCATGATGTTTTCAATTAGTAATCTCCAATAAGGGTGGTTATAATGAAATAATATAAAAATATAAATTCCATATGTTTATGTATCATTAGATATTAATATATATATATATATATATAATGGTTTTTTGGTCCATAAAAATGACAGTTTTTATTATGTGTATCCAGAATTTGGTAATCTGAGGTATTGATGAAAATAGTGATTACATATACATATGGTGTGGTAAAAAATAGTATGAGTATCATAATTAATATAATATTTATTGAATAATATATAAAAGGATTTGTACCATCAACATTAATAGATGAATTTTTTATAAGTCCATTTATTTAATTTAAAATATATTTTACAAATACATCTAAATTAGTGTATCATTCACATCATTTGAAAATGTTATAGAATATTAAATCATGAATATAAGGTGTTGGAACTTGTTTTCATCAAATAAGATGATATATCCGTCGAAAAATAGATTATATTACACAATGGAATTCACAAGAATGTTTTTTTGATGCGATATTAACTTCTTCCTCAATGGGGTCTTTAATATGTTTCAAGATGCAGATCTCAGATGTCAGGCACATTCTTATAGTGCCACTAAGAATGATAAGCAGAGGTTCATAGAAAAAGTGCATCTATAATATCATTATATTCTATTAAAACTAATAATAATAATAATAACAATCTCATATTATTACATTAAAACAATTCAATATATATTGAGCTCATAGGTTCAATTTTGAAATAGTATTGATTATAATATTGGATTCCAATTTTTTATCTTATTTTTTATTGATAATGTAATTAGTAAATATTCATTTATTCACTGTTTTATTAAATTAATTAATGTAAATATATGTATTTAATTTCATAATAATAAAAATAATATTAATTTAAGTGTTCCCAGAAATACAATATTATTTTATTTATTAAATAAATATTATTTATATGAATAACTAGTTTAGCATTCTTGATTTGAAAAATCACATTAAAAGAATAATGGGTTTGGTTAATGTTCAGACATAAATATTATATTTAATTATATTATATTCAAATAAATATTAATTTATTTTTTAGGAAAATATATTGAAATTAAAAAAATTTAATGGTATATAATAATATTATTAGTATTACAACTTGAAATAATAGTTATATGGAAAAAAAAATTTGGTAAATTGTTTTTGTGTAATTTTGAAATTTTTAACCCTCTCTATGAAATCCAATTTTAATAATTTTATAGGAATGTACATGGTTTTTACAATTAAATGATATTTAGAATTATCTCAACATATGGAAAAGATAATAACCCTAAATACCGTCTCATGAACATTGTGAGAACAACAGAAATTATTGTTGTAATCAATTATGAATGCCACAATGATCTATGTTCCCTAATTAAAGGACTAAATATACAAATAATATTTATTTGCATAGATTTAGACAAATAGTTGATACACTATGGGAAATATTTAATTAGATTCTCTAATAAAATTATTGAATGATAAGGAAAAAATGAATACATTTTGTGGGATAGAATATTTGATGTAATTTTAATTTTAATGTTATTATAAATTATATTTAAATATTCCTCTCAATGAGATTAAAGTGTTGAGTACCTCAAAATCATTAATTGTTTCCACTAAAACTAAATAGTAAAATAGTATTCACCACCTCACCACATTCATATAACTCCAAAGTCATCACATGTATCATGTGAAATGATCATAGTAAATAATTATAATTTTATACTATAAAAATTGCCAGTTCCACAAGTGATACAAAACATATAGGGTTAATCATCATTTATTCATTTTGTTTTATGGTTTATTTTAACATATCAATTGAACAATATTTGTTCATAATGTTCTATAAAATATGTAATAGACCTAGTATATATTCATAATATAACAAACAAACATGATAAATACATCATTGAAATCATGTCATAGAAGTTATAATAACATCATGATTTTATTTATAAAAAGTGTGGACAATATTCTTGGTAAATCATATACAAGAAGTAATCATGTAATGACTACATCATAAAAATATGGAATAATAACTTTATCTACAAAAATAATCATGAGAGGGAAAGACATGTTTTTATTGGGGCCACATCATCTGGGAAGGAATTATTTCCCATATGTAACCACACTCACATATGATTCTCACCCCATCTGAATGAAGTATCACAGCCTAGAAAGTGCATCCCTCTTCCCTAGGTAATTATAAATAATCTAGTATAGTGTCTAATATCCATAATTTCATTGGCCCAATTGGTATTTCGTTGGACATAAAGCTAGGAAAAATCTCCCACAACTATATTCATTACATCAATCATCATAAATAAAATTAAAAATATGCATTTATTCCATCCATATTAAACACCATTAGAGAGGGAATATCAACCACATTCAATGAAATAATATTGGATGACATAAAATCTATCCATAAAAAAACCAAATCCATAATATTTGAAAATAAAAATCAAAAGAAACATTAAATGAAAAGTCATATGAGGATCGATATAAAAAACATCACATGGTATGTTGTTTCTTTTTCGGTTCTCTAATATACACCCTTTTTACATGTCTCAGTCTAATATATATCCAAAATAATTAGAATAATCTAGGGGGATGAATAAAAAACCCAGCTAAAAAAATAATCGTAAAAAAATTATATACACAAACAAAAAACTCAAAATTCTCTAATCCTCAATATGGACACTCTTAGTATGAATAATTTTCTATATAAATAGTGTAAAATAAAACCAAGCAGAGGTTCCACGTGTAATGAGTTAACATAATGAAACTTCTAAATGGGTTGCATGTATAATTACTATAACAATTGGTTGAAAGCTATGACCAATGGACATTAAATCATACATTAATAATAAAAAATGTTTTGATTATCTTCTTCCCATTTTATATGTTATATTTTCACAATTACATTACTCTATAATGACTTATTTGTGAATTTATTATTATTATTATTTATTGTTATTATGTCTTCTCGGTTCGGTATTGTATAAATTCTCCTATTTAAATGAACATTATGTTTTTTAAATTTTGCACTTATTTATAATTAAAATTTTAACTATTATTTATGAAATAACCATTTTTACACATATGGAATCTAAAAGGACTCTTATGTACTCCATTTTTATAATACCCTATTTTAGAAAATTATTTAATGATTTTTCCACTTTACAAAATTTATTAAATGTTATATTCATTTATATGGGTTTTTGATAATATAAATGAAGATTTTATATCATACATTACCATATATTTAGATTCCAGAGGTGTTTTTTATTAAATATGTTAATTAAAAAGTAAACGAAATTTATTTTCTAAAATTGTATTATAAAAACACATTTAATATATTTTGAATATGTTGACATATATACTTTAATTTGATGAATAAATTAATTTTTCCAAAGTATTTCAATTATAGAATAATGAAAATTAACTAATTTTCATTATATTGTTAAGAAAGCAAGGAAAAAAATTTTATAGACACAAAATTTTAATATAAAATTACTAAAAGTAATGAAATATATAATTTTTTATGAAACACATGATCAAGGGTTAAATATAATTTTCTACACTATAAAATTATTTTATCACGATTTGTAATTTATAATATATATCGGTTAAATTATAAATGGTATTTATCATATTCCTTGTAGAATCTCTATTGCAATAAAATAAATTTAAAACATTAAATATCAATATTTATAAAAATATATAATTTTATAAAAATATTATAATTATTAAAAATATTATTAATATGTATATATTTCTTTTATTAATTTATGGTTTTAATATTTTTAATGTTTTATTTTTATAATAATAAAATGTCCATTAACATACAATTTCTCACATATGTAAATTTTTTTTGAACTAAATATGATTTCTAAATTATATATATACAAGATAATTTAAATTTATTGAAAAAAATAATACCTTAAAATAATAATATTTTAAATTTATAATTAATTAATTATCAAATATAGAATTATATTGTGATAATAAAAAAAATATAAATGTAATCGCATGTAATAAAAATAATATTTTATATTCTAAATATAATGTTACTACATATGTTGTATAAATTTATTTAAATGTAATATAAAATAATTTCAAATTTCCATTTTAAAAAATGAACATTATTTTTGGATTCAACATTCAAAAATTATATTCCATTGCATTTTTTATATTTATTATAAATAATAATATTTTGATTAAGTTGAAATAACCTATGTTTTTAAATATACAATATGTATTAGGACATCATAATTATATATGAATTAATTAAATATTTTAAACCAATTCTCTCCCAAATATGTAGTTATGGTGTAAAATTATTCATTAAAATAATTTTATTGAATTTTGAGACAAAACTTTTATGTTATCAAAATTTAATTATAATTAAATTTATCATCAAAAATATTTATTCCATTCCAGTAATTATGTACTCATAAGAAACCTTGCCATTTTGACCTATTTTAATGCTTGTGAAACCTCATTTGATTAATTATTAACCACTAAATGTTGCGAGAATAAAAAAAATTAATAAGGATTTGACATAAATAATGAAATAATAAACTTGTAAACCCTAAATACTTATCTCATCATTTATAAATACAAATTATTCATTACCTTGAAAAAACACTTCTCATAATCATATAAACTCTTGATATCTTCACATTTCACATATCCTCTACCTCCAAGAACACATAGTATTGGTTGAGATTAACAGAAACTTAATATTTCATGAACATAGAAATGGAAGAAATCTTTAATAGAGAAATAATTCAAAATTTCATCTCAATTTTTTATCTTCTTCTTTCGATTCCCCTAATTTATTTATATATATGATTTATTATATAATATTCATGAAAATATATATGAAAAATTAATATTATTATTATACTTACTATTTTAATATATTTATAAAATATGATCTCCACTCACTTTTGAAATATCCATTTGATGATTGATTACATTCGCCTTGGAAGGTGGTGTGAATTCATTACATATCAATGCATACATAGATTATTAAATATGAATACATGACATCAAGACATTATCTCATCAACCAAAATAGTTAGAAATGAATTAAAAAAATAATTCAAAAATCATGAATTTAAATAATGATTATGATTCAATGAAAGATTCAGGATTTTCATAAACATATGTTTATTATATTAAGGGAAATAATGTGTCAAACTAAAATGGTACATATTTGAAGTAGGTATCATTCAATTAATATTTTTAAGATGATCTCAATTTAAATAATCATATTTTAAAAAATTATAAATAATTTCATCTTAAAAAAACATTTTAATTTTTTTATTTATCTTCTATATAAATATTCAAATGTATCTATTTTGACTTCTATTGTCTATAATTATTTCATATCCCTCAAAAATTGTAAGGGATATCTCTAACAATCATTAATTTTGTGATTAAAATGTTAACCATATATTTATTAAAATTTTCTATATATATAATATTCCATAATAATCAACATCAAAATCATATTATTCTTCTATATAGATTCAAAATAATATTCATTATAATATAGAACATTTATGATCATTTTATATTAGATAATGTTCGTCAGGGAAATCTCGAACAAATCACTTCCTTTTAAACATCGTCATTTATTTATAATTATTAACAAAATGAATCATAATAACCAAATTGAAATGAATTTTTTATTTTATTCTATTTAATCCATGGTGATATACAAGATTTTTAAAGCACCATATGATGAAAAATTAAAATTTTTATTTCTGAAAACTCTTTTTAGGGAATGTGAGATTTCAAAAACATTACATGAATCAAAAAATCTTAAACCACAGAAAGAAATATCAGTCTGTTCCAAAAAATATTTAGATGATTTTATATTTCACAATGTGAAATCTACCTATTATAGAGGTTAACATCATGTTTATGTCTTCTTTGATATGATCCTCAATGTTGTATGTCAGCCTCTACAATGTCTAAATATTTTTACTCCAGAATTATCTTAATATTATTGATTTCAAGATCAAAAATCAGAGCTTATTTGTTGATCTAATTGATTTTCTCATCATTAAGGTCCACCTAAATTAATAACTCTTTCAAAATATGATCATATTTTACTGAAAAATTGATAACAAATTCTTCATCTGACACCTATTCCAATGCATTTGGAATATTCGTTAGAGATGAATCATCCATTATTATATGCTTCTGGGAACCATAAAATTTATCAGGTTTCAACATCTAATTAGTTTATTCTAAGCATCTATATTTAGTATACTCAGTCATAGAATTAAGTACATCAAAATCGTCACTAGGAGGAGTAGAAACCACCCAGATAATTCAACATTAATGAAACGAAACTATAACCTTCCTGACCTTATCCTCATATTTATTTAGTTTTCCAAATTATCTGTTGAGTATAGGATTAAAAATATTGGAGTAATATTTTAATTTATTTAGTTTTTTTCATAGAATAGAAATTTCAATAGAAACAATATTTATTCGCCCATTCATTAAGTCACAAAAAAAATCCATTATTATAGGATCATTCTCACAGTATATAGTTAATTGTGAGATAGATTCTCTATCACTCTACAGAACATCCCCTAGGTTCTTACACCCATCCAACTACCTAATCAATTTTGGAATTACCGAATTCCACAATTCATGATCACCTTCATCCTATATTATATTCTATTCTGATCCCCTAATTGAAAAACCATCAATCTTATTTCTTATATACATATATAGTATAGTCTTTCTTGGGATCTATTTAACCACTATATTCAGCCCACACTCACATAATGTCATCAGGTCCAAATTTGATTCTTCAGGTTTCATGAAGACCCTTTCATTAAACCACAAACATTAGAGGGATTTATTGTTCCTAGAATTGAATCATTTCACGCATGACTATAAGGATGAAACATTACCTCATAATTCTAGAAAACAACAACTACTATACATGGTGATTTAGGCCATCCATCCACTACCCACTAGAGGGGAGAAATCATATCCTTTCTTTTACATCCATTTCCCATCATCGTGTGATAATAAAAGTTACCTCAAAATAAGAATATGGGTTAGGATAATATGAATAGGTATTAACAAATCGAGAAAAAATATAAATAATCTTGTCATTTCCCTTTCTACTAACCGAGAAGTAAAGATGTGTTTGATCTTTATTCCGAAAAGAGAGATGATAGTCCTGATATGACTGTCCCAACCAAAAACAGTTTGATATGTTGTTGAAATAATCTTACAACACCATTGTCTGATAGAGTCTGATTTCTACATCCACCCTAATCCACAAAGAACCATATGTGTCCTAGAATCATCAATTTACACAAAAATTAATGGAGAAATGTTGTAATGTAAGTATCAGAATTGGTTATCAAAAGAAAAAAAATCTGAATATATTTCACATTATTTTGAGGAAATACGATTTTTTTGGAATTGATGGTTTAAAATTGACAGACATAACATAATCACCATGGTTGGAGAATCATGATTATAGTAAAATTTATATCCTCATATAAATAGGTATATTTTAGACCCCTCCCATCACCGCTAACTCTTAGACCAAGTCTAGGTGATGTCATTCTCATTCGATGAAAGAAGAAGGAAGTTGTGAGGTTATATCAAATTGATGGTTATGATCTCTTTCAGAGACATTGAATATTTGATGAATCTATTGAAGAAGTCATTTATGGGACACCTTCAACTGAAATGAGCCCTTAGGGAGGGGATAAAGTGGTTTCAAAACCCATAAATTTCATGGAGGGGGAGTTGAAGTGTTTGGGGACTAAGGTGAAGGGAGGGGTTCTTCGGGATAATGTGTACATGAGTAATATCAAAGGTAAAGGCATGGATGGTAATGGGGGACATTGATGGTGGTAGCCACTCCCCTTGATGAGAAGGGAGGGAGTCCATAGTGGTCATCCCTACCATCCACAACTGGATGCAAGACACCCACTTGGGTACCATTTATGAGAGATTCATTTCATTGAGGATACCACTTATTGGAAGGAACCATCTTTTTTAATGATAAAGATTACATTTAAGATGATACTTCATGATATTTTTAGTATTTTTTATTATTTTTTTAAAGAATCCTCATTTTATATTAATTAATTACACCATTTAATATCTAAATTTATAATTTATATATCTATTTTATTGAAAAACCCTCATATATTAATTAATATATTCTATACAATTCTATCATGAAACTCAATAAAATTTTCATTAGCGTATTTTCACTAAACAATCGATAAATAATATATGTGTATGATGTTTCAATGATGATTTTCATAATATAAAGTGACACATGGGAAATAATTATATATCCCACTAATTCATTGTTTATTTTTGATATGTATCATAAGATTAAGTGTATTATGTGTGTACATGATTCAATCATTTCTAATATTTATTTAATAATGATCTGTAAATATAGGATTTTCTTGAATATGATTCTAAAATAATTTGAAAATTTAATATGGGATTTGATAAAAAAAAATTTAGTCATAATTTATATGAAATATTTTATTCAATATTAAAAAAGAATCCATCATTATATTGATGAAGACCATTTTCATTTGATATTTTTATTATTATTCTTAACCTTGTTCTTTATTACTACATGAATCATGTTTATAATTTTTATTCCACCATTTAAAGTGTATTCAGATCACCGTTTACTTGATGTATATCACTTGTTGACATTACATACAATGTAGATTTTGAAATCCTATCGGGGTAATTATTATGGAATTAAATAATGTATATTTTTTTATTTTTATTATGTTTTACAGGAATAAATTTTGGATGATATTAAGAAAAAAAATTCATTAATGTCATTAATTTTATATTATTTATCAAAATAATGATTTAATAATTTTGTATTAACGTTGTGTTTCTATATATGTATCATCTTATATTTTATTAATTTCTAGAATTAGGATCTAATAATGAACCGACCTGGAATATCATATGAACTGATATCCCAGCTAATCAACAAATTTCGTGACGGGAATTAATGATCCCCAAGGCCTAAAAATAAGAACTTAAGCATCATCTATCAAATGTAAATTATTTTATCCAGCAGTTAAAAATACAAAAAGAATTAAAATGAAAATATAATCAAAACAAAACATAATATTAGGAAAAAAATATGTAAGGGATTATAAAAAATATTTTATAATGTAACAAAAGGATGATTATTTATATGATTTTTGATGGGTAAAATAATTAAATAAACCACTAACATCTATAATTTTACTTTCAGTAAAGACACACAGACCTCGGCCATTACATGAACTTGGAGATATTATAATATATGATACATAAATTATCCTACTGAATGTGGATGATAAATATGAATGATTTTTAAACCAAATAGGCCACAATATATCGGACCAATGTATTATATTTTTTCAAATTAATTCCATTCCAAGGATTTTTTAAAAGAAATAAATGGAAATATTTTTTTTCAATATTCATTCCTTCAAAAAATATCAAATATGTTTCCTTAATAACATTTATTATCTCAAATATGATGCATTATTAAAATTAACTGAACATTTATTTTAATTTAAAAAACTATAAAAAATTATTTTAAAATTATTTTAAAGGTGAAAATTGATGTAAAATATATTTTAAATTAAAAAACATTAAAATGACTATACTATAGAGAAATATACATATGGTGTTTTTAAATAATCTAATGTTTCAAATTATAAACAAATTAAAATAGAGAGAACATTGGAATTATTAAATAAATTACATGTTCCAAAAAAACAACTAAACATCAATTGACCCAATAAAAGAAACATGATCCTAATATATCCTAGAATAACTAAGGGAAAAAATCCCATAGTATGTAATGTTTCCACTAAAGAGAGATATAGGGCCAATACCCAGTGCACCTTTGAACCTCAATATCCCCCCAAGGTACCATGGACTTCTCATGGAATTCAAATAGAAGTCTTAATTTAAATATTATAACATAGAATATATCATTACATATCATCATTGATTAAAAAAAAATTATCTCTCACACCTCTTAACTCACACACAATAACATACCCTTTAATAAGTATATCAAATCAATTCAACTCCACTAAACATCACTCAAAAGGTATATCTCATAACAAGAGTTAAATATTCCATAAATTCCATTACAATTTAAGGGTAATTTCTTATGGGTATTAAATATATAATATACCTTTTAAAGATCCAACCACACATTTAAAAATTATAATAAGAACACCATGTATTTCAACACAAATCAAGGCCAATTACACAACTATTTATAAATGTTTCAATTCATTCATTACTATTTTTCAAATAATATTGTCAATAACATTGAAACAAACCTAGGATTTAAATTTTTTTATTAAAATAATTTTCTAAATCAAAAATAAATCTAACATAGTATAATTTATAAAATTCAAACAAGGATTTTTATATCCTATAGAAGGTAATATTCCTTTTAAACAGTTTTCACATCAAGTAAAACAACAGAACAAATTATACACATTTAATTAATTCTCATTAAATGATTATTACATAACTTATTCAATATATATATGTAGAAAATAAATCCATTGAATTTCAATTATGAATGAATATGACATCACTGAATCAATTTTAAAGGGATATTATTTGGAACTATACCTTATCAACTAGGAATTTCATAAAATTTAATGAGATGGTAATGATGAAGAGGGAGAGGACTCTAAAATAGAAAAATGATATTTGAACATGGTACTCAAATTACAAAAACCAGCTCTACATATCACTAGCTAAGTAAGGGTAATGGTAATTCCATTGAAATAACCTCTTCCTAGTGAATGATAATAGAATATCCAACCTCTGTAACCAGATGAGTATTCTTCTAATATTACTGAAAAAATTATAGTGTTAGAGGGACATGACCACCCAAATAACTTAGATAAAAAGAAATATTATTATATTATAACCAAAAAATAGATTTAACCAAATATCACAGAATGGTAAATAATTATAGAGTTTAATAAATGGATAAATGGAGTAAATATTCATCTAAGAACACATTATTAAGTAACAATGCACCTAAATAAATTGGATTTACTCCCTCAAAATTATTTGGATGTTGGATTAGCAACTTGAATTCCTAAATAGACAAAACCATGATGGTGTGAATGTTCTTCATGCCTGTGGTCAACTTGGTCACACCCACATTGAATCATTTCACACCCTCCCAACACACCCTTTCCCAACATCCATGGATTTTTTTGGAAGAAACATGACCTAGACCATGGACATGGTGGGACCTTTTGGTTATAGTACAATGATAAACCACCAGTGAGCCACACATGGGACAATTACAATATTTTATCATTATGGATAACATTTGTTTCATAGATTGAAACTCATAGTGACTTTCCCACCAACATATATGTTTAAATTTTAATTATTAATCCAAAATTCCAAAATACACTTATAAAATAACCAATTATAGAAACAATACTTCCTGGACCAAAAAATAGAAAAATAATTGTTAGGGAGTTATAATATACCAACCATGTATATTTAGGTTATAATTATATTTCATGAAAAAATAGATAATAAAGATGAAAGATAAAAATAAAAATCTATATTAAAATAAATCCATGGATAAAATATTGAAACAAAACCAAAGAGACTCTAAATGTTTAACTCTAGTACGTTGAAACATTATATGGTTATAGATTATAATATGAAATATTTTATGATTAGTATGAAGTAACTAATAATTATTTATACCTAATACTAGTGTTATAAAGCTAACCAAGGATCTTATTTATGTGATTTTGATAAATCTGTAAATTAAAATAATTAAGTGGTATCTCTTTAGAAAATAGATGTAAAACCATCAAACTATTAATAAATGAATAAATTAACACCCAATATCCTTTTGAAACCCCAAATTCTACATCCCAAATAGAATAAAAAAATTAAATTAATACATGATGATGGAGAATATTACGACTTGCGGAATATAATCCATGATAAATCACTCAATAGGGTTAACACGCACAAAATACATCAACTACATATTCTAGATATTGGCCAATTGAGAGAAACCCAAGGTCCTAATTATGGAACACTAACTCCAGATAATTCAATTAAAATTATCATATCACATCAACATTAATTTCAATCTACATCAACGCCATCACAAATATTCCAATGTACAAAAACTAAATGCATTATCACAATATATAACCACATCACACCAATTATGGGGAGAAACATAATTACTAAGGCATGAACAATACAAATAAAACTATAATTCTATAGGGAAAAATCACTATACACATGAGAAATAAGACTACATATGAACACAATAATGGATTCAACATATTGATAAACTTACCACCTCATCACTAGTAGTGAATATAAATTTATAATGAAATGTTTTTACATCTGTAATTTATAACAATTATTATTTTTAATTTTCACCTTTGGTATTTTTTGAGTGCGTCGAAACATTTGAGGGATAAAATTTTAAAATAATATATTTAATAATTGTTTTTTAAAATAATGTTTTCAATATTGATTATTTAATATATGATCTTTAAAATCTCATAATCAAAATCATTTTTTTAATAACAGATGCGAAAAAAATTTCACATGATTTGTTATATAAATGATGTCAAAAGTCATTAATATTATTATGAAATTTCATGAAGAGTCATTTGGTGTATATAGATTAACATGAACACCATTGGTTTTATCTCACTCAGTGGACCCTAAGACATCATTAATAAATTTTATGGCCCCAAAATATCATTTTGTTGGCATTATCATTTGTTGTGAAAACCGAATCATCATCATCCACTACATTCAATATCTCTGTGTTATCTTTCCTTTTGTTTCAACTTTTAATTCTTCATATTCTTCAATCAATGTGTAATTTATTAATCATTATCATTTTTAGTTAATGTATGGTATGTTTTAGTTGATGAATGAATGAATTTTTGGTCTTGTTTTAATAATTGATTTTAGTTGTCACTACTATTTGAAATCTATACTCTATTAGTATTTAGTTGTACAATTGTTCAATAATACAAGGTATATATTAATTAATGAATGATTTTTTGTGATTACTTTATGAATATATTATTAACATATTAATATTATTGTAAACAATTTAATTTTACTAATTAATGTGTGTCTAATCTTTTTTTTCCATATTGAGATTATTTTTTTGAAGGTATGAAGAATTACTGAATTGAAAAAAAAAGTGGTGAATATTAATAAGGGGTTGATGTTTTTTTTTGTTATTTTTTGAACAAGATGTTCCATACAATGAATTAATTATCTATTAATATATTATATTTTTAAATTTTTAAATGCTTAAAATTAAATAAATCTATGATCATTTAATTTTTCATGCTCTTAATAAAACATACAACCCTTTCATTTGAAATTGTGAAACTCGGTATACATAATTATACAATGAAGATGATCATTTGGATACAAGATAACTTATTAAATTTATGAAATGGTGAATAATATTACTGTAAAGGGAATTGGTAAGGAAGTGATAATTGATCATATATATTGTGATCCTTGAAAAATTTGAGCCTAGTGTGTATAGAATTTTCAATTTATTCAATATTTTTATTATTGATTAATATGATGGTGAATAAATAATGAGTAACATGAGTTTTATAATATTTTTAATTTGTTAAAATATATAATTCTTAATGATAATTATCTTCTAGATTAACATTATTATTCGATGAGAATATTATTCCATATGTGTTTGGGTCATAAGATAATACATTAAACTATAATTATTGTGTTATATGATGTAATATTATGGTCTATTACAATATCCTAAATATTTTATATCATAGTATTTATTGATTGGAAAATCACATGATGATTTACTAGTTATATATAAACCTTCAAAGTTAATTTGGAATCAACTAATATTTATCATTCTAAAGGATTTCTTCAAAATTAATATGATAAAAAATGTATTAATTTCAAATAGATGAGTGGATATTTTATAGAAATATATGTAATCCTACTATTTTTCAATCGTGTAACTAAATATATCCACAGTCTATACATTAGAAAATTTTCATAGGATTATAAGGCATGTAAATGAAAATATGGAATGATTCCATATTATGGAATTAGTAGAAAATTAATTTCATGGATTATTGGTTTGAATTTATTACAAATCTCTAAAATATTGAATGAATGGGAAAATTTTGGTTTTTCATTTAAGTTTTTTTTTTCACAATAATATTATGGAAATAATTTTCAATTTTTTAATTGTCACCATTAATAGAGGATTCAAAAAATTTGTGTGTGTATGATATTAGAGTTATAAATTCTAATAAAATGAAACATTTTTAAACTAAATGATACGATTAGGTTCACTATTAATGACTTCCCATTACATGGAAATTTTACTCGACTCACTATTAAGAGGTATCATTCTGGTCCAATTTTGGAATAATTGACTTCATATTATCAACTACCACATGGTAGAATAAGGGTATACATGTGTCAAGATTTTATTTTACCTATTTATTACTTATATTGAATATTAGAAAAATATTTAAATAGTACCAGGGAATTTAATTTTTCTCTAATAAATTTTTCAACCTATCTACGACAATGTCCGATGATGTGGGTGGAACTATTGATGGCATGCTCGTGACAAAGAATGATGGGGACTTGGCTCTTATTTATATGGTTGAATGGAATATGGTGAAAACGTCTGAGGATGCATGTTTTGATGATTGTGATTTCGTGGAAAAAAATAATGGAATGGATCTGCATCATTCTATCATCAAGAAGAATATTTTTGTGACGGCTGCTAACTCTAGTTGGAATGACTATCTCAAAGGATACATCCACAACTCAATGAGAAATGTCTAATTGGATGGTGGTTAAGGAATCATAAATCTTGATCAATATAATTCTACAAGGATATATGGGGTAGTTTCATTTGATGTTAGTTCTAAGGCCTTATTCAATACGGCTCTGTCCGGAGTTAGTTTTATTGTAGGCTTTTTTGGGGAAGGTAATGTTGGTAAAACCAAGATATCCTCTGGTAAAATAACAGGGCTAGAGAACAAAATGTAGATGAGGCATGTTCCTGATGAGGTAAATTCTAAGATTCGGTCCATTGTTTCCTTATATGGTGCACTTGACTCTTCTATCTTAAGAATGGGGAGAATTGATCACATCAAATTGGATAATACAAACTATTAATAAGTGGATCAAAATGGCTTTATTCTCAATCATTGCTTGATTATTTCATCCTAAAGACTCATATCCCATAATAATTGATGAACTAAAGAAGTTAATTTCATTAATTTATGTCTTTTCATCGTAGAAATTTGTCTCAACTGGATAAGGATACTTTCGAATGATATTCCCCCGGAAAGAAATGAATGTTAGATATTGGGGATTTGGTTCCATTGATCTCAAACCATGGATTGTTCACCTTCCTGAGTGAGATATTTAATTTAAACCTTATAAGGTTGGTAACACCACCACAAAAGTTTGGGTTAGTGTATATGGGTTGAATTGGATACATTGTCCCCCAACAATTTTATTGGACATTACTTGGTAAATCGGCCTTCCTTCTAAAAATGATAATGAAAAGAAAATGGATCGATTTGGGAACAATGTCTGATTCATTTTTGAGCATTAATTGGGATCAACCATGGTTTATAATGTTATGATTACAACCGATGATGATAATATAGAATTTAATATCATTTATGAATAAATGCCGAAATTATGAAAAGACTGTAACATTATAGGTCATGACTCATCTACAAGTAGTTGCTCAACAGTTTGGTGCTATATATCTTCATATTGACTTGATGTGAGAAACATCCCAAAAAATAAAAAAGTACAAATATTTGGAAGCCTAATTGAAAGGGTGATGATGGACCTGTCATTCATCCAGATAAGAAAAATTCATTGTGGATAATGGTGTCTATCCGCTTTTTTTAGGGTAAGAAAATTATATTGTTGTGATTATTGGAGGTAAGCACAATCATTACTTTGGGAAACATATTTATGATTCTACTGAGATGAAAGATCCTAAACATTGATATCCTAATGAGACTCATGATATCCTCACATCGAATAATACAACAAAGGGAGATGCTCCTCCTTGTATAGGCAAAGAGAAATATGTTAGTATTGATTCTAATAGCATTAATGTGAAGACACTTTTAGAATGTCTTCAATACCTCCCTTCATGTAAACGAATGTCAAGTGTTCAGTCTCACGGGAGGGGTTAATGGAAATTAATTCATGAATAAGTGATAATGATAAGTGACATATTGATAAAAAATATTGGTAAATAGTCTTCTGCCTTGAGTTTTTCCTTTTTTCTGGTACCCTTTTTTGTCACTCACTTTTGATTGAGTTATAATAAAAGAGGCACAAACTCTATCTTCCAAAAATAAATCTTGATTAAATAAATTAAAAGAGTTTCATTATATGGAATATATATTATCTAAATTACAATTACTATAATAATTTTTTCAAATTTTCATATAAATATTAAACAAATTTATTGATATAACATTGTGGAACACCATTTTAGAATGATTTAATTTCTACAGTTTTCTATTGGAAATATATTTCCCTCCATATATTTTGACACCATGGTGTATTTAATGGTTCATTTGGTGGAATAAATAATGCACTGTGAAATTAATTTTCTATGTTTTGGGTATAATATTAAAATTAACATGAAAATATTGATTGGATATGTTATGTTTTTCACATTGACATGAATCATCCATTATAGAGAATTATAATTTTGAGGTGGCTATATTGTTTTTTTTATGAAATACTATTCTGAATTATAAATCATTGGTTTCTTATATCACACCCTAAATGAGTAATTTTGTGAGAGATATGACATGTGAGTTGAAAGTAACATCATTAATAGGTGAAAAGGAAAATTAATTACATTTAAAGATCCTGAATCACATAGATTCCATATAGAAATATGCAACCGTGAAAGTAAATGTTTTTAAAAGAATGTTATGAAATGAAGGAAGTGATTTTGATTTTAAATGATCATGAAAAAACATTGTTTACATTATTTAAAGAGACAATTCATAGTAGATATGATGAATTAGAATCATTGGTTCTACTAACATGTGCCCCAAGTTTAAATATGATAACATGGTCTATGTATGATATAAATGGATATAAATTATATATGAAGGATCAATATGATAGAATTGTAGTTCATAATAGTATTGTGTAGGGGTTCAGAATAGATATGTAATTTTTTTAATGTTAAATGGAAAAACCCAATCTCTATGTCATGTAAATGTTATGGGGTAATTGATGAAATATGGGAAGTTTATTATGATAAATTTTGAGTTCAAGTGTTCAACTAAAAATGGGTAATCATTAATGTCAATTTTTTACATGGTAATTTCATTATGAAACTATTTTATCTAAATAAATCGGAATATGAGGATTATCATTTTATCATTGAAACTCATGAAAAGAAATTTATATGTCCATGATATATGAAATATGTTGTGGTATGTCATTTTTCAAGGGGAAATGGATTTTTGGTGAAAAACAACACGATGATGATACTGATTTAAGTGATATCTCTACTACCATGTAAATATAAATGGATAATATTGATAAACATGATATAGAGATGTTTTCTACCATGTTGAATAATCATGAGAATCAAATATCGAAAAACATCCTTTTATAAATTTTTTAATATTATAGGTAAAATATATTTATTTCTTATTTACATTTTCAATTATAATAAAATGATATACATGTTATTCTTTTGACATAAAACATATATTATAATTAATATGTCATAGTTAGGTTTCAAATAGTTTATTTTTGGGTGATTCTTTTATATTAATTCAAAATTATTTGCAAATTTTGGTTTTATATAAAATTTTAGTTATGTTTTATATTGTCTAAATCATTTTTTCATATATATGTTTAAAATTCATTAAACATTGTTATTTAAAAAATAATGATATAGAATATTGATTGTATTATTTTTAATGGTAATATTAACTACTCTTAGACTATCTCTAGACCAAGAAATATTTGATTAAAAACACCATTTTGGCATCAAATATAACACCATAATATTCCATACCTAACCCTAATTTGTCTTTTTATATTTTGAAATGCTATATTTTGGGTTACACTATAGAAACACCATTTTTCATTCTATATTTCGAAATTATTTATTATGTTATTAATTATAAATATAATTTGATAAATTATTATTTTAATTTATTTATTATATTTTATTGTCAAATTGTTAATAGAATGTTTTTCTATTTAATATTAAACAAACATAAAATTATTTTATCCTTATATAAATATCTTTACCCTTTCATAACTTTTGTTTACCTATAATTAAAAATAGATAGTCCTTACCTGTTTTTGTCAATTAAAAACAATATTTTACACCTTCATAAATTGAAAATATTAATTTTTACCCTTAAATAACTTATTTTAATCCTTATTTAACATTGTCTAAACTTATATATCTCAATTCAACACATACATAAAAACATTTACCCATAATAAGAACCTATTTACCATTAAATACATTTATTTTACCCTTAAATAACTTTTTTATACTTACTTATCCTATGGTTATGCTTCAGAAACATTAATTTACCCATATATATATTTTCTCCCTTAATTTATTGTAATTTTATTATATTTAATTATATAATATTATTCTTAATCTTACATGATATTGTTTAGCTAGTACGTAACTTATTTTTTACCTTAAATGATTTTATTTTACAATTACATAACATTTTCTAACCTAAAATTACTTTTTACCCATATATAACATTATATTACCCTTATATAATTTTTTTACTCTTAGATATACTTAGTTTTACCATACTAAGATACTATATGTTTCGATTTACATTTACATAACATATTTTTACCCTTAAAAATATAATATTTAACTCTAAATATGATTACATTACCATTATATATCATTTTTATACATAACAATAACATAGGTTTACCCTAACATTACATTAGATTACATTTTCATTACACTATCTCAATATTATTTAACATTATTTTTCCTTTAAATAACATTCCCATGTTTATGTTAACCATTATTCAACATTTTTTACTCATACGTTAAATTTTTTTTTTCATTATATGAATTTATATTACCCTTAAAAAAAAATTTTCACCCTTACACAACTTTGGATTACCCATATATACCAATATTTTACACTTAAATTACTTTTTTAGCTATGATTAACTTTAAATTCCCCTTACATGACCTGTGAAAGTTTCTATTTAAACTTAAATATCGTTTTATACCCTTACCTGGACACTGTTAACCATTACATAACTTTAGTTTTCCATTGCATAACACTTTTTCCGTAATAGAAATTTTTTTACCGATATATATTTTTTGGATAAATTTATTAAATACATCATTAAATATGTTTACTGTCAATATTATATTACAAATTTTACTCCATTATTATATAATTAATCAAATTTGGTAATCATATTAATTTTATCTTTTTCATGAATATGTTTGTATGAACAATTTTTTTAGCTTTTTTTTATATTTCTATTAATAAATCACAATATAAATATTATTTATAAAATTTATTGAAAAATATAAAATAATAATTTAATATATTTAATAAAAATAAAAAACAAATTAAATAATATATTTAGGAATATTTCAAAAAAAATTAATAAATTGGTGCGCGTTTTTCTATTAATGCATGTTTTTTGTTAATCAACCACAAAATGACGTACTCTATTAGAGATGAAAAACAAAAAAATGATAAAGATTTGTTTTTTAAATATTTTTTATATCATTTTGAAATAGTCAATTTTAAATTTTATAAAGTAGTTTTATTTTCTCCCCTTCATTTATTTCTTTTCTTCTCTCTATAATATTGTAATAATTTTATTTAACTACCTTAAAAATATATAAAAAAGGGTTTAGTTTAGTATTAATTTTTTGTGTTAATTTTTAATATTTAAATAAAATTTTTATAGAATATATTGATTTTTATTTTGATTAATAATTGTTTTTTATTTTTATTTGAGAGATTGATTTGTTGGATAATATCAGATCAAAAATCATAATCACCTCAGTCTTATGGGGAGAACCATAAACATAATTCTACTAATGATCATCCTTATCATTTTTCATTTTTGAAGTATACTTCAACAAGGATATAAAATAATTTTAATTTTGATAAATGTTGTATCACAGGTTTACCATAATTATCAGTTTCTCATAGCTGGGATTAAAGGATACAAATTGAGTTTGATGATAATGTTATTATTATGTATCGAAATTGGAAATAATTTTATAATATAACAAACCATTAAATGAAGTGAAAATTTTAGTATATTTATATTTCGTTGATGAAGTGTCGACATAGTTAGAATTTATAAATTATGGGATACAATTTTAGAAATCTTAATTTTTTATTAATTTATATATCATGATTTGTAATTACTAATATTTTTCCCCCACCTTTCTTATAAGATGAAATATGATATACATGAAACTAGATATTTCAATAATAAAAAATTATATATGAATTATAGGATATGGAACGATTTTAAATCATAACTCATATTTTATTTGGTGTTAGAGAAATAAAAAAAATTTCAACACATGTTAAATATATCCTTTTATAGATAAATATTCATTGAAGGGGTTTGTTGATGTAGAAAACAAGAGTCCTTCTTGGTAAGTAAAATTTTATCTTTTTTATGTTTTGGTTATATTAAAAAAAATTCAATTATTTATTTACTTTTAATTTATTAAAAATGTGAAAACAAATATGGAGAATCAAACTAAAAATTTATGACATCATAATTTACCTTTATGTGGGAATATATTGTTAAAAATGATAACTGTAAATGATAAAAAAGTTGATAGTTGAGTCTTTAGAATTCATAAAGTTTGACTATCCTCTCCCATACCTTGGTATGAAATATTGAATATGGCCCATATTTGAAATAATTGTAAAATATATTATGGAATAGTGGAGGTTTTATGTAAAATAATTATAATAGGTTATTTAACTGATTGAGGATATTTATGTTAACAAATTATATAAATATTTTGATTCACTAATACAATTTTCAAATATAATTTACAATAACCTATTTTAGAGCGTATCACATAATGTATTGTCCTAAAATATTTAATGTAATATTTCTCCTTAAATAATTTGATTTCATTAATATATTTTGTTTCCCAAAAGTGAGAATTTAGATGAACCCTGAAACATTATTAAAATATTATTTATCCATTATTTCCGAGATGTTAGAATAGTGTAATGAATAGTAATAACTAAAGTATGAAAAATATATTGTTTACAGATTAATTTCATAGTAAAAAAATAATTGGAATTAAAAAAAGATATTTAATAATAAATGTGTTGTTTTCTAAAAAAATTATTTTTATGAATTCAATGAATTATATATCAATATATTAAATTAATAATTTTTGGGGTATGATTGTAGTGAAATTATTAAAATATTTCATTGATAAAATGTTTTAAAAATTCAATTAATAATTTTATAATCATGGGTTAATAATAAATACAGTCATGTGGTCAATAAAGATTTTTTTAAATATGTTTTTATCATATTATTCACAATTTTTTAAAATAAATTTCATTCATTTATGGGTATTTAATTAAATAAAATTATTTTCATATTTAGAATCTTGAGGAATAAATTTTGAATTTAGGCCCCTTTTATTAGTCAATATTACTACTTATCATGGTAAAATTTAATCACCATAGTAAAGTTTAAATAAAGTTATATTAGATTAAAAAATAAGTATAAGGCCATAATTTTCCATCTTAATTCTTATTGGATGAATAAAATTAGACCCTTAACATATAATTTCATAAATTTAGTTATTTAATGGACACTTGTCCATGTAAAATGATTTATTAATTATTTAATTCATATAAGGATAAAAAATGAAACTCTCATTGTTTTTAAAATGTCTTTTGTGTCACATAAGATAAAAATAATTCTATCAATTAATATAACAGTCTATTTTATCATAATATAATTATAGTCAAAATATAAATTTATTTTTAATTATTATTAAATATATAATGGTCTTATTTGATTAACTATCACTAATACAGTATTTCCCCATTTGAAACAAATCTAAAAAAATTAAAAAACAATTAAAAGCCATATGATGAAAGGTGTTAATTATATTATTTGAAAAATTGTAATATTTTTTAGGAAAGATATTGGATATGATCTATATATTTTATGAACCATTTTATATGTTTCCATGTTTCAAAAAGAAATATAACCTTATGATCCTCAATCATGTGTTTGTGTAAATTATATAGTATTCATATAAAATGATGTAATTTATCTGAATAAAAATCATGGGTCATTATAGTTTTTATCAAAATATTGGATTAGATAACCTTTTGTTACATATCCTTTCCCCAGGATAGAAAAAATGCTATTATGTATGATATTACTAAAATTCTTCTAGTTGGTATGAAATACGTGGGAGATGATGTATATATTTAATTAACCTTTATTTACGATTCTACATTTCCAAAGGAACATTATCATAAAAAAACATAAATATGGGTTTTTGTAAAGTATTAAATATTTATCTTGAAAGATATATGTTCTATGTTTGAAAATATTAATTCATTATATTTGGTATCAGATGATGGGTTTAGTTAACCTCTAGATTCTAGGATGAGAAAAACATTATATATATATATATATATCTAATTATCGGATAAATTCATAATGTTTTGATAATGATTAAGAATGAACTAAGATAAACATAAGTATTCACAGAATAATTTGTCAAAATTTATCCATTCCATATTAAAATTTTCCAAGTGATATGGATTTTCATAATTTTTATTGTTTCTAAATGTATGATTTGTTATTTAGTCAATTGATGGAACCCAAATTTATCATTTAAAAGATAAAGATAGTGTATAATGAAATTATTTTCCTCAAATGCACCTGAATGTTATGAGACATGAAATTAAAAATATTGTATTAATACAATCGCAACACTCTTGGGATATAAATCATGTTGGGTCACCAATTTAATAAGGGATGGAACAACATACTATTTAATTATTCATGCAATAACATCAACATTATTGAATTCAATATTCTGTCACACTATTTGTTGAGTGATATTTCAAGAACACAAATAAAATATTAATCTATTATTCATTGATTGTGAAATAAAAATTTAGTTCAACATATTTATTATCTGGAAGAAAATTTAGTTAAATGATGGATCTTTCAAAAATATGAGGCATAAAGATGAATTTTATTTCATAGAGTATAATGAGATTAAGGAGATATTCACCACCTTGAACATCTCTCATATTTGATCTTAAAATATTGAGAAGAAATTTCCTAATCATTAAAAAAGGATAATGAATACATTAGTGTCAATGAGTAAATATATAAAAGGAAATCAAGTTATGAATCATGTTTAATTACAAGCACGGAAATTAAAATTTATTGATTCTTTGGTGGCATAAAACCACATCACTAAAAGAAATTATCAATTTTAGACTTTAATACCTATGAATTGTTTTGATGTTTTCTAAATGTGGAAATGGAGATTGAAGTTACACAACAATATCATGATTTTTATATGGAATGAAAAATATATTTCAATGGTAATAATAAAATCCATGGGGAAAATAAAGTGATATTTAAATTATGATTGATGTTTATAAAGAATCATGGGGGGATTTTTTATAAGGGATCTTGTAAATTTTCATATTTGGAAATAAGAGTCATCATGAAATTGAATAACAAATTGATGGCTAGATGTTATCTAATAATGTCAAAAGAGTCAAATATCTGCAAAATGTAACACTCATTCTCTTTTCTAAAAATTCAAGGAGTATGCTCATTATACTAATTTGAGGGTGAATTCAAGGGTTTCTATGATTATCTTCAACTTAGTTTTTATCTCATAGTCAAAGGGAATATTTTTTTGTTCAAACTACTTAAGTGGGTTATAAGAATGATGAGGTGATAAGTACACATATATTCCACTATTTAATAGATAATTTCATATTTGATTGTGGATCAGGAGACCACATGATTGTAATATTACTAACACTGAGAGGGGTTGGGTAGAATTAGTGTTAGGGAATTTTTTATCAAATTTTTTCTTTTTATCTCTATACCTCTTGGACCGGTTATGATGTAGATTCTCATATTATATTTACCATATCTTATGCAAGTATATTAAAGAATTAATGATTGAAAATGATATTTTCAAATGTTCACAACTTTATATGATTAGATATTCTTTTTCATGGTCATAAATAATCTTTACCACACAACCACAAGAAAAAAATCCTTCGTATGTTGTTACAACGTGTATGATATACCCTTACACTCCTATGGAACTATAAAAAATATAATAACCCTTTTTTAAAACAGAGGATTGATATTTATACTGATTCCCAAGATATTCTTTATCTTGTTGAAGGTCTACCACACCAACAATTTATTCAACAAGTTGAGACCTCTGGGATTTCAAAGAACTGCTTTTATATTATGAGATCTTCTTCATTTATCTCAAAAAATTTACAAAAGCCCCAAAATATTATTCTTATACTAGTCACAAATTTTTTTACATTTTTTAAATGTTTAATGGAATTCTATTTGACCAAAATTATAATCACAGGATATCATTTTGGGTATCAGATCTTCATCTCTTCTATTCACCTTCCTCTTTACTATAAGAATATCTACACTGAGATCTATTCTTATAATTCATTCTATAATCAGAAAAATACATTATTATTATTAAATTAATGATGTTCATATAACAAAAGAATCATAATAATTATATTATTATTCTTTGATAAACAATATCAATTTTGAATGTATTGTTAGTTATCTTCCACGTACTGTTACTT
The DNA here is from genome assembly GCA_963277665.1 of Viscum album. Classification (NCBI taxonomy): domain Eukaryota; kingdom Viridiplantae; phylum Streptophyta; class Magnoliopsida; order Santalales; family Viscaceae; genus Viscum; species Viscum album. Next base: position 1,029,127,687 of record OY728125.1, read on the forward strand.
TGCGTAAATTTCTTTCACAAAATCTTTTAGTCCTTTTGTGAAAATTTTTTTTACACATCATAAAATATCCTATATCACCTATAAATTATATACACTTTTTTAACCATCCATGTGATCTATTCTAGTGAACTTATCCTGGTAACTCTAGTGGTAAACTATCATCATGAACTACATTGCACCGTGTGGTGCGAGTTATTAACAGTCATCCATACTTTCCATGAACTCCTTATCATTTATTGAAAACAGTGTCATGTGTACTAATGATGTTCCACAGATCACCCATGATCCCTGGAAGAACATTTATTCATGGGTTTCATTTCCTTCTATGTATGGATTCCTCTTCCATGAACTAATTCTGCTTCCACGTACAACCTCCTCTTCTGTAGACAACTTCGTCTTTAGCAGGATCTTTCATCTACATTCTACTTCCCTACATAGAATTATCCCTGGAAAACAGTTTCATACAAAATATAAATATTAACGAAGTTAATATATCATCTAAAAATAATTTTTTAACATAATTATGTAATTAGTTTAATTTTTATATGAAATTAACTCCATAAATTATTCTAATCTGATTTACCCAAACACTCAATGTGGTGCAACCTTCACTGCAGATTATTCAACATCTATAAACCATTTTACTCACACATTCCAAATAATTCTATTTTATATTTACAAATTTATATTTCATACATAAATTGATCACTACCGGAATTACGGGAACATAATCCTTCACCCTTAACTTTAATCCTTCCACGAACTTCGGTCCTCACACGAACCATTCTACTTTTGTAATTAGTGTATCGTGATTTGTGGTCCTCATTTTTGTATTATGACGATTCAGTCCTTTACATATTTTCCATTATCACTCTATGAACCTCTTATATAGTCCAAGAACTTTGTTTTTCTATTTAACAATTGTGATTTGTGACCTCTTATATGAAAACACATTCCCTTAACACAAAATAAATTCTCAATTTTGAGGCTCACAAACATGGAAAATATTAAGAAATAATGTTATCAAAAATGTATATTTCAGATATATGACCCATGATTCTTCGATGTCATATGGAATATTAGAAAACCATATTCATTCATCACAGAACATTTATATCATGATTTCTAATAGTTGAATGATCATCTTTAGCATCGTCATATTTTTAATAGAAAGTATCGAAACTTCTATATCTTCTGTCAACATCATTCTTCCTAATTGGACTTGATATAATTGGAAACATATCTCTCCCGCTTTAATTCCTTTTGATTTAATCTCATATTCTCTAATAAACTTCAGATATTTTTTAAAAATAGATTAGAAAATAATCATCATATTTTATTTGTAAAATTATTCGATCATGATGGAAAAATTAATTCCATCAAATAAATCCATAATAATTATCCAACCATCACCTTGAAACTAAAATTATTCAATCCATTGAAATGTTTCATAAAAAATCATGATATTTGACTTTATTAAAGGTTAATTAACATTGAATAAGATAATCATATATTTGAAAATGATATCTACATATATCATTGAATAACATTTTATATACAGGAAAACTGGTTGAAAAAAAAACACTATCCCTAAAAAATGTGGGATCTATAGATCCATACCTTATTTTATTACTAAATAATATTCTATTTGTATCTTAATATTATATAAATAACTAAATTTTGTATTATCTTTTAAAACACCTAATTCCATAATGGTCAGATTTAAATATTATAGTTCTCCATTGATTAATGTTTGTGGGATTGAGCTTCCTATAAATATTGTGATTATCCCTTTTGTAGGGTTTGATATTATTATTGTAAGGGGATATATTTCTCTATAAAGAGATAATATCAATTTCCTTTTAAGGGAAATAATATTTCATATTTTGAATAATCTTATAATTATTTGGTGATGAAAGGATGAAAATTAATTTCAAATGGATGTTGTTTCCATCTTGTGGGTCTTAATTATTGTACCCAAAGGATAAAAATATGATATTGTTGGATGGAAACTGAAAATTACATATACAAATATTTTATTATATATTTTATTTCTTTATAGAATAATTATGGAGTATTCTAATTTTTTATTCATATTTCTATAAGATTTATACCTAAAGCTATGGTTATTTCAATGATTACATATAAAATTTCATCAATTGTTTAGTCGGAATTGAAGATCAAAATCGATGAGAATCATTATAAGGTATAAATAGACCAAATGGAATCTTCATGGGATGAACCTATTCTAATTTCTTATAAATAAATGTAGATAAAAGTGATTCTATATTAATTATCCATATCAAAACATGATCACTATCAAAAACCACTATCATATATCTTGTATTGTTTACTAGTTTGATCAAATGTATAGTGATAAATAATTTTATAAGAGTGATCATAAATATTATTATCATAAATGATGTGTTAAAAAAACCAGTTTACTAAACATAGAATTTTATACAAGGAATATAATCTAAGGATTTATAGTGATTCCTTTTGGTCTAACTAATATTCCTTGTAACTTCGGGGACATAACAAGTTGAGGATTTCTATATTATCATGATCAGTTTATGGTATTAATTATAGATAATATTATTGTCTATTAACTGGGTACGGAAGATAACTATTATAACTTGAGTATTATGGTAATGAAATTGAGGATTTCAAAACACTAGGAAAATTTTACCACGTATGAATTTGGATTCCAAAAAAATTTGTTTTTTGATCATATAATATCATGGGAGGGTATATTATTAGAACATTCTAGGATAAAAGTCATTTATAAATGGAATATAACATCCATGTTAAAGGAAATACGTTTTACTCAAGGGATGGCTATATATTATGGATGTTTTATGAGTGATTTTCCTTGGTTACCTATTATAATCAATGTGTTTTCAAGTAAAGAAGATAATTTTATATGGATATAAAAATGTGAATAAAATATCATGGACCTGAAAATATGTTTGGCTTGTGCATCTATAATAAAACTACCTGGTTGTGTATAAATTATTTTATCTTTAATGATGAATAAAAGAGTTCCTGGGGATGTTCTATCATGAAAAAATGATTTTTTAATAGCTTATTCCTCATTCCATATGACGTCCAATGAGGAAAAATACCTAACTCTTTATTTTGAGTGGGTTATTGTAATATTACTGTTAAATATATAGAAGAATTATCTCTTTTCAGAATTGTGTGACATGTATACTTATCAAAATCTCAAAAAGAATATATCTATTTAAAAATAAATGAATATTTACAAATCAGATGAATGGATTTGATTAAATGTTAGGACTTCTCAATACATTAGCACCATGGAAAAGAAAACCTGGAGTCAGCTAATTTGAGACACAAATACCATGTTTGAATTTTTATTATTAAGATCAAAAAATAAATAATATTTTTGTATTTACAATTAATGTCCATGTAAAAATCAGTTGAATGAGTGAAAAACTATATTGATCAAATAAAAAATGAAACATAAATCCAATTGAAGATTCAAGAGGAATATAAGGACACTGTAGAGAAATAAATCATGGTGAAAAATGTTACTGCGTTTAACCATGACTATGATTGAATCGTAAGGTTCAACAATCATGTATGTGTCCACTCATTTCATATTTAAAGATTGATTTATTGGATGACGTTCATATTTCACCATTATTTATTCTTCCTAGATTTACCGTGATTTATATAGATATAAATTGTTATTTCTATTTGAATTCCAAAAAGAGAGATATTGTATAGTATGTATCTCAGTTAATGTGTTTTTAGAAATTTTTGGATATGAGAATGATGTACAAAGGGATGATACAAAAATTATACACACATTATTGAAAATTGGAAAACATCGACATGTATTTTTTAATCTAACTCCACAAATCATCATTACTCTATAATACAACATGGTTTATATCTGAACATATTAATAAGTTACATACTTCACTTTTACAGTAGATTATTTATATCTTGATCACCTTTCAAAAATATATAATAAAGATGTGGTAGTGTTTCATGAAGAACAAAATTCCATTTTATCATATTGGGGTCCAATGTTTACCTTAATCTTATGGAAAAGTATTTATCAGGAACTGGATATAATGTTATGTTTCATCACCATATATTATCCTTTGAAAAGTAGTATTTTTTAGAATAAAATTCAAAATATTGAAGAAATGTTGATATATTTCCCTTGGTATTTCAATTGTATTTGGAATGAATACCTACCTTTGGATTAAATTTCATAACATAATAACTTTCACACCATCGTTCAGATGGATCCTTATGAATCCATCTTTGGCAAGTATTGAAAAATTAAAACATTACAGAATAAATATCTATAATGAAATCTTTTATATCATGATCTAGTTAATGATATAAAAATGAATGTAAGATAATGTAAATAACACACAATATAATCTCAATGTCAACAAAAACGTTATTCTTACTACCATAAGAATGATCTAGAGTTTGAAGAGGTGACTAGGTACTTTTATGAATATCTAACTATAAATGAGTGAAGCTATCTGGAATGAAGTTCAATCTATGACCTAGATATATTATTCACTTTTAAATTATATATCATATTGAGGTAGTAACTTATCGATTGGAGCTATCACAGAATCATGCTAATGTACGTGATGTGTTCCATGTTTCTCTTTAGGGAAGTACATAAACAATACTTCAAATTTACTAAACTCGGAGTTCAAACCATTGGAGGAAGACATATAATAAAATGAAAAAATTTAGAGATTGAGGATAATAGAGAGAATGTTTAAGGAAGCAATTGTACTCACTTAGTCGAAGATTTATATTGAATCCACTAATTTTAAGATACTATGTGGGAACCTAAAGATGTAATGATGCTTATGTATCCTTATATGATTGTATTATAGTGTATAATTTGAAAAAAAAATTATTTAACGGGGTAGAATATAATTCCGTTGGAATTTTATGATATATTTTTCTTTAGATAATTTGATTTCACATATAGCTTTTGTTAGACATAAGGGTGATTTTATATGAAGGAACCAACAGTAGTAAAAAAATATGTGAAATTATCTCATATCCATTGGGCATGTGTTATTAATATTAATTACAAAATTTAGAAAAAAGTATTTTTCAAATTTATTAAATTTTAATCAAATGATTGGAATTAAAAATAGGAAAAATTAATTTGAACATAAAATTGATGATTTTTTGGAAAATTATTTTATGCATAAAAATCTTTTTTTATAAATAGGATAAATTAATCACTATGGGTGAATTATTTTGATTTATTGTATATATTAATTAAATTATCAAATTGTTATAACATAAAAAAATATTTTTCTTATAATAGGTTAAAAATAAATCCCCTTCTATGCTTAAAAATGTATTAATTTATAAAAAAAAATTTTTGTCACATTTTTCACGTTTAAATTAAAATTAATTTCATCCATTCAAATGTATTGAATAATATATTATTAATATCATATTTATAGTTAACAGGTTGAAATTTTTTATGTTGTGACCTTTTATTGGCCAATATAAATATTAAATGTGGTAAAATATTTCTCCTTAATAAAGGGTAAATTAAGTTAAATTAGACAATAAAATAATTTATAAGGAAATGTATTTTCATCTATATTATAATTAATTTAATTTAATTTCAATCATAAAACCAATGTTCCTAAATTTAGTTTTTTAATTAAAACATTTCAATGAAAATAGAATTTATTTAATTTAAATCCAATACAGTTTAAAATTTCATTTTATTTATGTTTTATATCTTTTATATGCCCATATAGGAATACTAGTATGATATGAAATAATATATGAGTCTATTTTGATCAACTTAAAATTATATTCATTGTAGACATTTTTTTAAAATTTTTTTAATTATTTAATTTCTTTAATTACTTAAAAAATGATGATGAAATATTTATCCTTTTAATAAATAATTATAATATATTATTTTTTAAATATTTATAGTTATATAATTTGAATAATATGATTTCACCAATGAATTTTTTATATCTATATGATATATTTGGTATGTAATATTTGATTCTTCGATTACTAAGAAAATTCACGATTTATGCAAAGACAATCCAAAAATTTATTAACAAAAATTGAAATATTGTCTAGCATTACCTGTGTTATTGCAATGTATGGAGTGAATTTCACCATTCATTTCTTTATCCACCATTGAAAAAAATAATTTGATATCATAAAAGGATAAAACATTCTCATTTCAATCATCTATCTTTTTCACTATGAATGTGAAATATACTTTTCTTCCATGTAAACATGTGAAACAATCATGGTCAGATGGTTAGTATTTTTATTGGATTATCACATATTTTTAATTATTTAAAAAATATAATTATAACATATAGGATAAACATATTAATATTAATACTAATAATTAATTTTAAAATATATTTTATTATTTATTAATTTAAATAATATATTTTGATAATAAAAGTTATAATTTTTTGTAAATTCATTTTTAGGTTTAAAAACATCATCTTATAGAATAAAGAACTTTTAAGAATGAGGTAATATTTTTCACATTTTGAAATTTAATTTGATAAGATAAACATTATTTTTGAATATAGAAGGTTGAAATTTTCATAGGGTTATTTTTTGGAATTTTTCAATGAAATATCATTTTTATGAATAGTGGAAGTACTGTTTTCAGTTAAAAATAGATTTTTTCTAATTATTTATTAAGTAAAAATGATATTATAATTATTTTTTATGGTCAAATTAGATTAATAGGTCATCTATTAATACAATTTATTTAATTAATATCAGTTTCACTTTGAAAAAGAATATAAAATCTTAACACACTTTGGTACTTTTTCTAATATTAAAACCATGTTATTTCATCACATCTATGGGATTTCCACTAATTATAATTTTCTTGCTTCATTTATGGGAATTATAAAAATCATACATATACCATTTTTGGAGCCTAATATTTAGGTTCTACTTATTCCATGTAAAATTTTGACCCAAATGATTAGTAAAAGTGATTAAAATTAATCACAGCAGTTGAGGTTAAATTAAGCTTATATAGGGTCTGAACGATAAAAATAAAATCCAAAATGACCTAGAAACGTTCCCAAAAACAATATGATATCGATAGTTAGTCCAGGAAACATCCAAAATTGAGTTTTTTTGTTTGGTAGTACTTTTTTTAGATATGAACAATCAGACACCTTATTGTTTCTAAAAATTCCATTTGAGTCATTTTCCTTCCCTATAAACACCACCACCTCTACCCATTTCTTACACCTCTCAAACCTCATAATGATTTAAAAGACCATTCCAAATTTCATAAAAAAAAATCCTCTCTTCATCCTTAAATCCTCCCTTGATTTAGAAACCCTTTCATGGAATAATTTTGCACAAATGAAAAAGAGTTACCAACTTTTGAGGTAACGTCTTCTTTCAAGCTACTTTCATTTATTTCCCTTCTTCACCAATCCACTATCTTTATTTCCATATTTTTTGAACAAACAAAAATCATCAATTTATTAATATTTATTTATGAATTCTTTATTACCTATACTTATAAACACCTCTATTTAATGGATGTTGAGAATAAAATTCCTGTGTACGGTGAACTACTGCCTCACGTAACGATGATGGTTCATTTCACCTTCATCACTAACCATGGTGTCTATTTAGTTTAAAAATATATTTTTAGATGAAATATATTTTATTTAATATGTATTTATGATTCTGTATTCTTTATTTACCATAAATCTTTTTACCTTCCATTGTGTGTAAATATGATAGTCTATTTTGAGAATGTGTGGACTACCGCCCCCTCAAAGCGGTGTGATTCGTTCACACACCACATGGAATGAAGTAAGAATTAGATTAATGAACATATATGATATATAAGATACAATAAATATAGTATAATAATGATATATAAATATATATATATATATACATATATATACATATTTCGTTTATATGCATCCTTTAAATATGATAATAAAAATGGAAACTACATTCATGCATACAAACAGCTTATACTTACAGGAATGATTTATTCAATTTGGTACTCAATTATTCTTTAAAATTTTTTAATATTCATATAATGGATATAAATTATATTTATAGCAAGATATACCTTCTGGAATCATGAATTTATTATATGGAACAACGCAATAACAAATTATGACACATGCGAAGAACAAACATAATGATTAGCTGAAGTGAAACATTATCATAATATAATTATCAAGAGTGTAATACTAGGTAATAATCAAAAAACATATATGTTATTATTTATAAGAATATTATTATATAAAATATGTATAATAAAATTATATTTATTATATTGGAAGCTTGTACATGTATAGAGAGAGTCAAGACACAAAGTAAGGGGAATTTCATCTCTCACATTTAATTTTTGTGTGTTTTTTGTTACAATAGCCACTCTTTTTTTGTGTATTTAAATCCTATGATTGAATTAAATGTATTTTATACCTAAATATATTGATATTATTCATTATTTTATCCTTTTTTCTTGTATTTTATCATTTAAAATTTATCAAATCGGTAAAATAGTTTTGTCTCAATTTTCCTTCTTAGAGACTCATGTTTTGTTATGCACCAAAATACTTTTTTGAAGTGTATATACATCCATGGTACATGTTATGTCATGAATCAAAATATTTTCATGACATCTTATGCTTAATTTAATTTATTTTTATTATATGTAGTGTAGGATCCCAAGTAACCTTGTTATAAGAGTCTATTGATACAAGCTTATAGTTTTTCCAGATTGTTTATGTTTATACTTCCATTGATGAAATATTTAATGAATATTAATGATAATACTTCTCACTTGTTTAATCTATAAATCCTAGTTTTTTAGTTCAATTTTTCCACTCTTTGGAATTGATGATAGTTTTTTTAATAAAATCAAATTGTCTCTCTCTTCAGTTGGAAATCCATGGAATACATAAAGAATGTTTTAAAAAATGTTTCAAAAAATGTTTTCAAATTATCCTTGATAATCATTTACAAGGAAAATGTGTTTTAGAAGTGTGTTATTTTTTAATAATTTTTCTTTTATATGTTTTCAAATCTAATATTAATGAAAATGGATTTCAAAAGGTGTTCAGTTATGAAAATTTTTTTTTTATAAAAGGACATTTTTCTCTAGAAATGGTTTTGAAAGGCCATTGCGAATTATTTCCCAAATAGTATAACATCCATTAGTGTTTCTCAAGCCATTATAGTAAAATTAATAAATGTTAAATTTATATTATTTGTTTGAATGTATTTTATTTTCATGTAATGATGTTTATAAGGTATTTTTCCCGTTAATTGGTTATATTCTTTTGAATCATTCTTTAATTCCCTGGTTATGTTTATAATGAAATGGTTATTAAACGTTTCACTTCCCAGAGGTTACTATATGTTTATATTTTTGTGATATTGAATTAATTTCATGGGTTATTATGTGTTTATTTATGATCTTTAGGAACATGTATGTATGATTTTATTATATGATGGGTGAGACCCATATATCCTTCCAATGCATTTGGTAAATATTTATATCTCATCCGATAGTATAGGGATAGAATGAGGGTTATTAGGTTTTGTAATATTGGTTTGGAATGTGGGTTAACATGTTCTATAGTACAGGGATGTAATGAGGGTCACTCGGTTCAGTAATACACAGATGAAACATTGGTTACTTGGTCTTGAAATGAAATTTGTACACTAAGATGGTCTTGGAATTGATTACTAGGATTCTAGGTAAATAATTATATGTGTATGTGTTCCCAAAATTCCATGCCATAATCAAATGTTATTCTTTCATGTCTTATTTATTTTAAATCCTATTGATTCATGTCTCATTGACATCCAAGATTTATCTAATGATTCATGTATATTTTCTTTGATATGTATTTTGTCATCTTCATCATTCATGTTAATGTTCTCATCCCTTTGTGGTGTGGTTATAGATACATGTATCCATTGTTTACCCTTAATAAGAATTTGTGTTCACCCATTTTTATGTTTCCTTACCTAGGAAACAATTTTATGTATTATTTTTTATGGGTCTATGAAGAGAGTTATTCGTGAAGAACCATGAATGAGATAATGTACCTCACCTATGTACTAGTTTTTTATGTTTCCATGATTCCAAAGTCACTATACATGAAATGTACTTTTGGAATATTTTTTATAATGGATAAGTATTACACGAATTTTTTTTATGTTAATGATTAAAAATAGAGGGTCATTATAAAAGTTGTTAGAGTAATGGTATAGTTAACAAATGGAAAATAGGATGAGAATACCTTAATTAGAACAGTAATGAAATGATTATGGATATATATGAGGTCCACGGTGTGTATAATAAAATGTAATGAAATTATGGTGAAGGATAGAGTGAGTGGTTCCCTATAAATACATCCCTTTTTGGATAGTACATGTGGATGTGACTCTAGCATAGAGGTACATAGGGGTAATACGTTTGACATGATGTTTCAGGCTTGATTCGGGGTAATATAGTACATGATAATCGGACGTGATGCACACTTGGTTCTTAACTCCTGGGGGGATATTCTTTGAGAATTCACAATCTCTTTACAAACCATTATAATGGATTTATTACAATATTGACAATGAATATACTAGGATAAATTTATGTCTTCATATATTAGTCAATGTGTCATTGGTTATAAATCCTTTCGGTGAATTTTTTGGATTATGTGGTTTCTCATTAGGATAATTATTTCTTAATCTATGATTTTGGTTGTTGCCAAAGGGTCGAACATGAAGTATCTATTTTTATAGAGAAAAAATAAAAAATTCAACGATTACCCTCCTGAGAAATGAAATGATATAGGAGTTTGAATGAAAAGTCTTGTATCTATTCTCACGTATACTTCCCAATCTATGAATAATGGTGGACTTTAATATGAGAAATAGAGGGAACCACGTTCTATTGATTTTTTCATGAGGAAATATACACCAACATTCTTAGGGTCTCCTGATCCACATGATTCTTAAAAAATGATTTGTACCACTAAAAAGGTATTCAACATTCATAAATGATTGGATCATGAAAAATTAATTCTATATCTTTGTCACTTGAAAGCTAAAACATATCAATTGTGGGTTGTTGTCAAGGATTAAACACAACATGATGATATTGAATCCATGGGTTTGGGCGAGTTCAAGAAATTATTTTTAATATGTAATTTACTCGAATTCTTTGTACCATGATAGAGAAACAGTTCCTTGGGATGAAGAAAAGGGATGATGAGTCTGTTGGTACCTAAAAGCCCAATATCACGAGACATGTGAGGTACTCTTCATGAAATATCATCCAACAAGAAAGTAAATTTGATAGTTTCATTAGTATATTAAAGACATTTTTAAGAATAGTGTTTTACATAACAGAAGTTAGTAACTATGAAGATATTGTGCGTTGTGAAATTATGGTGGAAATAGAGTCATGATTCATATATCAATGTTATGGAATTGACTAGAAGAGGAATATGGAGTAGAAAGGAAACTCTATGAACAATGCATAAAATAAGATGAAAATTCATTTATTCCCTATGTGGGGCAAGAACCATGGAGGAAATTTTAATAAGGGTCCAAATAAATGTTATAAATGTGGGGGAGAAGGCCATAGGTGAATTTATTTTTGAGGAGGTGGGAATAATTTTTTTCAAAATGCTAATAGGGAAAAAATAGTGCATAATGAACTTCCCACGATTTAGTGCTTCAGGTGTTTGTAAAATGTGCGTTATTCTAAACATTTCCAAAATCTGAGGGATAGTGATGATGATCGACATTAGCAACAACTTAAGCTATGTGATTAGGGGAAGTCTCATGTAATAACTATATTTGATGAATGGTGTGATAATGACATGATGAAAGGTATAGGTACCATAAAATCTAGGAATGATAATCTTATATTTGATTCAACATCTACCCACTCTTTTATATCTAAATAATTTTATAAGGGGGTTACGAATCCAAAAAAATAATTAGAAGTGGAATTTTTAGTTGAAACCCCTAATGGTTGGTGATTGAATCTAATATTTATAATTCATATATGGTTGAAGTTTGTGGGAATGTGATTCCTACAAATCTTTTCATAATTTCTTTTGTAGAATTTTATGTCATCTTAATCATGTATTTATTTTCTCTTCATAAATCCCACATCTATTTTCAAGGAAGGGAAGTTATGTTTGATATATAAACCCTCCTATGATCATCCATGAATGTGATGATATTTCTGAAATTCATGTATATATTACATAAAGGGTATTGGTATTAATTCTAATTTAAAATGGTTGTTTATCTCAAATAGCTGGGGAGAATATCAACATCGATGATATGACTACTGTTCTAGATTTTGAAGATTTAATTCCATAAAATATTCCTAGTATTCTAGCAAAACACGAACTTTTAATCTCAATAGAACATGAACCAAGTTATACAAGAATTTAAAAGAATCATTATTTAATATAACCGATTGAGTATAGTAATTGAAGAAGAAATGCTAAGAAAACCTAAAAAGGGATTCATTAGACCAAGTGAGTCACCATGGGGTGAAATAGTAATTTCTATGAATTATAATGCTGGATCAATGTGACCCTTCATTGATTATTTTGATTTTATCATGATCACAATCATGAAAATTTATTATCCTCACTGTATTGATTATTTGTTTGATCAACTCCATAAAGATCAATTCTTTTACGTGATTGACCATCATTGTATATGTCATCAATTAAAGGTTAGGAAGGATGATATATCTATTGTGGAATTCCGTACTAGATATGGTCACTATAATTATATAGTGATTCGTTTTGGTCATACAAATTCCCCTATAATCTTCATGGATTTAGATAATATAGTCTTTATAGTTTACCTCGACACAATACTGGTTGTCTTTAAAGATGATATTATTATATATTAAAAGAGAATGGATGACTTTAAAGATCCTTTGAACATTTTACTAAAGAACCTATGGACGGAGATTTTATATGAAAATTTAAAAAAATGTTAATTTTGGCTTCAAAAGGTTTCTTTTTACGGTCACATAACCTAAAAAGATGGTATATTAGTAGATCCATCAAAGACAGAGGCTATTGAAAGATGACCTAGAACGACCATGGTGATAGAGATCCATATCATTCGTTGTTTTGATGGATATTATCAATTCTTTATATAGAATTTTTCATGACATTGTCATACACTAGCCAAGATAACTTGTAGTGGTGTGAGGTTCCACGGGACATACCAAAGTGAGGAATATTTCAAAGAACCGACGAGATTGGGGGTTAGTGAACAATTTCATTCATTACACTAAAGTAGAGAAGTGATAATATTTTATAGAAATTCAGACATGAAGCAATTGAGATGTGTTCTTATACAAAATAACATTTTTATAGACTATAACTCACAATAGTTTAAGATTCAAGAGAATAATTACCCAACTCATGATATGGATTTAAATGTAGTAATCTTTTCAATAAATATATAGATGCAGAATCTTTTTGGTAAAATTGTTATATATATACCTATCGAAAAAGTATGAAATATATATTTACATAAAAGGAGTTTAACATGCCTTACAGAATATGGTTAGAGTTGATAAAGGATAATAATTACTCATTACATTACCACCCTGGGAATGTGAACAGGGTGGCCAATGCATTGAGTTGGATGCAATATGCAAGATTATACATGATAAGGATCAAATAGATCCAATATTTCTGGATATGCAATGGATGGATTGGGAAATCATGAAGGAAGGGGAAAATATTGTCTTTATCAAATTATTGTTGAACCCTATAGTCATGTGAACATTAAGGAGTCACATAAGGAATATGAATAGATTCAAAATAAAATTATTAATGATCGTGAGTTTTACTATGAATATTATGTAACGATAAGGTTCATGAACTGTGTATGACTTCCTTCAATTCCGGATTTGAAGAAGGATTTTTTATAAGAAGATCATTCTCCATAATTATCTATTCACCCTAGAAATATTATGAGGAATAGGTACATGAAGGAATAATTCTGGTGGAATGTAATGGAAAGAGATATGACAATGTTTGTATCTAGGTGTTTGGTATTCCAACAAGTTAAGGCTGAAAGAAAAAATTATAAAGGGATGTTGCATCCATTATTCATACTAGAATGGAAATTGTAGAACATCTATGTGGATTTTTTTATTGGACTTCCCAAAACATCTAAATGGTTAACTTCTTTATGGGTAGTAGTATACCTCTTTACTAAGTCATCACACTTCATATCTATCATAGAGTATTTATCTATTTATTTACTTTCCATAATATACTTTAAATATGTGGTATGTTTTCATGGATTAAATCATTCTATTGTATCATATCAGGTTCATGTTTTACCTCACTATTCTAGTAAATTCTTTAAAAATTGATTGATATAAAATTTTGTTTTAGCGGATCATATAATCCTAAAATAGATGGTCAATCCTAAAGAACAATTCAATATGTATGGGATATATTTAGATTGTGTTCTATATATTTCAAAGGTGGTTGGGATCAACACCTCCATCAAGTTGAGTTTTTTTTCAGAAATAGTATTCAATAAGAATTCATATGACACCTTATAAATCACTATATTGGAAGAAATTTGTATCTCTAACGTTCTTGGATAATGTTGGTGAAATAAAGCTATTAGGACCCCCATAGCTCTGAAGAAATGGTCAATATGGATAGAACCATTTAGAAAAATATCATGGGAGATCAAATATGGTAGAAAGGTGATGCTGATAACCATCCGCATGATCTTGATTTTGAAGTAGGAAAAAATATATTTTTAACAATCTCATCCTATAATAAAATTATGAGATTTGGGATGAATGGGAAACCAAGCCATAGGTAAATTGTACCCTTTGAGATTATTGATCGTATCAGAATGGTAGCCTATCGATCGGGAATTATTCCGTATATCTATAATTCCCTTGAATTGTTCCATATATCTTCCCTAGAGATTTACATTCCTGACCCTTCACATGTACTAAACATAGAGGTCATACTGCTGGAGCATGATATTTCATACAAACAATAACCTGCTGATGTATTGGACGGATCAAAGAATTTCTTATGAAAAAAGACCACTCACCAAGTTAATTTTTTTGAAAGTCACTAGTTAGAGGAAGATAATTGGGAACTTGAGGATATTATTAGGTAGAAATATCTTCACTTACTTTTACCCGAGTGATGAATTTTGAAGGAAAAATTCTTTTTAAGTGGGGAATAATGTAACACCATGAGTTTTTATAATCCCGTTTTTTTAATAAATTTAAATTTTAATATATATCATGAAATTTGATAAGTAAAATATTTGATTCACACATAAATGATGTGGAATAAAGTCCACACTACACCGACTTGACATATAGTGCACACAACACAAAGTGGGCATAGGATATATGAAACACTATGTTTCTACGACTATTTTTTTTGAATTATTTATATGATATATTTATAAACTAGATGATAAACATAGTAAAATAAATAATAAAACGTATTTTAAAATATAGTTTATAATTGTAATATATAAATAAAATATATTGGAAAAAAAGATATGATTTTTGGAGAAGTCGTTATAATGATTAAAAGCCTAGTTTTCTGGAATTAACTTTTTCTAATAATTAAAGTAAATTTAAACAATTCCATAAATTCAATTTGATAAAATAAAATTCATTTTTGAAATTTTAATTTCTAAATAATATTTGGCTGAATTTTTTGGATTTTTCTATGAAACTTCATTTTCTTATGAATAGTGACAAAACACATTTTCAGTTAAAAATGATTTGTGTATAATTAATTATTTATGATAATAGATATTATATAAAAATTCTATGTTCAAATTAGATAAATATTATTTCTGTTAATACAATTTAATTCATTAGTATCAATTTCCCATTCAAACATAATATAAGATCTTAATAATCTTTTGATTATTTTCCTACAGAGAAACCCTGATATTTCATCCCATCTATGTGATTCGCACTAATATACTTTTTTCATATTCTATTAAGGGAATTTCAAAAATACCTCATACAACATAGTATTTTTTCTAGTATTTATAGTCTTATAGGACCATGTTAAATTTTTACCAAAATTATGAGTAAAAGTGATTAAAATTAATCATAGTAGTTAAGGAAAAATTATTCATAATTAGGGACCAAACATTTAAATTAAGACCCAAAATGAACTATACACCTATCCTACAACAATTTGATTTTCTAATATCAGCTATAAATTTCCATTATTGGGTTTTTTTGGTTTGGTAATAATTCTGTTATGTAATAACTTGTGCACACCAAATTTGTTTCTAACAATTCCACGTGAGTCCTTTTCATTCCCTATAAAATGCCACCACCTATACCAATTCCTCAAACATATCAAGAATATTATTTTTCGAAAATATCTACCAATAAATATTACACACAATCCTTACTTAAACCTTGAATCCTTCCATTGGTCAGAAACCCTCTCAATGAAACTTTTTTATACAAACCAAAAGGAGTTACCCGATTTAGATGTAACATCTCCTTTCAAGATCTATTAGTTTTTTCCCATATTCATCACTCCACTCTATTTATTCCATTATTTTTTGAAAACTAAATTATATTTCATATACATGTAATTTTTTATCCAATGGTTCTAACCTACACCTAAACACAACTCAATCTAAAAAATATTGAACATACTTTTCCTATGTACAGTGAACTACTGCCTCAAAAATCAATTATTATTCATTTATCCTTTTCCAAAAATCATGGGGGATGTTATAATGGATACTATATATACATATTATGTATATTATGTTTTTAGGATTCTAAATTACATTTTTAAAAATCATGTTTTTACCATCCCTTTGGTGTAAATAAGATAATCTCGTTTGAGCATGTGTGGACTACCTCCCCCTCAACGTGATATGATTCGTTCACACACCACAAAGAATTTACTAAAGAAGGATGTAATAAAAATATATGATATATATTATATATTAATTCTACATAAATAATTATATGTAGATATACACATATAATATTTTTTATATTATTTCATTAAGACAATATAAATAGAATCAGTGTTCACCTGTATGAACGACATAATGTCTCCATTGACGGTGTATTCCATTTTGTACATAATTATGATATAAAATATTATAATTTATATAAATATTAAATACCTTATATTAATATCATTGTTTTTTATTCTTTCACCATGACTCGTGCATCTGTCTGGGGATAACATACCGCAGTTTCCCCGCATTCCAACTTTCCAAAGGAAGGAGACATTCAATCCTTATTCTATGAAGTTTTCTCCTTGATCGAAATGGGATGATGAGATATAGGTTCTTCATTTTTGGATTCATCCTTGAAACACATCACCTTTTCTGGGTCCTCCTTATAGATTTAAGGCGTTATTTGTGAAACTCTTCCTAGTATTATATCTTCATGAACACTATTTAATTACACTGCTTCTGTCGAGATATTCCAAATTGTCCAGTCAGTGAAGTAACCTTCGGTCAGGGGAGTAGTCACGTCGGACATCACTGGTGTGTCTTGATTCTAGAGCACTAGTGAATTTGAGTTTCTCCCACATATTATAGGGCTTCTCGGGGGCACGGAAGCCCAAGACATCCCACGTCAAAATGGGGGTATCGTATGCCATAGGAATGTTTCTGTGGTTTTCCTCAGCTTATCATGTTTATCATAGGTTATGCCACATGTTTAAAATCTAGATGAGATGCATCAGACTAATCAGAATACTGACTAGAGTGGATCAGATGCGTGTAACCTTTAGAGGAAACACTAATGTAGGTGGGTTTACATGACCACACATGGATGTGGATGCCCAGGTAATAATCATGATAAATGATGGGGTGATGAGTGAAATGGGTTTTTAATGGGATGGAAACTCCGTGAGGACAACGGTAATGTGAGGCTTCATTCTCAGGGAGACTTCCAACGTATCCCCATGGAAGGGAATCAACGTTCGCGTAGTTCATGAGTGTGAGGGGGCGCATAAGGAGGTAGTCTGTGAGAATGGACGCATGAATGGGACCCGAAGGAAGTGGAATCATTGGGTTGGGGAAGGACCATCCCGAGACATATAGGATCAAGGAAAGGTTCATGTGATGAGCTTGAATTGGGGTGTACACATTGGAAATCCACTCGATGATGTATATGGGGTTTACACGTGGTTAGCAGCCTGGGTTGCTCTGACGCCACTAGCACAGAACAAAGTTGGGGGTCCTGGAGATGGGATTAAAATGGCTTGCCGCTGATTATGGGACAAAACGGCTTACTGTTGATGGAGGTCACAACATCATACTAATGATTGAGGGAATGAACGGTGTGTCGCTGATTTGGGGACACAATATTTTACTGTTATGTGTGGTTTTAATTTTAACGACATGTGGGATGAAGGTGAACCAACGTGAATAATGACATTTTATCTAGATGGATAGTGTGGGAGAACCGATGTGATAGGGGTTGGAACAACCGGGTTTTGGGCTTGATCCTCAGGGAAGATTCCTACTTTCATTGATTTGGTGATCATAAAAGTCCCCCATGTTTGGGATATTTTTGTGGGAATAGATGTGAAAGAGGACCTGGGGCCTAGATAGATTCTAGGATTGAACCTCATGGAGGCTTCCAACATACCTTGCCTTGGAAAGGTTCAAAGACTGTGTCGTTCAGGTATGGTTATGGGGATTACACTCTAGGATATCTGGGGTGTTGGAGATCCAACATGAATATTCTCAGAACAACCAGGTGTTGGGCTTGAACCTCATAGAAGATTCCTACATACCTCGCATTGTCAAGAATAAAATTCTATGTAGTTCAGGATTTGGGCATTGGGGCACCAACATGAAAGCGGTCAGGACCAATTGGTATTGGGATTGTGCCTCAGGTAGGCTCCATGTGTACCTCACCTTGGCGAGGATCAAAGTCCATGTGGTATGGGATGGTGGTGTGGGACTTACACACTGGGTGTCCCATTCGAATGGACGTCACTGTTGATGCTTACTCTAAGCCCATGTGAGTCGTGCTCGGTGTGAGAAACTAGAGGCAGCAGAGACCTGACGATCACATCACAAAAGGTGCGTCTGTGGGAAGAGGAGAAGGTATTATGCATGGTTAGTGGCCCAGAGAGGAAATAGGGGCTTACACATGATTATCATCCCATGTGATGGATATTGGGACTTACTCCAAGGTGGAGGAACGCTGGTGAAAAAGCCCAATGGGAGAGGGATTTGTTATCATTTAAAGAAGGAGTAGTGATACTACATCCTATAAGAAAATATGGGGGCTTACACCAAGAAGGTTTCCCTATCCCCTACAGAACTATGTTGGTGTGTGATCACAATTTAACGTCGTGTTCTTAGGACGATGGTTCTTTGATGTTTAATGTCTACCAGCTCGGTCAAGGTGGATTCACTCCCCAACCCTTGGACTTACTTAACCGATACCAGCATGCCCTTTGGTGAAGGAAGGCATCGACAATGCCATGACTAGGGGATGTCATGGAGCGAACTATTGGAGTTCCATGTTAGCATGGCTATGCATAGAAGAATGAGGCGAAAAAACCTAACGGGTAGTATCGTCCAAGGGACATTGAAGTTGTTTCGTTCGAACCTGAAGGGTTTCATGGTAAAAGGAGTTGTAGAGCCCAAAGGGCTATCAACATAAGCCGTGTGAATATCTAGTGCTCTATGAAGTGTACAGACTCCAAAAAGTTATGTGCTTCATGGTGTGCAGTCACCTAGGATTGGGATAGGTAATAGGTACATATGGAAGAAGATTCGCGAAGTGGAGAGGCATTCGTGAAACAATTCCTCGTAATGAAAGGGTGCCTTGGAAGGCATGATGTTGTGATGAAATGTACATTGCGAAGCATAGTTACCCTTCCGTAGCATGTGGGTCATGTGTATTTGGAGGGTGTTCCGTAAAGAATAAATGCTTCTCTATGACCCGAGTCCCTGTGGGGATCTCCTTCCTTCACAAAGGCCTGTGGGCTTCATGAAGGGCATCCCTCTCAGAAGAGGGGTGAAATTTATGCAAGGGGAGCGATTTCACAATGAAAAATACCTCACATAGCTCATGGTTCGTAGAGCTGAGAGTTCTTCCTGATTCAGGATCTAGGAAGTTGAATGGTCAGAGAGTTCATCCCCTAGGCTCTAGGAGAGCTTGGTATTTATATACCAGAGGAGCCATGAAGTAGGTTTATATCGGCGTGAATACGAAACTTGCTTCACGGCGGGTCGCAAACGTCAAGGGGTTCATAGAGATGTCACAACTCGTTGCTTCATAGTGGGATGCAAACATCATAGGGTTTCTCATAGCAGTCCCACATCGTTGTTTCGCAGTGGGTCGTGAAGGTCAAATGGGTTCGCAGAGCTATCCTGCTTCCTTACTTTGCATCGAGTTGTGATCATCAAAGGGTTTCACGGAGCTATCCCTCCTCGTTGCTTTGTGGTGGTTCGTGAACATCAAAGGTGTTCGCGGAGCCATCCCGCCTCATTGCTTCATGGTGTGTAGTGAACGTCAAAGGGGATTGTGGAGCCATCCCACCTCCTTAATTCATGGTGGGTTGTGAATGTCAACGGGGTTTGAAAATCCATATTTCCTGCTTTAATCTCAGTGGGAAGCGAACAACAAAGGGGTTCGTGGAGCCATCCCACCACATTGCATCGCGGTGGGTGACGAATGTCAAAGGTGTTCGCGTAATTGTCCTTCCATGTTGCTTCGCGGTGGGTCGCGAAGGAGATCTTTTGTGCCAGGTACAATGCTCCGAGGTTTCCCAATAAATCATATGAGGCAGTCCCTACTTCTTTTGGATGTTCTATTCACCCCCAATTTTGGCGTCAAAAAATGTCCCACTCAAATTGGTAGTCCAAGAGAGAATGGGAATCCCATGTCTGAGTGATGATCGCCAAATTACTTGGTTACCCGTGTGGCAACCTCACGAAGGAGGCTCGTGAAGCAAAGCAGCACCGCGCGGGCTAGGAACTCTTCAATGTCCACTACAGCTAGACATGTCAGGAAGCACCCGAGTACCTCGCCTATAAAAGTGGGTCTGACTTCTATTTTTCCTTTTATATCCTCTATGATTTCCATTATTTTCTCTCTGGATTCACAATGCTCTGCGATATCTGTGATCTCTCTCCATGAATTGGGCCTTCAGCATCGCGACACACATTAAATCTTAATCTTCGTGTTAGTGCAAACCGTGACTTGAATCCCAGGGTCAGTGCAAGGCCATGTGATTCTGCTATCTGGATCGAGCTCCATGAAAGATCTCTGGGATAAAGCTTTGCAATCTAGCTTCGCGATCCATCTTCACGATACAGTCCAAAAATAATCTGAATTTTGAGGTCAGGAAGGATCATCAAGAGGTTTTCATGGGGGTCCTTGCAAACACTTCCTGAAGGGGAGAGATAGCAAATAAATTTGGTCTGGGGGATTGGTACAGAGCCACTCCGACCATGATTCACTTGTGCATCTATTGTCAAAAATCCAAAGGGACAACCCATTGTTCAAGAGGATGCCTTTGTGTGGCATTGGACTGTGGGATGGAGTCTTCACCCCTAAAGAACGTAGGGATGAGCTAGCCTACTGGTTCAGGAGCACGTCGTTCCATCGCTAGTGGTTCAGGGAAGCTAACAGCCACACTCGAGATAACATTCCGCAAATTACAACTAATTGATTATAAAATCATCTGAATGAAATTGATGGGAAATCATTGAAGCTAGAGACATCCCCTCCTCTGAACCAATCCAACTAAAGGCAGCGCTGAGGAACCCAAAGAAGGGATAGTCTGATGAGTGGGACTATCACCATAGTGGCAACTTCACGGATAATTGGGCCTTGGCCTACTTGGTAAGCACCTCATGTGAAGAGTTTGGGGAAGAGTTGAGGAGAGTAGGTTAGTATGAGGTATCCGGGGACTCCCAATATCACATATACCAGCTGAAGTAGCTATGCCAGAGCTGTTGATCTGGTGGTCATTGAAAACCAATACCTTCCACCTACATCACGAGGAGGTTGGCATCAACTTATGGGATTTGAATTAGTTCTAGAGTTTCCAAATACTAGGGGCAATGTATGAAAAATTCCACCCTGCTATAGGTGTGTGGGAGGACCTATAGTAAATTCTACCACTGGTGATTGATTTTATAAGACATGTGTCGAGGGAAGACAATAAAGCAGTGAGAGATGTCCACTTTAGTCGGGGGTTCAAACAATTAATGAACTTCCCAAAAAACAAACGGTTCCCGTTGAGGATCTGAACATTCTTAAAGGGGGCTCAATGGGGTAATGATCACTCACACAGGTGGCTAATTGAGGACAACTAGTGGACAACCTGGGTCTTCAACGTCATCACTGAGCAGTGGCCAGTATTCACGCTGGCGACATTCATCGTGGCTCTCATCTATTGTTGGATCATTATGTTGAGGTACACAAACACAGGTGTGCGACATATCACATCCATCATGTCCTCCATTCTAGCAACCATAGGGAGGGTGAATATCGAAATCTCGATGCTCTCTAAGATGTACAAAATGCTCTGGCACATCAGCGAGGGGAGGAGGCCACAAGGGATATGTGGGTTGTTCCACCTCCTATACTTGTGGATAGTGGTGCACATTAGGGGGGGTTATGATTACCCAAACTCTATTTCTCTTCCAAGATCAGACTTTCGCCCATCCATCCTAAACGCCGTAGGGAGATTTCTGGGAATGCTGACCGTACCATCGATATTTAACCGAGTATGGAAGGTAGAAGTGTTCAACTTCCATATATTATCACTACCAACAAGGGCCTTCAAAGATGATTGTTTAGGTATAGAAGATAACCAGTACTATCTCTTGGCCTTTAAAGGTGGAGTCTCGCTATTGAGGGTGGACAGTGAGCTGCTCTACAAGCCGTATGCTCTCCGTTGATTTGGACAAAAATTCCGGTGCATGCAGCGACTGACCCTGTGGGTCACTCTAGGGGTTCTCCAAGAATAGAATCCATATGTAATGAGGAATATGTGACTCATGTTCACTCACAAGGATGGAATGTTGATGAATGAGTTTCCTACACCCATAGCTGTCTTTGGGTTGGAGAAAACATATTCCAAAAGTTGGGAAGCAGCCTACTCATGGGAAATGCTAAAGCTGCCGACTGTCTAGGCTTATAATGGTGGACCTCCACAAACTCAAGGTTAGGACCACAAGGCAGCAGGTACAACCTATGGTAGCACAACTGCTGTGGTGGAGAGTTCCACACCCGTGGAGGGGGAGGCATCAGCAGCTGACCCGATGGCCCCAGAAGAGAAAAGTCACCCAAGAGGGAGGCCATTGAGGGGATTCCATAGGATATCCACTTAGGTTCCAGAAATGCAGCTACGTCACATAGAAAAGATGAAGAATTTGGTCTTACCAAAGTCATGTGATATCGGTGATGTCAACAGACAGTTCCTCATCCCTCCCAAGATGTGGCAACACATGGACCGTCTCGGGATGGACTTGTTTGGATAGGCCCTATCTGGTCCGGCTTTGCGATGTCCCTAACAGAGGAAGAGAAATATCTGGAAGATCTGGAAGAAATTATGCATTCCCAGGGTGTCCCACATACAATGAAAGACCGTATCAAGGTGATTCTGGATCGTACGGTCCCCCGCAGTTGTCGACTGCTAAACTAAGAGAACGCCTTCGTCTGCTAGAAGAATCAGACGAGTTCACTTAGGGGGGACTAGGCCAGTAGAGGGAGCTTGTTGGAGGAGGGTTAAGTTAGTGATCAAGGTTAATAGAATGATGAGTCCATCGAGGCACTATAGGTATAATCCAAAATCTACTTAACATCATCTGTTTCCAGACTCCTTAGTACCTGCCATTAATGTTTAAACTGTGCAGGGAATTGGGATTCATAAAACATGTTCTCTTCCATCAGCGGATGCAGATGTAGGGCCCTCGGGATCCACACATATGGATGCATCAATTATTACATCCAGCGAGGCTAGGACACCTGAGGTGACACCTCTAGAGATTTCAGATCAGCCGGTAATATATGGGGGGCCACACCTCTGGGTCTCATTGGAGTCAACCTACGAAAAGGACCATGAATTATATCTTTGTATGTATCTTCTTCCAAATTCATGATTTTCACCCACTTTCCATGTAAACTAATGTCTATGCCCACTTTTTATCACACAGTTCTTATAATGGTATGGGATGCCTTGGCGAGGATGGTCAGGGCTTCTAGCAGTGTCTTTCCTAGAGGAATGTCAGTGATTGTGGAGGTGGATATCTTGACTAATCGTACTATAGCGCTCCCAATATCTAGTGGAACCATAATTTGGGTTGTGTTTGAGATTATTTATCTGGGATTTGATGTCAAGGATTGATATGATATCCCAGTTCCCACCATGCCTATTCAAACCCCATACGTGAACCCCGCTAACGAGTTCTTGAGGGCATTCCTTGCATTTGAGCTTGCCAATAGTGCTGACTCGGAAGAAACATCCTCTGATGAAGAGGAAGACAAAATTGTCTTTCTCTGATGATCGAAGCTAATTGTGTGCTTCGTTATTAACACCCACATGAACTATGTCTAGATGAGATGGACAAACATTTCTCATGACTGCACGAACTATGAGTTGGGGGAGTGGATGCTCAACGTCCCCACATGCTCATCCTAGATCTTATGTCAGAGAAGATTCTGTAGTACAACAATGGCCTTGGTGGGTTCAGGTAGTAGAGAAAATATGTGAAAATCAAGAGGCTCCAGGGGCTGAAAATTTGGTTTAGTGGCTGCAGGTCCGGGCAGAATAGCACCCAGCAACGCTTTCTGTGAAATCGGGGCTGATATTTCGATTGAAGGCACATCTGGAAGAGGCCTAAGAGGGCCTGAGGTGGGAACCCTAGGATATTACCATCATCCAGACCAACGTAGAGTGGTATCATATAAAAACCGTTGATTTTCACCGCTTCCCAACCAAGGAAGAGCCAGAACTGAATAGGTGGAAACAAATCATGGATTCCACAAGCCAGAGGGTGGCAGAGCTGTAGCTTTCTTTCGATAGAATTAACCCATCCATGGGAGGGGTAGACCCTTGGGTGCTGTAAAGATCACAAAACATAAAATGTAATTTCATGATTTTATTATTTTGATTCTATTGGATGCATGTGTCCCATTATTAGTGTTGGTTTTACACTCGCCTGTTATATTCACGAAATTCCCAGTGATAAATACCTATTCTCACGTGGGTCAAGACCAATGTTAGAATCCATGGATGATCGCTAGGTTATTCGGTCAGAACAAAAATGTGCTGACTATGTTACGGGCTTTTGAGGATTTAATAAATACCCTTGTATTCTTGGAAGAGAATGGGGATTCCTGAATAGAGAATGAATCTCTCGAAACAGTCAAATTTCCATTTTCCCAGGGTGCTATTGTGCACGAACGGTCTAATGCCAGGGGAGTTGGAATAAATATGAACAAGGGGGAATGGAATGTGGGAATAAATATACCAATGATTTGGGAAACTATAGTGAGGGCATGACAATGATGAATGACTGCTGACCATGTTTGAATCATAGTATCCGCATTGAGTTATCTTGAACTATGGATAAAAAATAAGGGCTGACTGCTAACCATGTTCGAAACATGGGGCCTGACTCAAAATGTCATCCAATAGTCTTCCAAAACAATATCCCAAGACAGTACACAAGCCATAAGACCTGCATTCATATTGTTAGGGAGTTCCTATCAATGTGATTGAGTGCAAGGATCTGAAATAAAGGGCGGGGAAAGAATGGGGTTTGGAGTGATGAGTTATTCGACTTGAGCCCATCACTCTTAAAATTATGCCTCCGTGGTGGGAACTCATTAGGTGGATATATCAGTCTGATCTGGGATCAAGCATACTTCAAATCTAGACCTCTTTGAAGAAAAAACATTATCCTCACACTGTTATCAAGGGGCTTCCAGAAATAATTTAGGGTAAAACTACAATTCCAGAGTCCCCAAAAAGATTTTAGGTAAATGGACAGAAAAAGAAGGGGAAACATGAATTATGATTCCTTGGGATGGACCTGGTGATAAGATGTCTAGGGGTTCCTACGTATCCCATGAGAATTGGAATCAAACCAAACGTAGTTCTGAGAGTGCGGTGTGGACATGGACCAACACTGGTAGAAAGAATATTCTCTGGAGAGAAAACTGAGGCATCCCATGATTAATATAGGGCATCCTAAACTTTTTCTAGGTATAACCACAGTTTAGTGTCATGCATCAAAGAAAAATAGAATCATGAAGATTAACATCGTACGATAGTATGTGGAGTGAAAGGGAATATCCTAGGAAGGGAGTATTCGGTGTGGAAGCTATAAACCCAATGTGAATGAGGACATGGAGTCCAGATCAAACCATGTATCCATGGAGTATACTATTCGGGTCAAGGTTCCAAAATTGAAAATTAGGTTGGTCCCAAAGAATAGTAGATGGGAGCTCCTATGTACCCCATAAGGATGGTAGTCAAGCCATACAGAGTTCCAAGAGTTCAGTTTAATGTCATGATGAGGAAAGGTGTGTGTGACATGGTTGATCCAATACACGTCCTACCAGAACTACTAAGCCCAAATGATTTGTGCTCGATGTGGGAAATGAGCAGTAGTTATCGCACTTTCGTAGCACATGGAGGCAGAAGTTAGGTATGATGGGACATTAGGTGAATGACATCCCACTGATGATGACCTGCCTATATAGCACACCTAGATGCATGGAGGAGTAAATGTGTGAATCATGATGCCCATAATCTGGACCACAATGATGGTGGTGTGATGATAAGGGATAGCTGTAGACCTTGTTAGAAACATATTATCCATGTCATGTTAGCCTGGAATGGAGATAGAGAAATGAGGTTCAATCGCTGGCCATGTTCGAAACACGGGACCTATCACAAATGTCATCCGAGATCATTAGAGATGTTGGCCCAAAACGGTAGTTGAGTCATGGTGGAATGAGACCAAGTCATGAAGGGGGTCTTGTTGCTTGTGGAATAGGATGAGGATAAAAATAACATGCTCACAATTCTTGGACATGGAACGAGGGGAATGTGCCCATGAAAATTCTACAATTCAGGTCCATTCTCAAAACTCATCTGAATATGACTATATGATGTATAAGATAGAGATATTTGATTCCCTTCCCACGGACAGGGGTCCTGGGGTCGAGAGATTTGAACATAAGGTCCTATGGTGGACCATTAAGGGGGAATTATTTAATGGACTATGCGTATGGAGGGAAAATAGAAAAAAGTGAGACGCAGTTCCCATAATGAGATCTTTGTTTTTGGGTTATAGAACTCAGACCACACTGTGAAAAGATGTGGGAATCACATGGAGCTACTATTGAAAAACCCAGCGTGAATGAGAACCCGTGATGTACACATCACAACAAATGTTACTAAAAGAGTTTTGACCAAGGGGCTGAAAAATAAGGCACAAGATATGTATATTCCTGAGGCTGGGCCTGGAGACAAAAATTCTAAGGCATTCCTACGTATCCCATGAGAATGGGAATCAAGCCATACATAGTTCTCGAAAATGTCAGGCAGTTTAACATCTTGTGGAAAGGACGCAATGTGATCTTAGTTTATGGTCATAGATCTCGGAACATTGATGGTATAAAACATGGGAGACATGTGGTGGGGTAATTATAAAACCCGACATGAATGGGAACCTGGGGTTCCGACTACCATGTGTTCGTTGGAGAGGTTTTATGTCGAGGGACCGAAAATGAAAGTTAAGCTAGGCCCGAGGAAAATAGCACGATCATTCTTACGTACCCCATGAGGTTGAGTATCAAGCCGCAAATAGTTCTTAATATGGCACGGTGGGATACTAGTTCTAGGTATAATAAGTTTGTGTGGGTCTGGACCATACACAAAAAAATCAGATTTGGATAGATCTTGTTTGTCCTTCAGGATGAATTAGTGTTTTCTTGTAGCAATGGACCTAGGATAGATTGTCCAGGAATTTCCACAAAAATAAATATGAGGGAAGGCATTGACAATTCGTATGGTGCATGATCGACACCAATCATGATGCCTCCTCGACTGAGGATATCACAGGGGAGGGTTCTTTTATGTCGTGTGGCCATGATGATAATGTCACAGTTTAGGGTCATGTGATGGGACCAGGTTACATAGTTTAATGTCATATGGCATGGACATATACAGTTGAGATGATGTTCTATAGGGTATTTTCACGGCCTTACAAAGCATACCTAATGGTAATGAGGATGAGTTCCACATAATACCGTGCACGATCTCGAGGAGGAAACCTCGGGACGGGGGGGGGGGGGGAATGATAATATGACATGGGGAATGAGAAACAAGTTCCTAATTGATTCAAACTCTAATATGGGATATTCAAGTGTTCTTATGTGTCCCATGAGGATGGGAATCATTCCATACATAGTTCATGAAGGTTCCTTTTAACATTGAGTGGGAAAACATACAGTTTAATGGCATGTGAGACAGGATGTAGGGGGATAACTCCTAGAAATGGGTGTAGGTGGTGTGGCCAATGCAAACCCAACATGAATGAGGACATAATCCCATACCATGCCATGAAGTCCTATTAGACATAAATCCCCGAAGGAAAAATAGATGAGAAAAATTAGTGGAACTCAAGATGGAACCAAAGACAAGATATTTTAGCATCCCTATGTATCACATGGGAATGGGAATAAAGATATATGTAGTTCTAAAGATCATAGTTTATGGAAATAAAGCTTAGACCATAGAAGAGATAAATCTTTCCATGTTAGTGCAGACCTCAACCCGATCCCTAAGCCCACGTGAGTCAAACTCGGTGTGGGAAATAAGGGCGGATGTGGTTTGTGGCAATACCTGGAATGCATGCTAAAGGGAAATTAGTGTGGAGCCCAGAATGATGCATTGACCATAGCTTTTTCCCCTTAAATATTATATCCACACTAAGGGATCGTTTCTGGAGTGTCTAAATTCCATTTGAATTGGATGAGGTGGAAAATTATGTGAATAATGTGACAAATATTTTGGGCTAAATGGGGTAGATGTGACGATGGTGGATAACTGTTGACCATGTTCGAAACACATCATCAATATCTTGTTACCCTGAAATGGGGACAAACAAATGGGTGTCAACCGCTGAACATATTTGTAACGAGGGACTTTTGTTGATCTATTTCCTGAAACCCTCTAGGACGTTGGTTGGTAATGGTAGGAGAGACCATAGGCATAGAATCCATGCCATCTAGGGGTCCCTTCGATCGTGAATGATTATGGAAGCCCAAATTAAGGAGAACATGAATCCAGGAAGGTGGGTGATGTCCTTGAAAAATATGACACTCTAGATGCTGAACCAGAGTACTCTTGGACAAATTGGTGAATCACTGAAGAGGGTCTCAGGGCTCAACTTGAGAGTGGAAGATTTGAAAAAAATAAGTATAGAACAAGGGGAAAGAGAACTTATCAAGATAAAGAGGCACATGGAGTTGTTGTTACAAATACGACGCGAATGAGGATATAATTCCATACCATATACCCTTCTTCCTGGGAATGTTCAGGCCAAGGGCCCAAGGTGAAAGGGATATTTCTAAGAGATGGGGATAGGTTGACAGAAAAAATGTCCGAGCATACCTACGTCTCCCATAAGGATGGGACTCAAGCCATACATTGTTCTGGAAGGAGGTAATTTGTAGTTTATCCTCATTCAAAAAGGATGCAAATGGGTAATATACCCCCACAGAAATGATGTGTATGGTGTGGTGAGTAACCTGATGTGAATGAGGACCTAATCCTACACCACACTATACAACCCTAAGTGTGAAGATGGGATGGGTTCCCGAGAAGGCCACGGGGCCTGAGGCTCGGCCTCAGATGGAATGTCTCAGCCAGTGTGTAATTTAATGTCTTATAGTGGGGATGAAGTTTGTGGTAAGGTATCTCATCCGGGGATGTGTACGACATGACAAGAAACCCAACATAAATTAGGACATAATATTGCACCACACTATACTACCATAAGTGAGAACTTTGTAAATTGGCCCGAAAAGGCTGAGGGGCCTGTAGCTGGCCCTTGGACGGAAAGTCCCGACCAATTTTCAGTTTATCATCTTGCAGTAAGGAAAAAGGTGAAATTAGTTTAGGGTCATAGAACTCAGATCGTAGATGCCTTGTTTAATGTCATATTCATGTGATAGAGAGGGTGAATCATTATGCTTATGGAAGACAACAAAGAGGCAACAATGATAGAGGAACAATGTTGACTAGGATTGCAACACAATATCAACACTTTTGTGACCAGAATTCGGGGAAAAAAATTGAGCATCGACCGTTGACTATATTCAAAACACGAGACTTGTATCAACATTTCACCCACATTCCTTAGGGGTATTAACCCTTAATGGTAGGGGAGCCCTTGGGTCTAGCATCCATGCCATTCGGGGGTATTTAAATTTTGAGGGTGATATAAACAAAAATGAAGTGTTATGAAAAGAATGGTTGGGCCTGTGCTCATGGAACTGACAATAAATAAAGGATGGAATATTTCAAGGGTATATGCGTGGAATGAAGAAATAGCCTGATATGAATGAGGATATAATCCACACAACACCACATACTCCTCTCCCTAGGGGAATCTAGGACAAGCAGCCAAGATGAGGCCGATCCCAAAGACTAATCATCCGGGCACTCCTACGTATCCTATAAAGATGTGAAACAGGACATATATAGTTCTAGAGGATACAATGATAGGGCTCGGATACCCCAATGAGGGGGTGTATGGCACGACCGGAAACCCGATGTGAATGAGGACATAAAATTATACCACACCGTACAACCCCAAGTGAGAACATGTAACAGTGACTCGAGAAGGTCGGGGGACCTGAGATTGGGAATTCTGGCCAACTTTTGTCATATGACCACTTATATATCTATTGCCTCCACATAGCTCATAAACCTACTTGAGAAATTTTCGGTGTGGGAAAAAAGGAGTACGTCTTGGATCTCCCCATTATATAAGGTTCAAATAGCTGGCATCACCCTAGAGAGACCACAGCTTGAAGGTGCGAACGGGTAGGATGAACCTCTACACTTACTATTTTAGAGTTATGGGGTAGGCGATAATTACAATAGATAGATATTGACCATGTTTGGAACATATAATTCATATCGTGTGACCTAAAATGGGAACAAAAATTGAGGATCAAATGATGACCATATTCGCATCGCAGGACATATATCAATTTTTTATTTGAAATCATAGAGGATGTAGGCCCGAGATGGTAGGAGGTCCCTTGGGCCGAGCATCCAAGCCATTTGGGGGCCTATTCAGACAAGATAGATGATGTAGTCCGAAGTATAGAGTGTGAGTGAAGCATAAGTGTGCATGTACATTTCAACATCAAGTAGGACGGTGAAGGAGGTGGATGTCTCAAATGAATGGGATGCACGATAGGACAATGATGAAATCAATGTGGAATAGGGAAGAAGCCTGCACCACACCATATGCTTTGACCCGAGGGAAGACTTCACAGTTTGGACTGGGCCAATAGATGAAATTTCCGGGCATTCATATGTATTCCATGAGGATGGGAATCAAGCCATATGTAGTTCTTGAAGGCCATGTAGTTTAACGTTGTGTAGGGAGGAACTAAGAGGATAGAATAATTGGGAAAGGAACTTGGTGCAACCGTCTTAATCTTAAAATGAGTGGGCCTAAAACATCATAAAATATACTATGGAAGGACCCTCAAAGATAACTATACCCAAGGGTGATAGTTGAAGAGGAGAGTTTAGGGGATGAACTTAGGGCCATGTGTCTGATCATTCCAACATATCCCATAAGATTGGGAATCAAGAAACACGTAGTTATAAGGGTGCAGTTTAACATCTTGTAGGATGTCATATAGTTTAACATCATACCGGATGTTTTAAAGTTTAACATCATGTAGGACCATGTATTTTTGGTTCATGCCGAACCTACTAGTTTATGCTCAAGATGGGATAGTGGGATCATGCAAAGTATTGAATGAAAAACATGGCATTGGTGGGAGGATTTATATGCTCACCATCCTTGGTCACCATCGAGAACACACCATTGGGGTAAAACCATGTGAACAACAAAAGATTCCATTTAGGGCTCCAAATTGGGTGGTTTCCTTCCCGGAATCATTTGTGTTCTGAGGGCCAATACCAGATCACCTTGCAGGAAAGATTAGAGGTGGACCTTCTTGTTGAATGATTTTTCCATCTTGTCCAGGTGTCTTTCCAGGTTGTGCAGGGCACAGACCCTATTCTCATCATGTTCTTTCAATTCTACAAGACAAATTTTAGTTACCTTATCTAGAACATAATTGTCGTGGACCATTGTGCATAATGAAGGAAATAGAATCTTGATTGGTAGGACAACTTCTGTTCTATATACTATATAATATGGGATCACCTATGTGGAATTACAATTCCTCATTCCATAAGCCCCGAGGGCATTGGGGAGCTTGTCTGCCAACATCTTCTCCTAACCTACTATTTTCAGAAAAATGTTAGAGACAGTCTTGCTAAATGCCTCGATCTTCCCATTTTATTGTACATGATAGTGGGATGTTTGGTTAGAGAAGATATTGTACATGACATATAACTTTTTTAACTCAAATTTACATAAATAGGTTCTGTTATTAGTGAGGATGGAATTAGGGACTCAAAATTGGTAAATGATATTGGATCTCATGAAGTCAACGACAGAACGATCCTTGACCTCCTTGAGTGGAACTCCCTCCACTCAATTGGAAAATAAATATGTAGCGGTTAGGATGAACAGACATAGGCGAGCTGTCAACGGTGGATATAGTCCCACCACATCCATTCCCCAGACTTCAATGAGCCAAGAAAACTTGGTAATGTTGATAGGATCTGGTGGTTGATGCAAGAATGTGGCATGAACATGGAATTCATGACATTTCTTTGTGAATATGATGTATTCATGGGTCATAGTGGGCCCAAAGTACCCCAGTCTCTGGATCTAGTGAGATATCCTTAGCCCGTTCTGATGATCCATATAGGAACTGGCATGAACCTCCTACATGACCAAATAAATCTCAACTCTTTGGATGTAACAGAAAAAACACCATCAAACCCATGCTTGTACGGGTCTTCTCAAGACTAGGACCACTCTAGAGGGAAAACTGCAGTGCGCGGTGTCAGATTCACTTACGCTCAGCCTGATCAGCTAGGAGGATACCTTTTTAGAAATACTATAAAAGGGGGATCTCTAATTGTGAGTCACTTCAACCACTACATCTAAGGGACCAAAGTGTCCTAACGTGGAGGATCTAGTGGAATGATGGCTCACCTGCAGGCCGTTGTTTTCACTTGGGGTGATGAGAGCAATGAATCTCCGAAGCACCACATGGAATTTCAGATCATCATTTTGGGTTTCTTCATGTCATACAGCTAGTCTAGCTAGGGCACCAGCTTGACCATTCTGAGATTGTGGGAGATGAGTAACATCCGGCTGAGATTGGAACCAGGTCATTAGCTAGAGAGTGCACTCCATCAACAGAATGTGCTCCGGTTTTCTGATGATGTAGTCACCACTGATCTTCTTGATGACAAGATAGAAATCCCCTTTGACATGCAAATGGGGCACATCAATCTCGACGGCCAACTCGAGGCAAGTGATTGGAGCCTGATACTCTTTCTAATTGTCTGTGCAGCCTTCTGAAAATAGGAATGTGTACGGCCGGATGGCATGTTCCAGAGTAATAATGATGATACCCAAACCTACCTTGATGAGCCTGGGTCATTGAACCTCCTACCAGTGGTACTCTGGGAAGCGCCATCGAAATGCATCTTCCAACATAGGATAACCTGATCTATTGTGAGGATTGTCTCATTAATAAAATTTAGATCCAAGGACTGGACAGTAGGAGCACGATGGGAAGCAAGGATGTCTGGCAATGCATTCCACTTAATAGCTATCTGAGGGAAAAATGTGATATCGAACTTCTAAAGAATCACTGCCCACCGAGCTAGAAGTCCTGTCAACATTGGGATGTTCACAATTTACATCAGTTTCTCTAACCGAGACACAAGCTATAATTTGTGGTGCTGCAAGTAGTTTCACAATTTCGGTATTGCGAATACTGGCGCAAGGTATCTCTTCTCTATGGGAGAGTATCTGGTCTCCATATCGATGAGCATTCGATTAATGTACTGTAGTTTGTTCTTAGTCCCATCATGGTTATTCTGGGCGAGAATTTCATCGTGAGATCATTCAAGGGTGGTCACATAAAGGACCTTTTCTTTTTTAGAGACAGGTGGCACCATGACCAGAGGATAGATCATATATTGCTTGATTTACTTAAAGGAAGCCTTGCACTCTTCATCCCATTTATAAGCGGTGCCGTTCTTCATCAACCTAGAAAAGAGATTACACATGCCATCAAAATTCGCAATGAATCAACGTATGTTGTCCAAGTGTCATTCGGAAGAGTTGAAGTTCCCGAATGTTTCTCTTGGGATACATCTACCTGATGTCCTTGATCTTCTCAGGGTCAATCGCGATACCCTGGTACCTGACAACAAAGTTGAAGAACTACCCAGAGGTGAACCTGAAGGCACATTTCAATGGGTTCATCTTCAAATGTCGAGAACAGAGGAAGAAAAACACTTTTTCAAGGCCATTGAGATGGTCCCAACACTAGTGAGATATGATGACTAGATTGTCTATATAGCATTCAACCAATGTATTGAGGATTGGTTTGATGTGCGATGCATGGCCTGGTAATAGGTGTCACCTTCATTATTTAACCTGAGGGGTTTGAACAGGTAACAAAACATACCTAGTGTCACTCTTAAGGTTGCAGACTCCTCATCTTCATGGTCCATTCAAATCTGGTTGAACCCGGGGTAACCAACCATGAAGGAAAGGGCTTGGAATCCAGTTTTAGCGTCAATCAGCAACTCCATCACTGGAATGGGAAATTCATCCTTTGGACAGTGACGGCTGACGTCTCAAAAGTCGATGCATACCCTTATCATCCGATTCTTCTTCCTGACTGGAACAATGATGGCTATTAATTTGGTGTACTAGACTTCCTTAACAAAATTGTCTCTAATGACCTTATCAACTTCTACCTCCACCATGACACTGTGAGAAGTGTGCATCTTCCTGGGAGGTTGTTTGAACTTGTGATGATTTGTAGGGAGACCGAGGTGGTGGATGGTTACCAGAGGATATAGTCCTGGAATCTCATCATATATCTAGGTGAATACCTCACGATGTTGTTTCTAGAAGTCTACGTATAGCTGTTTTTCCTTGACGGACATGGCAGAACTGATTAATGTAGGTCTTGGATCGGTCTCGCTACCAATGTTTACCTGTACCAAATCATCGAACGTGGTGTAAAACCCCTCTTAATAGGTAATATGAGCATCCTTTAGGTCCTCTTAATCACATATGGAGAAGGGATCCCCGGTGGGAAGATATTTATCTAAGTATACATATCATGAGGAGAGGCTGGTTCCCACCTGAGTGGCTGTGTCACTACATCGAAAGATTATGGTGCTACTAAAACCACAACAATGAAGGTTTTCAACCTGATCCCATCTGGTCTTCATCCCAAGGGGAGCCACATGATAATATTAAAGCAATAGTGGTATGTATGCTAGATATGGTTAATTCTAGCCCAGTGGAATAAGCATGTATGACATACTACTGTTGTCATGGGCGGATATACTGATACATTATGGGAGTTGGGGGGATGAAGGATCACTGATGCTTGATTCGTTTAAGAATACGAAGTGATCTCTCGATGTCTCTTGGACCCGATAATATGATTCCCCAATGTACCAGAGACAACAAAAAATTTCCCCATATCGGGTGTCATGGACTACAATCGATGGATCAGGAAGATGTAGCCATTATCCAGACCTGGTCAGGGTTCAGTGGAAACTACGGCTTGCTTGACCTCATTGGCCTAAATCTACATGTCCTTGCTCTTGAAATAGTTGGCATCCAGGTAGTGTGCTTCACAAGTGAAAAAAACACATTTCAACTTGGAGCAGGCCCACTCGACCATTGAGGGAGTAATTGAGGAACTGGTGATATGATGAGGGAACAACCACTTACAGGTGGAGCTATGGTATGCCCATCAATGCATTGTATGTGATGTCATGTGAAATAACCATAAACAAAGTACTAGAAACATGGACACCGGAATGGATCTTCAAATGGATCTCGTCAACCGGGGTCTGGTATATATTGTCATAACCATAGATTTTCATGTCACAGGGAGTCATGTCATCTTTGATCAACCCCAGTTTCTACAATTTCCATGTTGAGATAATGTTGATCATAGCGCCTGTGTCGACAAGGAAACTGTGGACATCCACACTATTTAATTAGTCGGTGATGTAAAGTGGGAATAATGTTCCCCTATATGGGACAACCTTCATCCTCTTCGTAGAATGAGATAATGGAATGACATTCAGAATTATCTATTGCTTCCGCAACAAAGGCCTCTACAGATCCTACCTCCATCTCAAACTGGAGGGGGATTCTTAAAGCCTCAGCGATGGCCTCACGCATATCTACCAATAGGTTAAGGGACTTGACGATGGTGAGATTTTCTAGAATAATGGAATGATGCTTGAGAACATCATACATCTATACAGGGAATGAAATTATGCTTGTAGGATGTCCCTCCATGATAGGAGGCCTGGCAGGCCTTGTAGGCTGGACAGGTGGCTGACTAGTGGTGGGAATGCCCTGCTGATCACTAGTCGAGGTATCAAGAGTGGCTAATAAATGGGATCCAGCTGGATGAGATCAGTCTCCAAGGGGGAGTGGGTGATCACCATGAGGTCTGAGTGGCTTTACCTGATCTAGTAG
The DNA here is from genome assembly GCA_963277665.1 of Viscum album. Classification (NCBI taxonomy): domain Eukaryota; kingdom Viridiplantae; phylum Streptophyta; class Magnoliopsida; order Santalales; family Viscaceae; genus Viscum; species Viscum album. Next base: position 1,029,164,680 of record OY728125.1, read on the forward strand.
CACAAACGGTGGTGGATGTGAGCCTGATGACACCAGATTAGGTGGATGTTTGTTCTGAGATCTACGTTGAGTCTGCTTTCTTCTCTCAGTGGCATGAACAACCTGGATGGAGGTGCCAACTGATGTTCCTCAACAAAATATATAGTCACGAATCCAATGACCCAGACATCATTTGTGGACATTCGGGAGATTGGCAAGGCGCTCCCTATCGTCGGGAGTCATATAGGGGTTTACCAACTCTACAGTGTTAACCGAAGGATACCCTTGACTATCATTCATGGAGATATCCACTTAAAGGTGGATTCTGGATGGAATCCCCATCTCCAGAGGCATGAAGTCACTAAGAGTACGGGACGAAGATGGAATTGGCGGGGCGTGTTACTCTCCCTTGGGCCACCAGTGTTTTCTCTTCTGGGAAGAGGCCAGCCGAGATGACGATGAAGAATTGGTGGTCGTAGATTCTAAAGGCTTTGGCCAATTTAGGCATGCACGTATGATACAATGGGAACACGGGACCCTTTTTTGATCCATCATGTCATCATACATCTGGGTCCGGTAATTAATAACATGCTGGAACTTGTCCTCGATGTCGAAGTTGTTGTCCGACCATATGCTGATGCATGCAACTTGTGTAGGGGCCTGGACCTACCTGAATATGTTATTATCCAACTGGTCTTGAATCCAGTAATTAAAAACATAGTGTTGTGTGAGATTATGCCCCAGGATTCGGTGATAGTGGCAGTAGTTGGGGTGATCATTGAGGTTCACCTCTTCTGGCCTTCTACACTTAGGAAATTTCACAATCCCCTATTCTAAGGAACTTCAGAAATAGCCAGGGACCTGATTCTTGTTGATTGTGTAGGTCTGGTTTCTTCTGTCCGGAAAGGGGGGACATGGATATTGGCCCTATAGAGGGGTTGTAGGATCCTGTCAAGGAGGTGGAACCTGATTTTCCCTCGTAGGTGGTGGATGCGCATTGCACGTGGGAACCTACCTGTTCTGAGGGGGCCACTACTGGGATAGAGGCTATTCCTGTAGTGGCGGGCCTCTATGAGGATGTGAATGTCGCTCTACTGGTATTAATTATAGCTTTATTAGGGCCTCTATTTGGGAAACCATGACAAGCTCGGCTCTGACAGCATCATTGTCGGAATTACAAGGGGAAATGGATGTGCTTGGTCGGCCTATTGCAGTGATTCTTCCAGGTTTTTTGCCTTATCATAGAAGTAACCAAATCATCTAGTGTACTTCTAGGTGATTAGAGAGGGAACCAGTTCCATCCTGACATTACATACTCCCTTCGTATTTAATTTCTCTCGATTTAATGGCATGTCAAGAGAATACATGAGTCCCTTCAACTGGGATACAATGTCGGTGGCGTTCTCATCAGGCCTCTACATTCAATTGAATAGGTCTACAATAATAGTTTTCTACGTGGTGGAGCTAAACTGGTAGAGGAATTTCCTATGGAGGTCCTACCAGTTGGTCATTGATCTGATGTGGAGCTAGTGGTACCAGAAAAACACATGCCCCTCCAATGTCTGCACAAAAAATCTGATCTTGGTAGCCTCCTACTATGTTAGTGTCCCAAACATGGGCCCACACCATGAGGTGAATTAGGATAGGATCGGTGGTGGGTCTCCTGTCTCATTTAAGTGAGAAAGTGTGGGACTCCTGAAACCCAGATGTGTCTGTATATCAACCACCGATACTGGATACGGCTTGCCATCTAGTGGGACTACCACTTGTCACGTTTCTAACACCTCAAGGCATGAAATAAGTGATTCCATTAGATCGTCTCGTTGGGGGTCCCTATCTTGATGGTTGTCCCTAACCACAAGTGTGTCAGAGTGTTCTTCAACATAATGAGGGGGCTCGGTGTCTAAAGGAGCCGCTAGAGGAGTAACCTGCAGAGCATCCGGGGGAACCTAAGCTGCATTCCTTGGATTACCGTGCCACTCCGGAGGGATTGGTGAGACATACTACACCCTCTTTCGGTATGTTCTAGACCCAACACGGTCTATGGGGGCAGGATGGTTAGGGTCACCTAGAGGTATCTCACTGATGAAAAGTTATTCCATCCCCTAGTGCCCTGGCCTAGGATTTATGTAGTATGGTCATCGCTTTGCAGTGCATTCAGCGAGAAGGTCATCGACCAAATTCTTCTGTTTGACATGTTGTTGGTGCAACACGGGTTTCTCAGGGTTCTCCACAATCTTCTTCACTGAGGCGGATGATTTAGAGTGTTTGGTAGCTCCATGGTGCTCCATACCCTTATCGTGATTAGGCTAAGCACCAATGCCTCAGTGGCCGCAATAACATCTAGCAGATTCCTATGATGGTGAGTAACTCTTACTGATGGATCCAACAGTTGCAGGACACCCTCGGGGGGTAAGTCCCCGTCATGTAGCTCCAATTCTTCCTCCTCACACACTATTTCTGCCATGATGATTGTGACACTTCATGGGGGCATGTTCTCAATATCGCCTAGCGAGTCGGGTTGCCATCCGATAGGACTGGAGAAGAGGGAAACATATTTCCCCATCCATTAATTTTTACTTGGGGGAAGCTTCCATGATAATCTTTCAGAGTACCTAGAATCTCAGAACGCATTGCTTTTAGAGGGCTCTACGACATCCTTAAGACTATGGGTGATAAGCCATAGGGAGTGTGACAAAATAAAGTAGACGACATTGCTCGCCAATGTCCTCAAAATTCACATGGATCATAGGATTAACTACTCACTGATGATGAAACAGGAATTGCGTCACCATGTGGGGTTGGTGGAAACAATCAACGTCCTCTAGGGTGAGGGATTTCAGTGTGCGGAAATTCAGCATTTCCACGAACCATTACATCTCAGGGAAGTGGCTCACTGCCAGGATATTATTTAAGCTCCTCATCTTCGATTAAGGTCCTGGTAATTGATTTCCCCATTCATCGACTGATGATGGATGAGGAACTGGAAGCAGTACTGAGTCAGACCGCTGGGACAATAGGCTATCCAGTGGAGAGTACTGGGAGGGGACTGATTGGCCACTGAATCTTGGGCTATCCTCTAAAGAGTGTATTGAAATAGCCACCACATCGTGGTAGGATGGGATGATGACCGCAGTTCCTGGCACAGGGGCTAGGGCTACTAGCGATAGGTTGCTCTGCCTCTCTCTCACCATTGTTCCCCAAAATAGCTCTCCATGATCTCTTGTCGATGTAGAGAGTGCATCCGGTGACGATGGTGGTGATTGCATGATCGTAACCTATGGGGTTGCCAAATTTTCATCCACCTAGATATACCGATGGAGGGAGGTGGGAATCTGATGGACCTCACATTCTGGGAGTACTAGACTGATGTGCCTTGTTCCTACCCCATCCCTTGGCTCAGAGGGGTGAGGGGATGGTTTCTACACTAATTTGTACTCCTTTTCGGAGTCTAACAAGTGTACTAGTTTGATCTCTCTATAGACCTTCCCTGAATCCTTATTATAGCGGTGATGACCCACCTTCTGGCCCCTAGATGGCTCTTCGGGATCAGGAAGACTTTCTACACGGGGAGGTCCTTTGTCTGTACAGGTGCTAGTGCGGAGATTGTTTCTGCCTGAGTAGGTCGGGGTGCGTGGAGAACCCAGGAAAATGTCAATAGGGACATGGGGAGGATCTTTGTGGGTAGGGATAGAGAGATTAGGACCTCTTATGGAGCTGGTAGAGGCATGAGGAGGACCTCCTTGTTTACTTCCCCTAGTGAAATCAGTGCAAGGAATGTCTTTGTACTGGCCGAACTGAACACATGTAGGACCTTCATGATGCGGATTGATAATGCAAGATTGTCCTTCACTTCACTGGTAGATGAGGTGAGGAGGAGCTTTTACAGAGACATGGGGAGGGATACCATGTAGAAGAGTGACCGAATGCACAACTTCGCCACACCTGCAGTCTATGGTGGGAAGAATGACTCTAAATCCAGTGTAGTTGGCACAAGAGAGACTATCTTGTTGAGTATCACTACTACGGGGAGGAAAATCATTTATACGGAAGGTGGCATGGGGTAGACCTCTATTCCAAGCTTGGAAGTATGGATGATCTACGTTATCCAAGTTAGTGGTATGGGGAGGACCTCTGCAACGGGTTTCATTGCCACGGTTTAGTCCACAGTGGTCAGTGATTGTGCCGGAGACCAAGAGAGTCAACCCAGCCTTCCCATGGGGCGGTTCGGGCCTCGATCTAGGTCAATCTTATATATGTCTCTATTCAACATACACATGGATTGGGTGGTATGTGTCAGCAGTGGATTGGCCCACAGTAGCCACTCATGTTGACACCCCTTGGAGGGCATCCTTTTCGGCTTGCATCTGACACTAGTGTCGGGTTAGACAGACTGGAGCTTGTGGTGGAGGTGCATGGATTACTTTATTCTCATCTAGTAAGATTTGGAGGTAGTGTTGATGCTGTCGGGTGGGTTCCCTCTATGGGAGGCCCAGATAGGGGACTCTAATCAGGCTATCCCAGACATCCCCTACTTCATCGGTGTAGGTCAGGGAGTTGATGAAGCATTTTGGGGACATTCCCTTGAAATGGTTATATGCTGGGGTGGGGAGCAGAGGTTCCCTACGTGGCCCTCAGGGGAGGCATTGACAATGAGGAGCAAACAACTCTTATTCTATGTGGGCCATATCCCGAGTCAGCATAATTATCTCCAACTCGTACCAGCGTACGAGGTCATTGATCACCCTTCATTGGATGACCTCAGACGGGGAGATGTGGCATGGGTGCCCAATGGTCATTGGTGTAGAGGTTATTGCGGAAGAGGCAGAATCGCATGGGACTGTCATTTTGTCACTGCCTCTACCCCTGCATTAGTGGGCATGTAGTGACCGAGTTCCGGGTGCAGCAACTTGGTTTATGAAAGCTGGGAGATTAACTCAATAGTGTTGAAAGAAAAAGGAAATTTATGACCAGTTTCCCAACTCCATCCTGTATTCCATGGATGGTAATATGGATCCATGTTGACGACGTCACAAAAGGGGACGTCCAAAATTCTACTGCCCCAAATTCTAGTGAGTTTTACACAAACCTTATATTTGCATGGCAAGACCTGGCACATGATATCTGGATCTAGTAACACACTAATCCACCAATGTGTCTAACTTGACTAATATCCATATTGATGAAAATAATTTGATTTTAGGTTCACCATTCCTATTTACAAATCTTTCACCAGGGCACATGCATCCGTCTGTGGAGATGTGCAACTGTTTCCCCACTTTCCCACTTTCCAAAGGCGGGCGATATCTATTCCTTATTCAGGGAAGTTTTCTACATGATTGAAATGAGATGATGGAATTTCTATTCTTCCTTCCGTGGATTCCTCCTTGGACCTCTTCACCTAGTCAGGGTCTCCCTTATAGAATTAATATGTTGTTCGTTAAACTCTTCCTGGTGCAATATTTTAATGGACACTTGTTAATTACATTTCTTCTGTTGGGACATTCAAAAGGGTCCGATCAGGGAAGAAAACTTTGGTCCGGGGAGTTGTCACGTTGGACATCACTGTCATGTCTTGACACTGGAACAGTGGTACGTCCGGGTTTCTTCCCATTATTTATCGGCTTCTCGAGGGCACGGAAGCCCAAGGTATCCCATGTCGAATGCGAGGTATCATATGCCATAGTCATGTATATGAGTTTTTCCTCATAATCCCATGTTTAACATAGGGTATGATGCAATTTTAAATTCCATTAGAGACAGATCATTCAGATCAAAACACTGACTAGAGTGGATTAGATGAGTGTAACCCATGGAGGAGACACTGATGTAGGTGGTTTTAGGTGACCTCACATGGATTTGGCAGCCCAGGTAAGAATCAATATAGATGATGGGGTTATGAGTGAAATGGGTGGTGAATGGGATGGAACCTCTATGAGGACAATTGTAGCGTTGGGATTGAGTCTCACAGATATGTCCTGCATATCCCCGCTACTGAGAATCGAAGTATGCGTAGTTCTGGAGGGCGATGGGGGCCTAAGGAGGTTGCCCGTGACAATTGACATGCGGATGGGAACTGGAGGAAGTGGAATCTCGAGGTTGGGGCATGAAAATCCTGATACATATAGACTTGAGGAAAGGTGATGAGCTCGAATTGGGGTGGACACATAGAACAACAACACGATGATGTTTATGGCGCTTACGCAAGGATAGTAGCCTAAGTTGGCCTGACACCACTAGGACGGACCAAAGATGTGGGTCCCAGTGAATGGTATTACAACGTCCTTCTGCTGAGTATGGGACAGAATTACATACCTCTGATTGAGGTCACAATGACTTACCGCTGATTGAGGGACACAATTGTTTACTGCTGACTGGGGGACACAACGACTTACTATTGTGTGGGGTTTACAGTTTAACGTCATGCGGGATGAAGGTGAACCGACACGAATAATGAATTGGGGTATAACTACCCATACATTACATACATTATTAATATTTCAAAATTGAAAGAAACTTATTATAACATATATAAAAACCATGAATGGACCATATAGGTATAGTGTCTTTAGAAACTGGGAAACATAAACAACTAGTTCATAAATCATCTACGTTGTCTCTCATTTAGTTCATCATATCTAGAGTTTCATTTTGACATATCCTACTTAATATCCTTCTTCCTGACTGGGGGAAAATAAAACATACAAAAGGGTGTGGTCAAATTATCAGTAAGGGTAAACAAAAGAAATATCAAACATATCATATTCATAAGAACATAACATTTTGAAAATCTTATCCTGCAAAAGAGATCATAACATGGGATAAATCATAGAAGTGAAATGTAATACCAATAATCATTAAATAAAACATGAATCTTTTTGGAATAGACACATAATCATATAAAATCATTTCTTAGTAGTCAAGACTCATTTCAAAGACTATCTTAGCGGACAAATTCCATTTCTGAACTGATTTCAATCCTCGTTTCAGTCCTGTTTCACTGAACTGGTTTAACCTGTCGTTCCAGCCATGTCTATCTCAAGAGATATAAATCTTTACCCAATGAATTTGAGGGAGATATAGGTCCCACCCATATCATAATGATACCATTCTTATGTGTGCCACAAAATCATAAATCATACATCATAGCATAACCCATGTAATAAAAATGGGATTCATAAACATCATACCATCATAACATAATCCATATAAGATAAAAGGACATCATAAAATTAATTCCATCAGAACATAATCAAATCAATGTAAAAATAGGTATAGAAACAGAACCATCTATTATCTTAGATGGAAAATAATTTTGATAAAACGCTTGAACTCCATTCTTGACGAAAATATCATTTCTACTTCAAAAAGAATTTCCTTTCATAAAACATCATATAATTTTGAACTAAAAGAAGATGATTAAAAAAACATGAAAAATTGTAAAGGAATATTCATGGAAATAATGTTCTAAAAATCTTTTCATGCCGTATAATTTAAAAAAACATTGTTCCCGTACTTTGGACGGAAAAGTCAAAAAGAACCTCGTACGAAAAACGACAAAATATTCCTTTCATATCATTTACTAAAAACACAACGAAGGGTAAAATTGGATTTAAAAAATTGTAGGTGGATGTAAATACTATTAAATATAGAGGACACATGGATGTGGATGAAAAATATTCCCCAGTAAATTCTGAAGTATAAACAATCTCAGATAAAAATGACATTGTGAGATTTTCCCTTACCTTAGGTCCGATTATCTTCGTAAGTGTCCGAACCACCTGTATAATGATTTAAATAATGTCATCGAATTATTCCAGAATCATACTTATTTTTATGATATCATATATGGTCATATTTTTAGCTTCTTATTAGTTATATTTCATTTCTACTTGTTATTCGGGTGTTTATTGCTTTATTTTCGTATGTATACTTTGTCGAATAAATTCTTATTATGCTTTTTAGGTTTTGAAAACCTCATTTACAGAATGGTATTAGTGTAATATATATCATATTTATTCATTAAATTCATTTATATAATCATTATTCAATGAAGATCATGTAGAACAAGTCGCATCACATCGTGGAGACAGTATTCCGTACGTACGCACGAGCGATGATATCGTTCCCATGATCGTGGAATTGTATTTGAGAGTATGTATACTATTTCATAAATCAATATAATTTTACAATAATAATATATATTTATTCTTTACACCATTATACTTATACAAGTAAGGTGGTGGTGGAAAATAGATTACACCACGACATGTAGACGATATTCCGTATGTACGCACGCGTGGTGATTTCATTTTCCGTAGGATGGATAGATGGTGAAATAGGGTTGATTCATACTTATAATAACATATCAGTATATGATTGATACAGATGTTATTACTTCATAATGAAACAACTAATGAAGAAGAATTGGAAGAAGAAATAAAGATGAAATAATCGGTAACAGACATTACATCTTCTTTAAAGCACCTCTTTGAGACCTCCTTTTAGGGAGCTAAAATTGGTCTTTGAAGATAAACAGAACCTCTAGGATGTTTCTAGGGAATTGTAAAAGAGAATTTGGCAGGGGATGGCTGAGCATGAAGGTTCAATGTGGTGTGAGGAAGAGAGGGAGGAGGTTCCCTTTTATAAGGGAGGAGAGGGGCACCTTAGAAAAACTGAAAATATTATTTTATTATAAAGTCATATTCAGTTTTCAATATCTCAAAATAGATTTATTTCAAAGCTAATATGGAGATGGGTCGAAATACTCTCATCCAATAGAATTTAGACAAGTTTAGGGTTATTTTTTAACATTATCATTTAGATTTAACTTTAAGTTAAATAATTTTACTTTTACCCTGGCTTTTTGTTTTCTTACACTATAAGGTTAATAAACATACCATAACAAGACAAACTAACCCCAAGCTGTTTATTTTTAATATATATAACCGTATCTAAGTAATATTTCCGAACCGTAGTTTTCTAGAATAAAATAACAACTAATAATATTATATTTATTTTAAAAACTATTTTATGTGAAATTTGACACTATTTGGTAATTGATTTTTGTGAAAATCACAACAGAAATATTAGTTCAAAAAAAGTTAATTAAATCAATACTAACATGTCATATTAACACATAAAATTATTGTAATTCATAAAACGTCTCCAATTATATTTATTTGGGTATTTATAACATCAATTATGTCAATATTTCATTAATAATATAATTACCGTATCATCATTGTGTCATAAATAAATTAAATTATTTAAAGTCTAAAAATTACAAATAAAATACCATTATGTAGGAAATATTTTTATATTTCTATGGAATATTTATAGTAGAATTTATCTTATGTATTACCATATATTTAAAATGATTTACTTATTAAACCTTGATTTTAACTATTTTTTCCCTTCTTTAAATAAATTAATAATAAATGTCCTAATCTAATCCAAGTGGGCCTAAATGGTCATATTTTATTTCTAAGGTTGTTTTCGGTCAAATTACACTTATCCAATAGAATCAGGACATTTTTTAGGGTAATAATAATATCATTTATACCCTTAATTACCCTATTTACTTTTAACCGTGGTAAATAAAAGTAAGAAGTTACTATTCACCAAAAATTATTTTCATCTCATTGAACCTCATTTTACTTACTGAAATAATATGTGTCTCTCGGATATTTGAAATTCTATTCACAAAAGCAGTAAAATTATGTTTTATGTGAATTTGGACATTTTCCAAGGAGGTGGGTAAAAGACGGTGAAATGTTCAAAAAAAAATTTTATATATCAAAAAATATTATAAAATGACTCCAATGAATTGAATAGAACATATATAGGTATTATGTATCAATTTTTACCTAAAATAAACAAAAATTAAATAAATAATTATTTAAATAAAAAGTCAGTTTTTAAATAGTAACCTAGTGTTTTCACAATTCATAAAAAATTGAATGTTTTCAGAAAAATACCAAAATTTCCCCCTAGGAAAATTTCGATATTCCGAATCCAAAAATGAAGTCCATTTTTAATGATGAAATTTAAAAAATTTCAAAAAGTGGTTATTACTATTCATTATGGCTAGTTTTAATAAGACTTTAATAGCATATCGTTGTTTTGTGAAACTCGGTATTGCGTACGACGCAAGCTATCGAGGAAGGATGTGATTGTGTGTAAAGCAAGACAAGCTAGTGTTGTGTGTAGTGACTGATCCATTTGATGATTTATATAACATAAAAACAAAATATTTATCATAAAATTCTCGGGTGTTACATTCTACCCCCCTTAAAATAAATTTCTCCCTCAAAATTCGTCACTTTGTAACAAACAGATGAGGATACCTCTCTATTATCATGTCCTCAAGCTCCAATGTAGCTTCTTTTAATTGGTGGTTCCTCCATAAAACATTCACCAAGAAAGTGGTCTTGTTCTTTAGGACATTTTCACTACGATCCAGAATCTATGTCGGTTGTTCTTCATTAGAAAGATCGTTCTCCAGCGGTACAACTTCTGAGCTGAGTACATGTGATGAATCAGGTATGTACTTTCTCAGTAGAGATACATGGAACACATCGTGAACTTGAGAGAGATTCGGTGGAAGTTCCAATCGGTAAGCTACCTTCCCAACACAATCCAGTATTTCGAAAGAACCGATATACCTAGGTCTCAGCTTTCCCTTCTTTCCAAAGCTCATTACTCTCTTCCAAGGAGATATTCGTAAGAACACATTATCACCCACTTCAAACAATAGGTCTTTTCTTCTGTTGTCGGCAAAATGTTTTTGTCAACTATGAGCTGCTCTAAGGTGTTGTTGAATAGATCTGACCTTTTATTCCATCTCATCAACAAGATCAGGTCCTAATAGCTTTGTTTCCCCAACTTCATCCTAGCTAGTTGGAGTCCTTCATTTCATTCCATAGAGAGCTTAATAAGGAGCTATCTGAATACTGGAGTGAAAGCTATTATTATAAGAAAATTCCACCAAAGATAGGTGTTGATCCCAACCACCTTTGAAATCCATAGAGAAAGCTCTCAACATGTCTTCTAGAGTTTGAATTTTCCTCTCAGACTGACCGTGTGTCTGAGGATGGTAAGTAGTGTTGAAACTCAGCTCGGTATCTAGAGCATGCTGAAGTCTTCGCCAGAATTTTGAGGTAAACCTCGGATACCGATCATATATAATGGAAAGTCGTACTCCATGAAATCTTACCATTTTTTATATATATCCTAGCAATCTAATCACAAGAAAAATATTCTCTAATAGCAATGAAGTGTACCGACTTCTTAAGACGATCAACTATAACCCAGATAGCATTATTTCCTTGTGATGTTTTAGGAAATCCTGTGAAAAAGTCTATAGCGATGTTTTCCCATTCCCATTCTGTTATGGGTAATGGTTGTAAAATCCCCTTATACTTTTGTCTCTCAGCTTTAAATTGCTGACAAACCAAGCATCGAGAGACATAGTTAGCAACATCTCTTTTCATGCCATCCCACCAGAAGTACTCTTTTAGGTCCCTATACATCTTCGTGCATCCAGGATGAATAGATAATGAAGAACAATGAGCCTCATCCAGCATCTCCTTCTTTAATTTGGGGATGGGAGGAACACACACCTGATTCATGAACTTTATTATCCCATCACAATCAAGGATGAATTCTGGAACATTTTTCACCTTCTTTTGTAACTCTACATCTTCTTTATGTGCCTTTTTAATATTTACATGTATAGATGGTGGAACATTCATTTGAGAAAGATACCATTTTTTCCATTTCATTATAATTCCAAGATCCATCCTTTTTAAATCCATAAATATTTGATCTTTTGTGATCCTCATCATGGATAAGATATCATGGTATTGTCGACTTAATGCATCTGCCACCTTGTTTTCCTTCCCAGGGTGGTAATGAATTGAGTAGTTGTAATCCTTAATCAGCTCCAACCATCTTCTTTGGCGCATATTCACCCCCTTTTGTGTGAAAATATACTCTAAAATTTTATGATCAGTATAAATATCACACCTTTCTCCATAATGATAATGCCTCCAAATCTTTAATCCAAAGATTACCGAAACTTACTCCAAATCATGAGTTGGGTAATTATGCTCATGGATTTTCAACTGTCGTGAGGTATAAGCTATCACCATATCATTTTGCATGAGAACACACCCCAATCCCTTCTTGGATGCATCACTGTAGATCACAAACCTTTCTCCACTACAAGGAAGTGTTAGCATAAGTGCACTGGATAACCTTCTTTTCATCGCCTTGAATTTCTATTCACATTCCTCTGTCAACATGAACTTAACTCCTTTTTTAGTCAACCTTGTGGGTGGATTAGATAATAATGAAAAATCTTTCACAAAAAATTGATAATATCCAGCCAAACCAAGAAAACTTCTGATCTCAGTTACTATTTTTGGTCTCGACCATCTTTCGATAACCTCTTTTTTAGCTCGATCAACAGATATCCCCTCTTTTGAAATTATGTGACCCAAAAATGCATCTTTTTGAAGCCTAAATTCACCCTTGGTAAATTTGGAATAAAGCTTCTCCTTTCTAAGGGTCTTCAATATAATTCTCAATTGATCTTCATGTTCTTCCTTTCTCTTTGAATATACAAGAATATTGTCTACAAATACTACCACAAACTAATGAAGATATTCTCTAAAGACTCTATTCATCAGATCCTGGAAGATAGAAGGGGCATTAGTAAGACCAAATGGAATCACTATAAATTCATAGTGTCCATACCCTATACAGAAAGTCATCTTTGGTATATCCTCCCTTTTGACCCTTAATTGATGATACCCTGAATGAAGATCAATCTTATAAAATAAATGAGCTCCATGTAGTTTTTCAAATAAGTCATCAATGTGCGGGAGAGGATATTAGTTCTTGATAGTGATCTTGTTAAGTTCTCGATAATCAATACAGAGTCTCAGTGATCCATCTTTCATCTTAACATACAGAACTGGTGCTCCCCAAGGTGACGCACTAGGGCATATGAATCCTTTATCAAGATTCTCTTGTAGTTTCTTCATCATTTCATGCATCTCAATTGGGGCCATTCAATATGTTTTCTTTGAAATAGGCAAATCACTCGGTACGGGTTCTATTGAAAACTCAACTTCAAGATTTGGTGGAAGACCCAGCAATTCCTTCGGAAAGTCATCATCAAACTCCCGTACAATGGAAATATTCATAATAGTGAGTTTCTCACCAACCATTTGAGATAAATAACCTTTATTTAGTGGAATTAAGACCCATATGATGGAAAGAAGTTTCCACTAGAAGGTTATGTTCATCCTTGCATCGATAGACAATCATATATTGATCTGGAATATGAAATGTGACTTCCCTTAATTGGAAATTGATATGAGCTCCATATAGAGAAATACAATCCATCCCAAGTGTCACATCAAATTCCAATATAGGAAGGATTACAAGATTTGCAGGAAGCACTCTCCCACATACTTAAATCGGAGAAGAATTATAAACTTTTGAGGCTACTGTTGTGCCATTAGGGGTTGTCACAACTAACTCAAAATATAATTTTTAAGATAATATGGTGATACCCTTAGAAAATTCTTCAGAAATAAAGTAGTGGGTGGATCCAGAATCAAATTAAACATTTGCTAATTTATAGTGGATGGTAAGTGTACCTTTCACCACTTTGTTATCGTACTCCACATCACTGATAGAAATTGCATGTGACTTTCCTTTTTCTTTAGCCTTAAGAGTTTGTTGACGTCGGGCATCATCAAAAACCCTTGGATTAGGCATTGATTGGTATAATGCCCCATTTCCTTGAACTTGTATCATTGATGTGTAGGAGGTTCACTCTGTGTAGAATTTTCATTGTTTGCATCACTAGACATCTTCTTCCCATCATTGCGGAATTCAAATGCCCGATGACATTATTTTCCACATTTCAATCATTTACTTGTCCTTTTATGACAACTCCCTCCATGTTTCTTTCCACACTTTGAGCATAAGGGAAAACACATCTTCTTTTCAGTGTGCTCTTTAGATTTTCCTTTGAATTCGATTTTCTTCTTCTTATCAAACCCATATGATTGATGGGTTACTTTAATTTCCATCTCAACTTTGAGAGCACATTGGACGATTTCCTCATAGCTATTAAAGTCTCTTATGGGTAATGCCCTTCGAAGACGTTGTTTTAAGACACTAAATAATCGATCGATCTTCCTCTGAGGTTGGATAATAATACCAGAAGTGTACCTTGTAGGTCATGAAAAATTTGCTTCATTGGTACCAACATATTTATCATCCTTTTGCTTTAGTTCAAGAAACTCCTTCTCCATCATTGTTCGAAGAATATGAGGGAAGTACTTATTAAAAAATAAGTTCTTGAACTTGTCCCATTCCATAGACTCAATTTCATCTCTTGGCCTCATATTCTTGATAAGATTCCACCATTGATAAGCATTTCATTCCAAATGATACACTGCTAAGATGAATTTATCATCTTCAGAACATTGAAGAACTGAAAATATCTTCTCAGTAGTACTAATCTATTGTTCAGCAACTAATGGATCAGTAGACCCGCTGAATGAAGGTGGACGCTGCCTCATGGAGGATTCAACAGAATTTTTCTCCTTCCTTTGATCTTTTGGATGTCTGGAATGATTCATAGATTGAAAAAGTTGTGTGATCATGGAAACAAGATTTTTCATTCCAAATCCCATAACATTTGGTTGCTCAGGGGGACAATCATTTCATTGCCCGTCGCATTCCGCATTAATACGGTTCCTTTGGGTTCCAACCATTGACTAAAACCAAGAAGAATAGTGTGAGAAAAAATAATTATAATAGGAAAAACACACAATCATGAATAAAATGTCACACTTAAGGTCTTATCATAGGTTTTTCATGGCCATTTTTTAAAACAATAAGATCGTGTTGTATGCTTAGACTTTTCCTTAGAGTTTTTACTATGGTTTTCACATCCTAGTTTCCAAAGTTTGAAAATACCTTTCCTCTGATACCAACTATAATGACCCATACTTTAAATACATTATTAATACTTCAAAATTGATGTAAACTTATTAAAACATATAACAAAACCATGAATGGACCGTATAGGTATAGTGTCTTTAGAAACTGGGAAACATAAACAACTGGTTCATAAATCATCTACGTTGTCTCCCATTTATTTCATCATATCTAGAGTTCCTTTTTGGAATATCCTACTAAATATCCTTCTTCCTGAACTGGGGAAAAGAAAAAATACAAAAGGGTGAGCTCAAATACCTATTAAGGGTAAACAAAATAAATATCAAACATATCATATTCATAAGAACATAACATTTTGAAAATCTTATCCTGCAAAAGAGATCATAACATGGGATAAATCATAGAAGTGAAATGTAATCCCAATAATCATAACATAAAACTTGAAGCTTTGTGGAATACACACATAATCATAGAAAATCATTTCTTAGTAGTCAATACTCAGTTCCAAGACTATCTTAGCGGACAAAGTCTATTTCTGAACCGAGTTCACTCCTTGTTTCAGTCCTGTTTCACTGAACCGGTTTAACCTGCCATTCCAGCCATGTATATCTCATAAGATATAAATCTTTACACAATGCATTTGAGGGAGATATAGGTCCCACCCATCTCATAATCATACTATTCTTATGTGTGCCACAAAATCATAAATCATACATCATAGCATTACCCATGTAATAAAAATGGAATTTTTAAACATCATGCCATCATAACATAATCCATATAAGATAAAAGATAATCATAAAATTAATTCCATCATAACATAATCAAATCAATCTAAAAATAGGTATATAAACAAAACCATATGTTATCTTAGATGAAAAATAATTTTGATAAAACGCTTGAACTCCATTCATGAGGAAAATATCCTTTCTACTTCAAAAACCTTTTCCTTTCTTAAAACGTCATATAAGTTTGATCTGAAAGAATTTGATTATAAATAATCTTGAAAACTTGTAAAGGAAGCTTCATGGAAATAATGTTATAAAAATCTATTCATTCCGTATAAGTTAAAAAAACATTCTCCCTGTACTTTGGACGGAAAAGTCAAAAAGTACCTCGTACGAAAAACGACAAAAGATTCCTTTCATATCTTTTACTAAAAACTAAACAAAGGGTAAAATTGGATTTAAACAACTGTAGTTGGATGGAAATTATATTAAATATTGAGGAAACATGGATGTGGATGATAAATATTCCCCAGTAAATTCTGAAGTATAAACAATTTCAGATAAAAATGAGATTGTGAGATTTTCTGTTACCTTAGGTCCGATTTGCTTCGTAAGTTTCTGAACCTCCTGTATAATGATTTAAATAATGTCATTGACTTATTATATAATCTTAATTATTTTTATTATATCATATATGGTAATATTATTAGCTTCTTATTAGTAATATTTCATTGCTACTTGTTATTCGGGTGTTTATTGCTTTACGTGCGTATGTATGTTTTGTCGAATAAATTCTTATTAATCTTTTTAGGTTATAAAAAATTCATTTCTAGAATTGTATTAGTATAATATAAATCATATTTATTAATTAAATTAATTTATATAATCATTATGCAATGAAGATCATGTTGAACAAGTCGAATCACATCATGGAGACGGTATTCCGTACGTACGCACGAGCGATGATATCGTTCCCATGATCATGGAATTGTATTAGAGTGTATGTATACTATTTCAGAATCAAAATCACTTTACAATAATCATATATATTTATTCTTTACACCATTATACTCATCCATGTAAGGTGGTTGTGTAAAATAGATTACACCGCGGCGTGGAGAATGTATTCCGTACGTACGCATGTGTGGTGATTTCATTTTCCATAGGATGGATAGATGGTGAAAGAGGGTTGTTTCATACATATAATAACATATCAGTATATGAGTGATACAGATGTTATTACTTCATAATGAAACAGCTACTAAAGAAGAAGTGGAAGAAGAAATAAAGTTGAAAGAATCGGTAATGGACATTACCTCTTCTTTGAATCACCTCTTTGAGACCTCCTTTTAGGGCACTATAATTGGTCATTGAAGAATACCAGGACCTCTAGGATGATTCTATGGAAGTGTAGAAGAGAATTTGGCAGGGGTTGGCTGAGATTGAAGGCACAAAGTGGTGTGAGGAATAGAGGGAGGAGGTGCCTTTTTATAAGGGAGGGGAGGGGAACCTTAGGGAAAACTAAATATATTATTTAATTATAAATTCATATTCGGTTTTTAATAGCTCAAAATAGATTTATTTTAAAGCTACAATTGGGATGGTTCTAAATCCTCTCATACAATAAAATTTAGGCAAGTTTAGGGTTCTATTTTAACCTTATCATTTAGATTAAACTTTAAGTTAAATAATTTTACTTTTACCGTGTCTTTTTGTTTTCTTATACTATAAGGTTAATAAACTTACCATAACAAGACAAACGAACCCCATGTTTTTTATTATTAATATATATGACGTTATATAAGTAATTTTTCTGATCCTTAGTTTTTTAGCAATTAAATAACAATTAATAATATAATATTTCTTTTCAAAACTATTTTATGTCAATTTTGACACTATTTGGTAATTGATTTTTGTGAAAATTATAACAGAAAGATTAGTTCAAGAAAAAGTTAATTAAATCAATACTAACATGTCATATTTACTTATAAAATTACTGTAATTAATTAAATGTCGCAAATTACATTTATATGGGTATTTATAACATCAATTATGTCAATATTTCATTAATAATATAATTATTGCATCATCATTGTGACATAAATAAATTACATTATTTAAGACTAAAAATTTAAAATAAAAAACCATTATGTAGGAAATAGTTTTATCTTTCTATGTAATATTTATAGTTGAATTTATCTTATGTATAATTCCATATTTAGAATGATTTACTTATTAATATTTGATTTTAACTTTTCTAACCCTTCTTTAAATAAATTAATAATAAATGTCCTAATGTAATCCAAGTGGGCCAAAAATGGTCATATTTTATTTCTAAGGTTGTATTTGGTCGAATTAAACTTATCTGATAGAATTAGGACATGTGTTAGGGTAATAATTATAATATCATTTTTACCCTTAATTACACTATTTACTTTTAACCGTGGTAAATAAAAGTAAAAAGTTACTATTCACCAAAAATTATTTTCATCTCATTGAACCACATTTTACTTATTGACATCAGCTGTGTCTCTCAGTTTTTTGAAATTCCAATCACAAAAGTGGTAAAATTATGTTTTATGTGAATTTGGAAATTCTCCTAGAAGGTGGGTAAAAGACGGTGAAAAGTTCAATAAAATTTTTATATATCTAAAATTACTATAAAATTACTCCAATGAATTGAATTTAACTTATATAGTTATTATGTATCAATTTTGACCTAAAATAAAAAAAAATAAAATGAATAATTATTAAAAAAGTTAGTTTTTAAATAGTAACCTAGTGTTTTCACTATTCATCAAAAATTGAATGTTTTTAGAAAAATAGAAAAATTTCACCCTAGGCTAATTTTGATATTCTGAATCCAAAAATGAATTCCATTTTGAAGGATGAAATTTAAAAAATTTCAAAAAGTGGTTATTACTATTCATAACGGCTAGTTTTAATAAGACTTTAATAGCATATCGTTTTTTTGTGAAACTCGGTATTGCCTACGACGCAAGCTATCGCGGAAGGTTGCGATTGCGTGAAAAGAAAGCCAAGATAGTGTTGTGTGTAGTGATTAATCACTTTGATTATTTATATAACATAAAAAGAAAATATTTTTCATAAATGTCTCGGGTGTTACATTCTACCCCCCTTAAAATGAATTTCACCCTCAAAATTTGTCACTTTGTAATAAACAGATGAGGATACCTCTCCTTTATCATGTCCTCAAGCTCCCATGTAGCTTCTTAAAATTGGTGGTTCCTCCATAAAACATTCACCAAGAGAGTGGTTTTGTTCCATAGGACTTTTTCGCAACGATCCAGAATCTCTATCAGCTGTTCTTCATAAGAAAGAACTTGCTCCAGCGGTAAAACTTCTGGGCTGAGTACTTGTGAAGGATCAGGTATGTTCTTTCTCAGGAGAGATACATGGAACACATCGTGATCTTGAGAGAGATTCAGTGGAAGCACCAATCGGTAAGCTACCTTCCCAACACAATCCAGTATTCCGAAAGGACCGACATACCTAGGGCTCAACTTTCCCTTCTTTCCAAAGCTCATTACTCTCTTCCAAGGAGATATTCGTAAGAACATGTTATCACCCACTTCAAACTCTAGGTCTTTTCATCGGTTGTCGGCATAACTTTTTTGTCGACTATAAGCAGCTTTATTTTGTTGTTGAATAGATTTGACCTTTTCTGCGATCTCATCATCATGATCAGGTCCTAGTAGCTTTCTTCCCCCAACTTCATCCTAGAAAGATGGTGTCCTATATTTCTTTCCATAGAGAGCTTAATAAGGAGCCATATAAATACTGGAGTGAAAGCTATTATTATAAGAAAATTCCACCAATGATAGGTGTTGATCCCAACCACGTTTGAAATCTATAGATCAAGCTCTCAACATGTCTTCTAGAGTTTTAATTGTCCTCTCAGACTGACCGTCTATCTGAGGATGGTAAGAGGTGCTGAAACTCAACTCTGTATCTAGAGCATGATGAAGACTTCGCCAGAATTTCGAGGTAAACCTCGTATCCCGAACAGATATAATGGAAAGTGGTACTCCATGCAATCATACCACTTCTTTTACATATATACTGGCAAGCTGATCTACAGAAAAATCATCTCTAATAGCAATGAAGTGTGCCGACTTCATAAGATAATCATCTATAACCCAGATAGCATTATTGCCTTTGGATGTTTTAGGAAGTCCAGTGAAAAAGTCCATAGTGATGTTTTCCCATTTCCATTCTGGTGTGGGTAATGGTTGTAAAATCCCCTTATACTTTTGTCTCTCAGCTCTAAATTGCTAACAAACCAAGCATCGAGAGACATATTCAGCAACATATCTTTTCATGCCATCCCACCAGAAGTACTCTTTCAGGTCCCTATACATCTTCTTGCATCCAGGATGAATAGAGAATGAAGAACTATGAGCCTCATCCAGCTGCTCCTTCTTTAATTCGGGGATGGGAGGAACACAAACCCGATTCCTGAACATTATTATCCCATCACAATAAAGGTTGAATTCAGGAACATTTGTCACCATCTTTTTTAACTCTACATCTTCTTTCTGTGCCTTTATAATCTTTACATGTATAGATGGTTTAACATTCATTTAAGAAGGATATGAATTTTCCCCTTTCATTATAATTCCAAGATTTATCCTTTGTAAATCCATAAATATTGGATCTTTTGTGATCCTCATCATGGATAATCTAGCATGGTCTTGTCGACTTAATGCATCAGCCACCTTGTTTGCTTTCCCAGGGTTGTAATGAATTGAGCAGTCTTAATCCTTAATCAGCTCCAACCATCTTCTTTGGCACATATTCAAATCCTTTTGTGTGAAAATATACTCTAAACTTTTATAATCAGTATAAATATCACACCTTTCTCCATAAAGATAATTCCTCCAAATCATTAATGCAAAGATTACCGCAGCTAACTCTAAATCATGAGTTGGGTAATTTTTCTCATGGATTTTCATCTGTCGTGAGGCATAAACTTTCACCATATAATTTTTCATGAGAACACACCTCAATCCCTTCTTGGATGCATCACTGTAGATCACAAACCTTTCTCCACTACAAGGAAGTGTGAGCACATGTGCACTGGATAACCTTCTTTTCAACTCCTTGAGATTCTCTTCACATTCCACCATTCACAGGAACCTAACTCCTTTTTGAGTCAACCTGGTGAGTAAATTAGATAATCGTGAAAAATCATTCACAAAATTTCGATAATATCCAGCCAAACCGAGAAAACATCAGATCTCAGTTACTGTTTTTTGTCTCGACCATCTTACGATAACCTCTGTTTTTGCTGGATCCACAGATATCCCCCCTTTTGAAATTATGTGACCCAAAAATGCAACTTTTAGAAGCCAAAATTCACACATGGTAAATTTGGCATAAAGCTTCTCCTTTCTCAGGGTCTTAAATGTAATTCTCAAGTGATCTTCATGTTCTTCCTTGCTCATTGAATAGACAAGATTAATGTCTATAAAGACTACCACAATCTAAAAAAGATATACTCTAAAGACTCTATTCATCAGATCCATTAAGATAGCATGGGCATTAGTAAGACCAACAGGAATCACTATAAATTCATAGTGTCCATACCTTATATAGAAATTTTTCTTAGGTATATCCTCTCTTTTTTCCCTTAATCGATGATACCTTGAACGAAGATAAATCTTAGAAAAGTAATACGCTCCACGTAGTTGGTCAAATAAGTCATCAATGCGCAGGAGAGGATATTTGTTCTTGATAGTGATATTGTTATGTTCTCGATAATCAATACGGGGTCACATTGAGCCATCATTCTTCTTAACAAACAGAACTGGTGCTCCCCAAGGTGACACACTAGGGTGTATGAATCCTTTATTAAGATTCTCTTGGAGTTTCTTTGTCAATTCCTGCAACTCAATTGGGGCCATTCTATAAGGTGTCTTTGAAATAGGAAAAGCAGCTGATACGAGTTCTATTGAAAACTCAACTTCATGATTTAGTGGAAGTCCCAACAATTCCTTCAGAAATACATCATCGAACTCCGTATAATGGGAATATTCTTAATCGTGAGTTTCTCACCAACCATTTGAGATAAATAACCTTCATTTAGTGGAATTAAGACCCATATGATGGAAGAAATTTCCAATGGACGGTTATGATCATACTTGTATCGATAGACAATCACATATTGATCTAGAATATGAAATGTGAATTCCCTTATTTGGAAATTGATATAAGATCCATATAGAGAAATCCAATCCATGCCAAGAATCACATGAAATTACACTATAGGAAGGATCACAAGATTTGCAAGAAGCACTTTCCCACAAACTTCAATCGGAGAAGAATTATAAACTTTTGATGCAACTGTTGTGCCATTAGGGGTTGTCACAGATAACTCAACATATAATTGTTGAGGTAATACGATGATACCCTTAGAAAAAGCTTCATAAATAATAGAGTGGGTGGATCCAGAATCAAATAAATCATTTTCTACTTTAGAGTGGATGGTATGTGTACCTTTCACCACTTCGTTATCGTACTCCACTTCGTTGATAGAAATTGTATGTGACATTACATTGTCTTTATCCTTAAGAGTTTGTTGAAATCATTCATCATGAACAACCCTTGGATTAGGGAATTGATTGGAATAATTCCCCATTTTATTGCACTTGTAACAATTAAGTGTAGGAGGTGCATTCTGTGTAGCCTTTTCTTTTTTTTAATCACTAGACATCTTCATCCCATAATTGTGGCATTCAAATTCCCGATGACCTTCTTTTCCACATTGGAAACATTTACTGGTCCCTTTAAGCCAACTCCCTCCATGTTTCTTTCCACACTTTGAGAATAAGGGAAAACTCATCATCTTTTCAGTGTGCTCTTTAGATTTCCCTCTGAATTCCATTTTACTCTTCTTATCAAACCCATATGACTGATGGGTTACTTTAATCTCTATCTCAACTTTGAGAGCACATTGAATGATTTCATCATATCTATTAATGTCCCTTATGGCTAATGCCCTTAGAAGACTTGGTTTCAAGCCACTAAAGAATCGATCGATCTTACTCTCAAGTTGGATAATAATTCTAGAAGCGTACCTTGCAAGTATTGTAAAATTTTCTTCGTAAGTACCAACAGATTCATCATCCTTTTGCTTTAGTTCAAGAAACTCCTTCTCCATCTTTGTTTGAAGAATACGACGGATGTACTTTTTGAAAAATAAGTTCTTGAACTCGTCCGATTCCATGGACTCAATTTCATCTCTTGGCCTCGTATTCTTGATAATATTCCACCACTGATCATCATCTCCTTCCAAACGATACACTACTAAGATGAATTTATCATGTTCATAACATTGAAGAACTGAAAATATCATTTCAGTAGTACTAATCCATTTTTCAGCAACTAATGGATTAGTAGACCCGCTGAATGAAGGAGGACGCTGCCTCATGAAGGATTCAACAGAATGTTGCTCCTTCTTTTGATCATTTGGAAGTCTTGAATGATTCTGAGCTTGAGAAAGTTGTGTGAGCATGGCTATAATATTTTCCATTCCATCTCCCATAATGTTTGGTTTCTCAGGGGGGAAATCATTGCATTTCCCGTCACATTCCGCATTAACACGGTTCCTTCGGGTTCCAGCCATTGACTAAAACAAAGAAGAATAGTGTGAGCAACAGTAATTATAATTGAAAAAACACATAATCAAGAATAAAATTTCACACTTAAGGCCTTATCATAGGTTGTTCATGGCCATTTTTTAAAACACTAAGATCGTTTTCTATTCTTAGACTTATCCTTAGGGTTTTTACTAAGGATTTCATATCCTAGTTTCCAAAGGTTGACTATACCATTCCTCTGATACCAACTATAATGAACCATACTTACACACATTATTAATAATTCAAAACTGAAGTACAGTTATTACAACATATAACAAAACCATTAATGGACCGTATAAGTATAGTGTCTTTAGGAATTTGGAAACAAAAACAACTGGTTCATAAATAATCTATGTTGTCTCCCATTTATTTCATCATATCTAGAGTTCCTTTTTGGCATATCCTGCTTAATATCCTTCTTTCTGACCTATGGAAAAGAAAACATACAAAAGGGTGAGCTCAAATTCTCAATAAGGGTAAACAAAATAAATATCAAACATATCATATTCATAAGAACATAACATTTTGAAAATCTTATACTGCAAAAGAGATCATAACATGGGATAAATCATAGAAGTGAAATATAATCCCGATAATCATAACATAAAACATGAATCATTGTGGAATACACGAATAATCATATAAAATCATTTCTTATTAGTCAGGACTCATTGCCAAGACTATCTTAGCGGACAAAGTCTATTTCTGAACCGACTTCACTCCTCATTTCAGTCCGGTTTCACTAAACCGGTTTAACCTGCTGTTCCAGCCATGTCCATATCATGAGATATAAATCATTACCCAATGCATTGGATGGAGATATAAGTCCCACTAATCTTATAATGATAGCATCCTTATGTGTTCCACAAAATCATAAATCGCACAACATAGCATAACCCATGTAATAAAAATGGGATTCTTAAACATCCTGCCATCATAATATAATCCATATAAGATAAAAGGACATCATAAAATTAATTACATCATAACATAATCAAATAAATATAAAAATAGCTATATAAACAGAACCCTATTTTATCATAGATGTAAAATAATTTTGATAAAACGCTTAATCTCCATTCTGGAGGAAAATATCCTTTCTCCTTCAAAAACCATTTCCTTTCCTAAAACATCATATAATTTGATCTAAAATAAGTTGATTAAAAATAAACATGAATAATTGTAAAAGCAGCTTCATGGAAATAATTTTCTAAAAATCTATTCATTCTGTATAATTTAAAAAAACATTCCTCCCGTACTTTGGAAGGAAAAGTCAAAAAGTACCTCGTATGAAAAACGACAAAAGATTCCTTTCATATCATTTACTAAACACTCACCGAAGGGATAAATTGGATTTAAAAAATTGCAGATGGATGGAAATAATATTACATATTGAGGAAACAAGGATGTGGATGATAAATATTCCCCAGTAAATTCTGAAGTATAAACAATCTCGGAAAAAAATAAGATTGTGAGATTTTCCATTACCTTAGGTCTGATTTGCTTCAAAAGTGTCTAAACCTCCTGTGAAATGATTTAAATAATATCATTGACTTATTCCAGAATCATACTTATTTTTATGATAACATATATGGACATATTCTTAGCTTCTTATTAGTAATATTTCATTGCTACTTGTTATTCGAGTGTTTATTGCTTTATGTTCGTATGTGTGTTTTGTCGAATAAATTCTTATTACTATTTTTAGATGATATACACCTCATTTCTAGAATGGTATTAGTTTAATATATATCATATTTATTCATTAAATTGATTTATATAATCATTATGCAATGAAGATCATGTAGAACGAGTCACATCACATCGTGGAGACGGTATTTTGTACGTACGCACGAGCGATGATATCATTCCCATGATCATGGAATTGTATTGGAGTGTATGTATACTATTTCAGAATCAATATAACTTTAAAATAATCATATATATTTATTCTTTACACCATTATACTCATCCATGTAAGGTGGTGGTGGAAAATAGATTACACCACATCGTGGAGACAGTATTCCGTACGTACTCACGTGCGGTGATTTCATTTTCCATAGGATGGATAGATGGGGAAATATGGTTGTTTCATAATTATAATAACATATCATTATATTAGTGATACTTATATTATTACTTCATAATGAAACAACTAATGAAGAATAAGTTTAAGAAGAAATAAAGTTGAAAGAATCGGTAACAGACATTACCTCTTCTTTGAAGCACCTCTTTGAGACCTCCTTTTAGGGCACTAAAATTGGCCTTTGAAGAAGACCAGGACCTCTAGGATGTTTCTAGGGAAGTTTAAAAGAGAATTTGGTAGGGGTTTACTGAGCTTGAATGCTCAATGTGGTGTGAGGAAGAGAGGGAGGAGGTGCCCTTTTATAATGGAGGAGAGGGGAAACTTAGGAAAAAATAAAAATATTATTTTATTATAAAGTAATATTTGGTTTTTAATAGCTCCAAATTAATTTATTTATAAGATAAGGCGGGGATGGGTAGAAATAATCTCATTCAATATAATTTATACATATTTAGGGTTCTATTTTAACCTTATCATTTAGATTTAACTTTAAGTTAAATAATTTTACTTTTATCGTGTCTTTTTGTTTTCTTACACTAAAAGGTTAATACATTTACCATAACAAGTCAAAAGAACCCCAAGTTTTTTATTATTAATATCTATAACATTATCTAAGTCATTTGTCTGATCCTTATATTTTTTGGAATAAAATAACAATTAATAATATAATATTTGTTTTAAAAACTATTTTATGTCAATTTTGACACTATTTGGTAATTGATTTTTGTGAAACTCATAACAGAAATATTAGTTCAAAAAAAGTTAATTAAATCAATTATAACATGTCATATAAACATATAAAATTATTGGAATTCATAAAATGTCTCAAATTACATTTATTTGGGTATTTATAACATCAATTATGTCAATATTTCATTAATAACATAATTATTACATCATCATTGTGACAAAAATAAATTACATTATTTAAGACTAAAAATTTAAAATACAATACCATTATGTATGAAATAGTTTTATCTTTCTATGTAATATTTATAGTCGAATTTATCTTATGTATAACTCCATATTTAAAATGATTTACTTATTAAAATTTGATTTTAACTATTTTAACCCTTCTTTAAATAAATTAATAATAAATGACCTAATCTAATCCAAGTGGGCCAAAAATGGTCATATTTTATTTATAAGGTTGTTTTTGGTCGAATTAAACTTATCCAATAGAATTATGACATGTGTTAGGGTAATAATTATATCATTTTTACCCTTAATTACACTATTTACTTTTAATCGTGGTAAATAAAAGTAAAAGGTTACTATTCACCAAAAAATATTTTCATCTCATTGAACCACATTTTACTTACTGATATCAGCCATGTCTCTCGGAAATTTGAAATTCCATTCACAAAAGCGGTAAAATTATGTTTTATGTGAATTTGGAAATTCTCCTAGGAGGTGGGTAAAAGACGGTGAAAAGTTCAATAAAATTTTTATATATCTTAAATTATTATGAAATGACTCAAATGAAATGCATTGAACTTATATAGTTATTATGTATCAATTTTTACATAAAAAAAATGAAATAAATAATTATTAAAAAAAAGTCGGTTTTTAAATAGTAACCTAGTGTTTTCACTATTTATCAAAAATTGAATGTTTTTAGAAAAATACCAAAATTTCACCCTAGGCTAATTTTGATATTCCGAATCCAAAAATGAAGTCCTTTTTGAAAGATTAAATTTAAAAAATTTCAAAAAGTGGTTATTACTATTCATAACAGCTAGTTTTAATAAGAATTTAATAGCATATCGTTTTTTAGGGAACCTCGGTATTGCGTACGACGCAAGCTATCGCGGAAGGTTGCGATTGCGTGAAAAGAAATACAAGATAGTGTTGTGTGTAGTGATTAATCCCTTTGATTATTTATATAACATAAAAAGAAAATATTTTTCATAAATGTCTCGGGTGTTACATTCTACCCCCCTTAAAATGAATTTCACCCTCAAAATTCGTCACTTTGTAACAAACAGATGAGGATACCTCTCCTTTATCATGTCCTCAAGCTCTCATGTAGCTTCTTCAAATTGGTGGTTCCTCCAAAAAACATTCACCAAGAGAGTGGTCTTGTTCCATAGGACTTTTTTCTACGATCCATAATCTCGATCGGCTGTTCTTCATAAGAAAGATCTTGCTCCAGCGGTACAACTTCTGGGCTGAGTACTTCTGAAGGATCAGGCATGTTCTTTCTCATGAGAGATACATGGAGCACATCGTGATCTTGAGAGAGATTCGGTGGAAGCACCAATCGTTAATCTACCTTCCCAACACAATCCAGTATTTCGAAACGACCGATATACCTAGGGATCAACTTTCCTATCTTTCTAAAGCTCATTACTCTCTTCCAAGGAGATATTCGTAAGAACACTTTATCACCCACTTCAAACTCTAGGTCTTTTCTTCGGTTGTCGGCATAACCTTTTTGTCGAATATGAGCAGCTTTATTTTGTTGTTGAATAGATTTGAGCTTTTCTGCCATCTCATCATCAAGATCAGGTCCTAATAGCTTTCTTTCCCCAACTTCATCCCAGAAAGATGGAGTCCTATATTTCTTTCCATAGAGATCATAATAAGAAGCCATATAAATAATGGATTAAAAGCTATTTTTATAAGAAAATTCCACCAAAGATAGGTGTTGATCCCAACCACATTTGAAATCCATAGATCAAGATCTCAACATGTCTTCTAGAGTTTGAATTGACCTCTCAGAGTGACCATCTGTCTGAGGATGGTAAGAAGTGCTGAAACTCAACTCTGTATCTAGAGCATGCTGAAGACTTCTCAAGAATTTCGAGGTAAACCTCGTATCCCGATCAGATATAATGGAAAGTGGTACTCCATGAAATCTTACCACTTCTTTTACATATATCCTGGCAAGCAGATCAAGAGAAAAATCTTCTCTAATAGCAATGAAGTGTGCCGAATTCATAATATGATCAACTATAACCCAGATTGCATTATTTCCTTTGTATGTTTTAGGAAGTCCAGTGAAAAATTCCATCGTGATGTTTTCCCATTTCTATTCTGGTATGGCTAATGGTTGTAACATCCCCTTATACTTTTGTATCTCAGCTTTAAATTTCTAACAAACCAAGCATTGATAGACATATTCAGCAACATATCTTTTCATGTCATCCCACCAGAAGTACTCTTTCAGGTCCCTATACATCTTCGTGCTTCCGGGATGAATAGAGAATGATGAACTATGAGCCTCATCCAGCTGCTCCTTCTTTAATTCGGGGATGGGTGGAACACAATCCTAATTCATGAACTTTATTATCCCATGACAATCAAGGTTGAATTCAGGAACATTTATCACCTTATTTTTTAGCTCTACATCTTCTTTCTGTTCCTTTTTAATCTTTACATGTATAGATGGTTGAACATTCATTTGAGAAAGATACGAATTTTCGCCTTTCATTATAATTCCAAGATTTATCCTTTGTAAGTCCATAAATATTGGATCTTTTGTGATCCTCATCATGGATAAGCTAGCATGGTCTTGTTGACTTAATTCATCAGCCACCATGTTTGCTTTCCCAGGGTTGTAATGAATTGAGCAGTGTTAATCCTTAATCAGCTCCAACCATCTTCTTTGGCGCATATTCAAATCCTTTTATGTGAAAATATACTCTAAACTTTTATAATCAATATAAATATCACACCTTTCTCCATAAGGATAATTCCTCCAAATCTTTAATGCAAAGATTACCGCAGATAACTCTAAATCATGAGTTGGGTAATTTCTCTCATGGATTTTCAACTTTCATGAGGCATAAACTTTCACCATATAATTTTGCATGAGAACACACCCCAATCCCTTCTTGGATGCATCACTGTAGATCACAAAGCATTCTCCACTACAAAGAAGTGTGAGCACATGTGCACTAGATAACCTTCTTTTCAACTCCTTGAAATTCTCTTCACATTCCTCCATTCAGACAAACTTAACTCCTTTTTGAGTCAGCCTGGTGAGTAGATTAGATAATCGTGAAAAATCATTCACAAAATGTCGATAATATCTAGCCAAACCAAGAAAACGTTAGATCTCAGTTACTATTTTTGGTCTCGACCATCTTACAATAACCTCTGTTTTTGCTGGATCCACAGATATCCCCTCTTTTGAGATTATGTGACCCAAAAATGCAACTTTTAGAAGCCAAAATTCACACATGGTAAATTTGGCATAAAACTTCTCCTTTCTCAGAGTCTTCAATGTAATTATCAAGTGATCTTCATGTTCTTCCTTTCTCATTTAATAGACAAGAATAATTTCTATAAAAACTACCACAATCTAAACAAGATAGACTCTAAAGACTCTATTCATAAGATCCATTAAGATAGCAAGGGCATTAGTAAGACAAATGGAATCACTATAAATTCATAGTGTCCATACCTTATATGGAAATTCTTCTTTGGTATATCCTCTCTTTTTTCCCTTAATCGATAATACCTTGAACGAAGATCAATTTTAGAAAATTAATAAGCTCCACGTAGTTGGTCAAATAAGTCATCAATGCGTGGGAGATGATATTTGTTCTTGATAGTGATCTTGTTATGTTCTCGATAATCAATACGGGGTCTCATTGAGCCATCTTTCTTCTTAACAAACAGAACTGGTGCTCCCCAAGGTGACACACTAGGGTGTATGAATCCTTTATCAAGATTCTCTTGGAGTTTCTTCATCAATTCCTGCAACTCAATTGGGGCCATTCTATAAGGTGTCTTTGAAATAGGCAAAGCACCTGATACGAGTTCTATTGAAAACTCAACTTCACGATTTGGTGGAAGACCCGACAATTCCTTCGGAAATACATCATAGAACTCCCGTATTATGGGAATTTTCTTAATCATGAGTTTCTCACCAACCATTTGAGATAAATAACCTTCATTTAGTGGAATTAAGAACCATATGATGGAAGAAATTTCCACTGGATGGTTATGTTCAACATTGTATCGATAGGCAATCATATATTGATCTAGAATATGAATTGTGAATTCCCTTCTTTGGCAATTGATATGAGATCCATATAGGGAAATCCAATCCATGCCAAGAATCACATGAAATTCCACTATAGGAAGGATCACAAGATTTGCAGGAAGCACTTTCCCACAAACTTCAATCGGAGAAGAATTATAAACTTTTGATGAAACTGTTGTTCCATTAGGGGTTGTCACAAGTAACTCAACATATAATTTCTGAGGTAATATGGTGATACCCTTAGAAAATTCTTCAGAAATAATAGAGTGGGTGGATCCAGAATCATATAAAACATTTGCTACTTTAGAGTGGATGGTAAGTGTACCTTTCACCACTTCGTTATCGTACACCACTTCATTGATAGAAATTGCATGTTACTTTCCTTTGTCTTTATCCTTAAGAGTTTGTTTACATCATACATCATGAACAACCCTTGGATTAGGGAATTTATTGGAATAATTCCCCATTTTATTGCACTTGTAACAATTATGTGTATGAGGTGCATTCTGTGTAGCATTTTCTTTTTTTTTCATCACTAGACATCTTTATCCCATCATTGCGGCATTCAAATGCCCGATGACCTTCCTTTCCACATTTGAAGCATTTACTGGTCCCTTTAAGCCAACTCCCTCCATGTTTCTTTCCACACTTTGAGCATAAACGGAAAACTCATCATCTTTTAAGTGTGCTCTTTAGATTTCTCTCTAAATTCCATTTTACTCTTCTTATCAAACCCATATGACTGATGGGTTACTTTAAACTCTATCTCAACTTTGAGAGCACATTGAATGATTTCCTCGTAGCTATTAAAGTCCCTTATGGCTAATGCCCTTCGAAGACTTGGTTTCAAGACACTAAAGAATCGATCAATCTTACTCCCAAGTTGGATAATAATTCTAGAAGCGTACCTTGAAAGTCTTGTAAAATTTGCTTCGTAAGTACCAACAGATTCATCATCCGTTTGCTTTAGTTCAAGAAACTCCTTCTCCATCTTTTTTTGAAGAATACGACGGATGTACTTATTGAAAAATAAGTTCTTGAACTCGTCCCATTCCATGGACTCAATCTCATCTTTTGGCCTCATATTCTTGGTAAGAATCCACCAATGATCAGCATCTCCTTCCCAACAATACACTACTAAGATGAATTTATCATGTTCAGAACATTGAAGAACTGAAAATATCTTTTCAGTAGTACTAATAAATTTTTCAGCAACTAAGGGATTAATAGACCTGCTGAATGAAGGTGGAAGCTGCCTCATGAAGGATTAAACAGAATTTTGCTCCTTCCTTTGCTCATTTAGAAGTCCTAAATGATTCATAGCTTGAGAAAGTTGTGTGAGCATGGCTATAAGATTTTGCATTCCAGGTCCCATAATTTTTGGTTGCTTAGGGAGACAATCATTGCATAGCCCGTTAGATTCCGCATTAACACGGTTCTTTCAGGTTCCATCCATTGAATAAAACAAATAAGAATAGTGTGAGAAACACTAATTATAATAGAAAAAACACACAATAAAGAATAAAATTTCACACTTAAGGTCTTATCATAGGTTGTTCATGGCCATTTTTTAAAACACTAAGAACGTTTTCTATGCTTAGACTTATCCTTAGGGTTTTTACTAAGGCTTTCATATCCTGGTTTCCAAAGGTTGACTATACCATTCCTCTGATACCAACTATAACGAACCATACTTACATACATTATTAATACATCAAAACTGATGTACAATTATTACAACATATAACAAAACCATGAAAGGACCGTATAGGTATATTGTCTTTAGGAACTGGGAAACAAAAAAAACTGGTTCATAAATCATCTATGTTGTCTCCCATTTATTTCATCATATATAGAGTTACTTTTTGGAATATCCTGCTTAATATCATTCTTCCTAACCTGGGGAAAATAAAACATAAAAAAGGGTGAGCTCAAATTCTGAACAAGGGTAAACAAAATAAATATCAAACATATCATATTCATAAGAACATAACATTTTGAAAATATTATCCTGCAAAAGAGATCATAACATGGGATAAATCATAGAAGTGAAATGTAATCCCGATAATCATGACATAAAACATGAAGCTTTGTGGAATACACACATAATCATATAAAATCATTTCTTATTAGTCAGGACTCATTTCCAAGACTATCTTAGCGGACAAAGTCTATTTCTGAACCGAGTTCACTCCTCGTTTCAGTCCTGTTTCACTAAACCGGTATAACCTGCTGTTCCAGCCATGTCCATCTCATGAGATATAAATCTTTACCCAATGCATTGGAGGGATATATTGGTCCCACCAATCTCATAATGATAGCATCCTTATGTGTGCCACAAAATCATAAATCGTAAAACATAGCATAACCCATGTAATAAAAATGGGATTCTTAATCATCCTACCATCATAACATAATCCATATAAGATAAAAGGAGATCATAAAATTAATTACACAATAACATAATCAAATCAATATAAAAATAGTTATATAAACAGAACCCTATATTATCATAGATGTAAAATAATTTTGATAAAACGCTTAAACTCCATTCTGGAGGAAAATATCCATTCTACTTAAAAAAACATTTCCCTTCTTAAAACATCATATAATTTTGATCTAAAAGAAGTTGATTAAAAATAAACATGAAAACATGTAAAGTCAGCTTCATGGAAATAATTTTCTGAAAATCTATTCATGCCATATAATTTAAAAAAAACATTCCTCCCGTACTTTGGAAGGAAAAGTCAAAAAGTAACTCGTTCGAAAAACGACAAAAGATTCCTTTCATATATTTTACTAAAAACTCACCGAAGGGTAAAATTGGATTTAAACAATTGCAGGTGGATGTAAATAATATTACATATTGAGAAAACATAGATGTGGATGATAAATATTCCCCATTAAATTCTGACGTATAAACAATCTCGGATAAAAATAAGATTGTGAGATTTTCCCTTACCTTAGGTCCAATTTGCTTCAAAAGTGTCTGAAACTCCTGTACAATGATTTAAAAAATATCATTTACTTATTACAGAATCATACATATTTTTATGATATCATATATGGAAATATTCTTAGCTTCTTATTAGTAATATTTCATTGCTACTTGTTATTCGGGTGTTTATTGCTTTCTGTTCGTATGTGTGTTTTGTCGAATAAATTCTTATTACTCTTTTTAGATGTTATAAACCTCATTTCTAGAATGTATTTAGTTTAATATATATCATATTTATTCATTAAATTCATTTATATAATAATTATGCAATGAAGATCATGTAGAACGAGTCACATCACATCGTGGAGACGATATTTTGTACGTACGCACGAGCGATGATATCATTCCCATGATCATGGAATTGTATTGGAGTGTATGTATACTATTTCAGAATCAATATAACTTTACAATAATCATATATATTTATTCATTACACCATTATACTCATCCACATAAGGTGGTGGTGGAAAATAGATTACACCACGGCGTGGAGACGGTATTCCGTACGTACTCACGCGCGGTGATTTCATTTTCTGTAGGATGGATAGATGGGGAAATATTATTGTTTCATAATTATAATAACATATCATTATATGAGTGATACTTATATTATTACATCATAATGGAACAACTAATGAAGAATAAGTGGAAGAAGAAATAAAGTTGAAAGAATCGGTAACAGACATTACCTCTTCTTTGAAGCGCCTCTTTGAGACCTCCTTTTAGGGCACTAAAATTGGCCTTTGAAGAATACCAGGACATCTAGGATGTTTCTAGGGAAGTGGAGAAGAGAATTTGGCAGGGGTTTCATGAGCTTGAATGCTCAATGTGGTGTGAGGAAGAGAGGGAGGAGGTGCCCTTTTATAATGGAGGAGAGGGGCACCTTAGAAAAAAATAAAAATATTATTTTATTATAAAGTAATATTTGGTTTTTAATAACTCCAAATTAATTTATTTACAATCTAAGGTGGGGATGGGCAGAAATAATCTCATCCAATACAATTTAGATATGTTTAGGGATCTATTTTAACCTTATCATTTAGATTTAACTTTAAGTTAAATAATTTTACTTTTATCGTGACTTTTTGTTTTCTTACACTATAAGGTTAATACATTTACCATAACAAGCCAAAAGAACCCCAAGTTGTTTATTGTTAATATCTATAACTTTATATAAGTCATTTTTCTGATCCTTATATTTTTAGGAATAAAATAACAATTAATAATATAATATTTGTATTAAAAACTATTTTATGTCAATTTTGACACTATTTGGTAATTGATTTTTGTGAAACTCATAACAGATATATTAGTTCCAAAAAAGTTAATTAAATCAATACTAACATGTCATATTAACATATAAAATTATTGGAATTCATAAAAAGTCTCAAATTACATTTATTTGTGTATTTATAACATCAATTATGTCAACATTTCAATAATAATATAATTACTGCATCATCATTATGTCATAAATAAATTAAATTATATATAGTCTAAAAATTACAAATAAAATACAATTATGTAGGAAATCGTTTTATATTTCTAATGAATATTTATAGTCAAATTTATCTTTTGTATATCCCTATATTAAAAATGATTTACTTATTAAACATTGATTTTAACTGTTTTAACCCATCTTTAAATAAATTAATAATAAATGTCCTAATCTAATCCAAGTTGGCCTAAATGGTCATATTTTATTTCTAAGGTTGTTTTTGGTCGAATTAAACTTATACAATAGAATTAGTACACGTGTTAGGGTAGTAATAATATCATTTTACCCTTAATTACCCTATTTACTTTTAACCATGGTAAATAAAAGTAAAAAGTTACTATTCACCAAAAATTATTTTCATCTCATTGAACCATGTTTTACTTACTAACATAAATCGTGTCTCTTGTATTTTTAAAATTCCACTCAAAAAAGTGGTAAAATTATGTTTTATGTGAATTTGGAAATTCTCGTAAGAGGTGGGTAAAAGATGGTGAAATGTTCAATAAAATTTATATATATATAAAATTATTATAAAATGACTCCAATGAATTGCATTGAACTTATATAGGTATAATGTATAAATTTTTTCCTTATATAAACGTAAATATAATAAATAATTGTTTATATAAAAATTCGGTTTTTAAATAGTAACCTAGTGTTTTCACTATTCATCAAAAATTGAAAGTTTCTGAAAAATACCAAAATTTCACCCTAGGCTAATTTCGATATTATGAATCCAAAAATGGAGTCCATTTTGAAAAATGAAATTTACAAAATTTCAATAAGTGGTTATTACGATTCATAACGGCTAGTTTTAATAATACTTTAATAGCATATCGTCATTTAGTGAAACTCGGTATTGCGTACGACGCATGTAATCGAGGAAGGTCACGATTGCATGTAAAGAAAGCCATGCTACTGTTGTGTGTAGTGAAAGATCCCTTTGATGATTTATATAACCTAAAAAAATAATATTTCTCATAAAAATCTCGGGTGTTACATGGGGTCCAGCTGAATGGTGTGGGAGAACTGACATGAAGGGGGTCGGAACGACCCAGTGTTTGGCTCGATCCTCAGGGAGGATTCCTACGTACCATGACATGGAAAAGATCATAGTCCATGGAGTTCAGGATAATGGTGTGGGAACCAGCGTGAAAGTGGACCTGAGGCCTAGAAAGATGGTGGGATTGAACTTTATAGAGGCTTCATTTGTACCTTTCCATGGCAAGGATCAAAGACCACATAATTTAGGTATGGTTATGGGGCATACACTATAGGCTGCATGGGGTGTCGGTGAACTGACATGAAGATGGTCAGAACAACCATGTGTTAGGCATAATCCTCCGTGAGGCTTCCTACATACCTCGCCTAGGTGAGGATCAAAGTCCCTGTAGTTCGGGATTGGGGAATTGGTGAACCGACATGAAAGTGGTGGGGACCAATGCTTGTTGGGCTTAAACCTCAGGTAGGCTTCCTACGTACCTCACCTTGGTGAGGATCAAAGTTAACGTAGTTCGGGATGGTGGTGTGGGGCTTGCACTTTGGGAGTCCCGCTGAAATGTATTTCACAGTCGATGCTTACTCTAAGCCCATGTAAGTCATTCTCGATGTGGGAAACAAGCGGCAGTAAAGAAATGATGATCACGTCATGAAAGGTGCGTCTGTGGGAAGTGGAGTGGTGATTACACATGGCTAGCAGCCCAAAGAAAAACTGGGGCTTACACATGATTATCCATCCATGTGATGGAGATTGGGACTTAATCCCGGGTGGAGGCACGATGGTGAAAAACACTAGGGGCAGAGGGATTTGGTACTGAAGAAAGTAGGAGCATGGAGGCTACCTCTTTTATGAAAATCTGGGGGCTTACACTAAGGTGGTTTCCCTTTCTTCCATGGACATATGCTAGGGCGTGATCACAGTTTAACATCATGTTCTGAGGTGAATGGTGCTTGGTAGTTTAACATTCTGAATCTCGGACGAGGTGGGTTCACACCCCACCCCTGGACTTACATAACCAATACCCACCCTCCATTGGTGGATAGAATAACCCACAATGTTGTGACTGGGGGGTGTCGTGGAGTGAAGAATTGGGGGTCCACATTAGCGTGCCTATGTGAAGATGCATGAGGTGAAGCAACGAAACATGCAGTATCATCCAAGGGACATTGAATTTTCTTCATGCGAACCTCAATGGCTACACGGTAAATGGAGTTTTAGAGAAAAAGGGTCCATCAACAGAAGTCTTGTGAATCTCTGGCACTCCATGAAGTGTAAGGACTCCGCAAAGGGATGTGCATCGTGAAGTGTAGTCACCTAGGCTAGAGAAAGGGTATAGGTGCATATGAGATGAGCTTCATGAAGTGAAGAGGCATTCGCGAAGAAATGACTCATAAAGAATGGGTGCCTCATGATGAATGGTGTTGGGAAGCAATGTGGTTCACGAAGAACATTGGCCCTACAATAGAATATAGGTCACATGTCTTCGAAGTGCATTCCTTGAATTATAAACGCTTCATGACGACCTGAGTCTCTATGGGGATCTCCTTCCTTCGCGAAGGCACATGTGCTTCATGAGAGGAGTCCCTCTCAGAAGATGGAATCAATAAATCCAAGGGGGGAGAAATTTCGTGATGCAAAAATACCTCCTGTAGCTCATGGTTCGCATAGCAAATAGTGCGACACAATTCAGGAGATAAGAGGATGAATGGTCAGAGAGTCCGTCCTCTGGGCTCGAGGGGAACCTTGTATTTATTGGCAAGAGTCACAGCAAAGAATGGTTATCTTGGAGGGAAGACAAAACTTGCTTCATAGTGGGTTTCGAACGTCAAAGAGGTTCACATAGTCATCTTCCCCCATTGCTTCACGATGGGTCACAAACATCAACGAGAATCGCAAAGCCATCATGCCTCGTTGTTTTACGGCAGGTCCTGAATGTCAAAGGGGTTGTGGTGAAGCCGTCCCACCTCCTAGATTCGTGGAAGGTCATGAACGTCAAAGGGGAACATTGAACCATCTATCCACGTTGCTTCATGGTAGGTTTCTAACATCAAAGGAGTTCGCAGAGCTGTCCCACCACATTTCTTCGTGGTTGGTCGTGAACGTCAAAGGGGTTCGTAGGGTCGTCCCTCCTCATTGGTTCGCGGTGGGTCACAAACATCAATGGGGTTCACATATCCATATCACCTTGTTGCTTTTCAGTTTTTTGTGAACCACAAATCGATTCACGTGGCTGTCCCACATTGTTTCTTCATGGTGGGTCATGAAGGAGATCTTTTTCACTGGCTGCAGGGCTCCAGGGGCTTCACAGTCTATCTTCTCAAGGCAATCCCGAATGCTTTCAAGATGTTTTGTTCGCTGCAAATTTTGGGGTCAAAAATCATGCTATTAAATCATTAATAATGATATAAGTATGAGGACCAATTCTATTACAAATTAAGAGACAAGTGAAGGACAAAGAGAATGATTACCCAAAGAGAAACATTATCATTGGATCACTAACAAGCGAGCAATATAAGGTAATAATCAAAACATATATGTAATAATGTATAATAATAAGATTATGTAAAATATGTATAATAATTATATATTTATTATATAATAATATTGTATTAGTATAGAGTGTCTCAAGATAATAGGTAAAGTGTTTTCATGCAACTTAAAATTTCTATGAGATACATGTTATAATCCCAACTATTTCCTTTTTTGGTGTATGTACTACCCAATATTGAATTCTATGTATCTTATTCATAAATAATTTGGTATTATTCATTAATTTATCCCCATTTTATGGGGTTTACCATTACAAAGTTACCAAATACCTAAACAATTTTGTCTCAATTTTTCACCATTTAGACTCATGTTTTCTTATACACATAAGCTCTGTTTAGTGGTGTATATACTTACATTGTTCATTTTATACAATGAAACATTTTATTTTAACGAAATCTAAATATTAATGTAATTTTATTTTCATCCATGGAGAGTGTGATACCATGTAACCATGTTATAATTGTTTATTAAGGCAGTCTTATCAATTTTCGACGTTCATTCTATTTATACTTCCTTCAATGAATTTTTTAAATAATATTCATGAGAGAAATTATCCTTATTTCACGCCAAACACTACATGGTATGTTTGACTTAAATACATTCTAGTTATAGACTATATTTCATGAATCACTGAGCCTCTGTGGAATATGACAGGGTTATTTATATGATATATCCATAACCTAGCCACGTAAACCTAATTTTTGACACTTCTATGCTGTGAATTTCAAAAATATGACATACATGGTTGCGATCAGTAAGTTATTTGGAGTCTGATATAGAAAAATAAATTTTTAGTGAATATTAACCTACCTTTATGAATATTAACCTACCTGTATGAATAGTAACTTATCCCTATGAATAGTAATATGATTTTTTGAATGGTATCCATGCCATTGAGTGTATAAATGAATTTAGGCACCTTAAAATGAAGATGAAAATTTTAGGTGTTAATTTTTTTCGATTAAATAATGTTTTTAATTAATTATTTAATTAGTAATATTTAGAAAATTATTTTTTTAAAATGGACTTCATTTTTGGATTCTACACATTGAAAAATGTCTGCAATGAATTTTTGGGATTTTTCTGAATACTTGATTTTTTGATGAATAGTAAAATATGAAAAATCATAATAAATGCTAAATAATGGATTAATTGAGTCATTGATGATGATCTACTGATGTAAGCCCAATTGGTTCGAATTCACATGCATATTATACTATTCATGGTCATCTATTACTCACTATTGGTTTTCTTGAGAGGTAATAGTAAATTAATGACTATAATATTATGAAATCTCCTCTCCTCTCCACTGTATAAACCACCCCTCACCCCCTCTTCCTCCTACACCTCTCAATCTTCATACAATTCCAAAATTCTGTCAAATAATCATCCCAAGCCCTATTCTCACGTCCAAGACCTACTAGTGTCACCAAAAGGCCAAAAACAAAGGCCTTAAGGAGATTCTCAAGGAGGAATAATCAAGAGGTGAACCTTCTATCTCATTTCATTCAATTTATTTTACAAAGGTCCATTATTTTATTCCCTCTAATCAACTCTCCTCATCCAAATGCCATTATAATTCCAATACCTTATACATACTATATTTTTATTGTGTTAATGGAATATTTCATCATAATCTCTCTTTTTACCTCCATTTATACAATAAATGCAAACATCATTTGAGATTTGTAAATTTATGACACTCAAGGAAGGCAATTTTTCAATTTTCATTACTATATTTAATACTAGACATGAATCCATTTAAATTGTTTAACCAGGTCATAATATATGTATTTTACCTTTATTAAATTTTCTAAATCTTTACACATTCAAAATATGGAATAATAATTCAAAACAAGTTTATTAAGCACAATACCGCAAAGCCAAATCCGGCATTTATTTTAAATCTTCAAATGAATCATCCATAGGGTATATAAACAGAATCATTATAAGATCATTTATATCTCTTAAATGTCACTGTGAATATATATTAAAAATTATGTATGTTTAACCATATTTCTAACAAACATCCATTCATGAATACAATTAAATGGATCATGAAAACCAAGTAAGAAAATGCTACCAAAATAATAAATTTTAATTTCTTAAACGATAAAAAAGGCCATTAATGAACCTAATAAGGTCATAAAATATCAATTATATGTTTATGAGGTTCTTTACTTATTAATCAATTAATATAAATTTTATTATTCAGGTCATTAAGAACAATTAAGAACACCTTTGAGTGTATGGTAAGGGATTTCTTAACTCAATTTCATTCTCTGAGTTAAACATTTATATCAATGGTTTCATTTCACCATGAATATGTGTGAATGACCTATTATTTTTTATACTATATATCCACTTATATTTTGTGGATTTTTATTTTTCACACATACAGATTTCATTGATTTATCACCACTCTAATGACACAATCTCTGTAAGGGATCCTCTCTCTCACTTTTGTTCAAGAATCTCCCCTATGTTGTGGCCATTAATTTTTTATTGCTAATGATGGGATATTTTTTCAAACCTCCCCCATTATTCCCATGTGACATATAAATAATTAAATTCACCTTTACCTCCCATTAATACCTCACAATGACACTTGTTATCATATAAATTTTTTTGCAAGCTGTTTCTCATCTCAATTTCATTTCTGTGAGATTTTCATTGCTCCCCACTTATATCTTGTATGTGGTATATTTATACTGACATTTGATATATAATAAGATGAATATATTTATATTCATATCATTAAATGATTAATTTGAATGTTATTATGTTCTGGTCATATGATTCGACTGATTACATTGTGGTATGAGACTTTGTCGCAACTACTAATTTTTTGGGACTAACTTTGTATTGTGCACCTAATAATCCTTATGGTGTGTACCTACTTCTCTTTTTAGAACAATTTTCATTTGAAATTATATATATATATATATATATTAAATATACATAATCTCATAACATGGATATGTTTGTTGTCTAAACCGTATACCATTTTACATACATTGTTTGTTTAGAATTTTTTTTAATAATAGTAATATTGATGAATCTTTATACTCTACACTATAGGGATATTGAAAATTCATATTATTAATGTATTTAATCATTGTATAAAGAATTATTTCGACAAGTAGTGGCTGGTGGGACCTGCTACAACCCCTCTATGCATTGGTACGTCTAATGAGACAAATCAGTTGGTGATAATCCCTTCGAGTTTTTTCCAAAAATCAGATGGGTTTCTACACACAGAACTAAACATTTTTAACAGCATTATGATTTCATGTGCCAAATACATGACATCCAATTAATAAGCATTCAATTTATTCATTATGATTTATTATTATTATTATCCATGAGGGTTTCCCTGGGACAAAATCTATTGATGCAGTTTCATTCTCATGTTATTAATGGCATTAGTTTTTCATTAATTCACCATGCCCTATTGATTATGTCAGATTGATTATGATTCACTTATTATTGTAATCATGATTCTACTATTTTTAACCCTTACTGAGTGTTTGATCTCACCACATTAAATTTTTACATTCAACAATTTATGAATAGAATGTCATTTATTGAGTTCATGTGGTTGCAGTTTTTAGTTTTGTTATGTATTTTATCTTGTCACATTTTTCAATGTAATTTGTGTTACAAATATGTATATAGATTCTTCAAGACTACTAAACTAATCATTCCATTGGGTTTTTTCATTCCTTCTAACCATGCCAATATCACTAGTAATGAACCAGCTCCGGCCAAGAGGGCATGGGGTTTTATAGTTGATATCAAAAGAAGTTTATTAGAAAACATGGAAAATTGAGTAGGAAATGTATAGTAGGGAACAAATCACTAAGGTAGTATTTGAGGAAAACCCTATAAGAACATCATGGTTTTTTTATAAGGAATAGATTTTGTGGATCATTTATGCTATACGCCCTTGTCTGAATATGAGCAGGTAGAGGCGGCTCTTGTAAAGATGTATCTAGCTGTAAAACCCAAAACACTACTTTGAGCTATAATCAAACGGGAACTAGTGCACGACTACAGTCCTTGTTGAACTATTGGTTACAACACTCCTGGGGGATATGCTTAGGATAAATCATATTTTCATTACAAGCCATTATTAATGGGTTTAATATAAATTTTTCCTCAAAGAAACCATATTTATAAGATTAGATATGCATTGAATTTCAATATATAAAGAGTGATTTTCTATTTGAGATTCAAAAAATAATCTAGTGTATCCCATTATTTATAAATTTCATCCAACGGAAGAAGTGGAATATATACTCATGGGAAAGGTAGGGATCTCCCAACTGAGCAAGTCAACACAGACAATGTTGGAGCAGATCAGATAATGACCATATTGTGACAAAATACTCAGGTTGTAAAAAATAACAATTCCACTACTATGTTGGATCGTTTCATGTGGTTGAAGCCCCAATCTATTGGTGGAATACTTACCTAGTTTCTGCGAAGCAATGGATCATTCCATTGAAAATATATTCATGGAATTGTGATGCAATGAAAATGAAACGTTAGTACTTGCAGTATATTTTCTCAGGTGTGATGCTGATCAATGGTGGTCCTTGATTCAGAATAGAATGGAGAAAGAAGAAATTGAAGATATTGAATGCAGTACATTTATGGAAATATTCTTCAAAGATTATAGGCATCGTGAGAAAATAACTGAAATAGAGAGTAAATTCCGTAGAATAACAAAAGGGAATAAGATAGTGTTGTAGAGTATGAAGCTACTTTCATAAGCCTCGCCATGTATGCCATAGATTAATTACATGACTCGAAAGAAAAGATTGATCATTTCTTTGAATGTCTTAAGCCAAGTCTTTGAACGGAACTGGATTCTCAATCATTTTCATCATATAATGAAATTGTATCAACTTCCATCAAAATAGAGAGGGAATTTTTTAGATCAAATATTTTCAAAGGAAAACAACATAAGAAGTGGTACTCTGATAAGTAAAAGGAGAAGCACTAATGCAGATCAATGGAATAAATCTATTCCCATTATATGAGAACATTGGAAATAATCTTCTTGGGAAATTATTGAAAGGAATGAGAGCCTGTAATAACTATAGAGAAAATGGTCATCAATCTGAGGAATGCAAGGGGAAGAAAAAATTGAATGATATTCAATGCTACAGTTGTACAGATATGGGACACTATGAAAATGAGTTTCCTAAGATCCAAGGAAACATGCCTCTGAAAAATCAAAGAGAATATGGGAGAGCCTATGTGATTAAAACCATGGAGGTGGGAATTCTTAATGACGAGGTGGTAGGTACTTTAATTGTTTCATCAAATGTATCCAACACTTTTATTGATTATATATCATCATACTCATTTATATATTCCCAGTTTTCCAAGAAAATTAGATATGTCTAATTTGATTTAGTAAAGGAGTAGTCAGTCAAATATCCTAGGGGATGTATCATTGCAACAAAGGCATATTGACTAGTCCTCATCCAGACACCAAAATGTTATTTAGTTTCTAACCATATCATCATACCAATGATATAATTTCATATAATTCTCTGTATGAATTGGTTATCAAAGTGTGATGTGAATATTTATTGTAAGAAGAAGGAAGTTACAATATTTAAAAAAGGTGTAGAATCCCTTTTCCTTATGGAAGAAACGTCACAACCTGATTCTTATCTAGAACCACCCCTAGTAGCTCTACTGAATGCAATACTTGGTGAGGAAGGTAAACCAATAACTATGGGTGAGGAATGAAATATTCAAATTGAAGATATGCACATAGTACAAGAGTACATTGATGTATTTTGAGAGGATTTACATAGACATGCTCCAGAGCGAGAGGTTGAGTTCTATATTGATTTATTTCATGATGCAAGACCTATATAAAAGACTCACTATTGAATGTCCACTTTGGAATTAGTAGACCTCAAGAAACAGAAAAATTATTTGACTAAAAAATGATTTATTTGCACTAGTGTTTTTCCATGGGGATCCCCTATCCTCTTTGTCAAGAAGAAAGGTGGATCCATAAGGTTTTGCATTGATTACATGGAAATCAATGCTTTTACAATAAAGATTAAGTATCCTCTACCCCATATTGATTATTTATTTTTCCAACATCATGGAGATTAATA
The DNA here is from genome assembly GCA_963277665.1 of Viscum album. Lineage (NCBI taxonomy): Eukaryota > Viridiplantae > Streptophyta > Magnoliopsida > Santalales > Viscaceae > Viscum > Viscum album. Next base: position 1,029,209,316 of record OY728125.1, read on the forward strand.
CTTTTTGAAAATTGACCTTTGATCAAGATATAATTTGTTGCATGTAAGGAAAAAAGATATTCATGAGAAATCATTTTGGACCACATTTGGGAATTATGAGTTTACAGTAATGAATTTTGGACTAAAAAATGCACCCTCTATTTTCATGGATATAATTAATGGATTTTTCAAGGAATATATAGATTCCTTTTTGTGGTATTCATCGATGATATCCTCATATACTCAAAAAGATATGAAGACCATGAGAATCACTTGAGAGTTATTTAGAGAACACTTAGAAGAAATAAATTATATGGGAAGTATAGCAAGTGCGAATTCTAGCTTCAATATATTTTTTTTCTAGGCCATATTGTCCCTAAGGATGGAATCTTATTTTATCCTACAAATACAAAGGAAATCCAAGAATGGACCATGATAATAAACACAATTGATTTATGCAGTTTTATTAGCTTAGTCGGTTACTATCTGCATTTGGTTTAGAATTTGGCCCGACTTGCTAACCAGCTAACCAAGATCACATGTAAAGGAGTTATGTTTGTGTAGATAGACGAATGTATAAAATGATTCAAATAATTGAAAAGAATATTGGTCAATTCTCGAATTTTGACTCTTCCATCTTGAAGTGGGGGATTTTTGTTATACAACAATGTATCAAAGAATGGAATGGGTAGCATCCTTATTCAAAATGATGATGTTATTTCATATGCATCATGAAATTTTAAGACTAATGAAAATAATTATCCAACTCATGATCTTGAGTTTTCAACCGTAATCTTTTCTCTGAAAATATGGAGGCCCTATCTCTACAGAGAGAGTTGTGAGTTTTATACAGAACATAAGAGTTTGAAATAAATTTTCACACAAAAATAAATCAACACGAGGGAAAGAATATGGCTCGAGTTACTCTAATATTATGATTGTCCATTATACTACCTCCAAATAATGTCTAACTATATAGAAGATTCATTATGCTGGAACGATCATGGACTTCTGACACAAATGAGGATTGATAGAGATTCTATATTTTTTGATCTACTAAATATTGTAATGGGAATTGTTACAGAAAGGGAAATATCTTTAATCATTCAAATGATTTCTAAACAATCATTATTCGAGAAGATAAAAAGTTCTCAATATGATAATGAGAATATGAATATGAATATTAATGCGGTTAAGGATGGAAGACTGGATGAATTTTAGTATGAATAATGTAATCAAAAATTTGGGAAGAGGTTATGTGTTCCATAAATACCTGGGATAAAAAGAAACTATTAGATTATTCTAATAGCTCAAATTTATCTATACACCTAGGTATCACCATCATGTATAGAGATCTGAAGGATTTTTGGTGGGATAATATGATACATGAAATTGATGACTAAGTGTCATATTTCCAGTTTTTCAACAAGTGAATGTAGAGAAACAACATCCCAAAGTAAGGATACAACCTCTACCTATTCTTATGTGGATGTGAGATAACATTATGATGGATTTTGTCACCAGAATACAAAGTCACCTAGAAGGAATTATGCAATATGGGTAATTATGGATCGTCACACAAAATCATCACATTTCCTTCCTATAAGAGAGGGTTTTCCATTTGAGCACTTGGAATGACTTTATATTAATGAAGTTGTAAGACATCATGGTGCACCTCTATCGATTGTATCCGATTGAGAGCCCTGTATTACATAAAAATTCTAGAAAAGTCACCAGAAATATTTTAATACTGAGTTTCGTATGAGTACTTCTTATCAAACCCAAACTGATAGATAGTTTGAAAGGACTATTCAAACATTAGAAAACATGAGGAGGTCATGATCTCTTGACTTCCAATGTATATGGGATAAATAATTTCCTTTGATGTAATTTTCCTTCAACAATATTCTACATTCTATTATTCACATGCATATATATGAAGAATTATAGGGAAAGATATGTCTAACTCCATCCTGTTGGGATGATGTTGGGGAGAGGAAAATTATAGGCCCAGAACATATTAGAGAGACCATGGTAATGGTGAAGAGATTATATGCCCATATTAATGTAGCCCAAAGTAGGCAGAAGAGTTATGCTGAAAACTAAAGAAAGGATTTGGAATTCCAAGTTAGTGATCACGTATTTGTAAATGTATCTCAGTTTAAGGGTGTCTTAAGGTTCGGTATGAAAGAGATATTAAGCCCCAGGTACATCAGACCAGTTGAAATCCAGGAAAGAATCAGATTTGTAGCTTAATATTTGGAAATACTTCCATTTCTATATAGAGTTCATGATGTGTTCCACATGTCACTGTTATATAAATACATTCCAGACCCAACACTTGTACTCAAATATGAAGAAGTAGAACTTGATCCTGATTTTTCCTTCTGTGAAATTCCTATTGGGATTCTTGACACAAGGGGGAAGGAATTGAGAAATTGAACAACTCGTTTAGTAATTTTTTTGGAAAAACCAAATATGGAAGATGTGACAAGGGAACTAGAGGATGTTATGAAAATAAATCACCCCCACCTTTTTGGTGAGCTTCATATATAATATTTCGAGGATGAAATTTACGAAGGAGGGAATAATATAGCACCCAAACACTTCAGGATATGTTTCTCCTAAATATATTCTATTTATCGCCTATATTTCATGAATCACTAAGCCTCTATGGTAAAAAACATGGTTACATAATGGATATATCTATATCTTATTCATGTAAACCTAATTTTGACACTTCAATGATGTTAATTTCAAAAATTTAACATACATTGTTGTGATATGTAAGTTCTTTGGAGTTTGATTAGGAAAAAATCAATTTTCATTGAATAGTTACCTACCCATATGAATAGTAACCAAACCTTTTGAACAGTGACATACACTTATGAATATTAATATGACTCTTATTTATTGTTTCCAAACGATTGATTGTATAAATGAATTTAGGCACCTTAAAAATGAAGATGATAAATTCAGGTGTTTATATTTTTTGATTAAATACTACTTTTAATTAAGTTTTTAATTAATCATATTTAGAAAATTATTTCTGAAAAATGGACTTTATATTTGGATTCTACATGTTGAAAAAATTTAGGATGAATTTATTGGATTTTTCTGAAATATATGAATTTTTGATGAATCGTAAAATCTGATAATTCACAATAAATGCTAAAAAATAGATTAATTGAGTCATTGATGTTGATGTGATGATGTAAGCCCAATTTGTTCAATGTAACAATCATATCTTATTGTTCTTGGACATGTAATACCAAATATTTTATGTCTAGAGAGAAAATAATAAATTAATGATTAAAATAATAAGAAAACTACTCTCTCCTCCACTATATAAACCACCCCTCACCCCCTCTTCCTCCCACACCACTCAAGATTCAAGGCTTGCCCTTATTATACCAAATACTCTTCCTAAGGACAATTCCCATGTACAAGACCTACTGGTCTCACCAAATGGCCAAAAATGGCCTTAACAAGATTCTTAAAGAGGAGTACTCAAGAGATGAACCTTCATACTCTTTTCTTTAAATTTCTTTTACAAAGTTCCATTATTTTGTTCTCTCTTCTCACCTCCCCAACACCAAATTCCATGATAATTCCAATACCGTAAATTTTATATATTTTAATTTTCCTAATGGTATATTTCATCATAATCTCTTTTTTCCCTCTTTTTATACAATAAATGCAAGCACCGTCTGAGATGTGTAAATTTATCACACTCAAGGAAGATGGATGTTCAGTTTGCATTACAATCTTCAATACATGTCATGAAAACATTTCAATGGTTTAACCAGGTCATAATATGTATATTTTATCTTTAATACTATTCTGGAGTCTTTACACATTCATAATATTGAATAATAATACAAAACAAGTTTATTGTGCACAAAAACGCCAAGTCAAATCCAAACATTTATTTATACTCATCAAATGATTCATCAACATGGTATATAACCAGAATAATTTTAATATAATTTATATATATTTAATTTTAATAATAATTTATATTAAATATTCTGGTTGTTTAACCATATTTCAAACAAACATCGATTCTTGAATACAAGTATACAGATCATGAAAACCATGTAATAAAATTTGACAAAAACAATAATATTTGACCTCTTAAAAGATAAAAAAGGCCATTAATGAAAATTAGAAGGTCATAAAATATCAATTATAAGTTTATGATGTTCTGGAATTATTAATTAATGAAACAAAATTTGATTATTCTGGTCATTAAGGACAATCAAGAACACCTTCGAGCATAAGGTAAAGGATTGCTTAAATAAATTATAATTTGTGGATATAAAAATCTATTTCATTGGTTACATTACACGAAGAATATGTTTGAATGACCAATTCTTGTTTAATATTGTATATCCACTAATATTTTGTGGATTTTAATTTTACAGACATAAACATTTCATTGATTTATCGTCACTCTAATGACACAATCTCTATAAGGGATCCTCTCTCCCACTTTTCATCAAGAATCTCTCCTATGTTGTGCCTTTTTATTTTTAATTTCTAATGATGGGGTATGTTTTATAACCTCCCACATACTTTCCTTGTGACATATAAATAATTCCTTTCCCCTTTACCTATCATTAATCCCACCAAATAACACTTGTTACCATGCCAAATTGTTTCCAAGGGATTTCTCATCTCACTTTCATTTCTGTGAGATTTTCATTACTCACCACTTATATATTGTATGTGGTATATGTGTACAACCATTTGATATATAATAACATTATTATTTTTATATTCATGTTATGCAATTATTCATTAGAGAGTTATATCCCCTTGATGCATCGGTAGGTCTTATGAGACAAATCAGTTGGCGAAAAACCCTTCGAGTTTATTTCCAAAAATCAGATGGGATTATACCAATAGAACTAGACCATTTTAAATTTATTATGGTTTCATGTTCTTGATACATGATGTCCAATTAATAATAATTTGATTTACTCATTATCAGTTATTATTATTATTTATAAGGTTTTCACCATGTCAAAATCTATGGAAGCAGTTTTAATAATAGTTTATTAATGGAATTGGTTTTTCATTTATTCACCATGACATGTTGATTATATATGATTTATTATGATTCACTTATTATTGTACTCATGATTATGCTATTTGTATCCCATAATGAAAATTTGATCTCACCCCATTCCTTGCATACCTTTAACAGATGATGAAGAGATGGTCATTTATTGAGTTCATGTGGTTGTAGTTTTTAGTTTTGTTATGTATTGAATCTTGTAACCTTTATCAATGTAATTTGTGTTACATCTATGTATCTAATATCTTCACGACTACTAAACTGATCATTCCTTTGGTATTTTTCATTCCTTTAAACCATTCCAGTATCACAAGAAATTCACCGTCTCCATCCTAGAGGTGTCGGGGTGTTACAATCCTATGTTTATTCAAGATATCTTCATTTTTAGTACAATGTTACACTCATTTTTACCTATGGTATTTTTTTTAATAAAATTATATTTTCACTCTCTTTAGTCAAAAATCGATTTTATTAGAAAACCATTTTTTCAAAAATGTTTTAAAAAATATTTTCAAAAGATTGTTGAAGATAATTTTAAATAGAAATATGATTCTAAAAATGTTTTATTGTTTTCAAGGATTCTTTTATATTATTTCAATGTTATATTCAAATAAAAATTATTCAAAAGGTATTAGGTTATAATTTTTTTTCAAATATAAATGTATATTTTCCTCCATAAATGATTTTAAAAGAACATTAAAAATTATTTTCCATATAGGATAACATCATTTGATAGTACTCACACATTAATGGTGAAATTATTCAATGTTTCTATTCATATTATTTCTATGAAAGACATTTTTAATGAAATTATGTTAATAAAGCATGTATCACTTTCATGGGATATATTATATAGTCACTTGCTTCTTTTCAAGTGTTATAATTATGATAAAATGATTATGAAACCTATACCTTTCTGAATGTTATGATATGTTTACAAGTTTATGTTACCATTTAATTTCATGGGAAATGATAAGTTTATTTTTGATCTTGTGGAACATGTATATATGAAAAATTTAGTGATAGGTGGAACCTATATCTCTCAAAAAATACATTGGGTAATGATTTGTATCTCAGGAGATAATACAGGGCCAAAAAATGGATACTTGTTATAGTAATATATGGTTAGAACCAGGGTTTCACAGTTTTGCAATATAGGTTTGGACTAAGGGTCACTCGATTTAATATTTAAATAATTAAAGGGTTATCTTGTCTAGTAATGAACATTATCCACTAATATGGTCTTGGAATATATTCCGTGGATACCATCAGGATCAATATCTGATAATACATTTGAAAAATTCTATGTCTTACACCTCAATTAATATTTAATGACTTGTTTCCTATAAATCCATTTTATACATGTCTTAATAATTTCCATGATTTATTCCATAATTCATGTATATGGTCATTGATATGTAGGTTATTATCTTATATTTTCTTTATTGTGTTGTTATACCATTATTATTTTGTTTTTTGTTACATGTGTCACATTATTTACCCTCACTGGGCATTTGAACCGACCCCTTTTTATGCCTCCTTCTCTAGGACATGATAAATTGAATTATGACTGATGTGTCTAAGAAGGAGGCTAGTCACAAATAACCTAGGGGGACATAATTGAGCTCATTTATGTACTAGTATTTATGCTTCCATGTTTCCAAAGGCACTATACCAACTACTGTCTGTGGGTGTCTTCTGGTACAATGTTTATGTATTGTAAAAAAGAAATGTAATGATAAAGTGTTAAAAGAGTTGGTCTCTAAAATCATTTCCCAAATTTCACCTTTTGTATGTGATTCTAATTTCAGTGAAGTGATTGGATAGACCTTTAATAATTCCATGATGAATGTGGAAGAAACCTCTAAAGACCAAGGGTTATAGAGTAATAGAGGTTTCACCTTAATCCATGATGGGACCAATAGAATGTATTGGACATATTTTTCACCTATTTTTTTTGGGCATATAATGACCTCATAATAGCATATGAATGTTCAGATCAACAAGGTTGTTGGACATTAATCCAATATGAAATTTTGAGGTATAATGAACCACCCTTTTTATGGATGGAATGGTTGTAAAAATTGAGGGTGATTGACTATAAAATAGGAAAACATATATAACATCCTAATAAAATTCAATGATTGTGGATACCTTCACCCAAATCAGGTTCTCCACATATTCCTTAAATCAATTCATGTTGACAGAGAACATAAGGTTGTCCAGTTGGTTGGAGTTATATATTTTAATCAAAATATGTTTGACACATAATTTCTCAACATTTTAGGAAATCGTTATCCCGTGAAGATATTTTTAAAATTTCTTCATCACCTCAAGGATAGATGATAAGATGAGAATATATATAGTCTATCAGGTATTTTACCCCAGTGGATATATTTGGAGCAACATGGGTTTGGGAAGGACCGGTCAATACAGGGGGTTGTTGCATTGGCTCAGGAGATGTTGAAAGATATTAATACAGAAGTACATGGGAAAAATCTGGTGATCATGTTGGATATGAATAAGGCGTATGAAAAAGTGTAATGGGTATTTATAAACAGGGTGGTTAACATGTTGGGTTTTTCCAATTGGGAGATGTATATCATTTTCAGCTGCTTCTGCTCTACTTGGGTGGCCATTTATTTTATGGGACGGAATCATGGTTTCATCAAGTCAGTGCGTGGACATCATCAGGGCGACCCTCTATCCTCAAGCATTTTTATCCTAATGTAGGATACTCTGAACAGGATGATAAATAAAGGTATTTCTAGTAGGGATATTCTATTATTCAAGAGGATTTTAGGCCTATAATCCATATCACATCTGATGTTTGCATATGACACCATTATTTTCATCAATGGGGAGAGGAAATCAGTTCATGTAATTATATGGATTCTTGAGAAGTATTGTCACTAGAGTAGCCAAATCATCAACAGGGAGAAGAGTGAGTTCTTTGTGTCAAAGACATGCACCGGGAGTAGGGCGAGGAGCCTGGGTACATGGTTGGGTATGAAGCAGGGGTCGTTTCCCATTGCGTTCCTTGGGTCCCCAGTGTCTGCGGGCAGGCTACGAATAAGGGATTTTGACTGGGTGGTGAGTAGGATCTCAGGGTGAATCTTGAATTAGAAAAACCAGTTTTTATCTTTCAGAGGATGTATATCATTGGTTAACAGTGTACTTTCAGCCATACCTATCCATGCGCTATCGGCTACGAATGTACCGAAGGGGGTGGTCAGGTCTATTGATAAGCATCTGTACAGGTTTATCTAGGATGCAACATTGGATGGGAAAAGGAATTGGGTCTCTTGGAGGAAGATGGATCATCCCATTCAAAAGGGCAGAATTAATTTGAAGAGTTTTGAGGTCATGATCCATTGTATGCATGCGAAACTGGCATGGGAGGTTGTTGAAGAATTGTCCTTGTGGGGCAGCCTCATGTCGTGCAGGTACTGGGACAGTGCAGGTGGTCATATGGCAAGTGGCTCCCCTCTGTGGGAGGTGGTGAGAAGCATCATTCTATAGATTGTTCAACAATCTCAGTGGATTTTTGGGGAGGGGAACATCATTTTTTGGAAATATAAATGGCCTGGTAATCTTCTCAGGTATTCGGGATATCCTGCGCTTTTGACCACTTTTAAGGAGGCGGCTCAATATCCATCCTTCTTCAGAGCTGTTCTGGAGGTTTAAAAGCATGAGATTTTTTAATCGATAATCATCAACTAAGAGTGAGACAGTTGTGTTTTCATTCCTGCCTCTACATGGATGTTATCGTCAAAGGAGTTCTTCCGGAGTATCATCATCCAGGAACATCAGGTTGTGTGGTGTGGCGTGCGTTGGTGAAATGACCTTCCAATAAAGTTCAATTTCTTCACATGTAGGATACAGAATGGTTCGCTATTGTCTGATGATAACATTAAATGCATGGGGGTCAGTATGGCCTCATGATGCTGTTGTTGTGATGCTTCATTTAAGGAGACGATGTCTCACATTTTTGTAGTAGGTGATTGGGCCCGATCAGTGTGGGGTTTCCTGGGCAGTTTCATTGGGCTTTCCAAATAGGAAGAGGATGTTGGGGACTTCCTTTCGGACTGGTTCCAGGGAGTGGAGGCGACGGGAAAAGAGATTGGAGCGTGGGCTGTTTCCCTGAGTGCTGGGTGCTGGTCACGGTGGCAGTGCCGGAACCGGGCAATGTTTGAAGATGTTGCTTTGTCGGACAGGGCGATCATCGCCAGGATATTATGTACCTTGGAGGATTGGTTTTTTCTTACAGGTACATGGAAGGAATCTCATGCGATGAAGAATCTATATGGGTCCATATCTATGGCTCAAGAGCTTGGTCTTGGGAGGTAGGGGTTCTGGGTGAGGTGGTAGCCACTGGAGGCGGGATTGATGTTAAACATCGATGGGTCATGCCGGTAGGGGATGATGCGTGTGGGAGGAGCTGTCCGCGACGTGGATAGAAGCGTGATAATGGAAGTTTCTATAACTTTTGGTGCTGGGAGCTCATTAAAAGTGGAGGTGAGAGCAGTTCTCATATGCCTCTCATTGTGTAGCTAGAGTGGAATTAGGTTATCACAGGTGGAGACAGACTCCAGCGTCACTCACAATGCTCTACAAAGTAAGGTAAATTGCCCATGGCTGATAATTTATACGATTAGGGAATGCAAATACTTAATGACAAGGGGAATTGGTGTTACACATACCTAGAGAGAGGGCCACAAAGTGGCGGATCACTTGGCATCCCATGCAGGTGAGGACATCGCAGTCACCAGTATTTCAAATTTTTCTCATTTGGTGCCTCAGGGAGTGATCCTAATTCAAGGGGATTCCCTTGGTCTCCATTACATTAGGCCCCCTTAGTTATGTTTCTCTTGTTTACATTTATTGAATAAAAATTGAAATGATAATGATGATATGATCAACTATATTCCAATGATGGCCATGAGTAAGCATAATGTTTTTCCAAATATGATCATAAATCTTTTGGGATGGATTAAATGTGTATTGAACATTAAAATTCAATGATTTTTCATATATTAGGAATCAAAAGTCAATTGGTAGTATTCATTAGTGTCGAATTGACCATTTTATTTGGTTTCAGAATAACATTTCTATTTTTCAAAATATCAAACCATTGAATATCTAGGCTGTTTTCTACTGGAACTATTGTATTATTAGTTCTAGGGTAGGAGATAATATATGTAATATACATTATAATTCTAATAATAAAAAATACATGATAACCTATATAGGGCTATTCATCTAGGTGGGTGTTTATAATTTGATATCAGAGTTCTATCATCCCAAGAATTTTGAAATTCTTAGGATTTCATTAACAGAGGACATGATGTAAGGAAATACACATGATGTAAGGGTTTATAATATTAAAAAATTAGATATCTAATGACCCTTATTTAGAGAAAATAAATATATTTATCATTATAAAATAAAATATCACAAATTATTAATATGTCCATCATTAATAATCATGAGGTCATTTATTCTATAACCCCCCATATAAATAAGATTAATGAATTATTTCTAATTATTTTTTATAAAAATCCATTTCTGTACTGATTTATTCTATATTATGTTCCAAATAATGATATGTTTATCAACAATGATGCTCCTAGTCCATCTATAAATATAGAAGGAGCACATATACTTTTAGAAGATCTCTAATGTCACCCAGAAGACCCTACCATCTTTGGAATTTTAATTCCTATTATATTTAGACATTTAATTATTTATTATAAAGAATATTTATCCAAGATAATATCGTTCTACCTATCTATAAAACAAGGGTACAAGAAGATAGTTTAATGGTATGATCCCTCATTTCACCATAAGTGATTTGGGCACCCCATGTTGTATAATAACAAGATGTCCATCCTTAAATACCATGGACGGTTTATTACAATTAATTGATTGTTCTACCATTTTCACATAATATAAAAAGTTAGGTTTAACATCAAAAATAGTTTTCTTATTGGATTATCCAAATATGAAAATGTGATTATCAAATTGAGTATGTGAGGGAGTATATATTTATCTACCATCCTTAATTTCCTAGTAGATACTATTCTGAGAAATTTAATTGAACCAGAATCTTGTGTAATCGTCTTCCATAGAAAATAGAAGGCCTTGTAATGGTTATCCTTTACTCAAAACTATGTTAAGATTCAATATTCCTATAGAGGACCCATTTATATGATTTTACATCATGGTAGAGCCGAATAAATATGATAATAAGTGAAATGAAAGTATATAGGAATCCAAATTTATCAAGTACAACAAATATAATGTTTTAATCTATAATTTTAAAACATTTTGATATGTCAATTTAAATAAAAAAATGCATCCTTTATCATCCACCTCTTGAGATTAACAAATTCCAAAACTTTGGGGATGTAATTTTGAATTTACCTCCCATGAACAAATCCAAATTGACATGGGCAATGCTATCCTTGAAAAAAACCACTCAACTATATCATAAAACATTACAAATATTTTTTAGAATTTATATCCACAAAGAAACTATCATTAAGTCTTTGATATCAATAGAATTTTGTATTTGGAGAAATTAAGAAATTATGGTCAAATTAATGTTATACATCATAGAGGTTTATTCAATGATTTCCCACATTGAACATTTGAAATTATCAAGAAAGATTCCCCAAAAAACCAAGAAAAATGTATTTTTTAATCAATAAAGACCAGGATAACTATCAATATAGAGATAGAAAATTCCTTATTTTAATTCCTCCTTATAAATGACCATAAGAAGTTCCTTATTTTGGCGGTCCTCCCCACAGTTGGGAATAATATCAATCATTATTTGGGTGTTTTACACACCATGATCAAAATAAATACCAGTAAAATTATTCACTTTTGTTGTGGAAATTTTATTCACAAATGAGTACAGTAATCCATTTATAGTGATATCAAGATTTTATGACCTCTCCCTTGTTTATCCATATTGTTTATGGGGAAAATTATAGTAAATATCCTCATTGATAAAATTTTACATTAATATAATATAAAGATATCCTTCCATTCCTAACTAAAAATTCACCATTATTGGAATGATCTTAAATATCCTCTTTGAGGGATTAGTCTAACTTCAGAATATATTTTGGAATCCAATAAGGTTCTCCTAAGTAGTCATAATTTTAATATCCGAATAATAGAAATGATTTGGGGCCTATTACGTTAGAATAAAATTATTATATTTAAGATTCCTAGATGTTTATCTGCACAGGGAATACTAAGAACACTATCCTAAATGCCTCACTCACAATTTCCCTTTATCTAGATGTGAGAAGAACACCACTATTTATTTTAAAAAGAAATAGGAACTGAGCTTTTCAAATATGTTGAGAGACACTCAATAATTGGGTTATGAACTGAGTGATGTTTAGGGGTGGTAATTAAAGGTACCCCTATCCTAGCCCCCATATTATACATTTTAAAAAATAATCTATCTAATATACATTCTTGCCATCTATTCTAGGTAAATCTACTATAGGTATTGGTATCCCAATCATATAGTACCTCAACAAGATTCAAATAAGCAAAGCATGAATATAATTTCAAAGAGAGTTCCATTTTAAAATTTTCCCTTAGGATTCAAAATAGATATAAAATATCCCACAACTATCCATTGAAGATTAATATATATTATATTATAGTTTGTCGACTTTACATATGTCTGTTATCTTAATTTATAAGATTGAATCATAAATAATAGAGAATGATGTGATTTATCATTGGGGTAAAAAAATCTTTGAGATATTTTGGGGGTTCATGTTATGTGAGAGTAATTGTATATTATCAAAAATGAATATCAATAGTTTATAAATATTGATATAATGAAATTTTTTATAAATAAATGTATAAAAAAGAGATTTCCATTTAAAGGACCTACAATAATCAAAGATCAGTTTAGGTTCCCAATTGCGATTATAATTTATTTTAGTGCTACAATATAGTGTATTAGGGTTCTGGTTGTGGGGGAGTTCCATAGTTCATGGAAATTACAATAATGAAGCCTCATTTTTTATGATATTTTAAAATTGTTCTTGGAAACCATTGTCGTGATTCCATAATACAAAATTTCCTCTTGTTTAATTGACATTGTTATTCCATTTATTATGGTTTACGTCTACTATTGGACAATCCATGATTCTACAAGACACCATTATATCCTAGTAGAGAGTATGTTGAGATCCTTAATCCTTTCAATCAATTATATTATCTTAATTCTAATTAAATTAATTTTTTGAGTAATTATCCTCATATATCAAAAAAGTCATCTCAGTGTAATCAACCTTTTAAACGATTACATATGGCCTGAAGAAAAATACAAATGGATCTTTATTCTAGACGTTTTAGTGGAGGGTACATATGAAAAGGATATATATTGAATATTATTTTCATTCTAATGATATTTTGGAGTATAATACTTTTCCCATAGTTGGTCATGGAAATTAGGATTCATTTTTCTACTTCATCATTTTCATTTAAAATTTTGAGGCCCCTATTAAATTTAGAGATTGATCAAGGGAGCCTAATGTAGTCACCTATCTAGTAAATGGTATGTCTTGGGGCCCTATATCATTAACTTTCTCAAATTCTAGAGTATCCATTTTGAAACTAATAATACTAGAGTATATAACCCATAAATGTATACTGCTATCAGCCACATTCACACAATCCAAGATAGTCTATTTCCACTTTATATCATTATCATAAACATCAATGAGAAATCCATCAATAGGATTGAACATAATATATAAATAATTTGTATTTTTTTCAATAAAATGTTACCAATAAGTGAGATAATCTCATTTTCCATCTCATTATTCACAAATTCATTATTTGGGATATTCTACCCATGATATCAATCAGAGACTAGTTGAGAAAACACAAAACCAAATTTATTCTCCTCATCTCCATCTCTAGAGGATTCCACATCCATGTTTGTTTTTCTAGGTGTCATTATTTTCTCCTTCCATTTTCAAATTTTATAGGATCCTTAATCATGACCTATCACATTGATGAAACTATATATCTTGTCACTAATGAAGATAGAGTATTGGTGGCCAATGAAATTGCAGCTTGGGAAAACTATCAACTTCTTCTCATACTGAATCACAATGTGGATTATATCATCCCTAGTTGAGATTACCAGATACTATAAAAAATTAGAATTCAAAAATACCTCCACAAGTATTCTTGAATAATAATTAAGACATGGGTTATCATTGAATTGATCTATACATTAGGTATTCCAACTAAATAAAAAATATATCAAATATTGTGGGGATGTTGATACAACTAATTAAATATAAAAAATATTAAACCATATTTGAGTAATGGTGTTTTGAAAATTACAAGTATCAAAATTCTTATCCTTTTCTGTAATTCTTTGAAAACATGGCTTCAAGGATTTGAACACAAAGATCAAATATCTTATATTTTGTTCATATGTTAGGAAGTTAACATGTTAATGCAATCTTCCAATTATTTTCATCCTCCAATAATAATGAAAAAACAATCACGTAGAAGTATGTATTTTATATCATTAACCCTTATATGTCTCTTACTATTTAGAATCATGATTCAAATGATAATCGAGTACATGAAATTATGTAAACACTTCTTTACAACATCCTGATTAGTTGAGGTATGTATCATTCTTCCTTTATTAATAATCCTTATAGGGGTGGGATGTCATGTTCTGATAAATATAGTTTAGTATCTAATATGAAGGCCTACACTAAATTTTATTTTGGACCACTTGCTTCTATTGGTTTTTTCGATACCCTGATCGGTCTAGATGATGCATAGAGGTGAAATAAATCATTATTCAAAACATGATTTTGCTGACAGATCACTATTTATTATCTAAATATATTTTCAGCATCATCTAGTTTTATATAGGTTCCCCAATCACTCATTCAATTTTCCCCACCCCTTATCCCCTTTCTTCTCAATCTCTACACCAAAAAATATCATTTATAATGATATATTTAATTTTAAATTAAATAAATATTGTCTAAATTGATAATAATTGTATTTAATCAAAATAATTATATATTAAATCATATAAACATCATTAAAACATAAATAAAATAAAATGTGGTAAGATAGGGTTGAAATTATCATATATTATTCATTTACGTTCCTGTTTTAATCATATAAGAAAATTTTAAATCTTATAATATAAAATTTCTTACCATATTTAAAATTAAAATGCATTAAATAAGGGTTAATCAAAATGAGATGATTTAAAATAACACAAAAACATGTATAAATTATATTTTTTGATGCAATTAAAACCCTATAACATCTTATTTTTGTATATATTTACATTTGGATAAATTTTTCTAGAGAATTAATATATTATAATTTAATATTTTGAGACCTTTCAAAGATATTCTCTCATGAATTATAAAAGTGAATTTAATCCTTAACATAATTACACCACATTGAGAAATTTAGCATGACCATCCTCTATATGATTATATTCTACACTTATATATCAACCGAAATAGGTTGTTGACTTCTCAAAAGACTAACTATAGAGTCGTTAATAGTATATTTAAAGGATTTATTTCTTGGAAGAGGTAAAGACTTTAAAATTATCACTCTCTTTTAAACTATTCTTTACCACTATTAAGTTAATGATATTTATCCTAAAATATATATTCATTTTCCCCAATATACTTATATTTTATTATGATTATGAGAATACCATTATAAACCCTCTTTCCCATAAAATTTTGAATGGAAGTATTGCTCATGCGATCATTCTCCTTAGTGTCTCAAAATAATAATACGATTAATTTTTACCCACCATATATTTTAGATCTCTATTATGATGAGTTTTTTATTAATATGTGATATTTATAAAAATAATAATTATTATGATATGAGAATATTTATAAATTTAAATCATGTATTCTTTTGGGAAATTAAAATGTTGGTCGGGCATATGAATGGACTACCATATCCATGAAGAGATGTAATTAATTTATCATTTATATTTCACATGAATTGTAATAAGGATAATTGTGAGGATAATATTTGATATATATTATGTAATAATGTTTAATGAAAAGATAATTATTATTTACCATTATTTTATTTGATATGTAAAAAATGGGAAACAACATTCATGCGTACATACCATCTAATATCACCATAAACGGTTTCATTTATTTTTATGTAAACAATTTAAATGAATGATTATAAATAAATATAGAGTAAAAATATATGATCTTCATACCAACATTTATATTCATTAAATTAAAGGTCCATGATAAATTTATAAATACTGATATTTCTAAACTAAAACATATTTGAAAAACGATAAAATTAATACATTGAAAAGTTATTTTAATAATAAATTATTAATAAATGCATGATAAGATGTTATAAATAAATCCTAAAATAATCATACATATAAATGTTGTTATTATATAATTTTATAAAAAATGCATATTTATTATACTAGAGGACTGAATTTGAAAGTTTAAATGTGTGAGTTTAGGTAATGGTTTCTTTCAAAATATCATCTTTATTCATGATTCTTTATATATAAGAATCTACTGGGTAATATTTATCTTCCATTTCCATGTTTATAGGAAAAATTCAAAAATATTTTTCCTATTATAACAATTTTAAAAAACATTTTTACCCCTGATTTACTTTTTGAAATATGAATTCAATAAAATATTTTTGTTATTTCAAAATGATGTAATTTTGTGGCTTTCCAAAAAACTAAAAGAATATTTTCATATGATATATTTATTGAGAGTATTCTCACATTATCATAAAGACTCAATAATATTAATGTCCAATTTTGAGATGAAAATTTTAGTTTCGAAGAATATTTTTTATATATTCATGTATTTCTGAGAAACATTTTAAAAATGAATGTTAATTTCCATATGAATTACACGACATGATCTTTTAAGATAATTTTACATATAAGATGAATTATTTTAAAATTACATATGATTTTCTAAGGAAATTAACTAATGATTCCATCCTTAATCCATTTCATGATGATTTATGTTTATGATAAAAAGAAGAAATTTTTATGAAACAAATTACATTTCTATGCAGTAAGCTTTGATAAAATGATTATGAAACCCATTTTTTTCTTGTATTCTAATATAATAAAGGATAAATTATACTGTAGTGACCATATGTATCAATTCCATTTTGTTATGGGTTGAAAATATAACTCCCTCAAATGCAGTGAAAAAAGAATAATATTTGGTGATATATTGTATACTAGAATGGATATTGAGCACAACTTAGTAAGGGTCATTTCCCACTTTGATACTCTTGCAAGTAAACCATGACTACTATGATGGTTTTGGGGGTGAACCCATTCCACTATGAAAATAATGAAAAAGAGGATTGACTATGAAGGAAATGATTTTCACTTCTTATGTCTATGTCATTATTCCATGTCTTATGTCAATGATATTCTCTCATGGATCATGTTACTTTATTATTGATGTATTATGATCTCCCAAGTTTTATTTCGTGACCAAAAATTACGTTATTAGTTATGAATTGATTAATATTAAAATGAAATTTTCATGTTTATCCGACGTTATGATCACAATATTATTATGTTATAACATATATCTCCCTTATTAACATTTACTGGGCATCTATGATCAATATTTTCTCATGATTCCTTTCCATAGGAAATGAGGAAAGTTGTAAAGTATTATATATCAAGAAGGGATTTAATTATGAAAAATAAGTGGGAGATTATGTATAAATTTTTTGAACATGCTTCTTATATTTCGATGTTTCTAAATGCACTATACCATTATGATCCCCAATTGTTTGTCTATGAAATTTATTGTATATTCATCTAATAGTTTGTAATATATATGTTAAAAATAATTTTTTATCATACACATGGTACAATAAAAACATAGAGTATGAGGGATATTTTAGGTAGTTAATTAGGAATGACCAAATACAAGGGTCTCCAATGAATTTTTTAGAAGGTGTATCCTTTTAAAAAGAGTTATGCCATTCTAAAGCATCAATATAAGAGAATGTATATTACATAATAATTGAATATTTAGAATAGAATTTTCAATAGATGTGTGTGATAATAGAGGATATGATCATAGAATCCAAAAAGACAATTTCACAGACATGAAAAAATTGCGTTCAGATAGATATTATACTCCTCTACATCATCTTATAGATCCAATTCTGCACCTCCACATGTAGATCCTATTTATCCATCTAAATTTTCTAATAAAAATATGAAACATTATCCTATATATTTGTCCATCTATTATGACATATATTTTGAGGATTTTGAACATTATATTATTTCTTATAATAATATTTGTTATATTATCGATTTTGTTCTACATCAATAGAAGGATATAGAGAAGATTCACTAATAGTGTTCAATATTATCAATATAATTACATGAGTACCATTTTATATAGATGACGTCAATATATTTGGATAATATATGATATAATATTTTTTTCTATATAGATTATTCTGAGAAATTAACACTATGGTTTTGATAAAAAAAGTTATTTCATTGTGGTGTTAATGATTCTTAATATTTTAATATGTATATATATATATACTATTTTAGATGAATATATTATATTTAATGACATGCTGTATTGAAAAAAGGTATATGATTGAAAAAATTCGAATAAAACATCATCTAGAAGAAATATATTATCAATACACACATCATTTTTTTGGATGTTTATGAGCTTCTAGTCGATGAAAATGATCATATATTGTTAATAAAAGAGAGGATTCTAAAGGGTAATACCATGGAGGTTGTCACATTATTTTTTATTGGAAAAAATATATTGTGATTTTTTTATATTCAAGTACACAATCATACATATAATAGTTTTTTTAATATAATGAATCAAAATTTTTATTTTTGTTTTACAATAACTATATGAATATAATTTTTATTAACCATTGTATTAATTAATTATATGGACTTTTAGACCAATAATGATTTTCACTAATAAGGAAGAAAATGATAGTTGAAAAATGAATATTATATACTAAATTATGAATTTAAAATAAAAAATTTTAGTGTTTTGTTCTTCCTTTTCATGAAGGACATGAATTCTTTATTTCATAAATTGTTTTTTATTAAATTATTCTCTATACACATTGTAATTTCTATATATTATCCTCCATTAGATATAATGTATTTTTTCCATGATAGAATAAATCTACTTTTTATTCTCTAAACGTTGTGACATGCGTCAAAATTATCGAACTGTATAGATCACATATGTTTGATTATTTTAACAGTAATATATTATGTTGAAAGATAATTTTACTCCTTACATATAAATTTCAAATAGGTTGTGGGATTACCTTTGTTACGTAACAAAAATTAATAGTGTGAAGATGAAAATTTTTTAAAACAATGGTGGGTTATTGTTTTTAATTAATATATTTTATATTCACATTTTAAAAATTATATTTTTAATTTAGAAATTATTTAGAAAAATTATTTTCAACATTATGAAGGACTAATAGAATCTTGATATTCTGTTATATAATTAATTTTTAAGAATATTTTAATATGGGATGTTTCAAAATTCAACATGGCTACATATTATTATAAACATTCCTTTAATTTACCTTATAATTTTATTTGGAACACATGTACAAATATTTCATTTTAATTTGTATCATTTTTATGAATCTATCCTATATTTAGAACAAGAGCGTAATCATTCAAAAATATAATAGTCGGAATAATCAAAATATTTTTTTTTGTTTTAGTATATTTTTAATATATATTGTAAAATTGACATTTAAAATTACAATTTTAAAATGATTTGACTTTATGGTACTATTTCCTTGTTTTTCCCCACTAACATTTTTATGTAATTACAATAGTATTACAGAGATAAAATATTAGGAATATTTGTTTTGAATTTATTTTTCATATTAGGTATTTTATAATCATGGTGATTTTTTTATTCATATCAATTTTTATATAACCGATCTGCAACAATATTCCCACTATCATTTTATGCTAGCTTATGATGAATTCTTCATAAATCATAAAAAAATATTTTACATAGTAATTAACAAAAATATCATAAAAATCATATTTACAATATAACCATTGAAGAAATAGTGAGGTAACTGACATTAAAACACTAAAAAATAGTCATTGAAACACTATTTTCTCACCTGTATAACCTCCAAACAAAAAAACTATAATAACTACTCATTATTGGTGAAATCACATCCATATAACGATTTATCTCATATTTTGATTCTTCCATATAAATACCTTATGATTTGTGAAATAAAATAAGATTGATATAATTTGGAAAAATGTATAAAATAAATTCATATTTTAGAAATATTGAATCAAAAAATGAAGAAATTGATTTTAAAACACCCCCAAAACATTATTAAATAAAAAAAAACTAACATAATATTTTATGAAAAGGATAAAGAGAGGGAAAATACTAAATTAAATAATAGTAAAATGGCCTTTAATAATAAATTTAGACTAATGTTATAAAGAAGTGGTTCGTTTTATGGGATTGACTCCACTCCACCATTATTCTGAATACACATTTTATAGAACATTTAAAAAAAATCTAAACTACAATTATAATGACAATATTTTTTGCAAAAATTAAAATTTTTTTCTTTATAATATTCTCTATTAATCACTAAATATAAAAAAATTATTATTTCTAGATAAAATTAGATTGAATAAATAATGTTTCCATTAGATAACATTACTCATAGGATAATATATGGAACACATCCTTTTCCCATTTCTACAGAATAATCTATTACACATGGGTATAAGAGACATATAAAAATACTATAGTTATATTTATAATCCTACTTAATCTAAGATTGGTTTCACATACATTATTCATTTATAGTTTATGATGATAGTAAACACATCATTTGACAGATTAGGTTGAATACTTTCTCAAAATTACTTATCCATTAATGAATCGTTCTTGACCAAATGGTGATGTTATATTAGAAAATAAATAATATTTATTAAATAAACTATAGAAATTATACATCCTTATAGGATTCCATTACATTATCTATATTTTTGTAACAATTAATGTATTGGGGAATAATTCCTTAATGAATTGTGGCTCAGAAGAATCCAAATAGTGTCCCCTATATGGCTTAAACCAGATGATAGAATTCTACAAATTCCATCCCAAAACCTCTAACATGAACATTAAAAAAATGAGATATTCAAAATGTATATTGTATTATAATATATCCTAATCCTTTTTTGTCCTTGACATATATTTTTTAGAATCCAATTTCATTGTGAAAAAATGTGTATACATATAATAAAACAATCGAATTAAAACCCCATGTATTGGGATGTGAGGAATAACGTTAGAAAATAAAACTAGAGGGAAAAACCTTCTAATGTGAATCTCAAAGAACCAATGAATCCATTTATATCTAAATGGGGTTTTATTATAAAAATATAAAAATAAAACACATCAAAACAAGCTATATTTTTTAAATCTCAAAAGATGAAATTTGAATCCACAAACTCCAACCATTATTTTTTTATATAATAATATGAAATTATATTCATTTACCCAAGTTTGTTTTATTAATACACCTTTATAAAATAATATATATTAATTAATACAAAGTTAATAATCACTATAAAATTTTCAAATAAAAGGGATTGATTAGTGAATTATGTCGAAATCCTGACTATAAAATATTTCACACTAAAAAAATTTAATAGATTAAAAACATGATTAAATATCAAAAAAACAACTCATATAACTATAACTACCACTTTTTCACAAAAAAACTTTTTTTAAGAAAACACCATTGTTTTTGTAAAATATAAAACAATGAGCTGTTGTTTTTTTATAAATTCCACAAATTTTAAAATGAAAATATATTTTTATGAAAATTGGGAAATGTTTTTAGACAAATGTAAATCAATATTTCAAAAGTAGTATCCTTTTAAAATACACAATGAATATTATTTTTAATGGTATAAATTACCTAAAATAAAAATATAAGAATGTTTTGATGCACAATTAGGATGATATTAGGTCAACCGTGTGATATTTACTAGAATTAATCTAGATTCAGCTACCTATGTTTGTCATATTTTTCCAATTGTTACATAATAATCATGTTCCTTATGAATTCCAAACAAGTTCTACTACAATACATGGATCTTATGAATTATAAAAAACACAATATATAATCAAATTTAATATAATGATCTAAAAATATCTTATAATATTTCTCAAATTCGAAAAACATAACTTCTTGAAAACCCTAGAAGGTCGTGTGTTTTCTTAAATGGGAGCCGATCAAGAATTTTTTCAAGACAGATTATGTAAATTAAGATATTTTTAACCCAAAATCACCAAACATCCTAGAATAACATAATGAAACCATTTATGATTTTGATTATAATAAACTATCTTGACAAACTATAAGAACTAGTTTCGAAGAAAATATGTCACTGGACTTATTGGATTTCTCGATCCGCATGGGATGGAGATAAGTATTTGATCATCAGTAAAAATGTAATTGGAATTATTTAACCCTCATATAATAAAAATAAATAAAAAATTAGTGAAATAATAATAATAATAATAATATCAGAGAAATAATAAATAAATAATTATATTTTAATTAAACATATAGTAGAAACAAGCATAATGGCTGATATAACTGAAAAATATTAAAATATTAAAATAAACAAAAAAAGGTATATGTTTATACGAGACAACACCACACATAACTCCACCATAACATGAATCCATTGATATAAGAATATATACTACACTGATTATATTAACCAATAAACTCCATACATGGATATTATATATTTATTGATAGACATTAATTACATTACATAGACACAATGATTAGTATTTGTAAGGGTATTGTGCCTTTAGGAATTTGGAACCATAATCAATTTGTATATATGTAAACTACATCATCTCCCATATTTTTTTATAATTAAAAGTATTCTTATTTATATCATCTATAATATATTTCTTCACAATAAGGGTAATGAAAACATATGAAATAGTTATCATAGATTCTTAGTAAGGGTAAATAATTTCAATACATAGTAATATGTTGTGCTTAAGGATATGGGAACAAGAGCTTTTCATATAAGAACCATTGCCATCATATAAAATATCAAAATCATGAGTCATGGAATAATGATTTTATGTTCATAATACATGAAATGCAATGAAATCAATTAACATGATCCATGAAAAAAAACATTGACATAAGTAGTGGAATTGATATATAAAAATAATCATAGAATATTATTTATAGTAGACATGAATTATCTATAAGTCTTTTTTTGGAATGGGTTTACACCACAAAC
Source organism: Viscum album (assembly GCA_963277665.1). Taxonomy (NCBI): domain Eukaryota; kingdom Viridiplantae; phylum Streptophyta; class Magnoliopsida; order Santalales; family Viscaceae; genus Viscum; species Viscum album. Next base: position 1,029,232,820 of record OY728125.1, read on the forward strand.
AAACTTATTAGACAATTTTCTCACCAAATACCATCATAGTATAAAACTTCCCTTACTAAATTTAGTTCACTCCCTATTCTAGTCCTATTTATATCATGAGATTTTAATAATTACCTATTTAATTAGAGGGATATATTGGTCTAACCAAAAACATAACTAAAATAATTAAAATTTTTGAAAAAATAACATAAAATATTCCTCATATTAGAACACATGAAAAATGGGTGTTATAAATAATGCATCATAGAATAACCCCTGAAAATCAAATAGGTATCATATAATTTTTTTTATAGAAATAATCCTTTCAACTGAAAATGGTTTCGTATAAAATCACAATCCTAAAACCCATGGAAATGAAACACGTTTCATAAAAATATATTCTTAAAAATTATAAATCATATACTAAATAAAAAATGTTGGTACAACTATATCATCACCATTAAAGATGAACAAAATTTTAAAAGGATTTTTCATTGATAAATTTTAATTCCTTTAAAATTTATTGAATCATTCCATAAAAGAAAACATCATTTATATTGTGAAAAAACATCATTAAAATGTACAAAAATACCATATATTATGGAAACTAATTTATTTGACAATAATATTGTAAACATGTAATGTAATCATAAAAGATAATTAGTGTTCATGATAGTAGAAATTTAATGTTGTACACTTTAATATAGTGACTCTTTGACATTTTCAGTAAAAGTCAAAATAAAATCATTCAAAAAATTGAAGAAGTTTAATTGTAAATTTCATTCATGGAAATTCAATAAAATGGTGAAATTAATATAAATATAATTAAGAATTATTTATAAACATCTCTAATACATTTATATAAAACATAAATATGGAAGAAATATAAATTATCCATAAGGATATTAATATAATATTTTTTTAAACATTACATTGAAAACATGAGTATATAAAGAGAGGAAAATTTAGGGAAATTATGTATTAAAAACAAATAAATATAGAATAATAAAATTGACGATTTTATTTAGATATGGATCGTAATATTTCATCATTGGAATCATAAATACAAACAATCTTGTTTAATGGTATGATTGTACCAGTAAACTATTACTACATCTGTAAAGTTGAATCATAATCACTGTGAAATAATAATAATAAATGAAACATAAAATATATTTAGTCTTAATTATTTAATTATATTACATTTCAATGGGACTGTTTATACACCATATAAAAGTTGTTACATGTATAATATAACGTATGCCCAATGTAAGTTAAATTTAAAAAAATTTCCCTACCCCAAGTATCAACATCCATCATGCACACTATCCATTGTAGTAAAATTTACATAATATTATTTTAACGATATTAATGATCAATAATAATATGTATCATACAATATATTATCTACTTCTTCATTTTTAATACCAATTTATCAATAATTTTTTCAAAATCATGTTTTGGATAATTACTGCTTCGTTTTTTTTTGAATGTTTTGGTATAATATTTTTGATCATTCATAAATCATAAACATAATGTTAGAAAAAATATAATTATCATTTATATTAATTATATATTGATTTAGAGTAATCCATTAATATTAGATATATAAAATGAGTTATTACATTCATAGAGATGGAAAGTCATACGTACAGATGAATGTTGTTTTAGCTTTATTAATGCATCAAAAGTTATGATGGTAATTAATATATTTCTTTAATATAGTAATTATTATATCATGTATATCACATATATTCAATAAATGTACCATTATTTACTTTCCATGTAAACTGTTATTGAGAAATAAATCACAACATTTTGTGAGCTGATAGTCCAACGTACACACAAGTGATATTATTATATTCCCTAAAGAACAGAAAGTAAGATGGTATATGAGATATTATAAATATAAAATTATAATTATATAATAAATATTAAATACAACTATTTTCATACATTATTTTTTTGATCTATAATATGTGGTGATTAAATATGATTTACATTGTTCTATGAGCTGACGGTAAGCCATAGACATTATTAATAGTTTAATATCCAATTTCATGAATGTTGATAAATATATCGGTTATAAAATTAAAATAATTAAATAAAAGTATACATAATATTATAATTATATTATATTATAATTTTTTAATAATAACTGAAAGATGAGTATGAATAAATAAAACAAAAACACACGTTTTATAAATTTACCTATTATTAAGGGATCCTCTATTGTTATATACCTAAGGCCTTCATAGGGGGGATTCTTAATCATAAAGGAAAAATATTACTATATTATATAATTAATTAATGTTATTAGGATTTTATATTCAAATCCAAATGTTTTTCTATGTTTCTGTTAAGAGGATGGGGGGATCTTATAAGTGGATGGGAAGATACATATAAATGTTTTTAATTGAATATAGTGTACAAGCATTTCACACATGCCAAAAATTTAAAATGTATAATTAAAAAACCATAGAAGAAAAAAGGTCAAATATTCTAATAAAATGGTTTTTAAATGATTCATGGTTTTTTTAACATTCTATTTTTAGTTGAATCCCCAAGTAAACTAGTTTCATCTTTAGCCGTTGTAATTTTTTTTTACTATTTTTACAAATCATTTTGAAATAGAATTTACATTAACTTATTATTTAAAATAAATCATTATTATATCTAAATTTGAATACAATTTTCCAAATTTATTACATATAATATGAATTTATGAATTTAATATTAGTCTTAAAGATGTGTTGAGTAAGAAATTTTTTGAAAAGACAATGTTCAAATGCCTGAAATGATTCTTAATAAAATTCAAAGTGTAATTGATTCCAATTAAATAAATTAGATTATTATATATATAACTAAAATACTATTTTTATATATTAAAAAAACTATCCATTTTTATATTAATTAGGCTAAAATGTGTTATACAATTAATACTATTATTTCTGAATATTCATTGATAAATTTATTTTTTTAATAAAAATGACAAAAAAATATCCATAAGATACTATTGAAATTTATATTTAAATAATTAATTCAATATATTAATTTTTTATCCTAAAGGTATCAAAATTTACATTTATTTTTTATATTAATAAAATAAACAAAAATAATATTATTGAAAATAGTTTTTCAAAACTTATAAAGATATTACCAAAAATTAAGTATTTTTTATCAATAAGACTCCATTTGATAAAACCATCATAATTAATAAAACAAATTGAGTTATCCAAATCAATAATCTTGTATTAATGGATTGTTATTAATGGTAACACATAACTAATATTATCAATTTTATATTTTTGGTTGTTAGAACATTCTTTTTTGAATAGTTCTAGCTATCATAAAATTTTAATTTATTCGAAACGAAACAAATTATGACATTTGGGTGACACATTCTACCCCCATAAATTTCCATAAATTTGGTACAAAAAACTGAGGATAAAGATTAATCATTACATCCATATGATCACACATAACTTCCTCCAACATGTGGTTTCGAAACCAAAAAATTGACCAAGTGGGTGGTCTAGTTTCATAGAAAATCCGTTGAACAATCCACAATCTTTGCCACTTATTCCACATAATTAATATCATGATATAATGATATGAATTGTCCATTAAATACATGTGAATGATCAATTATGTAATCTATTTGAAGAGATATATGGAACACATCATTTACATTAGAGGTGGCTAATGAAAGCATAAATTGATAGGTTCCTATCCTAACATGGAAAATTATAGTAAAGGAAATGATATACCTAGGGATTAGGTTTCCTAGAATGGTATATACTGTTCACTCATAGATATAACATCTAAATAAACAAATATTCATCACACAATATAAAAAAACCATGCCATAACAATATCAGTTTTGTTTATTTGTAATCAATAAATCATAAAACACTAATTCATAAAAATCTACTTTGTCTCCAAAGTATTCCTACATTACTAGGACCATTTTTGAAACATCATACTTAATACATTTTTTCATATTATGTGGAAAAGAAAAATAGTATAGATTGAGATCATAGTACCAATAAAATTAAAAAATGGATATATCAATTTTATTATAATCATAAGACATATAAATATAAAAAAAGTCATTTGAAAAATTTCATCCTATATATCAATGATCTTGATATCATATCCTCGGATAAATCATAAAAGTAAATAAATAATTACATTACATGGAAACATATTATAAGACATAGAATATGTGAATACATATAAGAATAGAAAATAAGTTCAATATTAGTAAAATTTCATTAGAATCACTATCTTAGAGGAAAATGTCATTCACTATACTATGTTTACTCCCCCTTTCATCCATGATTTACATAATGAGCATCACTACATATTCCATACCTATCTATCTCATGAGATATAAATATTTAGATAATTAATTAGAGGGACATATAGGGTAGACTCATCAAAAAATTATAAAAATTTATGTGTGTTCTATAAGAACATACTTCATTCATCAAATTGGAATCTATAAAATAAATGAGTTTCTTATACATAATTTCATCATAACATAACCCATGGAAATGAAATGGGTTTCATAAATATCATACAATCACTAACATAAGAAAACCATATAAATAATATGGATAATATCACTGATAAGAATCCCAAAAAATAAAATGTTATGGTAAATGTAAAATAAATATTACATGTCACCTAAAAATAATTCTTGGGTAAATTATCTGTTCTTCTTGGAATTTTTTTTTATTAAAATGACCCCCAATTATAATATAAAAACATTTCATTGAAAAAAATTGAAACATTATATGGGATGAGTAATGTAATTAATATGTCTTTTAAGCATAAAATTATTATCATTCCATATAATATTAAAGGATTCATTTTATATTATTTATGAAAAAGTCACAATGTACCTCATTTAGAAATAAAAAATATTTTTTTTCCCAACCAAATATTATAAATTCTCACATGTGTAAAAAATGCCTTAAATTATTTTAAGAGAATACAAAAAACATTTTTTAATCAACATTAAATAAACATGTACATGGAAGATGCATATTTCCAACATATTACTAACATATAATCAATCTTGAAGAAAAATGATATTGTGAAATACCAATTACCTTAGGAATGATTTCCTTCATATATATCATAAATGATTATATAATAGAATAATGATTTTTTTTATTTAATACTATTACTATAATAAGATTTATTATATCATATATGTTCCTCATATCTCAATTTTTCACTCATTTATTGATTATATTTCATTATTACCCCTCTTTTAGGTGTTAACTGCTTCATTTTATAAGGTATGCTTTATCTTACAGGTCCTAGTTATTTTTCATATGATATAGTTCCATCATTTCTAGAATGCAATTCAGGGAATATATATCATACTTATTCATTATGAAAATTTATATAATAATTTTCTAATAGTTATCATGGAGAAATAATCACATCATTCTATTGAGATGGTATGCCATATGTATGCACGAGCGAGGATATCATTCATTAAATTGGGAAATTTAAAGGAGAATGATCGTATATAAATTTTATTTAAATAATTTTTTTTTTAAAATTATCATATATATATTTTGTATATTAGTATTCAGATCCAAATAAAGGTGTGATGAAAAATAGATTGCACTGCGACGTACAGATGGTAAGTCATACATACGAACGTGCGTTTCTTTTGTTTTTTGTAGGAAGGATAAAATGGTGGGTATTTTATATCAATAATCATAATAAGAAGTAATAATATCGGTGATACTTCTATTATTACATTATAAGGGAAAATACAGACGAAGAAGAAGTAGAAGATGAAATAATCATGAATGAGTTGGTAAAGACAATTACCTCTTCTTTAGGGAACTTACTTTATATATCCTCTTAGAGACATTAGGATTAGTATTTTGAGAATAAAAGAACTTATAAAATGATAATTTAAAAGTTTATAAGGTAAATTTGAATTGGATGGGCGATCATGAATGCATAATGTGATGGGAAGAATTGATGGCGGAGGTTCCGTTTTGTAATCGACTTGCAAGGCACATTTTTAGATTTTCTCCTAATATTTATTTATAACATAATTAGAAAAATAAAAATAACTCCAAATTGACATGTAATAGAATATATTTTTATATAGGGTTGTAATAACATCAACCAGTAGATTTTATAGATGTTTTTTATTTATTTGAATCCTCATCATTTTTATTAACCCTTAGTTAACCTATTTTAATTTTAACTAAGGTAACAATTTTTTTAATATGGAATATTTTTATATTTTACTTATGTTATGTAAATTAAATCATAAATGAACAAGTTATAACATATTAGAATATATTATAAATTTTTAATTTTTTAATATTTTTATATAATATAATAAAATATTTTTTTGATAAAATATAATTACTTTAAATATTGACACAATTTAATTAATTGAATTTCAAAAATATAAAGATAACATTTTAACTTAAAACTAAATATTTTATCATATATTTATGATTTAAAGGGCATTAAATTTTTTATCATATAAATTATCAAAATTATATCTATTTTAATATTTTTTAACATTTAATTGATACATCCATTAATAAACTAATTACTACACCAGTTTTGTGTAATTACTTGATATACATATTCAATAACTAAAAAATTAAAAATAAAATAATATGATGAAAAAATATTCTAGATTTCAGGATAATTTATATATTCACATATATATATTTTGGGTAACTCCATGTAAAAAATAATAAAGTATTTAAAAAAAGAATATGACGTCAATAATTTTTTCAGTAAACAAAATCTTATCAATATCATAATCTCATCTAAGTGGAGAAAAATATAAAAATTTGTCATTTATATACATTTTTAGAATTAAAAATTTATATTTAGATTCAGTTCTAATAAACAATTTCCCCATGTGAAAACAAAAGGGTGGTTTAGGATAAATAATGTGACATTATTAAATTTAAATATTATATAAATCATTTTCAAAGAATATTGTTTATTAAACGACATAATTTATATCATTATGTGTTAAGGGTTGAATAAGATTCATCCAATAAAATCATAGCATTTGTTTGAGTAAATTTATATCCTTTAATTGTTTACTTTTAATCTAAATTTCCCAATTTACTTTTTACCATGGTAACAGAATTTACCATTGTAAATATTGACATTTCACAGAAATAAAAGGAAATATTAATTAAATTTTGACCTTTTGAATCCATATTTTTCATCAATTTTTCAATATTGAAAACACAGAAGTGGACAAAGTTCTTTTAAAATAGAACCAATAAAACAAAATTAAAAAATATTTTTATTAAAATTAACATTTAAATATAAAATGGATTTATAATAAATTCATGTATAAAAATAGTTTTAAATACCATAATTTAATTATATAAATTTTAAATTAACTAATTAAAATTTAAAACTAATCCTAAAAATAATTTCATATTATAATGTCTATAAAATTAAATACAATTTTCAATAAAAAGTTTTATTATAACAATTCCATAAAATAAATGTATTTTTTTAAATAATTTTATGATAATTTTGAATTCATAAATTTAGAAAGTAAAATTTGTTTATACAAAACCATTTTCTATAACTTCAAAAGTTTAATATTTATACATAAATAGATCAAAAACTCAATTTTTATGAAAACATATTTTTAAAGAATAATGTGATTTTACTGAAATTGAGTTATTATTGTTCTACAATAATATTAATTTGTGGAATTATATTTATTTTCTTCATTATTTATCCATACATATAGTCTTTAATTTAATGACTAGGTTATAATAATAATTCCACAAATTTTTTAAACTCGTGATTGTGTGAAACACACACAATTGAATAATTAAATTTTTTTGCAAATAAATATTTCATAAAATATTTGAGAGTTACATTCACCCCCACTGTAAAATTAGTTTCCCCCATAAAATTAGTCATTCTTGTTTAATCATAATATGGTACCACTACATCATTACTTCCTCAGTCTCGCACATTGCCTCCTCAAATTAATCATTTTATCATAGAACTATAACTATTTAAGTGTTCATGTTTCATAGAAATTTATCCATATGATCCAGAATTTATATCAGTTGTTCATTATATGAATTATATTTTACTAATGGAATGACTTCTATGGTTATTATATCTTAAGGATCAAGTATCTACTTTCATGGAATATATACATAGAAAAAATCATTAACTTGGGAGAGATTTGGTGGAAGCACCAAAGGATATGATAACTTCTAAACATGATCTTGAATTTCCAATGGACTTATATACCTTGGGATTGGATTTCCCTTCTTTTAAAATATCATTAATCTCTTCTAGTTTGTTATTCATAAAAATACTTTTCCATCCTCTTTAAATTGTATGTTTTTTCATTGATTAGTTGCATAAAAAAAATTGACTATGAGATTCACTTATTCCATGTTGAATAGATCTACCATTATCTACCATTTTCACAACTGGATCATTTTAAAATATTTTTCATTCCCCAACATCATTATAGAATGGAGGAGTTCTACACTTCTTTATATAGAGGGATTCATAATTATCGATTTAAATATTATAGATAATGCTATTATTGTAAGGAATTTATACCATAGGTATGTGTTGATCCCAACCACCATTGAAATTTATAAAGTAAGGTCTCAACATTTCTTCTATATTATAAATTATCCTATCATAATGACCAACATTATAAGGATGATATATAGTACTGAAACATTACTCTATATCTAGAGTATGGTAAATACATCTCCATAACATTTTGGAAAACCTCATGTCTAGATTAAATATAATGGAAATTGGTCTTCCACACAACATCACAACTTTTTAATATATATTAATGACAGATAATCAAGAGAAAATTCATATTTAATCGAAATGATGTGTATTATTTGTGAGGCGATCAACTATAATCCATATAGAATTATATCCATTATTTGATTTGGTACGTCCAATGATAAAGTGTATGTTCTTTTTTTCCAATTTCTATTCTGGTAAGGGATATGGTTGTAACACCCCCTTTTACTTTTGTCTCATAGCCTTATCCTATAAAAAAAATCACAAAGAAACATAATATTCTATATCTCACTCTATTCTATCCCACAAAAAATACTCTTTCATGTAACTATACTTCATTGTGCTTCAATGACGAATAGATTATAATGATCTATGATATTCATCTAATAACTCATTTAAACATTCTATATTATGAATAAAAATAATTTTTTTGATCCTTATTAATCCATCAATATCCAATATGTACTTGGAGACAACAGTTACCATCTTATATATCAATACCTTTTTGTGTTGTGCCTCACATAACTTAAATAGTAAAAATTGAAGAACATTAATTATAGGTAGATATGATTTACCCTCATAAATTAATATTTCTATATTTATCCTTTCAATATGATAAATATAATTTATTTTTTTATCTTCATCATAAAAATGATAGCACATTCCTTTCGAATCAATGTATTTTCCTCATTGTTCACATTAACATTTTAGTAATGTATTGAGCAATCAGAATTATTAATCAACTCAAACAATATTATTTATCACATATTTAGATCCATTTGACTGAAAATATACATTAATATTTTATAATAAATATATATATCACACCATTATCCAAAAATGTAATTCCCCTATAAAAATAATGAAAAACATAACATAAATAACCCCAACTCACGAGTTTGTTAAAAAATTTTATGTTTTTTCAATTTTCATGATGTAATAAATATGGGAGAGATGTTATTTTTTTCACTATAGAATGTTGTTAATCTCTACATAGTTGATCAAATAAGTAATAATTAAGGGATACATGTTATTCTTTTCATGGTATGGAATTTTTTATATCTTTGATAATAAATAAAGAGTATCATGGGTTTGTCTTCATTATTAAAATACATAACATGTTCACCCCCAATATTATGCACTTGGGTGTATGAATCAATTTTAAATAATATCTTATTTTCTTCTTCAATTATTGCAACACAATTGGGGGCATTTTTTAAGGACTCTCTAAATTTGGAATATCAACTCATATATCTAATATTGAAAACTAAACAAAATTATTTGGTGGAATACATATATATTCTTATAAAAATACATCAAAATACACCTATATAATATATGTATGCTTATTAATGAGTTTCTCCCAATCCATCTATGATATATAGGCTTCATTTATTATAATTGAGACCCACAAGATGGAAGTAACTTCAACTGCAAGTTCATTTTCATTATTTCATAGATAGATGAACATAGATTCATTTGGAATATTAAAATTAAAATCCCTTCCTCAAAAATTTATATAAGATACATTTTTTGGAATCCAATCCATTCCATGAATCACATAGAAATTTAAAAAATGAGGAATCACAAAATTTTCAAGAACTAATTTATCAGAAACATCCACATGAGAAGAATTATAAACTTGTGGTGAAAAAATTGTTCCATTATTATTTTTCAGATATAAATAAATATGTAATATTCATTATATAAATAGATACCTTTACAAAAAAAATTTAAATACAATACGGGGTGGGTACTGAATGAAAGTAAAAATTATCTATTTTATAGTTTTGGGTATTTGAACTTTTCATCACTTCATTGTTTCACTACACATCACCAGTAGTTATAGGATGACATTATCTTATGTATTTGTCCATAATAGGCTGGAATGTTCTTTAATCATCACTAAACCTTTGAGTTTTTAATTTATTATCATACTTTCCATTTTCCATTCACATGAATCTTCTATTTGTGGGAGGTTCATTTTGTGTATCATTTTCTCTATTCAGATCATTAATTATCTTCTTCCCCTAACATCAGTAGTCAATTTTTGGATTCTATTATTTCAAACACGTCAAAAATTTACTACTCCACTTATAATACATTCCTTGATATTTAATTGCACACATTGAGCACAATGTAATGAATATATTATTTTCAGTAGGGTTATTAAATTTTCACATGAATTCCATTTTTCCGTACATACCAAACTAACATGTTTGATGTCTGACTTTGATCATTATATTAACATGGAATGAAAATTGAATTATTTCATTACCGCTACTGATTACCCTTATGGATAATTCCTTTAAAATAAATTATTTTAATCCCCTAAATAATCGATAATCCTAACATTTATGTTTGATTATAATTCCATAACAGTACATTGAAAGCTATTCAAAAGTATCCTAATAGATACCAATGTATTAATCATATGTTTTCTTAATCGCATAGAAATTATTCTATATCCTAATTTTAATAGTATTAATAATTTACTTAGTGAAAAATAATTTTATGAACTCATCCCATTATGTGGATTGAATTTCATTTAGTTTTCTTGTATTCTTGATGAGATTCAACAATTTATCCTCCTCGGAATCTGAATGATAAACTATAAAAATTGATTTCTCATCATTTGAACCTTGAAAATCCAAAAATATATTTTCTACTGTATTGATCTATTATTCATCCAATAGTGGATCAGAATACCCACTAAAATAATGTGTTTAATGCCTCCTGAAGGAATCAACCGAAAATTGTTCCATACATTCGATGTTTCAAGACCTCCAAGATTCATATCATGATAATTTAGTGTTAACATATAAATATGATTATTTATATGATATCAAAAAATATTTCAATTTTAAGGTGGGAAATCATCAAATTTCCCATCGCATTCTGAATTAACATGGTTCCTACAGGTTCAAACAATTGAAAAAATTGAAACACCATAGTGTGAGAAACCCCAAGTATAGTCATAAAGCCAAATAATCAAAATAAATTACTTATAAAATATAATTTTATGAATCCTTAGATTAATTTTTTTAGAATATTCATGATCACAACCAAACTCTATGATTATATCCTATACATATAATTATGAAAAGTGTTATTACTATGGTTTTCTCATTCTAATTTCTAAATGGTCCAGTAAACAATTCTTTGATATCATCTATAATATGAAAATGCGTTAACATTTATATATTAAATAAAATTAATCAAATATTAATTAAATAAATAACAACATATATCTAGAAGACTACGAGTTTTGTTTCGATTGAAATTTAGAAGAAAAAAAATTTGATTTATAAAAAATCTACATCATCTCCCTCTTATTATTAATAATCTAGATCATAATTTGATATATATTACTTAATAAGTTTCATTTTATCATAAAGAAAGGAAACATAAGAACAGATGATCTCAGATTATCAGTATGGAAAAATAAGGGAGATATCAATCATATTGAAATCATAATGCATAAAAACCTAAACAAAACAATAAAATCTTTTATTCGTGTGTGTCAATGTTAATGATATCAGTTCATGTGATAAATCATATATGTTAATAATAAATAATATTCAATAAAATATTAATATATGAATATGAATTGTATCATAAAAATAATCATAGAAATTTTTTCAATATTATTCAAGGCTCACTTCCTAAACCATAATAGTTGAAAAATTCATTTATTATTCCATGTTCTCTCCTCGTTATAGCATTGTATAAGTGAACTAGTTTAACAACCTATTCTAGTCTAATATGTCTCATGAGAAATAAATCATTACAAAATGTATTAGATGTATATATAGGTCACATACATAACATAATGGAAACCATATATTTGTCATCCATAAGAACACAATTCATTCATCATAATAAAAATTGAAAAAGGAAATGTTTTCATAAATATCATTCAATCATAACCTAAACCATATAAAATATATGGGTTTCAAAAATATAATTCAATCATAAATATATAAAAACTATATAAATAATTGGGATTTTATCCTAAAAAAATATCTCCAATAAAGGATAAGTATCCTCAAATAATTTCCTCCTAAATGCAAAATAATTTTAAAATACCACATGAAAGTAATTGTTGAGGAAAACAACCTTTCATAATTGAAATTTATTTCTTTTAATGAAATTTTAATAAATTTTAATAGAAAACATTTTCATTAAAAAACATAGAAATATTACAAGGTAAGAGTAATGTAATTAAAAATTCATGAAATTTGAAAATTTGATTCATTAAATATATGATTAGAAGACATCAATTTTGTATTTTATGTATAAAAATCACAATATAGATTAATTAGAAAATGAAAAAAAGATTCTTCCCCTAATATTTTGTAAATAATCACCCATAGTTAAAATAGAATGTGAAACAATTTATGTGAATAGAAAAACAAATTTGTAAATTATTTTTTAGAGACATGTATAAGGAAGATAGGAATTCTCTAGTAGATACTTACATATAATAAACCTTGAAACAAATATTGTGAAATTAAAATATATTGGTTTTACATTTCCCTTCCTTCTAAATAACATTTCCTTATTCCATGTAGAAATTACAAGAAACACCTTATCGGAAAAATATTATTCTATATCACATCAATGATAATTAGTATAATTTTTTCCCTTTTAAACATTGGTTATGTATTTTTCTATTTCTCTTGAATTAATTTCTATTTTTTCATCTCTCTTATGTCTGAATCAATTTATTTTTGAAGCTTCATTTGAGCACATTGGAGTTCAAAATTTCTTCCCATATCAGTATTCATACCGATTCATTTTAATAATGATGTGGTAGATTCATTTTTTATGAAAACACAACTTGTGTAAGGTGTTTTACCTAACCCCCGTTGGAATCAAAAAAAAAATTTAACAAAAAATATAAGCGTAGATTTTGTATATTAGAAAAATCATTTAACTGAGGAAGACATGAAGTACTGAATTTGAAATCTGTATTACTAAATTTATAAAAAATACTCAAATTTTTCAACATAAAGCTTGTTTCTTTAATCATACAGAATACAATGATGTACTCAATGGAAAATTAACACCTCCTTAATATATATCATAGAAAAAACATCTGAAGAATAATATTCTATGATAGTGATATTGTGTTCTGACTTTGTAAGGTGATATATTACCACCCATATATCATTGTTCCATTCTAAAATTTTGGGGAGTCTAATGATAAAATACATGGTTATTATATTATATTTATATTTTGGTATGGGGAACGAATGAATTATACCATTATAAATTTTTATATCATCGTTAATGAACGGACTTAAATATAATAAATATACCAACCCAATAATATCATTTTTTATTCCATCCAACAAGTAAAAATATTTCAAATATTCAGACATATTATCACTTCATGGATGAGTAGAGAAGAATGAACCATGAACCTATACTAGAAATTCCCTCAAATTTATTATGGGTGAAAATAGACAGTGTTCTTAAACCTTATCATTACATAAAAATAATTATTAATCTCAAAAAAAATTCACACATTCTTTTTCATATCTAAATAAACCTTATGTGCCCCTATAATATTTACATGGATAGATGGTTGACAATTCATTTGGGAAAGATAATATTTCATTAAATTTTTAAATATTTTGAGTTTATTCCGTATTAAAAATAGAAATATTAGATCTTTTTTGATCCTTCTCATTGATAATCTCATAGGTTTTTTTCATCTCAAAGCATTAATAACTTCGTTTGGTTTCCAAGTGAGTTAATTTATTGAGTATTCATTGTTATTCATAAACTCTAACCATATCTTCTAGTGTATGTTCAACCCATTATTTTTTAATATACAAAATAAATATTTATATCAGTTTATATATCACACTTTTCCTGATAAATATAATCCATTCTTATCTTTAAAGAAAAATTACCGTAGATAACTTCAAATCATGAGTTGGGTAATTTTTCACATGAGCCTTCGATTTTCTTGAGGATAACATGTAACAATGTTATTCTATATAATAATGCATGAATGGCCCATATTGTATTTATAAATATAGAGTATAAACTATTCACCAATTAAAGGTAATGTATTTACTAGTTCAATGACTAATCATATATACATTTAATTGAAATTTTCCTCTCATTCATCTATCAACAAGAAATTGTCTCCCTTATAAGATAACATGGTTAATGGATTTAATACTAGTGATACATTATATACACACTAATTATAATGTCCATCAGTACCAAGAATAAATGTTATATATTACAATATGGTTGTTTTGGTAACACATAAACATACTTGATGGATCTAATAATATAAATTGTGTGAGATTATATAACCCAAAAAAACCTTTTGTAACTAAAAGGGGTATATTATAAATTTTTCATACAAGTTATCCTTCCCCTGGGACGTTAGTAAAATTATACTGTGATATTCATGAACTACATGATCTTTGGACAGATAAGAATATAATATATAAATACCACCTAAAACCGATCATGGTTATCTCTATTGAATTAATTCATTAAATTCAGGAAAATAGTTGGGACATTTTTAAGACTAAATTACATCACTATGCACTCTTTCTATACATGCCATGAATATTATGTTTTATTGGGTATATCCTCTTTATTTAATTCCATTTGATGATACCCATAGTAAATTTCACTAATATAGATGTATTGAACTCATTCATTTGATAAAAAACTCCTCAATATGGATTTTATGCTAAATATTATTCATTGTGATATAGTTCAAATCCTAATAATCAATGAAAATTCACGTCAATCCATCATTCGTTTTTCCAGTGAGAACAGGTCAACACCATGCAGACATTATTTTTTGAATTAATCCCTTTTCAATATTATATTGTATTTACTTCTTTTATTTTTATAACCTAATTGATGACTATATATAGAGAGCCTCTTAAATTAATGTGGAAATAAGTACGATTCTATTGAAATGATCACTTAATTGATTGGGTGAATATTAGGAAACAATTCTAGAAAGACATAAACAAACTCCCTCATAATATAAATATCTTCAATGTTGTATTTCTCCCAAACAATTTTTAGATAATCTACCCTTTTTAATTGGAATCAAAACCTATACCAAGGATTCAATTTCCATAGAATGTTCATATTTATCGTCTCAATGATACAGAGTCATAACATGGTTTTGAAAATAAAATGTCAATTTCCATAATCAAATATTAATGTAGTATTTATATATAGAAATCCAATCCATTCATAATATAACAACAAATTCAACTAGAAGGATATTGACAATATTTATTGGAATCAAATTCAATTAATCCCCAATTTGAAAAAAAATCCTATACATGTGAGAAAGTCATAAAAACATTATGGGTTTTCAATTCAAATTATATATCAAACCTTTTAAGTGGATTCTAGATACAATTTGAAAATTATTAATATGTAAAAAATTGGGTAGATTAGATATAAAATAAAACATTCATTGTTCTATAGTGAATAGTAACTATAATATTTACCATGTCATTATCAAAACCCCTTATGTTAAATAGTTATTGTATGATATTTACCATTTTCCCTTAGCTTTTTATTTTAGTGATCCATATCATCATCACTATCCTTCTCATTTGGGATATAGTATGCATAGTTCCCATACTAAATTCATTTAAAAAAATAGAGTGTTGTAAATGTACTCTATATATATTTAATAATATTTTCATCATTAGTTAACTTCTTCCAATAACATGGAAATTTAATTTCCTATTGAGATTCCCTTACATAACTAAATAAAAAATTATGAGTTACCTTATGATAGTTTCCACTATATTTCCTTCCATATATTTATCATTTATAAAATCTCCTCTTCTTCTCTCTATGTTTCTTGGTATTTCACTTGTAATCAATCATTTTGTTCATATCAAAAAAAAATTATTTATGGGTAACTACAATATATATTTCAACATTTAGATCAAGTTGAATGATTTATTCATATATATATAAATACATTAAGGACTTGACCCACTACAAACATAGTTTTATTCAACTAAAGTGAGGATAAACCTTTCATCCATATTGCATGATAATGACATATGTTTACCATTCATGTATTTAAAAATATTCATTAAAAGAACAAATGGATTCACCACTATAATAATTTATCACAAGGAATTAACTCTCTATTATCATATGAATATTATGAGGGATGTGATTATTGAAAACCAATATGTAAACCTCTTCCCACTCCATATATTGATTTTCATATTGATTCCTAGAAATGTGGATAACAGTCCATCATTGATCCACTTATCCATCTAAATAATAAGTAGCAAAAAGCACATTTTCATATTTTGAGAACTATAGAATGAAAAATACCATCAGAGTGGTATTTATTCATTAATCATGTTCTAGTAGATCCGTGGAACGACTAAAATATGTTGGATTCTTCCAAATTAAAGACAATATAGAATATATTTCATCATTATCTTGTTTGGATGTGCACCATGATTCATATCGTGATAATGTATTATGATCATAAAAATGAGATTTTATATTCCAGATCCAAAATAATCAGTAGTTCAAGAGGACAACCATTAAATTTGATTGTAAATTTAGCATTAACATGGTTCCTTGTGGTTACATCCATCTTCCAAAAGTAAAAAAACATAGTTTTTGTAACAAAACCATGTTTGGAAAACATCATCATGAAATATATGTTATTGGATATCTATATCAAGACACCTTAAATTAAATCCATGAGACATTATGTTTCTACATTGTTATTTATGGTCATATCTACTCAAATATATCATGATGGTCAATAATGAAAATATAAATTATTCAATGAATATATCTCAGGAGTGTCAAAAAAAAGGTGCATAGTAAGGCTCTTTATTGTGTACTGGGTAAAAATCATGTCAAGACATACATGGATTTTTCATTTTTTATTACCCATAACTAAATATTATCTAGAAACACCTTCATAGGTATTATCTAAAGAGATATCTATCAGATAGAAAAAAAACTATTCCTTACCATGATATTAGTTTGTAACCCTATTCATATGCTTATGGTAATGGTTCTCACTAATTTATTCTCATTCTAGATTCCAAAGGATTCACTCAACCATTAATATGATACATCTCATGACAATCTATACTAAACCAATGGGATATAATTGAAAAACAATCATAACAATCCATGGGTAATTACACCACATGGGTGTGAGACACTAATATCCCTAGTGGTAGCCATTTCCTCATGAATCCTTTATGAAACATTCAAATTTCAATAGAGATTCATTTGAAAGAGTTAATAATGATTAGAATCACTCATTTAACTCTTAATAAATAGATTAAAAAAGAATTTTTATACACTGTTATTCAAAGGTTTTTTTATTTAAAATTAATTTAATTACCCAAACAGCATGATGGTGATAATAAAGGTATAACGCATTTGGGAATGTTGGAACATAAACAAGTGGATTATATATGGTCAATATCATCTTTAATTATGATATTCATAATTACAACACTTATTATTAAATTCATACATTATACAAATCATCGTAACATGGGAAAATGAATCATACTAAAGGGTGATCTCTGATTCTCATTAAAGATAAGAAATTGATGTGTGTAAACATAAGATTATTATAATGGCATGGGAACCTGATTATAAAATATAAAAACCATACATTGTATATCAAACATATAAATATTGTTTCATGGAATAATGATTAGAATTTCATTATACACAATTCATATGGAAATTAAAGAACATGAACCATGGGAATATTGAACATACAAAATTCAAGAAATTGTGTTATACATATAATCATAGAAATTTTTTTTCTATAGTAGTAAATTTTTAGTGGTATGGGAAATGTTGAGAAATAGGTTCACTCAGAAAACCATCATTGTAGATAGGGTTCACTCCCAAGACTATCATAATGAAAAAAATACCATTATTGATCTAAGTTTACCCACTATTCAATTCATGGTTATCTCAATAATTTTCACTCGATACAAAATGAATTTGAGGGATATTTATGTTCCAACCATTATATATTTAATATCACACAAATATTTTCCTCATGATAATATATATATATATATAAACCAATTAAAAATAATGGGTTTTATAAACATTACATCATATAATAACCTAAACAAATGAAATTGGTTTCATATTCAATTCCACATAGCAAAAACTATAGAAATTGAATGGGTTTTATATAAATTTTATTATTTCATAACTCCTAGATATTAAATGGGATTCATAAATATAACTTCATAATAATAATAATTCATAAAAATAAAAAATAAAGATTGTAAAACCACCTTATATCATTAATTAATCATAAGAAACACTAATTTAAAAAATATTTAACAAAATATCCCATATATTTTAAAAAATCAATATAAAATTTTTAAATTAAAATAATTATTAATGAAAATATTTTATTTGATAACAATATTGGAAACATAATATGAAATATTGTATACATTAAAATTTCATGATGGAAGAAAATTATATTCATGACATAAACATTAAAATAATAAACAATTTCCTATTATCAGTAAAATAAAAAAGGAACTCATTAAGAGAATTACAAGAAGAATCAATGTAATTTGTTTTTTGAAAATTAAATTTGGAATAATTTACTCAAAAGAAAATAAAAAGATTTTTAAAAATGTATTTAAAAAAATATCTGAAAATAATGATATTGAATAAAAATCATTTTTGACTAATGAAATAAATAAATTGGATTTTCATAAAGATGTTATTTTTACCTATTGACTATATAAATTAATTTAAATGAAGTTAAATCAATTATTTTCATGAAATTATAATGGGGTAATAAATTTAAATATTTTACTGAGATATTTGGGATATTATTTCATAATAAAATGTATAAACAGAAACATTCCAGATAAACAATATGATTGAATCATAAGATCCTTACCAATTTAGTCACATTGAATCATAATAACCATGAAATAAAAACAATAAAGGAATCATAAAATACCATGATAATAAATAATTTCTTGATATTAAATTTCAAATGGTTTGTATAAACCCCATAATGTGGAAAAATAGTTTAAAAAATAACATATATTCTATTTGAGAAAGATTGAGACAAATATATATTACCTTAAGTATCAATATCATTTATACATGTTCAAAGATCCTTTATTATAAAGTTATTTTTATTATAAATAAATAAAATAATCGTATTAATATTTTTCATAACATATATGATTTAATTATAACCTTCTATTACACATATTTATTTAATTCTTTATTAGAATCATGTTTCTAGAAATAATTGCTTAATTTTCTGGTATTTTTTGGTTTCGTATTTTTGATATTTTTAATTTGAACATAGTTACATTATCACAAAAGTTGTATTTATTATATAAAAATATTTTTTTAATTTTATATTTATTTACAATATTTCATTAATGCTAGTTATAGAAAAATATGTTTCAATGTTTATTAAGATAGTGCATTATTCTTTCACATGAACGTTGTTTATATTTCAACAATGGATAGAAATAAATTAATTACAAAAATATATTTCAATTATAATGTCATTTTAATTTAATATATTTCACATATATTCATTAGAATTATCCTTAATTACATTCCATGTTTATTGTTAGTGAAAAAATCACATCTCTTCACAAGAAGGTAGTACGTCGTACAAATGAGTGATGTTATTGTATTCCCTATTGAATATAATGTAAAAAAATTATATGTTATATAATAATTAATTATGTATTATAGTATCAAAAATATAATATATAATAATATTATAAATAATCATATACATCCATTAGATATTGTGATAGAAAAATATTTACGTCGGTTTGTGAGGTGGTAGCCCATCACACACATGATCAACATTTTCATTTTCCATCTGATGTAAGAGGAGATAGATTTAAATTATTAAGGTAAAATAATAACAAATTATTATATATAAGATACATATTTTATTGTTTTATAATGCATTAATTATATTTTAATGAGGTAGAGGATGGAATAAAAATACCAAATTTTAATCATTTTACCTCTACTTTAGAGAACTCTCTTTTGTTTATAAATACAAGCACACTAGAAGGGATTAGTAAAAATAATATTTCTTGAAGTATTATAATATTGACCTAATTAATGTAATCAGTCAGATTTTGGATGAATCAAAGGAATTTTGAAGTGTGATGATGAGAGGAGAGGGTAGGCCATTTATTTGTGAGGTAGATGGAACACATGAAAAGCATTAAAGGAAAAAAGCGAACAATCCATTTTTCAATTAAAAAAGGCTCAAAATTTTGAAATGAATAAAATTATAGGTGATAAATTGAATATATGGTCATAATATTCGACCTATAATATTTATAGGTTATTTTTACTCCTTATATTGTTACATGAACCACTAATAATCTTCTTTTAAAAATAACTCCACTTTTTACTTTTTATAGTTTTTAGAAATCATATTGTTTAAAAATTAAGTGGAAATCATTTTAGAATATATATTATGACTAATAAAATAATTGAAAAATATCCCTTATTAAATTCATTGATGTGAAAACAATTAATCTAAAATAAAATCTTCAGACGTGGCTAGAAATGTATTTTGAAAAATAAAATTATGAAAATTACAAAGCATTTTTATATCAAAATTCATAATAAAATGGATTTAAAAGACCAAAATCAGATTAATAGTCATATAATTGAATTAATTTTACTTCTAAAACAATTCTTTAATAAAATTATCCTTAAATATTATTCCAATGGAAAGTAAGTTCTTAATAAAAACCATTAATTTAAATTATCCAATAAAACCATAATTTTTTTTAGAAAAATCCAAAAAAAATATATAATATGGTAGTTTTAATATGATGATTCAAAAAATAAATTTTAATCAGAAAAATAATTTTTTTTAATTATAAAAAATTACATTTATTATTTTTTCAAAAAAATAAAACAAAAATATGAAAATTTAGTATTTTTGAATCAAATAACTCATTTAAAAAATATCAAATTCCTTTTTGCCAATTTTTTTCTCATTATAAAACCATATGATATAAAATTGAAAATTTTGGTATTCATGTTCATGCTTCTATTTTTAATGTATAGGTTAGAACTATTGTGTTTAAATTATAATATTAACAGAATATTGAGGATTGTTAGACTTAGTGTTCATCTAGCATATTCTATTAATGAAAATAAATATATTCGGAAGAAACTTATCAATCCAAGGTTGTTACACTAACAATCCTATTGAAAATATATAAATCATATTCATATATAAATTACCATTATTTTACTACAGTCATAGCCAAATCATAACAAATTAATAAAAACTACATCCCAAGAATGTTTAAAAATAAGGATATGAAAATGACACTTTCTTGTTCATTAAACTAAAAAACTCTCAAATATTTTTCCATAAAAAATTAATTTTAACAAACATGATCTTTTTTACAACAAAAAACATAATTAATGTTAGTTTTAGAATAAATTTGTAAATTTTATTTAAAAATTTTTTAGAGAAACAACCTAATGTAAAATAGTGTATCATTTAACAAATTTCCAAATAAAAATGTATTGGAGGAATTTTAAAATATTTTTTTCATGGACTGCAAAGGTGTTAAAGGGTAATATTCAATAGAATACATCACATGTAAATTAATGATAAAATTTCATTAAGCATAAATATCATTTCACATCAATCGAGCCTGACCCAAACTTCTCATCAACCCATTCTTGACCTAACCAATGGGAGTCATCCCACAGGTTGATGTAAGTCCCATATATGGAATTCATTTCTTCATCAATTATAAACTAGTTCACATGTATAAGAGAATTTTCCTCAAAGACATTGAAGTGTTCCTATGTCATTCACCTATTTTTGCATAATTTAAAAAAATTATATATGATATATCATATCATATCATTATGTTTTTAACAAACCACATGTCTCAATAAAAACACTCAAAATCTATATAAGATCATTCCCATTAACAATAGAAATTAATAAATTCAATTAATACCAAATTCTAGCAAACAATAAATTCTATAATAATAATTGAATGACCCAATATGTATATTATAGGAAATGGGGTATTCCTAATGCGTCCTCATTTTCTAATAAATTATTTAAATTTTCTTACTCGGATGTTCAATATTCCAATAAAATCATCAATCCTTTCAATAATAATTAATTATCATTTGCAAATATTTTGAAATTATATCATTTAATTTAATACCAGTTATAAAAGAATACTCTAAAAACATATCACACACCCCTTTGAATAAAATAAAACAATATTCAATTAATTTTTGAAATTAAAATCAAAAGAAACTCTATGGATATTAATCTATAGATAATTGTGAATTTTAATTTTCAATATGACCATATATACAATACCGAAATTACAATAAACTCATAAAACAAAACCCCTTCAATCACATTTATCGAAATCTCATGAATACATCAATTGTTGATATAGATAATATATGTTTTTAAAAAATACTATATTGATAAAAAATGATTTAATAATAAGAAATCATCGATTTAATTTTAAATTGTGTTGAATTAGATACCTAACTAATACACATGGAATTTTCTACAATCATACTAAATGAACCATCTAATGAAATTAATGGCTCATAAGATGAAAGAAATATAATTTTATAAAGGAAATAACATAAAATAACAACTATTGAAATCTTTTACTAAATAATGAAGAAGGGATTTTCATACAATAGAAAACCTCAAATAGAAAAATTAGATAGATGCATTCACTGTAGCCTAATCACTAATCACACTAAAGGGTTGGATAAAAATCTATTGAATAAGACATAAAAATAAATTATAATAGTTATAAAATGAAATGTAAAATCTTTGACTAAATCCAAAATTGGATGAACCGAAGATACTACAATGGGAAGAAAATTAATGGGTTAATAAATAGTGAAACTGAGCTGTGGTCCCTTTAAATACCTCTCATTAAGATCACATGATCATATATGATCAATAATAACTCCCTTTAAAAACTAGGCAGCTATATTCATTGAAAGGATTTATGAAACAGAAAATAACATTTTGTAATGGTTGTTAACCATGCCTATAATATCCTTTGTCCCATCACACAATAATCTATGACATTCTATCTTCACGTGACTTGTACAAGGATCATTAGTGTATGGATGAAAACATCTTACATGATAGTATTAGTGTGGCATTATTTAATATGGAACACATGGTGATCACTTGTATCCTAAAATAAGGGAATAACTAATTTTATATGAAAATGGAAAGATTGTACAATTCTTGAAGATCCCCATGCTTATACACCAACAAATAAAAGTATAAATCTAACTATGGTTGATGAAAACTACCATGAAACCATTTTAAATCTATATTTCACTTCTAATTCATCCTAAACTGATCAAAAAAAATGAAATTTGAAGGTGTTAAAGTTCAGTGTAAATAATGGATTGAAATCATAGAATGAGTTCCTTTAATCCTAGAGTACTAGGTTATATATAACGAGATTCATAATATAGGATTAATATTTTCCAAAATTTTTTTTATAGAAACTATAAAAAAAAGAAATAAAATTATGAAAATATATTTAGGTAATTGTAATTTGGTTTTTGAAAATCAGGTAATCAATTAATATGTGTTTATCAATAGGTAAAGTTATGAGGACACAATTTCATTGCGGTGTCTAGAATATAAAATCCTTGATTTACATTGAATATTATTTTATTTATATTTTTAAATTAAATATTTAAATGGTAAATTCATTTTAGTTCATATATTTTTAATGATATTGAACCTAAATTTCTCTACATATTTATCAAAAATTTATTTTTAATTACATGTTTTCTAGAAAATAGTAATTTCAATAAAATTGAACATTTTTTATTAAGATGTTATTATTTAATCTCTTTTACATTATTCATAATTATTCTACATTTATTTTTTTTCTTGATAACTATATTAATTTAATTAAATGTTATATTTTTATATCATTCTAGTAATTAATATTTTTGTGTAATATATATGATATTTTGGATCATTTAATATTTCTGTTTTTGGTGGTTGTGTATTTTGGAGGAGTTTCCATGAAGGAGAAAAGGTTTTAGATATGAAATTTAATATTATAATAAAATTAAAACATGGAGTACTGGGTTACACATAGGGGACTATCTGTAAGGGTGAATTGAGCAATTTGTAATGCATTTTGGATATCAACGTGGTTTTAAAATATTTTTTATATAGATCTATGGATTTTTCTATATGTGATATTTCATAAGGATGATTTCAGAATTTTATTGGGCTACATTAGATCCTTCTTTTCTAGATTAGCGTATTTTGTAAGCATGGAGCTCTGGTATGATATATACTGTTTCATTTTAAGGTATAGTTTGATCTGAACTATAAATTTTTATAATTCATATTGGTCAACCCTACATGGTATTTGGGAATATCACATGTTTTTGATTGTAGAGGATATATATTTAAATTTTAAATTTTAAGAGATGTTTCATCTACATATTAGAGGTGATATATGGTGTGGATCCCAAGAGAGGTCATTTTTGGGAGTTCTTTTGTTTCTACTGTAAATTAGGAGTTCACATGGTTTACAACATAGTGAGTTTTTAAAAGGGATATATTATACTATATTAGGGATATTTTTTGAATAGTGGTCAAGATGTTTTGTTTTTTTAATAATAAATACTGGGGGTAGTATTGTTTCTTATGGGTTTCACTATAGGCTTTTCCATGGATGTATGAACTGGTTCACCACACATCCACTAAATTTGGAGTGAAATTGGATCTATGTGCTTTATAGTGTATCACTTTTAAGACTGAATTTTGTGTGGTAAAAAAATCTTCATTATGGAATATCTTGGGGTAATATTCAATTATATCTTTTAAAATAAGTTGAGTAAAAATTTATTATCCCCTTTAAAACTAATATCTGACCAACATTTACTCTCAAATATTATGTATCTCTAGTTCAACCATAGGATTATTTTCAACACTTATTTATTGGTTTTGATTTTTGCATTACATAAATTAAATATTAAAAAATATTGTTTATTTTACATTCATTCAACTATATTTTCCTTCTCACTCTTATTTTAAAGAACATAGTTGTTGGGAGATATGTTGGTTCAGGTTTTGGGGGAATATTAATTCGGAATGTTATGTTTTTTTATTTCATGGTTATTTTAATGACCCGCCTTCAGCAAGATGAGGGATGAGACAACAAACATTCCGAACATTCCTTCCACTTGTTGAAGGAGAGATAATGACACCTCATTTATTTCATTCAATAGTCCCCTGATTAGAGACAAGAACTAAGGGTATAGAATCACATGTAATATGGAAGGCTTTACCCTTTTATAGAACAAGATCAAGAGATAAAATGGTAAATCCCAAACAACTCCAAGGAATAAATGTAAATGCAATGACAAAAATACATAACCATATTCAAGTTCAAAATAAACTAAAACAAATTACATAAAAACACTGAAAGGATGAACAAAAAACCTATATAAACAAAAACAACAATCACAAAGTCCAAGATAGAATGGTCAGGAACAGTTCCTAATGTCCACCAAGAAACCAGAAAATAGTTTTTATATATGTAGGGTGCATCTACAGATATACTCAGTAGGGAAGCTAGTATCTCTCATGCACAATGGGGAAGACATTGTAATACCACATGGAAAAATAGGCAAAAAAATATAACTAGCAATGAAACTATCCACCATGCCTCACTAAGGAACACCCCCAAATAACCCAACTCTGGTAAAGTAATAATAATAGAACATTGAAATTTGGGTACCCCTCACCACATTCAAACTAGTTATTTTGGACTTCCTATGTATCTGACCTCCTTCATTGACTGCAGTCCCACTGCTACACCAACAACAACCTTATGGGCCACCATATCCATGAATCCAGACCACACACACTTGGGCCATCACAATAACACATAAACTTTCCCACATACACCTAGGACACAATAACCACTTCCACACTTGAAGACACAAAGGCCAAAACAACCACTAACACGAGAGAAGACACCTTGGACAGAACATCCCCTTCTATGCTCGAAGAAACCTGGGCCATAACAACCACTGCCTCACCCCAAGACCCATATGCCTTATCCCAAACACTCTTAAGAAAACAACCTCCCCACACATACGTTGGACAACTGCCAAAACACACACTGCCCGATGTGTCTAGGTCCATAATGAACCTTATGCCATCACATCCTTCCTGAAGATTCATGGGCTGCTTTGGGAGAGGGGGAAAAAGGATCCAATAACAAACCATTCTTAGGAATCTTAGTGAAAAGACCCTCCCCCTGGAAAGGTGAGAATTCGGCACGAAGTGAAAATCATGAGTGGGGTTCATATAATACAAAAAACGAAATATTATACATATAGGTAATAATGAACATATCCCAACCTAAGGGTTCTGAAATAAATCCACATCCCATACACCACCACTCTTGTTGTTATCTCTATATGCACAAATACACAACAATTATAATAAAAATACAACCCACTTCTAGAAAATCATTCCCCCACTGTATTTTTTCTCATTATCGTGTTCATTTGATTCCTCTTAAAACATTCATCCACTACAGGGAAACTAACAGGCATAAACACAGACCAAAAAAACACTAAAAGAAAAATGTCCAAGCATGCATTTAAGCCTTCACACCCATTACTCTTGTAAAGTAACAACAATAAAAGTTATCTATGAGATCCTTGATGTAATAGAACCAAAACAAATCCCCAAAATACTATATACATATAACCTCATATTCACATAACCTAAACTAAATAACCAGAGATCACATCATCATCCAATTCAACCCACAAACATCAAATACAGAATCTATGCATACCACCAGAACAGAAATATGACTTCTTCAAATTTCAGAATCACCAATTATTAAATTTATTCTTCTATTTTCTTAACGAGGGTGATCATAGATGGATTAATATTCATTGATAATTCTTTTAAAAAACCAATTTTATTTTATTAACTAGTTTCTATGTTATAACCATTCAATGACTAGATTTTT
This sequence comes from Viscum album, assembly GCA_963277665.1. Taxonomy (NCBI): domain Eukaryota; kingdom Viridiplantae; phylum Streptophyta; class Magnoliopsida; order Santalales; family Viscaceae; genus Viscum; species Viscum album. Next base: position 1,029,260,746 of record OY728125.1, read on the forward strand.
TTTTAAAAAAGAGTTTCATTAGTGTGCATGAAAGGACCACAAATGACCACGATTATTATGGGACATATTTCAATACAAATTACAACATAAAAAAAATATAACAACATAGAAAACATCACAAATTTTCCCACCACTTCGTTCATTAACTTCCAATTTATTATTGTCATTAGAGATTGATTCATCTACATCCTAAGAGAATGTCACCATATCCACCCCAAATGAAGCACAGAAAAAAAATATGAAGGAAAACCCTTACATGGATTATCAACGATATGAATATTCTCCTCTCTCAAAGAACTGGTTAAACATTAATAAAATTAATAGAAAATCCATGATATCATGGCTGAGTAGGAAAAGGATCCAGCATGGGTGCACAAGTTTTTTTCGGAGGAAGTATATAGGTGCAAGTAGAGAAATGAAAAACAATTATAAAGAGAGGATATGAGCTTCCAAAGACCCCAACGACTAAAATTAGGGTGTTGACTTGGATATAAATAAAATTTTGATCATTTCCTGACCATGTGGACCTATTGTTTCAGACGTTGGGATTAATTTGGCATTAATAGTTATCCTCACATATGGTGGAGAAAATAGATGTGAGTTAATAAATTTACTTTAAATGGAGAAAGGATATTGTAACATCGGAAAAACACAAATACATAGGAAATGTGTGACACTATGGAAAAGGGAACACATTTTGGAAACATAAGGGTCCCCAAACTCCTAGTGGTTTTACTTTGAAATGTGGTATTAAAACACTTTTACATCAGAATATTCCTTACAGGAGGGAAACTGGAATGTCCTGGGGACACTGTAAATGACTCATTGATGGGTGAGTCACTGTCACCCAAGCATCATGACCGTGGTATTATCACCCTAGAATTATCACCCTAACATAGAGGACCTCGAACCATCACCCTGGAACCATCTCCCTAGCACTGCCACCCTGACACCATCACCCTAACATCATCTCCCTAGAACTGATGCCTTGGCACATATGTTAACTTGTCCCACTTATGGTCCATCGGTTCCACCGATGGCTAATCAGTGCTACTGAGGTCCACTAGTGATATCTAAGCTCATCGGTGCCCCGAATGCCCATTGGTGCAACTGATGTCCTTCAGTGTAACCATTCATTGGACCAAAAATTTGGAAAACTCATTACTGATTTGAGTATGGTCCCCCATATCCCCTAAAAACAATAATTTCACAATGTAACGGACTAGGAAGGTCCATTCCATTACATCAGATATCTCTCAAACTATTCTCACCCACTAGAATTTTAGATTAACCCAAACAATAGGGGTGTACAAAAAACCACCTCATTAGATACCTCTTATAGAAAAATATCCCTATAGTTGTTTAAAATCTAGAAGAAACTGTGAAATACATCATCATCTCTCTCACATATATCTCTAGAAATAAAATAGAAACACATCCACCCTTCTTCTGAACATAAACACAGAAACACATAATGGTCACATTGTCTAAACTCTTAGATTATGGTGTGTCGTTTCCCATGTCAATATATTATCCAATTTGGGTGACACTTACTCGCATACACAGGTTTTATTGCATCCACTATAATGAATATTGATTATAAATTGGGCCCCTACTCCATCATTATGAATTTTTACACGTATTCAAGGAATACCAAAGACAACCCATCATATAGAAAACAAGATCAAGCAATAACTCTCATCAAAGTACCAAAAAAATAAGTTAAAATGTCATAACATTTATAGTTACTATGCCAACATATGGTCCTACTGTTCTTGGTTACTCTTCTTGAGACCAACATACACACACAACACACAAACCAAGGTAATGGCTCATCCATTAAGAACCTTCTCTTTATGTTCCTCGATCCTCACTGGTCACTCCACGAATATCGCATCCTACTCAATATCCAACTCTCCCTAGATTAGGATGTAAGAGTCCTCATTTATATAGTGATGATGCTGATATACCTGGATGTTGTTGTAGAACTTCTCCAGTGGCGGTGGAAATGTCAGCTGATACACCACCTCACTGAATCGTCTTAACACATCGAAGCATCCGATGAACATGGGAGAAATAATACTACCTCTATCAAACATATTATGCCCATGAAGAAGCGATACCTTCAAGAAAATTTGGTCCCCAACCTCTATCACCAAGGGAATTCACCTATGATACGTACATGACTTCTACCACTACTCATCATCATTCATCCTATCCCTCACAAGATGAACCTTCTCTGTTGTGATCAATATAACCTCTCGGGAAAGAACACATTCCTCCCCAACCTCTTTCCAACACATGGGGGAACAACATGGTCTTTCTTACAAGTCATTTAATAGTTCCATGCCAATGGTAGTGTGATAGCTGTTATTGTTGGAAAACTCTACCAGTTTAATGTGTCATACCCATAACCATTTGATGTAAAGAACACATGCTCAAAACACATCCTCCAATGTCTGGATTGTCCTCTCTATCTTCCCATATGTCTCAGGGTGGAAAGCTTAGCTAATGAATAGTTATGTCCCAAAATCATTCTATATTCCCATCAAGATATTTGATGAAAAATTTATATTCTGATCCAGAATGATCGTTTTGGGAACCACTTGTAGCCACACAACTTCACCCACATACTTCTGTGCTAAGGCATACAATGAACCTTAATCTTTAATCACAAAGGAGTAATCCAATTTCATCAATGGGTCCAACACTACCCATATGGAATCACAACAATAATTTCCCATTTAGGAAGCCACCTAGAGGCACCCCATACCTGGTTGGTCACATGGCCTCAAGCACATTTCACCAAATGCCAAAGGCTGCTGACTAGCAGCGAGGGCCTTGGGTGCGATAGTGGGGAAACTATGCCCTTATTGTCAGAGTAACACAACGAATGTAAACAACATGAAATTGTGTAAGCAGTAATAATCCACACAAGAGTAAACAACAGAATACTAAAAGTAAGATACTGCTAGAGCATATATATATATAAATAATGAATGATACGTATGTCTAAGAAAGAATCCAAACAAATCACAATGATGGAATACACATAGTACAAAACCATAGTATAGAAGAAATAGATAAATAGCACCTCTGCATCACAGGCCTATGCTTGGTCGCATTCTCTCCATCTCTATATCATGTCAGGTACCTGATGTAGAAGAGAACATTCCTTTATATATACCTCGATAACATAATCAGTTTGGGCCCAAAAGTAGGATCCAAATTGGGTGGGAGACAAAATCCCAGTAAGAAACTACCCAAAGATCTGTACTTATCAATCAGTGAATATATGGTAGGTAAAAATACAGAAGTAGTAAACAAGAAAGTACTCGGTAGGAAACAATACATAGCTCAAACATGAGAAACTACTAATGAGTAGCTAAAAACAAACAGTTAACCCTCTGGGATGTACTCACCGCTATCCCATATGGTCCTATATAAAAATTACATGCAACCCTATGGTCAGTACACTTTCCCTAACCCCTCTGGTGTAGTTATAAGAATATATAAATACTCTCTGAGAAAGCACACACCATCAATTCCACTTTTCATTTAAGGTAGTCATCAACTCTCTAAGGAAGCTGACATGATAAATTCCCCTTGTAGCTTAATGGTCAAGGTCTCTCTATGGAAGCTGACACGGTCAATTCCCCTTATAGCCCAGGTCATTCAAAGACTCTCTAAGGATGCTCACTCAGCCAATTTCATTTATATTCTGAATTAGTTCGAGGACTCTCTGAGGAACCTCACTTGGTCAATTCCCCTTATATCCCAATGTGATTTAAAGACCCTTTGAGGAATCTCAACCGGTCAATTACTGTCATAATTTAATGTGCTCAAATACTCTCTGAGGAAGATCACTTAGTCTATTCCCCTTATAGTCTACTACACTAGGCTCTCATGGCCCTGTGTTGGTCAATGAGAATAGAAATGCATTGTGGAAAATGTAAAACTATATAACTACTTGGATAATAATCTACATAATATCAAGCCTTTCAAAAAACCAACACTCCACTTACAACACTGGGCATGGGAAACAAGTAAGGTGACTAAAGGCTAAGAAGGGACAAACGGTCGTAACAGAACAGTCTTGGGAAAAAACATCCATTACATAGAAAAAAAAACCAGTTCATAACCAATTAACCTCCACACAAGCATAAAATCATTGTAGGAAAACAATAGGGTTAAAACGTTAAATCCGCAATACCCTTTTCAAGTGTATTAGAAAAAAGTGCACATAATACTCAAAGACATTATCCAAAAATAGCACAATCTACCTACCTTGGAGTTAGGGGATCGCTATACGTGAACCTCGAGGCTTGAATCACCGTACAATGTCAGAGATCTATAAAAATCTCAAAAACGTTCAACCCACAATATCTCACGAGAGAGGAGAAATCAGAAGATTGCGCTCTATGAGATGAGAGAACTCACTAAGGCTATTCGAATACAACCGACATTGTTCGACTCAGAGGAGAGTTTATTGCTTAGGGGTTCATCAAATATCCTTTACCAAATGGAGATGTTTGTCAAGAGAGGCCTAAAAGAAGAGCATTCTGGAGATTAAACATGACCCCGGTGTATTTAAATAAAATAAAGTACATGATGTGTACTTTTGAAGTACACAGCCTGTACTCACCATTTCTGCACTTCGCTTTAGGTGGCCTATAAATCATCCCCCACATGGCTATGTGAATGGACACTACATGGATAACACCTGGCTTCCTGAGGTAACGAAGTACATGGAGTATACTCAAAAATTACACAGCATGTACTATGAAATTTTCCAAAATTTAACCTTTTTCTCAGAAATGACCAGAAAAGTAAAAACATACCTGAAAAGAAGGTCTGAGATATTAAAAACTTCCCCCTTATATAAATTAATCCCCAAATTTCCCGAGCGCGGCTGCGTAACAGAAGAAACTGTAAATAGCTCAGACCCTTGGGCTTGTAGATCGGCCGCCCCCTCCTATGTCTCATTATGTACCTTCCCATACTGCCATAGAACTCATACCAGAGAAATAGACTGGCCATTGAAAACCTTTGTATTGCAATAAAAAATCTATATTGGATGCTCCTCGAATGACGCATCCACATTGAGAACAACCTCATTAGGTTGAATGACATGAGACGGGTCTGTAAAGTAACATCGGAGCTAAGAATCGTGAAAAACATCATGCATAGTGTGATACCTCTAGGGTAACTTCAACTGATAGGAAACTGGCCCATCTGTCTCCACAACCTCAAACTGTCCGATGTACCTCAGTGAAAGTTTACACAGTCTCCTAATCCTCCTCTACACCAACCTTGGTGTGACACGAAGGAAAACTAGATCCCCTACCTAGAACTCTATAGGTCGACTTCGCTGATCAGCATAAGACTTCTGTCGAGACTATACAGTATCCACCCTCTACTGAATCAGAATTATCATCTCTATGGTCTCCTCAACATGATGGGGTCCTAGAAAAGTTCCCTATTCTGCCTCCAGCCAACATAAGGGTGATCGGCATGACCTACCATACAAAGCGTCATAGGTTTCTATATGAATAATTTCATGAAAACTATTATTGTAGGAAAACTCTACAAGCGGTATGTGCTTCTACCAAGAACCTACAAAATCAAGAATGCATGCTCGGAGCATGTCTTCAATCACCTGAAACGTATGCTCAGACATGCCATCTTTATGGGGGTGGTATGCTGTACTCAGAAGTACCTGTGTACCTAATGCCTTCTAAAACCCATTCTAAAAACGAGAAGTAAAACGTGCATCTCTGTCTGAAAAAATGGTGTGTGGAAATCCATGCAGACATACAATCTGACAGATGTACAACCGTCCCAGCTCATCAACAATGAAGGTCACCTTGATCGACATGAAGTGAGAAACCTTCGTGAGTATGTTAATGAAAACCAAGACTACAACACTCCCTCAAGGCGACCTCAGAAACCCAGTTACATAGTCCATCGCGTCATCATTCCACTTCCACTTGAGAATGGGTAACTACTGTAAAATCCCTGCTGGTATCTGATGCTTTTCCTTCAACTACTGACAGGTGGAAAACCTCATGAGAAAACCATAAACATCCCTCCTCGTACCTGGAAACCAATACTGATGGTGTAGATAACGATACTTCTTGGGGACACCTGGATGAACTTCCCAAACTAAGGATTGAATGTCCAGCATTATCTCCTCGCGTATGTCTACTGGAACCCATACGCGCCCCTGGAAACACAAGTTCTCATCCTCTCCTATGGCCCATCTAGGAATAGGGTTATCTTTTGACAGGCTTTCCCCTAGGACTAGGCCTTCTGAGTCTGATAGTTACCTCATTCACGCTCGATCAATAAGTCTAGTGGTGACAACTACAGAAGAAAGTAATGACATCCCCTGTATGTCATGCACCTCCAAATGCATCTTAGAGAACATGTTCGTAAGATGCCACTCACTACTAGACTATTGGAATGTCTGTATCTGAGTCCTCTAGCTTAGTGCATCAGCCACTGCATTGCCATTCCCTGGTGTATAAGCAAGCTCAAAGTCAAAATACTAAAGATACTCGACCCACATTCACTTCTTAAAATTCAGATCATGCTGACTAAAGATGTACTTGAGATTCTTGTTGTCGGTGAAAACCTAAAACTTCTCTACTATCATATAATGTCACCAATATCATATGGCATGGACAACATCAACTAACCCGAGATCGTGCGTCTAGTAATTCCTCTCATGTGGCCACAACTGCTGAGAACCATATGCAATGACTCCTTCCCCATGTATAAGCACATCCCCCAACCCAATACTCGATGCATCACATTACACAATTTAGCTCTAGCCTAGATCTAGAAAGACTAGTATAAGAACTTAAGTCAGCGTCCCTTTTAGCTGCATAATAGCTGACTCACAAGAATCTAACCACAAGAACTTTTCACCCTTCATAGTTAGACCCATCAGTGGTACTGCTAAGCATGAAAAGATCTGTATGAAGTGTCTGTAGTATCAGGCCAGCCACAAAAAAACTTCGTACCTCAAAGATATTCTTCAGCTGCTTATAACAAACTACTGCTCTCACTTTCTCTGCGTCGACTTATAATTCTGTCTCTGAGATAACATAACCCATGAAGTGAATCTGATCCATTCAAAATTGGCATTTTGAGTTCTTAGCATATAACTAATCCACCCTCGTTATACACATTACGATATCATGATGGGTAGCATGGTCCTGTTGAGTGTGAGAGTACACCAAGATATCATCCATGAAAACCACCATGAAAGAATCAATGTTTGGATGGAACACTATGTTAATCAGTGACATAAAAACTACAGGCGCATTCATGAGACCAAATGACATAACCATATATTGTATAGATAAAACCTTCTACATAAGGCTATGAGAGGTATATCAGATGGTCTAACTCACAAATGATGATAAATGGAGATCAAGTCGGTCTTCAAGAACACCCAGGATCCTCGAAGCTAATCGAAGTGATCATCAATCTTCTGCATGGGATATCATTTCTTGGCCATAAACTGGTTCAACATTCGTTAATCCACACAAAGACTAAGTTTACCATATGCCCTTTCCAAAAATAGGATAAGTAGTCCCAAAGGAGATGTACTAGGTCAGATGAAAACCTTTTCCTGAAACTCTTCTAAATACATATTGAGATCTTGAAACTCTAGGGTAGATATCCTATAAAGATGAATATACATCGTTTCCGCCCCTTGGACATGATCAATAGAAAATTCTACCTCACGCTCTAGAGGGAAACATGAAAAGTCCTCTGGAAAGACATCCCTTAAATGATGCACCACTAAAGGAAAGTCTAACAGGGATGTCCCCTGGTCATCCACATATAGACTAGCAATCTGGGCTATAACTATTCCCAACCCCTGATTCTCAGGTCCAGCTATGCTCATCCTGACTTCCCATTCAACCCTATGAAGAAAATATCCACCCTCTGGAAATATGAAAATCACCCTATGGTGATAAATTTCGATGAATACCTGGAGGGGAACTAACCATTCCATTCCACGAATGAAATCATATCTTGTCATCTCTGTAACATAGATGTCCCATAAAAATTAACACCAACCAACCTATAGGGGAAAATACTTGCACAAACATACACTAGTTGTTCTAGTCCCCAATGGTGTGTCAAGCATCATGATATCAGCCGAAGGAAGGATGCAAAGACCATGTATCCCCAAAATAGCAACATATATAAAGTTGTGGGAATCCCTAGTATCAAAAAGAGCAGATGCTAAAACTGAGGCTACAATGATCGTACCTCGAAATGTAGATGGTCTGGGGTCCTGCTCTTACTGGGTCTGCTCCACTGCAAAGGTCTATCCGACCCCATGGCCCTGTGACCCTACATGACCACTCTATGCTTATTCACCTTGATGATACAAGAAACAGGGCCACTGGCTACCATGACCATGAACTCCACCTCAATCTGAATAGCTGGAAGGTCATCAGTACACAGACTGGTGATAAACTGGGGGTGCTTCTCCTGAATGACGATTCATATAATAACCCTTGTCACCAGCTTTTGGTGAAAAGAACTGACAAAAACGCTGATGATAACCAATATTTCCACAATATTGACAGTCTTCTAGGTCTAATAGGAAATGTGGCCTTGTATGTCTTCTCTTCCTACACTAGTAGCACACCACCTAGCTACCAAAAGATGCATCCCGCCTACTATGCTATCCTCATGAAAGCTCCCATGTGACACATACTTCTATTAGTAAGAGGAATACTATCTTTGGATGTCGAACCGCCCAGACTCAGTGCTTCAGAATCCCTCAGATTATGCTCTGTGATCAGAGCCTATTTAACGATAGAGATATAGAAGTCAACATGAAGATGTTCACAACAAATAAGATGACATGCCTCAGACCATCGTCAAACTTCTGTGTAAGGAACAACTCATCACCTCCTAGAATAGGCATGAAATGCTACAGCTCTGTGAAGTGGGAGGAATACTCCATAACAGTAAGAGTACCCTACTTCAGACTCATGAACTCTGGGTTTCGATTGGACATCATGTTCTCTGGATATAAGTAATCATATAAGATGCATCGAAACTCATCACAAACCATATTCTGCTAGCATCCCACTTATGAGATCACATCCCACCACCTCTTGAGGGAGTCTCCAAGCATGTAGGTAGAGAGATTCACCCTCTTCTCTGGAGGTATCTCCAGCTTCTCGAAAATAATTAGCGTGGATTCTTACCATGACTATACAGTGTGGGGTCCTCCATCCCCTGAGAAAGTGGGAGGATGCTGATGCTAAAAGACCCGCGTCAATTTTTCCATCGATGGGGTAGGGGACGGTGCTTCCTAAAATGTATGCATCTTTCTCAAAATCCCTCCCTGAACTGTGCATCAAAACATGTGTCAGATATAATGGTTGGTGCCAAGACTGGCACAATGGGAGGATTTGTGGGTAGTCTGTGATCAACCATATCTGGTGTCTGATCACCACCTGGCAACTGGCATACAACTGGAGGATGTCTTGGTGTCTTGACTCTACAAGGTCAAGCGCACACTATAGATCAAGAATATCAAGCACTAAAAAATGAAAGTGTAAGAAGGGAACCGGATAAATAAATCATTCATGGTTTACAAAAAATGACTATATGGCATGTACAATTCCTACACGACGTGTTCCCTTAATCCATTTACATGGGTGTTTACATCTCCTAAAACTATTCGTGTAACACCCAAAACACATGGCGTGTTGTCCTAACACATGACATGTACTTGAATCCTATTTACCTACCAGAGTCTTTCTAAATGGATAAGACACACGACTCTCATAAGTCAAGAATACACAACATGTTCAGGATAGACACAACATGTACTAGACAAGCTTCACCCGACCGATGTTATTAGTGACACGACCTGACACAAGGAACACTCTACACGGCATGTTCAAGGCGGACATGGAATGTTCAAGAAAGGATAACACCAACCCGGGTTATTAGTGACACGGACGAGTACCTGGGTAAGACTTCACGGAATGTTAAATACAAAATGGTGTTTATAGAGTAAGGTTTATCTTTCGGTGTTGTTAGATACACTAAGAGGAAACATGGTCAACACTACATTGTGTGTTCATCGGGTACACAACATGATTCCACCAGAAATTCCCCATCCCGTGTCTCTACCCACATGACCTATGATACAGTTAGAGACAACACGGAATGTACATAATGTGCAGAACATGTACTTAAAAAAATTAGTTTCTTCCTGAAGAGAAGAGAACATGGTGTGTTTTCAATACTACACAGCGCGTATTTTGGGTTTTTCCAGACAGTAAGCCTCAGAAAACTACTTAAGAGCCCAAAAAACACTAAAACGAACATCAATGTGCCAAATTCCAATCCGAGAGGGCCCATACTCGCTGTGAATCATTGGTTGCCACTTTACACATTTTATAACAAGGAAAAAAAGTCAATGATCCACCAAATTCTGGTCCATGAGGGTCTATAACACCTCAAGAACCAAAGTATGTCATTAATTCAAACAAAACCATAAACAAACAATACCCTATCAAATAATAAGTAATTTTTTATCATGGAAGATATCCCAACAACATGCATATTATACAGAACCTCTATCAAAAAACATGCAATCACTAATACAACCTAGATGTCCTGGAAAGAATGCATAACATGTGATTTCTAGAATGTTACTATATGATGAATGAGATGGAATACCCTCATCGCATTGGGTTGCGACAGAAATATAACATCAATAATATCAACAATAGCAGCACAATACATGTGAGTCACCCAATGGTGAAAATCATATCAACCTTAAACCGGAAAAACCATAAAATTTCAATAAATGAGGTAGGATGTCTTTTCCTTGTACACATGTTAGGTACTCCCGGGCACAAATTATTACCATGTACCTATTCCTTCTTATCACTGGCTAAAGGCACCAAACCATGTTTCAAGAGAAAATAAACCTTCTGAAACTACTTTGTAACGTCCCAGATCTAGAAGCCACCCAGAGGTGCCCCGTACCCGATTAGTCACATGGCCTCAAGCCTATTTTCCCAAACACCAGGGGTTGCTGACTAGCAGCGAGGGCCTTTGGTGTTATAGTGGGGAAACTATGCCCTCATTAGCAGTGTAACACAGTTGAAGTAAACAACATGAAATAGAAGAAGCAGTAATAATCCTTACAAGAGTATACATTAGAATACTAAAAGTAAGAAACAGCTTGAGCAAATATATATATAAATGATGCATGATACATATGTCTAATAAAGTATCAAAACTAAACCCAATGCTAGAGTAAAAACATTACTAAATCAAAGTACAAAAGAAATAAATAAACATATTTTCAGCATCGCAAGCCTAATCTTGGTCCCATGCACTCTACCTCCACAACATGTCATGTACCTGATGTAGAAGGGTTCTTGACCTTATCTATAATCGTTGCAATATAATCTGTTTGGGCCCAAATGCATGACCCAAACAGAGTGTGGGACTAAATCTTAGTAGGCAACCACCCAATGATCTATGCATATCAGTTAGTGAATATATTGAAGGAAAAAAATATAGAATCAGTAAACAAGAAAGTACTCAGTAGGAAACAATCCATAGTTCAACATTAACCAACTGCTAATCAACAACTAAACCCCAACAGGTAACTCTATGGGAAGTACTCACAACCATTCCATCTGGTCCTACCTAGTAATTACATGCATGCCTCTAGGTGGTACACTTGGCCTAACCCTTCTGGATCAGTCATATGAATATATAAAGGCTCTCTGAGGAATCACTCACCGTCAATTCCACATATAGTTTAAGATGGTCAGGAACTCTCGGAGGAAGCTCACACGATCAATTCCCCTTATAGCCATAATGTAAATGACTTTCTGAGAAATCTCACTTGGTCAATTCCTATTATATCCCCAGTCATTTAAAGACTCTCTGAGGATGCTCACTCAGTCAATTTCCCTTATAGTCTAAAGTAGATCAAGTAATCTCTGAGGAAACTCACTCGATTAATTTCCCTTATAGCCCATAGTGATTCAAAGACTCTATGTGGAATCTCACTCGGTCAATTCACCTCATAGTATAATGTTCTCAAAGTATCTATTGGGATGCTCACTCAGTCAATTCCCCTAATAGTATACTACACCAGGTCCTCACGACCCTTTGTAGATCAACGAGCATAGCAATGCAATATGGACAAAGTAAACATGCAGAACTACATCGTTAATAGTCTTCGAAATATCAAGCCTGTCAGAAAAACAACACTCCACCATACAATACTTGGCATGGGAAAACTGGAAAGGCAGCCAAAGGCTAAGTAGGACAAAATGGTCGTAATAGAACATTCAATTTCAAGGTTATTGGACAAAATTGAACATAATACTCAAATACATTCAACAGAAAGGCACAAACCACCTACCATGGCATTAGGATATCACTATACACGATACGTGAGGCTTAAATCACCTTATAATGTCGAATATCTACAAAATGAATAAATTGTTTAACCCATGATATCTCACGAGAGTGGAGAAATCAGAAGATGGTGCTATATGAGAAGTGATAACTCACCAATGTGATTCCAATGCACCCGACGATGATTGATTTTGAGGACAGACAATCTCTCGGGGTTTGTCAATGATATGAGGCCATACAGGGATCTTTTTTAAATGAGCCCTAGAAGAAGAGAATTCTGGATATTAGCCGTGACCCATGTGTGTTTAATGAAAAAAGTTAAAGTACATAACATGTACTTTCAATATCCATACTCTTCTTTATACAACCTCTAAATCACCCCCCACATAGCGGGGTGAGTGGTCACTACACGGCCAACACCCGACGTCCTATGGTAACCAAGTACACAACATGTACTTTGAATATTTCCAGAATTTCCTCTTTTTATCAGAATTGAACAGAAAAGGAAAGAAATATATGAAAAGAAGGTTTGGGTTCGTATAAAAACCTCCTTCTTCCCAGGTTTGTCCCAAGAAGAAATCCCTTGAGACGTCACAACACTTCCACTCAAAATATCAAGGGGTGCAACAAACCACCCGGAACACGGTGTTCATACATCACCTACTAACACACGAGGCAGTTTTCCACAAAATCTACCCCTGCTTGCTTCACTCCGAGCTAACAAAACTAACTATATAAAACCCTATAGATCTTTTATACTCTTGGGTGTACCTCCAGGAGGGTAGTCAGCATGTGTATCCACTTCATTCTTTGTAAGACTATTTTCAGTGGAATCGATAAATGCATAGATGGTGGGAGTTTAGGGATTGTCAGTGACTTCCTGGAAATCATTCTTAAATAGGATTCGACTCTACCACCTTGATGTGATTTTGAGTTAGATATAGAATAATAACCCACTAAATGTCTGATTTCTATGGATCCCTACCGGATGGTACCTTCTAAGATGCAGGTGTTGTAGATTCATGTTGATGACCTCATGAAAAAGGGTTTTATCCAACTAAGTGTAACCTCATGCGATGCTCTAGTCTTCTTCAAAAAGAAGTAACATAGTGGTATCCTTCTGTTTATAGATTACTGAAGACTGAATCAGGTAATGGTCATGAACTATTACCACCTTCTGAGAATCATCGAAATTTTATACTAGCTGGAGGGGGCATGTCAATTCACTAATATCAACCTACAGTCTGGATATGACCAGTTGAGGGTGATGTTAGGTGACATCTCAAAGACTCCTTTTACGTTTAGATATTGGAAATTTGATTTCGTGGTCATTTGGTTTGGCATTAGGAATGTAGGATCCTTGTTTATAGTTCTCATGGAATCCATTTTTCATGAGTTCTTGGATCTGTTTGTATTTGTGTTAATCGATGACATCCTGATCTACTCATGATCAGAGGAGGATCACACCGACGATCTGAGGATAGTTTTGGAGGTCCTCCGACAACGTTGTCGATATGGGAAGTTATCCATGTGCATGTTATGGAGATGAAGGGTTCACTTCCTCAGAAATGTGCTATCCCAGTAGGGAATAGTGGGCTCCCATCTAAGGTTGAAGCAGTTCTTTCATGGGTAACACTCATGAATGTGATAATGTTTCATAGTTTTCTGAGATGGGTAGGTTACTACTGAAGGTTTGTACCCAACTTATCCTGAGTGGTTGCACCTTTTATGACCTTAATTGCTAAAGACAACGATTTCTTATGGAATGAGTAGTTACACAAAAAATTTAGTTATATTAAGTGTAGGCTGATTAGTTCCCCAGTGATGAGGTTTCTGGAGGAAGAGGTAACATTTAGTGTGTTATATGATTCTTCCTTTCTAGGCTTGGGGTGTGTGCTGATGCAGTAGTGTGGAGTGATATCGTATAGTTCTAGGCAGATAATTCCTCAAAAACATAATAATTCCACTCACTACCTATAGCTTGTAGTAGTGATGTCCACACTGATGTTTTAAAAGCATTACCTCATTGGGGAACACTTCATTGTCTTTATAGATCGCAAGATATTGAGTAATGTCTTCTCCTAGTGTCAATAGGTGGAATGTGATATGGTATTAGGATCCGGTGTTTGAGTTCATATGAAATGTAGTTTAGGGAACAAGTGTATGTGGGAAGGACATGATGTGGTATATAGACCACGTGTCTACGGGTGGGGTGTAATCTGTCTTATGCACCATGTGATAGGATAAGGTGTGGTTATAGGGCCTAGGATTGTGCATGATGGTTGTGATACAGTTCTTTTGGAAGAGCTGTGATGGTCTGTATGTTTTACATTAGGCAAGAGTGTTTAAACCAGTGGGAAGTCGTGTGGGGTACCAAAATCATCTATGAGCATACTATGTTACAATAAATGAATATCATTACACTGTGAGAATGCATGGTGTGGCTGGGATGGCTAGTATATCATTTTAGGTTCTATTGGATTTATTATTTTCTCACATTGGACTTAGTATATCCCATTACAAATGTGCATGAGATACATTGGTTTTCCTATTGAGTATATCAGTACACCCACAATATTTATATAAAACATCATTCATGATTCTAGGAGGACTTTCTGAACAATGATGGACATTACCAGCTCGTATCATTATAGTTTTTGTGTCTCTTCTTAGCATTAATTTTTTTTTATTAATTTCGAGTTTTTATTGTACTTTTAATAATTTTATTTTATACATACATGTGAGATAGAATTTGTTTTTTATTTTATATTTATATATCTTTGGTCGTAGGGGGAATGACTGATAAGCATAGTGAAATCTATAAGGAATAGTCTATATATATGATAACGCAATAGAATATTGATAAATATTTTTGTGTTTGGTTTCCCAATAAATTGAATTCCCTTCTAGATATTGAATTTTTTATGTGGTTGTTCCCCAAATACACCTAGGGGTAATAAATGTGATTTTCTATTGTTTACCAACTCTATCTTCCATCAATTCATAATTATGGGGAATTATTCTAAAAACATTGCTAGCAAAAATCAGGGGATATGCATTGGTCAATCTATATTCCCTTTACACACCATTATGAATTATTTTGACTTTATTTTTGGATATAACATAAAACATCATAGGTTAGTAAAAAAATTAAGGAATAACCCATAGACAACATATGTTAAAATAATGGAATGATAGGTTGGTCATATTTTTTCATAGTCAAAACAAAATTATTGTATGGTAAAGTGAATGTATCATTGGTGAAGAGATGACATATTAGGATGGTGTTCTTATATTCAAATGATAATTTAATTCAGTTGTATTTGATACTATTATGTCTATTTTAGTTTTATTAATTAATTGTTTATAGGACGGAGAAAATTAATTTGGGAATAGTTTTTCCCTAGGACACCTATAACAAACTAAGGAATTATTTATTCAATAATAATTTCGACTGTGTCATATACTAGTACATGAATATTATATTGGAAATGATGAGTCTCCTAATATTTAATTTTTTGATATAGATAACATAGTATAAGATATATCAGGAGCTTCTTATAGATACCTTATCTCTATTAATTGTTTAGTTGTAATTAAAAAATATAGAGACCAAAAATATTTATTTTAGGGGAGGGTAAAATCCCAAAATTAAAATAAGTATATTTTTAATTAATAAATCTAATATCATTGATATATACTTCCTTATGCATCCTTAGTGAAAAATGAGTTGTGAAATATTGATGAAAAATTTATGAAAATAATCTGAATAATATAATCTATTATAAATTAAAACATATTACTAAACTAAAATTTAATATATATTATTTGGATAATTAACTAATATAATTTAATACTGAAAATGAATTTCCATTCTCGAGTAATTATCTTATATTAATATATTGAATATTTTATTATTATTTTTTAAATTAGAAAATTATAATATATCATTATCATATATGAATAAATATATTAAATTAAATTTCATAATTAATTGATAAGAAATAATTTTAAGGATAATTAATGTTTTACAACATCATTTTTTTATTTAAAATTTTCATTATATATATATATATATATATATTAATCATAATGATATATTTAAAAATTTATAAATTTAATTTACAAAAATAACAACTATATTTTAAAAGAAGATTTTGAATTTTATCTTTGATTTAATTTTTGTGATATATCTAATGTAAATAATTTTTAATTGTGTTGTTTAAAAATGATTTTTACAAAAAAAATATGACTATATAGTCATATAAAAAGTCATATGAATGTATAAAATTTATTATATTGTCAAAAATTTCAAAGAGAGATATATATAAAAAATTGAAAAACCTTTTTTGAATTCAAAAAACTGATGATTAAAATTTTTTGGACAGAAGTAATAATTTGAAATTAATTTTTTATAATATTTTCATATAATTAAATATTATTTATATAAAATTTTGTTACATATTTCATTGGAATTAAATTAATTAATTATTCATTTAAAAAAAATTATTTTATAATAACAGACATTGTCAATTTATACTACCCAAACAATTTATGAATAAAAATACTTCTTTCCATAACATATCTTTTTACGTTATGTTCACCAATTATAAAATAATTTTTTCACACAATATTAATCATTACTAAAGAAGGAATTTCTCTAACATGTGTCACTTCCACAACTCATTCCTCATAATGCACATACCCGACTAAAATCATACCACCAGATTAGCATCCATCCACATTGTGATTTACCTCTACTGATCAACCTGCTGAAAACCATTCGTAGCCTTCTTCTTCATCTGATGACTCCTCCAAAATCGGAATGTCATCCCAAAAAAATTATGGCACATCTCGCTATTAGATCTGACACACATCAAAACATAACATCTTTATTCCTTCGATGCATCATCTTCTCGACTACAGATAGTCTCGCAATCACACTAGAAATATTATAATTCACAGGTTCGAAAATCTAAAATACTTTTGCCTCATCATCGACCAATGTCAACACCATGATTCTTCTACAAAAAATACAGCCAACACTTTTTAGAGACACACCACCTCTATCTCTATGGAAATCCAAAAACTAGGGTTTTAGAACCAACTTCACCAGGTGCCTAAAAACTTGGGTTTCAACTATTTCTTGATCGGTTACCAGGAAGTAGGTGTAAGATTTCAAAATAGGTATGTTTTCATACTCCACTGTGATACCAATAAATTTAGTCAATCATCATATTTTTTTAGACATCACAAAGGGGTATACAATTTTCATTATACATTATCCTAATAAAATACTCACAATATTATTTGTCTTCATAATTTATATGATCCTGTAAGCAGACATGTAACTAGATAGCCAACCATAACAGTATCTTCACAATGATTGTAATTATTATTTGTCTTCAGTATTTAAATTCTCTATTATATGTTCATAGTACTGTCCCCAAGTATCCATGTTATATTTTATTATCCAATTCTCATAGACTAGTGAGTAATATCATGGTTTATATTTGACTGATTGCAGTGCATAACAGTCATATGTACCATTTGGACATATAACCCTTAGAATGTGACTACATTCACATTCAATGGAATAATTGTATTTAGAATATATATTTTCTATAATTTTATCAAAATGTTGCATTTATTGGTTTTCTGGTTATGATCTATACTTTAATAATAAAATAAAAATATACATGATATAAACATGCACTATCTGTCAATATACAGAGACACAAGACATAAAGAAGACTACAACAACAACAATGACAATCAGTTCATATTCCTTTTTCCCTAAAGTCATAATACAATTTCCTTATTTATCAAACAATGACTTCTATGTATATGATAATTGAAATTCCACATGCAGTATGTCAACAAAACATAGAAAAGAAAGTGAACATGTAACACCAACAAGAAGCATGCAAAGAGGAGCCTGATTACCTTTTTTACCAATACCCAGTAATTGTTAGATCAATTTAATATGTCCATTACGGGTTTTTTAGTTATAATATTTAAAATCTAAATATCATACCACTTTATTAATTTGTCTTTCTTTCTGACAACACATATTCTAATAGTACTGATAATAGTATGCTTAAAGTATCTAGGGGACAATGTTTTATATCATTAGTTTGTTGGAGTTGGTGGCCTAGAACAAACTAATTTTCACTTTACTCATTAATAAATACCTTATGAAATCATGATTGTTCTTCTGCGTGACAATGCATGGGATAATGTCCTAATGATAGTTCTTGCATTAAAGGGTCACATCGGATCCCGGCTATGATGAGAACCTGGAAGTGCCAAAAAACTATACTTGAATATATGTTCAATGGCTGGATGATGTTATTTGAGTGGCACATATAATATAAGCCATTAAGGGCGATGAGTAATTATACTTCGAGACACCTTCTCATGGTGTGCCCCCATGGTAATGTCCATGAAGATATTCTGAGAAAGAGCCCTGCCAGTATCAAAACCATATTTCATAGTGTCATTGGTTTCTCTTATCTGGGGGCATGTGTATTGGCCCTTAGACATTAAGATTATTATTAATCAGTGTTACAACCGGCACACATGGATGTATTAATGAAAACTGTGACGAAATACTATTCGTAGTGAGGTAGGATACGTTGGGTGCATCATGAGTGATACTGCATTAATAGATACTGCGAGAAATGATTTGACCTATTTGTTCCATAATAGATATAGATATCTTCGCCCCTTTGATGAAATTGATATATCCTAAATAAATCCATTTCCATGGTGAAGAATGGGGAAGTTCAATTCTAGAAAGTCAAGGAATGAATAATCTTGCACATGGGTTGATGGAACTAGCATGCAACCCGCTTGAATTGAGATATCAAGACAAAGGGTTTATATTACATGGTATGCGTTTATAGGAGGTGACATATCATTGTGGCATTGAATTCATTATCTATGGGAGAATTGGTGTGTTTCTAGATGATATCCTTGGAATTTAGGTGGGCTCTACCTAATGCCACTGAAAAAGAGGCCTAAAGGGTCACACAGTATGTGTATCCATGTATATCAGTTAAATATTAATTTAACAAGTTGAATAAATATTATTCCCTGATGTGGTATAATAATTATTCAAGAATGAGTAATCTCATTTATTTTGATAGTAGTTATTCCAAAGAATATATTGTGGGTGGAATAATATTTGTATTAGTGA
Organism: Viscum album; assembly: GCA_963277665.1. Taxonomy (NCBI): domain Eukaryota; kingdom Viridiplantae; phylum Streptophyta; class Magnoliopsida; order Santalales; family Viscaceae; genus Viscum; species Viscum album. Next base: position 1,029,280,388 of record OY728125.1, read on the forward strand.
GTAATGCAGTGAAAATTATTTGAGAAATTAATAGCCATTATTCGAGGTCAAATAAATGTGGTGGATAAATAAAGAAAGATTAAAAAATGTACATGTCGTATATATTAAATATAAATGGAATGTATTTTTTTGGGAATTTATGAGAAATAATATTATTTATTTAATTTAATAATATTTGGTGTAATTCACTTGGCGCATGTATGGTAATAATAATAGTCAACTGTTATTATTAGACATAATGTATTAATAATAATTAAAGGAAATGACTAAATAATTTCACATAATTAATTCAATTTATTATTCTATGTAATTAAAAATATTTATTATATATTTCTCCTTAGACTATCCATTTTTTAGGTTTTGCACAACAGATCTAGAGAAAGCTCATAGGCTAAGAGAGAATCATTTTCTTTCAAGAACACTGTCAATCTATCAGATAAACATCCTACTCCAACAGATCAAGGAAATTGAAGGAAAACATCTCAAGTGAAGGCTCTTCCATGCTAGAACCTAGAGATCCCTTTGGTGATTTCCATGGATACATGGACCACATTTCAATCACAGTTAGAGGAATCCTACACATGGATTCTATGACGTAACGGCGTATCACATCAGATCATGACTGGAAACATAACTGAAGAATGAATTCCATCAAGGTAATTCTTTTCAATTAGTTAAATTAATTATATCCAATATATGAAAATACAATTTATGGTTCTGGGACTCCCCTCTTTTAATTTTTGTTCTTTGTTCAATTCGAAAGATCCAGCATTTTATTTTCATGTTAGATCTCAGATTGATAATTTTTAACGCTATAATTAAAGTTGGTTAAACCCAACAACACACTTCAACAACTCCTAGAACCTCAAAGTGGTATCATAGTGAGGTTATATAATTGATTATAATTATTTAGTTTTTTTTGCGGATTTATGGATTAAATAATTTATTTGTTTCAATTCAAGTTAATTTTTCATTAAATATGAATCTCCTGTTATGTTCCGTCTCTCTCATTTCTCATTCACCTTACAAAATCTAATTTTTTTCTTTTAATTTTGAATAAAATAAAATAGAGGATCTCATCTGGAGGTGCCAAACATTTTTAGCAACCAGAATACACAACGTGTATTCAACAGTGCACACTGTATAGTCATGGTTCAATAAACTAGACTAGTCCACCAAATTAGGAAGTGTGTTAGAGTATTTTTTAAATCTTAAAGGACACCGTGTGTTGACCCGGAAAAGGTGGCACAAAATTTCCGCATTACACACCGTGTGTTCCACTGAACACAGTGTGTAGTCCCTTCATGTTAGGGTTATACAATGTAACCAATACAAGGCTAGCCTAGCTGGAAATTGTGTAATGTGGATATTACACTGGGTGTGTTCCACTAAACATGTAGTGTACTCCAAAAAATTTTGAAGTACATCTACAAGCCATGTCTCTGGCGGTGTACATCAGATGGACTGTAATCAAAAGTAAACATCATGTAGTCAAAACTACATACCGTGTACTTATCCAAATTACAAATATTTATTATAATTTATTATTATATTATAATAACCCTTGAGATGAGTACCATAGTTCCGACGTAATTCTAAGGCACAACTCGTGATAGGTGTTTTATATATATGTGTTTAAATGAACTTCTGTGTAATGATCATTTCTACTCATTAGGTAGTTATAAACAATAATTCAAAGTGTTTCTTCCAAGGTATAAGTTACATAAAAATATACATTTAAACAGATTTATTTGATTAAAATTACGATGGATGAGAATCTCATGGAAATTCAGAAAAATTGTTTAAGCTAAAAGAATTGATTAATTAACGATAATTAATTGAATCATGCATGATTTATTATAAACAAGAATGATTAAAAAATTGAATTCTATTTTTATTTATACATAAATAATTTTTCATTCATGAATGATCATGAGATAGTCCAACACCTTTTTATGTGAGGGTTCCCTTTTAATTTATTTATTTAAATCAATTTTTTTTCATGCATGCCTTTTCTTTATTAATATGTAGGGCCTATGTGCCCAAGGTTTATTTTATGTAAAACCAGATTTGACCCCTCACCTGTGTGTGAGATAAAAGCATATGTAATGCCTGGATCTCTCAATCAAGTTGAAGAAGCTCATGTTAGGATATAAGGAGAAACCAATCCATGGATATGAAAAGGTGGACTACTGGACAGCTGTAAACATGAACCCAAAAGGTTCATGTTGTTTCTCCCCTAGGACATGAGTTAGTTTATAACCCTCTAGAAAAAATACCCAATAAAACAAGCTCAGGATCATAATATTTATTTTATTTCTGTTATTTTCATGTTTTATTTATTTTTGGTGAGATTTCGTGACCACACAATTAATGAATGAATCAAGAATGCTAGATATAACTAAAATAAGAACTGGTTATGCATTAAATTTAATCATAAACAAGATTAATCACTTAATAATATCCCAAATAATATTAAAAATCATGTAATCAAATATAAAAATTTATAACTGTATGTATAATGATAAAATACCTCAATGAAAATTTCAAGTTGGTATAGCCTTCCATAATATTGGTTAGAATCAAACCACAGTTCACCGTGCTTGGCCAACCCTATTTGGGCTACTTTCAATTATTGGGGAATTATAAATATTAGTTTTGGCGTGACTTAAATTGGTTTGCATCATGGGTTGACGGAAACAACCAGACAGTGTGTGACCAAGTGGAAAAGTTTTAGGAAATCCAAAATAAAAGGATTTCAGGATTAGGGAGTCCTCTCAAGAGATCAAGGAGCGGTGTGTTAATACAGTTGGTATTTGGAGTGGCTACATAAAAATCATCATGTTTCTTGACAAACCCTATATTGGGTAATGTGAAGGGAAATATAGGTATGTTCCACTAGAATATTCATGCAACAAAATATTCCTAATTCAATGGTGAGGGCTATTTAATTTCGATAAAATAGTGAGAGATTAATAAGTATTAATTTATTTATTTTGCACAGTTTTATAATAATAAAGTACTAAAACTTTTCTCATATTAATTTTTATAAATGGAACGAAACATAATTCAATAATATCATTTTGAAATATACCCTAGAAAAAAAATTCTTCCCGATACCAATTTCCATGAGTGGAAGATGCGTTTATGCGCCATCCTTCACCACGAGAGGAAATTGTATGTGCAGGAAGAGCCTATTCCAATTCTTCCTGGGAAAGAGACCAGTGGTGAAGAACTATCTCTCTATATGAAACATATGGATGATGCCAGAAATGACCAATGATTCAAGCTATTTCCAATGTATAATGATCTCTTGAATCAACGTGAAAACATGGGTGTGTATAGCAGGATGTCTCACCTTAAGGATATCTACCAAGAGAAGGCGAGACATGGGAGATATGAGATCTCTAACCCTTAGTTTACAAGTATTCATCGATATTTGGTGCTAGATGGGCCTCATGTAGTCAAGATTATTGGATACATTTAATACATGAACATATTAGGGTTTAAGATACCATATGAGTTGCAAACAGATATCATCCTATCATCACTACCTGAGACCTTCCCTTACATTATGGTCAACTAAAAAATGTGAAATAATGAGGAGAGTCAATCGAAACTTTTGACCTTAATTCACCAGGTAGATAACATCATTGGGCATAACCAACCCACATTCCTTATGGTGAATAAGAAAAGGATGGACAAGGAAAAGGGGCTGATGATTTCGAAACAGTCTGAAGCCCCTGAGCACCACCCCTCCATGAAGGGTAAGATATAGAGGTAGGGCATGTAATAGGAGGCAATATGTCTTTTATGTGTCCAGGAAGTCCACTAGAAGATTAATTGCACACACAATTGCTGGGACACTAATGTTTCCTTCATTATCAAGTGTAATCGTTCCATTTCTTCACATTGGGTATCAGATACAACTTGTGGGGATCACATATGTATTAAAATTCTAGAACCACGTAGAGTTAGAATGATATACAGAGGAGGGGTGGATCTTTGAGGTGCCAATGTAGTGAGGCTGGCTGCATTGTCCATTTGTTATTACCACCTCTCATTTCTAACTAGAATGATTTTGGATTAACATAACTTTTATTATGTGAATTGTTTTACCAAAAGTGTACTTTTCATATCATGTTTGGATATAGATGGATTTATTTTCAAGATTGGAAATAAGGTATGCTTCTTTTATATGAACAAAGTATTTTATGCTCTTACAAAGTTAAAAAAATTGTTTGTATTTATCAAATTATGAAAATTAATTTTTGGTAATCTAGAACAAAACAAACTCACATGACTCATACATCACCCAGTTGTGGAGTCAATGTCTCAGTCATGTAAAAATATTCTCTTGAAAATATCATCCAAGATGGCTATTTAGACTCAAATAAACTAAAACCACAAGATAGATGTCATCCTTCTTTACAAGGTAAAATGACCCAACCACCTTTTGGTGGAAATGGTTGAGGCCCACTTAGCTTCAAGGATTGGTACACATAGATGTGTGGGTACCATTTCCACTAGAATCTAGAGGTGGATATTCTTACTTCATTACTTTTAAAGAATATTTTATTAGATATGGATATGTCTACATAATTAGGCATATGTCAGAATCCTTAGAGTATTTTAATTAATTGAAGAATGAAGTATAAAATAATCTTGGTAAGAAGATAATGAAGCTTTTATAGGATGGAGTTGGAGAAAATATGAACCAAGAGTTCATCAATCTTCTACAAGAGTCTGAGATTCTATCTTGGATCACTCCTCCTTATACACCATAGTGTAATGGTATTAGTGAAACGAGTAACTGCACCTTGTTGGACTTGGTAAGGTTGATGATTATTCATGTAGATCATCCATTATCCTTTTGGGGATATGCATTACAGACAACCAAACACACATTAATCTGAGTACCAACTACGGCGGAAAATGGAATTCCCTCTAAGTGATGGAATGGAAAGAAACCCATTTAATCACACACATGTGTATGGGGATGCGTGGTATTTGTTAAGGCCTTCTCTGGCCTCATACTAGCACCCCAATGAATGTAGTGTATCATTATAGGATATTCAAAAAAAAAGTGAAAGGGTATTAGCTATACAACCCTTCAGATAAGAAAGTTATTGTTTCCATACAAGACAACATTTTTTAGAGGGATAAAATTCTCAAAAAGGATAGTTGGAGCAAGATTGAATTTGACGAAGTAGATGCTAATGATAAATAGATGTTGGTACAGGACCAAGATCCATAGGTCCTCATGGAAGTTGTTCTAGAAACACAAGTACTTATTAGAATCTCATGAGAGGTAAGGGAACCATATATATTTGGTTTCCATGTCATCAAGGATAGTGAATCATTTTTCTTTGAAAATGGTGAACCTCTATACAACAAGGAAGATGTAGAAATATTTGAAGCTATATGATGGCTTGAAGCTATTAATTTTGAGAGGCCTTCCAAGTATCATATCTATGTCTGGGTTCTGGTCGATGAGATATTTTACTTAAAGCCTGTTGGATGTAAATGGGTATTCATGAGAAAAATAGACATGGAAGTCCAAGTTAGCTCCTATAAAACAAGTCTAGTGGCTAATGTATTTAGACAACATCAAGGAATTGAAAATGATGAAACCATCTCTCTAGTTTACATTTTTAAATCCATAAGAATCATACTTTCCATAGTTGCTTACCATGACTAAGAGATTTGGATAATGGATGTCAAAGTATAATTCCTTTATGGGAACATTCAGGAATATGTCTATATGACACAACTAGAAGGGTTGGTGACCCCAGGTGAATCCAAATGGGATTTAATGTAGAATAAATCATTTTATGGATTAAAGAAAGCATCCAGGTTGTGGAACATTTTATTTAAAGAATCCATAAACGAATTTGGTTTCATTAAGAATGAATGTGATCTTTGTGGTTATAAGAGATTTATTTCGAATGTAGTCTTCATCCTACTAGTATATGTTGATGACATATTGCTTATTGGAAATTATGTAGGAGTCTTATAGTCTATTAAGGACTAGTTGAACAAGTGTTTCTCCATGAAGGACTTGGTTGAAGTAGCCTTCATTCAAGGGATCAACATCATTCGTGATAGGTCCAAGTGTAGAGTAAATAAGGTTTTCCTTATGACTATTCCATTCCTTATTGTTTTGAAAATCACAAACACCTTATACTAAAGCAAATATAAATTTTACCTCCATAAAAAAATTTACTTATTTAAGGAAATTTACCCTAACCTATATTTTCTTATACATAGAAATATTTTTCTTAAGTACAAAAACCGTATTCATAACCAAAATTCTGGAATCATATAATGTAATGATTTGGAGCATTCTGTTTTCTAGGTTCTAAATTCTGGATGTGAACTGTTATGAAGTTTGACTCCAAACTCTTAAGTAGTTCAACTCCGAACTCTTAAGTAGTTCGACTCCGAACTCTTAAGTAGTTCGACTTCGAACTCTTAAGTAGTTCGACTCCGAACTCTTATGAAGTTTGACTCCGAACACTTAAGTAGTTCGACTCTGAACTCTTATGAAGATTGACTCTGAACTTTTACTAGTTCAACATCGAAATCTACAAGTTCTGATTCCAATCTCAGGTGAAACTAGACTCTGAATTCCTATAAAACAGAATCCGAACTTTTCATAACATTGACTCCGAATTTCACTGTGGTTAGACTCTGAACATTTAATTTCCTTACACTCTGAAATTTTATATGGCTCTTACTTACTTTTTCTCCATTTCGAAACGATGTCGTGCATTCAGTTATACATGATTTATTTTGAAACGATGTCATCTATTCTGTTTTAATTAACCGTTGGTTAAGTTACACGTGTATAGGTCCCTCCGAATTTCATGGAAAATATGACCGTTGGAGAAGGGAGTCGATCGTTGGAAATTTGCCTATAAATAGGATCTCATTTGAAAGAGTTCAAAAAAAGAAGTTGATCGATCGAGAGACCACATGCTGTTAATGTGATTTTTAGAGAGAGAAACTTTTCATGCTTTTTGCGTACTGAACTGCTTATTCAGATTGCTTTGTGCGACTCCGAATGTTGGTGATTACATTCAAGGGCTTCTAGGGATAGGAAGACAGAGGTGTCGACTTCCTTGAAGCTCGAGGGCTTCCATACTGAGGAAGGCAGTGGTTCCAACTACCTTGAAGTTGAGGGCTTGCGGGGATAGAAAGATAGAGATTATGATCTTCGTATCGAGGGCTTACCCTGGTGTGGGTAAGACTTACATGCTTGAAAGTATAAATCAAGGGACCTTTATCCAAGGTTGTTGGGTACCCTTCTATTTGGGTTAAAAGACTTATATCTTGTTTCATGTAGTTTTACTACTTGTTTATTTCCACTGCCTATAGTATTGTAAGGAACGTATAACCTTCGTATATTTCCTTACACTTGTACTCTGATATGTTTAGATTCTGTATGCTTTAAGGTAGAATCTCATATTGTAATCCTTAGTTCCAATAATCTAATTGGTGTTAATGGTGTTGTGAATCTTCTTAGTTTAACTTTGTTAATCTCAGAACTTTCCAGGTCTAAGGAAAACATAGTTATCTGTAACCAACTTTAATGGTTCCAAAGAAATTTTTAAAGTGTACAATTCACCCCCTCTTGTATTTTGAGCATCAACATATTTATTTCAATCCTACAATTGGAATTAGAGTAGGTCTCAGAAATACTTATACTCATATATATGTTTTTCATGCTCACTTGTTCATTGTTCTACTTCTTTGCTAAGAAAGTTTTTTTCCCGTTCCGAACTTTGTCATTCCGAATTGTCATTCCGAACATCATGGTTATGAACTTTTTCTACTAACTAGTTTAGTTTCCAAGATTGTTTTAAGTATGGCAGGAGTCAATTATGGTTCTATTAACAATCTAAATCCGATAAGACAACCAATATTTGATTTTAATGACTATGAGTACTGGAGAGATCGAATGAAGACTTTTGTTATCAATACTGGAGTGGATAACTTCATTATTCTTACTGGTGATTATAAAGTTCCTGATAAAGAAGTTAGAACTTTCACTAACCAGAAAAAGCAAGAGTATCAACCAATTATAAGGTACTCAATACCTTACATTGTTCAATGACTAGAAATATATATAGCCTAATTTCTTCTTGTGAAATAGCTAATTGTATCTGGAAGAAGTTAGAGGATTCACACTTTTTCACTTCTAGAGTAATTGAGACTAGGAGAGCTATGCATAGAGCTGAATACCATGGCTTCAATTATCCGTATGGAGAATGAATTTGCAAAGATCAAAAGAGATATATGACTATAGTGAACATTATTTCATTCTATGGGAGAAAAAGTGTTAGATGATGAAGCCCTTGTGGATAAAATAATTGATATTATGCCAAATGAGTGGGAATCCAAAAGAACGAATATTGATGAGAATTGGATGGTAACTCAAATATCAATAGATGAACTATTTGGAACTCTTCTCCAACATGAAACAAGAATGAAGAGATATGCTGACAACATCAAGAAGAAGAATGGAAATGGTACTGTTTCGTTTACAACAACATCAAATCATATGAAAGCTAAGAATCCTGAGAGAGTAACCATATCGAAGTATAAGAATGTTATTATCCAATCTGAATCTAGTGAGAGTGAAGTATTTGATGATAAGTTAGCAAATCATGCTCGAAGGATGAACAAGATAGCTGGCCAGAGAAATTTCCAGTCCATGTATAAGAAAAAGGAAAGGAATGATAGGAAATATGGACAAGTTACTTGTTATGAATGCAAGTGAGTGGTACATATTTGACCGGATTGCCCTTTGCTCAAAAAGAAATTAAGGAAAGAAAGTCATTCTGAAAGGAACTGTAACGCCCCGACCCCAGCTACCCAGATTCGGTGCATTACTTTGTAACATTGGCAAGATCACAAAAGATCAAGTCTTGAAAGACCGATTAGTTTAGTAGCCTTGGAAACACTAGATACATTCATAAGTCTTACATTACATAATAAAGTGAAAAAATAATAACAAAGTCTTCATAGTCCACACTCATATCCTCTTCTGACTATCTCTGCAGGTCATTCCTAAAATACTTCTTCACATCCTGCAAAATATTAAAACATTGAAAGGGGTGAGCTCAGATGCTCAGTAAGGATAACAATATAGCGAAAGCTTTCATCAATAAACATAAACATTTAAGGCAATGTATAACTAAAAAAAATCCTTTTAAACATGAACTTCAACATAATATGGAAAAAGAAAATGAGATAATGCCATTCACTTCTTCACATGGATATTCTACTGGTCGAATAATCACATGAAATATCAATAACCACTTTCATAATGATGGAATGCATAATGCCAGACTATCATAACCACGTAGCCAAGGCTTCGTGCCAAGACCACAAATAAGATTTTGTCAAGGCAACGTGCCAAGACACTAGTTTGTCTCATGAGTCCTGCCGATGCAATTTTTTTTAGAAGATACTAACGTTTAAAATTGCTCAAATATACTCTAGTTTTTTTCTGAAAACATTAAGCAAGCTTCTGAAAACAATATAACTAATTATGAGACTACTCGACTAATTACAGGCCATGATGGGTTGACGCCCAATCCCTTCATGTTTACCACACTCGAGAGTTGGGTTTTCTGAAATCATTTTTAAGCTTGCGTTAAATACGTATACTTTTGCACTGGATTATCATATATTGGAGAGAAATATCTCTTTTTTAAAATCATTTAAAAATCACATAATTATAAAATAAATCCTTTTGAATAAACGTAATAGTCAAAGGGATTTATGCACCGTATAAAAGAAAGTTGTGTATAAAACGAAATATGCCTCAATGAAAGGAGATTGAGACGAAGTCCTTACAAAGATCATTTTTAAAATAAAATAGATCTATTATGTGTATTCACTATAAGTACACATAAATACAGTACAATTACAAGATAGGACATAATAATATCACGACATAATTTGAAAGTATGAGATTTACCCAAAGAATGGAAATTGGGTTTAGAAGTTCCCTTACAAAGATCATATTTATAAAATAAAATAAATCTATTATGTGTATTCACTGTAAGTATACATACATAATTTACAAATACAATACAGTACATAATAATATCATGACATAATTTGAAAGTAGGAGATTAACCCAATGAATGGAAGTTGGGTTAAGAAATTCCCTTACAATGATCATTTTTAAATTAAATATATCTATTATGTGTATTCACTATATGTACACATAAAAAATTATAAATACAAGATAAGAAATAAGAATATCATGACATAATTTTAATTTATGAGATTAACCCAAAGAATGGAAGTTGGGTTAAGAAGTTCTCTTACCTTGCGTCCTGTCCTGACTCGACTGTTCTATAACCTCCTGAATAATAAACTAGAGTTAATTTCTATTTACTTAAGAACCTTTTTCATGTTCATTATTCTTTTATATCCCTTATTACCATGTTATGAACATTATGTAATTATTTAAGTTTATAACGGGCATTTTGTCGATCTTAGGTACTTGAGTCAAAAATAAAATTCTTATAATTACAAGTTGTTCATGTGGTGATATATACATTATATCTAGAATTATGTTCATGATGTAGATATCATATATATCATATATATCCAGTATATACATTCATTTATAATATTACATAACATTTAGAGTTAAGAAATGAATTTCACCGTTCATGGAGACGGTAAGCCGTACGTACGCATGAACGCTACTTTCATTTCTATTTCGTATTTAAGGGAATAAAATCATAATTATATAAAGGTATAATATTTTTCCTGTATAATATCATATATAACATCATTTACGCCATCCTTTATACATCCCATATATGGCATTAACGATTCACATCACTTTGAGGGGGCGGTAGTCCGCACTTCCTAAAATGAAATTATTGTGTTTACCCGTAATGGAAATCATAAAGTATGACATAAATGAGAAATACAGAAGCATAAGTAAAACATAAAAATATTATATATCATATATAAATATATTGACATCTTAATGGCCACCTTTAAAGGTGTTATATGAGTGTTGAACAATCATCGTTTCGTGAGGTAGAAATTCACCATCCACAGAAACCGTATGTTCTTTAACCATTAGATGTAGGTGTGTGTAATTGTAGCTTGAAAACTTATTATAACAACATACTAGTATATTTAGGATACTGGTTTTGTTACAAAAGAAATGAATAAAAAGAGTTTAGGGGGTTGGAGAAGAAAAATAAAACAAAACAACATTAGAGAAGACATTACCTCAAAATCTGGTAACGCTTTTTGATTTGAGCCAAAGGAATCCTTGGGAAGAGTTCTGCCCAAAGTGAGGCTTATAGGAGTAAGAGGGGGAAGTTGGGAGAGTATTTGGGTAGAGGTTGGCCGATCCAAAGGGCTTTAATGTGTGAATGTGGTGGTAGATGTGGGGGCCTTTTATAAGAGGAGAGGAGGGGAACTCTTGGAAAGTAAAGAAAAGTTTACATTATTATACAATGATTTTCGGATTCTAAAGGTCCCACACTTATATAATTAGAGGATAAGGTGATAAGGGTTCGCAATCTACCCATAAAATAGTCTTTGGACAAGTGTATGCCTTGGATTGTACATTATATTTTCATTTTATTAAAATCGTTAAATAATGAGGTCATCGCTGCATCATCATGATGTCATAAATAATTTAATTTATTTAATGTCTAAAAATTATAAAAAAATATATTATAATGTAGGAAATATTTTTATCTTTCCAATTACTATTTATAGTCAAAAATATGACTTGTATAACCCCATGTAAAAATTGTATTAGTAAAACATTTCATGTTTGTGTCATTTTTTCACTTTAACATTAAATAAAAGGTATTTATGTCATTTTCCAACTAAAATGGCTCAATGGGCTCCCCAAGTTGACCCATGGATTGTCATGGTCGGCCATGGCACATACAATGAGGGTAGGACATGTGTCAAGCTCATCTCATATTATTAAAACATTATTTTTACCTTAAACAACACTAATTACCTCTAATCGCAATTAAGAACTTAAAAGTTACTATTCACCAAAAATTATTTTAATCTCATTGAACCACATTTTACACTTTAATGAAAACAATCTATGTCAGATTTTTGAAAATCACTCCACAGAAGTGGTAGTATTTCATTTAAACAAAAAATCAGTTTTTTAACTACCACTTAGTGGTTTCACTATTCATCAAAAATTGATGTTTTTCAGAACAATGCCAAAATTTCACCCTAAGCTATAATTGATATTCCGAATTCAAAAATGATGTCTATTTTATGAAATTCCAAACTTATAAGTTGAATTAATTACTTTTATAATTAATTCCCACTGTCACAACACATAGCGTGTTTTTAAGTAATAATATATATCAAAAGATTGACAATTGTTTATGTCCAATTTCAAAGTGAAATTAATTCTAATGAACACCATTGGATAAAATGGTAAAAATATATTCTAATTATAATTTAAAACCACTAAATAGTATAACTTATCACTATAAATTATTTTGATTAAAAAAGTTGTTTTAAGTATTTTACACTGTTCATAAAAATTTGGAAGTTCTCAGAAAAGTACAAAAAATTCAACATAGGCTAATTTCAATATTAGGAATACAAAAATGAAGTCCATTTTGAAATATAAAATTTCTATAAATTTAAAAAGTGGTTATTACTATTCATAAAGGCTAATTTGATTAGTTGCGGTGTGTTAGAACTCGAAGTTGCGTAAAATGCAAGTTATTGCATTATTGAATCAGAAGCATATCATAGAAGCTCAGGGTGTTACATTCTCCCCTCCTTCAATAAATTGTGTCCTCGCAATTTGAAATTTTTCTTTGAAAATAAAAGGTTGAAAAGAGAAAATATCTTTGTGGAAAACCCACATCGGAAATAAGATCAATAAAATTTAGCCTTAATAAGAGGGAAAGGGAAATGAAAAAGTCACCACCCAATTATGATCTCGATTAGGGGAACATTGGTGGCAATTAGAGACATATAATTGGAGGAAAAACATAAATATTTGTAGGGAGTGATTGAGGCCATCAATCATAATGAACTATCAAATTGAGGGCCTCAAAACCTTCAATATATGTTGATTTAAAATATCATCAGTTCAACAAGACATAAGGTATTAGGATAACAAATTTTTTTGTTTTAATATCCCTTTACTAAAGTTTAAGAATTTATTTATTCATTGAATAAGAGATAGGTATATATATATATATGATTGATAATTAGAGTTTCAACCTTCAACTCATCTTTCAATCAAAAAGATAATAGAACTCAAAAATATTATACTTATCCTAATTGTATAAGGTTCCAAATGTTAACACATACCATTTAGATTAGTAAAATTATTTTGTAATAACCAGGGACATCCTGTAGGCTAGTGGTAGGAAATAAAGGCTTGTCGCACTATTGTTTTGGGTTCGATTCCTGGAGCTTTGTCCGACGCGACGGGTTATGCCCCACCCTGCTGGTTGTCCTTTTACTAAAACTATAGTATTATAATATTCCAAAAATAATCTTCATAAATTTTTTAACCTTAAACAATACTATCCAAAGATCAACTTAATCCATTCCAACCTTTATAGTTATCCAAAATACCTCTGTCCAGACTTTCTCTAAAAGGTCTCTTAATTCCAAAATGAATTTATCAGATTCCCCAAACAAAGTAAAGTTTCTCTTATTGTCACATACTAAAAATATAATTACCTTCATCATATTAAAGCCTTACTGGAATCATCAAGTACTGTAGTACAATCCTTATATATATATATATCACATTATTCTAATAACCAGAATATAATCCATGAGTCCAAAAGCACTAATACATTAGTTATTCTGCTTCAACTGTAGTAACAGCATAAGATTGTCCTTGATCCCTTGGCCTTTTCTGAGATAAGTTTCCCAAACGCTTAGGACATTCATTTGCATAATTCCCCATTTCCCTACAATTTTTGCATTCAACATTGATAGCCTCTTTCTTTCTCTTGCAATCACGCGCCTGGTGACCTTTTTCTCCACATTTATAATATACTCCCATTCCTTTTAGGCAAGTACCAGGGTGATTTTTCCCACAATTATCACATAATGGAAAATCCTTATTTCCCTTTTCCCTTTATCTGTCTCTTGTTCTACTGTTCTCTTCTTCTCTTGCATTACATTGTTGTCATAAGACTTAGAGAATTCATTTTCTGTCTTGATAGCACATGAGACAATATCTTCGTATGTTGAGAACGATTGTGATACTAATGCTCGACAGAGAAATGGTTTTAACCCATCAAAGAAATGATCAATCTTACCTCTTGGGTTACATATATAATCTACAGCATACCTCGCTACCCTTGTAAAGTTGGCCTCATACTTTGCGACATTCTCACCCTCCTTTTGTTTGAGACTCAGAAATTGCCTTTCCATATCTGCTCTATGGTCATGAGGAAAGTATTTTTCTAAGAAAAGATCTTTGAACTCCCTCCATTCCATATTCGATATGTCATCATCTTCCTTTTTGTTTTGAATCAATGACCACCATTGATCAACATCTCCAATGAGGCGGTAAACTGGCATTATAACCTTTTCCCTTTCACTACTCCCTAAGGCGTGGAATATTTTCTCTAAGGAGTTTATCCATTGCTCAGCTACTAATGGATTTGTACCCCCATTAAATTATTGTGGTTGTTGCCTCATGAAGCGGTCTAACATTGATCCTCCACATAGCGTATCAGGGTGCTCCATACGAGTTAGGTTATTATTCATAACCTGAGTGAGTTGTCCCAGAATGGTAATAAGTTGATCAGCACCAGTTGTATCTCCAGATCCACAATAATTATCTCGAGCAGGAGGGAAATCCCTACACAGAGTGTGTGCATTGATACGGTTTCCATTCCTTCCACTAGGCGCCGTTTCTAAACAATGGCATAAACTAGATTAGTTTATGAATTAAAATACATAATTCCATATTTGTACAACACTTTACATAAATAGAACTATTTATGGATATAATCCATAATCATAAAAAGAAATGTTTTCATTGATAATGTATATATTCATAACCCTTCATAGTCGTTTGTAATGAAAATGAGAATTATCCTAAGCATATCCCCCAGGAGTGTTATAACCAAGAGTGCAGCAAGGCCCGTTGTCGTGCACCAGTTCCTGTTCGAGTCTAGCTCAAAGCGGTGTTTTCGGGTTTTACCCCTAGGTACATCTGTGCCAGAGCCGCCTCTACCTGCTCATATCCAGACAGGGATGTATCGCTCGGAAAACTCATAAAATCTCTATAATACCAAAATTCTAGGAATTTCTTCTATACTAATCCTTAATGTCTATCTTCTGGCTATGTGCTCTAATCAGAGTTTATCTAAATCTAGCTTCCAAGGTTAGTACTAAACTGCCTCTGATACCAACTGTAACGCCCGGACCCCAGCTACCCAGAGTCGGTGCATTACTACGTAACATTGGCATGATAACAAAAGATCAAGTCTCGAACGACTGATTAGTTTAGTAGCCTTGGAAACACTAGATACATTCATAAGTCTTACATTACATCATAAAGTGAAAAACTAATAACAAAGTCTTCATAGTCCACAATCATATCCTCTTCTGACTATCCCGGCAGGTCATTTCTAAAATACTTCTTCACATCCTGGAAAATATTAAAACATTGAAAGGGGTGAGATCAGATGCTCATTAAGGATTACAATATAGCATAAGCTTTCATCAATAAACATAAACATTTAAGGCAATGTATAACTAAAACAAAATCCTTTTAAACATGAACTTAAACATAATATGGAAAATGTAAAATGAGATAATTCCATTCACTTCTTCACATAGATATTCTACTGGTCGAATAATCAAATGCAATATCAATAACCACTTTCATAATGATGGAATGCATAATGCCAGACTATCATAACCACATATCCAAGGTCTCGTGCCAAGACCACAAATAAGATTTTGTCAAGGCCTCGTGCCAAGACACTAGTTTGTTTCATTAGACCTTCCGATGCAATTTTTTTTAGAAGATACATCCATTTAAGATTTCTCAAATACACTCCAGTGTTTTTCTGAAAACATTAAGAAAGCTTCTGAAAACAAAATAACTAATTCTGAGACTACTCGACTAATTACAGACCATGATGGGTCGACACCCAATCCCTTCCTGTCTACCACACTCGAGAGTCAGGTTTTCTGAAATCATTTTTAAGCTTGCGTTAAATACGTATACTTTTGCACTGGATTTTCATATATTGGAGAGAAATATTTTTTTTTGAAATCATTCAAAATTCACATAATTATAAAAGAAATCCGTTTGAACAAACGTAAATGTCAAAGGGATTTATACACCGTATAAAAGAATGTTGTGTATAAAACGAAATATGCCCCAATGAAAGGAGATTGAGACGAAGTCCTTACAAAGATCATTTTTAAAATAAAATAGATCTATTATGTGTATTCACTATAAGTACACATAAATACAGTACAATCACATGATATGACATAATAATATCATGACATAATTTGAAAGTATGAGATTTACCCAAAGAATGGAAATTGGGTTTAGATGTTCCCTTACAAAGATCATATTTATAAAATAAAATAAATTTATTATGTGTATTCACTATAAGTACACATACATAATGTACAAAAATAAGATAGTACATAATAATATCATGACATAATTTGAAAGTAGGAGATTAACCCAAAGAATGGAAGTTGGGTTAAGAAATTCCCATACAATGATAATTTTTAAATAAAATATATCTATTATGTGTATTCACTATATGTACACATAAAAAAGTATAAATACAAGATAGGAAATAAGAATATCATGACATAATTTGAAAGTAGGAGATTAACGCAAAGAATGGAAGTTGGGTTAAAAAGTTCCCTTACCTTGCGTCCTGTCGTGACTCGACTGTTCTTTAACCTCCTGAATAATAAACTAGAGTTAATTTCTATTTACTTAATAAACTTTTTCATGTTCATTATTCCTTTTATATCCCTTATTACCATGTTATGAACATTATGTAATTATTTAAGTTTATAACGGTCATTTTGTCGATCTTAGGTACTTGAGTCAAAAATAAAATTCTTATAATTACAAGTTGTTCATGTGGTGATATATCCATTATATCCAGAATTATGTTCATGATTTAGATATCATATATATCATATATATCCATTATATACATGAATTTATAATATTACATAACATTTAGAGGTAAGAAATGAAATTCACCGTTCATGGAGACGGTAAGCCGTACGTACGCATGAACACTACTTTCATTTCTATTTAGTATTTAATGGAATGAAATCATAATTATATAAAGATATAATATATTTCCAGTATAATATCATATATAATATCATTACTCCATCTTTTATACATCCCACATATGGTATTAACGATTCACATCACTTTGAGGGGGCGGTAGTCCGCACTTCTTAAAATGAAAATATCGCGTTTACCCATAATGGAAATCATAAAGTATGCCATAAATGAGAAATACAGAAGCATAAGTAAAACATAAACATATTATATATCATATATAAATATAGTGACATCTTAATGGCCACCTTTGAAGGTGTTACATGAGTTTTGAACAATCATCGTTTCATGAGGCAGAAATTCGCCATCCACAGAAACCGTATGTTCTTTAACCATTAGATGTAGGTGTGTGTAATTGTAGATCGAATCCTTCTTATAACAACATCCTAGTATATTTAGGATACTGGTGTTTTTACAAAAGAAATGAATAAAAATATTTTAGGTGGTTGGAGAAGAAAAATAAAACAAAACAACATTAGAGAAGACATTACCTCAAAATCGGGTAACTCTTTTTGATTTGAGCCAAAGGCTTCCTTGGGAAGAGTTCTTCCCAAATTGATGCTTCTATGAGTAAGAGGGGGAAGTTGGGAGAGTATTTGGGCAGAGTTTGGACGAGACAAATGGCTTGAAAGTGTGAATGAGGTGGTAGAGGTTGGGGCCTTTTATAGGAGAAGAGGAGGGGCACTCTTGGAAAGTAAAAAAACGATTACATTATTATACAATGATTTTCGGATTCTAAAGGTCCCACACTTATATAATTTGTGTCTAAGGTGATAAGGGTTCTAAATCTACCCATTCAATAGTCTTTGGACATGTTTAAGCCTTGTATTGTACATTATCGTTTCATTTGATTAAAATCGTTAAATACTGAGGTCATCGCTGCATCATCATGATGTCCTAAATAATTTAATTTATTTAATGTATAAAAATTATAAAAAAATACTATAATGTAGTAAACCGTTTTAGCTTTCCAATGACTATTTATAGTCAAAAATATGACATGTATAACCCCATGTAAAAATTGTTTTAGTAAAACATTTCATGTTTGTGTCATTTTTTCACTTTAACATTAAATAAAAGGTATTTATGTCATTTTCCAACTAAAGTGGCTCCATGGGGTCCCCAAGTTGACCCATGGATTGTCTTGGTCTTCCATGGAACATCCAATGAGGGTAGGACATGTTTCAAGCTCATCTCATATTATTAAAACATTATTTTTACCCTAAACTACACTAATTAACTCTAATCGCGATTAAGAACATAAAAGTTACTATTCACCAAAAATTATTTTAGTCTCATTGAACCACATTTTACTTATTAATGACAACCATGTATGTAGGATTTTTGAAAATCACACCACAGAAGTGGTAATATTTCAATTAAACAAAAAACCAGTTTTTTAACTACCACTTAGTGGTTTCACTATTCATCAAAAATTGAAGTTTTTCAGAATAATGCCAAAATTTCACCCTAAGCTATAATTGATATTCCAAATTCAAAAATGATGTATATTTTATGAAATTACAAACATATAAGTTTCATTAATTAATTTTATAATTAATTCCCGTTGTCACAACAAATAGCATGTTTTTAAGAAACAATATATATCAAAAGATTGACAATTGTTTATGTCCAATTTCAAATTGAAATTAATTATAATGAACATCATTGGATAAAATGGTAAAAATATATTCTAATTATACTTTAAAATCACTCAATAGTATAACTTTTCACTATAAATTATTTTGATTAAAAAAGTTGTTTTAAGTATTTTTCACTATTCGTAAAAATTGGGAAGTTCTCAGAAAATTACAAAAAATTCAACATAGGCTAATTTCAATATTAGGAATACAAAAATGAATTCCATTTTGAAATATAAAATTTCTATAAATTTAAAAAGTGGTTATTACTATTCATAAAGGTTACTTTGATTAGTTTCGGTGTGTTAGAACTCAAAGTTGCGTACAATGCAAGCTATTGCATTATTGAATGAGAAGCGTATCATGGAAGCTCGGGGTGTTACATTCTCCCATCCTTCAATAAATTGCGTCCTCGCAATTTGAAATTTTTCTTTGAAAATAAAAGGTTGAAAAGAGAAAATATCTTTGTGGAAAACCCACATCGAAAATAAGATTTAAAAAATTTAGCCTTAATAAGAGGGAAAGGGAAATGAAAAAGTCACCACACAATTATGATCTCGATTAGGAGAACATTTGTGGCAATTAGAGACATATAATTGGAGGAAAAACGTAAATATTTGTAGGGAGTGATTGAGGTCATCAATCATAATCAACTATCAAATTGAGGGCCTCAAAGCCTTCAATCTATGTTGATTTAAATTATCATCAGTTAAACAAGACATAAGGTATTAGGATAACACACTTTTTTTGTTTTAATATCCCTTTACTAAAGTTTAAGAATTAATTTATTCATTGAATAAGAGATAGGTATATATATATTTATGCTTGACAATTAGAGTTTCAACCTTCAACTCATCATTCACTCAAAAAGATAATAGAACTCAAAAATATTATACTTATCCTAATTGTATAAGGTTCCAAATGTTAACACATAACATTTAGATTAGTAAAATTATTTTGTAATAACCAGGGACTTCCTGCAGGCTAGTGGTAGGAAATAAAGGCATGTCGCACTACGGTTGTGGGTTCGATTCCTGCAGCTTTGTCCGACGCGACGGGTTATGCCCCACCCTGCAGGTTGTCCTTTTCCTAAAACTATAGTATTATAATATTCCAAAAATAATCTTCATAAATTTTTTAACCTTAAACTATACTATCCAAATATCAACTTAATCCACTCCAACCTTTATATTTATCCAAAATACCTCTGTCCAGACTTTCTCTAAAAGGTCTCTTAATTCCAAAATGAATTTATCAGATTCCCCAAACAAAGTAAAGTTTCTCTTATTGTCACATAATAAAAATATAATTAACTTCATCATATTAAGGCCTTACTAAAATCAACAAGTACTGCAGTATAATCCATATATATTTATATCACATTATTCTAATAACCAAAATATAATCCATGAGTCCAAAAGCACTAATACATTAGTTATTCTGCTTCAACTGTAGTAATAGAATAATATTGTCCTTGATCCCTTGGCTTTTTCTGAGGTATTTTTCCCTGACGCTTAGGACATTCATTTGCATAATGCCCCATTTCCCTACAATTGTAGCAGTCAACATTGACAGCCTCTTTCTTTCCCTTGAAATCACGCGCCTGGTGACCTTTTTCTCCACATTTATAAAAAACTTCCATTCCTTTTAGGCAAGTACCTGGGTGATTCTTCACACAATTATCACATAATGGAAAGTCATTCATTCCCTTTTTCCCTTTATCTGTCTCTTGTTCCACCATTCTCTTCTTCTCTTGCTTTTCTTTGTTGTCATATGACTTAGAGAATTCCTTTTCTGTCTTGATAGCACATGAGACAATATCTTCGTATGTTGAGAACGATTGTGATACTAAAGCTCGACGGAGAAATGGTTTTAACCCATCAATGAAATGATCAATCATACCTCTTGGGTTACGTATATAATCTGCAGCATACCTCGCTAACCTTGTAAAGTTGGCCTCATACTTTGAGACATTCTCATCCTCTTTTTGTTTCAGACTCAGAAATTGTCTATCCATATCTGCTCTATGGTCATGAGGAACGTATTTTTCTATGAAAAGATCTTTGAACTCCCTCCATTCCATATTCAATATTTCATCATCTTCCTTTGTGTTTTGAATCAATGACCACCATTGATCAGCATCTCCAGTGAGGCGGTAAACTGCCATGATAACCTTTTCCCTTTCACTACTCCCCAAGGCATGGAATATTTTCTCTAAGGAGTTTATCCATTCCTCAGCTACTAATGGATTTGTACCCCCATTAAATGTTGGTGGTTGTTGCCTCATGAAGCGGTCTAACATTGATCCTCCACGTTGCGGATCAGGGTGCTCCATACGAGTAAGGTTATTATTCATAACCTGAGTGAGTTGTCCCAGAATGGTAATAAGTTGATCAGCACCAGTTGTATCTCCAGATCCACAATAATTATCTTGATCAGGAGGGAAATCCCTACACGGAGTGCGTGGATTGATACAGTTTCCATTCCTTCCAGTTGGTTCCATTTCTAAAAAATGGCATAAACTAGATCAGTTTATGAATTAAAATACATAATTTCATATTTTTAAAACAATTTACATAAATAGAACTATTTATGGATATAATCCATAATCATAAAAAGAAATGTTTTCTTTGATAATGTATATACTCATAACCCTTCATAGTGGTTTGTAATGAAAATGAGAATTATCCTAAGCATATCCCCCGGGAGTGTCGTAACCAAGAGTGCAATAAGGACCATTGTCGTGCACCATTTCCTGTTGGAGTCTAGCTCAAAGTGGTGTTTTTTTGTTTTACCCCTATGTACAACTGTGTCAGAGCCGCCTCTACCTGCTCGTATCCAGACAAGGATGTATTGCTCGGAAAACTCACAAAATCTCTATAATACCAAAATTCTAGGAAGTTCTTCTATACTAATCCTAAAAGTCTATCTTCGGGCTATGTGCTCTAATCAGAGTTTATCTAAATCTAGATTCTAAGGTTAGTACTAAACTGCCTCTGATACCAACTGTAACACCCCGAACCCAACTACCCAGAGTCGGTGCATTACTTCGTAAAATTGGAATGATCACAAAAGATCAAGTCTTGAAAGACTGATTAGTTTAGTGGACTTGGAAACACTAGATACATTCATAAGTCTTACATTACATAATAAAGTGAAAAACTAATAACAAAGTCTTCATAGTCCACACTCATATCCTCTTCTGACTATCCCTGCAGGTCATTCCTAAAATACTTCTTCACATCCTGGAAAATATTAAAACATTGAAAGAGGTGAGCTCAGATGCTCAGTAAGGATAACAATATAGAAAAATCTTTCATCAATAAACATAAAAATTTAAGGCAATGTATAACTACAAAAAAGCCTTTTAAAAATGTACATAAACATAATATGGAAAAAGTAAAATGAGATAATGCCATTCACTTCTTCACATGGATATTCTAATGGTCGAATAATCACATGCAATATCAATAACCACTTTCATAATGATGGAATGCATAATGCCAGACTATCATAACCACGTAGCCAAGTCCTCATGCCAAGACCACAAATATGATTTTGTCAAGGCCTCGTGCCAAGACACTAGTTTGTCTCAGGAGACCTGCCGATGCAATTTTTTTTAGAATATAATTACGTTTAAAATTCCTCAAATATACTGCAGTGTTTTTCTGAAAATATTAAGAAAGCCTCTGAAAACAAAATAACTAATTTTGAGACTACTCGACTAATTACAGGCCATGATGGGTCGACGCCCAATCCCTTCCTGTCTACCACACTCAAGAGTCGGGTTTTCTGAAATCATTTTTAAGCTTGCGTTAAATACGTATACTTTTTCACTGGATTTTCATTTATTGGAGAGAAATATCTCTTTTTTGAAATCATTTAAAAATCACATAATTATAAAAGAAATCTTTTTTAATAAACGTAAAAGTCAAAGGGATTTATACACCGTATAAAAGAAAGTTGTGTATAAAATGAAATATTTTTCAATGAAAGGAGATTGAGATGAAGTCCTTACAAAGATCATTTTTAAAATAAAATAGATCTATTATGTGTATTCACTATAAGTACACATAAATACAGTACAATTACAAGATAGGACATAATAATATCATGACATAATTTGAAAGTATGAGATTTACCGAAAGAATGGAAATTGGGTTTAGAATATCCCTTACAAAGATCATATTTATAAAATAAAATAAATATATTATGTGTATTCACTATAATTACACATACATAATGTACAAATACAAGATAGTACATAATAATATCAGGACACAATTTGAAAGTAGGAGATTAACCCAAAGAATGGAAGTTGGGTTAAGAAATTCCCTTACAATGATAATTTTTAAATAAAATATATCTATTATGTGTATTCACTATATGTACACATAAAAAAGTATAAATACAAGATAGGAAATAAGAATATCATGACATAATTTGAAAGTAGGAGATTAACCCAAAGAATGGAAGTTGGGTTAAGAAGTTCCCTTACCTTGCGTCCTGTCCTGAGTCGACTATTCTTTAACCTCTTGAATAATAAACTAGAGTTAATTTATATTTACTTAAGAACCTTTTTCATGTTCATTATTCCTTTTATATCCCTTATTACCATGTTATGAACATTATTTAATTATTTAAGTTTATAACGGTCATTTTGTCGATCTTAGGTACTTGAGTCAAAAATAAAATACTTATAATTACAAGTTGTTCATGTGGTGATATATCCATTATATACATAATTATGTTCATGATGTAGATATCATATATATCATATATATCCAGTATATACATGCATTTATAATATTACATAACATTTAGAGGTAAGAAATGAAATTCACCGTTCATAGAGACGGTAAGCCGTACGTACGCATGAATGCAACTTTCATTTCTATTTCGTATTTAATGGAATGGAATCATAATTATATAAAGGTATAATATAGTTCCAGTATAATATCATATATAATATCATTTACTCCATCCTTTATACATCCCACATATGGCATTAACGATTCACATCACTTTGAGGGGGCGGTAGTCTGCACTTCCTAAAATGAAATTATCGCGTTTACCCATAATGGAAATCATAAAGTATGCCATAAATGAGAAATACAGAAGCATAAGTAAAACTTAAACATATTATATATCATATATAAATATAGTGACATATTAATGGCCACCTTTGAAGGTGTTATATGAGTGTTGAACAATCATCGTTTCCTGAGGCAGAAATTAGCCATCCACAGAAACCGTATGTTCTTTAACCATTATATGTAGGTGTGTGTAATTGTAGCTATAATCCTTCTTATAACAACATCATAGTATATTGAGGATAATGTTGTTGTTACAAAAGAAATGAATAAAAAGAGTTTAGAGGGTTGGAGAAGAAAAATAAAACAAAACAACATTAGAGAAGACATTACCTCCAAATCGGGTAACTCTTTTTAATTTGAGCCAAAGGCTTCCTTCGGAAGAGTTATGCCCAAAGTGATGCTTATAGGAGTAAGAGGGGGATGTTGGGAGAGTATTTGGGCAGAGTTTGGCCGAGCCGAATGGCTTGAAAGAGTGAATGAGGTGGTAGAGGTGGGGGCCTTTTATAAGAGGAGAGGAGGGGCACTCTTGGAATGTAATGAATATTTTACATTATTATACAATCATTTTCGGATTCTAAAGGTCCCACACTTATATAATTTGTGGCTAAGGTGATAAGGGTTCGAAATCTACCCATACAATAGTCTTTGGACAAGTTTATGCCTTGGATTGTACATTATCTTTTCATTTTAATAAAATCGTTAAATAATGAGGTCATCGCTGCATCATCATGATGTCATAAATAATATAATTTATTTAATGTCTAAAAATTATAAAAAAAATACTATAATGTAGGAAATATTTTTTTTTTCCAATTACTTTTTATAGTCAAAAATATGACTTGTATAACCCCATGTAAATATTGTTTTAGTAAAACATTTCATGTTTATGTCACTTTTTCACTTTAACATTAAATAAAAGGTATTTATGTCATTGTCCAACTAAAGTGGCTCTATAGGGTCCCCAAGTTGACCCATGGATTGTCTTGGTCGGCCATGGAACATCCAATGAGGGTAGTAAATGTGTCAATATCATCTCATATTATTAAAACATTATTTTTACCTTAAACTACACTAATTACCTCTAATCACGATTAAGAAATTAAAAGTTACTATTCACCAAAAATTATTTTAATCTCATTGAACCATATTTTACTTCTTAATGAAAACCATTTATGTAGGATTTTTAAAAATCACACCATAGAAGTGGTAATATTTCATTTAAACAAAAAAATTGTTTTTTAACTACCACTTAGTGGTTTCACTATTCATCAAAAATTGAAGTTTTTCAGAACAATGCCAAAATTTCACCCTAAGCTATAATTGATATTCCGAATTAAAAAATGATCTCTATTTTATGAAATTACAAACATATCAGTTGCATTAATTAATTTTATAATTAATTCCCGCTGTCACAACAAATAGCGTGTTTTTAAGAAACAATATATATCAAAAGATTGACAATTGTTTATGTCCAATTTCAAAGTGAAATTAATTCTAATGAACACCATTGGATAAAATGGTAAAAATATATTCTAATTATACTTTAAATCCACTCAATAGTATAACTTATCACTATAAATTATTTTGATTAAATAATTTGTTTTAAGTATTTTTCACTATTCATAAAAATTTGGAAGTTCTCAGAAAATTACAAAAACTTCAACATAGGCTAATTTCAATATTAGGAATAAACAAATGAAGTCCATTTTGAAATATAAAATTTCTATAAATTTAAAAAGTGGTTATTACTATTCATAAAGGCTACTTTGATTAGTTTCAGTGTGTTAGAACTCGAAGTTGCGTACAATGCAAGCTATTGCATTATTGAATGAGTAGCGTATCATTGAAGCTCGGGGTGTTACATGAATAGAATGAAGTACTATAAAGTCAAAGCTAAGAATGTTATAAAAGAAAATGACACCTGGAGTACTAGTGGTGGTGACTCTTCAGATGATTCTGATTATGATTCTTCCCGATAGAAAAACATTGGTCTTATAGCCAGATTACCCATTAACAATCATTGTTTTATGGCTGAGGTACAAAATTCTGAATCACTGACCAATGTTTCTTTAAATTCTAATGATAGAGAATATTATAATTCTTCTAATAAAGAATCCTCTTCCGATGAAGAAAATACTTTACCTACCTATGAAGAAGTTTTTAGGTTTTCTGAACTTTTTGAAATTGAGAATTACAAACTCAATAAAAAACTTGATAAGGAAAACTCTAGGAATTATATTATTACAAAAGACATATCAGATCTTTCTAAATATCTTGATAAGAAGAATGCTGATTTTCTAAATATTTCAAAAAATCACGAGGAAGTATGTTCTGAGAAAAACACACTTTCTAAAGAGTTAGAAAAAGTAATTTCTAA
The DNA here is from genome assembly GCA_963277665.1 of Viscum album. NCBI lineage: Eukaryota > Viridiplantae > Streptophyta > Magnoliopsida > Santalales > Viscaceae > Viscum > Viscum album. The sequence goes on from OY728125.1 coordinate 1,029,306,860, forward strand.
GAAAAGTGTCTTCTACCTAGCTCTAGTTCTAAATCGAATGATTTTGAAGATAAAAACATGGTTATAAAACTCATGTCTGAAATGTTTTCCTTAATGAAATGTTTATCAACCCTTACCCATGGTAAAGAAAATTTTGACAAAATGTATTCCCAAATACGACCTTTAAGAAACAAATCCGGATTTGGTTATACCCATGCAAAACCAACTTTTAGTAACAACTACTTTGTTCCACCAAGTGCCCCATTTTGTAACAAATGTCAATGTGGTGGTCACTAGGAAAAAAATTGTTCTTTAAATAAAACCCAATCTTTAGGTTTTCATAAGGCATATTTTTCAAAGAAGATGTGGGTTCCAAAAATTTTGTTTTCTGGAAATTTTAGATCCAATCAAGTTTGGATTACGAATGTATAATTCTTTTCGGAATCCGAGGAAGTATCCCTTAATAAGGAACCAGTTCCAAGATCTGATAAATGGAAGAAAGCTCTCACTGAGACACCTATAAAAGATTTCACTAGGAGGAATGAGGTTGTTGGTACCTTTATACGGAAGATAGTGCAAGTTGAAGAAGAGAAATCTCAAAGAGATGTATCTGATTCGGAATCATCATCTAATGGCCATGATTTTGTAGTTCAATCTCTGAGGATGTTGGTGGAAACCATTCCGATTTTTCCAATAATAGATTCAAGATTCCAGATGCTGCAACAAAGTATGAATTAGAAATCAGATTCTTTATCCATGGTCATGGATAAGTTTGTAAAGTTGGAAGGTGAATTGAAAAGTTTGCTTATCGATTATGATGTGCATAGAAAGTCATGAAATAAGGTTACCAAGTGGTCTAAGTGAGTTGATGTGGATTTAGTACAATTTGATAATTTTTAGGCTGAAGTTCAATATGATTTTGAAATGGAGGATAAAAAGGTTAACAAGATTTATGAAAAGCTGACCTAGGAGAAAAATTCATAGAATCAACATATCAGGGACCTGAATGGGAAGCTTAACTCAGTATCTTAGAATTGGAAAACTAAATCTGATTTCTAGATTGAGTTTTAGCAGAAGACGGAAAAGCAAGATGAGATAATAAATATTCAGAAAGATGCCTTGGAGGATTAGGCAGAAGCTTTAAAAGTCCAGGGAGAAAAGGTAAAAGCCTTGGAGAGGAAAGGTGAGGAAAACCAAAGAGAATTGAAGAAACTCAAAACCTTGTTAAAGAAGCTCATTCTGACGGATAAGGAAGACAAATGATCCCACTCTGATATTTTTTTGTATTTTTCTTTCGTTCCAAATTTTTTTCAAACTCTAATGAAATGATTATTTGGTTGGTTGTATCTTGTCATATACTAATATTTCAGGTACCATACATTGTTTTTACATTCCCTTCAATTATTTTTGAATATCACAAAGGGGGAGAAGGAAAAAAGAACTATTCCTAAGGAGGAGAAATAAAAATTTCTATGTGAAATATTCTTAAACTAAGGAGGAGTTTCTCACTTCGAATTTTTTCATTACCATGATAATGTGAAATCCACTCCGGAAAGTCCGAATACAATCCTTAGAGTTTCAATGCCTAAGGGGGAGTTAGTTGTATTCACTTTCATTCATGAATAAAGGGATATATGTTTTAATTTTATAGCCTAATGAAAATATTCAAAATCATTATATGCTTTTTCGAAAGGATGTTTGTGCTTTCCAAAAAGGGGGAGATTTTTCAGTCAATAAGGTTTTCCTTATGACTTTTCCAATCCTTCTTGTTTTGAAAATCACAAACACCTTATACTAAATTAAATATAAATTTTACCTCCATAATGAATATTTACTTCTTTAAGGAAGTTTACCCTAACCTAGATTTTCTTATACATAGCAATATTTTTATTAAGTACAAAAACTGGATTCTTAACCAAATTTTTCAAAATCATATAATGTAAATATTTGGAGCATCTTGTGTTTTAGGATCTGAATTCTGGATGTGAACTGTTATGAAGTTTGACTCTGAACTCTTAAGTAGTTTGACTTCGAACTCTTAAGTAGTTTCACTCTGAACTATTAAGTAGTTCAACTCTGAACTCTTATGATGTTCGACTACGAACTCTTAAGTAGTTCGACTCTAAACTCTTATGAAGTTCGACTCCGAACTTTTACTAGTTCGACTTCGAACTCTACAAGTTCAGATTCCGATCTTAGGTGAAACAAGGCTCCGAATTCAAATAAAATAGAATCTGAACTTTTCTTAACATAGAATTAGAATTTCACATTGGTTAGACTCTGAACGTTTAACTTTCTTACACTCCAAAATTTTATATGGATCTTACTTACATTTTCTCCATTTCAAAATCATGTTGTGCATTCAGTTATACATGATTTATTATTAAACGATGTTGTCTATTCTGTTTCTAATTAACCGTTGGTTGAGTTACACTAGTATAGGTCCCTCCGAATTTCATGGAAAATATGACCATTAGAGGAGGGAGCCGACCGTTGAAAATTTTCCTATAAATAGGAGCTCATTTTAAAGAACTCAAAAAAATAAGTTGATCGATCTAGAGACCACACGCTATTAAGGTGATTTCTTGAGAGAGAAACTTTTCATGCTTTGTGCATACTGAACCTCTCATTCAGATTGCTTCGTGCGACTCTGAATATTGGTGATTAAATTCGAGGGCTTCCATGTATAAGAATACAGAGGTGCCGAATACCTTGAAGTTTTAGGGCTTCCTTGCTGGGGAAGACAGAGGTTCCAACTACCTTGAAGTTGAGGGATTGCGGGGATAGAAAGACAGAGATTCTAATCATTGTATCGAGGGATTATCCTGGTGTGGGTAAGACATAATTGATTGAAAGTATAAATCAAGGGACCATTATCCAAGGTTGTTGGAAACCCTTCTATTTAAGTTAAAAGAATTATATCTTGTTACTTGTAGTTTTACTACTTGTTTGTTTCTATTGCATATTGTATTGTTTGGAAGGTATAACCTTCTTATATTTCCTTACACTTGAACTCTGATAAGTTTAGATTCTATACACTTTAAGGTAGAATCTTGTATTGTAAACCATAGTTCCAATTCTCCAATTGGTGTTAGAGGTGTTGTGAATCTTTTTAGTTTAACTTTGTTAAACTCATAACTTTCCTTGTCTATGGAAAAAATAGTTATCCATAACCAACATTAATGGTTCCAAATGAATTTTTAAAGTGTACAATTCACCCCCCTCTTGTATTTTGAGCATCTACATCATTATTTTGATCCTACACCAAGAGGCTGCTTAGACTATTTCATGGTACATATATTGACTAGATAATAAAGAGATTTAGCATAGAACAATCTAAGAGTGGATTGGTTCCTGTTTCACATGGCCTACATCATTATACGAAAATGTGTCCTTATATATAACAAGAGAAAACTATAATGAGTATGATACCATATGTTTCATCTCCAGAATACATCATGTATGCCATGTTAGGTACCAGGCATGATATTTCCAATGCAGTAGTCATGTTAGGAAGATATCAAGAAGATCCAGGAGAAGAGCATTGGACTTCTATATAGACTATCCTAATGTATCTGAGAAGAATTATGGATATGTTCATGGTGTATGGAAAAGGCGAGGAGCGTGTCCTTAAAGGGTATGATAATGTTGGGTTTCAAACAGATATGAACGATTAGAAGTCAAAATATTGATATATTTTCAGTCTCAATAGAGGATCTATGGGTTGGAAGAGTTCGATGAAAATAGTTGTTACCGATTCTAAAGAAGAGTTCGAATATAGAGCGTCTTTTGATTGAGCCATATCATCTATATGGATTCAGAACATTTTTGAAGAGCATGATGTAGTGCCTAGCTATAAGGATCCTATCACATTATATTATGATAATACTGTATTATTGTATCTTTCAAAAGAACCAAGGTAAAATCAATGGACAATGAAAATACTTTGGAAGTATCACCTCTTGAGGGATTTATATCAAAGGGGTGAACGTTCAGTATATAGAGTTTCCACAAAAGAGAATGTGGTAGACCCCATGACTAATGGCCTATCTTAGAAGAAGAATTAATATCATCGGAGAGCTAGAAGGATAAAAGTTGATAGTAGTTGGCTCTAGTCCAGGTGGGAGTCTATTACAGTTGGTGGCCTAGAACCAACTACATTGTTCATTATTCATTAATAAATACTATATATGATCTTGAGTTTTCTTCTGTGTGAAAATTCATGTGATAATGTCCTATGGATAGTTGTTACATTAAAGGGTCATAGTTGATCCCTATAATGATGAGAACATGAATGTGTCACAACACTGTTCTTGAATATATGTTCTATTGTCAAATGATGTTATTTTAGGGACACAAATAATACATGACATTAGGGGTGATGACTCATAAATCTTTGAGTCACCTTCTCATTGTCTGCTCATTGGTAATATCTAGGACGATATTATGAGAACGATACCCGCTAGTAAGAAATTCACATTTCATAGTGTCACTGGATGTTCCTATCTAAAGATGTGTGTATTGGTCCTTATACTTTATGATTATTATTAATGGTCATTAAAACGCATGCACATAGATGTATTGATGAAAAATTTGATGACACACGGTTCACAGTGAGGTGGGATACGTTGGGTGCGTCATGTATCATATTTCATTAATAGATAATGTGAGAAAGGATTTATCACTTCTGTTCCATAACAGAAGTAGATAACTAAGTCTCTTTGATGAAATTGATATAGCCTAAATAAATCCATGAACATGGTGAGGAATTGGCATGTTCAATTATAGAAAGTCAAAGAAAGAATAATTGACCACATTGGATGATGTCACTATCATAAAACTCACTTGATTTTAGATTTGGAGAAAAGGGATTATATTACATGGTATGATTCTGTAGGAGGTGACAAGTCATTGTGGAATTATCTTTTTTTTATCTATGGGTTCCTTGGTGTGTTTCTAGATGCTATCCCTGGTGTTTAGGCATGATATTCCTAATCCACTAAGAAAGAGGCCTATAGGGTCACACACTAAGTGTGTCCAAATATCTCAGTTAAATAATAATTTAACATGTTGAATAAATATTACTCTAAATTGAAGATTAATAATTATTCAAGAATGCCTTATCAAATTTATTTTGGCACTAGTTATTCGCGAGAATATAATAAAAGAGAAATAATATATTTATTAGTGAATAAATTAGTGACATTTATTTGAGAAATATATTTTCATTATTCAATGTCTAAAAAAGTTGGTGGATGAAATAATGAAAAATGGAAAAACAAAACCACACACCATGTATATTAAATATACACGCCATGTATTTTTTTCTGGAAATTTATGTGAAATAATATTATTTATTTAATTAAATAATATTAGGTGTAATTCACTAGGCACATGTCCGGTAATAATAATAGTCCATTGTTATTATTAGAAATAGGATATTTCTAAGAATTAAATGAAATGAATAAATTCTTTCGGTAATAAATTCGTTTTTATAATTCTATGTAAATAAAAATCACAATTATATATTTCTCATTATCCTAGCAATTTATTGGGTTATGAACAATAGATCTAGAGACATCTCTCAAGCTAAGAGAGAATCCATTTCTTCCAAGAACACCCTCATGCTACGAGAGAGATATTTTCCTCCATCGGATAAAGGTGATTGAAGGCGGATACCGAAAGTGAAGGATCTTCCATGCTAGAACCCGGAGATCCCTTCAGTGACATCTAGAGATAAGTAGAGAAAATGTGGACCACCACTAGAGGAATCCTACAATTGGATTCTATGACGCTATAATGGATCACATCGGATCGTGACTTGAAAAAATCAATGAACAAATAATTACATCCAAGTAATTCTTGTCAATTAATTAAATAAATTATAACCACATATGATGATCCTATTTATGGATCCAGGACTCCCCTATTTTCTTTTTCGTTCTTTGTTCTATTATGAAGATCAAGAGTTTTATAATTATAACAAATATAGGATTGACTGTTGTTAACGCTTAAATTAATGTTGGGTAAACCCACCAATGTGCTTCCACTGCCCCCAGAACCATCAATGTTGTCACATCAGCTAATAACATAGTAATACATCAACACAATCGATTCTCACATATATGCAAAAATGATGATTTCAGTTTACTATCTCCAATTTAAATACACTAATTTCATACTTCAAAATATGTAATCATATCTTGCAAAAAAAATCATCTTCATGTTTCAAAGTCCCTCAAGTCTTTTCAAATATGTCAACAATATATAGTGGATCATACAAGAAAATTTTACCAAATACCACTATACAACATATTCCTTCATTTTATAAGCTTGTTGACAATGAAATTTGATTCAATAAATTTATAGTATGATTCATTTATATTTAAAAAATTCACGACCCAAAAATAATATAAAAAGGTACGAATACCAATGGACGTACTACTACAGAGCCATCTGTTGCCTCCACATCAATATAAGCATATATCTATTGACATCCTGATTTTCTCTCTATCAGTGTAATATTTATTTATACACATGTGACTTCAATAATGAATAGTACTACTTATACAGCTATTAGAAACAACATTCATTTTTCATCCACATGAATGTACAATAGTCCAACTACCATTTCAGGTTTCTCGTCTACATATCACTTTATATATTGAAAATTTATAATATTTAAAAACAATGTAACAAATGGTTTTATTCTAATTATTAATGCATGTAGGTACTACATATCCTCCCATGTAATAGCAAGAAATGAATTAGAAGACGACGTAAAACACGCCATCAACAAACTCTGACATTTATCCAACTATAGAAATAAGAGGTTTCTCAATGTCTAAATTATATTTTCAACAAAAAACTCTTTCATTTTATTCATTCTATTATTAATTTGACATTAATAAAAAAATTACTACAAATCAAAAGTTGCAGATAAATCACTACAACTTCACAGTTACGAAAAAATAGAGTATTTTTATTTATGTAGTACTCAAATTATAATATTTAATAAAAATTTAACTAATGGTATTATTCTAACAATAATGGCATGCAACTACTAAACATTCACCTGAGGAACAACCAATAGTGAACCAGATGACCACAAAAACTAGTCCTTCAACAAAGTTTAATAGAGCTCCTGATATAAACTTCAATGGTCTCTCAATGTTTAGATTATATTTTAAACAAAAAATTCTTTCATTGTATGTTTTCTATTATTAATTTGAAAAATAGAAAAACAATTCAATTCGAATGTTGTAGATAAATAACTTCAACTACAATGTCCTAAAAATTCGTTATTTACATTTATGTTGTACTCAAATTACTACATTTAATGTTTATAAAATATAATTTGAATTCTATTTCTCTTCCCATTAATATCAAAAATAATTACTCTTTTCTCCTTTAGAATATTTAGATTATGGAGACCCTTCAATAATTTGTGAGTATTCTGGTTCAACCTTTTGGTATGAATAATGAAATAAAAAATATAACCACATATATATCCCATGATTTTTATTAATATTACTTGCTAGGAAAAAATTCTTTACAACTGCGACATGCATGTCTAGAATACCTTATGACCTTATTTTTCAATACAACCTCTACTAATTCCAAAGCATTCGAAGACTATATGCACATTTATAATTCAATGTTTTCATTCACATCATTGCACGAAAAAGTAGTCAAATCTGTGAACAATGGTGGATCCCTAAATATTTTTAGATTAAATGGAAATAAATACAATCGTATAATAATTTTATGTCTTCTTCATGGACAATCATGAAGGTTTTCTCAAAAATATATATAAAAAATTGCGATTGAGTCTCACAAAATAGTACATTCCATCAGTTTACTACTAGATTAAGTGGTAAAATCTAAATTTTTTCACCTCGATGTATAACTTCTTATCACTTTCATATGCATATTTGATGACAGTACGAATATAATTGTTATAGAATTAAGTGTTGTTCAGAAAATAAAATAAATGATCCATGAAAACAATGCTTTATCAGGTATATTTAGAATAACTAGGGTTGTTATTGAGATTAATGGAACTAAATATTTAATGTTTCGACTACAAAGAATACGAGTAAGAGATTCACAAACATACAATAGACCAACAAAATCTGAGATCACAATTCTGATTGTTGGCAACATTGAAGATCTAAATCATGAGAGTGATACCATCATTCAATGAAAATGTGGTGAATTTCAATGCAAAGATGAGTTTCATCCAATATACCTCCCTGTAAAATATTTATTGGCTTTCACAGGTGGAGAGGATGAATATGTCGATAAAATATTCCATCATGTGACACCCTTCAATCAATGTGACAAACTATGAAATGTAACCATGATGGAATATTTCTCCTTTCACCATCATTTTTGTTAAAATGATTAAGATAGACTACTCTATTCTATAAGGATTATGCAATAGATTATTGTAGATTCATTTATAGTGATTGAGTCTCAGATACTATTTTTTATTTTATTTAAGAAAAAGTGTATGATTGAAGAACTATACAATGGTCTAAAAGATTATTTCCTTAGAGGTGATGGAGATGGGACTTTATATGGGAAGCGTATCATTTTACCTTACACATTTACAAGTGGTCCATGATATATGATCGAAATTACCATGATTCTATTAAATTCTTTAATTCAGCAGGTTTTTTGTCTCTTTTTAAGCATTTATATGTAATTTGATTTTTCCTAACATTTTGAGATTTTTTAAGTAAAAAATCATTTCCCATCAGACTTTCTTATATGATTTGGAAAATATTAAATATTGAGGTGGAAAAAATCATGAATGATTTACGAGAAGGGTGTTTTTTTTCAGAATGACTTTCTACTATATTAATGACATCTTTTACTATCAAATTACACATTTTACCACATGTTTTCTCATATATCTATCATTTTTTAATGTTGTTGTTTATACTGTGGAGTTTCAAAAAAGAGGACTGCTGCATGTACACGTTATATTATTTCTTAGTCATAAAGACAATGTTTTCATTTTAATAGACATTAATATAATTGTTACGAATGATATTCTAAATAAAGGTACCATCCCAAATAATCAATATGATGTTTCAAATTTTATTATCTATGGTACTTGTGGTGAAAAAAATCATTGACCACCATATATGCTGAATTGAAAATGCTCAAAATATTATACAAAGAAATTTTTTGAACATAAAAAATGGATGAAGATTGTTATTTTGTATATCAGAGAAGGGATTATTGATGTATAGTTGTCAAAAACGGTATAGCATTAGACAATTAGTTTGTTGTTCTATACAATAAAGTTCTTCTTCTAAAATATAAATCTCATCTAAATATCAAAATTTTCGATCAGTAATACTATTTCAAATACCTTTTTAAATATATAATAAAGGGTCATGATCATGTCTTCACGACACTCTATGATAACAACAAGCATCTATTTGAGAATTGTGTCGACGAGATTAAAATGTACTATGATTTCCGGTACATCTCACTTTGAGAATAATCTTAGAGGATTATTTATTAATATATCCATTTTAGATATCCTTAAGTTGATATACTATAGTCTCATTTACCTAGATAATACAATGTTATGTATGCAGACCGTGACAATATTGAAGACATCTTAAATAATATAACCATTTATAATACCATGCTCGCATCTTGGATTGAATCAAATATGTTGTACCCTATGGGAAGAAGTCTAACATATGAAGAATTCTTAAGATGATTTTTCTACATCTGTCATGAAAAAATGGTACCCATGCAAATAGTTATTCAGTATTGGTAGATAGTATTATCTGCCATCGTCTTTTGGTGAACTATATTACTTGCAGATTCTACATACATAGGACATAGGCTAGACTTCATGTGATTCTATTATAATGTTCAATTACATTACTCATTATACAATAAGAAAAACCTATTCTACCATGGGAATATTAGTAGATGACAATGAGTTTATTCAAGCACTAAAAGATGTCTCCGTTTGGGGAATGGGACACTCTTTGTGAAGACTGTTTGCCGGAATGTTGTTCTCAAATACCATTTCATGACCTGACATTGTTTTTCATGAAACATTGATGATTCAAACTGGATATATTATAAATTTCCAACAACAACTCATGTAAATACAACATACAAACAAATTACTATCTCTAACAATAGATATTTTTGTTATTATATTTGCTTCAAATACTATTTCCATTTCCTGTAGATATGACACAGACGGATCATTAAAGACAGATGGTAGGTTTGATTGAAATAGAAAAAATTATTTGCTGCAATTATAAATCTCTGTAATGTTATCCTCCGATGCGCATTATAGATTACTCATTAGCTACTCAACTGAATTGGCTGATTGTAGAAGTGCTCAATTACAATTTGGAAAAGCATCTTAATGAGTACACATCATTGCAGAATATGATTAATGTTGACCAAAAACATGTTATGCGTAGAATTATGTCTGAGTTATGTTCTATTACTGGGGGAATTTTTCTCATACATGGATTTAGAGAGATGATTAAGACTTTCATATGAAGATTCATAACATGTTTACTACGGTCAGAAGGAAACATTTTTCATGTAGTTTCTTCTAGTGATATAACATCATTACTCCTACTATATGGGAGGAAAACCCATTCTAAATTTAAAATTCCAATATCTATAAAGGATTAATTGGTTTTCAATATTCAACAAGTGGTGATGTTTCAGAACTACTACAGTCAACAAAATTAATTATCAGTGATGAGGCTCCAATGCTTCATAAAAACTGTTTTGAACCTCTTGATCATACAATAAAGGATATAGTATCAGTAAAGAATGAAAATTTATCCAATTCATATTTTTTGAGCTTCACGGTTGTCCTAAAGGGATATTTCAGAAAAATATTTCTAGTAGTCCTTGGTGGTCACAAAAGTTAAATTGTATTTGCAAGTATAAGGGGATCATATCTTTGGAAACTCTGTCCGGTTTTAACATTGACCCAAATCATGAAGTTGAAATATACCGATTCAAATTATGTTTCTGATAAGGCAAGACAATTTTAATGTGTATTTTAGATATTGGCGAGGGAGGTGTCGGTGAGATCAACAATGGGGATGAGTGTATTCAAATCCCATCAACATACCTTCTGAGAACAAATAAACCACCATTGGTAGCATCCATCGAATTTTATAACCCAGATTTAAACAATAACAATAGAGATGTATCATATTTGAAATGTTGTGCTAAATTAACTCCAACCAATGTAATTATTCAAGAAGTCAATGACTACATGATAACATTAGTACATTAAAAGGAAAATTTTACTTCAGTTCTGATTCAGTTTGCAATGATATTTTGATACTGATTGGCCTATGAAAAAATATACAACTAACCTTTTAAATGGTTTCAATGTCTATGTAATTCCGGTATGAAAAATTAATTTGATAATAGAAGTACCAATTATGTTTTTTACAAATGTAGACCAATCAGTGGGATTATGAAATGGTAATTGTATTATAGTTACACACTCTAGTGACCATGTCATCGTAGAAAAAAATTTAATTAGTAGTCATTTTGGGTATCTAGAATTCATCCAAAGAATTAATATGACACACAGTGTTGATAGATGGCCTTTAAAACTATAAATAGCTCCATATACATAAACACATTCTAATGTAATGACTATTAATAATATTCAAGGTCAATCATGGTCTTCTGTTTGTTTATATCTTTGCAAGCCTGTGTTTTTCCATAGTCTACATTATGTTTTCGTATCCAGAGTGACGTCACCAATGTGTTTGAAAATTATTTTTGATTATAGAGATAATCCAACCTATGATTCTACACCAAACATTTCCTACAATGAATTTTTTTTGATAACCTTTCTTAGGTATATTTTCGTTAATATTATATACATTTAATTGATTTTATTAATTATATATATATATATAATGAGATGACTTATATTTCTTCTTACTATGTTATATCTGTAATCAAATTAAAATCATACAGAAACTAAAACATGTCACATTGAACATTTATTTTGAATGATATTACTATTTATTCTGATAAAACATTAAAGATATAAGTCTGCGTATTGAATATGTGGTGTAATTCATCAACCAACATTGATGTTTCTTTTATCTATCTGATTCACTATGATGATGAAGTTAGTTTATCCTCTCCAGAAGTTACAATTTTTGTATTGTTTTCCTAATGCTAATACAATGTACTTCAATTGTAGGACATTATTTTATGTAACTAATATGTGTCATATGTTTTTTAAAGGTTTAATTGAAAATTAAATGATGTTAGAGGCCAAATTTCAATGTACAACTACTAACCGCCAACTAATCAGAAAGTACCAACCACTACTGCATGAAGGCCAATGCTACATCATACAAAACATACGAATTGATCCTAATAGAAGAATATAAATGGATAAAAAGGCATGCTTAAAGACTTTTTATCACAATAGAAACATATGTTTTACCAATTGATGTCTATCTACCACTAATCATCTTTGAGTTCACTTATTTTCCTGAAATTATTAACAAAACCATTCCCAAACTATAATTAATAGGTACATTTCATTATAACTCTATTATAATGGAAAACTACTATTTTAATATGCATCATTAATAGTTGTATTTAATAGATAAAGTATTAAAATATTGATCTAACATATTATACTATTCAATTTTCTCAATTACAATGAAGTCCAAACATTATTAAGGCGTATAATATTTTCATAATGAATATTAGTTCTACATTATTTTTACCTGTTGTAGAAATTTTTAGACATACGTGAAAATCGTTTCCTATATAGTCTATCAGTACTTACAACCAAAAGATTAAAATTTTTTAGAAGATGATAGGATAGAATCATTGACAACTCAAAATAATTAATATGGATTTTTCAATTACCACTAAAACTACTATGATTTCTTGCAGGGTATGGTGAATAAATTGTAGCATGTGGGAGTTTTTTCCATCATAATGTCTGAGTACTTGAAAAAAAACAATGACTCCTCTATAATACTGATCATGCAACTGGTCAGGGCAATGCGATTGAGCTATAATAAATCTAGTTACATATTACAAAATCATCCATAATGAAAACTATAATGTTCAGTAGAAAGTCAATTCAAATTATTTTAATGATGTTCAACATGTTCCAACATTTGATATTAAAATCACTTTAATATTTAATATATTATCTCAAACATAAATGTTATTAACCTATAGATATGCCGTATTTGTTATGTTCCAACAAAATGCATTCATTAATTAACACTAAAAACGGTAATGTTCCACCTATTTTTGTGTTCCCTTAATCTATTCTATTTTATTATCAAATTCAATTTTCTAACATCATTTATTCTTTATTTCAGTCTATAATGTTTATAAATTACTATTTTACTCAAAAAAATGTTCCTGGCATTCACTATTTTTTAAAAAAATTATTCACTTCAAATTCTACTTATATTATTAATCATTTTCTCGCATCTGTTATTTTCAGAAAATCAATAAATTCATCAAAAATACTATTAAACATGGATATCCCAGTAGTCCACAACTTCATAAGAATGAAAAATTATAACTGATATTTTTTTCTGTCGATTATACCTATAAATATCAACAACATGATTGACAACTGCATAAAATGTTATCTTGAATACTGAATTTTTTGCATTTAATATATCTTAAATAAACTGTCATTTTCAATTTGAAAGTCCTCCATCAAAAAATTAAAATAGTTCTCTCACACCATTGCCTTATTGGAATCACAAAAAAATTATTTCTGATGTTAAAATGCTTCTGGAGGTAAGTACAATATCCTGAATTAATTATTTGACCATGTCATGTACAACTCTATTACATGTAAGACCTAATTTCATGAATATATTAATATCAATAATTGTCTCACAGTCAAAAAGGAGTTTTATTTCTGCTACAATAGTAAAACATCAATACACTCATAACAGGTATTTTGAATCATTAATCTCTTTGATGAAAAATGATCAAATTTCAGATGGGAATATATGGTGCAAAATTTGTAAAAAAACCACGCTACACTACTCAAATGTATTCATTTAACGCATTCCTTAAATAATTCTATTTGAAATTAATACGAAATTATTTTTCTATTTATAAAATCACCTAGAAATTTTTTAAGTTATTTAGTGCTTTAAAGTCCTAACATTTAACAAATTTAATTGATCTTATCTTTCGAAAACTTGACATTTGAAATCGTATTGTTTTGGTAAATATTTATAATTTAATTCCTAGAAAAATATGCAATTTTTTTTAATATGAATTATTTTTTATTAATTATTTTATTAATTAAAGGTTATAAAGTTTGATTTGTGTATTTTAAACCTCAAATGTTATGAATAAAATAAAATTTATAATGTTAATGATTTTATGTATATGTGTAATTTTCATAGATATTTATTTTGAAAATTGGGTTATTAAAAAAATATTAACCCATTAGGCCAACCCTCTAGCTAAGACAAAGGAGGCAGCATGCACTAGTGGCTGAGCGTAGACATTTTTCATAGCCTAGGCCTTCCCATGGGTATGTTATGCATTTGGAGTACACGAATGATCTCAATAGCAGGCCACCGTGCGGTGCGGCATGACGTCGTGGGTGAGTGTGGTAGAATACCCGCAAAGAATCTAGTGTGGGTGGCACCGGGGAGGGGGATGGAGATTTTTGAGCTATTCATGAGAGATCCATCATTATAAGGTGGTGGATAAATGAGTTTTATTTCAATGTGGGATTGGAATGTTTAACAGAAAATGAATCTTGGTCATCTGATATATCTCAGATCTAATCCCGGTCATTCACTCAGTTTTAAATCCCGCGCCTTGCCTCATTTGTCTGATCTTATTCAAGATCTAATCTCAACCATAAACTATTCATAAAAACCATGGACTCATCTTATAAATAAAATCAATGATCAATTTATCTGGACCATTCATATCATCTCTGGATTTCTTCATTGCATCGTCCTCTTCTACCTCGCGCCAAACATTGGTTCACCCACTGTTTCTCCTCCTTCATAATCTTCTTCTTCTTTTCATCATCCTCAAAATCCCCCACCAATATCCATAGATCAGCCATGACTTCTACCCATATCTTTTATCTTTTTTTATAATCTTGATCATTACACTCATGATTTCTACAAACATTATATATATATGTATGTATTTTAATCACTGAATGATTTTGAGTTCTCTTATTAAGCAACATGTTGTGTTTGTTTTATCTCGGTTAAGTTTTAAGCCTTTGTTTATATATTTTTTATGAGATTTTATATTTATAAAATATATGTATAGTACCTATATAAACTCGTTATTATTGCACCCATAATTACATGTTTTCTTCTCCTCGTCTTACAAACACCAACTGCCCTACCTTGGTACACTCCTTATGTCAGGTAAGGGATAATTTTTTTGCGATGTTTTATTTTTGTAAAACTCTTATATTCTTACTTATATATGGATATATATATATATATATTCATTTTATTCTAAACCATAATTCAATTAGACTATCAAGATATATTTTGAGAATATTACAAATGAAAAGAGTTTATGCTTCAAATATGAAAAAATCCTCCTTGTCCATTTTAATATTTCACATATTATATAAGTTAACCCAAACTATTTTGAACTTTTAAATAAAATATGGTTTTTTCATACAAACTATTTAAGGTTTTATGAACTTTTATGAGTGATCTTTTGTTTCAAGAATTGTCTTCTTTTAGATAAACGAAACAACATGTAAGGGTCCTAATCTATGACATTTTTTGGTGTACAAATAAATATATTTCATGTATGTGAAGATATGTATAAAACTATATGGATATATATATATATATATAAGTTTAGTATCATTTGAGTTTTCATAAAACCAATCCTTATTGGTTTAAAACAATATTATGACGAATATAACAGTTTCACGATTCTACTTAGACTTGTATAGGTTATGAAAGGTTTTAAGCATTCACCTTGTGTACATATATAAGTATATATATATATATATATGATATTTCTAATGAAAATCCACATAAATACATACTTTTATTTCAAACTGTATTTATCAAGAAAATGGTGTTATAGATATCATGTTCATGTATAAATATACATTCATGCATGAGTACACATGTTTAATTATTTCTTTAATAGATGAACATTTCTCTAAGAAATAATCCACACTTTGTATGTTCCCAAATCTCACAAGAAATTCATGGATCATTGGATGTTTATGATTTAACGATTTCATGTGATAACCCGTCATTTTATGTGAAAAAATTCTTACTACAAGTGTTTGGGTATGTCGTGTTAAATCATTAACTAAAATATCTTGTTCTTTTGCACTAAATGCATAATTCAAATAAATCATGTGAAAGTATGAAAATTATTACGGATTAATAATGTATGTTTTCTATATAGTATGAAAAATATGAATATGATATCATTATAAGACATATGAGTAATATATTGGACTTGAATTTATTTAACGGGTGTGCCTAGAATTATACAACACACTAATGCATTGGGTAAATTTATAAAGGCTAATGATTCAATTAAACTGATATGTTAACATTATGCTAGCATTGTTCACAACTATGTGTGGTAGTTAACCACAATTATTTTGGGTTTCTAACCATTCTATATTGGAACATTGTCACGACAATGTCCAACATTATACATTTTCTCATTATGGAATGATAAATGATCAACCTAGGGATTGTGGATCTATAGCTAAGAATCTACTGTGATAATGGGCGTGACATCACAAGGCATCACCAAGTATTTAAAAGGAATGTTATAAAAGGGAAATTTATATAATGTTAAATCCATGTGAATTTCTTTTTATATTCTAATGAATCATGATATGAATGCTTATATTGAAAACTGTGTGTGGTAGTTAACCACTATTATCTAAGGTTTCTACCTGTACAGTCTTGGCGCAGGTCCTTGACTAAGTTCGACAATATACATTTCCTCAGTATGGAATGGTAAATGATCATCCAAGGAATTTTTGATCCTTACCTATGAGTTTACTAAGAAACTTGATGTTAAAGCATAAGGCATAACCTAGTATGAAAATGGATAATTATAAAAGGAAATGTAGTCAATATTAATGTCTTATGATTAATCATGATACGAATGCTTACAATCACAACTATGTTTTTAGAGTTGGATTGACCATGTTATGAATTATTCCCATATCATTTATTACATACACATGTGCACTCTGATTCATGTTTTATTATATGTTTTTAAGTATGAGTAATTATGTACCCTGAGAATGCAAATTTACCTCTGAAAATAATTATGATCTTCCATGAACTGTAATGTCTTCCTCTTAAGAAATTGTTTTGTGATTATTTTCAAGGTGGTTATTTTAAAGGGAATTTCTTAAAATGTTTTAAAACCCCTTACTGGGAATTTTTTGCTCACCCTATATATTAAAAAGTGTGTTTTACATGTTTTTGAAGTTTTTCCCAAGATTTGAGTACTCATTGTGACGATATCAATTTGAAGATTATCCCTGTTATGTTTTCTGAAGAATTATATAAACATAATATGATATTCCAGGAACCTAAACCAAAACGATCCTCTGTATTGGGAAAAGATGTGCAATTTTTGTATGCATGATTTTATAAAGAAAATTTCACACCATGTTTGATGCACTGATTTCAGACTTCTTGGGTTGGGGTCATGATAATATCTCACCATAACTACTAGAAACATCATATAGGTTATATAATTATAATATAAACCCATCTCAATCACTTTAATTTTATTTTAAACATTATTTCTCAAAATGTAAGGTAAAAATATCAAATACTTATATTCTATTTTTTTCCTTTCATTGTTAATATAAATTTTTTTAATATAATATTCCCATATTGATATAATTTTTTCATTTTATTAATAATTATTAAATTTAATTATGTTTTATAGTATATATATTTTCTACTTTTCTCCCATCCATTTTATAAATTAAAATTACAATTTTGTTGCATACGAACTAATGCCACCGTAAAAAATGTTATCAATTTTTGATATGATCCATGAATTGATTTTTTATAATAATATTAAATTCCTTAATATTATGTTTATAACATCATAAATATTAATACATTATAAAACATTCACATTCTTACTCATGTTTTATGGAGATGAATGTGATATAAGTGTGAATATATTGATGGCCACCTATATTAATATGACATATTTCATTTAACATATAGTTTATTATTCATTATAAAAATCATATAAAATCAATATCACATATTAAAAATGAATAAATAATAATATTATACTTCTATAATAATTATATCCTGGAATGAGAATCACATTCATATCTCTACCCACCAATAGATTATAACTTGTTCTTGTTTGTTTTTGTTTAACATACTACATTAAAGACACACCAAATTTATATCATAGATCAATATGGATATTTAAATATTAGTTTTATTTTCAAATAAGGAATCAAAAATAATTTTTATTATTCTGGCATTGTTACTCTAATATTTTTTCTATCGTCACATTGTCACCCTTTTTTCATTATTTATTACCATATCAAGATCATCCCCAACATCATATTCACAAATCATAAAAAAATACTTATTAAATGAAATAAAAATGAAACATAATGATAAATCTTTTCAATAGTCTCTATAATGATATTAAAATGATGAAAATTGAATAAAAAATATAGAATAAATACCTCCATTTTGAAAATAGTACAAAACCAACATGTTAAAATAATAACAGTGGTTGATGAAAATAAAATATATATAACTAATCTATTTTAAACAAATTATTATAGATAAAATTTATTAAAAGTTTAATTTTATCAATAATGGTTTAAAATATGATATTATGATTTTTTATAGAGGTTATATCATGTTTGGTTATGCCAGATTAATAGTATTGGTGTTTCATGTGACAAACCCATGGCTAGAAGAATGGGGCTACATTCTACAATTTCTCATTTTAATAAGACAAAACAACGAATATCTAAAAAGATAGATTTGTTTAGTAGTCTTTGTAAACACGATACATACTTGATTATTAAATTACATTTGAAAATATAATTCGAGACACATATTCCCAATAATAATCTTATTCCCTCTAGAATATGTTTTCATGTAAATAATAATAAACATCATGGATTATTATGAAATAAAAAATTATAATGATCTCAAATGATTGGTAATGTATAAGAATAGAAGAAGATATAATGAATAAATAATACTAATCAACATGTCAAGGTATATAAAATAACAAAAATTACACTTGAATAACTAGGTGATAAATTATCTATATTTAAAGGTAAATAAATGAACACACATTCCATTTAAATAATGGTAAGGAATAATCATTATGGAATTATAAATAAATGCACCCACATTCCATTAAAATAATTATATGAAAAATAATCTATATGTCAAGGTAAATAATTGAACACATATTCAATTTAAATATCTATAAAATGAAAAATAAATATGGGAAGGAATATAATTGAAAACACATTACCTTTATAGAACTGAATAAGTAATAATAAATTTGGAAAAGTAAATAAATATAAAAAATCATTTAGTAAAAAACTGATAAAAAAATTCATTCAAATATTATATCATTGTAAAAAATATCATGGAAAATAATTAATTAATTTTAATAAAAGATATGATTAATTATTGAATTTTATGTGTTATGATCATGATAAATCAACTGTTAAGACCTTTCACAAGATGGATTAAAAATACATTGTACAAATTGATACATTTTTGAAAACTATAAATCTACTGTAATGAACATTCACAATAAAATTAAAAACTAATGGGAATAAACTTATATGTATTATCCAATAGATTTTTCTATCATGATACCAATTGATATATTAAGGGTATTCATATTAATGGACTCCAACATTTTCCTTCAATTCAAAATAATTCCTCACATATTCAGAAATCAATTTAATTCATTAATATGTTTTATTACAAAATAATATCCATATTGAGTAAAATATGATGGTTTAAAAATATTTTGGTAGTTAATCAAACAACTAGAATTGTAAGACACTGTATTTTAAAATGATATATTATTTAAGAAATAAACATATCCATGATAAATAACATCAATATTTTTAGTAAATATAATTTCAATATTAATTTGAATAAATTCAGGTAATGTTAATGGATAAAGAAATTAATCAGGGATGTGAATTCCAATACATTCAGTGATCAATATGATCATAAACCATCCAAATTAAGAATACAAACAATAACAATTTATTATATATCCATATGTCTAAGAATAAATAGTTTTTTTCATTTATGAATAGATATTTAATAAAAATACTATTAAAATTGATCAAATTAAAATAACCTTTTAATTTATAAAATCTATTTATTTTAAAAATAAAACATTTCAAGAATAATTTTCTTTGATAATAAATTTTAAAACTATTAATTTATAGAAGATTAGAATAATACATTTCCTTTAAAAAGATACATGTAATGTTGAAAATGAATCTTTAATGAAATAATATTTCTGAATGTTATTGATTTGGTTCATGGTGTAAATGATAAAAAATATTCAACTTATAGATTAATTGTTTTGGAATGTAATCAGTTTTAAAAACAATAAAATTATTATCTTCAAATTTTTGAAAAAAAATCGCGATTTGTTTTAAAAATGACATAATGTTATTTTATAAAAAAATTACAAAATTTCATAAAAATTACATTAATAAATCACTATGAAATTGTGAAAAAATCATTTTGAACATAGTTTTTAAATAATTTTTTTGAATTAGTATATATTTATTTCTTTTATTGTGAAATGAATTTGTATTTTATTGAAAACATATAAATTAATTTACGTGAAAAAGTTCTAGAAACATGTACTATTTTAAAAATATAATTAATAACTAGAGGTGTATAAAATTAAATGGGTTTATTATGAAATCATTAAATAATTTCCTTCCAATTTAATGACGTTTTTAATAAATTATTAACATTTAAAATAAAGAAATAAAAATTTATAAAATCATATATAATAAATTTATTATATTTTATTACCATTAATTATTAATTTTTTTTATTTTCATTTTTATGGTTTTAATTTCATTATTTTCATAAACATGTTTTTTCATTAATCATTTGGTTCTCGCACATATTTTAGAGTTTCATCATATCAAGGTTAATAATCTTTAAATAGTCACCATATTTTTAAATTTATTTTACTTTTATAATATCATGAATTATGATTATGGAAAATAAGGTAGGTAAAATTTTATCATTAAATAATGATAATAATATCATATATACCATATTTTATACTTATATATAAATATATCATCCATGTATATTTTGGATTAAAATAGAGTCACATTGCTTTGGGAAGGTCATAGTCCACATGTACAAGAACGATATTATCATCATTATGTGATTGAAAGCTTAATAACATATTATATATATTCTTTAGTGAATGATAAAAATTTCATGAATATAATAATTATTTCATCTATATTACATATAATCATTAAATATATCCTTATCACTTACCATGTCATGCATATGTGTTACACGAATCACATCGTTTTACAAGGTAGTGGACAATTATACACATGAGAAACAATATCAAATATCTTACAGAATAAAATATAAAAACAGAAAATATTAAATTAATCAGTTGGTATAAATATGTTACAAATATAATATTTATAATTTAGAAAAGTTTTCATGCCCAACCGTAAATGACAGTAATGGAATAACAAATGGTATCAATTCGTGTGGGGCAGTAGAACATTGTAGACAGAAATAATGATTTCATAACCTATTAAATAGAATTGGGTATTGTTTTAGATCCTGGATAAATAATAAAAAATGATATAATATGTAATAAATTGATATTTTATATCATCATGGTTTAATAAAAATGGAAGTGGGTGGAGAATGAAAAAAAGAAGGACGATCATTGAAAAACAATACATCTTCTTCAGGTATCCTCATTCGGATTGAACTAAATCCTTAATAGGTTGGATTTATATCAAAAAATGATTCTATGAAGAGGGGATTGAATTTGGGAAGTGATTTTGGTAGGTTTATTTTGAAAAAGTTGTTTTAATGTGTGAATAATAGAAGAGGGGGTGTCTATCTATAAGTGAGTTCACTCGTACACATGTAATTTTTTTAAAGGATTCATTCACTCCAATGTTTTTATAATTCTAAAAGAATCTCAAATGGTACATTACCATACCTAGAATATATATTGATGATATATTGCAAGAAGATAATTTTTCTACTATATGGAATGGTAATTTTAACCCTTAACCTTCTCAGTTTAACACCTGTTAAATATCTTTGTTCCTTAACAAAAATAGTTAATTTTTACTCTATCCACTATTCATATTGAAAAAAGTAATGAAGAAAACTTTAGTGATTATATATTATTATGATTAAAAATATAGACTTTTTTTAAAAAATTAACCGATATACATGGATTGTTTCAATTTAAAAGCTACTCTTACATACGCAAAAAGTAAGATGATTTTTAAGGAAAAACGTTGAAATGTATACAATGTTTTTATACAATAAATCAACATGAAAATGATTTCATTGAGATAAATTGGATAAATTATTATATTATATAAAATATTCTATTTTAAATACAATTTTAAATAAATTTATCTTTTTAAAATAGTTAAATGAAAATTTAGATTTTAATTAAAATTTATTATTATTCTGTATTCTCAATAAATGAATATTTTCATAAATAAACAATAACATTAATATAGTTTTTATATCGAAATTTAAAAAAATAATGATTATTTTTTAAAATAAATTTTCTACCAGTGTGAATATTTAATTTAATTTAATTTTATCAAAGCGTGACTATATCATCTTTTAGTGAAATAAAGTTTTGTATAAAACATTTATTTTTCACATAAATTGTTCTTATTTTATTTATTAAATAAAATAATGAACATGTGTAAACTAAATATTTCCATAATTTAGTTAATACTATTCATAGCATCAATTATGATGGCTAGGTGATTACTATCACATCAAATAGTAATATATTATCAAAATTTCATGTTTTATTTTAAGTCGGTGTTTAATGTAATATAAGCTAATGTTAGTGTTGTTTATAATGATTTCTAAACATGGGGTTTCATGTAATTCAAAAAAAGTGTTTTGAATATATCGTTCTATTAAAGAGAGTGATATTTATAAAAAAAACTTATATCATAAATTCTCTAGGTATTATATTTTCATCAATTAATGTGGTTAGTTATGGAAAATTATACCAAATACAGTGTTAAAATTTTAGAATTTTGGGGTGTTACATTCTCCCCACCAAAAATACTTTTCCTCCAAAGACATTTAATATTGATCACAATAATAAAGGGTCTGATATTCAGGTATTATTTTTGTAATAGACACATCATTGATTGAGATTACCAAATATCACCTTTATAATATTGGAAGGCGAGTAGAAATATCATATGAAATAACACATATTTGTGTTTCTACATAAGATAACATTGATGAAATGTAGAAACAAATTCTTGGAATAAATGAAGAAATAATTATAGAGAGTTATAGAGTTAATTGGTCACAAGGAATTTAGTGATAAAGTAAAATATAAGGGCCTCAAAACAAATAATCAATGATGGTTTGAAAGAAATTTTGATTTATTAGACATTATTGTAATAGTATAAAATAATTTATAGTTCATATTCATAGTGTTACAAAAATATATTACTAAATAAATATATTAGTAAATATGGTCAAATGTTATGTGTTTATTTCATAAGAATAATTTCAAATGTTTCCCATGTTTAGATCAATTTATAATTCATCCAATATCCCAAGAGATGAATATAAAAATCCATTTTTTATGCCTGAATCACTAATGTATACTTTTAATACGTTTTAAGAACCATATATGAATTAACATTATTTCAATATATCTCCAACTATTTTCCAAAACCATTATGGTTAGCATAAATTATGTATTAACACCTCGATTATAGAATCATTGCATCGTTAATCGGGTAACCTTATGACTCATCTAAAATATGATTTGTAAAATTTAGAAGGAAGTTTACTAAATCAACATTATATTCCCCTGAAAAAATATTTTTTCTCTTAAAAATAAAAGATCATACCTATGAATACATTCATCATGTATTCTTGTGATGTGTGGAAATGACCAAAATTACCATAAAACAAAAATAATTACTTTAATGCTTAATTATTCCTTATATGAGGACCGGATTATTGTACACATTCCTTATATTGAAATAATCTATTGAATCTATCTATGATAGTTTATAATTATTTTTCATAAATTTATCAACATGTTCTATGATAATTAGTAATATCTAATTTACATTCTCAACATCAATATTATCCTTATCAAAAAACCATTTTCTCAACATTAGGAACATATTAGGGGTTATAAATCCAATAATCATTTGTTTTGGAAGATGTTTAACTTTACACTAAATGATTTTTCTTTACTATAAGTATCATTCACCAAAATATTAAAAATCTATAAGGAAAAAGTACAACAATAAAATCATTATATATCACAAATAAATTATAAATTAGATATCATTGATAAAATCCTCAAATGATATAATTATTGAATCTAGAGATAAGAAAATTTATAATTAATCTTCATTTGTGATAATATCATAACTTTTACAATAACACATTATCCACTTTTTACTGACAATAGATTGATTCTTGAGAAACTTATTTGTGTATTGTATCATCGTCTAATAGATGAAGCAATATATGTTAGAAATTGCTTTCTTAATGATTAAATATTAATCACGGTGGCACATCTGTCAAATCCTTTTGAAAATTCTAATTATATTTATGAATGTTTTAACACCTAAGGAATTAAAAATTCATTTTCACTTTAATGTAATTCAATTGCTTACGCTACAGACCAAACCAAGTTCAAATGCACCATGACTTACCAAAGTAGCCATTTAAAAATAAATTATGAATAATATTATCTTCATTTTTAATTTTATGTAATCCATATAATTTTAACATCCATACTATGTGTTCCTTAGACATAATATAAGAACAAATTTAATTTTTCTGGTGAAATATTTATTTTTTAAAAAATGAAATTTTCCCACTATTTAATGAAGAACCCTTTTTTAAAACAAAATTTTACACATTAATATATTTAATTTGAATAAATATACTTCTTATTTAAATGTAGGACACAAAATATTAGTTTTGATAAATATTTGGTGTTTTCTGATAACATTTATATTTTGATGAATTGTGCAAGATACTAAATTTTAATTAAAATATACTATTTAAATCGAAATAATTTATAGTTTTAAATTATATATTTGAATGTTTTTTATGTATAATTAGATTATATTTTAATCATTTAATAAATATTGGCCATTTGATGTAATTTCACATTTAAATTGGATATAAACACATTGTAACATCCCATATAAGTAATGAATAATAGATATTTTTATCTATGTCTATTAATGGTTAAGATAGTGTTATAGAGGCTTAAAAAGAAAATAAATACAATCTTATGCATGGAATACACTAATATTCTTAAAATATTGTTTTACTGCCTTTTGATGGAAACCATTTTTGAATCTATATTTTGACAATTTTATAAACTATGTTTGTCAAAATAAACTTATCCTTTATGATTGGGACATCAAAATCTACCTTGTGTGAATTTTTGGTATTTTTCTAACAATGTTCATTTTTTAATGAATAGTGAAAAATACTGCATTTTACATCAAAACTGCTTTTTAACCTAATTTATTTATATGATTAGATTATGTTTTGAATTTTTTTTGAAGTGAAATTAGAATATATTTTACCATTTTATCCAATGTTGGTCATTGGAATCAATTTCACATTGAAATTAGACTTAAACTGGTGTCAATCTTTTGATACTTATTGTTTTGTAAAAACACGCTTTTTTCTCTGGCAGCGGGAATTAATTATTAAATTAATTAATGTGACTTATATGATTTGAATTTTGTAAAATATAATTCATTTTTGAATTCGGAATATCAAATATAGCTTAGGGTGAATTTTTGGTAATTTTCTGAAAAACTTCAATTTTTGATGAATAGTGAAACCACTAAGTGGTAATCAAGCAAACTGATTTTTCAGTTAAATGAAAGTTTACCACTAATGTGTATTGAATTTTAAAAATCCGACACACATGGTTGTCATTAGTATGTAAAATGTGGTTCAATGAGATTATAATAATTTTTTGGTGAATAGTAACTTATTAAGTTCTTAATCACGATTAGTGGTAATTAGGGTAGTTTAAGGTATAAATAATACTTTAATAAAATGAAATGACCTAGAATCATGTCCCAACTTCATTGGTTGTGTCATGGCCGATCATGACATGCCATGGGTTAACTTGGGGACCCCATGGATCCACTTTTGTTGGGAAATGACATAAATTACTTTTTATTTAATGTTAAAGTGAAAATGACACAAACATAATATGTTTTACGAAAAAAAATTTTAAGTGGGGTGATACAAGTCCAAATTTTGATTATAAATAGTCATTGGAAATCTAAAAAGATTTCCTACATAATAGTATTTTGTTTATTATTTTTAGACATTAAATAAATTAAATTATTTATGACATAATAATGATGCAGCGATGACATCATTATTTGACGATTTAAATAAAATGGGAAGATAATGTAAAATCTATGAACTACACATGGCCAAAACCAATTGTATGAGTGGATTTCGAACCCTTATCACCTTATCCACGAATTATATCAATGTGGGACCTTTTAAAACCGAATTTTGTTTTCAAATAATGTAATATTTCTTTACTTTCCAAAAGTGCCCCTCCTCTCCTCTTATAAAAGGCCCCCACCTCTACCTCATTTCACACACTCTTCAAGCCTTTGGCTCGTCCAACCCCTGCCCATTTTCTCTCTCCACATCACTCTACTCATCCTAGAGGATTCCCTTTGGGAATAATCCTTTCAAAGGAAGCCTTTAGGCTCAAATCAAAAGGAGTTACACTTTTTAAAGTAATTCATTTTCTCATGTTCATTTGTTTTATTTTGCTTCTCCAACCCCCTAAAATCTTTTTATTTACTTATTTTGTAACAACACCAGTATCCTAAATATACAAGGATGTTGTTATAATATTTATTGGAGCTACACTCTCACACAACTGCATCAAATGGTTAAAGAACATACGGTTTCCGTGGATGGCGAAATTCTGCCTCCCGAAACGATGAATGTTCAATACTCATTTAACACCTACAAAGGTGGCCATTATGATGTCACTATTTTTATATATGATATATAATATGTTTATGTTTTCCTTAAGCTTATTTGTTTTCATTTTGGGCATACCTTTATGGTTTCCATTATGGGTAAACACGATATCTTCATTTTAGGAAGTGCGGACTACCGCCCCCTAAAAGTGATTTGATTCGTTCATACCATATGTGGGATGTGTAAAGGATAAAGTTAATGATATTATATATGTTATTATACTGGAATTATAATATACTCTTATATCATTATGTTTCCATTCCAGAAAATATGAAATAGAAATGGAAGTAGCGTTCATGCGTACGTACGGCATACCGTCTCCATGAACGATGCATTTCATTTCTAACCTCTAAATGTGATGTAATATTATAAATGCATGTATGTACTTGATATATATGACATATATTATATCTACATCATGAATACCATTCTGGATATAATGAACCTTTGACCAAATTAACAACATGTAAGTGTAATAAGTCTATTTTTGACTTAAGAACCAAATACCGACAAAATGAACATTATTAACTTAACTGATTACATGATGTTCATAACATGGTATAAAAGGAATAATGAACTTGAAAAAGATTCATAAGCAAGTAGAGATTAACTCAAGTTTATTATTCAGGAGATTAAATAACGGTCGGGTCAAGGCGGATACGAGGTATGGGACTTCGTCTCAATCTCCTTTCATTGAGGCATATTTTATTTTATACACAACTTTCTTTTATACGGTGTATACACCCCTTTGACTTTTATGTTTATTCAAAAGGAATATTTTTTATACGAAGCGTTTACTAAACGACAAAAGGGAATGTTTTTGTCGTACGTATGCGGCGACAACGACTTCTCCGTCGTTGTGACCGTTATTTGAGTTTCGGCTTCCTCTACAAGCCATAACTTCTTTTTAAAAGAAAAATAAATACCATATTTTACTTTTCTTTTATTTTGGTATTGAAAATGGTTTTCATAATGTTTTTATATCAATGTGTTGTATTGATATCTCGTGATTGAAATGTGGAAATTTTATGTTTCCTTTATGCATGTTTTTTGTGATATGATTATGTTATGGTTCTTGGGCATTATTATGAAGACGGGTGGTTCCGTGATAAACTAAGGGCGGGTGAGCCCGTTATAGCTCTCCAATGCATTGGGTAACGCGAAGGAGTGAAACGTTAAGGTTTCTCCGAAGAGATTTTAGGGAATATACTGTGATGGGTATTCCAAACGTAACCAAGAGGGTTACTCCCTACGTAAGAATGTTATGAATGCCTCAAGTTACCTTTATGTCTTATGATTTCTATGATTTATTCATAATTTTATGAGGTATGTTAAAGTGCCTATGTTTTATGGGTAAAGTATGATTTCATTCTTATGTATATATGAACTCATGTTTCCTTTCCATGTTTTTTTTATAACCCATTCTGAGTATTTATGCTCATCCCATGTTTTTGAAATGTTTTTCACAGGTCAAGGGAAAGGTACATGATAAGATGATAGAGTCAAGGATGTGTCAAGAAATAATCCATGTTTTATTTTAAATGTGTTTCCATTGATGGGAATGAAGAATACTATCTTTATGTAACCACTTTGTTTATATGTGGAATGTAATGCAAGTTTTATGATCTAATTCTCTAAAACTCTAAACCCGAAAAGATCCTCAATGTGTAATCTTGTAATAACTCAATATTAAGTAAGGTTTAAGGCTGGGGCCTTATTGTTGGTATCAGAGGTTGGTTTAGATAACTTTAGGAGTTAGAATTCTATTAAATGATTATCCAAATTTTTTTTGAAATGATATGGCATTTAAAGATTACCATGTTGCTTCATCTAAGACATGTTTGTTCAGAATGGTTTTCCGCAGAGGAAACAGGGAAGCAGTGCTAGGAAGGCATACAGAAGGAAATAACCTTCCGAATCAGCATCTAGAAATGGTCGGAATTGGAACTGAACAGTTTGTTGCAGTAATGGCGCAGTTGACTCAAGCGATAAATGGCGGTGGTATACATGCACGAGATCAGCCAGATCAACCGCAGAGGAACATGTCAGTGGTGGAACATTTCATGAGGCAACACCCCCCATCATTCAGAGGATCATCTGACCCTGTTCTAGCTGAAGGGTGGATTAAAGCACTGGAGAAGATTTTTGATGTCATGGGGTGTTCATACAATCAAAAGGTTAGTCTTGCTATTTACCGTTTGGAGGGTGAAGCAGATCAGTGGTGGTCTATGGTTAAAAATATCAGGGACGCCGATGAGATTGATGCTCTTGACTGGGATGAATTCAAAGGTGTGTTTCTTGAGAAGTATTTTCCTAAGGCTGTTCGACTTAGGATGGAAAAGCAATTCTTGGAATTGAGGCAAGAGGAAGACTCAGTGGCTGCTTATGAAGAAAGGTTCACTCGTTTGGCAAGGTATGCTCCAAATTTTATTCGAGACCTTGATAGTAAAATCAATCGTTTTTACTCAGGATTAAAGCCAAAATATCGAAGGGAATTAGCTTCTCGTGAGTTTAAAAGTTATGAAAAGCTTGTTCGATGTGCTGAGAAGGTGGAAATGGAGTTTTCCTATGACCAAGTGTTCTATAACAACCAGCAGAAGAAGAGACCGAGGTGGCAGGAGAAAGGTAAGAATTCTTCAAAAAAGTCTGATGGTAAGAAAACTAAGTTTCCAGTTTGTGATAAATTTGGAAAAAGGCATGCTGGGGAATGTCTTCTGAATTCTGGGAAGTGCTACTGATGTGGTAAGATGGGACATAAGTCTCATGATTGCACTGAAAAGGATCAAGGTGAAGGTAAGAACAAATTTGATTTACAGTTAGTGAAATGTTATAAGTGCAATGAGATGGGTCACTATGCAAACAAGTGTCCGACAAGGAGCTTGAGTGATGGGAAGAAGTTAGACTACAAGCATAAAGGGGTGGTGAAATCCTTTGCAACTACTTCAGCAGATGTTGGGCCATCAAATGAAGTTGTATCAGGAGTTGAAAAGAAGATTGGTGAATGCTCCAGTTTTGGCATTACCTTCCAGGAATGGTGAGTTTGTTATATACAGTGATGCTTCATTGAAAGGACTTGGTTGAGTCCTAATGCATAATGATCAGGTAATTGCTTATGCTTCACGACAGTTGAAAACTCAGGAGGTAAATTACCCTACACATGATTTGGAATTAGCTGCTGTTGTTTTTGCTTTAAAAATTTGGAGGCATCATTTGTATGGAGTAAAGTGTGAAATATATACCGATCACAAAAGTTTAAAGTATATATTCACTCAGAAAGAGTTAAACATGAGACAAAGGAGATGGCTGGAATTAATCAATGATTATGATTGTACAATTCATTACCATCCGGGAAAAGCAAATAAAGTGGCTGATGCTTTGAGTCAAAAAAGTAATGCTTCATTAACAATGTTGCGGTTGGAACATGATCCTTTGGTTAAAGATTTGATGAACATTGGCATAGAAGTTGTTGGTGCAGGAAGTCCTTCTATTTTGTTTCAGGTATCAGTGAGATCATCTCTATCAGATAGAATCAAGCAAGCACAGAAGCAAGACAGTGAGTTGTAGAAAAGGGTAGAGCTGGTTCATAAAGGTAAGTTGCCTGAATTCAACATTGATAATGGTTGCGTTTTGAGATTTGGGAAGAGATTGTGTGTGCCTTGTGATTCACAGTTGAAGAGAGAGTTGTTATGTGAAGCTCATAGTTCTCCGTTTTCAGTTCATCCAGGCAGTACTAAGATGTATAGAGATCTGCGGGAGTATTACTGGTGGGATGGAATGAAAAGAGACATTGCTGATTTTACTGTGAAGTGTTTGACTTGTCAGCAGGTTAAAGCAGAGCGGCAGTTACCGAAAGGGATGCTTCAGCCTTTACTAGTGCCAGAGTGGAAATGGGAGAATATATCCATGGACTTTGTTGTTGGATTACCGAAGACATCTCGAGGTAATAATGCAATCTGGGTTATTGTTGATCGCTTGACCAAATCTGCTCATTTCCGTTCTATACGAGATGCTTTCTCTTTTGATCAACTTTCCCGTTTGTATCTTAAAGAGATAGTCAGGTTACATGGAGTTCCTCTCTCCATTGTATCGGATCGTGATCCCAGGTTTACTTCTAACTTTTGGAAAGGCCTTCAGAAGTCGTTGTGTACTGAATTAAATTTTAGTACAGCTTTCCATCCTCAATCAGATGGGCAGTCAGAACGAACAATTCAGACATTGGAGGATATGCTATGAGCTTGTTCTATGGATTATTAGGGAAGTTGGGACCAACATCTTTCTTTGGTTGAGTTTTCATATAATAACAGTTTTCATTCCAGTATATAGATGGCAACATTTCAGGCATTATATGGGAAGCGGTGTCGAACTCCAGCTTTCTGGGATGAAGTGGGTGAAAGGAAGTTGATGGGACCAGAATTGGTAGAAGAGATGGCAGAAAAAGTTCAGCTGATTCAGAAACACATGAGAATAGCTCAGAGCAGGCAGAAGAGTTATACGGATAACCGGAGGAAGGATCTATCTTTCGAGGTAGGTGATCATGTTTTTCTCAAGGTTTCTCCTTGGAAAAGTGTGATGAGATTTGGTAAGAAAGGAAAGTTGAGTCCAAGTTTTTTGGACCATACGAAATTCTGGAGAGAGTTGGATCAGTTGCATACCGAGTGGCTTTACCTCCGAGTTTATCTCAGGTACACAATGTTTTTCATGTTGCGATGTTGAGAAAGTATATGCCAGATCTATCTCATGTTTTGAGTCCAGAGGTAGTTCAGCTGGAAGAGAACCTACCTTATGAGGAACAACCGGTCCAGATTCTTGACCACAGGGAGCAAGTGTTACGGAATAAAGTGATTAATCAGTTAAAGGTTTTGTGGAAAAACCAAATGATTGAAGAGGCAACATGGGAATCTGAAAATGCAATGAGGGGTAAGTACCCCCATTTATTCGATAAGTAAATAAATTACGGGGACACAATTTTCTAAAGGGTGGAAGGATGTAACATCCCAAGTTAGTAATGAATAATAGATATTTTTATCTATGTCTATTAATGATTAAGATAGTGTTATAGAGGCTTAAAAAGAAAATAAATACAATCTTATGCATGGAATAAACTAATATTCTTAAAAGATTGTTTTACTGCCTTTTGATGGAAAACCATTTTTGAATATATATTTTGACAATTTTATAAACTATGTTTGTCAAAATAAACTTATCCTTTATGATTGGGACATCAAAATTTACATTGTGTGAATTTTTTGTATTTTTCTGACAATGTTCATTTTTAATGAATAGTGAAAAATACTGCATTTTACATCAAAACTACTTTTTAACCTAATTTATTTATATGATTAGATTATGTTTTGAATTGGTTTTGAAGTGAAATTAGAATATATTTTTACAATTTTATCCAATGGTGGTCATTGGAATCAATTTCACTTTGAAATTAGACTTAAACTGGTGTCAATCTTTTGATACTTATTATTTTGTAAAAACACGCTTTTTGCTCTGGCAACAGAAATTAATTATTAAATTAATTAATGTGACTTATATGATTTTAATTTTGTAAAATAGACTTCATTTTTGAATTCGGAATATCAAATATATCTTAGGGTGAATTTTTTGTAATTTTCTGAAAAACTTCAATTTTTGATGAATAGTGAAACCACTAAGTGGTAATCAAGCAAACTGATTTTTCATTTAAATGAAAGTTTACCACTAATGTGTATTGAATTTTAAAAATCTGACATACATGGTTGTCATTAGTGTGTAAAATGTGGTTCAATGAGATTATAATAATTTTTTGGTGAATAGTAACTTATTAAGTTCTTAATCACGATTAGTGGTAATTAGGGTAGTTTAAGGTATAAATAATACATTAATAAAATGAAATGACCTAGACACATGTCCCAACCTCATTGGTTGTGTCATGGCCGACCATTAAATGCCATGGGTCAACTTGGGGACCCCATGGATCCACTTTTGTTGGGAAATGACATAAATTACTTTTTATTTAATGTTAAAGTGAAAATGACACAAACATAATATGTTTTACGAAAACAAATTTTAAGTGGGGTTATACAAGTCCAAATTTTGATTATAAATATTCATTGGAAAGCTAAAAAGATTTACTACATCATAGAATTTTTTTATGATTTTTAGAGATTAAATAAATTAAATTATTTATGACATAATAATGATGCAGCGATGACATCATTATTTGATGATTTAAATAAAATGGGAAGATAATGTAACATATATGAACTACACATGGCCAAAACCAATTGTATGAGTGGATTTAGAACCCTTATCACCTTATCCACGAATTATATCAATGTGGGACCTTTTAAAACCGAAACACATTTTCAAATAATGTAATATTTCTTTACTTTCCAAAAGTGCCCCTCCTCTCCTCTTATAAAAGGCCCCCACTTCTACCTCATTTCACACACTCTTCAAGCCTTTGGCTCGGCCAACCCCTGCCCATTTTCTCTCTCCACATCACTCTACTCATCATAGAGGATCCCTTTGGGCAGAATCCTTTCAAAGGAAGCCTTTAGGCTCAAATCAAAAGGAGTTACACTTTTTAAGGTAATTCATTCTCTCATGTTCATTTGTTTTATTTTGCTTTTCCAACCCCCTAAACTCTTTTTATTTACTTATTTTGTAACAACACCAGTATCTTAAATATACAAGGATGTTGTTATAATATTTATTTGAGCTACAATTTCACACAACTGCATCAAATGGTTAAAGAACATACGGTTTCCGTGGATGGTGAAATTCTGCCTCCCGAAACGATGATTGTTCAATACTCATTTAACACCTTCAAAGGTGGCCATTATGATGTCACTATTTTTATATATGATATATAAAATGTTTATGTTTTCCTTAAGCTTCTGTTTTTTTTTCATTTTGGGCATACCTTTATGGTTTCCATTATGGGTAAACACGATATCTTCATTTTAGGAAGTGCGGACTACCGCCCCCTAAAAGTGATTTGATTCGTTAATACCATATGTGGGATGTGTAAAGGATAAAGTTAATGATATTATATATGTTATTAAACTGGAATTATAATATACTCTTATATCATTATGATTCCATTCCAGAAAATATGAAATAGAAATGGAAGTAGCGTTCATGCGTACGTACGGCTTACCGTCTCCATGAACGGTGCATTTCATTTCTTACCTCTAAATGTGATGTAATATTATAAATGCATGTATGTACTGGATATATATGACATATATGATATCTACATCATGAATACCATTCTGGATATAATGAACCTTTGACCAAATTAACAACATGTAAGTGTAATAAGTCTATTTTTGACTTAAGAACCAAATACAGACAAAATGAACATTATTAACTTAACTGATTACATGATGTTCATAACAAGGTATAAAAGGAATAATGAACTTGAAAAAGATTCATAAGCAAGTAGAGATTAACTCAAGTTTATTATTCAGGAGATTAAAGAACGGCCGGGTCAAGTCGGATACGAGGTATGGGACTTCGTCTCAATCTCCTTTCATTGAGGCATATTTTATTTTATACACAACATTCTTTTATAAGGTGTATAAACCCCTTTGAATTTTACGTTTATTCAAAAGGAATATTTTTTATACGAAGCGTTTACTAAACGACAAAAGGGAATGTTTTTTTCGTACGTATGCGGCGACAACGACTTCTCCGCCGTAGTGACCGTTATTTGAGTTTCGGCTTCCTCTACAAGCCATACCTTCTTTTTTAAAAGAAAAATAAATACCATATTTTATTTTTATTTTATTTTGGTATTGAAAATGGTTTTCATAATTTTTTTATATCAATGTGTTGTATTGATATCTCGTGATTGAAATGTGGAAATTTTATGTTTCCTTTATGCTTGTTTTATGTGATATGATTATGTTATGGTTCTTGGGCATTATTATGAAGACGGGTGGTTCCGTGATAAACTAAGGGCGGGTGAGCCCGTTATAGATCTCCAATGCATTGGGTACCGCGAAGGAGTGAAACGTTAAGGTTTCTCCGAAGAGATTTTAGGGAATATATTGTGATGGGTATTCCAAACGTAACCAAGAGGGTTACTCCCTACGTAAGAATGTTATGAATGCCTCAAGTTACCTTTATGTCTTATGATTTCTATGATTTATTCATGATTTTATGAGGTATGTTAAAGTGCCTATGTTTTATGGGTAAAGTATGATTTCATTCTTATGTATATATGAACTCATGTTTCCTTTCCATGTTTTTTTTATAACTCATACTGAGTTTTTATGCTCATCCCAAGTTTTTGAAATGTTTTTCACAGGTCAAGGGAAAGGTACATGATAAGATGATAGAGTCAAGTATGTGTCAAGAAATAATCCATGTTTTATTTTAAATGTGTTTCCATTGATGGGAATGAAGAATACTATCTGTATGTAACCACTTTGTTTATATATGGAATGTAATGCAAGTTTTATGATCTAATTCTCTAAAACACTAACCCCGAAAAGATCCTCAATGTGTAATCTTGTAATAACTCAAGATTAAGTAAGGTTTAAGGCTGGGGCCTTATACACATACCAATATTTTGATAGTTTTTACTTCTCAAAAACCCGCATTCTTGTTTTGAAAAAAGGAAATAATTTTAAATTATTTAATGAAACTCATATGTTTTGAGTTTGGTTATATTTTAAAAAAATTTAATTTGAAATATCAAAATTACCTTTGCTTAAATCTTTTGGTATTTTTCTGAAAACATTCAATTTTTGAAGAACAGCGAAATACACTTCATTGTACATAAAACCTACATTTTCATTTATATAATTATTTTTAAATATAAATTTATCTTCATGTAAAAATATAATCATAATACATATATTAGTCTAATGTAATTCATTAGATGATTTTTATAATAATATTAGAGATAAAAAATGTTATTGAACTTGTTAAAGACTTTTACCCACTATTTAGTCACATTATAAAATTTTAATAAATAATAATTTAACCACTTCTATGAATTGAATTTCAAAACTTCGAGAGACAACATTAAAATTAGTAATTAAAATTTGGTTCAATAAGATGGATTTTTAGGTTAATAGTATGTTTTTAATTTTATTTACCACAATTAAAATTAAATAAGGTAATTATAGGTAAAAAGGATTTTATAATTACCCGAACACATTTTCAAATTCTATTGGATAAGTTTTCTTCGAGCAAAAAAACATTATGAATATAATATGATCATTTTTTATCCACATGTATTAGATTAGAAAATTTATTATTTTCCTATTTAAAGAATAGTGAAAAGTTATAAATTCTAATTTTTATAACTAAACCATTTTTAATATAGGCTTATACTTAAGATATATTCACTTATAAATATTCATAATAAATACAAAAATAATTTCCTATATCATGGGATTTTATTTATAATTCTTAGAAACTATATAATTAAATTTATTTATGACACAATGATGATGCATTGATTACCATATTAATGAACGATTAAAATAATTGATATTATAAATAACTAAATAAATTTAAATTTTTTTTATGCATTAATGAAATTTTATATGTAAATATGAAATGATATTCATGATTTAATTTATTGTTTTTGAAGTAATCTTGTTTTTTATTCAGTTTCACAAAAACAAAACACTAAATAGTTTCAAAATTAAAATAAATGAGTTTTTAAATCAAATACAATATTATTAAATGAGATAATATTCCAAAAAAATAGGTTATACCAAATGTCATATATAATGATATATATGTCATTAATTAACAACATGTGGTTCACTTAATATTTTGTAGAATGTTTATTGACCATTTAAAATAGAAATACAAGATGACATTGTAAAAGACAAACTATTTAAACAAGAGTTAAATATAAATAATAAGGTTATTATGGAGGCATAAACTTTTCTAAAACCCATTGTTTGAGAGGATTCAGACCCAAACCAATTTTATCATTGAAAAAAATTTATTTTGAACCATTTTAAACCAAAAATGATTTTATAATAAAATAATACATCAACTTTTTTCTTAAAGTTCCATTCACATCTCTCATAAAAGGGTTCTTCCTCTTCTCTCAAAATAACACGTCAAAATACATATGGCTCGGCCAACCAACAACTACACTAAAATAATCTAAGAGGCCTTACTTTGATCATAAATCTAACCTATCTATCCATTTTAATCAAATAAAAAAAATCCCCTGAAGAAGAGGTAATAATTTCATCCCCTCTTTCAAAGTCCTTTCCTTCTTCCCCTTCCTCTTTCATTTTTGCGTCCATAACAAAATAATATATCAAGTACCTTATACATATTGGGTTGTGATTATAAATTTGGCACGACCATATTCATTATTCTGTCCATCCAAAGAATGGAAAAGTCACCATATGTGCATATATACGACTTACCGTATCCACATTGTAGAATAGTTTTTTATTCAACAATTAATTATTTGGATGTGAATAATAATGAGTATAATTGATATAAATAATAAACATAACATTTTCATGATTCGGTATATGAAATATACCATAAAATTATATAATATTTCACCTTCAATAGAATGATATTGTCACTCATACGTACGTACAGATTACCGTCGCCATGAACGTGATGATATTCATTTCCCATTGTAACCATTCAAAAATAATTGTAATTTTATTATTAAAAATTATGTTTATGAACATAATGTCATTCCGCATATGAATCAAATAAATCCTATACAAAATAAATCTGACTTACATAACAAATAACATAATAAAAAATGAATCAGTTTACACCCGAAACAATGATACTAAATAAATATTAATAACAAATAAATATTAGAAGATCAAATATGATATAATATTTTTTAATGTGGTTCCTGTATAATTAATTAACAATTATTTAACTGTTATTCTGAAGGGTATCATATCTTCAACTAAGGATAAGTACAAGAAAATTTTAATTCCTAAAACTCATTATTATCAATGATTTCTTAGGTGTTTGTTTTTACTAAGACATATTTATTATCCATGCCGATGATTCTGAAAAGTGGTTTCAAAAGAATTTTCTAATCGTCTATATAACTAAAACATCATAATAAATTGTTTATATAATTATTCTACTAAATCATTCTCATTAATGTCCATATTTTCATAATGGTTTTAACAACTTATTTATATATTTTATTATTGTTTTAAAATATTAATTCCTTTCAAATGAATAAAAGTGATATGAGACTCTTTTATTCAAAAATAACTTTTAAATTTATTCCTTTATAAATTATTGGATTTTAATTGATTTTATAAAAAAATGAATTTCTCCTAAATAGTTTTTCTAATCATTTCCAACACAGTCAACACCCTTTATTAGATATTGTTCATGAATGAGGTTAATTTATTATTGTACAGTGGTCTATATTGTATTGAATGAAATATGATAAATTTGACTACAGATATGCTATTTTTATACTATTCATGGTTTAAAGTTGATGTATTGGAATTTAATATGATATTTTTAATACCAATGTTTATGTTATGTTTCAGCTTTTTCATATGAGGAATGCATTGGAATATGTAAGTCATGGCTGGGGTCCACTATAGCCCCTCGATGCATCAGATGGTCTAATGTGAAAACTAGTGTCTTGGAACATGGCCATGAAAATATCTTATTTGTATTCTTGGATTGAGGACATAATTATGTGGTTATGATGTCCGAAATTATGCATTCCATCATTATAAAATTATATATTTTGATTACATGTGATTATTCGGCTAGTAAAATATCCATGTGATTATGTAAATGGAATTATTTTATATATATTTTCCACATTATGATGTTGTTTATGTTTAAAATGATTTTGTTTTATTCTTATGAATTTTTGTAAATGTTTTTTCTCATGTATGGTGGTTTCTAATATATTTCATTCCTTACTGAGCATCCGAGCTCGCCCTTTTGTTATCTTTTCTTTTTCCTAAGATATAAAGAAGTATATTATGACTAACCTATAGAGTTAGGACAAATGATATGAGTGTGTTCAATTGGGACACAATGTTGTTTTTTTATTTCATGATATAATGTAAAGCATGTGTATCTATCTTGTACTTCCATGGATACTAAACTAAACTGTCATTCGAGACATGATCTATTATGATCATGCTAATGTTATGTAATAACTCCCCGAATCTGGGAAACTAGTGTCGAGGCGTTATAGTTGGTATCAGAGAGGTTTACTACACACAATGAAAACCTGATTTAGATAATCTCTGATGAGAGAACATTACCATAAGATTGAATTTGAGTAATAGTATAAAGGAACATCCAAAAAATTTGTTACTTTAAATATTATGTGGGTTATTCAAGAAAATAAATCTCTATCCTGGATATCCTGGTATAGGGCAACAGGCCTTGCTGCACTTATCGTATTGACACTATTGGGAGATATGTTTATAATAATTCAAACATTCATTATAAACCATTATAAAGGATTTTTGAGTAAATAATATTATATTAATTTTTTTATGGTTATGGATTATATGGATAAAAATTTGAATTTACATTAGGTATTATACAAGTTTGGAATTATGCATTGGGATTCATAAACTGACCTAGTGTATTCCATTATTTAGAAATGGTGCCTAGTAGAAGAATGAGAACTCCAATAATACACATGATCCAAAGAGAATGGGGGATCATATGATTCACGGTCTTAAGACAACATTTTAAATGGAAATAGTCTCCCATATATTCTCATCATATAGAGAAATAATATCATCTGTTAATAATATATATAAATAATTCTCTGACTTCGAGGGATTTGAAGGGAAACCTGAGATTAAAAGGATGGTAGAGAGAAAGATGGATAAATGGAAGAAGGGAAACAGTGATTTTACCACATGTGATAAATGTGGAAACAATCGCCTAGGTAAATTGTTGAATGGAAAGAGTGTTTTTTATACGTATGGCGAAAATGGTCTATAAGAAAAATAATCCAATGGGAATAATGAAAATTCTAATATTCAGTGTTTCAATTATAGCGAAATGGGGTAATATGAATATAAATGTCCTACGCCTAAAGGAAATATATATTAGAAGAATCAAGGGATCAAAGTAAAGAATAAACTATTTCAATGGTCAACATGGAATAATTAATGTATTTTTACTTCTGGATTGAATAATGCTTTCATTTGAATGTTGTATCAATGATGTACCCATTATGTCAATTATCAAAATAAATAAGGATTGTACAGCAGTACGATTTCCTTGAACACATTATATTGTATGGTACTAAGAAAAGTGACTCAATATCAAGTTAAATATTATTGAAAATACATGGTTTGGGAAATATAAACCATAATATGGTCCTCATATCGAGACATGTGATTCTGATAATGTAAATTGGGTATTATTGACATCCTTGGAACTGAGTAATGGTTTGTTTAAAACGTTGTTCATACCATCATTATTGGGAGTTGTCAACATTATGGAATATAATTTGTATATTGATTATTATATATTTTAAAAATGAATGAGGATGAATGAATCTATTCAATATGGTTTTATGGTAATTCAGTTTATTAACAAGTTTAATGAGAACTCAAAATGAAGTTATTCGCATGTATGTTATGTGACATTTCCTATATATTTTGGACTATGAGTTTTGAAACATTTATTGGTGGTAAGTCTAAATATTGGAATGTATTATGTTTGACATTGGATAATATTTTTTATGGTTAAATAATTAATTATGATTATTTTCGAATTTTGATAAAAAGGACAACTCGAAGGTCGGGCGACAACCTGTCACTATTGGGATGGCCATGAGACATGAACCATCAAGAGAAGGGAAAAAAGGGTGCACCACCTACCAATGGCCTACATGATTTACATTTTTGTATAATGTAGTTTTTTTAAATCTTATGAAAGGTGAATTATATATTCATTTTTTTAAATCTTATATGATTAGGTTAAATTGAATATTTTTGAGTTATATAATCTTTTTAGAGTGAATGATGAGTTTCGTGTAGAAATTTTTTAAAGCATAGAACTCTATTCATCAAATATTTTATTCCTTTATTTGAAAAAGAAATTAATTATTAATCCTTATGGAATGGAACTTAAAACCAAAAAATGTGTTATCATAATACCTGACGTTTTTTTGGAATGATGATACCTTAAATCATCACAGATTGATGTCTTTGTGGCCCTCAATTTTCCATTTTTTTCACTTGATTGTGATTTATGACATCTATAACTACCTATAAATATTTACGTTCTCCCTCTAATTATGTGTGTCATATTTCTCGAAATTTTCATTTCTTATAAACCCAAATTTAGTGGTGACTTTTTCATTTCCCTTTCCCTTTTATTAAGACAAAATATTATTAACCATATTTTATATTTGGGTTTTCCACAAAGGTATTTTATATATTCATAAATTTATTTATAGATAAAAATTTTAAATTACAAGGAAGAAATTTATTAAAGGATGGGAGAATGTAACACCCCAATATTTCATAG
The DNA here is from genome assembly GCA_963277665.1 of Viscum album. Taxonomy (NCBI): domain Eukaryota; kingdom Viridiplantae; phylum Streptophyta; class Magnoliopsida; order Santalales; family Viscaceae; genus Viscum; species Viscum album. The sequence continues at coordinate 1,029,348,703 of OY728125.1, forward strand.
TAAGTTATCTCTTTAATGTAATTCAATAGCATGTGCTACGTGCAACACCGAGTTCGAATGCACAATGACTTACAGACTAGCCGTTCAAAAAGTATTTATGAATAGTATTAACTCTGTTTTGAATTTTATATACACTTTATAATATTAACATCTATATTATGTGTTTCTTAGACATAATATATAAACAATTTCAATTTTTCAGAGAAAATAAGTATTTTTTACTAAATGCAATTATACCACCTTTTAATGGTGACCCATTATTAAATATAATGGTTCAAACATTTATATATTCAATTTTATTAAATAAAAATCTTCTTTAGAAGCAAGAAATAAAAATTTAGTTTGGATAAATTTTTTGTTTTTCCGGATAACTTTCATATTTTAATTAATAGTGAAAGAAACAAAATTTTAATTAAAAGAAAATATTTTTAACAATAAAATTTATAATATTAAATTATACATTTGAATGGTTTTGAATTATAATTATATTATTATTTTATCATTTAATACAATATTTTTCATTGGCATAAATTTCACATTTAAATTGGACATAAAAACATATCAATGATTTGATAGTTTTTACTTCTCAAAACCCCCCTTTCTAGTATTGATAATAGAAATTAATTTTAAATTAATAGTTTAAACTCTTATTTTTTTAATTTGGTAGAATACATATTATTTTTTATATTTTAATATCTAAATTATCTTTTGGTAATTGTTTGAAATTTTTCTAAAAACATTCAATTTTTGATGAATAGTGAAAAACACTACATCTTTTACCATCCTTCTAGGCACATTTTCCAATTTGATTAAAACACAATTTTACCTATTTCATGAATTTAATTTCAAAAATCCAAGGGAAACCATTGAAATCAATTTGTAAAATTTGGTTCAATAAGAAAAAAATAATATCTGGTGAATTGTATCTTTTGAATTTTATTTACCACGAATAAAAGTAAACAGGGTAACTAAAGTTAAAATGATATTATAATTAGTCCATCACATGTTCTAATTCTATTGGATAAATTTTTTTCGACAAAAATCAACCATTGGAATAAAATATTATTTTTTATAAACTTCAATTATATTAGGACATTTATTAATATTTTATTTAAAGAACAGTTAAAAGTATTAAATTTAAATTTTAATATTGAACCCATTTTTAATATAGGGATAAGTAGTATAAATTTGGTAATAAATAATGATTAGAAAGAACAAAATATTTTGAAAATTATGATATTTTATATATAATTATTATAAATAAAATAATTATATTTAAATTTGACACGATGATGATATAGTAATTACCTTATTAATGTATGATTAAAATAATTAATATTATAAATATCCAAATAAATTTAAATTGAGAATTTTGATCATTACATTAATTTTATAGGTTAATTTGACATGTTATAAATGATTAAATGTCTTTTTTGAAGTAAACAAATTTTTTTTTACTTTTAAAATAACCAAATAATAAATAGTGTCAAAATTGGCATAAATGACTTTTTAAGAAAAATACTATATTATTAAATGATATATTATTCCTAAAAATTTAAGGTTCGGCCAAAGGAGTTATATAATGATAGATATGTCATTAATTAACCACATGAGGTTCACTTAGTATTTTACAATAATTTTATTAAACATGTAATATAAGAATACAAGAAGACATTGTAAAATTTAAACTATTTATGTAAGAGTTAAATATAAAATTTAATGATAATATGGTGACTGTTAATTGTCTAAAACCAATTGTTTGAGAGAAGTTAGACCCATAACCTTCATAGACTCGAAATAAATTAATTTTGGGTAATTATAAATAGAAAAAAAAAATTATAATAAAATAATATTTCCTGATTTTACGGATTTTCCTAAAGTGTCCCTCACTCCTCTTATAATATTTTACATCTCATTCTATCAAAATAGCCTCTCGAAATCCATTTGTCTCTGCCAAACCCAGCACAAATTTCATCCCAAATAACATAACTTCAACCTAGAGGCCTTACAAGGATCCGAAATCCAACCTATGATGCCCTTTTGATCAAATCAAAAAGGAAGAACCCAAAAAAGAGGTAATAATATCATCACTTCTTTCAAGGGGTTTTTCTTCCCCTTTACCTTTCATTGTTGTTTTCATAACAAAATGATAACTTAAGTACGTTTAAATAATAGGATGTTATTATAAATTCGGTATAACCATATTCATTATTTTATACCAATTATTAATGAAAATGTCACCATACATGCTTACAATCAACTTTCCTTCTCCTTGTCGTGGTGTAGTTTGTTATTCAACACATCATTATTTGGATGTGTATAATAATGACTATAATTTATGTGAATAATAAATATAACATGTTAATGACACTGTATATGTAATATACCATCCAATTACATTTGATTTCACCATCAATAGAATGATATTGTTGCTCATTCTTACGTACGGATTATTGTCTCCATGAACGCAATGAGATTCATTCCCCATCGTAACCTTAAAGAATAATTTAAATTTTATGATTTAAAATAATGTTTACATACATAATATCATTCTGAATATTAATCAAATACATCCTATTCATAAAAAATATGTCTTACGTAACAATAAATATAAAGTAAAATGAATCAATTAACACCCATAACAATGATGCTGCTGAAATATTATTAACAAAAAAATATTAAAAGCTCATATATGATATGATATTTATGTTTTTTCTTTTATTATTATTTAATAACAATTATTTATCTATTATTTAGGAGGTTAATGTACCCTCAACTAAGGAAAATTACAAGGTAATATTTAATTTCTCAATAACTTTATTATCTAAGATTGTTTATGTGTTTGTTTTTACTGGGACATATTTATTATCTATGTCCATGTTTCATAAATTTTTTTTAAAAGAACTATTTTAAGGGAATATTTAACTAAAAAATCATTTTAAAATTTTTAAATATTTATTCTTCTAAATCATTCTCATTAATGTCTAGATTTTCAAAAACAATTTAAGGACTTATTTATATGGACATGAATGTTTTAAAATGATAATTCCATTCAAAAGAATCAATGTGGTGTGAGACACTTTAATTAAAAAATGTCTTCATAATGTCTTACTTTATCAATTGTGTGACTTTTATATGGTTTCATGAAAAAATGTATTTATCTCAAAGATTTTTACTTATCATTTTTAACTATATCAACATCCTTTACTAGATATTATTCATGATTGAGGTATATATATTATAATATAATTTCCTATATTTTATTGAATGAATTTTGATAGGTTTTACCATGGAAGTGTTGTTTTTATACCATTTATGGTCTACAGATGAAGTATTGATATTTCTTATTCTATATTTAATACAAATGTTTATGTTATGTGTCACCCTTTTCGTAGGAGGAATTAATTGGACATAATTAGTGGTAGGTGGGGCTCGTTATATCCCCTTGATGCATCAGTAGTTCTCATGAGAAAACAAGTGTCTTCTCACAATGCCTTGACAAAATAATATTTGTAATCTTGGCAGGAGGCGTTGACTATGGGGTAATGATGTTTGAAATTATGGATTCCATCATTATAAAATTATTTATTAATATTACATGTTATTATTCAACTAGTTGAATATACATGTGAATAAGTTAATGGAATCATTTGATAAATCATTTTTATATTATACATAAGATTAAGTTTAAAATTAAATTGTTTTAGTCTTAAACATTATCTTAAATGTTAATGCTTATTTATGTTAGCTTTCGCTATATTGTTATCCTTAATGAGAAACTGATCTCACCCCTTTGTTATGTTTTTTTCTAGGATGTCAAAAAGTATATTAGGATTAAACTATAGGGATATGCCAAAGGATATGAGTGTGTTAAAAGGGGGAACATTGTTGTTTTTTTATTTCACAATGTAATGTAAAACATATATATATATATATATAGTACTTCTATGGGTACTAATCTAATTGGTATTTCGAGACATGATCTCTTGTGATCATGCCAATGTTATAAAATAATGCACCAACACTAGGTAACTAGGGTTAGGGAATTACAAATGTACCATGATGTTTCATTTAATAGTAATAACATGTGGGAAAATCATGCTTTCCCTTCATCCCATTGTCCTTATTTTCCCTACATTTCCTCTTTATATCATTTTCCCTATGAATTCATTATATATAGTGTATTTTTTTCAACATCCCAAGATAACATGATACTATGTCTTTATGTGATGAGAATGTTAGGGAGACTAGTACCTTTCAAAATATTTTCTTAAACCCATCAAGGAGTGGACCATTCATATTTTTTGTAATATGTGAATTCATGCAGTTCTGATTCCTTTACTCGGTACCATTTCAATATACTGAAATACCCTTCAATAGATCATATTAATATGAAAAATATTTTATAGTCTAATAACTATTTATAAAAATAGCATAAATTGAAAATTTTATTCATAGATATAGTCATAATAATAAACATGGTTTTTTCAGGATATCATTATATATAAATAATTCATAAGGATTTTTAATGAAAATGTGAATTACCATAAAAAATTCTTCCTTTTAGTGTCATACTAGGTATGCAATAAGGCTTGTTTTTGTGTAAAAGGTGACGACTGATTCAAGATCAATGTACCCTTTTATGATTTATTATCAAAATATACCATTGTGTAGACATATATTGATATGTAATATCAATAAATAGATTTAATGCAAGGGAAAAATAATTTTTCTTTTATCAAAACATTGGGGGGTTGTTCTATAATTATCTTCAATATATATCATATGGTTTTGATCCCGAATCTAGGTTTTCCTAAATCTAGTTCTCATTGTTTCTACTAAACATACTGTAAAACCCAATGAATTTCAAAATGTATTTAATATGTAATACATGAAACACTAAGTCCCTAAATACTTACTCAATTCATATTCTAGTCATCAATCCAAAATTTTCCTCTACTATGTTTTGATTTTTGAAAAATGGTCATCTTGAGTTGTGATCAAAAATTCATTTGGATTATTATAGAACTAACATAATGTTTTGATGAATTGTAACATACATTTATGAATAATAATTTGAATTATAATATGATTAATATGAAGATTGAAAAAATTATTTATTTAAGGTAATAAGATGATGTGATCTTAATTAATTTTTTAATGTGATATAAAACTATTTATACCATTATCGTTTTTTTTGAATTAACTATGATTTCATTTAAAAATTAAATCAATAATACTTAGAAATTATTTTTGAAAAATCGATTTCATATTTATATTCTACATCTCTAAAAATGGTTTGGGTGAATATTTAGAAATTTTCTAAAATTCTTGAATTATTGATGAATAGTGAAATACGGTAATATACCGTATATACAAATTATCATTATAATACACTATTTAGGACATAATAAGTGGTGTTATACCACTTGGTTCGAAATCACATGCCGTTATTACTATTTGAGGTCACTATAATTAAGATTATTCATTGTCTTGATGGAAAAATATTAAAATAATGATTAAAATAATGAAAAATACCTCATCCCCTTGATTATAAATAACACCTGTAATCCCCTCTTCCTCCCACACCTATCAAGCCTTGTCCCTTACTAATGGTATACCCAATACACCTCCCATGGCTCTTCCTCATGTTTTACAACTGATGGTTTCTCCAAAAGGCCAAATCCACAGGGTGTAAGAAGGATCTCAAGGAGAAGAGATCAAGAGGTAAACATCATATGTTCTCTCCTTTCTTTTATTTCATTTTAGGTTATTATTTCCCATTTCTGTTGGGTTTTGTTTGGAAATGACATTCCATATTCCCCAAGCTGCCGATATTATTTAAGATTGATGAGATACACCCATTCTCTCATCAAACTATTTTACAAAATTTTATGTGATGATGTTAGGCTGCTGAAATTTTGTGATATATTTCTCATTTTTCTTCTATTTTAAGTTTCTTTCCTTTCTACTTCATTTTTCATATCCCCTCATCCAAATTCTATGATAATTATAGTACCTTTCAATAACTGAAAGTTTATTTTTCCAAGGGAATATTTTATCAATACAAATTTTCCCTTCCTTTAATTCTATAAATGAAAACACCATCAGAGTTATGTTAAATTATCAAACTCAAGGTAAACAAGTTTTCAATTTACATTACCAACCAAAGACTGGTCATGATACCTTTTTAATTGTTTAAACAGATCTTAATATATTTACTTTACATTATTCAATATTTTGGAAACCTTACACACTCAATATACAAAATAATCATACAAAATAAGTTAATTATGCACCAAATAGGAAAATTTAATCCAAGAATTTATAAATAACTTTTAGCTAATGAATCAACCTCATGTATATAATGCATAATCATTACAATATCATTTATAACTCTTTAATTCCCCAAATAATATATTACTATATTTCTCTTGAATACTCTACCCCCATCCTATAAGGAAATAAACATCCATCTCTATATGGCCAACAAAATAGATTCTACAAATTTAGGCGTGATACTGATTTTCACAACCCATAAAATTCAAGAATTTATGTTTATCACATTGAGCTTGTAAATTAAGGATATAAATATAACAAATCATGGGAGAAAAATAAAACATATATTTATATATATGTATTTCTATTCTTTTTCCATCACATGGTAATATTGATCTTAATTATCATTAAAATTATAATTAAATGGGATATGAAAAATAATCCTTATATATAATGAATGAAATTAATTTATATATACACACACACATCAATTTTTCAACAAGTTCAATTCGAGGAGGAAGGTGATACTTACACATATTCTCCCTTTTTTTATCCTTTCATATCATGTAATTTTTTAAGGACATATTTTTTTTTGAAATTCATCTCAATATATTTCCATTGGTATATAATTATATAACATGATTAACTACCCAATAAATTGAATTTAGGGAGGATAGTGACCCTATTATAACCAATTTTACGGTTAATATAGAATTGTTGGGTCAAGCCTTGATCAAAATCACATTCCTATTTCATCATATATATATTAAATTAATTATATTTATTTGAAGTATCATGGAAATGGGGACCAAAAATTTAAATCAATAATGTTTAAGTGTAAGTTAAAAGTGTAGCTGTCGAATATATCAAATGTAATGGAATGATTTGAGATAATGATGCATTACAATTATGTATGTTTTAAGATGTGGTATAGTTCCCACATTTAGTGATCCCACATGGGAGAACCACTTGGTGGATTTATCCCTTATATGTTTCTACATTGATACATTGGATCAACTTATGTTTCTTAGGCTCTTCTATTGAAAAAACAACACACACCGATCCACACTCATTTGTGTTACCCCACATAGTGTCTATGGAACCCCCATTTATGGAGCAATGTGTTAATGCGTGAATTATTATGAACACCTTTAGTACAATCAAGGTTATCACCCATTCCACAATCCATGCTACTGGGGATTTCAATCCTATATAGTTTAGTTTTCCCCCCAAATAAGGTAGATGGGCTAACCCATGTTACTAGTGTTTTAGGAAAAGATTTTTCCATGTAATTTTTTTAAACTAATATTCAAAAAAATCAATAACACCGCTAATATGTATAGAAAAAAATAATATATTAAAATAATATATTATAAATATAATTAATGTAAATTTATCCATTATACAATTTTATTTAGTATGTATATATACAAATATATTATTATAATTAGTTTCACATATCATATTATTTTTCATAATGTAATATTTCATTAATAAATGTTAATATGATTTAAAACTTTAATATATATATATATATATCATTGACAACATAGATTTTTATTCATGAACATCTCAGCCAAATTGATGATATGATTATCACATAGATAAAAAATTTCATGTATGAGTAAAGATGTATCTCTATGAAAGATAAAGATACAGTGTGGATTTCTATCTTCCAAAATACATCTATAAAATCAGGGATTTGTAAAAAGATCCCACCTAAAAAATTTGATTATAGATTTCCATGATCTATTATGATAAATTGTTATTGATTAAATTTGAATTTAAGAGTATCAACATAGAATAATTGGTGTATTCACCATCTAATGAAGTGTATATATCATCGAGATCATATATTTTACTAGTCCTAGAGTCCAAACATAATTTAATATTTATGGTTATGGATGTTGGATGAGAATAAATTTTATAAAGTAGCATAAATTTCTTGTGCACTGGACTTATGTGGAAGTATAATTTTTCACCCCTATGTGTAAGATCTAAAATGAGGTTCTGCGTTGCTAACTAACTCCGAAAAACTCTATTTGACTACCCCCCTCCATAAAAATAAATAGGACAATTGGGATCTCCATTTTATTGGCCAAAAAACATAGAAGAACTCTTGGTTCTCCAATTTTGTATCTCACTTTTATTATTTCTTTAAAACACTCAACATATTCTCCAAAACCTAAGAGAATACTGTCTTAAATGGATAAAAGTGGATCAATGTCCCATAAGGGTCCAGAATAGATAGAGCTGTGCCAAGGACCTGTACAAAAAGCATGTACATAACACCTATTTTGAAAACCATAATGACACATGTCGCTAGAGAACCTACGAGGAGCACCATGGTGGAGCACCTACATGAAGCACATATGTGAGGCACCATATTGGAACACCTGTGTGGCCCAACTTGATGGAATGCATGCATGACCCCATTGATCTATACTATGGAGTAAACACCAAACCAACCCCACTCAGGATCAGTTCTGACCTTTGATCCCACCCCTTCAGGTCAGTCACATCACTTCTGTCACTTACCCCCATAAAAAATAGAGAATCACAAAAAGAACTTCTCGGGTCAAGTCGATCACATTTTCCATTTCACCCTTTATGTGGCCTATCATCCAGAATAGGAATACTATGATTTGACACACTCCATAATACTCTATAAATATAATTGAGTTGATATGATCATCTGGGATCCTTTCACATGTTACATGTTTGGAATCTCTTAATAGATTCCCTTAGTACCATGATTTGATAAACTCCCCAATAAAATCCTCAAACCTCATCACCTGAATCATATTCCAAGGTAAAACTCAAATGCGAATCATCCTTAGGAGTAAGCCCAAATGTAACAACCCATTTTTTTCAATGGAACAACTTCTTAAAATTATGTCATATAACCACATAGAGTCCCAAAACAATGAACTACTCTGTACTATGTGACCTTTAAATAGTGTTTTGTCAGTTGCGTGTTTTTAATTTTGAACAACAGGCATCTACAATTATGATCTGTAAATGATTTGAAGTCTAATAAGACAAACATAATGTTTGATTAATAGTAACATGCTTTTATGAATTTTATCATACCTTTATGAATGGTAATAAATAGCATAGAACAAAAAATAATCCAATATAATAGAAACATCACCCATGAATGTGAAAATACAATTTAGATGTCTTAAAAGTTAAAAAACATTCATAGTGAAAAGATTGGTAATTTGTTATGTCAAAAATATTTTATTTAATATTTTTGGATTAATTTAATATTTTAAAAGTGATATATATTTTTGTAAAACTTATTTTTAAATATTTATATTGTTGTCTTATTTTTATAATATATAATTATGGGACCTTGATCAAATTTTTCAAGGTGTTATAAAATGAGTTATAGTTTTAATATTTATTTTTTTGAATAAATTATGACTTTTATGTAACAATTAAACTATTAATATTTAAAAACATATTTTCGAAAAATTTATTTCATTTTTTAATTTTACATGTTGAAAAATATTTAGGGTAATTTTTTTTGATTTTTTTAAAATAATTGAATTTATCATGAATAGTAAAAATGCAGTATTGAGTTTTCGGATTGTTGGATGACATTATAATGATGTAATCATTAATAAAAAATAATGGTCCCAATGTGTAAAATAGAATAATATATGATGTTTCCCATGTGGATAATACCATGGGAAAATACTATGGGAACTCCCATGGTTTTAAAATTAAAAATGAACAGTTATCTCTTTAAATTAATAAAAATTTCCCTCTCTTTTACAATAAATACCCACTCTTCCCTTCGTTTTCTTTCATTAAAAAGCCATAATTCATCAAAGATATAGATACCTCCTAAATATTACTCCTATGGTACCCTCAAAACACCAATATCCTAACTATCAAACTTGAGGAGTAACTCTACATGGTCATTAATATCAAGCGGAGAACACCATCAGACCTAAGGTAAGGGATTCTACCTGAACTGCCATTATTCCTTCGAGTTGCAATGACTTTATTTTTACCGAAAATCTGTTTTATTTTATTTTTATTAAAAACTTATAAATTCTATTTATATTATCCAAAATCATGTTTCATGATCCATCCCTCATTCTCCTCTGGGGATATAAATATTTTTAAGTGATTCCCTCCTTAATTCTTCTCGATATGCAATCCAATTTTAAGGGAACAACCCAATTTCTTACCTGATTTCAAGTACACTAAATATTATGTTTTAAACCACCATTGTATTTATAAATCCTGTAAATTTATAGGGAAAAACTTCATGGTTCTCTTTTGGTATGGCATGAAGGATTTTACCCTTTTCAATTTTAAAGGCTCTATTGTATTTTCCTTAAAAATGCTTCAATATATTTTATTAATAGAGATTAATATATAAGTTTTTTATATATCTTTACTTATACATCGAATCATTCACTATTATACATGGCTACATTACCTTATTAATATCCATGAATCTTTTATTTCCTTTCTTTCATGGACACTTTAATGATACACCCATTTATTATGATTTATGAACTGATTGTGATACCCACTTATTTCTATGGGTACCCTTATGTTTATGTGTGGTTGATTTTGTATGATTATTTTTTTGGAAATAATATTCATGAAAATGATAAGATGGGTGCTCACTGAAAATGATATAATGAATTAGATAATGTTAAGTCTGATTAGATGTTATGTGAAATAGTCTTGGAGGTAAACCTTGGCTTTTGCTACTATGGGAAACGATCTAATAGTTTTCCTAGACTCATAATAAAGTCACGTGTTATGTTTCTACAATTAATTATGATTCCAGGTTTATATGGTCCCTTGTTTATATTTTATTATTCCTTATTTTCCATAATTTTGATATCCTTTTTCCATGCCTCTTAACTTATATTTATAATCTTTCTTATATTGTTCATTACCATAATTGGAATTTTAGCTCATCTTGTTGTTCTTGTGTTTCCAAATCATATCCTATGAAGATGTATAAGCATAATGGGTTCTAGGAAATAATTTTGGAGTTTAAATAAGAATTTATTTTAATAATTTTTTATTATGTACCTAGTATTCCAAGACTATAAACATCATTATCCTTATCGTGTACTCTAATGTATAATTATACACGAAATCATATAATGTTATATAAGGAAGGCTATGATTTATATTGTTGGTATTAGAGGATGGTCTACTTATTTCAAGATATCCGGAATAGAGAACTATAGTAAAAACAATAAGGCTGAGACAAAGTATTAGAAAACATCCATAAATATAGGTAAGTATAGAGTATGTAGTGTATTAATAAAATACATTCCTATCTGGATTAAAATAGGTAGAGGCATCTCTGGAACAGATGTACGTAGTTGTAAAAAATCTGACAAGGAGTTTCATGTATGACCCAACATATCCTAGTACACGAGAACGAGCCTTTTTTCACTTTTGGTATTAACACTCCCGAGGGATATGACTTAGTAATTAATGAGCTTGGTACAAACCATTTTTAAGGGAAATAAAAAAAACCTATAATAATGTCATATAATATATAAATAATGGATAACATAGATTGGAACACATGGAATCAAATTTTAGGACATAAATATCTTTTAAAATTTTATCCATTTATGTTCAATGTGCCTTTTTTATACTTAATAAATATTTATTAAATTCCTCTTATTTTATATTCAATTTTTTTTCTAATTCTGGTAAATATTATAATACATTCAAACACTCAATGAGAGATTGAATGTAATGATTTCCAAAATTATATGCCTAATATGATAGGAAGAGGTGCACAAAAAATCATGAAAATAATTTCTCAACTATCTCATGTTATGAATAATATCATTAATCATGTGTAATTAACTCCTCCTCCAATGAAAAAACGCATTTTAATATAATTTTTCATGTGGAAACGGCCTCCCATTTTTTGCAGTTCTTCTAATCCCCTCCTCAAGGAACATTTTATTAAATCCGTAGAAAATATATTCCTTGTCCTCTAGTGCTCATATGAAGAGATTTTTTTTACTAGATGTCTATTGTTTTCATGGGGAATAATATTAGTGGTGGACATAGATCAATAATACAATTTCTTAATAGAAAATTTATTCCATGGGTTTGGAGGAATTCAAGAGGATGTATATTAATAAATATTTTACTCGAACCCTCCATCTCAAGATGGAAAGATATTTCCTCAGACATAGGAAGAAGGAAGATAAATCCATCAGGGAGTATGTAGAAATCATTACAAGGATTTCATGGTATGCCTTTGGCTTTATCATGAACACCAAATGCAGTGTGGATCGCTTCATTGGAAGAATAAATTTGAGTTTACGAAAAGCATTGGTGATTTCACACTTTGAAGGTTATGATAAGATTGTATATTGTTCCCTTAAGGATGATATAGGGATTAAAGACTCCTAGTGGTCTCATGGGCCCTGTGACGAGAAGAGGAAAATCGAGAACAACATGGGTGTTTCAACAAAAAAATCCAATGATGGAAAAAAGCCTGAATATCCCACTTGTAATAGTTGTGGGGTGAATCATCAGGGAAACTGTCCAAATGGAACCGTGAATGGATTTAAACGTGTAAAGCTAGAACATTTGGGAATGAATTGCTGATGAAATTTGAAAAATACATCTAATTTTGAAGAAGAAAAGAATGTTTAGATCAACACTCAACCTGTAGTGCAGTTTTATAACAACAAGGATCATGGGCATTATACAAACATTTTCCCTAAGCAAAGGGTTGTCAGGGGAAATCAACATCAATGTCCAAGGAAACAAGTAAGGGATTATGCTATCACTATTACTGAGGTGTATATAGACAACAATGTGGTGACAGTTAAGATATTTATTCATTTAAGAATAGAAACCATACTATTTGATTCTGGTTCTTTACATTCCTTCGTATCTTCCATGTTTAGTAAAACTAGTCAACAACAACCTCAAATTTTAGAGGAAAATATATATGTGAGAACATCAAATGTGTAAATTATTGCATCAATGGTTTGTAAATTTTCCGGGGATAACGTTTTTGGATTGAACATCTTTGAAAAACTCATCATACATCTTTTAGTAGACTTCTACGCAATCCTAGAAATGGATTTTTTTTATCATTATACAATCCCAACATCAACTGTTGGGAAAGGGATATCACTTTACATATCCCAAATAATCCTATAATTCATTACAATTTTAAGGAGGAAGATTAAACTTCTTAAGAATCATAATCTCATGCGTGGATATTTTTTCTTTATGAGAAATCATATATAGCTCAAATTATTAAGACAAATGATAGAATCATGCTTGAAGACATTCAAATTGTGAGGGATTACACTGATGTATCCCCTGAAAAGTTTCTTAGTTTTCCTATTGATCTACAGGATGAGTTCTTAATTGAACAGATCCATAAATATCTTCCTCTCTCATAGTCAAATTTTCATAATTTCAACCGTAGACCTGATAGAGCTATACAAGCAGTTATATGAGAATCTGGAGAAGGGTTTTATATGCGTGAGTTCTTCACCATGGGGTGCGCCAATCTAACTCATCATGAAGATGGTTGGATCAATTCACCTCTACATTGATTATTGTGAGCTCAATAAAATTGTGATAATGAACATGTATCCCATTCCATGGATAGATTAATTGATTGATCATCTTCATTGGGAATGTTATTTCTCTAAGGCAGACCTTTGGTCAGGATATCACCAATTAATGTTAAGGAAGAAATATATTCCCAAAAATTAATTTTGAATGAGGTATCAATACAATTAGTTCATAGTGATTCCCTTATGACTCACTAAATCACTAAAAAATTTCATGGATTTAATGAATAGTCTTTAGAGATTACCAAGACTAATTTTTGGTAGTCTTTATTGATGATATTCTGATATACTCCCAGAGAATGGAGGAACTTGAGGAGAATTTAACTGCTGTGTTAATGACATTGTGAACGGAGAGGTTGTACGATATGTAAAGTAAATGTGAGTTATTATTGGATAATGTAACATTCATGGGGAAATTTATCACCAGAAAAGGGATATTTATGGACACTTCAAAGACAAGTTCAATTTATGAGTTGCCCTGGCCCACTTCTGTAATGGATATCCATAGATTCCTGGGTCTAGAATGGTATTATGAATGATTTGTCAAAAACATTTAATTATTTTAAAAACAAATTACCATGATAACATAAGAATGGAGTAATGTTTTTCTGGACTAAGGAATGTAATGACTATTTCAAGGACTCGGAAAGGAGGCTTATCAGTGCACAATTACTGACACTCCCAGTAATTGGAGAACATTTAGTGGTGTTTCATGTGTATTATAATAAGTTATTAGGATATGTACTATTGAAAAATCATAATGTGTAGCATACACCTCAAGGATGATGAAAATATATGAGTAATCCAATCGCACGCATGATTTAGAGTTGGTGGATGTGATTTTTTCATTGAAAATCTAGTAGGATTATCTCTATGGGGAAAAGTGTGAGATATATACTAAGGCCTTTTATAAGACATTTCATCAACCAAAAATGATGCATATAATCTGATTTCGAGTACCACAAGACATCATGTGTGCCTCCTTAAATGAAATAGTTTTAAAGACAACATTGAGGGTCTAATGTAATGTGGGGAGAGTATATCCCCAATATTACTTGAAATATTTATTTTATATAAAATAATAATAACAAAAATAATAACATTGAAGATGAATCACATGATTAAATACTATAAGAGATCTTAAAACATTCATAAAAAAGTAAAAATCTCATAATATGGAAGGTCAACAAGTATTATAATAAAACTGGATGTGATAATAAATAATATCAGAGAGTAAATATTCTGAATAATATCAAGGAAATATAAATCTCACCATTCATTATGTTTCTTAGTAACAAATCATATTACCCATTCCCTTTACCGGATTACTATTAATGATATATCCACACACATTAAGATACCATTGTATGTTTTTATTATATACCATCAAGAACACAAAAAATGTGTAAGTAATATAATATAATTTTTATATCTATGTTTATGAGATGCGGTAATTAAAATTTTCACCAAATCATATTATCGACCATGTTTTAAGGGATTCTTCACCATCTATTCCACCACCAACCCTAGGAATACCTAATCTTACACTATAAAAAATGAATATTCAAATATAGTCAACTATATTACATAGATCAATTGATGTAACAACATATTAAATTATGTATATTTCACATTATTCTATTAAGGATAAACTCAAAGCCCTACTTAAATATCAATTATCTCCCATGTCACATGACTACCAATCGACCTTTAAAAATATGATCACATGAGACACCCAAACTATAACAACTCGGCTCTTTTATTTTATACTTAAACATAATTTATTAACTAAACATCACTTTATAAAACATAGAATATAGAGAGTTATAGTGTATTTGGGGAATAGGATCATTACATTACAATTTAAATCATGAAATTCAATATGTTTATTGAAAACATCCTTTAAATGACCACAACATTCCCTCGTACTTAGCATTGCATGGGATAACCTGAGGACATACATAACAAAAGGACGAGCTATAAATCCCAGTAAGGGAATACATATAGAATAACATGAGGAAAATAGTACATGTTAGACAATAGTCATATCAATAGAGCACAACAAAAACACTAACATAAAGGCATGATAAATAATAATAATCATAATATGGAATTGTGGTAATAACATTTAACAAGATTTTAGCTTGATCCAAGGCACATTGCACCTAAAGTATGAGTAACCCCTAATTGCACTTAAATTAGCATGAGTAAAACCTCATTTTACTTGACACATCACGATAATAATCATTACCCGATGTATTTCAGCGCTGTCATGGTGCACCTTTCTTAAACATTTCATTTCTTGCAAAAATGTGCCATATGTATCATATAAGATGGATTCATCAATCCTCATTATTTATTCCATGATAATGAAAATGTGGAATTAATACACGAAACACTATACTCAATATGTAAATGGGGATAAATATGAAAACCCTTGATTGAAAAATGGGCATGGTATTCACTACACAATGACATTGGCATGAACAATCACTCTACAACTTTGGCAGCGTAACCACATGACACAAGAATTCACTGAATTGGATGATGAAAATGAATGGGTGTCTCATTATATGTACATAATATGGAATGTAATTGGGTCATATAGATACATTTCACAACAAATGTAATGGAATGTATATTTATAATAGAAAACAATTGCTTAAAAGAAAATGAGAAGACAAAATTTCATTACGGAATTTCGGCATGGTAACGAGTGTACACAGATGACATTAATGAGAGATAAAGAGGTCCCTAATAATTTAAAAAATAAATAGGCCAATATGGTTGAGGTGAGAAATCATACCCTAACATTTGGAAATGAAAATAAAATGGAATTACAATATTAAGAAACTTGGAAAAAAAGAAAATGATAGAAGTCCCATACATGGAAGTGTGATCCCAAAGGCTTGGAAGAGTCTTGAGAAAGGCTTGATGGGAGAATTGGGCACCTATTAAGGATTCAATATAGAGGATGGATGTTTTTGGATCAAATCCTAAGGCATTGAGTGTAGTGGATGTAGGAGCTTGGGTGTGTTTATATAAGAAATGAGACAGAGTTCTTTATTATTTATGTTTGGGTAACCACATATTAAACTAATCAATACCCCAATCCTGCTGATGGTTTTTTCCCCGGGTTCTTGCCAAAGGGGAGTGGAAAAAAATATTTTATAAGTCCAATGGACGACATTCTTATAATAATGAGGGTTCTTATGTGGAGGTGAGTCACACCCTCAAGGGAATTCATTTAAAAAGTGAAAATGATTTATAACTCTTGTAGGGTCAACTAATGTTTTGTAAAATATTCCAAATAAACCTTAAATCACATTATTTTATTGATAATAAATATAATGGGCGAACATATCATTTATAGTATTTTATTACATCATAATTTGGTTATTATGATGTCATGAAACATAATATATATTTAAACAGAATTTAATTTTTACCCCAAAATTTGACAGTCATAGAAAATTATGAAACATTCTCTATTCGATAATTTTAAAATCCTGATTCCAATAATAAAAAACTTTTTATCTAAATAATATTTTAAATATGTGAATTTTTTATTTTAATATATAAACTGTCATTTATCAAAAATTAATGTGTTTTGAATAAAATTACGTTCAAACCTTAAAAAAATCAAAATTGAATTCATAAATTTATACAATAATTTATATTTAATGAAAATTTATTCAATAATAATACTATTTTATTAAAATTTTAATTAATTCAAAAATCCATTAATTCATAAAATTGATTTCTTAATTGAATATTAAAATAAAATACTATTTTCACATTAAAAACAATTTACAATGTAAAAATAAGAAAATGAATCTATATTATACAGAATAGTGCACATATTCATAGTTCAAAGGTCTTGTTACACAAACCCTTATAACACTTGCATAAGACTGGAGGGTAAGGTTCACGATGGTGACAGACTCTTGGGGTGGCTTAGATAGCATTTCTCGAGTGGAAATCTATGTTAATTTCCATTTCTCACATAATCAGTTTCACTCAAGGTTAATGTGTTCAAGATCATCTTTGTCTTGGTAAAGAGTGAATCCCAATGATTCCACATCCTTTCCATGATATGTCAAATTGGATTCGTATGAGGAATGTCTTCTGGATGAGGTCATCTCTTGCTTTGTCTGAGTAAATCCATTTTGTTAACACCCTATATTTGTAATAATCAAATGATAAATTTTCAATGGCTATAATAGGAATGGTCACATTTCATAATGGTATTTTAAAAATACAAATCATAAATCCTAGAGGTTCACAAAATTTTTACATAATGTGACATTTAATTAGATGAATATGTATTTCTATTAATGAATTTTTGGGTCCTTACAATCTTCCCCCATAAGAAATTTCTCCCTTGAAATTACCTTTTACCACACTAAAATAGATGTGGGTAAGTCTTCTTCATTAAATCCTCTGATTCCCATGCCACTTCTTCAAACTTTTTGTTTTTCCATAACACCTTGACAAGGGGCATTGTTTTATTTTGTGGAACTTTCTTTCTATGATCTATGATCTTCACGGGTTTCTCCTTATAAGAATCATCATCCTACAAATTTACCACCTCGGAAGAGAGTACATAGGAAGGGTCTAGTATGTACTTCCTTAAGAGGGATACATGAAATATATCATGTACTTTGGCCATGGTAGGTGGAAGTTCTAGTCAAATGGCTGCAACCCTGACACGTTCAATAATCTCAAAGGGGCTGATTTACCAAGGACTTAGCATTCCTTTCTTTACGAACCCCATTACCTTTTTCTAGGGATATATAAATAGAAATACTATGTTTCCAAATTTAATCTCAAGGTCTCATTGATTGTTATCTGTATAACTCTTCTGTTGACTTTAGGCTGGCTTGATATGTTGCTAAATGGTTTTAACCTTCTTCACCATTTTATCGACCATTTATGGTCCTAACAGCTTACATGCACTGAATTTACCACAACATGTTGGTGTTATACTCCTCTTCTCATATAGAGCTTCATATGGTCCCATTTTGATGATCCAGTAGAAACTGTTATTATATGATAATTCAACTAGTGGAAGATGTTGGTCCCATATTTTTTTGAATTCCATTGAGCAAGCTCTCAATATGCTTTCATGTGTTTGGATATCCCACTTGGATTGGACATCAATTTGTGGATGAAAGTCCATGATGAATTTTAGTTCTGTATCTAGATTTTGTTTAAGTTTCTTCCAAAACAAAGAGGTGAATCATAGATCTCGATTCGATACAATAGATAGTGGTACTCCATGCAGCCTTAAAACTAATCTAATTTATATTTGTTCTAGTAGAGCCAGTGCAAAATCATATCGAATAGTAATAAATTGTGCAGACTTGGTAAGACGATCCACAACAACCCATATTTCATTTTAGACTTGGGATGTCTATGGGTTTCCAGTGTCAAAGTCAATGGAGATGTTCTCCCATTTCTATGCTGGTGTGGGTAATGGTTGTATAATACACTTAAACATCAACCTCTATGCCTTCACTTGTTGACACACCAAGAACATTGATATAAATTCTTCAATATTTCTTTTCATATTGTCCCACGAAACGTTTTCTCGGAGATCTTGATATATCTTTGTGCTCCCCGAGTGAATACAGAAGTATGAGCTGTGTGAGCCATATTGAAGCTCATTCTTAATCTCTGGATTGATGGAAGACATAATCGTCTCCCAAATATTACAATTTCATCCTTTTCAACAACTAAATCTAATGATTTAATATTTCTGATAGCTTCATCCCTCTTCAGAAATTTCACATCCTTCCATTGAGCATCCTTTATTTTCTCCAAAAGGGACAGTTGATCAATAATTTGAGAAATTGGATTTTTAAGAAATAATTTCAATTTAAATGAATGGTATATTATTTAAATCAATTAAATTTTCAAAATTCATTCTCTTTATTTTTAACATCTTTTATGTGTCCACAGATGGATAAAAGATACATTTAAAATCATTTTTTTAGATTAATAAAAAAAATTCATTCTATCAATTTGTTATTAATTTTTTATTAATTATATAATTACCTTAAATACATGTTAGACAATAGTCATATCATTGTATAATAAGAGAAACATTAACATAAAGTCATTATAATGTAAGATAATCATAATATGGAAATGTGGCAACAATATTTAACATGATTTTAGCACGAGACAAGGCTCAATACACATAGAGCATGAGTAATCCGAAATGGCACTTGAATTAGCATGAGTAAACCCTAATTACACATTATTTATCATGATACTAATGTTTACTCAATGCACTGGATTGCCATCAGGGCACACCCTTCTTCAAAATTTCATTTCATGCATAAATGTTCCACATGGGTCATATATCATGGATTAATTAAAAATCATCATTTATTCTATGATAAAGGAAATGTAGACATCATAAATGAAACAATATAAATAATAAATAAATTTTAATAAAGGAGAATACCCTTTATTGAGAAATGGGCATGGTATTCACTACACAATGAAATTGGCATGAAAAATAGTTGGGCAATTTCTGTAGACAACAGCGTGACCTAAAATTTAATAGAAATGGTTGATAAGAGATAAATGGGTGTCTCATCTTATTTACATGAAATGGATAGTAAGGGGGTCATATAGATACATTTACCAAAAAATGTAATGAAAATTAGATTTATAATACAAAACAATTTCGTGAAAGTGAATGAGAAGATAGAATTTCCTTACGGAATTTCGGTATGGTAACATTTTTACACGGATTACATTATTGAGAGAGAAAAAGGTACCTCATCATTTGAAACATAAAGAGGGAAGTATAGGGGAGTTGAAAAATTTTACCCCAACATTTGTAATTGAATATAAAATGGAATAATATTATTAAAAAACATGGATAAAAATAGAAATGTTAGAATCCCTTACTTGGATGTGTGATTACATAGCCATGTGAGAGGCTTGAGAAAGGATTTATGGGGGCTTGGGGATCCTTGGGAGGATTATAGATAGAGGAGGGTAGAGGTTTGATGAACTAAAAAGGCTTTGAGTGATGAGGAAGTGGAAGAATGGGTGGGATTATATAGGAAACTAGAGCGAATTATTTATTATTATGGTTTGGGTCACCACATATTATACTATTCAGGGTGATTTTGTGGAGGTGAGTCACACTCTAGAGGAAATTCATTTAAAAGGTGAAAATGTTTTATATATCTTGGAGGGTCAAATAATGTATTGTAAAATATAACAAATAAATCCATAAATCACATTATTTTATTGATATAACATATATTGGATGAACATATTATTTATAGTATTTTATTACATCGTTATTTGGTCATTATGATGTCATAAAACACATTATATATTTAAATGGTATATTATTTTTACCCAAAAATTTGACTGTCTCAGAAAATTATGAAACAGTGGGACATTTGTTCTATGAAAGCGAATGGTCTAGAGGGGTATGGAAGACCTTTGGGGATTTTCTTGGCTGGCTCGCTTCTAATGGGGTGCAGGATGATTTTCTCAGCTCGTGGTTTAGAGGAGCGGGGACTCATGGGGCCAAGAGAAAGGCCAGGACTGTCATTCTTATTGCAGGTTGTTGGACCATTTTGCAGGCCAAGAATGCTTTGGCCTTGGCCTAAGTGATGTATTACAGGCAGAGGCTTTGGCCTTGGCTATCGGGCTGGAGATATGCAACAAAAGGAATATTAATATTATTATGCTGGAGACGGACTCCATGATACTATTTAAAGCATTTTTAGGCAATATAAAGATTCCTTGGAACATCACATACACTATCAGAAAATAAAAAATACTCATAGGTAATCATTTGGAGGTATCCCACACATGGCGGGAGGGGAACATGGTGGAATATCTTTTGGAATCTATGTCTTCTTCAAATCAAAGCATGCATTATTTCTTTGGTTTGGGTTCTTTTCCAAAATAGGGGATGCAATTTGTAGCCAATGATGCTTTGGGATTACATTACATTAGACCACTGTGATTTTTCTTTTGGTTTCTTCTATAAAGTGTCTTTTTATATTCAATAAAATTTTAGTTTTTAGTCAAATACTAAAACCATATATTTTCAAAAAACATTTTACATAATTTGGCATTTAATTAGATCAAGATGGATTTCCAGTAATGAAATTTTGGGTAGTTACACAAATTACTTATTCTATCTAATCCACAAGGATATTATCAATTGATTGATCATATCACAATATATAGATACTATTAAATTGGGTTATATTATTCCCCAATGGGTAAACATGAATTAATAAGGTCATAACTATCCTATGTATGGTTATTGAAAAATATTAATTTTAGCTGATTTATTTTACAATGGAATTGACTTACTCTATTAGGTGCATCATACTTCCTAAGAACTGAAATAGTTATTCCAATGGGTATTCACAAACCTCATATAAGTAATAACATATACAGAATTGTTTATAGAAACATATAATAACCTAGTAGATGAAATATTTTTTTAAAATTAAATGAAATATTAAGGAACAATGTGGAATATTCAAACAAGGGTCTCATGGGCCACCACAAAAAGAAACGCAATATATAATTCAAGTGTATCATGTAGTTTCATGGAAATATAACAATGCATGGAAACCAAAATCATTAATATTCCACGGATAGTATGGAATTCCAACCTCAATCATGTCAATATTAATATTTTTATTTTTAAGGTGTTTCATCACCTACATCTCATTGACTAACTAATTGGAATAATCCATATTCCATTAATTACCTAGAACCTAATCAACATGACATTGTTCATGAATAGGTATTAGGAAATAAAAAATAAAAAGGATTGAACTAACAATTACCAAACATATACCATCATGAGTGGAATAATTATAGTTCTTTTCGAGGAAATAGTATTCATTAATCTATAAAATGTAATATCATATTGTATAAAAGGAACTTATGAATCTAGTTCAACCAGATTTTTATCCATATTACATGGTTCAATATTCTAGTAAGGATAAAATAAGATGGTTTCAAATAAAATGGATTTATGAAGAAGCATACTTCATTTAAGAAGGGATGGCCAATTTTTCCCTAGGATCATCCAAACATCATGTGGATCGATGGAATGATCATGATATGAGTATGTTTCAATTAAAAAGAGGAAGAACAATTTTTAAATTTAATTCAAGACTCCTTATAAAGATATAATTTTTTCCACTTCAAATATTCAATATCTTTGGAAGAGTGTGTTAATTCTGGATATTAAACAATATATAATGATTGTCCCTATGGCCTCCACCATGATAAGGTGTCTTATAAAATTCCACCACAAAACTATTATCTCACAAAAGAGTTCCACTAATCATAGTTTGTTTTTTCTTTTCCATTTCCTCCACCACATGAATAATGAGGACACATTAAAAATGATTCAAATGAACCTTCCTTGAATCCAATGCCAATGTGCAATACTTGGACAAATTATTTCCCTTTTCATTTTCTTCACAAGATATCACCTAAGGCCACCACTTCTTGCACCATGTTCCAGATGTATCTCATTTTAGAAAACAAAAATTTCTCACAACAATAATTATTTTATTCAAATGCCAAAATAAATTATCAAATTATAGATCAACCTGAAAACATAAAAGATAATATGGATTCATTTTTATATATTAAATGAGAAAAATTAGTCATTAAAATCCCCCCTATAAAGATTTTCATCCTCAAGGAGGATCTCTAGTGGTTATACTCATGAAATCTATGCCATAGGCCTCATATATAACAATATTTTTTCAATTTTTCCTCCAATACATATCCATGATTACATAAGTCATTAGAAAGTGGTACCATATTCCCAATAAAAACCATGTCAAACATGTCTAAACTTTTGATAGAATGACGCAACAAATATACTTTTGGTGAAAACTTATGTCACAATAGTCAATCTCATTTGTATGATCTGTAATGTACCTTTATTAATAAGAATCCTAAAACACATCATGCATGCATCAGTAATTTATTAAAATATTGATTTGAAAATTCAATAATCTAATATGTTCAATGATTATTAATTGTCAAATTAATATTGTCATAGACATACCTTACATGAATAATCATTGATGTCTTTGCCAAGGGGACATTTGAAGTAAAAAATTGTAACCCATAATGAACTCCAAGTGATTTATCGTCCTATAAAAATATGATCAATTGATTCTCTATGTGATGAATAAAAAAATTTCATAAATCAAACCATCTATGAGTTCACTTATATTATGCTCATCAATTATTTTACTTGAACTTGACATATTATCATTGGAATTTCAAAAAGCACCAATATCAATAATGAAAACCAAAAAAATATCTTCCATTATGTTTATCATTATCTCATACATTCCAAAAGACTATAATTGATTTGTTCTGATCAGTTCAAGTTGAGTACTCACATGTACCATCCCTGACCTAGATGACACTTTTGACAGTGCTCTCTGTTGGAGGCCTCTTGGGACTTGAGATCACCTCCCTAATGTCTAAAGGATACCAATTATAAGTGGGGAGTGAATAATGTATATTGGGGAAAATATACTTAGAGTAAGTAATAATACATGACTGAGTAATAATATACATATAAGAAATAGAATCTGAGGACTTAGTGGGCTAGAACCATACCTTCCAATGGTGGAAGAACAATAAATCCATAAATAAGGGTTTAATCATAATTATATAATTAAAAAAGAAATAAATATAAATTTCAACATACCAACATACCACATTTGGCAAAAAAACATATAAATGATACAAAATAGGTCATATAGACCAGTATACAAAAGGGGATCCCCAATTGAAGACCAACAATAGGTACATAGAGTTAAACTTTCTATATAGAAGGTAAAAAAAAGGAAAAAATCTTGGTAGGAAGACATAAAAGTCCCAATTTAATATCATTTCCAATAACTAGGATCGAGAATCAGAGCCTTAACCCTACCCTAAATGTAAATAAAAAAATATAAACATTCTTTGAATGTCACATGCATGGTATAAAAATGTTACTCAAGAGAATACCACACAAATGTGTGTACCCATAATGAATGATTAAGAAAAAGTGTAATATGAAATTAAATAAATATTGAGCATAACCATTTAATATAAAAACACACTCAACTAGTTCTCAACTAAAACCTGTGAGATGTAACTTGCATCTACCAATGTCTGAAATATGATTAAGATATGATCCATGTCCCATGGCCCATGGTATACCTGAAATACTCATAGCTTCGGTAAACCATCAGGTTTCAACATAAGAAAATTATCATGACACCACATTCATCCTGTCACCTCATGTCTCAAATTAATCAACAACATCCCAAATGAGTGACTAAACAAATACTTGGTCACTCAGACACCTACTAAAAAGTACTCATTGGCTTGAAGGATGTCAATGGGAGTACATCAACATCCTTCCTCAAATAAATATCAGCATTGGATCGTACCCCTACATCCTGAGGAATGGAGAACCCCGTCATCCAAAAGTAATCTAAGCCCAAATCCCTAATATAGAGAACCTCAAGCCCCAACCAATAGCCTTATCACTATCAACCAATGGATCCTCACCTTCCATGTTGATTTATACATCAAACACCCACAACACATTTCTTAAACGGCACTATCGGGGTCCTCAACCCTCTGCAGTGGTAAAAACAACCTCATCACCAAGCCAACCTGTTTGATGACGACTCAAACGGAACATTGGACATTAAAGGTGAATGTAAATCACCCAAATAGCGTATAACCCACTTCATACTAACTCCTAATTTTCCCATGACTTTGTCTATCAAATATTATGTATTTTTCATCATGTATCAGAGACCATTCCAAACCCAATGGCCTTGTTCCCTAAATCCAATATCTATGAAACCCAATAACTCAATAAATATTACTCAAGAAACTCATTCCCATCCATGCCTTATAAACACATTTCCTTCATACGAATAGGAATTCCAACTCTACCTCAGTCCAATCCCATCACGATCACATGGGTCTCGACATCTTATAACTAGAAATCACAAATATAATCAATTCATCATAGATCCATCAAACATTAAACATCACGTTAAATAACTAATTCAATATAATGAAATAGAATTTCATAGTATAAACACATATAATATTTAAATATAGATGACTAAAATGCATTATATTTGAAAAATAGAACGGATTAAATTGAAAATGTAAAATTTAATTAAATAAAACACCCTCTTCCAAACCACCCAAGGAGTGATGACCTATAACCCGACCTCGCTCGAGTGAAAATTAATGTGTAATTTTAAATTACATTGTATATGGTCACAAGGTAAATTTTAAATGATGAAATAATGATTAACTAGATTATACAATGACGTGATAAAAAACCATCCCTCTATGGCCCTAAAAGCAAAAATTATGGTATGCACAGCGTACCATGTGATTATAGACATTGAAGCATCATGTACTAGTCTATAACTCCATGTCATTTGGATAAGATTAAAATTTCTATCAAACACCCTTCAAATAGGGTAAACGGATCAGGTTGATTATGATGTCAATGAGGAGAATGCAATATCACATTGAGGAATGAGTGATGATAGTGGAAACAATAGGATATCAATGTAACCAATAAATGATAAAATAAAGGTCAGATGAGATAAGGGAAGTAATACCTAAATATATGTTAAAAAGGGAGGAACACATGATGCATCATTCATCCAAGAGATGATAATAAAGAAGAAAATGGAGAAACAAGGGGGAGTGGGAAAAGGTAAAATAACATTTTTAATGGGGATGCATGGTTTACGTTCAGGGTTTTCCAAACCACATAAAAAATGTGTGATACCCAATGCCCAAATCACTAGGCATTCATGTTTAACCTGCATGGTTTGAAAACCCATGTTATAACCGTAAGAAATCTCATGATTAAAATGTAGGAAAATGTTGTACTGTCATATACCATTACCACATGATTTTCCAAACCATGAATCCATTAAAAACAAGGCCACCATATTTGCAGGAAGGGGCTACATGGTATTCCTCAATCAATGAGATGTGAATTTTAACACCAAAACAGACTATTGGGGCATTTAATATCCAAAAACATCTTCCTAAAACACCAGACATACGATAAATCCTTAAACTACCAAAAACATGATATATAGCTTACATAACTCTAGAAATTGACTTTTGATTAAAGATTCAAAATAATGAAACTCCCAATAATTTAAAATTTCAAAATTAGTTTGGTTTTCAACCCGATTAAAAAAATAGGACATTATAATATCCCCAGCATAAAATTTCCATTCATAGAGCTATTAAACATAACATATAGATGAAAAAACAAACCCATCCCAATTGAACAAATATAGTCTACCCCAATACTAAAGGGAACTGTTCAAAAAATCTCAAGGGGACTCCCTCCCCTAAGGAGTGTCCAACCCCAACATAATTTTTAGAAAAACGAAACTCAAACGACTTGTACAACATCCGTTACAGGACTCAAAACTCTTCCTATCACACATCATCACTATCACTCCACATCTGGTTATCCTTTGAAATTCTGAAACCCATAAATATCCCACATTGCATTGTTATAATCCTCGTGCCCATGGATCATGTGGAAACTATGAGGCCCTTCATCTCAGCAAATGCTTCGATAAATACTCAATTCCATGTACAATAATAATGTTCCATAGAAAAAAAATTCATATATTCCTACAAACTCAATAAAGTCCCACATCTCCTTGATTGCATAGTGCCATGAAACTAAATATATCATATGCCCAATTGTTCTTATAAGAAAATCATGGTGTCTCCCATCAGATATATTTACAATTCATACAATATTATTACAGCATAATAACCAAAAAATAATTAGTCCATACATACAACCCTTTAACATATTGCACAAAAAAAAAATACACTCCTCAATAATCTATGCCAATGGAAAATAATAAATGATTCTATATGAGGGGTACCTATTACTATTGTTGGGTCCCCAGCTTTCTCTGCCCCAGGTGGCTCCCTGGAGTGTCCCTAACATGAAGAATGACTGCATGAAATTATAAATAAATGTGTTCATGAACCATCCACTATCCATAGGCTCCACCAATCAGTCATTCTGTCTATTCAATGACCTTAATGTGTAGCTGATCATTGGATGTCATCAGTTGTCACCACTTTCTGAAACTATCTATAAAGCATATGTCTTCTTTTACCACTAAATTATTCCTATATAATATGGACTCATATATAACTTCCTTATATATTCGACCTATATCATTATGAAAAATCCATTGGAGATCACTCATAATGAGTCTGGGCATGTTCTAGATACCCAAAATAAAATAAACCCATCAATGAACCACTACGAACTGGTCTAGATGTTCCCACATCCGGATTTTCCTATTATAAATCATCATGTACTCACAACCTACCATATGAAGTATCTCTAAGAATGTCACATAAACACTCTTCCCAGCCCGAGTAAGTACTATTTGTTAGGTTTCAATGGCTATGAATTCTGGGGTCACCTCTTCTGAGAGTGATCCCATTATAATGATATTTACATTAACCCAAATGAATTTTAATAATCCCCGGACGAATCCCTAAAAACTCAGGGAGTCATCTCTCACCATTCTAGTTTTAAATCAAGAAATAATAATGAACAATAGTATGCAGTCCATGACTAACATTTCTCTCTTCTTAATTCTCATGAACTCTCAAAAACATTATTCCCACAGCATATTCGGGAAGGAATACTTTATGAACTTGGCATCGAAGTCATTCCAGGCCAATCCCTTAGGAATGTTGTCCTGCATCAGCACATATAACCATTTCCATGTTTGTCCACATAGAATATATGTTTCCATCCTAGCACTCAACCTTATTGGTGTCTCTAACAGGTCAAATATCATATGCATCGACTTGACCCAATTCTCAGCCACTTTTGGACCACCCACACCATGAAATATTAGTTGGTGGTATGACTAAAACTCCAATGTATGATAATACATAAATGGATACAATCCACAAACATCCAATTTGATACACATGAAAATGAAAACCATACTTGGATGTTCTTGTTGGGAAATGACACAAATGATGTATGATATTGTAGTTAACCCTCTTACATTAGAACCGGTACCTAAGCTTTCCCTATATCCTTCCCCATGAGATTGTACATTCTCTTTCTAAACCAGAAAGTTCTCAACCTGATCGTGAAACTATGGAAACCAACCAACTTATTTCTAACACACCATCTAGTTCAATTAAGAGTATCCCACTTAATACCATGGTTATACATCCCATATCAAATATAAATCACATAGGTAGGGAGCATTGTAAACGGAGGAATAAAATCACTAACCCTAATCTCCCCCTTCTCAACCATCCCACATGGAATCCTAGCCTCATGGACTCTATAACACGACTCAAAAGTGTCATGTTTCAAAAATTCCATGGGCCTCACCCATCCTGAAAACCATTGTTCCCTCATCCCGATGACTGAGTCACCCAAACATGTCATAAAAATCACCCCTTGCCATACCTGACTACTCTTATAAGATCCATTATCAGTTCATATGTCAAATGATATATATATATATATATATATATTTATTATTTAATATCGCATAATATAAGATAATTTAAACCAAAACATATTATATTTCAATACATTAATAATTTCAATTGAATATTTTAAATTGAATCATCCTACAATGTGCCTAAAATGTACCAATACTAACCATAAAATAAAAAACCTTTCATACTAGGACATGGGTCCATGATATAATAACTTTCCATAACACTACAATGTTACATATCATAACAATAACCATCAAATTACAAAAATTCTATTCTCGGTTTAAATCAGTCCAAATGTAAAATACGAAAAATGAACATCATTTCCCACCCATGGAAATATGTTTTTTGCCTCACACATAGGGCTGATGTCTCCAAAGAATGAATTATATTCCAATTTCAAACATCACCTATATACAATATAGCATAATACAAAAAGTATGACTAGTATAAAAGTAACAAAAGTATTTATCTTAGTATTATCTGTCCTTACACTGCTATAAATTGTCAGTCATGAACAACTCTAATACCACTTGTAGCATCCCTAAACCGAAATACACTTTCAATTGTTCTATTAGATGGAGGGATGCTGGAACATATGTGTTTCCCGTAAAATCTAAAGGATAACAACTTATTGTGGGGTTCTGAATGAGATATAGTAGGGAGGATATACCCTTATGGGATGTTATAGTAATGGTCTATGTAACAATATATATACATGAAGAAAAAATAGAATGCATAGAATGATCGATCCAAACATACCATTAGTGGTAATATAATCAATAAATAAACAATAGCCTCATAATATCTAAAAATTTTAATGGAAATAAATAATGAAATTAACATCACAAAATTCCACTTGTAGAAACTATACAAATAATGCATACACTATAGGTAATATAGATCAATATACAAAAGAGATGTATCCAATGGAAGACCAAGAGTAGCTACATAAAGTTAAGCATGCAAAAATGATGTTAAAAAATAGAAAAATCCAACAAGGAATGACCTCAAGGTCCCCCCATAAAACATTCATTCTAACCAATATGATCTAGCACCATAGCCCCAAAACTTGCATGAATGTAAATAAATAAAATCTACAAGCATTCCAGTGTGCCCATGTAGTGTGTCAGAATGTGCCTCAGTAAGACACCACCCATTTGTACATACCCAATATGAGTTTTTATGTACAAGATTAATATCAAATGATGTAAAATCTATAGCATAAGAATTTATAATATACTCAATCTCTACTTGTTCTAGATAACCATCATGGATATGTCACCTTCCTTGGACAACACTAGAAACCTGAATAGGACTGGATCATCAGACCATGGATCAATGTATCTTCTGAAGTCTAATAGCATAGTTGAACACTCACATTACACATCAAAAACAATTAACTCAACAACATGTGACTCTTAACACCTCATGAATCAACTGAATCACTAACATCCCGAAAGAACACCCAAACAAATCCTTGGTTCCTTGGACCCGTGCTCATAGTCAAACGTTGACTCAAACCCAGAATGGTAGAGGAACAATGATATATTAACCCAACAGTTAACATCATGGTCTTATAGCTCAACATACAGGGAAATGTTGATCCATATCCTCCCAATGTAATCTGGTATCACATCCTCAATACAAAAATCCTTGTCCCTAAAATATGTCCTCATTACTATTAACCGAAGGGTCCCCACCTACCTTGTGGTTTTTATGGAATGAACCCCCAATATATTTATTAATTAACACTACTGGAGGTCTATACCCACTCGAGTGGTAAACAAACCTCAAAATGGAGGCATTCTTTTAAACATGACTCAAATCGGTCCATTGCTATCACAGGTGAGAAGAAATCACCAAAATAGTCCTTATGCACCTGTTACTAGCACTTAATTCCCCTACAATGGTGTCTGTTAAATCCAGTGGCAGTTCCATCAATATCATTGGAAATACCATAGCTAATTGATTTTTCACCACAGACCAATGTCCATGACTCCCAATCTAGTGAAAATTTCACTCAAGAAACCAGAGCCAATCCCCACAATATAACCATATTGCCTCAATAATGATGGATATGTCACCTCAACCTCAGGCCAATACTTTCACAACCTAGGGGTCCCAAAAGATTATCACATGTAATCAACAACATACAAAATTTAAGTAAACAATTAAATTTAATATAATTTATTTTTACGAATCAATTTAATTTAGAAATTCGATTTAGATAAATTTAATTTCACAATCTTAAAAACATAACAATTCAATATAGAGGAATTGAATGCCCCAAATTTGAATAAACAAACCAATTAAATGTAAAAAAAATAATTTAATTAAATAAAACACCCCCATACAATCCTCCCATGTAGATATGACCTCTAACCCAACCTCAATTGAGTGAAAATGAATTGGGTATATCAAATGTCAAAAAATCAGTTCTCATAGTCAATCTAAAATGATGCAATAAGGTATCTCTCAACTAAACAATGACGCACTAAAAATCCTCACCCCAAAAATGTTCACTAAAACACAATGTAATGTATAATGCACCTATCAGGAACTCTTAGATATATGACCATCAATTATAAGACTCTAACTCAAATAGTTTTGCAATTAATCTATGAATCTATCAAGTTCCCCAAAATAATTGCCAATGGAATCTAATAGATTTAGTGGGTTATGAGGTGAATGAAAAATGAAGAGGAAAAATGGATTAGGGGAGCCTTACTGATATGATTCCAACACACATGAATGTTGATGAAATGAAGTCAAGCAGTAGTGGGGGATCAATCCCTAACTAGATGAAAGAAAGGGGGAATTACCTATATAGTACGTGACCAAGATGGGAGAACGAAGATGGAAAAGATAAAATGGGGGAGTGGAACAAGGTAAAATAACTTATTTAATGGGTCCAAATTTGTTACTCACATATTTTACCAAACCATGTATAAATTATGTGACCCCAAATGTTCAATGCTCTAGGATTGCACAATTACCCCACCCATTTTTGTAAACTGTGCACAACCCATGAGAAATCCCACTAGAAAATATATATATAATAGTCGCACAACCATTTTCAACTACCACAGAATTTTCCAAACACTTAACCAGTTAAAAATTTGGTTATTTGGCCAGCTAAAATGGATCTACAAATTTTACCCAAAACTCTAATCCCATACATATAACAACAAAATAGGCTTTATGGCCTCTCATGCCCTTAAAAACCCTTGTAAACACTAGTGGATTCACCAACAATCTTCAAACCCATACAAAAAAATGATATAATTCTAATAAAAGTATCATATAATTTTTTATCAAAAATAAATAAATATCTCCCCAACAATTGAAAAATTCCAAATGGGAGTGTTTCTCAACCCGTTCTTGAAACCCATTATATAAAAACAAAGCCTTACCTATGCCCTTACAAATCAAAAATGTTAAATGTTCACCTATATAAAAATATTTATGGAAATAAATGATGGAAGAAAATATTAACTATATATAAATTCCCAAAATCATAAAATAAGGGGTATCGAAAATCCGGAGGAATTAAGATACATTCATTAGATGATCAACTATGTGATTGACATCATATATAATTGGTGACATGCATAAATCATCCACGAAATCCATTGTTTTGTAACCCCATATATGAATTAGCACCAAAATTGGATAATGTAATCCACCAGGACACTGATGCATTTCATTTGTTCTCCAACAATTAAGGCATCGTGATACAAAACTGAAGATTTCTATTTGACCCATGGAACATCTGAGAATATACCATATAACACATAACCCACCATCTAAAATACATTGTGATAAATGAGACACTACTTGGGCCCAGTATCTTGTTGTCCCCCCTATCTAACTGGGGATTTATATTGACACCCCAAATATTTGAACATGTTGATCGTAAGCATAATAACCATTATGGAGCATCTCTAGTAATACTACATCATATGCTTTAGTTGATCCTAAGTCTCTCCCCTATGAATAATATTCCAGTCAGCCCTGGGATCGAATCTCTTGTTTGGTGAAATAAATCCCTTAATGGAAACGAGATATATCAAGATACTTGGCCCAATTAGTGGCTTATATAACATAGAATCCATCAAATGGTGTGATGCGGGGTATATGGTCCATTTTTTTCATGCATCACGGGTAGACCGAAAAGGTTCCTTTTTAATAGACCTATGCTCGAACTAATCCATTGTCTAGCCATTCCCCAACACCTATAACATAAAACTAGGCTCATCTGGGGTCATCCCATCTGGCATGTACTCTCTCTAGGCCCAATTGGGATTTAATACGCCTCCCCCATGATTCATACCTAGGACTTATGGCTTAACCAACCCCTAGTGAGCGCCACTAGTGCCACTAGTGCCACTATGGCATATGGTGTAGTGATACTCATGATTCCACATGGTGGCTTTTTATAATTTATCTAACATGATTGAATCACATTAGAGGACAATTAAATCATAGATTCTTTTGAGGACAATACCAGCCATGTGGGCTGGCCCCAGTTGAGCCTAGCCCATAAGTATGGTGGATTGGGCCATGGCCATAGTATGGACTATTTTGGGAAATGTTCTATTTAAATGGTGTATTTTTGTTGGACCTATGACGCTCCCACCACTGGAAAATATACCCCATCCCTACAAACTTTTAGGCTATTCTTAAGTGAGCCACTAACATATAATAATTAACTGTACATCTCCCTTAGCTAGATGTGTGATTATTTTCCCTCCCCTAGAATCAATCCAGGGGAATACTAGATTTTAATCATCCCGGGAGAAAATTTGGTACCATTAAACCATATGGTATATTGGTAACAAAGAATATCCCAAATCACCTAAATGCTATTCATCCCAAGGTTCGATTTTCTAGATAGGTGTAGTAAATCCCAAACTAGCTAGGGGAGATCTCAAGATACCTAAACCAAGTTAGTGGGCCACATAAGTGCATACCAAATTTTTGTTGGACTAACAGGGTATATGCCCCATTTGACAGAGCATCATTGGTCCACAAATTTCCTTCTTCATACATGAATACAAATACTAACATTTAATTCTACGGAATATCTTCATCAAACCAAGATGCATTACCCATTGTGATGAATGAGTGTCTCTCATCAGATCATTTTCTATATAAGGTGCTATAACCTCTATCCCCTAGATGTATATGATGTATCCATCAACTAACGAAATATACTAGAACAAAATAATTCCAGTACAATTTCTTCCCCATCATTATTCCCTCATGATATGACTCGTATAAAAAATTCAATCAATCCCCCAAAAAGTTGTTATAACCAAAGTCACAATTGTCATAAAAAACTTTTCTTGTAATTTATCCACAATCTACTCATCTATAAAACTCATAGGACTTCATTAATTTTATGTAGGCCTCTCTATATGTTTGTGAGTATTTAATTCATTCATACTGTGGTAATCGGTAATGATAATATATTTCTTTCAATAATAAGCCATAAAAATGTAGAATATCAATAGATTTTCCTCTAAATGCATTTTTATTATATATATATCATGTTGATAAAGGATATATCATATTATAATGTGGTCCACATATAAGAAAACATCACAACAAAGTGATAGTTCCTCCAACATTATAAGGAATATACTATAGATACCAACTATATGTCATGTGTGATGTTTCTCAACTCATGGTCTCATAACTAACATTACTCATAACCAAATAAATGATATATATACATTATGAAACCTAGAACCCAACACCTGAATAATAAAAATACACAACATATCAAATATAATTCCTTTGGAATTTTAATATTGGTGATATAGTAAATCTTTTCTTTAGATCATCAATAAACTCTCCACACAAATAATACTAGTAAAACAACATATCATTTGTGTTAGATATTTTTTTGGAATATAAAAATAGGAGAAGAACTAGTTTGAATGACCATATTTTCTATACAAATATGATGAAACTCTATAATTTAAACAGTTAGCTCCCACATGTCTTGGAAGTCACATCATCTACCTTCTATGAGTCCAATGAAAAACATATCTCCTAAATCAAACTCCCAATGAAATAAACCTCCTAAGTCTTTAACTAAATCTTAATAAATTTTTATATGAATTTAGTTCATAGAAGGTAATATGAATGATATTGAGTTAACTATAATTTGTATATAATTTCAATGAATATATCATGATTTAATTCACGAGTATATGGATGAATGATTGAATAAATGGATGAATTATCCTATTCATGAGAGACATTGAGAAAGATGAATAATTTTTAAACAATAATAGAAGGAAAGGACACTCATATATTAAATATATACTCCCAAATATTGCCTTATGAATATCCTCATCTCTTAGACATGTATGATTGATGCATAAGAAAAATGTCAATCATAGTGAAACACTATGCTTTCTAGAATTGAGCACGAGTTCATTTGTCTTAAATAAAGGATATATATTCCTCAATTACACATGATTCATCATTATTTTGTATATAATTAGTATAATACTTCCTTCTTCCATTTAGAATGACAATATGGGTAACCCAGAAGGTTATGTTCTCAGTTTGATAAAAACCATCACCTACAAATCCTTTCATTGCACCTTTAAAACTTTAAATTCATTTAGATCCATAAAATAAGTCTAATTTGAAAATGGTTTCAACCCAAACCCACATTCAATCTCAAAATAAATTAAAGGATCTGGAGGAAGCCCTGATAATTTTTCTACGAAATCATCTGAATAATGATATGCCACTAGGGGAAATATAGATAGGGATACTAACAATTCTATTGAAAGATCCAAGACCGCGATTTTCATTATGATCACTCAAATCTCATAGAATTAGGTTCCCATATATCATAAACCAAGATCAAAACTCAACATTCACTATGTACCATTCACCACTATGTTTGGTATACTTCATGTGACTGTGATTATTGATGACATGAGATCGATAAACGATCAACCTTTCCAACATGAATACAACATAGAAAAAAGTAATCTCTAGTATTGTAAAGTTTAAAATTTTTCTATATCCAGGTAATCTAATGAGGAACATGTTACATCATTAGAGATGGCATAACATTATCATATGGGTGTTACAATAGGAGATACCTCTAATGATATATTAATTGGAATATCTAGGATAACATAAACATGATTTGAAATGAATGAATGTGAATTGTTTGTGTCAAATATATATATATATATATCATTAATTTGATAAAAAACTATAACCCTATATTTTAATTTTTCAAATCCATAAATAGTGGGATCCACATCCATCACTCAAATCATGCATACACTCAAGGCATTACACACCTATGTAAATGATATATATGGTTACTCGGTCTAGAAATGAGGACCCCAACAAGAAACCTGGAAATTTCTCCCTGAATCTATATAAAATTTTTTATAATAAGATAATGATATGTGAACCACCATGACACATAAGAAAAATTTCAAATTTGGGTTTATACAAGACATAATAAAATGTATCACCCATAAATAGTTGAATCAACTAGTAAATCCCCTACCACAAATGGAAATAGAAGAATAAATACCCTACAATAGTTGTTTGGAACCATTTTTGTTAGGACCCGGCCTTGAAATTAACATATTCTTGGATTAAATGAATAATACAGGCTGAGGGTCTTTTCAGGTTTAGAGTTTTAAATATTTAGGCCATAAATATTACATTACATCTCAAAAAATTACAAGGTAGACATTTCTACTAAGTTTCCTTTTTTTATAAAATAATCACTCTTGAAAAAAGGAATCATGTCTTGTCCCATGATTTAAAAGCATGAATTTTCCATAATCCCATCCTTGACCCTTTTTATCTTTAATTCAGGTGATAAACATTTCAATACATGGAATGAGCATAAAAATTCCGATAAGGGTTATAAAACAATGAAAAAAAACATTGGTTCATTAATACGTACATAACATACACTCTTTCACATACATCATGAAATCATAAGATTTATATAGTAAGCTGAAATCATAAATGTAACTTCTGGAATTCATAATATACTTACGTTGTATCCTTCACAACTATGTATAGAGTTACATTTGGAATACCTATCACAACATATTACCTAAATATTTTAGGATAAACATTCATGTTACCTCTGTCATGTTTCCCAATGTATTGGAGAGCCATCTCGGGCTCACCCACCCTAAGTTTATCAACGATCTACCCATATACGTAAACAATGCCCAATAACCAAAACATATTCATAAGACAAAAAACATTCATAAACTAAAGATAAAATTTCCACATTTCAATAACAATATATCATTTCATGATATTAACATAATCAATGCTTTATCAAACCATTTTCAAATCTATTTAAAACATTTAATAAAGATATTTTTTAATCAATGTGTCTCATACCAAATTGATTCATTTAAATGATTTAATAATTTAAAACATTAAGGTCCATATGAAAAATCCATAAAAACATTTTGAAAACTAGGATATTAGTTAGAATGATTTAGAAGAACAAATATTTAAAACAATATTTTATTTAAGGAGTTATTAACCAAATGAGATATGCTTGAATACAAATAATCGAAGAATTACATTTAATAAAAACATTATAATATCATGAGAATAAAAACATTCAGGATATAATTTTCTTAGGGACAATATATACACTGTGTAAAAGTTAATTGGTGCATAATAACAGTGAACTCTCAATGGAAATTAATTTGAGATGAAATCCCTTATAACCACGGTATCCATAGATTAAGGATAAATCAATTACATAATTATGTATAAAAAATATAAATACACTCAATATTATTGGAAATTTAGTGTAATGAAAGTAGAGGAAATTCAAACATATTCCTAGTATGACATAATCAACAAAAATAAGTTTAACCCAATGAATTGAAATTGGGTCAAGAAGATCCCTTAAATAAATTTGATAGCCTAACTATGTCACTTTAAAATTAAAAAAATGAGTTGATGAGAGAGAAAAGGGTATCCCATCCCATGGAAGTATATTTACATCAATACCAATATAGAATAACATATCCCAAAATAAGTAAATTGAAATTGAAATTACATATCATAAATGGTGTCTTTTAAAAAGAGGTGGGTGAAAGGTTTCCTTACTGATTTGGTATCTTACAAAAGATACACCACATGAATGAAGGGTATTACAATGAAGATGTAAATAACTATAAATTAAAGTATATTATACAAATAATACAATCATGGGAAGTAAATTCACCAGAAAAATGAAAATATTGGCAACGATAACATGAATCTCATTTGAATAATAAGTGAGATGAAAACCCCTTACCAAGTTTTAATCAATCGAGTCATAAGACCAAAAGTTAATAACCACAAAATGAATCAGAGAATTCCCTGAATATAAATAGAATAATGATAATATATATCAAATATACGTACAAAATACACAACATTCAATAAATATGTGGTGAAGAATGGGGATCTCATAGAATTAAAAGTCAGATAAGAAACCCCTTACCACGTGTTCGACATGACCCGTTCGTTCTTTAATCTACTGAATAACAAGATAAAAATAATTTCAAATTTCTTAATTAAATTTTTCAATTTTATTTTTCCTTTTATATAACTTATTATTATTTTATAAACATTATGCATTCATTTAATTTAATAATTTTCATTTTATCGATATTTGGTACATGAGTCAAAAATGAACTTCTAATAATTACAAGTTGTTCATGTGGTCAAAATTCTATTATCTCCAGAATGATATTCATGATTTAAATATAATATATATCATATATATATCCACTATATATATGTATTTATAATATTACATAACATTAGGAGATATGAAATGAAATGAACCATTCATGGAGACAGTAAGCTGTGCATACACATTAACGATACATTCATTTCTATATCATATTTAATGGAATGAAAACATAATGATACATAGTTATATTATAATTCAAGTATAATATCATATGATATATATGTTACATAATTTCATTGACACCATCCTTTATACATTCCATGTATGTCATGAATGAATCATATCACCTTGAGGGGGTGGTGGTCTGCATTTCTTCAAATGAAATTATCATATATACACATATTATAAAGCAAGAATGTATTTCTGTAAATCAAAAAATTAGATGTATATAGAGAAATTAAATAAAACATTTATCATATATAAATACCGTTCTATCATAATGGCCACAATAAATTGTGGTAGGAGAATATTGAACAATCATTGTTTCGTGAGGCTTTAGTTTTTCATCCACCAAAACAGTATATTCTTAACCATTAGATGGCGGTGTGTGTAATTGTAGTTCGAATACTACTCATTATGAAAACTAGTATATTAAGGATACTGGTGATTTTTTAGAATAATGGAATAATAGTGCTTGTTGGGTTGGAATGTTAAAATAAAACAAAATATCTTAAGGGGAATATTGAGAGCTTATTTGGGTAGAGTTTGGACGAGCCAGGGGGCTTGAAATGTGTGAGTAATGAGTTATAAGTGAGACCTTTTTTAAAGAGGAGGAGGTTCACTTTACGAAAGTGTGAAAATATAATTTTATTATATAATGATTATCGGGTTCTAAATGTCAAAAACATACCAAATTCAACTAAAAGTTTTATTAATGGTCGAAATAAAATTATCCAATAAAAATTGGACAGGTTTTGGATATTATTTTAATCTTTATAATCTTATTTATTTAAATCATTTTTTAATCAGGTAAACACTACATCATTATTGTGTCCTAAAAAATTTAAATTATTTATTTTCTAAAAATTATTATAAAATTACCATAATGTTGTATATCATATTAGATTTGTAATGAATATTTAAAGTCAAATATAACTATTATATAACACCACATTAATATTTCTTAAAAAACAATACATGTTTATGATATTTTTATTTTTAATTTAAATAAAAAGTTATTAATATCATTATCTTAGCCAAGTGACTTTAAAAGGCTAAAATTCTCACCCAATTATGGCCTTTTTTGGCCATTATTCATTAAATAAGGATATGACAAATGTTTGAGTAATTTTATATTATTATAATACTGTTTTAACTTTGAATTATGATATTTACCTTTAACTGTGGTAAATAAAAGTCAAAAGTTACTATTCATCAAAATTTTCATCATATTGAACCACATTTTAATTACTATTGGAAACCATATTTGTTGGATTTTCTAAATTCAATTCACATAAGTTATAAAACTTCATTTAAATGAAAAAGTCTATTTTTTAACTACTACATAGTGTTTTTACTATTCATCAAAATTGAAGTATTTTAGAAAAATATCAAAAATTCAGCCCAAGCTATATTTAATATTCCAAATTCAAAAATGATGTATATTTTACAGAATTCAATACATCTAAGTTTCATTAATTAATTTAAAACTAATTCTTGTTGTCAAATCAAAAATGTGTGTTTTTAAGAAATAATAACTATCAAAATATTGACACTTGTTTACATCCAATTTCAAAGTGAAATTTTTTCCAATAACCAATGTTGTATTAAATTGAAAAAATATAATCTAATTAAACATTAAAACCACATAAAAATATAATCTAACTATATAAATATATCATATTAAAAGAAATTTTTGAACTAAAATACAGTATTTCTCACTATTCATTAAAAATGAATTTAATCAGAAAAATACAAACAATTTACCCAAAGTAAATTTTAATGTCCAGATTCTAAATAATAATTTTATTTTTTAAAATAGAACATATAAAAGTGACCAAAACAATATTTAAAGCTGGTTTTCCAATAAATGGAGGCAAATGAACCTTTTAAACAATATTAAAGAATTTATGTTCAAAATTATATCAATTCTCATTTTAAGCCTCTAGAATTTATTGGAAAATTGTAAAATAATTAAAAAACATGTATAATAAAATTTTAGTTAGTTCTATCCATTCTCTCCATTACAAAGACTAGGAGTTAACTACCATTTAAAATAATAATATTATATTATTATTATTTTAGTATAACTCATCCTTGTGGGTAACGTAAGATTTCATTGAAACCTGTAATTGCGTATCAAGTATGCCATCAAACATAGAAACAACATTAAAGAAAAATTAATATTTAATTCACAAATATTAACAATTTTGAATATTTATTATTAAATATTTACTTGGGATGTTACATTCATCCAACCTTTTAGAAATTGTGTTCTCACAATTTTAAAATTGGGTAATGAAACTTCATTGAATGTCCCATATCGAAAAAAAGACAATAAAAATATCACATTAAAAGAAATAAATAGAAATACAAAGGTCGCTCAAGATAGCCCATACTAGAATTCCATGTAGAAAAACATCGATATATATGAGAAATGAACCATTAAGGTTTGATGGAATGTGGTAGAAAACATGATTAGGAAGAAATTAAGAACCAGATAATCACAAAATTGTGATGGGTTAAACTGTCTTTGATTCCCCAGTAGAAAAAGTTAATGGAAAATTGTTTTTTAATTTATTTTTCACAAATTTGAGGAATTTATGTAAAAACGTGAATAATAAAATAATGAAACACACTTAATTTTCATGTAAATATTCAACCATTACTATATTTCTAATGAAAACTCATCTTTTCTCCAAACGATGAGTATTCAAGATGAATTTTTTACATTAAAAGTTATATAATCAATATCCAGAGAATCACATAATCCAAAAAATATGAACTATAACTTTCCCATGACTTTTGAAATTATCAAAAAACAAAATGGTTAGTACAAGATCAGAAA
Source organism: Viscum album (assembly GCA_963277665.1). NCBI lineage: Eukaryota > Viridiplantae > Streptophyta > Magnoliopsida > Santalales > Viscaceae > Viscum > Viscum album. The sequence continues at coordinate 1,029,390,983 of OY728125.1, forward strand.
ATCCTAAAAAATATAATCTTTTAAAAAAAGAAAAAAAACTCTTAATCTCCAAAATCTGTCAAATAATACCCAAAGTTAAGAGAATACTTTGAATAATCAACTTCCCATAAAATTCATCAACGTAATCCAAACTATCATTGAAACCAAAAATCCGAAAATGATTTAATCACATAGTCTTCCTTGATAAATCATAAAATTTATCTCCAAATAACAATAGTTACTCTTAAAGTTTCATACTAAAAATTAATTAGCCTAGTAAAATATTCTCTATGATAGGTTATTAATTTCCATAAATAAACCATATTTTCATATGTCTATAATAAAAATAATGATTCTTCCAAAATAAAATTTCATCCATTGCTCCATAAATATGATCTCGTAATATTATACTTCACATAAGCATATAATATTATCAAAAGAGGAATAATCTTTTAATATAACCTCTATCACATAATCACCAAATCATTTTACTATATTAAGTCATACTTACCAGGGAATTCATGTAGGAAAGTGGTAGGTGATGCGCCCTTGTCACCCTTCAGTTGTGGGATTGATTGCTGTTATATTTCCTAGGATGACAGGTTGTAACCAATATTACGTATTTTCCTTTTTATAAAACTAAAAAATAACCCTAAAATATTTTAACCTCAAGGATTTATATACAATTCTTTTTCATCCCAATACATTAATAGATAAAAATCATATATAATGTCATTTTTCCACCTCTATATAATTAAACAAAAATATTCCTAATAGAAAAAACATCATTACATGACCATGGTGTCCATATGGTTTCATCATAATATTGTTCACATAGGTAGAATGTCGATGCATTGCAACAATGATTAAGAGATTAATAAAAAATAATTTACTTCCCTCATCCAAATACACCTTATACAATTTGGGTCATATAGGTGTTCGTAGAAAAATAGTTTCGGAAAATAATAATGTATGCCATATATTTTCAAAACATCCATTAAAATAGGATTTTTATAAAACTATCTGACTGAATTTGAGTTGAAACATTCAATCAATGGAACTTTTAAAATAACATACGTATGTTTTTAGATACTATATAGTAAAATCAAATATAAAAATGTTTTTAAAGGGTCTTATTCTTCAATACAATTTTGAAAATCATAATATGCTTCAAAATCATGTGATCAGGTAAAATATTTGAAAATGCCTTGATAATATTTACATTTCATGAAAATATGAGAATATTGATAAAATAGGATTTTATTAAATACAATCCATGATCCACGATGATATTGTGGTATAGTGGAGGTGTTTTATATCTCATACAGCTGCTTGCAAGTGATTTTTATGCTAGGAATAGTTTCACAATCATCTAAACATGACTAAGCAATAATTGTTGCAATCATGTCATCAAGAAGATATAAGAATGTAAATTGAGATCCTCATTCATACATTTATTAATTAAATTCCTGATCTAAATTTTTTTATAAAGCATGGATTTAACTGAAATAATAGACATAAAGACTAACCATGTGTTTAATGAAATCTCTAAATCCCTAAAGGTGTCTAAACTGTCCTCTAATACCAACTGTAAGGACCCAGCCATAAAATTTACATAATCCTGAATTAAATGAATAATTCACATTGAGGATATTTTTAGGTATATAGTTTTAGAGATTTAGTCAATAACTATTAAATTACATCTCGAAAAATTACAAGGTACACATTTCTACTCAGTTACCTATTTTCAAAAAATAAAAACTCAAGAAAAAAGGAGTCATGTCTAGTCAATGTTTTAGACAACATATCTTTTCCTAGATCCCATCCTTGACCCTATTCATCTTTTTTCCATTTTAAAAACATTTCAAAACATGGGATTAGAATAGAATGCTCAGTAAGTGTTGTAAAAAAAATAAAGAAAACATTGGTTCATCAATACATACATAACATTAGCTCTTTAACATACCTCATGAAATCATATGATTTACACAGTAATCAGAAATCATAAAAGTAAATTTTGGAATCTATAACATAATTACACTATATCTTTCACATCTACATAGTGATTTACATTTTGAATACCCATCATAGTATATTCCCTAATTATCTTAGAAGAAACATTCACGTTTACCACCTTCACATTACCCAATGCATTGGAGAGATATCTCGGGCTCACTCACCCAAGGATTATCACATAACCACACATAAATGTAAACAATTCCCAATAAACATTACATATTCATAACCCATTAAACAAGCACAATGGAAATATTAAATTTCCACATTTCTATAAAAATATATCATTTCATGATATTGACATAATCAATGCTTTATCAAACCATTTTCAATACCATTTAAAATATTTAATAAGTGTTTTTTGAATCAATGATTCCCATACCACTTTGATGATCTTAAAGGAATTAACAGTTTAAAACATTCATTTCCATATAAATAAATATTTGAAACCATTTTTAAAAAATATACATTAATAATAATGATTTATAAGAATAAATCTTCAAAATGATATTTTTGTTAAGGAGTTCTTAAACAAATGAGGGATGATCGAATACAAATAATTGAGGAATTACATTTAATCAGAACATTATAATACCATGAGAATAAATATATTCATGATATAATATTCCTATGAACAATATATATTTCGTATAATAGAAAATGTTTGCATAACCAGAATGAAGTCTCTATGGAATGTAATTTGAGATGAAATCCCTTTTAAAGACAGTATCCTTAGAGTAAGAATAAATCAATTACATAATTATGTGTGAAAATATAAATACACTTAATATTTTTGGATATTCAGTTTAAAATAATCATATATCAATCACAAATATTCATATCATTACATAATCAACAAGTTTATTTTTTATCCAATGAATTTAAATTGTTTTAAGATGTTCCCTTACAGAAATTTGACAGCCTAACAATGTCAAATTAAAATTCATTAAATTAGTTGATGAGAGATAAATTAGTATCTCATTACTTTGAAATAAAACATAAATCAATAAGGATATAAATTAACATATATCCACATAATAAATTGTAAATTTTAAAGACATAAAATAAATGAAGTCATTTCTAAAGGGGAGGGTGAAAGGTTTCCTTACCGATTTGGTATCTTATGAAATATACACAGCATGAAAAAAGTATCTTAATATGAAGATGAAAATACCTATAAATTAATTTATATTATACAAAGAATACAATCATGTTGATTATATACACCACTAGAAAGGAAATAGTGGTTACCATAGAATGAATCTCATGGGAATAAAAATTGAGATGAAAACTTATTACTATGTTGTAATCAATCGTGTCATAAGACCAAATGTTAATAACACCCAAATTAATCACAAAATACCATTAATATAAGGGGAATCATGATAATATATATCAAATTTCAGTACACAACACTCCAAATTCAATAAATAAGTGGTGAACATTGAAAATCTCATATAATTAAAAGTGAGATAAGAAACCCCTTAACTCGTGTCTGACATGACCCGTTCATTCCTTATTCTCCTAAATAATAAAATAAAGATATTTTCTAATTTATTAATAACCATTTTAAATTTTAAATTTTCTTTAATATCAATTATTACCATGTTACAAATAATATGAAATCATTTATGTTAATAATGGTAGTTTTGTCGATATTTGGAACTTGAGACAAAAATGAACTACTTATAATTACAAGTTGTTCATGTGGTAAAAATTACATTATATCCATAACTATATTAATGATTTATATATAATATATATCATATATATATATATATATCTAGAATATGTATTTACATACAATATTACATAAAATTTTGAGATATGAAATAAAATGCATCGTGTATGGATACGGTAAGTTGTACGTACACATGAACACTAATTTCATTTTGTTTTCATACTAAATGGAATGTAAACATAATTATACATAGGTATATTATAATTCCACTATACTATAATATGATATATATGTTACATAATTTCATTAATTCCATCCTTTATACATTCCATGTATGTCATGAATATATAATATCACCTTGAGGGGGCGGTAATCCGCACATCATCAAATGAAATTATCTTATATACACATTTTAGAAAACATAAAGGTACATTTGTGAATAAAAATTACACAAGAATTAAAAAAAAGAAAACATAATATATATAATATATAAATTCAGTTCCATCATAATAGACAACAAAAGAGGTGGTAATATATGATTGAACAATCATGGTTTTGTGAGGCGTGAGTTTGTCGTCCACCGAAATAGTATGTTCTCTACCCATTAGAGGGAGGTGTGTGTATGTGTAGTTTAAAACCTTATCATAAAAAATCCTCGTATATTGAGGACATTGGTGTTGTTATAAAAAAATGTAATAAAATATTTTATGGGGTAGATGAAGTAAAATAAAACCAAATAAAATAGGAGAAGATGTTACCATTAAATCAGATAACTACCTTTGTTTGAACCAAAATGGATTCTTGACGTGCCATATACATAAGGTAAATCATCTAGGGGAAGGGAGAGATATTGAGAGATTTTTTGGGTAGAGGATGAATGAGTAAGGGGCATGATAGTTGTGGATAATGTGTTAGAGATGATGGATTTTTAAAAGCGGGGAGGTGTCGTAAAAAACGTGTGAAAATATTATTTTATTATATAATGATTTCCAGTTTATAATCATCCATAAATTCTTAAATTATAATATAAGATGTATCATGGCCGAAATAAAATCATCCAATAACAATTGGATAGGTTTGGGATTTTATTTTAATCTTTATAATCTTATTTATTTAAATCATTTATTAATGAGGTAAATAGTGCATCATTATTGTGTCATAAATAATTTAATTTATCCGAAGTCTAAATTTTATAAAAAAATATCATAATATAGGATTTTTTTATATTTCTAATTAATCTTTATTGACAGAAATATCAATTTTATAACCCCGCCTTAATTTTTTTTTAGAAAAACATCACATGTTTATGATATTTTTATATTGACTTTAAATAAAAATTTATTAATATCATTATATTACCAAAGTGGCATTAAAAGTCCAAAAGTCTCACCCAAGGATTGTATTGGTGGGCCATTACTCATCCAATAATGTTATCACATGTTTTATGGTAATTTTATATTATTATAATATTGTTTTTACCTTGAATTACCATATATACCTTTAATCGCGGTAAATAAATGTCAAAAGTTTCTATTTAACAAAAAAATATTTACATATTATTAAACCACATTTTACTTAATAATTACCACCATTTATGTCTAATTTTAGAAATTAAATTCAATGTAGTGTTAAAATATCATTTAAATGAAAAATTCATCTTATTAACTACTACTTAGTGTTTTCACTATTCACAAGAAAATGAAGTTTTTCAGAAAAATACCGAAAATTCAGCCAAAGATATATTTGATATCTTGAATTCAAAAATGATATCTATTTTACCAAATAAAATACATAGAATTTTTAGTGATAAATTTAAAATTTATTTCCATTTTAAAAACAAAAAACATATTTTTATGAAATAATAACTATCAAAAGATTGACACTTGTTTATGTCCAATTTCAATGGAAATTACAACCATTGGCCAACATTGGATAAAATGGTAAAAATATAATCTAATTTCACATTATAAAGAATTAATAATATAATCTATCCATATTAATAAATTATATTATAAGTTAGTTTTGAATTATAATATAGTACTTTTCAGTATTCATTAAAAATCAATTTTATCAAAAAATACCAAATATTTACACAAAGTAATTTTTGTTGTCCCGATTATAAAGAATAATTTTATTTTTTCAAATAAAACATATAAACGTGACAAAAATTTTATTTAATGAGGGTTCACCATTAAAAGGAATTAAATCATTCTTTTAAAGAATATTAGAGCATTTATGCATAAAATTATATTAATTTACATTTTAAGCCTCTAAAATTTATTTGATAAATGTAAAAACATTTTAAAAAAAGTATAATAATATTTTATATATTTATATTCTTTCAGTACATTATAATGGTTATGTGTTAACTTCCATTTAAAATAATAATATCAAATTATTATTTTTTAGTATGACTCATCCTTGTGTGCATTGTAAGATTTTGAAGAAACATGTTGTTGCATATTGTGTGTTCCATAAAACATATCATCTCATTTAAAGTAAAATTAATATTTAATTCACAAATATTAATAATTATAAAAATTTATTATTCATTATTTACTTGGGATATTAAAATATTAGTCTACCTTATCCATCTAGGTCAGACTACTTAAAGGGGAATTAAATACCACACTAGGAAATCATGTCATCATGGTAATATAAGAAATAACAAAACTATATATTCTATCATCCCATTTATGATTATCAAAATTTATAGACATATATGATGTCTAATGTTACACATTTAGTTTAACTCTTGTATCCTAATATCTGGGATTTTTTTAATCGAAATGTTGAACATCTTAAAATTATGGACCAAATTCTAATCCAAAATAGTATAAATTCCATAATATATTCTCAGAATGATGAAACTAACCTTTTATCATTATATAGCATAATAAAATTAAAAAATGTTCTTCCCTATATATTTTGGTAGTAAGTAACTCAAAAAAGAAAAACTCCAAAATGACACCCAAATATATCCCTCATGTAGATATAATTCTCAATGAAACCACACCATCTCCTAGGGTGTCCCCTTACATAAAAGACATAAAAATATATTTCAAACCATTAGTAGTCTTTATAATGTCAATTATTCTCTCAGTAATATATATACAATCATCATTATCCTATGGTCAACCAATGTATTGGAAAACTAGTGGCTGATTGCTTTCAAAGTGTTAGGGATAATAAATCATAATCCACTATACCCATACTCCTTATGAACTCAAAATATATAAGACATCATACATGGATAAAATTACCTTCTCATCCACTAGATCTAGTGTTGGATAATGATTTAGAGAAACATTCTATATAACAAATGGTGGAATTGTCATGTCATCCAATTAAAGAGAAAAATGGGATATCTGTGTTGGTATTTTTAAAAAATTCCCAAAATAATATTTTGAAATCACAAAAACATTATTATGAGAAAAAATTAAGATGTTATATAGAATAATTATGATTCCCCATGGAATATTAAATTAACGTTGATAACCACTCAAAAGGTATAGCCCTACAAGTTTTACCCATGTATCAAGTCGGGTCTGGTATAAATAAATGATATTCTCAATCATATATATATATATATATTGAATATATATTAATGTATTATAGGTAATTCCAAAAAAAAAATATCTCAACTGTAATTGACACTAATAATGTGTATAAACAAAGAAACTACTATGCACCATAAAATTATTATGTATGTGGAATTGAATCATAGATTCCTTCACATGATGCTTGAACACACACAATGTCCCATTAAATGTAACAATAATCCCATCAATAGTAACTTGGAGGATTGTTAGACATGATCTGGCAAGTAACATGGAAAATCCTTTTTCAGTGTTCAACAAAACCAATAACCATTATAACATAACCCCAAAGACCCATATAAATTACATTCATAACAACCCTAATTTTCCTTACACTACTATTACATAATTTTAACTATAACCAATATAATAATGTTAAAGATCCAGGATCAAATGATTTAGTTTTAAGAAAAAATTAGGATTATACATAACCATTAAATAATAAATCATTAACGTTATTTAATTCATTATTATCTAGTATTTTAATAGCTTTTATATTCTACTTAGTACAGGAAATCCAATAGGGATATATATCAATGAATAAGATGATCAGAAATCCTAGTATGTGGATAAATAAATATATGAATCAATATACTAAGGGTGATCATTATCCTCATATCATAATTATATATTATAATAGTTTTCATTAGATTATGCATTATATCATGAAAAGGAATGTGGAAATTCCAAAAATGCGACATCGTGTATTAGTGGTCAACACCACACATAGTTGTGAACAAATCTAGAATCATGGTCACACATAAAATATGTGAATAATCATAACCACCTCATTGTGAACTGAGGTAGAATCATTTTTTCACATATTTTGAATTATATCAAGATATAAATCCCATTACATAGTGCATTGGAGTACTATATAATCCATGGTGCACCTATTAGATCCTTACATTTACGTAATCATGCATACCACATAGAACGTATAAAAATATATTCCATTGAATAACACATTGAAAAAAAATATGTTTTAGGATAATAATATAGAGAATAATTAATTATTAAACATTGGGGTAACAAAAATAAAAATATAATAACATACATGGTTTAAGAATCATCAAAACCTGAGTGAATAAGATAAAATATCAAGAGAAGTAAAAGATTTATTTTTTATAAATAAGATTTATATTAGAAAAATATATGTATTTATCATAAAATCATATTGAAAAAATGTATATCCTATATAATAATAGGTATGAAAAATGAATTATATTTTATTAATATTAAAATAATATCATAAGGGAAATTTATCTAGAAAGATGAATAACCCAATTAAAGGAAATTTAGTTTTAGAATCCCCTTACCTTATACCTGAATGATTTATTCCCTTTAATATAAAAAATAAAAAATTTAGATTAATTAATTAATAAATTAATAAACTCTTATACATTAATTATTTTCATTATAATTTTATTATGTTCATTTATGTTCATTTTGATTAGTTATGGAGTTTAATTTATTTATTAAGGTGTGTTCATTTTCATGGAATTCAGGATTAGTTCACTTGTATATATATATGGATGATAATGTAAAATGATAATAATATTTTAGAATTAAGGTACTATGTTATTAAGTAATTTTATAAAGTTTGTATTTCATAAATTATGTTTTCTCCATATATGAGGTTAATTCATTAGATAAAATGTTAACGATAATCATTATGATTAATTTGGAGGTTTTTGGATCATCATGAAATAACATTGTTTTATTGTTTAATATTATGTATATATGTTAGTTCCAGAAAATAAAAAAGTTTATGACATAAATTTTAAAAAAAAATTCAAATATTAAAATGTTATTATTACCAGATATAATGGAGGTAAAGTAAAAAAGAAAAATTATCATCCTTAGAGCTGATTAATCAACACCTCTCAGACAATATTTACATTTTTCTTGTAAAATATATAGAAGAAGAGGTTTGAAGATGTATTATACCACTAAAATGAAAACTATTTATTAAATATAAGATATTAGTGTAAACCATCCACTTGGAAAAGTGTCTTTGAGGTTATAATGATATATTAAAATTAATTGAATAGAAATTTAATGAAAATAAAAATGGATTTTACCCCATGAATAATTCACTTTGAGAACCTACATAGAAGGATTTTTTTAGAATTTTATTGTGATGAAAATATTATATATTTGATTAAGATTCATTTTAAGTTTATTGGGTGGAAACTGGATACAATTCAAATCATTTATGGTGTGAGGAGAAGTGTTGGAGAGGGGTGGAATTTATAGGGGATGCGGGAGATGTTGTTTTTATTATTTCATTCATTAATTTACTATTTTGGATGAATATTATCAATATATATTAAATTATTACCAAATATATTAAATAATTAATAATAGTTAATGTTTATGGTTTTTTAATCAGCCATACCTCAAGAATGACTAAAAAGTTCTGTTATTTTTCTAATATTGTCAATTATCAAATTTCGCTATACACTAATATTTCAACTATTTTAAAAATATTCCAAAAATTCAACCGAACCATTTATTGATGAGTAGACATAATAAATAAACACCATTTTATAAAAATAATTCCATAAATAATAAAATTTAAATAATTAATTATAAAAACAAATAATTCAAAAAATACTGATTTTGAAAAAATAACCGGTTTTTGTCTTTTTGAATATTTTATATTGTTATCAAAAAAATTATCTTATATTAATAAGATATTAATATATTAATTTATGAATATATTTCATTAAAATAAATTTTATTTAAAATCATTATATTAATTATATAATTGTAAATAAACATTAATATATTACAAAAATAAAAACACATGATTTTACATTTTTAAAACATTTCATTAATTATAATATGATATAATTATATCATAACATCATTTATAAAGTTATTAAATTTTATATATATGTTCATAGGTAATATTACTATCCCATTGGTCATATTACTATTCCTTATTGTCATATTACTATTCTAATGGTAAATTTATTATTCAATCGGTATGGGATCCATAATATCTATTAATATCAACTATCTTATTATTAATTTTTGAGAATAATGTCATTAATGGTCTCTATATTCTATATATGTTTTGTAAAACATTTTACAAGAATAGAAAAAATTCATTGATAATATTTTATGTTATTTGAAAATGAACCATTTGTAATTTTATTCATTTTGTAAACACAGAAATTAATTATAATATTCGAGTCTGAGTTCATTGTGGCCTCAATTGGGTGAAACCTTAAAAAAGTTATTTTTGTATAGTATAAATGGTCGAAGGTGTCATGGGGAGACTCTATCCATGTTTAATTTTCCACCTCATGTTTATATAAAGTACCCATATTCCAAATAATATCATACCATAGAAAACATGAATAAATGTTATGAATGATTTTATTACCAATCATAAAAAATTAATAAACAAACCATTAATGTTATAGGAAATAAACTATAAAATATCAATTAGAAATGACAAAAAATAAAATTTGAGAGGAATGAATTATGTGTATTCTGTAGTACTGTATATGTCACCAAGGTCCATATTCTATTGTAACAGATTACAAATAACAATCCCTTCACCAAATTTCAAATCCTAAAGTCCTTACATGCATCATATTCCCCTGTTGGGTAAGCATAAAATCTATATAATTTGCAACCAAATAATCATGAACACAAGGAAACTCATATATGAAAATGTATGACATGATGTGATGTAAATGTGTACTAAATAATACAAACAATTATCTATCGAGTGATCGCAATGAAGACACTATAAACCCCAATCATACAATAATTATCACCAATATTAAGGAATAATAATATAATGTCAATTTCATGAAATATATCATGCCATGTAAGTTTAATAAAAATTGAAATTCTACCTTTACAGAACAACTCCACTCCCACCTTGACGGTTACGTATCTTCTATATCACAAGATTACCTGATCTCCATCTATGGTATACACAATTTGGAATCTAATAAGATGGACCCAATATCATACCCAAGGATGTTCCCTATATATAGTTCATACCCACTTTAATTAAATCTATTTGATTTGTGTTGGAATTTCCATAAGAAAAACATGTCATAATAATGAACAAATTATAATATATTTGGCCAAGTCCAATGATTCATTTTTTCTGATATCTATATCCAATGAATTTGGTAAATTAATTTGGGCCATTTGTTAACCTAAACACTGAAGTAGTGGATCCATTTTGTTTGAGAAAAACTTATAAAATAATAAAATTGTAATGAAATACACATCATGACATTAAATTCCATAGGCTATGAAATATTATGTATTTAATAAATGTTAGATAATTGAACAACATGGAATTTTAAAAAAATGGTTTCATGGGATTCCCTCATATTCCATATAAACATATCATGTAAGGTTCACAAGACTAGATTCAAAAACCCCACTTATAAAGGAAAACAATTCCATAAAACACACATGATGGTAAGAAATTAATACCTCTGATGTGTTGATGTAAATGAAATTGTTTTCGAATATTTTAGGCACACATACCACATTCACACACAAACAAGATGAAAATGAAAACCATGAACTCCCTAATACCAAATCTATCTTGATATATTATAGAACGGGTATACATAATCAATAATTCAATGTGGTATATCTATCACATACACTAAATAGAAGACTAGTAGCCCAAATATTCATTCCAGGTTAGTGGAAATAAGGAACATTACTTTTACAAATTTAATAAGATAATACATGGAATAATATAATGAATTTGGTTAAAAATGGTATCTTTCAACTTTCATGGCATGATAATACAATAAGGATATATGAGGTGGGTAATAAAAAATGTTGTTTTCAATGGTAGAAACCATTATTAATTATGGTATGGATAAAAATAATTAATGTTCATTTAATGAGAAACAATATTTATATAACAATATTGAGCACTGAGTGAGTTATTTAATATAGGATAATATTATATTAAAATATTATTTAAATATACCTATACGGTACAAAGGTGTTTCCCCATCGAAACCATATAGATGTGATGAATAATTTAGTAGTTTTTGATATTTAAAACATAATTATGAATAGTACTAGGGCCTCCACAATTTAAAGGAGGATTCAAACATGGTATACCAACACAACTAGCCAATTCATAATTATTTTTATAAATTAAGTTATTTTCTATCCCCACATCCTTCACCATGATCTTAGTGAGTTCACTCTATCTATGGACCGTTTAAGACATCATTAAACACAAGTAAAATATCCAAACATTGACCATGATATTTATGCTTGAAATTTCATAAGAAGATCAATTTAAAGGCCACCATTAATATTATCATGGTCATGGTATAGCCAATTTTTACCAAATGATTCCGAAAAACCCATCGATGTTATTCAAATAATTAAAGACATCACCAAATAATTTCTCAACTAAAAAATTAATGTAGAAGATGGATGAAATATTACAATACCATGAATGAAATTATAATGCTTTATAATACATCCCCCATGGGATTCTCATATGTGGGAAGCATCTCTAGAGGTCCTTATCAAAGAAATACTTCATATAGCATGCATGTCATAATCCAAATCACATGTTTCTTCAATGATATATCCAAGCTTCCAAAAAACTAGTTTATGATTCACTATCTTCCCACTCAACAGTATCTCACACTGGTCTTCAATCCAAACTAACCTATTCTAAAATTAAGTTTATAGTTTCAACTAAAATTCCCCATATTCAATCACATGTGTTTGATCAATCATATAACTCCTATAATTGGAAATGTTGATCACATCATGAATGAATTGATATTTTCTAATATGATCTATTCTGTATGAAACATTTCATATACATCCCGTGATCTAAAATAATCTAATGAATCTTGGAAATAGTCTCACTGTCTTCTACAAACATTTATTCCATAGTATAAGGATCAACATTAAGAAATCTAAGTCACCCACAGTTAACTACATGGGTTTCCTCAAACTATAATCATAGGATCATCGTATTTTATGAGTGGTGAATTACAAATTTTGAATCAAATACACCAACATTAAGGTCTCTTGTATGATGTTTAAGCATATAATAACCTCCTCTCCCTCAATTAGTGACATTATGGTGACTGGCACCACTTATTGAATAGATCCTCAAATGGATCAATTTGTATAGAGGCCAAGAGGATATTTCCATAAGGGAATTCAAACATGAATATGTGGTTATTCGTTAATTCATAAAAATCTGTTATGAATTCCTTCAAATTATCCTCCAATATCTATAATATTCTCATATATATTTAATTACATTGTAGATGAGTTTATGTACACAATATAAGCTAAGCACCCAATGACTTCTGAAATACCTTCTAAACAAATACTATGAGTCATGAATCACTATCAAGAACAATTCAAGAGGAAACACTATATAAGAGTAAAATATCTGATACCATTACCCTCACAAAATAAAAAATTAAATGTGTCCCTAAAATCATAATGAAACAATCCTCATTCATTAGTCGATTGAATATCATCAAAAAAACAACATGAATACTTGTTGTGTGGGGTAAACATGTATCAAAATCCATTTTTATATCCTCTCATATATAATGGAGAACAATGATTTGATAAATAAATCCAATTCAAATTTTAATATTTTCATCTATCCTATAATAATTATTGTATTGAGATGTAAAATTGTTGATGTCACACATTCAATATTGATTTAAAAATTAACATTTGTTGTCATGAAATTAAAAAGTGGATCTTAGATGACCTTCCCATTTTAAAAAATGAGTCTCTATATAGATTCCATCAAAATTAATTTAGAATAAAAAATATCACATGGATGTAAATATTGAATTCATCATCTTAGGATAATCTTGGAAAATGATCATAACTAGAATAGAATTTCCACGTCACTATACCCTTTAGTACTAACTCTTGGAAAACATTCACTCAAACAACTAACAAAATATGTGGTAAACCAAGGTATTCATGTCCTTACATGATGAATTTATGATTTAACCAAAATCCACTCATCCATCTAACAAATAAGATAACATTCCTATTATGAAATAAAATATATATTCCTATGAGTTTTAAACATTTTCATTCATAGAGCATCAAAAATAATATTGCCTTTCACTAGGGAATAAATTATTTCATTGTAATATGTATCCAAATAATAAACAAGTTAATATAAATTAGAATGTTATTCACTTGTGGTAATATATATCATATTCTATTTTGGTTAATATTGTTAATAATAAAAATCAAAAATATATAGTTTCAATAACAATTTCGGGTAAAAAACATAATATGAAATTATATGTCATAGATTTGGTAGTTCAACTTATGGGGTCCTAGCTAATGTGGAATTTTACAATATATTTTAACTATATTAGAAAAAATAGCTCCCATCTTATCTCATAAGGGTTCATAAAACTCTACATATAAAATCACAGTCTCTATGAATTTTAGAATCATTGATGATGTCAATGTCTTCTATAGCCAATGGAATATGCATTTAAAGACAGAAGACTAGTAAATCCCCATTAATATTATTCATAGATCAGTCCTTTGTTCTATAATGTTATAGAAGTCTGCAATGGAAGTCCATTATTTTCAAACAATCCAAAGGAATAACCTGGTCTCCAATACATTTTAGGAATATGTAGAAGGCATACTATCCTCTACCTTCCTGAGGTACATAGAGATCTTTTTTCCAGAAACCAAATGGCCAAGGAATCAAAAATCTTAAACATATAAGTGACACAATAAAATTTTAGATTAATACTAATGTGATCAAATTTTACTCATAATAACATCAAACTAAATATAATTTATATATGATGTCATGTTATTTATAAGAATGTTTTCCAAGAAGGGAGAGAGGTTTTTATTCCTAGAACATTAATAAATCAACTTTAAATTAGAAATTTTCATATTAATAAATTGAAAAATATGTCATTGGTATGTATATATATACAATTTTTTACATTTATTTTAAAACATGATCTCTTGAGAACACCTTCCAAATGATTTATTAAAATAAATAATTTTAAATAATTCTTGTAAATTTTATAAATTATAATTTTTTTAATTCTAAATTAATGTATTTAAATTATTTATTACATTTAAAATATAATTATTCACATCATTTTTTAATAAATTTATTTTAGTATAATTTAAATTTTTAAAGAATCAGAGTTGTTAGAATTATAATTTTAATATTTTTTGTAAAATTTTAATTTTAGTTTTCTTTTTTCATGTGAATAATAGAACATGTGATCATTTAAGATACTTAATAATGGTATTCCCATAATCTGGATCCAAATTATGATCCATGAATTATTTTATAAAATATTTTTATTTTGTGAATATATAGTACATAAGAATAGTTGGGAACCGTCGTTGTGGATGTAATGTTGATTTTGATAATGTTTAATGTTAATTGTTATTTATGGATCCACATTTTGATTTATAATAATTTTATTTATTCTATAATGTATTCTAGAGTCTTGATCCCATTTAAGTTTCATGCATGATGTTTTCACCTCAGTATCATTTTTTACTACTTTTATTTGAATTTTAGGATTAACGATTACATTGTTAATTATACTCCATATTATCACACCAATTGATTCTCATATTTTTTTGACATTTACTATGTATTGTTTTATGGAAATTCACTTCAATTAAAATTTATTTAAAAACTAGTTTCATTAAAAAAAATATTTTATTGTTTCATGATCTTAGATGTCAAAATGATTCATTGGTGGTATCTTACCCATCTTTTTTTCTCATACACTTATATTCCCATTAATCCCATATTGATTTTATTTTTCTAGACTCTAGTAAAATGAAGGGAAAACTGTATAATAGAAAATTATATTAAAAGATATTAATAGCATAGAAGACTCGAATGGTGTTGATTCTTATCTAAAAGAAGAACTATATTAATTCAAACAATATTACAAATCAATGTAATACCTATTTTGCTTTTCCATGACTGTCACATAGATATTTAAATTTCTTCTATGTTTTAGTGTAATATGTTATTTAAATATTTTATATACATGAGAAATGTTGTGTAATAATTCTATGAAAACCATTCCCATAATGGTGTGTGTTGATAATAAGCTGAATGTCACCAAACCATGTAGAATATAAAATTACTTTTGGTATTTTTCAAATCGTGATAATATGAAATATCTATATATTTTTTCCCATTAGACATTTTAATTAATGTAATTCAATTCTGTATCTTATGTTACATATTCATACCTTAGATTATGTTCATTGGAAGACTGGAATTAGGACTTATTGGAGATAAATATTTACATGTAGAGGAGGTACCTGATCACCACTATTCATGACACCACCTGAGTCACCATCAGATGTCATGATTTATTTTATATTATATACATTCATTGATTTATGATGTGGTTTGAGGAAATATGGTCATCATTTGAATGTTTTGGTCTCCATGGGGGTTATAATGTATTTGGGATGTAAACTGAAAGACGATAAATGCTCTAAAGTCAACATAATTATCATAAAACCCCATTTATTATCATGAAATGTTGTTCTGGAAGAATAAAATTGGTTGAATCATGCTTAGACAATGGTCATCATACACATGTATAGGATGATAAATAAATTGTATCCCATTACTATAGTTTTTTTATCCAAATATTAAAGTATTCATTGACTAATTACCATTGATCAAAAAATAATCACGGTCATTATAAGGATATGTTTATGTCATTAATAATTTGGACTAATAGTCATGACTTTTTTTCTTGAAGGGATGATACATATTCTATATTGTTTGAAAACATATCTTATATAATTTTTTAATGAGAAACTGTATTTCATTCTTATAATGGGATTCAAAGTTTCTAGATCATGACCTTATAAATTGTATATTAACCATGAAAAACATGAAACTATTTTAGATTTCTAATTGGATAATGATTTTATATGAGTGTATTTCAAAATATAAAATAATGTTTTCTTGATGGATGTTTCTTTAATGGATATTTTTTTAACATGATGTTATAAAGGCTATGATTTTTGTTTTATGGGAATGTCGATGGTTGCTTAGAAATTATAATCTTCAAAGTTAATTTGTTTTTTCAGAGTAATAATAACTAAATAGATGATTTCATTATTTTTATAAAATTGGTATTATAACATGATTTGTGGTTTAAAATGATGGTTTTTAGAAACATATAATGTAATTAAATATTTAATGAATCATAATTAATGTTTTATCTTGAATAGGGTATAAGGATTAATATTATTATTTCTTTTTTTGAGATTATTATCATTTTAATCCTTTTTAATTTTTATGAAAAAATATTACATGTAATTTTATTTATAAAAATCCATTTCATGACATGTTATCAGGTTTTCAAAATAAATATTAATTAAAATAATATTTTAGTACATGGTTGGTTTTGTTTTAATACTTCTATGAAATTTTTTACTTTCATTGATGATATGTATATTTTTTCTAAATTTTTTTATGAGTTTGTGTTCTTTGATGTCTTCAAAACTACAATATTAGATAGAGTTTCCATCATGTTTTTTTTTCACTGAGTCTTCCAATTATGTCTTGAGTTGGAATGTAATATTTTCCTCCAGTGAAGTATTTTTTTTCATCTCACTAGAGTTTTAAATAATATAAATATAATAGAGGGATTTTTCTATCTTATTGATGCTTTAATTATGGAAGGTCTTGAGGTAAATCATGATAATGACCATTTATGGGAAAACCATACGACCTTATATGTCCAGTTTGGTGTATGGGTATTTATTGACCAATATTCATACTATTATTGTTTGCCTTTGGATATCCATGTTTAGTTTTAATCTATGATATCATCCATGGAATGTTTAATTTAGATAATTGGTCATCAAATGTTTCTATATTTCTCATTTAAATTTTCAATATGTAAACCTTATTCTATGTGTTAAATTTTTTGTATAAACTATGCATTTGTTTTATGAATGGTTATTTGGGCAAGGTTAACATTGGGTATGTTCATGGGTAATAAGATTTCCTTTCATGATTGGTTTTACAGATAGATACATTATGAAATTTTATTATTTATTTGATAGTCATGATCGCAATGATTAAATTTCAAATCCTACATTACTTTAGATTTAGTTTCACGACCCACTACTATAACCACATTAATTATAATAGGATATTTATTCTTTCAATGGTATTCTTGGTTAGTTGAAATGTTTGGATATATAATTCTAGATTGTTCTAATCATTTATGTTGATCAATTATATATATATCAATAATTTTACATTTTCAAATACAATATCATTTTTCCCATTATTTTGGTTGTACACTATGAAAGCAATATTTGTTTCATTGGTCAGAAGTAGAGATCTTAGCTATTTCATTTTATTGAAATTTTAATCATGAATTATTTTAACGATTCCCTAATTAGTTATTTTTGTAAATTTTTGGTTCCCAATTTTACAATGAATATAAATATTGGGGATAGTAATTATAGGTCTTTATTTTTTTTAGAGGCTCACATTGTATAATTTGGAACCTATTACAACATTTAAGGTTCATATTGGGGTCAATTTAAACTCCATTTTTGAATCATGATATTTCATGTTGGTTATTCACAATGTCACAGTGAATCCACAAACATGGAGATGGTATATGTATTGATGTTTGAAAGAATGGGTTATGTATTATGGCCTTCACCAATTATTCCCATATTAAAATGATCTATCTCACAATGAATTTGAATAAGAGTAGTTCTACATGTCCTCATAATATGTTTAAAACCCCACTATAGAGGGAATATTTTGATATATTATTATCAAAGAAACCAAAATTATTAATTTTCCTAGATGCATAAGATTCTACTATAAGAATATGGGTTATGTGATTTCTATGACTTATTCTTGTTATTTTGTAAACTTTTAAGTCATGTGTTATGATCGTATAATCCTTGAGTAGGTTTTTACTGATGTTGGATATGATGGATCAAGGGAGGATTGATCCATTTAGAACCTTTCATCAATAATGAGCATTTCTTTGTTTGGAGATCTTATATGCTTAAGTGATCATCCTGTGAGATACCTAATTATTCATTGTATAATCATATTCACCTAATGAATGTAGTTGATACTAATTGGTTGTGTTGTAATGTAAACTTATATAATGTGAGGACCTTGGGATTCAAGATTTAGTATCATGATATTTTCATTTTATTTAGAGTGATTTGGTTATTTTGTTTCATATGAGATGAATGATTAATTTATTGTTATGATAAAATCATGTAGTTTATAAGAAATTTTTCCACACTATTGTAGATGATAGATTAATAGTCAACGTTCATAATAATTAGACCATCTCAATTTAAAGTTGTGGGAGATATATTATCTAGTTAATAAGTAATTGATTTATGAAATTGGAATGTGTCTTCGCATCTAACGATATGCTTTGGCTCAAAAATCGTGAATTTATTTATCAATTTTGTGGTTAATTTGGTAATTTTACGATGTATGATTGATCAAACTATAATGTTAATAAAAAATTATCATTGTTTGTTGGAGGCTGAGATAATTGATCATGTCTCTATCACCAAAACATGTTTTGTATGGGATATAATCATATAGTGGATGATGTAGGTTTGAACTAGTGGTATTCCCCCTTTTGATATCTCTAAAATTATTGGAATATTGGAAAATTTGTTTACCTTTTCATCTATCATGAAATAATATCATGGAAATTTTCATGCCTCATAATAGGGGTGTTATTAAATAGTACCTCTCGTTATTTTTAAATGGGATTTTATTTCCCCTAATCCAAAAACCACATATTTTTATAGAAAATTTATTTTACGGATCATCACGGTAATGTACTATAATGTAATGAAATATATTTAATTTGTTTGTTTTGGTAGGGTAGACATAATCTCAATATTATTTGGGAAAATAATTTATTCTGGTTTTCTAGTAGCATTCATCCATTGTCAGATTAGAAAAAATGGATATTTTGGGTGAAGAAAAAATTATATTGGGAGAATTATAACACTGAAAACATTTTATTTTGGTATGTTAATTGTTTTATTCTGTTTTTAAGGTTTATGAAATCTTGGATATTATTTTTTATTTTCCATTTATTGTAAGTGACTTTTAGAACCCCTTATTTTCATTATTTTATAAGTCCATTTAATTTAATTTCAATAATTTTTACATAAATTTTATTTATATAAATGATATAGGCCAACAAAAAGTTAATTTCTTCCTCACATTAAAAGTTTTTTTTAAGAGATTGATATGGGATATTACATATTTTCATGAGTTGTGTAATAATAACATTGTGATTCTATGAGCTATATAATGGAAAACAATTATATTTTTAGGATTGATATAGGTTTATGAAACTATTTATATCAATTAAATAAAGTTAAGGGATGTTTTACCGTAGCCACATAATGGTACATATATTCTTCGAAATACTGTATATGTGTATACATATATTATGAATGTATTCTTATGCGTACCTCAGATTCTACATAATGGTATTCCTATGTTTATAAAGGATCCATAAGGGTTACATCATTAAATTGTGTAATGGAATGATCCAATTACAAAAAGGGTCTGTAAAAGGATCTAATAAAATAAATATGGATTAGTGTCTTCAAAAATTAGAGGAAGGGTTTTAAATTTTTTGTTTTGGTTTCTAAAGAATAGTTAAATTTTTACCAATCCTTTCAAAAGGCTATATAAGGGTAGCCTTTCAGCCATGTCATGTTAGAATTAGCTTCATAATGGTACTTCTGTAATTCAGATATGGTAAAAATGGTTACACCTTAACCATACACAACAACAAAGAGCTACATATGTGTAAAACATTTTTACACATTCATGATACATTTTATTGGATTAAAAATGTTTTTATCACTTTTTCATTCAAATTACCCTATCACACGTTTTACCCATTTTAATGGTCAAATTATATGAGAATCCTACTCTTGTTTTTTAATAGTAATAAATAATTTATGAAATAAAATTAAAATCAATACAACCCAAGAGATGGGGAATTTTACTGCATTTTGGAATTAGGTATAAGTAATAACATTCTGAAATTTGATACACCAACATTTTTAAGGACATCCTTAACATTATTTTAATGTTCCATGGATTTTAAAACAATACGGTATAACTACGGTAAAAAATTAAATGTGGTGACTTATATATCCTAGTAAGAGAATATAAATTCCATAAAATGAAGATGAAAATACATATAAGACAATAGGAATATATATGGATCCAAACAATAGTATAGATCGTAATCCTGTTAATGAAACAATATATGGAATGGTAATTATAACATTGGAAATGTGGAGAAAACATAAAGCATTGAATCATAAAAAAATGAACATGATAAAACCACTAATAAATCATTGTGTAAAACATCATATAAACGATTTAGGTTCAATCCCAATCCAAATGTGACGTATCATAATAGTAAACATTTCACAATTCATTGGAGAGCTATGGTGGTTCACCCATTATATTCATTTCATTCTTAATATTAGGTGTGCAACAAAATTTATAAATCATGGATTTCTTCATCATCATAATTCATTACATTGTAAATTTTTATGAAATAGAAATTTTTAAGTCCATAATAGAATAAATTTTAGTGCATTAATGTGAATAGCCATGATATGCAATGAGTATGGTATGCCATAAACAATTGTTTTGGAATGGAAGATCACAGTGAAATATAAACAACATAACGACATCACATAATGATTCATAAAAATTGGTTGTGATTAAATAAAGGGTTATATAATAACATAGAAATAAAATGGGATGAAACAAAGTCACGTGAAGGCATATCCCATCTATATATATTTATAAATTGAAGGTATATGGTAATAATGAAATTGAATAGAAAAAAGAATCCTAGCTACATTTTGGAATTGTAATGGTTGTATATAAAGGAACATTGGTTGGTTAATTAGTTGGAAAGTGATATCATCATTTTTAATCTAAATAGAATGTAAGTGGAATATGATATAAAATATTATTAAAAAATTAAATTGTATTTTATCAAAATTACATAAAAGAAGTTCTAGAACATAAATGAGACATCATTAAAAAAATTTGTATAATAACATGTGTACATAAAGGATCATGGGAGGATTACGAAGAGTGAAAGGGGTATCAAATTATATTGAAGTGAAAATTAAAATATCTGGGATATGAAGAACATAAAATAAGATGAAATATTCAAATTATGAAGGATAACATAATAGATTTTGTTGAATAAAAAATAGAGTGGAATATCTCTTAATTGTGTATATGACTCCAAATGTTTTGTAGGGGCTTATTGAGAGATGTGATTTACCATATGAGAACTCTAGAGTGTGGAGGAAATATTATGAACATCATAAAAATTATTTTAGTGATGATAAATTGTTTCCTATGTGTTCTTATATAGGAAAAGAGTAGTGTAGCATTAGTGCTTATGTTTTAAAAGCTATAAAATAAAATATCCAAAATGAAAAACCATTAAAAAGGGTTTTGGAATATTTTTGTTCAAAATGGTAGGGGTTACTATTATTTTATAAGGAAAAGGGATGAAAATATTCGAATAATTCCGTTGCTTATGTGGAGTTCAATCACACTCATAAATAAAAAATTTTAAAAACTAAAAATACATAATATGTTTGGGACAATTAATAATTCATTTGATAAATAAATAATATTAACATAAAATAAAATTACTTTAAAGGAGAAAATAATTACTAATGTATAATATTTAGAGTATTTATAACATCTCTATTCGTAATTATGATTTCATATAATAGAAGGTAAAATTATACAGTATTTAATTTTTACCCGAAAATTCAACTACCAAATACAATTATATAATAGTTATCATTTTTTTATTTTGATTTTATGATTACAAAAATAATATTATTTTTAACTAGATAATTTTTTAAATATATAAATTCTTTTTTTAAAAATAAATTATACTTTTATCATGAAATGTTTATTTTTTGACAATAACATTTTATGCACCCTTATAAGTTTGAAAAAGGATCTGAAAAATTTTATTATAATTTTTAATTTTTAATTTTTAATTTTTAATATTAAAATATTATCTATTTATAATATCCATTAATTCATAAATTCAATCATTGAATTATAAAATTGACCAACTATACAAATTGGGATTTAATATATCAGATTAAAAATAATTCACAATGTGACAATAATATATTCATTATTATATATAAAATGATTTACAAAATCACATTTAGAGTGTGTTGATACATATCTATTTCTTATATCATAATGAACCCTATGAATATTTTCTATGTTGGTGGTACTTTATGGGGTGGTTCAACGAATTTGGTTGTGTCTGGGATCTCAATGAGCAAAAAAATCTCCTATAAATGGTTTTGGTCATGCATAAGTTTTTGAATCTCAACATGGGATTTATCGAGGGAAAATACCAAATGTTCAATATAAAATAGAATATAAACTAAATGGGATTCATTTGGTATGATCCTAATAGTTGATTCCATCACTTCTTTCATCTCTGTCAATATGATTTTTTGAAAACCCATATTTTTAATAATCATGTGATCAATATTTGACGATTTTATTATCATTACTAATGATAGTTAATGGTCATTTAAATCCAATTATATGTAATTAAATAATTTTTTTAATTAAACCATAATATATATATATATATATTATATAAATAAATAAAGATTTTTTTTAAATTTATAACAATGTTGGCCATTACAATCTTTTCCCCTTTAAGAAAAGTCTCGTTAAATTTTTTTTGTTTCCCATATAAAAATAATGAAGATAACTTAATTTCATCATCCAATATATTTCCTATGATTACTCTTGAAGCTTTTGGTTTCTCTATAAAAAACTCACATGTTTATTTCTCTAATTTAGTTGAACTATTTATATATGATCTGTTTCCTTCAAGTACTTCTCTTTAGAAGAAATATAATTCCCCAATAGGACCACATCGTGATTGAGTACATGTGAGGGGTGTGGTATGATCATTCTCAAGATGGATACATGAAATACATAATATACTTGAGATAGGTATAATGGAAGTATTAGGCAATAGGAAACCATATACAAACTCTTGTACATGTACATTGATCTATATAAAACATGAAATCTATACCGAAACATATTCAAAAAATACCTAACAATATCCACGAGTTACCATTATCACAATAATTAAAACCAATCAATGGTTATATTTTATGGTATTGGTGGATTTCAAATGTAGTGGTACAAATTTAAAATGTGTGTTTTATTTTATTTCTTTCGATAACCGATTTAAATATTCATTATATATGATTATATAATAACATCATTATATTTCATTTACATAATTGTTCGGGTTACTTTTAACAGCTTTTTTCAATTTTTTTTGATCTTATAGGAAATTAATACATTGGTCATTCATATGCATAGACCACCACATATATGAAGTAATGTGGGTCGTTTTTCATCACACCTAAAAGGGATGGTGATTGTGATGGATTTAATTAATGTATTTTATATTAATTAAATAATTATTATTCTTTAAATATATGATATTTTATACCTTCATACCCTTCCATTCGTCAAAAAATTATATGTTCTATCATGCACATGTGTGGAATACCACCACAATGATTTGATGTGATTCATTTTTCATTTCCACCATTAATGAATCATCCAAAAATTATAATTAATTTTTTAAAATGATAATTATTTCTATATTAATAATCCATATATTTTGCAACAATAACCCCTTTGAACATGTTCAACAAACTGAAGTCAGTTTGGGATTACAAACTGAACGTCCTCAAAACGTCTTATATGAACATATGTGATGTAATAACTATATAAAGATTGGTAAAAATTGAAATGTAGAAGATATTAATGGGTGAACACATATTAAAAAAAATTGTAATTATTCTGGATATGATAGATAAAATCCTATTAATATTTATTAGTATTATTTAATTATATATTTTAAATAATTATAAATATATTAATAAAATAATAAAATAAAAAATTTATGGTTTTATTAATCTCATTTTGTATAAGATTTTTTTCAAAAGTTTAATTTTAAAATGAGTGAATTAAAATTTAAAAAACAACATTTAATTTTAAAAATAACCATTCCAAAATTATATTAAGATGAATTTCTAATTATTTTCATAAGATTATAATGTTTTAAAAAATATTTTAATGCACTCATTATTATTGAAAACTATAATTTATATGAAATTATTTACATGGAAATTTCATTTTTTGTATTAATTTTAATTTTTTTTGTTTTTTTATTTATAATAACCTAATTATGGGTTTTTAATGGGATTTTATATTTTAATTTAGAAAAAAATTATTTTTTATTTTAGAATATCATTTATATTTATTATTAGTTTCCATTACATTTGGTCAATTTAATATTAAATTAAATTCTAAAACAATTATGATTAATTTTTAAAAATGCATTAGATCTTTTTTATATGTGGTTCCTTATTTAGAAAAAAGGGACCATTTATTTTTTTACAATATGCACCATAAATGTTTTTATTTTTGTGACCATGGTAATTATTAAATTTGGTAATTATATGTCAAAATGTAAATGATAGGGACTAAAAAATTAACCAATCAGAATCAGTAAATTTATTTTATTACTATATCACGACTATAGTCATTTAGTGGTATAATATTTGAACTTTTAGGGAAACCTTTATGAGATTATGAAATTTATTGTATTTTATTTTATGAAATTCATAACATTTGGAAATCTTGTTTTTAGAAACATTAATATTTTTAATATATTATGATATAAGGGAATTGTTCAACAGTAATGATTAATTTCAAATATAAACTATAAATATTCATCATGTTAATTTATTTTGTATTTTTTGTAGGGTAATAACTACATTAAATATTTACACAATGAAGAAGGATTAATTATTCAATTAATGAAAAAAATAAAAGATAATAAAAATATAACAAAAAATATATCATAAAGTAAATAATGTGATTAATTTATTTCATTCTGATCATGAGATACTTGGGATAGATGAAATTATTTGTTGGAAATTTTATATGTTTAATTGATATTGTTATTGAAGATTTATTTAAATGATAAAAAACATACATTTGGGATATTTTATAATAAATAAAATTTTAATAAATGATATAAAATTACAATAAATAAATAAATTGAACCAATTAATTAGGATAAGTTCAAAAATATCATCCATGATCCATTGATGGGTCTATTTTCATTTTATAGTATTTATTTCAAACCATAATAGAAAAAAACCCATGTTGTTATAGTAATATTTAAAGGGGTTAAACATGGGTTAAAATGGATATATAAGGGTCTAAATATAGTGAAAACATATAGAACATTATATTAGTAGGGAATTTCATCCCATAAACATATTGTATTAAAAATAAACTAATTTTTTAGAACTTTTTATTGATTATTATTCTATATTAATTTATCATTTTCAGAAATTAAAAGAGTGACCCTCCCCTCTCTAATAAATTAGATACTCTTCTTCTATGTTATTCACACTTCAAAAACAATATTTTAAGAAAATAAATTCCAAAATAAATTTTTAGAATCTCTAATCTCATTACAGAGGGAATGGTTTCTCCAAAATACTCATCTTATATTGCATAAGGCTTTTTGAAAGGGAGGGTTTCTAAATAATGTGTTTAGTATTTAACAATATGTTTTAGTTTTATTTATTATTATACATCCTTAAAACCATCTTTAACAATGAAAAAAATTATAGTATCCCCCAAAAATTAAGTTGTTATTATTTCATATTAATTATATATTTCCATCTCCACATTCATCCAAATAGAATAATAATTCAATATTCATGTGTACAATGGCCTATTACCTCAGGAACCAATGTAATTAATTTACATCACCCTCCCTCAAGATTTTTTATAATGATGGAAGTAGTTATTATATATAGTGTTTATGATGTATTTATTATTATGAAAATATATTATATTATTTACTTTCATTAAAATCCATGATCTTAAAAATGATCACATCGTCTATGCATATTTGTTGAGTATAACCTTAATAGAGTGATGTGATACATTTTTCATAACCATAATAAATTATTGATATATATAACAATATTTTACAAAATAAAATTATAAAATTTATATAATGAAAATCATGGAATGATAAAATAATATATACATTCATTCATTAATGATCAATGAAAAATAGAAATATTATTAATGTCTATGTTTGAACAATCATCTCAATGATTGTGAACATGTTAATTTTTCAAAACCATATTTAATTGCTGAACATAAAAATGAAATTTATGTTTAAATATGAATATTATTTCGTTAATATTATTTTATAGACGATGTAATGATGAAAGTTTTTACAATATCTACTAATCAAATCCATTTTTCTATTATATAGTGAATATTGTCAAAACATATGATGTGAAAATGAATGATTATTTAATTTTCTATAAAAATATATTAATAAAACAATAGAATAAATACCATGAATGTGGTTCTTAAAAAATAATTAATTAACCTATACCAATTATTCATGAAGATAAAAAATGTACATGATGTTCCCAACTCAAGGAATGGATGTTTATTTTAAAATAATATTTAAAATTTCCCATTTTAATGCATTAATGTTGTGATGTTCCCATTATATGTATTAATTTTTCATTTTAAAAAAATGGATTATTTATTAGTTTCATATTTTTTATAATTTACAATTGTATTTTAATTTGGAAATGGTCTTGTGATATCTGAAATGTTTGGACAGATGTGATTAAATGTTTTTTTTAGTTTTATTCAATATATTGTCTATAGATATTTTACAGGAAGTTTTTTACCCCATTATAACTCATGGTTTATATATTAAACATTGTGTGTGCCCAGATAGCACTGAAATTCATTTGGATCTCTTATCACGACCAATCCCAATAGGGATCAAGACACAATTATCCCAATCCCTCCCCAATAGGCCAGGGGCTATATACCACTATTGAAAGCAATAAAAAATTTGGGAGGCATGTGGCTAATGTTCCTTTATGTAGAAATCCTACCATAACCCTGAATAACTTCAATGTAATGATATTTAGATGGTAATAACATTGAGAATAAATTGTGCTTGAAAAATTAATAGGGAGTAAAAAAGTTCAATGGTGTAATCATAAAAATTTTAAGTGAAAAATATAGAAATAAAAAAGACATCCCATGCTAAAAAAATAATAAATATAGTTTCCTATGAGATCCTAGCTCACGATCTCAAATCCCCAAACACATTACACATCCTAATGAACCAGGGTATATCGATGCACCTCAGTAATGTCCTTTGATCTATATCTACATTCGACATGACACATTTGGGATGATCTTTTGTTTGGGTGAGTGTCTACTTACCCATTAGGGAACCCCAAAATTTGAAGTAGATGCTTTAATATATATATGAGAGTAGTAGATGCCTCAAACAATAATAAGAGTGTATGAAAATCTGAAAATATGTTTATATGTATATATATACTCAACAAAAGAATCCAAAATGAGAGAGAAAGGAGAAATGTACCTCAAAGTCCCTATAAAAAAAGTGAATTACATCAGTTATAATAAGTCAATCATTGATTCACAACATCTCACATTTATTTTTAGTGGAAAAATATATATCATACCACACCTCACCACAAATACATGATGTGGAGGGTGTGTAATCTATGGATGGAGTAAACATTCCCTAGTAAAATAAGAGTGATCCACTCTGTTGATAGAGGAATCATTATATTGTCCAATATGAGGGTGGCACTCTGCCCTATCCCAGTAGGACGATTCCACTCGGATGGTTGAGGACCCATTCCATGATTTTGTAAGAGGGGTTCACTCAAAGAGTTGACAAACCCTATGCTAACTCTATATGAGGGTTCCAAACTAATAATAGATAGAGGAACCATTAGTTGTATTAATTATAGAGTGACACACTGATTGCATATAGAAGAATCATGATCTCTCATATTAGGAATTTGTCACTCTAATAGGCAATAGAGGTCCTATGACAAGTCTATATAAGAGGGTACCACCATATAGTTTATAATGATCCTTCATGATCCATACCATCAGCAACGGACTCTTAGAAAAGAATCACAATTCAAAAGTATCACATAGTATCTAAAAGTCACCATTAAAGTCTCCATTGATTATTTTATAGAAAAAAACCAATTATAGGATACACATGGGATTAAATACATGTCATATAAAATCAGATATCAGTGGTACAAGTTTTGTAAAAAATGGTACTAAATAACGTGTATGGTGACAAAAATGGAATGTGGTATCAGCTTGATTCATGTCCATGTAGTCTTCTAATTCACAGATCACTACCCACATATCCCTACACAATGTTGAGGTGGACTAAATGTCTTCTCTCTACCAACAAAGATCTTGTCCATCATACTTGTCATTTTTGTGCCTTTTTTATATCTGTTTTCATGTATTCATAGAGTACACATTAGTTATCCATAACCAGTCACCGAACATTTTATGGATCACAGTTCATTAGATATTTAAATAAAAATGAATCATTATAAGGCATAACCTGATGCCTTCAAACTATTTTTTATTCAGACTAAATAGAATGTAGCCGGGATTTTTCATAGAAATATGGATCTACTCTCTATTATACAAATATGAATTCTCCAAATTGAATTACACCTTTTGAATCCCAAAAATCAATGGAAATAGGCTCAGATCATCTAGTTCGATCATCTAGTGGCTATAAATCTTTTATTTTATTGATCTATGGTGGTTTGTAAAATGAAATATTTTACTCCCACCTTCATCAGATAGTCATTGAATATAGATCCACATAAATCATAACCAAAACCGTGGTACAAATCTTGATTTGTCCCCAAATCATTGAGATGTTCACCGATTATGAATCTTCCAAATAGCTTGTGGTCCGATCATTCTCGGTCCTACTTAGAAATAGTAGAACTGTGACCCTGTGGTGCAATAAAGAGGGAGGGAAGAAAGGTGGGGGAGACTATAAAAAAATAGGTGAAACAATCATTGTCAATGCATTTTCAGTGAAATAATTTAAATATGAAATAGTTGGAGTGGGAAATAAGGAACAACTTAGATTATTCAAATAAATAAATATAATCTATTAAATGGCACCTTGTAAAGGATAAGATATTATGAATATCATGAAAATAAAAATGATCATGTCCAATAATTAATTAATAAGATATGCTAATCACATAAGATGACTCATACCTTGATTTGTATCATTTTCTAGGACGAAGACTAATACCAATGAAAGAGGGATATTTATTTAATTTTGTGCACCTAAATTCAACTAGGTCAAGTAGTTTGTCTTTTCCAAAACCTGATACTCCAATGAAGAACAATTTATTATCCTCTCAAGAGTCCCAATGTTATGCAGCTAACCTTGGATATCTACAAAAATTAGAAATTTATAAAGGATTATTTAGATAATATAATTTAAAATAATTAAATAAATTTAATTATTATTATTATACCACCTTCAAAATATAAAACATATATGATTTACCTAGGCCAACTAAATAGTGGTCCTCCCATGGGTAGACAACACATTATGAGTTCAATAATGGTATCATATTTTCAATATGGGACTCCATTTAAGAGATATCACATATTTATTGAATAATAGATCCTAAATAATATAAAATATCTTTCAATACTTTTATAAAATTAATTTTTGTAATACCAGGATTCTGAATCACATGTCGTCTCAGTGTCATGATTTGTAAATTTTTCTTTATATTTTTCAATGATTTACACGGAAAAATGGCCTCCACATTATTCCCTCCTAAATTATTTTAAATATTAAAAAGTTAAAAAAACATAATTGTTGGGTTACTTGGCACATATTAGGATATTCAATTACCATAATATCTTCTTTATGAACATGTTCGATCATAATACATGAACCATGGGTACATTCCATCTATATATGGTCCTCTCTAGCTGATCCTCAATCACCACCAGGTGCTACAAAAAATTGGCTCCATCCCGGATGTCCATATCACCCTATGCAGAAATGTTCATGGGTTTATCCACATATATCCTAATATGTGACACATGGATGATGTCATGAACACATTACATATTTTTGGGTAATGAGAATCAGTAGGAAACCTCCCCATCCCTCTCGAATATCTAAAATGTGTTGATGATCCTTAGGGAAAACATTCCTCCCCAATCAAATATCTATGATACTAGTCATGGGGAGAAACTATGGAAATTAAGGAATCCCTAATATAACTCCATAGTCCTATGATGTCAATATGTATATGTTATCATCCTACTCTACGATATCCACATCTTCCCATGAATCACATATACATTCTCAATTGTTTCCTTCACCATTTATTGCTCAATAAGTGATGCCTCACTGATCTCAATATAGTTTAGTGGGGACCTGATGGGTATCCCTTATAGGTACATAAATGTTTACATGATTGTGGAATATATTTATAAATTATTATATTAAAACACTACTAATGTTAAGAGATCCTTGCATCTACGAATGAATTCTAACATGAAATCCCTCAGTATATCCTCCACACTAGAATGTTGTGCTCAGTCTGCCCATATGTATAGGGGTGAAAGATGTAGTCATCCTCATATTGTTCATGAATGCATCATGTATCCTTCATAACAATAGTGATGTGAAATACACATCACATTCAAATGAAATAGTTTAGATCACCTCCTGAAGGTTAAAAATCTACCATACAAATAGTTTCCCAAAATATTCCACCGAAATCTGCTCCCATATAGAAAGAAAGTGTGATGAATTTACTAATAATTCATCTAACACTGAAATTTATTTATGGAACCTCATTATCCATGTAATATTTTTTATAAATTATATTTATATGTCAATACATTTCTATTATTTGATCTCAATAAATTGAAAAAAACATTCCAAAACCTAATGTTAATCCTTCACCTACTAGAAAGTGAGCTATTAAAACATGAATATAACCACAATCCTCCTAATGAAATCCTAGAAAAATAGTTTTTTATGTTCACTATATATATATATATTATACTTTATGATATACATGGAAAATATATGTGTGGATCTCTCTCATCACCTCTTCCCGCATCATGACTTGTACTGCCATATATGCCTAGAAAAGTATGTCATGATTCCCTCCTTCATAAAATATTATAGGTTATTTTCTGAGGAAAACTAGTCATGTATGACCTCAAATTCTATGACTCACTCTTGAGAAATATCTCACATGCTACATCCGTAAAGGATTTAATCTCCTAGAATGAATGAATTCTACACCATCCTCACCAATCTTGTTTATCTAGAAGTAAGATCAATATCAATGCTCCTCTAACACCAAATGTTCCTGGGATTTCCTAATAAGGGAATCCTCTATAATGTTTTCCTTCCACAGAGTAAATTTTATCATAATTTCATTATCCTTTTGGAATAACAACATTCCCCAATATCTTAGGATAAATTATCTCTGTGTAAATATATATATGAGACTCTGATGGTATGAGTAAAAATGAAAATATATAACCAGAATATAGTGTCTCCATGTCCATAGGTAGAACAATACCACTAAAAACTCAAGGCCATGAGTAGAGTAGTTCTTCCTGTGGTGTCTCATCTAACTCTACCCATTTACGATTAACTTAATCCACTACATCAATAAGTAGATGCACCCATATCTAGAATAATTATATTATATTATGTACTTCATTCCCTACTCTGGTAGTCACAAAATACGATGACTCATCTACATCAGCCTTAACTCCTTGAAGGATCTCTAGCAGTACTTAATTAAGGTAAACAGATTCCCTTACCATGTTATGGAGGTAAAAGGGGATATAGTCGTAGATAAGCCTTTAAAAAACAATATATAGTACCCTTATTAGATAATAAAACATTATATATATAACATGTTCTTGGGGGTTTCCCAAGAAAGCACGACATCAACCATAACTGGGTCATTCAATATTTCATTCATAGAAATTACTTTCCCAAGGAAGTGAACATAATGGTTATAAAACATTCACTCTTTGAGAATACCATAAAGATGGTATTCTTGAATCAAATATAGGACCATACTCAGTTGATCTGCATTATCCTCCTCATATATAGAGTTTAAAACAACATTTTCAAAAATGATAAAAAATATATGTATATGTATGACCGAATTATCTAGTTCATAAAATCTACAAACATAGGAGGGAAAAACAACAAGGATTAAGGCATTTCTAGGAAATCATAGTGTCTATAGACACATTATAATTTTGTCTTCATAATATCAGTCTCATGATATCCCTATTGGTGGTAGTTAGACCTGATTTGGATATTCAAGAACTGTCACCCACCTTGCTAATGATAAAATAGCTCAACAATCCATGAAATGGGTTACATGTTCATTTTCAAATCCTAGTTTATGTTATGATAATAAAAATAAAATGCAAGTTCCCTTACACATTTTTCATAAACAATACCAAAGTCTCCCATGTATACACATTGGGTATGATATAACTCTTTTCTCAAATGACCTATAACTACAAACAAATATCCCTATGATTGGAAGGGGCTATATGATATGTAGCAGAATATATTAGAGTGCTCTCGGTATTCATGTTTGTAAAAATTAAATCTCCTAAATCAGTGGTAGTCTTGTGATTACGTTGGATAATATTTCCATATAATCCTCCGAGACTGAAGGGATATATATTCTTGATGAGATGACTTCAATATGGGATGCACTTTCTAGTTGACATGTGAGGGGTTGCAACATCCATCTCACAAAAACCTACCATCCTTCCATGTTATATATGTCTACCAAATGGATATTCTCATATCATTAGTGTGAAGGAATCTGAGTTATCTATAGTTATAGTCAATCAATGGTCAAAAAATCTCCAACAAGTCTATACTCAAGATGGTTTCACAAGGGCTCATCACGATAACCAAAATGTCATAGGATAAAAACTATATATGAAGTGATAGCTCTCACAATTCGATCATACGATAGATCAAATAATCCTTCCCTATAAGATTATAAATCTAATATGGTCAGAAAATTCCTCAACAAAGTGATCCAACTATCACACAATTTGTAAATAGATGAATAAATATCTCATTTCTATGTGTACTAGTACAAAAAAGAGTATTATAAACACATATTGTGCCTTTAATCATCCTATATACCAATTGCCCATATTATTAAATAACATGTAGTTTACACTAGAAATGAACACCATATACTTATTCCTAAAATGGGATTCCTGGTAGTGGTTGTGTAAGGATCTCAAAAAAATTTAACCACACAAAGATCCTCCTCCAAGAGCCCCACATAATCTTCTATAATCTCCACCTCCCAAGGATCCACACTACTCTTTCATGTGAGATATTTCATGGTGAAACCTCTACCATGTAATTATGTCAACTCTTCATTACCTTCTTCATCTAATTATGTTATAAATTCACATTAAAGTGACCTAATTCATTAAATTCAAAACATATACCATATTTAGACTTCCCTATTTTTCTACACATTCCATATGTAAAATGATAACATGCTCGAGTCTAATCCTAATAATATATCATCTATCACAATACCACACACTATCTCTTTTAGGTCTAAAAATTACAATCCTATAATCCCCACTTCTATAATCAGGTACCTCGATTCCCATTGATTGAAACTATCTATCCATAGTCCCCTCTCCAACACTCTAGAATAAGTATAAATGCATAGGGGTACCATAAATGCTCAGATTTATTTGGAGAAAACCTTCATAAACTTATGTTCATTGAAGTATACATCCATTATAATGTTCATGGATTATAAAGACAAGTTATTAAACCACATAAAATACAGAAAAACGTTAATAACATTTTGATGAATCTCAAGATGCACCTGAATATGTACTCAATACAGTAAGGAAGAGGTTATAATTTTTATAGAATAACTTCATGAAGTCCAGACATGATAGTGTTGACTCCATCTGCATAACTAGGCTCCACCACTACGCAAATGCGCTTTGGAAAAATATTGTTTCAATCATAACCACATATTCAGTCATTTCTCAGATAATCATGAAAACTCATATAACTGCCTCTAGTAATTCCCCTGCTTCCTTGGGATATTGATCTTTTTGGAACCTCAATATCCATTAGTGTGGAGACTCAAGTAGTGGTCTAATCTTGTGTGCATCCTCACCCTAATTTTTTGTAATATTGTAGTATCTATTATCATTAAAGAGAAATCTCAGGTTATGGACCCTGAAATGAAGCCTCGTCATTCATAATAACCTCATAAAGATCTAGATTTACTAATATATAAATTTTTACTCATATATGAATCATGATAAATTAATCATTACATACCATAGACAGATGATAATATAAATATAAATATATATATATATATATATATAGAAAGCACAATAAGTGGCAAAGACTCAACCATATAGGATGTATGTTCCAAAATTACATGCGAACAATTTCTCATAATGATGAGACTAAATGAATATTTTTAGAGTCATGGTTTTTGAAGACATTAACTATTGAACCAATAATATGTTCCTTGCCTTGTAATCTACATTCGAGGCACTTTTTCATTGTTTCACAAACTCCCAACTAAATCCTTATTAGGGGAAAACACTAGGAACTCTACCAAGGAATTAATTATATTGATAACAATATTTTTGAGACCATTAATTTCCTTATATGAATTTTAAAAATATCT
Source organism: Viscum album (assembly GCA_963277665.1). Taxonomy (NCBI): domain Eukaryota; kingdom Viridiplantae; phylum Streptophyta; class Magnoliopsida; order Santalales; family Viscaceae; genus Viscum; species Viscum album. The sequence goes on from OY728125.1 coordinate 1,029,427,127, forward strand.
GAGAATAATTTTTGAGCTTGGTACTTAGACAACATGCTATTTTGAATCCTAGTGTATAGAAAATTAATTTTTAAAAAATAATATAAATATTTTAAACATCATCGGTGCAGTTATTTACAAAAAATGTTATATCTCTTAACAAAATTATCAAATCAAACATATGATACCACAGTTGAATACAAAATGATGCTTTGACCCTAGTAATGACCTATTGTTTTTTTTGGTATTGATTATTTATATAAATAATCTTTTGAAAGGTGTGTTTAATTAGGATAAATAAATATTTTATTTTATTTTAAATTAAATTTCCAAAGTAGAATCAAATGTAAATATGATTTTACTGTTGATATTTATTTATTTTTCACATAAATCTAGGACCGTATAGAGAATAATATATCATTTATCATTTGTGGATCGATATTGGGTGATGATCAAATACTAGGTTGATGCGTTTTAATATAAAATCAACATTTTATATATTATTCCTTCATAAAATATAGTTTCCTTCATCAACAAACAATCCAAATCATGTTAGGACTCTAAATATTTCTATTTTCATTATTTTTCAAGGAAAAATAGTGTTTATACATAAATGGATATTGAATTTGATTCTATATCTATTATATTATAATTTTTTATTTTAAAAGAGATTGTCACTGTGATATGGAAATTATTATCAAGGAACCTACATAACTTTTCACATCATCCAAAGAATTTATTATCAAAATAAATTAACATAAAAAAGTTTGATAATTATTTTTTGTTTAGAATAATTATTAAACAATTTTAGTTTAAGAATATATGATTTTTAAGAAATTATTTTTTAGGGGTTTTTACTTTTTTCAGTGGAATTTGTTTATTAATTTATATACCTAACTTTTATTTATATTGTCATATAACATTTTAAAAATGTTTCTAATCATTATTAATGACTATTGGGGGAATTTCTACATTAAAAATAATATTTATGAAGATTTTTGATGAAAATAATTAATGTTATTTTATGTTTAGCTTGTGGGGAAGAATATATACTCAGTATTTGTATGCCAATGTACAATATATGTATAATATATAACAGTTTTTATTAATTATCAATAACTTTAAATTGAAAATATCTTTGAGATTTTAATAAAGTAAATTCTACATTAAGTATAATATATTAGGAAATTTTACGTCAGCATCCTTAAATTTTGTTTTAGAGAATGGTTTAGATAACTTTGGTTATTTTGATATTTTCATTTGATGTTTTCTCAACAATTATCCATAACACCATGGTGTTATACTTTTAGTATTGATCATAGTTGTAATGTCTTATTAACCAACTTATAGGATTTATAATTTCAAATGACAGACTAATTTATGATATTTTAAGTGAAATTTATTTTACAATACATTATGGGTTCACTACAAAAAAATTTGGCTTCTAGCATCACCGGAATATGCCATTATCGGTGATAAAAATCACTTCTAATTATAGGACGGTTAATATACGAAATCTTTTTTTAGCTCTAAAATAATCATTGTTAAAGGACCTATTTATGAGAGATTTTATATTACATTTTAAATGACCATTTAACACATATGTTTTACCACAGTTAAATGGGGCCTTTAGAGAGCTATTTTAGTACTAATTAAGGTACTACTGTTAAATGTGGTAAAATAATATTTTTTTCAGATTCCCATGAGTCTGACCCCTTTATCAGCACACCCATGACACGTTTGATAGTGTTCCCCCACATTTATAAATTATTTTTACCCAGCCATCCCATTTATGATCTCCTTTTGAATTTCCAACCTCATGCATTCCTACCAAAATTTGAACCCTACACCTCTCTTTTGAAGATGGAACACCATTAAAACTACATCATGTTGTTTGTCCACTATTTATTGATATGTGTGTTTATTTATATATAAATAAATATATATATATATATATTATTCATATATTAATTTAATTATTTTTAAATACATTTATAAAATATCAATTTTTGTGATATATATATATAATTATATTTCATTAAATATATTATATTTTATATTCATATATATAGATATTATAATATAATATAAATATATTTTTTTTTATTAATACAAGCATATATTTATATATAATACTTATAAATATATTTTCATATTGAAAAAACTGGGTAGATATTGTTTTAAATAAATTTCCTGAATATATATTTAATTAAATATTTTATAATATTCATATTTACAAAAATATTTTCATATTTGAATTTGTATGAGTTAGTTATTATAAGTAAGATAATAAAATAAGAAAATATATAAGTATAAATAAGATTATTTTGTGAATTTATATAAAAATTTTCAAACATAATGTCAATATCAATGTAATAGATGAGAACCAATTATACATCCACCAAAAATGGCAATATTTCTCCATTAAAAAATATTTTAATAAATGAAATGTTAAAAAAATTGGGGCAGCCAAACTAAAAACTCAATTTTAGAGCCCTTATAAGTCGTTTGGGCATTGAAAATTGGAAAAGGTTTATGTCTTTCAAAAAGGGCATAGAGCCCATCACTTGATTTGATTTTATATATGGTGGATCCCAAATAGACGCATTGATCAAAAGTTATGGTCCTATGATGTTCAAGTCAAATATTAAACTTATTTTAGATCTTTTAATAATTTTTTTAATATTCAAATTGATATTGAATGAAAATTAATCAGTAATAATAATAAAATTATATATTAAAAAAATTGAATAATTTAATATGCCTTATTCACTAAATATCATATATATTGAGTGTAAATGTCTACTTATTTTATCACAAAAATATTATGAAATATATAAAATATATTTATATAAATATTATTATATTATTATATTATTATATTATTTTATTATTATATTCTTTTTAATAAAATAATGTTTTTAGAATTACACCCATATAACATCAGAAGAAAACCATTGAGGTCACAGAATCTATTTTTTATATAACATATATGTTTGTTTTTAGGATGATAGTCAAATTTCTTGTAATTTTATTAGAATTTTAGTTTTATATAAATAATTTTCCATTTTTCTAGAGATAATTCATTTTATCCCGCAATGTTGTGATATTTGAACCCACAACTAAAGGGAAACAAAGGTTGGAATTCCAACAACTGCCTATGTGATGGCCTGGTTATTATTTCATTGTTTTCATTTTTTTGACTATCTATCTAATAAAGGTAATCATCATTCTCAGAATGTATATTATATCAAATATAGAACCATTATATTGGAAAATAATTTAGTTATTATTTTATTATAATTATTTCATATGAACATCACTGTAATTAATAGAAAATACTATAGGATTAAGATAAATTGGATATTTTGAGATTTTATTTGAGTTATAATGGTTGAATTACTGTTTCATGGTTTATATGGTTATATTATGTAATTATGGTTATTATTTTTTGGGAATTGTTTAGTGTACCATGAATATTAAATGATTTAAGAATTCATATTTTGGTATGAGACTTCAAGAGTAATTGTTTCTATATAGTGATATATATTAAATTTATCTTGGGAGTCAATGTGCTCAAATCCTTATTATTTTTTTTTGTTTCAATCTTAGACATGATTATTTTTTATTAATTTTAAGGATATTTATTTATTTTATGAAATATGTTGGATTTTGGGTATTACTATTTGATTTTAGAAATTGAATGTTTTTATTCCTTAAATGATTATTTATTTATTTTGAAACATATTATATATTTTGCTATCTGTTTTGGGTGTGGTCAATTAAAAATACAAGAGGAATATATTGGTACTATTTTATGGAATATATAAATTTTTTATAGTTAATTATAGAGATTAGAGATTGAAAAAATTACCATGAATACTCATCTTTTTAGGAAAAAATATAAGATTACGGTGGAAATTAATTAGTGGATAAAATTATACATTTCTTGTAATTATATTTATTTATGTTCAAAGTATCGGTGGTGAAGAATTCTTAAGCTAAAAAATTAATCATATTTTTTTATTTGATTTCACTTATTATTGGTTAATAAATGGAAATTTCATAAATCATATAATTATGATTTTTTGGTTAACATTATGATGATCATGTTCCCTATCAATCTCTAATATTCCATTGGATTTTTTTTCATTCATATCCATGATCCATGATCCAACATCCAAATTAATTTTTCCTACATAAACACTTAGTATGTAACTCTATATGAAATTCATGTATCCCATTTATGTTTATCATGTGTCTATTTTATTAATATTTTGTATAATGTGTGTTTTCAATAATAGAATTTTGAAAAATCCAACTGTGGTTATGGACCCTGAGCTTAAAACTGTTTTGATAAAATTTACAAAGGGGCGAATCATACAACCTATATAATTATAATATAAATAATTTTTTTAATTGTTAGTAATATTTAATTATTTTGTAATATTAAGTAAAAATATATTAAATAATTCTGAAAATATAAAGTGAAATGGTATCATTAAAACCAATTATTATAATATAATATTTAAAATGTACATTTTAATTATTGAATTTAATTTTTAATAAATTAATTTTATTTTTAAATTCGGCATTACAGAATTATCTTAGTATTTATTTTTTTTTATTTTAAATATTTACTTTTCATTTAGTTTTGATGAAAAATGATTTTCATTGAAAACTATATTACAAATTATAATATTAATAATGTAAAATTTATTTTTTGATTAGTATTAAAATTTCATTTAATAATTTTTATTAAACATAATCCAATTATGGATTTGAAAGTGATATTATAACTAAATGGATTATAAAAACATTTTATATTTTAAAAGGGAAATTTTCCAAAAAAAACATTCTTAAATTGTGCTTGGTATGATTAATCATAAATTAAATTCTGAATAATTTATATTTTTAATTTTGAATATTTTATTTCATATTTGTATTAATTATGTACAAATTTTTAAAATAAATCCATTGTATTTGGGGATAACATGATTAGTGAATATAGTATTTTTTATTACAACGGTAAAGGATATGTTAGGTAATTAAAGGTAAAAAATAAAATCATATAGATAATAAAATTACCCAAAACATTATTAAATCTTATCATGTTATTATATCAGATCCATGAAATCCATGGGTAAAATTTAAGGCCTTTTGTGGAAAGTTTTGTAAAACTATAAATTTATTGTATTATATTCAGGGAAATGTTAAAAATGTCAAACTCTTATATTTTAAAACTACAATATTATTCATATAGTGTTATCTATAGTATATGTTTAGACATAAATAGGATTTTGAAAAAAAAATTATATTCATAATGGTTATTTATTTTTATTTTATACAGATGATATAATTACCCTACATTCATACACAATACTAAGGTAGTAGTTATTGAATAAATGAAAATATCAAATAAAAGATGCTAATTTTTTTAAAATAATATAATTTTAGTTAAAAATTGTGATAAATGAATTTTTTAGATTCAAATGATATGTTAGATATATATATGAATATTTTGTTAGAATATTATATGACTTAATGATAAAATATAAATACAAGTAGTAAGTAATTAAAAAAAATTGTCATTATCGAAATTTTATATTATATAATATTTTGTTAAACGATATAAAATTATGAAAACAATTAATTCTCCCATGTTATTAGTATATGGTTTAAAATATAAATCATACTAAATTAATAATAATTTTGTCATTTTATTATAACTATATTAACACTCAATGGGTTGAAAACCTTGTTTTCTTTGTATGAGTTTAAGGGGTTATATAAGGTTTAAAGATATATGATATTGGAATTAATATAGTAAAAAAATTTATAATATTTTTGTGAGTGGGTTTTTCAAGCCCTACGAATCTTATATTCATAAGAAATAACTTTTGAAATTTTTTTGATATAAAAATATTTTATATTAACTTAATATTTTGAGGAATGCCAATATTTCATCTCCCCTCCAAAATAACATAGAACATCTTCGTATAATTTATTCAATGTTAAAATGAGATTTTCACATCTACTACCTACTTTAATGCCATTGTAAAATCCACCATCTTCTTATAAAGATATTTTTAGGATTTATTCCTACAGTACAGTACATAAGCTGTTATGATGGTTATGTTTTCCATAGAAGTGGCATAGTTTTTATCTATATGTTTAGGTTTTTTTCATCTTTGAATACTCTCAAAACGTCAATAATCATGCTAAAATGATAATTAATGTTTAAAACATATAATTAGATGATATTATTCCTTTTTAATGACCTTTATTCATCTCCTTACATTAAGTTGGAAACCAATTCATCATTAATGTTTATGGTAGACTACCGCTTCATTAACCGATGAAATTAATTTTACATTCATGTCTCTCATGAGTAGTAATAATGATAGATTTAATGTTTGCAGATGATATTAATTAAATTTTTTTACTTTATAAATAGTTAATATATCAATTAACTTCTCCCCTTCCATTCACTAAAATATAATAACGCCATTCATGTGTACTTATAGAGTACCACCTTCATGAAGCTATATGGATCATTATTTATCACCACATAACATTAAAGAAAAATATAAATATATTTAAATAAAAATATATATATATAGTTATATTATGATAACTCTTAAAATATAAAATAATTCTTACCTTCTCTCTCATTGTAAACATTAAAACATTTAAACGTTATGCATGCATATGTACGGCCAACCATCTCTATTAGTGAAATGTAGATCATGTTTAATAAAGGTAAATAATTTTAGATTTTAAAATTGTAATTTTTTATAATAGTGATATGTATTTAATTATTTTTATTTTTTAAATGAGGTAAATATGTCCAATGTTTTGATATTTGACTTATGAATGTTATTTTTGACTTATGTTGTGAAAATCATCAAAACACAAAATATGGACATAAACGATTAAGTAATTGATAATAACAAGGAATTAAATACTATCAAGAAATAATGAACAAGAAACATGTTATTATGAATTTAGATATCAACATAATTCTATTATTTCGAAAGACAAATAATGTTCGTGATGAATTAGACATGTTATATGAAATATTCTTTTAAAAATCATAATTTAAATTTTCATACAAAACAGTCAGTTTAATTCATATCAATAAATTGAAAAAAATATTTTAAATAAGTTCTTTTCTCTTATACTATGAATCATTAAGGTTATTTTTCCCATTTTATAATTCATTTAATACAATTTTAATGCAATATATTTTTTCATTTTCCAAATGAGGTATTTTTTAAATTTTTCAAAAAAAATGGACGGAATGATTTTAACTCTTGTAGAATGATCTTTTGTTACCATAATAATTATGACTTAATGAAATGAATATGTCATTATAATTTTTCATTTTTTTGAGGATATTTTTATTTATTATTTTTTGGACATTAAAAATTGGGTTTTACAAAAAATTAGTATTTTGATTTCCCAAAGTGTTTTGCACCACAGTTTAAAACAAATCAAGTGTTTAATTATTTATATAGTATTTAAAAATTTATTATTATGGTTTTATACACATTATATCTCAATGATGGTCCCATTATACAATATATTTTTGTTTAACGAAGATAACAGTCTAATCTATTGGATTATCCAAAAGGTGGAAGTTCATCGTATGGTTATTAAAGTTGTAAGATTCATTATAAGAGTGACTATTTTAGTGATATGAAATGATTTCCAAATGAACCTTCATGAATTATCTCTTCATATTAAATATTTTTATTGAAAATGTTTTATTTCATGATTTTTGATAAATATCTTATTTTTAAACAATTAAAACACACTTTTAGTGTAAAATATGTATTTTCTTATCAAATTATATTTCATGGGTTGTCATTTTTTCACTAGACAATAAATTTTAATTCATAAATGTACCTTATTGAGAATTTTTTTATTATATCATGTTTTAAAAATGTATTCCATAGGGTTTAAGGATGGCTGGGGATATAGATGAGGTCACGATGAATATTATTTAGATTTACTGTAAAAATTAACCATGTTTTATTTAAAAAGGTTTACTTGTGAAAAAAATGGATACCGAGTATAAGTCCATACATATAAAGTATGAGTATATTATGTAATATTATTTCTAAATGTCAAAAACTATAAATAATAAATATCTTTTGGATTGTAATAAAGTGATTTTTAAATATATTTTATAATGTTATGATTAATGGTGAATCCTTACACAATGTAAGGTCTTTAAAAAAATTATTCTAATATTTTAATTTATTTGTTTTAAATTTGTTATAGACAATTTTATTTTAATAAAATTAAAATATTTTTCTAATATAATATAAAAACATATTCAAATTCATTTTAGTCCATGTTTTACTTTCTTATGGATGTTTTTAAAAGTAATAATTTTAATATTTTGTAAAAATGGTATTTTTTAATAGTCATTCATATGTGAGAAAGAAATATTATTTACATATAAAACATAAGAAAGATATTCACCATCATAATCATTATTCATTATGTTTCTTCTCCAATAATTAACTTTTTCAAAAATGAAATTCATTTATTTGATTTTATACATGGTATTTTTTACCAGTTTATAAGGACAATTAAATTTATACTTATTTTACTATCATACCCAAATTAAATTTTGATTCTGTCTTAAAAAATAATTTATTAAATTTTTTGATGAAAATGAAATATTTTATGTATTTATTATTTTTTCCATTTAATTAGTTTGATGATAATGGTTTTGAAAAATATATATTACTAATTAATTAAGTTGTAGTTTTTCTCTATATGGAATTTAAGTTGGAATTAAAAAATTATGTTATTAAATTAAGAATATTGATTATAATATTGATTATAATAGATATATAAATGTGACATTCCAAGGTTATTAGATTAAATTTACATGTGTATAAATTAGTTTTCATGGATTTGTTTTGTTATTATATATTAAAATAATGGGTTTACGCTTAAAAAAGTATTTATGGAACTTTAAGGGTGAAATGTATGTTTTTTAGTGATATGTTTTATAAGTTATCATGTTATTCTAAAAACACATACCAATATTTTTCATCATTATAATTTCTTAATAATGTATTAAGAAAACATTTTGGTAGTGTTGTTAAATTATTGTGATGAAATTGACTATTTTATAATAATATTATTTATATAAAATGCATATTTTATATAATATTTAATAATATTCATAATTTACAAATGTGATTGATTTTTTTGATATCTATATAAAGTTATTTTGTTAATCCCATGTATTCAAAATATTTTCATTATGCATATGGGGAGTAATAACTATATCAACATCTATCAATTGGTTTGTAGAATTGTTTTTATAATAAGAAAACATTTTATGAGTAAAACATGTGTTTAAAAATAAGAATCCCGATTTCTTTTAAAAAAAATAAATAATTAGTGTAATTGTACAATTTTATTAAAAGGGTTTAATAGGTAATGGTTTATATTAATTTGATAAAATTGTAAACCAAAAATTTACTCTAAATGTAAGAAATTTTATCACTTTTAAAAAAGAATTCCACCATGCGTTGAATATTTTACATGTTAATTAGGAAGTTATATAAATCATAAATATATGTAAATATTAATCCCAAAATACATAAATATCATTATATAATGACCTAACTATATGCTAAATTTCATTTATAATTCATTAAAACTATATATCCATTTTGGATTATATTATATAATATAATAAAGATATGAAATTAAAATCCTTATTTCTAATCCTCTATTTTTACAGATAATCCATGGCATTCAATTCATGAATAAAGATTATTGCAACCCATAAGGTCCCAAAATTTCATTTTTATACATCTTTGATGGGAAACAATGGGGGAGATCATCATAAATGTTATGTAAAAAACTGTACATAATATGACCAGAAAAAATTAATGATGTTATATTATTCCCCTATTATGTATTTGGTATCCAAATGATTGAATCCTTAGAAATATTATCCTTCTTCCACCATATTATAGGTAAATGTTTTATAAATTATTTGGGATGTTCATATTTATCTTACACATATAACAGTATTAATAATATTATAGTATAATATGAAATTAGTCATAGAGTGTTTTTATACCTACAATCCTTAATGAAAACCCAATATATATTTATGCTACCTGGACGTATTTAGAAGATTGATTTATGTGGGACATACATTTTATCATTCATCACATCAGGAATTGATTGTATATTTAACTCTGTTCAATTCTAGAACGCTCCATAAAAAAAACTCAATCTCATTGAATTCCCATTCCACAAATCAGAAATAATCATTTATAATGCCATATCATCTTGTGAAAATATTATAATACCAACCAAAATTTATGTTTATTAGTTTATATATATATAAATTATGATGTATCTCTATCGATTATAATACCCAATTCCTATGTTAAAAAAACTATATAACTTGGTCACTCTCTAAGGTCATTATAGAAAATATGAATTGGGGTTTTGACCCAATGCATCTGTTTCATTGATTTGTTTCTATTGATAAAATTATATGGACCAATTAAAATCTAGGATTAGTTCTGTTGACACTCCTTTCATCACAAAATCTAAAGATTGGAAAAGGGGAATATCTGAGATCAAAGTGATTCAACCTTTGAAGAAAACATCAAAAATTGACAAAGGGAGGAACAAGGAAAACTTTTCCCCTAGGTCGCGCAAGTTCCCTCATAGTCGCACAAGTCCACTTGTGTGATGCATTATGGTGGCACAAGTGACTTATGCGACCTAAAAGATAATCGCTCGAGGTCTTCTCCTGCCTATTAATAGACCCCGTGGGCCCCCCATTTCAGAGAGGAATTTTTCCAAAAACTCAGATTTGAGCTCCCGGTGCCCTAGTCTCTTCACAAAGCTTCCAGAACACTTCTAAGGTAATTTCTTACCTAGAACGGAAGATCTAAAGAGGGGGAGGAAATCCTAAGTGTTGAAACTCGTCAACACTTGCGTTCCTAGGTGGCCTGCCCTTAAGGGAAATGGCCACACTTGTGCGCCGCCTTACTCCTTCAATAGAACCTGTGCGCCCCTCTCCTGGAAGAACCTCATGAGGATTCAAAAGGCTATAACCAAAAGTCTCTCAAGTATTACGCTGCTGGTTGAACACCACGCAAGTACCCAAAGTGTCGCGTAGGTATACCTGGGCGACCAAAACTTGCGTGCCCACGCAGTACCTATGCGCCTTCCAGGACTTTCGCCCCCCTGCCTTTTTGGGATCCCTTCTTTCCCATTTTACCCCTCTTAAACCATTAAACCTCTCCTATTCAGGATTTAGTCTTCAAGGCACTCTTCAAATCCGTTTATGGAATGATTTCTTGATTTGACTTCTTTATCTGAAAGGAATTCTATGGAATATCTCTCAAAACATAGTGATTTACACATCTTTATGTCACTAAAGATTTAGATTTCATTCATTCATCCTCATCCTTTAAGATGAGAGAACTCATTAACCTGGGCCTCCTTTTCAGGAGTAATCCCCAGTCATAATCATTAACTTGGGCCTCCTTTTCAGGAGTATTCCCCAGTCGTAATCATTAACATGGGCCTCCTTTTCAGGAGAAATCTCCAGTCATAATTCCTCAAATTTGGGCATCCTCGTTAAGTGTAAGCCCCAAGTCCCTTAATTTTCAATTCCATTTAACATGGGCCTACTCCTTAGGAAGTATGTCCTAGTATTAATTTCTCTTAACCAGTCATAATTCCTTTTAATTTTGGATTCCTTTTCAGGAGTAAAACCCAATCATAAGTCCTCTCCTAATTTTGGGCCTCCTTTTCAGGAGTAAGCCCCAAGTTAGTGTATTCAAAATCTCCATAAAGCACATATACCTTTATGGACCCGACTTCTGGATTTCTTTCCTGAAGTAAATATGAATCTTCATTTATCTGGGTTGTCATACATACAAAAGCCACACATTATTTCTTATGATTGCATCTTTCATGGAATAATTGTCTAATTTGTACCAATACCTATATTTTTTCACATCTACCATGACTCACATGATATTATAGTGTAAAATTAATTATGACATCCATCTTTGAGCCTTAAATAATAAAAATCATACTCCATTACTCGAACTATGTGGGTTTTGATTCCTTTTCCAAAAACAAAGGATACGTAGGTAGCCCATCTGCGGGTTCGATCCCAACTCTGAAATAATATGTGTCCTTCTAAATGAAAATAAACTTCATGTGCCTCACTAAGTGGATTTGAAACCCGCATAGTCATCACAATGAACAAGATACTTTTATAAACATATGCCGATGGATACCATTGACCAAGAATATTTAAATAAATACAAATGATTCTCTATCAATGAAGAACCTCGAATACATATAAAAGATTCTCTAAATTTCATACATATTTTATCATTGATTGTAAAATTTAATGGAAAGCTCATTTTATACTTGGTAATGTAATAAGGATTCATGAACGTAACTTAAATCTATAAAGAGAGTCCCAGAATAGACAATAATTCCCCTAAAAAAGGTGTGATGAGTCCAACTTCCCATCATCTCGACCAATGAAAATCCCTAAGCCTCATCAGTCCAAAAACTAATGAGTGCCTACCTTTGGAAAGTAGGTCCAAATAGATGTGGAATCATTGGATGTTTCTGGTTCTATGAAAAAACCCATTAGAAACCAATCAGAATGTTTGAACCTCCCATCAAAGGCAGTCATCCCCAAATTCCGAGGGAAACAAAAAATGGTGAACCTGACGTGAAACCGTAACCAAGTTAAAATGATGTTTTAACTATTTGTTAGGACCTTATTTAAAACTCAATGAGAGGGCCAACAAAAACAATCATTGAAATATGTGCTCATCCAAAAGATGTAGTAGCTGAATTTATCTTGATTACGTCTGTTATATCAAACAGGCACTCCTTTCCAAGATCTTCTACATTTCTAGAATGGCTTCACTTAAGTTCACACCTGTGAATACTACTACCGCAAATTCCACTGCTGCTACTCCTACTGGATCGTCATCCGCTCTGAGGATGACATCACCTACTCAGCGTCTTCAACGCTGGGTATCAAATGCACTGGTTAAGGAGTACCATCAACACGGTACCATCCCAACTATGGAGGCTACCCGACAAGCCATCCATGTAAACAACTCACATCGGTCGTCCGGACAACGACGACCAGTGATCAAAAAGCAGGTGGTGCTGACTACCGTCTCTAACCGTTTCAGCTCATTATCCCCGGAACGCAATCACCATTCACTCCCTTGTTTTGGGGAGGTGAATGAGAAGGTACCTCAGGGCCTTAATTCAAACAAACAGGAGTCCTTCCTGAGGGCTCCCACCCACAATCGCCGCCAGACTCATGCGGCAGGGCGCCCTAAACATGATGAGGGTATCGACTCCAGGCATTCGCCTCAGGTTCCTCGAACTCGAGCAAGCAAGATGAACCACTAAAGGCGGAATCCGGTCAATAGTGAGCAGGTTCTCATCTCTGCCAACTCCAGAGAAGTCCACCAACCTAACTTGGTGGAAAGCAATGAGTAGGCACATACACCTGCCCGTTTTAATTCTGCTGTCTACCTGACTCATCTGGAAGCATCACGCCAATCCCGCTAGGGAATTCCAGCTGAGTACTATAGGCAGGAACATACACCTGTTTATACATCATCAGTTAGTCAGCAGGCTCGTCTGACTACATATGATGGAGCTCATCAACCACGTTTGGCGAAGTGCAATCAGTAGGCACATACACCTACTGGTATTAATCAAGCCTACCAACAGTCTCTCTTGGTAGCATTCAGAGAAGTTAGTCGGAAATCCCCGACAACAAATAGGAAGTAGACTCAACTCTCTGCCCATACACTTGAGTACTATCAGGATTCACTGACAGGAAAAGGAGGACAAGAGCAGGCACATACACCTTCTCCAAGCCCGGAATGGACGTATATTCTCGTTCCGGCAGCTGAAGTCACCAAGCATATTCTATCAATGGTGAAAGACCAGAAGCAAATCCCTGCTCATATTCTGGATTGCTGCCAGGATATTATAATAACTTCAGCGGAATCTCAGGGAAAGACACATAAATCTATCCCTGCCAATGGAGTGACACGTCAACAATTCACTCCGGAACAGACACACACATATTTTCCAGTCCAAGAGGGTTTTGGGGCATACTCCCCCATATCATACGGACAACCAAATCAGGGACATACACCTGATTTGAGTAGAGATCGTCAGCCTAACCTGGCCATCATTCCTGATCAGAAATATAGACCTTCTTAGAGTAGCCACTTTTTTCAACAAGTGGTTTCCAAGGTGAGTAAGAAGGCATCTAAGAAAAAGACCCACCCAGCACAGTCAGGAGATCATGAGCCAATCTGTAACAAGGCCTTGCTCGATGCTGGTGTTCTTGATTCGCTCAGACAATTATCTATTTAAATTCAAGATTCTACACCCTCATTTCCAAATAGTGGGAACATTAATTCTGAAGTTCTTCAACAGACACTTCCTCATGGAGGCTTGCTTCATGAAAATTCGGTCGATCTTGAAGTTTTATCTTCAGATGAGAGCCACAGGAACCCTTTGTGTGGTCCGAAAACCAAGGAGCAAGAGATCTCATATTTTGCCGTAACCCATTATAGTGGTCCTCCCCATGATGACGAATTTCTCTACGAAAGTCCTCTCCGCATTAGTGATGCACATTGCCCGGAAAATGCTCTAGTGGACAATGTAGTGCCAAGAAATCCCTCTTTTCTTGAGGAACTTGAAAATGCGAAACCAGTCATGTCTGATGCTTCATCACTAGCAGGTGAAATAATTTCTCAATCAAAAGATAGCACATGGTGTAGGTCATTCTCCGAACCACCCCTAAGTCATGCATCTTCTAGTTTGATCAATTATTTCTCTACCAATCTTGTTGAATACAATGAAGAAATAAGTAAACACCAACTCTGGTCAAAATAGGTAGAAGAATCTTCATTTAATGATAAAGAGGAAATGCTAAACATGACAAAACAACTGGAAAAAGGTGAAGTACCAGTCATGTTTTGGCCTCTGGCTGACTCTTAGTATGACATTCCAAAGATGTTAATGGAGGATGAAATCCATGATATTCGTCTCAACATATGGAAAACTCTTTGTTAATTAAAGAATAAGGTATTATATTATGATGAATATGAATAACATATTAAGATAATAGAAGGGTTATAAAATCAGATTGATTTGGCATCTCTATCAGTCTCTCAATATCTGAAGGCTGAAAAGCAGAAGAGAGCCCTTCAATGTTCATGCCTTGGCGCACTAAGAAGATTGCGTTAGTTAATTGGCAATGCCCCATCTGGTATTCATGTCAGAGGGTGGGGTGTTCATGGAGCACTACATTTCACAGTGCTCTCCAGTCAACAAAGCCCGCCTAAAATGGTCTCATGCAATGTTATTTCCCATAACCGGCTATAGTTAATGGGATTTGTTTGTAATCAAAAGCATTACCAAGAACAGGCTTTAACTAATTCCTCTCATAATCAAGAATACAGAGAACAAGAAGTTGAATTACTCTTGCATCAAGGAAACGAGAATATTAAACAGGCCTCTCATTTGGAGCAAGAACGTCACCATGTGACAGAAGTGTCAGAAATAATCCAACGGTCTTTTGAACCGGGAGATAAAAGTTGATACATGTTAATTCATCCTGCTAATTTTTGGACTAAGGTTCGCAAGATCAAGAGAGCTTTTAAGAAAGTCTCAGAAAAAACATGTCAAGAGCCACCCCAGCTTGCCATATTGGGGACTCTTTTTAACCAACCCTCGGAATCAACAAATAGGTTCCGAGGAGTTGAGCGGGAACAGAAGGAATAGCCCCATTCCACTGGACTGGGGACTTTTTCAAATCATCAATCCCCTCCTCAGAGAAAGTCGGTCTTTTCTCAATTGGGGATGAAACCTCATGAGAAACATAGAGACAAATTATCAGGAAATTCCCTCCAAATTATGGTCCATCAAGAAGTTCTTGAGGGATCAAATCAACAAAATGAAATCTCTCATCAAAGACTTGGAAGAAGACAATATCACAGAAATACTGATTGAAGGGATGTGATGAGTTATGCATCAATAAATGTCATCAATTCCGTTGTTGCGGATCCACCAAATGAGGCTCACTCAGGGGACTCAGATGAAGTGGTTCCTACTCAAGGAGATGTACGCACCTACACAAATAAAGAAGGTGTACGTACACGAAGTCAAAGGATTACTCAGAACCTAGGTAATCCTTCGAGTAACCCACTTCCCCCTCTCTGAAAGGGATCCAACAAAGGGAAGGTAAAGAACCAGGTTACATATCCTTCCTCTAGAGAAGGCCAATCACTCTCACTAGATCAAAGGTTTTCACAACAAGAGGAAGAAATGAAGGAATTAAGAAGGTTAAATGCAGAACTACTTCAGAGTAGTCTTCTTCTTAAGCATGCTGGAGTCAGTCAGCCAATGGAATTTTTTGCAGCTACTAAGATTGATCAAGAATATCCTCCTCTTTCAGTACACCCTCACTGTTCTAATCCTATGGGTCAAGTGCAACAATAGTTGGTAGTGCTACCATCAGTCACAACACCAATCGCCACATCTGTCTAAGCTCCATTCATTGCACCTACCCAAGTCCAAGTTCAACCAGATGTTTCTCAAAATTTAATAACTACAATTGAGTAATTAAAAGATCGGTTAGAAACTATGGAAGGGAAACATGCGCAAGTTCAACCAGAAAAGAAAGTTTACCCTGAATGGGTAGATTCAATTTATCCTCCATCTATTTTTGGGAATCTTGTATTCCCTATTTTCTGTGGATCAGGTGATCCTGAGAAACATTTGACGCATTACGTGTCGTGTTGCAATCCTATGATGGGAACTCCATAGTAGAAAGAAGCAGTGAAACTCAGATGCTTCATGCGAACCTTGAAAGGACTAGCTTTTGTTTGGTATACAAGCTTGCAATCCCGGTAAATTACCTGATGGGAGGATCTACGCCAAAAATCCCTCATTCAGTTCAGCTCAACTTTTCCAAAGACAACAGTTTTCGATCTTACAAACTATAAGAAAAGGGAGATTGAAAGAGTCTTGGATTTCATTGATCGCTGGAAGGGGAAACATATTCCTTGAGTTTAGCACTCCCTAAAGATGAATTGTTGCCAATCTGTGTGGAAAATCTGCGTGACGAATTATGCACGCCATTAATCCCAGTGAAATAAACAGGAGGGTTTCTAGACCTTACTTTAATCGATCAGAAGATTGAAGATTCCCTTATACTAGCTAAGGCTAAATCTCGTGTAATTCCAACAGCTCCAGGAAGGGGAATGGGTAAAGCAGAAACTACTACAGTTATGCTTAATCAAGCGCATGTACCTGTTTCTACTTCAAAACCTTCATCTTCTCGAAGGGATCAACTTCCAGTGAACCAACAACAAAGGTTGTTTAGTCTAGATGATCGAAGAGATCAAAGACGAAAACAATTTGGATATTTTAAGATCAAAACATACTCTTTCCAAAATGGACAAGTTCTTGGTTACTTCATTTCAGCTCTGGAAAATAATATAGTTCAATTTCCAATACCCAAGAGGACAAACAAGAAAGAAGATGAAGACCGTCCCAATTATTTACATTTTCATCAAATGTTGGGGTGTCCCATCCAGGAGTGTTTTGTCTTCAAAGACCTCCTACAAAAGATGGTTGACTCGGGACAGGTCACATTAAAAGGATCCTTAGCCCAGGTAGCATGTGTCACTGCTACAGTTCCAGAGGATGAAGGTTAATGGCAAGAAGTCAAAAGAAAAAATGCACAAAAGTATGATGGTTGTATGGTCAGAAAGAAAATCAATCGAACTCGTGCTATTTTGCGAACACAATTAAAGATACCAATTGTGTCTTCTTCCATGAATGTTATAGCAAAATCCTCTTCATCAGGGGGAAAGTCCGCAATGAAACGGCATGATTCAATGAAAGAAAAAGAATCAGAAGAGGATGAGTATGTGTCAAAGCCTATGTTGTCTTTGACATTGGAGGATTTCATGCCATCTACTTCAAATCCACGGGCACCGCCCCACCAAACGGCAGAGCCTAAACAGGATAATCAGGCTGAGTCTTCATTAGACGAAGTGTTAATCTTTGGCTCTGTTAATATGATTCAATTAACAGATCCATATGCCAGTATGAGTTTCAATTTTGATGAGCCTGAATTCCATGTATCAAACAAGGGAATCAGAGGATGTTTTAGAGGTACAAGATACAGTGGAAGACGTGGATCTTTTAGAAGCCACTACCCCAATTCTACCCCTGCTAGAACTGTGTATGAAGCAGAAACTCGTGGTAGATCCCTTTCAGCGAGCTCAGCAAAAACAAGAAAGTTCTTCTACCAATAGAAAATTCAATCCTGGCACAGTTATTTTGGAAGACCAATTGATGGTTCTTTCTTCTTCCTCTAAGAAAGTAAATGGATATAATCAGTATAATCTTCCAAAACCAAGGATGTTGCCAACTCCTATCCCAATACAAGATGCATCAACTTCCAAAGCATCTTCTTCCAAGGTACCTGATAAACCACATATTCCTTTTGAGAAACGTAGACCTCTGGATCAAAAGTATGATATATTGAATCACATGGTCCATGTACCGGGAAAGTTATCAATTCTAGATGCTTTGAATCTGTCTAATGATCTTCGGGAAGCACTCATCGAGGCATTGTCAAGTCCTCAGGAGTTTGAAATTAAAATTGTTGCAGCTGATGTCTATCACATAGAGAATAATCCTGCAGAATGCCATACAGTAATATCTTTTACTGATAAAGATGAAGATGATGTTGTGCATGGGCATATCAGACCTTTGTATTTATCTTGAAAGGTCAATGGTATAGATGTCCGAAGATCTTTCATTGACAGTGGTTCAGGAGTCAACCTCATGCCCATTCGTACACATCGTCGATTGGGCCTCATGGAATCTGATTTATCTCCTTCTACCATGATGTTACAAGGATATGATAAAAAAGAACAAGAACCACTGGGTGAGGTTACACTTAGAACTCAATTTGGAGATCTTGTATCTAATTCAGATTTCATGGTTGTTGATCAAGACTCATCCTTCAACATCTTTCTTGGAAGAACATTGTTGCATCAACATGCGGTTATCCCTTCATCATACCATCAATGTCTCAAATATTGTTTCAATGGTCATGTTGGGACATTGTATGGTGATAAGGCCCCATTCAAGACATGTGAGTTTCAATACATTGAGGCGTAATTCTATCACATAAAGGGAAAGGAGAAGTCCACAACAAAGGAAATTACCAAAGTTAATGCTCCATATGGTTTGGAGAAGATTCCAGTAAATCCATTTACACATGTGAGTACAGATTATGTGTTTCCTATTAGTCAAATTGAAAAGGTATAATCTAATCAAAATACTCTTATGGAAAGATCCGTAATGTCAATTATGACAATCGAGCCAGACAACATGGGAGAAATTGGTAACCCACCAAGCAGTAATAAAAGCACAAATGGTGACGTCTTCATTTCATCTGCTGAAATCCAACAAGTTTATGCATCACCAATTAGTCCAGAAGAAGTTATATCAACATCAGAGGTTAATAATGATGTCGATTCTCAATCCATCATATCCTCTTTATTACACAAAAAAAACTCTTCATCATCAATAGGGTGAAAAATTGAAGCTTCCTCTTCAAAATGTGAAAATTTTGACATCACGTCTGATCATGAAAATTATGCTTTGTCATCTACTATGCAAGTAGGAATGGAAGAAATAACACATGATAAAGAAGAAGAGGATGATCTCAGGGATGCTCGTCCAGCATTTTAAGAGAGTATCTCTACCACTGTGGATGAACTCAGAGAAATAAATCTGGGTACAAAGGACGATCCACACCCCACTTTAATCAGTGCGGCCATGACCCTTGAAGAGCCAGAGATGTATATTTCTTTTGTAAAGAAAAATAGAGATATTTTTTCTTGGAACTATATAGAAATTCCCGTGCTTGATTTTGATGTTGCTACTCATCATTTGGGTTTACTAGAAGAACATCGAGGATTTAAACAAGCCATGAGAAGAACACACCCAACTTATGCTTTTAAAATTGAAGCCAAAGTGGATAAGCTTATCAAAGCTAACATTGTCAGAGAAGTTCAGTTACCCAAGTGGTTGGCTAATATTGTCCCCGTAATGAAGGAGAATAGACAAATTAGAGTTTGCATCGATTTTATAGATCTTAATCGGCATTGTCCTAAGGATGATTTCCCAGTACCAATTACAGAACTTTTAATTGATGCAACAACTAGCTATGAAAAAATTTCTTTCATGGATGGATATTCTGGATATAATCAGATCCGAATGGCCCCAGAAGATGAGGAATCCACAGCCTTCAGTTCCCCTCAGGGTGTGTTTTGTTACCAGGTAATACCCTTTGGATTAAATAATGTAGGTGCAACATATCAGTGCACTATGCCTCGTATCTTCAAACCCTTCTTAGGGATGTTTGTTGAATGCTATGTAGACGATTTGGTGGTTAAATACAAACAACTTTTTAATCACTTGGCTGATATGGAAGTCATATTCTGCAAGCTTCGACAACATAATTTGAAGATGAACCCCTTAAAATGTGTTTTTGGAGCAACCTCAGGAAAATTTCTCAGCTTTTTTGTACGCCATCGTGGTATTGAAGTCGATCCTGAGAAGACTAAGTCAATCCTTGGAATTTCACCTCCTCGAAATTTGAAAGAACTAAGAGGACTTCAAGGACACTTAGCCTATATTCGGTGTTTCATCACCAATTTGGTAGGAAAAAGTTTACCCTTTACCAAATTGATGAAGAAATAAGTCACTTACTAGTGGACTGAAGAATGTCAAGAAGCATTTGATATTCTAAAGAAATACCTCTTGAGTCCACCAGTACTCATGCCACCTATTGAAGGAAGACCACTTATCCTCTACGTGACAACTCTAGAGATATCATTGGGTGCCTTTCTTGCTCAAAAGAATGATGCTGGGAATGAAAATTGTCTCTACTATCTCAGTCGAACTATGCTTGAAGCAAAAACCCGGTATTCAAGTATTGAGAAGTGCTGCCTAGCATTAATCTTTACAGTTCAGAAGTTGAGACTCTACCTGCAACATCACGAGGTCCAATTGGTATCTCGTAATAACCCGGTCAAATTCATCCTTAGTTGTCCAATCCTTACAGAACATCTATCAAGGTGGGAAGTTATTTTGCAGCAATTCGACATTCAGTATGTGTCTCAAAAGGAAATAAAGGGCCAAGATCTGGTTGATTTCCTGGCTGAACACCCTTCAGTGGAAGACACGTCTTCAGATATTGAACTCCCTGATGAGGAAGTCTTCTCTATTCAAGAATGTCCTCAAGCATGGGAAATGTATTTTTATGATTCTTCTAGAAGTCCAACAGGGAAGAAAATGGAAAATCCTAAATTCAACAAAGTTGGCTTAGGAATTGTGCTCATTTCTCCCGAAAAGGCAGTGTTACCTTATTCCTTCTTATTGTGGGAAGGTGGTACCAATAATGAAGCCGAATACCATGCTCTTATCGCAGGCTTGGAATTAGCGCTTCAAGCACAAGTGAATCTCTTAATGGTGAAGGGTGATTCAGAACTGGTAATCAAACAAGTCAATGGGGATTATGCCATCAGAAAAGAAGAACTAATCCCTTTGTATGATTACGTCAGAGAGTTAATGGAGGAATTCCCTTCAGAACTGACATTTTCTTATGTCCCAATATCAAAAAATGGTCTTGCTGATGCACTGGCTAATATAGCCATAGCTCTGTCAGATCCAAATCGGGATGAGACAACCATCAATATTGCCCAGCATCATGCAATTTCACCTTATGTTCGAATCAGAACATAGGAAATTGATGAAATTAGTCTCATTCCTGAACTGTATGGTCATACTATAGGATGGATGTCACCTATCAGGGAATGCCTTAAAAATGGAACACTTCCTCCTGATAGAGCTGAGAATGAAAAAATACGGCGACATGTGGTTAATTTTACTCATTATGAAAGCCCAAATCACCTAGAGAAAATTCTCTTCAAACATGGTTTTGATGGAGTACTCTTTAGATTCATTGATGGTGAAGAGACAATGTCCGTCATGAATAAAGTGCATGCTGGAGTCTGTGGTGCCCACCAGTCTGGACATAGATTGTCTGATCAAATTCGAAGGCTTGGATACTTTTGGACATCAATGATACGAGATTGTGTTGATTTCACAAAGAAGTGTCATTCATGCCAAGTACATGCCAACTTCATTCCTCAACCTCCAGAGTTTCTTCATACAGCTAAATACTCGTGACAATTTTCCACATGGGGGATGGATGTGTTGGGACCTTACCCTTCAGCTACAGCCAAGCATTTTATGTACATTCTTACTGCTACTGACTTCTTTTCCAAATGTGCAGAGGCCATACCTCTCAAGGTAGTTAGTTCTAAATGTGTTGTTAACATCATAAAGTCTAACATCATTACCAGATTTGGTGTCCCTCATACCATATTGACGGACAATGGCACCAATTTATGTTCATCCGAGGTGAAGAAGTTGTATCAATAATACAACATCAAATCCAACCATTCATCTCGATATCATGTAGCAGCCAATGTCCAAATAGAAGCCTTTAACAAGACTATTTCAAATATACTGCAAAAGATGGTGGATAAAGATAAGAATTCCTTGCCTGATAAACTCTTTCATGATTTATGGCCTTATCGGACTACCACCCGCACTGTAACTCAGTCAACTCCATATTCATTGGTATATGGAACAGAAGTCGTCTTTCCCATTGAAGTTCAATTACACTCGCTCAGAGTAGCCATTTTCGATCAGCCATCTACAGATGAGCAATAACAAAATCGATTGACTGAATTGGAATGGTTATATGAGAAAATATTGTGCACTTTGCACCACTTGGAAATCTATCAGAATCAAATAGCACGATATTTTAACAAAAAATTTCATCTTCGTTCATTCACTCAGGTAGAATTGGTATTAGTTCTCAGAACTCCAATGATACCAGGAAAGAAACCTCCCAAGCTTGATCCCAAATGGGAAGGACCTTATTTAATACATAGGGTCTACTCTAATGGAGCTTATTCATTAATCTCGATGGATGGAGAACTCATCACTACTCCAAACAATGCCAGATTTTTGAAGAAGTATTTTGTATAAACTGTAAACTACCTTTTTTGTCCCTGCAACATGACACTAAACTATGCAGCACCAGTTCGTCCGTGCTATATGACGTTAAACTATACAACAATGGTCCAGTATGACCTTAAACTGCATCTTCATCCCACACGACGTTAAACTGTAAAAAAAGTTCCTTAAATAGTCTAATATGACCTTAAACTGCATCATCAACAGTCCATGAATATGACCATATACTATTTATGATTCCCTTACGTCCAGCAGGAAGTGAAACTGTAATGTCCTAACTACATGACACTAAACTGTATAGAAGTTCCTTAAGTCTAGAAAGACGTTAAACTGTAATTTCCTAACTACATGACACTAAACTGTATAGAAGTTCCTTAAGTCTAGCAAGACGTTAAACTGTAATGTCCTAACTACATGAAACTGAACTGTATAGGAGTCCCTTACATCCAGAAAGACGTTAAACTGTAATGTCCTAACTACATGAAACTAAACTATATAGGAGTCCCTTACATCCAACAAGATGTTAAACTATAATGTACTAACTACATGAGACTAAACTGTATAGAAGTCCCTTACGTCTAGAAATACATTAAACTATATAAGCATCAAAGGTCTTGTATGACTTTAAACTACACTTTTGTCTAGCATGAAATTAAACTACACCATCCATGGTCCATGCATATGACTTTAATCTATTCTCACTTTCGTCCAACATGACTCTAAACTAGGGAAAAAATCCCTAATGCGTCCAACATGACATTAAATCGTGTACTCTTTTGTCATCACTGCATGAAATTAAAATGCACAGACCCCCTTTTCGTAAATCATGACGATAAACTCTATTGTCCCCATCGTACTAACTACATTATGCTAAACTGTACAGAAAGTCTATGATTTTTCCTACATGACATTAAACTGTACTTTTGTCCCTACTACATGACACTAAATTGTGCAGCACCAATAGTCCTAACTAAAAGACTTTAAACTGTATAGTCCCTTTATACGTCCTACATGACGTTAAAATTTGTATTGTTAAGGTTGTTGCTACCTCTTGTTTCTCACACCGAGTATGACTCACGTGAGATTAGAGCAAACCTCAACCATAACACTCTCTCTAGGCTACTAACCATGTGTAAGTCCCAACATCATTTTTTAGGTCGTTGTCCCCAATAAATAATTAATCATTAATTCATTCTTTAATTGAACTACATGGACTTTGATCCTTGCCTTCTAGGCTGGGTATGTAGGCAACCTCCAAAGGGTCAAACCCAAAACCAATCTCCTCACATCGGTTCACCTCCATATCATACGATGTCGATTCGTGAAACCATTATTTACATTGATTTTTCAATCATGTTTCATTTCAATGACTGCATGCATACATAGAAATGCCCAAACCTTTTATCTTGGGTTAAACCACCATTGTACTAAAGTCCCATTTCACCCATCATATGTACGAACCAAATTTGTACAAAGGGTATTTCTAGAACTATGTGGGCTTGATTCCCATCCTTATGGGATACGTAGGAACATTCGAGTGTCCCTCAAATCCAGCCCCAAGTCTTTGGGCCGAACCCCAAATTCCGCATTCAGTCCCTTGGCTGAAAAGTCCCCATGAAAACACACATTGTTTATTTCTTACAATGGTCCAAGGTCAATGACCCTAAACTAAGATCTCTAATCCTTTTGTCCCACACGAAATTAAACTGTAGTTTAAATAACTATGTATGGGTTGATTCTCATCCATATAGGATACATAGTGAAGTCCAACATTTCAATTCAGGAACCAGCCACAACATGATTATGGGTAGCATTGATATGTGCATCTCTGTATACATTGAACAATATCCATCTTTATGTGTCATAATCCTAACCTTAAATATTTTCAGATCCTCATAACCCCTTTCATGACTTCTAGTCACAAAAAATTTCAAACTTCTAAGAGTTCTTTTACCTGACTATACAGTACGTGCCCATAAGCGGCCTTGCATAAACAGTCTATATAACAGACTTGTTATCCAAAAGATACTATTATTTGACTATGCAGCCAATACCCTTAGGTGGCCCTGCATAATTCAACCCCCTAATGGGTTTGTCGGATAGTGGTAACTTCATTCTTGGAAAGAATTCCTCTTTTGTCCTTATTTGTCGTAAATGACAGTATCTAGTGATCCACAAAAATAGCCATCCTTAACATATTTGTCCCATATCCTTTTTCATGAACTGAAAGTATTCAAGTCTATGGATTATATTCTCTTTCCCTACGTTTGGGTTAGACATTCGTAGGAGTGATATTCATCAAGTTCTTCGATAATCTTGTTAGGAAATATCTTCTTCGTATTCAAGTACCTCTTTCCATACAGAAAACTCTATAATTTGGAAGATTTGAATCTCCATAAACATTCACTGGATTTTAGCACTAGCAAAGTAAATTTCTAAGAGTTCTTTTGCATGACTATGCAGCATGTTCCCATAGGTGGCCTTGCATAAACAGTCTATATAAAAGACTTGTTAGCCAAAAGATACTATTTTATTTAACTATGCAACCAATTCCCTTAGGTGGCCCTGCATAATTCAACCCCCTAACGGGTTTGTTAAATAATGGTAACTTCATTCTTGGGAACTACTTATTCTAATGCCTTTTAGCTCTTTTTTATATCATTCCTTAGATTAAAATATTCTTAAGTCATAGATTACATATTTTACCACATACTTGAGTACGGTATTATGTTTTCAGATGAGTTGTCAAGGAATTGAGTCAATTCTAATCCATTTTGGTCAAAGCTATTTTGACCTTTAACATTAGTCTTTTTATGTCCGACTTGAATGACTTTAAACTGCCCATAAAAGACAAGGGAACTCTGCATAAAAGTCAAGTTCCCATCTCACTAAACATAGATTTTGTATGATTTAGGTAACATTGAGAAATTAAATGGTTTGAAGTTTGTAGGGTTATTAACATTAATGGTAGTAAAAATCAAACATTGCTTGCTAGGACAATTGTCTTAGGTAAAATCTAAAGCATGTAGAAAAAGAGAATGTAGGTACAAATGAGTGAAGGTGAAAGTGTTTTTCATTGATGCACAAGAGTTAGAAGGACATCCACAGATTGAAGTCTCTTCAATTTTTCAAGGATTACAAGAGGCTTTCAACTCACTCTTCATTTGCTTTACGGTATCCCGAGCTTCATCAGTAACCAGCAGGAATTCATTCATTCAACTGAATACAATAAGAGATGCAGTGATACCAGCTCTTCTTGGAACAATTGTAAAAGGATGTTCTTGGGTGCGGTTTGAGAAAATTTTCTGCTGATCAAACATAGACTCTGTTTCTATCCAAGAGACTTGGAAGATGGATACATGGATTTGATAATGGATAATTGGAAGTAAAGAGACATTTGGAGAGAGTACTCTTTTCAGATATTTCTCTAATTCCATGTTTGTCTTCTCTCCACCAATCGGCAGTGGAAAACATTTCATCCCATGGGTTTTCCATTTTCATATCTGCAAAGAAATGGCATGGATATAGAATTTGAAAGTTCACACCATTGTTGTTTCTCTTAATTCGCAGCATAACCGAAATATAGGAGTAGCAGTGCAGCTGCATTTCAGGCGTATAGTTCTTTGCATTTGGAACATTGATTCCTTGCAGATGACCATGACCACACAGAGGAAGATAGATGCTCTCTGGGAAATTAAGATGATATTTCTTCAAGTAATAAGCCAAATCTAGGAGAATTCTATTGCATATATCATAGTAATCGTGGCCAATGATGTTCATCATATCATTAATCCGCTTGATATCCAGTTCATTAACTATTCGGGGACTATAAGCCATTGATTCTGCATAAGAGTTGAATAAATTAAATTATTAAATGGATTGATTTTTCATAAACTTTGTGAGGAAATCCAAAAAATGGCAAAGGCATTAAGGTGTGAAAGTCTAAAATTGGCGTGCAAGTGTTCGTGTACTGCGCTAGTATTTGATGCTCAAGTGTAAACCGTGCAAGTCCAAATACCTATACAGCAGCGTGACAGCTAAGAAACATCGGAAAACAGAGCAACATGCACGGCTAAGGTGACCTGCGCGGCGAGAGCTCGACAGTTTTGATGTCCGGAAATCCGGATGCTTTGTACGGAAGTGAAGCCCTCTGTTTATAGACGCGGCCAGAACCCTACGCGCCTACACCCACTGTGCTCCAGACCTGCGCGACTCAAACCTGCGTGCCAAGTGTTGCAAACCGAACACTTGGGTGACACCATTCTTTTGGATGTCACCTTTTTTTCCTCAGATTCAAATCCTCTATTCTCTCTGGATCCAACTCTGAGGGGGGACTTTTGTTGACTCTCTTTTTGTCACATAGTCTAGTGATTGGAAAAACAGAATATATGAGATCAAAGTGATTCAACCTTTGAAGAAAACATCAAAAATCGACCAAGGGAAGTACATGGAGAACATTTCCCCTAGGTCGCGTAAGTTCCCTCATAGTCGCACAAGCCCACTTGCGCGACGCATTATAGTCACACAAGTGACTTGCGCGACCTAAAAGATAACTGCTCGGGGTCTTCTCCTGCCTATAAATAGACCATGTGGGCCCCTCATTTCATAGAGGAATTTTTCCCGAAACTCAGATTTGAGCTCCCGGCACCCTAGTCTCTTCTCAAAGCTTCCAGAACACTTCTAAGGTAACTTCATACCTAGAACGGAAGATCTAAAGAGTGGGAGGAAGGACTAAGTGTTGAAACTCATCAATACTTGCGCACCTAGGTGGCTTTCCCTTAATGGAAATGGCCACACTTGTGCACCACCTTACTCCTTCAATAGAACCTGTGCGCTCCTCTACTGGAAGAACCTCAAGTGGATTCAAAAGGCATTAACCAAAAGTCACTCAAGTATTACCCTGTTGGTTGAACACCGCTCAAGTACCCAAAGTGTCACACTGGTGTACCTGCGTGACCAAAACTTGCGCGCCCACGCAGTACCTGCGCGCCTGCCAGGACTTGCGTGCCCCTTCCTTTTTGGGTACCCTACTTGCCCATTTTACCCCTCTTAAGCCAATCCACCTCCCTTATTCAAGATTTAGTCTTCAAGGCATTCTTCAAAGCCATTTATGGAATGATTGCTTGATTTGACTTCCTTATCTGAAAGGAATTCTGTGGAATATCTCTCAAAACATAGTGATTTACACATCTTTATGTCACTAAATATTGAGATTTCATTCATCCACCTCATCCTTTAAGATGATAGAACTCATTAACCTAGGCCTCCTTTTCAAGAGTAAGCCCCAGTCATAATCATTAACTTGAGCCTCCTTTTCAAAAGTAATCCCCAGTCATAATCATTAACTTGGGACTCCTTTTTAGGAGAAAGCCCCAGTCACAATTCCTCAAATTTGGGCATCCTACTTATGAGTAAGCCCCAAGTCCCTTAATTTTCAATTATATTTAACATGGGCCTACTCCTTAGGAAGTAAGTCCCAGTATTAATTTCTCTTAACCAGTCATAATTTTTTTTGATTTGGGATTCCTTTTCAGGAGTAAAACCAAATCCTAAGTCCTCTCATAATTATGGTCCTCCTTTTCAGGAGTAAGCCCCAAGTTAGAGTATTCAAAATCTCATAAAGCCCATATACCTTTATGGACCCTGCTCCTGGATTTCATTCCTGAAGTAAATCCTAATATTCATTTATCTAGGAAGTCATACGTACATAATCCCCACATTATTTCTTATGATTCCATTTTTCATGGCACAGTTGTCTAATTTTTACCAATACCTCTTGTTTCTCACATCGAGCATGACTCACATGAGCTTAGAGTGTAAAAATAATTATGACATCCTTCTTTGAGCCTTCATTCATAAAAATCATACTCCCTTACTCGATCTACGTGGGTTATGATTACTTTTCCAAAAACAAAGGATACTTAGGTAGCCCATCTGCGGGTTTGATCCCAACTCTTAAATAATACATGTCCTTTTGAATGACAATAAAATTCAAGTGCCCCACTGAGTGGCTTTGAAACCATCATGGTCATCATAATGACCACGGGACTTTTATATAAATATGCCGAAGGATACCATTGACCAAGAATCTTTAAATAAATACAGATGATTCTCTTTCAGTGAAGAACCTCGAATACATATCAAAGATTCTCTAAATTTCGTACATATTTTATCATTGATTGTCAAATCTAATAGAAAGCTCATTTTACACTTGGTAATGTAATAAGTGTTCAGGAACATAACTTAAATCTATAAAGAGAGTCCTCGAATAGACAATAATTCTCCTCAAAAAGGTGTGATGAGTCCGACCTCCCATCTTCTCGACCAATGCAAATTCCTAAGCCTCATCAGTCCACAAACTAATGAGTGCATACCTTTGCAAAGTAGGTCCAAATGGATGTGGAATCATTGGATGTTTCGGGTTCTACGAAAAAACCCGTTAGAAACCGATCGGAATGTTTGAACCTCCCATCAAAGGCGGCCATCCCCGAATTCTGAGGGAAACAAGATCCGACTATAAAATTTACCACATTTTACAATCATTATAAATAATTATATATTTCATACACTTGTGGTAATTTTATATATCATATTTATCTCCAGTGAGATAGTTTATCCAAATATTTATTTTAAATATCCTTTCAAAAAAATTAAATCCATATTCCTAAATATAAATCTTATATTTTTTTACTGTAAAGATACTTAAGTTACTATTTTATTGTTTTCCATTAGAACAAACCCATGTGTATTCATTAAAACATTTTAATAAATAGAGAACCCTTTTATATCATATGGAATAGTTAATACAGGTTCATTAGCTATTATCGTCTTAAAATATTCAAAAATAACATTATAATATTACATCCATTTAAATTTAATCACATTCATATAACATGTTTTATTGGATATCTAATCAAGAAAAATGTTTAATAGAACAACATATGTATCCTTAAAATCCAGGAAATCCCTGTGTCTTAGTTATATTTTTGGGACTTTTCCATTCATCAATGGTCTTTCGTAATGTTTGATAGTTATACAAATGATTTAATAGAATATTTTAATTTTAAGAAACATTTATAATCTAATATTCATAATTTTTAAATATCTAATATGACTCCATTTTCCCCAAGACCTGAAGCACAATATTAAATCTTTTTCATGATAATCTTAACTCATATATTTTATTATAATATAATCAATTAATACCCTAATAAAATAATAATATAATCTATAAATAACTAATTTAATATGTTCAATTACATATAGGGTTCATTTCATTGGCCAAAGTATTTAACGTGAACCGTAAAGGCGTTTTCCTCTTATGATAGCATGTGTTTTGGATACCATTCCTCATTAGTTTTTACTAATGTTACCTTAAATCAAGATCAATATTCCTGATAGTTAATCCCCAAGAATGGAATAGTTCATATATACAAGGAAACAATTACATGTAATTAATAGTGATTTTATTTATTTTAATATAATCAATTAAAATATTTTTTATCCATCCCATTCCATCAAAAATAAATTTGGAGCTCTATGATGTGAAATAATATCATGATTTAAACCCTTGTAAAATAAGTAATGTAATTACTTTTTTATCTCAGCTAACATCATATTAACCATCAAATAAAATTGATAAGATGTGGTTTATATGTTTCAATACCTGGCCATGTTTAATATTTTTTGGAATGACATTTAATTTTCTGAACATTGAGAGGTATTTATGATAATTCATTTTGAGACATAAATTATGAAAGTTGGAACCCATTAAATGAGTTTTAATGATTTTTTTGAGGTCGTAAGGTGGTCAGGGGTCATGGGGAAGCACTGGAGGGATATTTTATTTATTTGGGGGCATGAGACATATTTAAACAATTTTGAAATTGGGGAACTCCTCCTCTCCATTGAATTCTAGTGTACAAATAAAGGGTCCACCCTAATTACACCTCCCTCATCAACAATTGTTTGGGATTGATTTAAGGCATGTTTATAGGTGATTTTAGTTACATTTATTACTCTGTTGACATTCATTGTTCCACTTCTTCCATAATAAAATATTAAAGTCTCATCTAGTATAAGATTTTATCACTATTAAATTGGATATTGGTAGAAGACAATAAATAAAACAGTTATTTATTATGTCATGTATGTTGAGATCCGATAATGACAACTAGGATTCAATTCATTGGGATTTTATAGAGTTACATCAACATATTGACCAAACATAAATTTTAGAATTATATTGAAAAAAAACAATTATGTAGTGGAACTGGATTTTAGGGTTTTGACACAGGTTGTTATCGAGGGTATACTACTGAGCTTTTCATATAATTAGACATTCTTATAGTTTGATGAATCAGTTTTTGTAGATTTTATAGATTATATAAAATAGAATTAAATTTTATTTTAAATATAAATTGTTTAATTTATTATTAACATGATTATAAACGAATGAAATTGGATTCTTGGTAGATGATTGGTATATAGAATGACCAGATGTGTATCCTCGGTCTTGTAAAATTGTGGGAAAGTCTTGCAAAAAGTCTCAATTGGAATTTTTTTAAAAACGATTCATAAAATTTTTAGGTTATCCTTTTATATGTGATCTGGTATTACTCATCTTGATATATCACTTCTTTATGTATGTTAATGATTGTTTTTAATGTTTAACACCACTCTTTTCATTCCAATTAATTAATATATATCGAAATGAGTAATATATATTTAATATTTAACCAAAATGAAATTAATTGACCTCAAAAAAATTTATCAGGACCACATTAAACATATTTCTATTGGAGCTATTATTTATTCCATCGATGGTCTCTTATTGATGATATATGTATACCCTAAGATATATAAACTCTCTCGGGTGTTGTGTCTGAATTAATGGAATTCGGTGGTCATAGGATATGATTCATTATTAAACCCCTTGATGAGTTGTGTGGTTTTTTATTTCCCTAAGTGGACCATAATTATGAGAGGATACCATTAATGCTAGAACCCATCGATGGGTATACATAAAATGAATTGTAGTGAATTGTACAATATCCCAATAGTATTATTCTTAGTCAACCCTATGTGTGGGTGATTGATGTACTAGGATAAACATCATATTGGTTGGAATTTTTTTCTTTTTTGATACGTTTAGCCATTAGTCTAAATGTATCAGATCATGATGAAAATAAAATATTAACATTCCCAATATCAATAACCTAGATTAGTTGTATACTATATTTCACCATAATAGATACAAGGGATGTAATCCTGAAGGATTTAAAATTTAGTAGTTTTGAATATGTATATACATATGGGATTCCTATATTAATGTGTAAATACAATATAAATATCATAAAACAAATCAGGGATCATAGATGTTATTCTTAATAAAATTATTCATATATTAATGAAAAGAAAAAAAATTAAAATATGAGGTCATATGCTTAGTAAGGGTTACATACAATGGAATCTGTAATGAGTAAACAAGATGTAATCTATATCTTAAGTTGAATAACTAAAATCAAAGGTCATTTAATCAGTTATATGAGTAAGAAAATGAATCCATGGATTAAATCAATGTATTAATATAATGGATAATAAAAATTAAATTCTCATAGAATGATATTATTAATAATTAATGTCAAAATTTCATATATCATTATATCAATATCGTCAAAGACTTATGCCATTACATTTTGGATGATAGGTACTTATACAAAATAAAATTATATAATTCTTTTTTACTAATTTGTTACCTAAGAATTATCGATTCATTGTGGGGATATATAATTACGATCACACCAATTCACGAATGTCCAAAAAAATGTAACATATGTTCATTAGTTAACTTATGTTTATAAACATATTTACTATCAATAAAAATAATATATCATGTAAATATTATGGATTATCAATAATTATATAATCAATCAAATAACATTTAAATTTAAAAAACATCTATATAAACTGTATAATTTTTAAGAATTGTTCATATCCTTGATACAAAGACTATAGATATTTAATATAAATTTGATGCCTAATGAGAATATGAATGTGAATATTTCAAGACAAGTTTAATTTCAATAAAATTTATCAAGAGATGAGAAATTATAATTAGAAAATTTTATATTATGGTAACATTAATTATTTTAAATAATATACGAAAATGTAAATGAAAATTATAAAATAACATTTCATTAAGGATATTTATTTTATACCCCGTCAACAACATATAGGATAAGATATTGTGTGTATTATAATTAAGACAAAAGGAATGTTGGTTAACGTTGTATACATTAATAGAACTAATTCCTCTTGGCACATTTTAGAAAGGCATAAAATAAACATTTTAGGAAAAATATTATAAATATTCATTAGAAAATATTTTAAAAAACACATATAATATTATATTTAATTAATAAATATTTTTATCAATAAAAAATAACTTTTCTAAGATAAATTTGAAATAATATGGACATAGAAGAAAAAAACCTGATGAAAAGCAGGAATAAGATCATCTTTTCTATTAAGAATACCTCTTGAATGTGTAAACATAAATGAAAATTAATCATCATGAATAAATATATATTAATGTTAAATATTTCAAATTTTATTTATTTACACATTATATAATAAACTAGGGTCATAATACAAAATATATCTTAATGGAGTAAAAATCTCGACAAAATCCTATGGCTTATGTTTGACTTACATCCTCTGTTTTCTAACCTTCAACATTTTACAAATAAAATTCATATAAAAAAATAAATAACTTTATTAATATTTATATAACAATATATATGATCTATTAATATCATTAACTAAAATATTTAGTAATAATATTTTATTATTATCATTATTTCAGAAATTAACTGCCCTGATTTTCAAGAACATTTTTCATTGGTAGTCTTAGTACATGTGTCATTATAATTATTCCTTAATCATTGGAATTTTATTCAATATATAAATATCAATTTAATTATATATATATATAAATTTAGAATCATCCATAAAATATAGAGATAAAAAACGAATTACAACACTCCCAGATATTAAAGTTTTATGTACGCATAAATGATGTTATATATTATCAACTGATGGAACTAATGAATGGTATAAAATAATAAATCATTATAATGTCATTATTGTTTAATATATATATCATATATATATATTCATTAAAAAAAATTTTACCTTCTATTAAATGTAAAAATGAAAAATGGTTCACATCGCTTCATAGAGGTGGTAGTCCACACGTACGCACATCCACCGTTATAGTTTTCTAGATGATTAGAATGTAATAAGATATATATGATATTACAATACAAGGGGAATCGTTTTTTAATAAATAAAATATAGAAAAAATAGTTTTATATGTATAACCATCCAATTTGGATATCGTAGGAAAAACAATTTCTCTTATGTGGGACGGTAAACCTTATGTATAACCAAGCGGTATTTTTTATCTTCATATGATATAAAATTGAAATAAAAATGGTACAATATCAAAATAAAAACTATTATTATTTATGATATTGTGGTTATTATGTAATTATAGTTAAATCTCACTAATAGTATGTAATGAATAAATATACATGAATGACTTGATAAAGATTATCACATATTATTCAGTAGACTTATACTAGATCAATTCATCAAGAGAATTATGGATGGTTTATTTGAATTGGAAAATCCATTATAATATGAATAAGTGTTTTTATAAGTAAAATATAATGGTTTTGGCTAAGTTAGATGGCACAATGTGGGTGTTAGATTGAGAGAAAGGGGTAAATTTTTATATGTGAGAGGAGGGGGATTTTCAGAATTTCTAAAAGTAGTAAACTATTATAAATTATATTTTTTTGACACAAAATATGAGAATGTTATAGAATTTTTTTACACTTATCATTTTTATAACCCCTCATTAACCATGTTGAAAATTAAAAAAATATACTTTTATCCATCTTTTAAGTGTCATAAATGATACTAAGCAATGAAAACAACCCCACAAACATAAAAGTATTTATATTTTATTACATATATCATTTATATGAAAAATTAAAATATAATTATGAACTATAAATAATTTCATTAAATATAATGTATTATAAAATTAAATTAATCTGATTTTCATAATTATTCATTTATTTTGACATTATACACACCATTATAAAGATAAAAATTAGTTATTTATATTTATAACTAGTATAATATTTCATATATATCCAAAAACATTTTTACCCAATAATGTACAAAAAAGTATTTTTAGAGTTTATATAATAATATATTTATTTTTTTATTAATTATATACATATTCTGTTTGCATTGTCTTAGAATTTATGGTTAAAATTCACTTCTAAAATTTATAAATTAATTACCATTGTAAAATATTTCATTTATCTTTCAAATAAAAATTTATAAAAAAAGATTAGTTTTCCATATATTTTAAAAAATTAATTATAAAAAAACAAAGAGAATGTCATTTTTTACTTCTCCTTACATAACATATTATAAATGATGAAATCATGGAAAATTGGAAAACAGTCATATATTCTAATATTGGGGGTTTATGGAAGATATGTACACATATAATAACATTATTTCATGACGTATTGCTACTTTTTAGTCCTTATCGTATTATATTTTCACATTATAATCCCACTTTACATTTACCATTGTAAAATAATTTAAATTAATTACAATTCATAATGAATAAAAATAAAAGGTAATTTTTATACCAAATCTGGATCTCATGATTCAAAATATTGAATCTATTTTTCCTTACATTATTCATATTAGTGGTAAAATGTAATTTTATGTTATTATTTCATAATGTAAAAGAAAATATTTTTACAGAAAAATACTTTCTAAAGTAATCAAATGATATTTATTCAAAAATAAAGTATAATAATTATACAAAATCCTATAATTAAATTATATACAAAAAAATAAAATACTTGATAAATAAAAATATTTTAATATATAATTTTATGTTGTTAATATTTTATGGGAAAATTATATTTTTAACCAAATTTAGTATTTTTCAATATTCGATGAAAATTTAAAAAATTGAGAAAAATATTAAAATATTTTCATATAATAATATTGATATGATGATATTAGATATTGTAAAAACCATATTTAATTAAAAAATCATCATGTTCTAGAAATTAATTTTAATATTTTCTCCTTAAAATAATTAAAATCTTTTTTTAAACCTATTTTCATATAATATAACTGATTTATTTTAGTAAACATTTATTATTACTTTATCAATACTTTTATCTTGATTTTTAAAAATTGTATATATTTTATAAATCAGGTGATCCTAATCATACCCACTAATGTACTAGCTGGGTTAAAATACTTATTTTTAATTATTAATATTTCATGGCTAATTTTAGATCGGTGATTCATGTTGTATACACTATATAACATATTTTTATTTTTAAATTTCTTTGTGTTTACCATACCATTATTAAAAAAATTCATCCACCTAAGATTAATTTCATCCAATTAATAAATTTGTTATCATTTGTAAATAACATACTTCAAAATCTAAATCATTAAAATGGTTTATGAAAATATCTTCTTAATGAGAGGAAAGGGAGATCCAAATATCATCACATAACATGGTTACCTGATATGATAACATTAGTGGGAAGTGAAAATATGTACATTTAAGAGAGAACTAATTCCGAAGGATAAATATAGAGTGTAGGAGAACATGGTCAGAAGAATGTGATGTTCCAAAATAACATTAATCATTAATATGTGAGAAGACTACTGATTTATCCTAAATGATCATAATAGGATAAATTTTTTATTTTAGAATAATTTTTTAATAGTTGGGTAATTAATTTAGTATTATTATTGAGAGAATATTAAAATTAACATAAATTAAAAATATAATTTCAATATTTAATCTATTTAAACTAAGGTAGTATTTTCTCATCAGTAAATGAGTATTCTTGATGTATTTTCTTTCATGAACAACTAAAATTAACATTCAATATATTATGGGATCCATAAATTTATAAAACAAAATTTTTTTGTACTAGGTATATAAAAAAAATGTTTAGCACTAATTATATAGTAATATGAATTACAAAATAAGCTCCAAATTTCAACTTGATGGATTTTAGAAAGTGTTAACCTTAATAATTTTCTTAAATTATTCTGAAAAAATTCAATTACCAATAATGAAAAATATCTGATCATAAAATTTTCAAAGACAACATTATGTATCTCACAATATCAAATAGCAAACATGTAAATATGTTGATAACATATACTCATAAAAAATATCATAACCGAAATCAAGATAAAACATTAATGAAAAGATAATTGTATCCAAAAAATTTATATATCCTTATTCATAAATGAAAATACAATATTATCAAATATTTTCAATAATTCCAAAAAATAAGTAAACTACATTATATATTATTTTATAATTAAATAAATAATAATTTCTAGGGATACCAATTCTATCCCATATTCTTTATTAGTGTAAATTTTATTATTATCCTAACAAAATATTACGAAAATATTAGGTTTTTTATTTCCCTTCCTAATTTATTCTCCAAAATTATATCATTTCCAAAAAAATATATTTTCTTGGTTTTCGATACCATCTTACATATTCTTTCAAAATATTAAAGAAAACTATTTTATCACCACCCATATATGTTTCATGATTCTTATAACAACAATATCCTAGATAAAATATATTTAAATAATTAAGGAATTAAAATACAAAATTACCTTAATCATTCAACCTCATATACAGTAAAATAAAAACATGGGATCTAATCCCAAAAGAAGGGCCAAATATGTTTTTTAAAATAACAATATATATATACATGAATCCCATATTAAATTGGAAATATAAAATAAATTGAATAAATATTTATTGAATAATTGCTATAATTTATAATATACTTATTTATATCTTATGGAAATGAATACTAATAGATAGGGGAGCTCAGGAGATAAATAAGGGCTATGTAAAAGGGAAGATGCCATAAGTGAATATAGCATAATAAATTCATAAAGGTAAATAATATAAAATAAATTCAATTTAATTAATTAATTTGTAATGAGATGCATAAATGGAAAATGACAATGTAGTAATATCCGGGATAGTCATTATTGAATTTTCTATGAAGGAAATACTTAATTTTTTGTATAATTATTTACGACATTACAGTATATATACTATCAAAGACTTCTAAAAACATAATTTAAGTGATGGGTATGTATAAAACATAACTCAATTTAAGTATAGATTATTATTTTTTCTAATGAAACCAATCGATTGATTTAAGAGCCATATAAAAATGTGCCCCATACATAACTATATTTCATAAAAATATATCATATGTGTAATAAAAAAAATTACGTATAAATATTCCTTATCAATAAATATCTTTATTGATTAATGGATATTTATTATTTATAATTCCACACTCTATTAAATAACATTCAAAGTGAAACATCATACGTATAAATGGTGTATGATTAAGGAAGTATATATATCAATGAATAGAAATGTATTGTTTTAGGAGATATTTAATCACCAATCATTATAGGAAATCAAATATGTCAAGTGATTCTAATTGATTTATGATTAATTAAAATATGAGAGATGTATATCAACAAATAAAGATGTTTTAGTGAAATATATATTTTTAATGAATAGATAAAAATGGAAATGAAACAATTAATATAAGTATTCAGTAAATAATTTTTTTAAACACAATGAAATCATATAGGGGAATCTAATGGGTAGAAAATGGTTATGGACAAAGTAATGTCTATTAACACCATATACATTAAATGATAGAATTTCATCTTAAATTATTAAAAATAAACATGAAATGGCCATTTTATGAAATATATATATATATATTTTAATAATAAAATTTAATATCTCAATTATAACATAAAATTACTTTAATATGTCAATTTCGTAATAAAAAATGTAAACTAATAAAAGAAATTTGACAAAATATAGGCATGGAAGAAATATAAACCTGATATATATGAAGAATAAGATCATATTTTCTTTTAAAAAAATATTTATAGGGTAAAAATAATTTAATATTTAATCATAAATAAAAAATGGATTTTTTTATAATTTACCAAAATCTATTTATATTCACCATATAAAAAAAGAGTGTTACTACAAAAAATGTCATATTATAGTGGAAATTGAAATAAAATCTCGTATCTCTAGATTGAATTGATTAAAAAGTAATAAAATATAATTTATAATAAATTTAAAATTATTATAATTACACACATGAATAATGTATATATATATATATAACATCATATACGAACAATTTATAACATTGTATCACACTATTATTAATAATATTTTGTTATTATCATATTTTCAGGTGTTGAAAACATTATTCTTCTGATACATTTGGATTATGTTTCATCGTTGTTGAATATTTATCAAGGATTTCTAAAATAAATTATTGTATTAAAGGTATTAATATCATGTATATTCAATATATATTTATAATCCTATAAAAATTATAGAGTTGTAAAAATGAATTACATTGTTCACAGAGACTATTGGTCTTATGTAAGGATAATAATTTTTTCCATTTGTTGATTAATGGAATGATATATGCATAAGTAGTAATTAAAATTCAATTAATAATTATAATAGCACATATTTTTCATATATTATTTAAATATACCCTTATTATAATTCCTGATAAGTGTAAAGGAAAAACTTTTCAGATCGATTCATAGAGTTGGTAATAGACATGTACGAACACACGATATATACATTTATAAATGATTTGAAGGAATGAGTTTATTTAACATCTTATAATTATAAAATAAAAATACTTCATAAATATAATATATAAACATAGTATCCATTTTTACAACCACCCAAGTGAAACTATGATGAAAAATAAATTACATTCTTATGTGGAGATTGTAACTAGTATATAAGAAAGAGAAATTATTTCACTTTTTATCGAATTGAAAATATATAATAAATGGATGATAAAAAAATTATAATGAAATGTATACATATTTATACCAATAAAGGTATTATTTTATAATGTTTACAAGACATTAATATGAAATAGAAGATTAAATTATCCTGAAAGGATAATTAAAGATGATTAAATCTTCATCAGTAGACTTCATCGAGGTAAATTCTTAAGGGTATTAAGGTTGGTATTTTATAATGAAAATAACGTAAAGAATTTTTTATATGTATATTTGAGAAAAAAATTAGTTTTTATCAATCTACAGAGTCATTGTTGTGTGAATAATTGAGAAAAAGGGTTTAATTTTAAAATTTACTAGAGAATAATTATTCAAATTTTTACTAAAATAAATAATTTTGTTTTTCTAAATGGATCCACATTTCTATCATTCAATTAGAATATTAGGATGTGAAAAATAAATATCATAAAATTATTTTTTTCATTTTTTAGGTTTTGACTCACCCTTATAATATTGTTTTAACACCTTGATAATCCTTTTGATAATCACCATAAAATTAATGTATTTCATATTTTAAGGTTCATGAATTTTACCATATAAGGAAAAATAAATAATAAATTAATCATAGATGGTTTTTTAAACCATATATTTTTCATTTTTATTATTATACTATTGTTTGTATTTTTTATTTAATAAAATAATAATTTATAAAGTATATCAATACTTCCATTTATAACACACATTATTAAATCTGACATTAAAGACTTCACGAAAATGAGTTAATTTGAATAAAAAATAATATGATATATATGTCTTAAAAAATTTATGGGTCACTATAAATCACAAAAATAAAAGAATTTATATAATTTTCAAAATAATATATTTATTTTTCTATTAATTAGATAAATATTGTGTCTAATTTCTGTTAGAATTTAAGGAAACTATTTCATATAAAAAAATTATAAAATAATTACCCTGATAAAATATATAAGGTATATTTATATAATACACATTTAATAAAAGACGTCTTATTTTATCCTTATTTTAGAAATCATATGATAATTAGAAAGGGGTAAGGAATTTTATTAAATTTCTTTAGACAAAATATTATGGAGGTAAAAAACATGATAAAAATGTAATAAATTTTCATATAATATAATATTGGATAATTATTGATAAAATATACACACCCAATAAAATTAATGACATTTTATTCATAATTTTTAGTCTTTGTCAGGTTGTATTAACCCTTTAGTATCTCATGTTACCTTTACGATGGGTAGAGATTTTACAATGATATTTTTCATAATTATAAAAAAATAAAATATTGAATAAATTACAACTTCCTAATTCCAAATATTTAATTAGGTTTTCATGATTCAATTAAAAATAGTAAAATAATGCAATTAAAATTAACATTACAAACAATAATGAAAAAAATTCAGAAAATTGCAATTTTATCAATAATTATTGTTATAAAAAATTAATGTCAAACAATAATTAAAAAGATTTTAATTGGATTATTTTGTTATAAATGAAATTATTAAATGTTTAAAAAAATCAAAAATAGATTTTTTATTGTATATAATTCAATGTAAATTGCATTTTTCAAATAATTTTTATCACTATTCAATGAAATATAAAACTTTTCAAAAAAAATTATAAAACATTCACCATCAAATAATTTCCTTATATTATTTTTAAATATAATAATTTTTTTTTAAAAAAAAAAATATTTCTCATTTTTATACAAATTATCGATAACTATTTCCTACAAAAAATTAATGAAATACATTTGTGAAGAAAATAAATATTTAATGAATTAAATAAATTTAGTAGAAATTGAGTGACCATTGACTTAAAAAATAAAAATATAGTTATATTAATTTGGACCAATATATATATATATATATTGTACATATATTAATCTTATCCAATCCTTGTAATTTATTAATTTGGTTATAACGGTCATATTAAATAATTTTATTTTGTGCTTCATTTCGGGATGGTGTTGTGCATTGTATATTCTATCCAAAATAGTGTTATTTTAAATTACCAGGGGGTGTTATAAAGCCTCCCAAATTTTATTATTATTATATTAGTGAATGTAATGATTTAATCCCTTGAATGATTCATTATCAATGTATTCAATGAGTCCCATAAGTCCATGTTATAACTGTTGAAAACCGAATAAAAAAAGAAAATGATATTGTAGAAGATAAAAGGTGCATGAGGATGGTAGATTTAACTAGGTATACATTCATTCATTTTATGTATTCCCAAGGATGGGTTTCCTCAGTTTTCAGATATTTTTTATTAATTTATTTGTTTTTTTTATATTTTTTAAATAGATAATTCACAATGTTATGTAATTATATTGAATGAAAATTAAATAGACTTTGGGGAGGATTGTAAAACAACCTTTGGTGATTTTTGATAAACTCCCATTATATACGTTATTTTACTAAAGGAAACACCACTTTTTCGGTAGTACTAAAACTCTCTATTGAGTTTCTATAGATGTACAACTGAGATTATTAGTTTCATAAAGAGTTGTGTTTTTTTACATGTGATATCAATAATGTGTACTATATGTTATAGGGTTAGTGACATCATGTTTTCCACACTATTGGGTTTATTCTTCAAATAACCATCTTATTTTGGGATGGATAATTCCATTAATAGTAATTCTAGGCTAGATCAATCCCCGTGTTTATATACATTATAAAACATCAGATCGATCCCTTGAGACATTATTTATATACTGGGGAGAATGAATCTATGGATGTTATTTTGTTCATATAGTCATCATGATGTGTTCAGAGAATCTCTAACCATAGATTATGGAGGTATGGATGATCAAGGTCATATTACTATAGAGGGATTGTGATTATTTATTTATTTTACAGCATTAATATAGAGCATGTGACATGAATGTATCACTACATTAACTTTCTATGTGATGGACCATGTTAGTTTATCTATAATAAATTATTTACTAATATTATATATGGGATAACATTGAACTTTGGTACCCAAAGAAAATCTCATATATCTATAGGTTCATATTTTTTAAAATCCATAATATTATATGATCAAGTAAAATAGTACTGATGTGGTCTAGACATTCTGAGATGGATGTATATTAGGTTTAATAGAGATATAAATAATTTAATTTCATTTTTTAATATAATTTTATTATTCATGTGTATGTGAGTAGCCTAGTGGGTGATCGGTATTATTTGACATGAATAATCAATTGAAATGTAAAATTCATTTAATTTTGATATGGAAATATTTGTTTATATTCTTCATCATATCATATTATTTATTTTACAAGATTTTTATTATTATTTATATTATTATGCACATTGATAAATGGTATAGTATTCTCACAATACTATCCAAGACCCCAGTTTGTAGTCTTTAATCTCTAAAAGACGATGAGGTATGCTGAAGGCCACATAGTTCCACTAATCTTCTTATTGTTCCTAGTATGTAGAGTAAGGATGTTATCAAGTGACATAAGAGGACATATTTTTTATTACTAGTCATTAGATGGTCTGTTGATGATATACTGACATGTCAAAGCTTATGATGTTGCATGAATTTTTCATTGTGAAACACTTCCATGTACTAAGTCTATTTTTACAAGGTGGAAGTATATATATTATTTATTTCTATGATATATTTGACTAATTACAACACTAGTGACTGATCTGATATTTTAAATCACTATTTTCTGAATATTTTTATCATGACCTATAATAAAAATTATTGTTGTTGTATTTTTATTTATTTTCATGGTGGAAAGTAGTGTTTATGAACTCATAATTAATCACATGTAGTATTAATCTAAAATAGTTTTTTACTTTTTTGTGACTTCCCACAAGAGGTGGTTATAATAATTTAATGTGTCAATAAACTTTTATAAAATGTATTCTTATATTGTTTCTAAAGTAAAATTAGATTAAAATTATTTTTACAGTATAATAATTCCATGATATAAAAAATCCTTCACACATGATATATTCATATTCCTAACCTCAAGCATGTAAAACATAGGAAATCATTGATCTTAAATAAACTGTAAGGGAAATACATATCATAATTCATCATTTCTACAGCATGAATCATAATATTTGGAATGAATACATATGTTAATAACAAATAATAAGGATATATATAATAACAATATAACATGATATAGTAAGCAAAAAACATAATAAGATCTTTAATAAAACATAGTATTTTTGAAATCGATAAAAATAAAAAATCAATAATCATAAAACATGTACGAATTTTTCAAAGGATTAGAATATTATAATATTGATATGTACTTATAGAAAATGTAATTTCATGGAAATGAAATTAATCTTAAATATATTTAATAACAATCTAAATAGGTTGAAATTGTGGCATTACAATATGTATTGGAAAACCAGTGTGAGAAAACCCATTATTCACAGATATATGGGAACATACTCATTATTAACTCACATAAATATGTGAGAAAATCTATCACATAAATGCCTTTGTGGAAAAACATATCATGAACAAGTAAGTCTATCTGATGACATATAAACAAAAGAAAACACATTGGAGTGTAATATCGGACCCGACCAATGTAACACACTCAGTTTCATTCATTATATTATTTTTGTGATTTTTTGTTTTTTCAACAGAGAACCCC
Organism: Viscum album; assembly: GCA_963277665.1. Classification (NCBI taxonomy): domain Eukaryota; kingdom Viridiplantae; phylum Streptophyta; class Magnoliopsida; order Santalales; family Viscaceae; genus Viscum; species Viscum album. The sequence goes on from OY728125.1 coordinate 1,029,472,005, forward strand.
AAAAACCCAACTAATAACATCCTTTATAAGTTTATCATATAAGCAGTATTTATAAAAAATGTAAATATGTTTTTGATATATGTATATATATATATATCATACAGAAAATATTTATTTTCCATAAACAACATCTTCAATTAGGATAACTAATCAACTAATAAAATATCATTTATTCTTCATTTTTATTTGGTAATATGGACTTATATTATAATTTTGTAAATTTTTCAGTACTTATTATTTTAGATGAATGGTCAATATAAATAAAATTCCCACCAAAATATTTTTTCCCATGTTATTTTATAATTATATCGTAATGTTAAATTTATGAACTATTTAATGTGAATTTAAAACATAAAATATTATTTGAGGATTTTCTATTATAATGATAACTGAAGATGAAATTTTCTATTTTTAATAAAATAATCAATTTTACTATCAATAGGGACTAACAGTAAATTTAAAATACTATATATTTTAGAAATTAAAACAATGGAAAAAATTTTATGAGAAAATATATTTATTTTATACATCATTATATATTTTCAAATATAATGTTTGACTTATAATAATATTTTAATAAATTTAAACATTGGTAAATGTTATTAAAAAATTATAATAAATAAATTACAAATTATTATTTTAAATTTTTATCATCAATTAAATGTAATAAAATTTACATTAGTTTTATAATTACTTATATGAAATTCGATAATATGTTTCTATTTTTTTTAGGATCAATGATTAATTAGCACTATGAAAATATTAGTTACGTTGGTAATATGATTGTATCATAAAGGGTAGTATATTACTTAATATAATATATTTATAAAATTAGAAGAATTAATTTTAAATTAAAACTCATATATGATGATTAAAAATAATCTATATAAATAAAGATTCATTTAATACGTAATCAATGTAAAAAAATTATATAAACACATAATGATTAAAAATTATTATTTAAGATTTACAGTTTTTTCTCATTATAAGGTATGTTATAAAAATTAGTTTTATCCTATACAGAAATTGAATTACTATAAATGGATCCAGAATTAGTATCCATTAGGTTTAATTTTGGTAACGATGGAAACAATGTATATTCAGTAATAAATTAATTGATTTCATTAATATTTAATTAACGGTAATAACTTTTTAGCCATGTAATCCCAAGTGGATAAAATTTTCCTCAATTATCATGATCATTAGGCAATACAAAATACATTTTGTAGTTATAAAGGTATTTATTACTTGTCTTACTAATGTTACCACAAAAAAAAACTTAGCAATCATACCTTTCGGTTCATTTCTTTTACCATACATATCAATTAAAAAGTATATCTTTCTCACTTATAATGTATGATTACTTACAACATTTAAATAATCGATACTATATTGATACTTCCATAAATATTCATCCAAATAGAATATCCCTCATGTCTTTTAAATACCGTAATGAAACCAGTCTTTAATAATTATCCTATTTTCCTCAAATAACACATCATTATCAATAGGTAGATCAATGTCTCAACCATAGTATCAACTATTTATAAACATTTATTCCTTATTCAACTAATTATAAAGAATCCATAAAATGTTATCATTACATAATTACAGTGATTATCATGATATATTATTATTTTATTATAAATAACATTATTTATTATCTTCCCTTAATTGTAATTTTAAACATCATTATTTGTGTGTGTGCACTTATAATCACCTATAGGATGTGATGCTTTTATTTTTTTTTAAAATGAATCCTAGATAGTATTGAAATTTGTATTGAAGAAGAAACCTATTTGATATATTTTATTTCTTATTCTGAAATTATTATATTCCCTCTATATTAATCCATATCATTCGTGGAACATTTGTGATTTTAATTGTGCATTGTGCATATTTTCTCAACAATAAATAAAATTTTATCATTTCTCTTTTATTTTTTCATTATTTATCCAAAAATGATAAAATATCATGAAATAAAATAAAAATAATAATATAATTATTTTTATTTTTATTAAAATTATTTCAAAAAATACACCTCCTTATCCATTCTCACTAATCAATTTAATGAGTAATCATGAGTGAATCCATTTGAATATAAACAAAAATAATTTAATGGAATTTATTAGTAAATTAATATGAATTTGTTTTATATAATATGAAATAAATCTGTAATTGTTTTCAACAATGGATAAATAAATATTTTAATCCTAATATTTAAATCTTATATTTATATATTGAAAATCACTAAAAATTGAACATTGGAAATTTCGACATATAGAATAATGACTCGACAACTCATTAAAGGAAATTAAAATGTTATAAAATATAATCATTCATCAATTATATAATCATTAACAAACATTGAACTATAAATTATTGGATATGAACAAACACTACCACCACACAACAACAACTACTACAAGTAGTCAAAACTAATAATAACCAATGTGGAAATATAGGGAAATACTCTCTAAATACACGTAAATAGTAATTATAAATGAAAATAATAAAATACTGTTATGTAGTAATATTGTTCGAGAATATTATATTATGAAATTTATGTTTTCAATTTGAGGATGCACCATATCCAAATAAGATAGTAAATTACGTAAGTGTAACTTTTTCATATATGGATGTAATTAGTATGTTCAAATTATATTATGAATAATTGGTTACCTCACATGTGTTTTACAATGTTTAAAGATATACCATATTTTATAGTTTGTAATGTTATGATAAATTTTAATGTTTGTTATCATGTTATTCAATGTTTTTAGATGTATTAAAATCCTATGAAATTCCTTGTTTTCATGGATATGTCTTTTCATGTATGTTTTTCTATATATAATGTTCATAAGTTATATGTTTTATATTTTATCTTTCCTATATGGAATTTTTATGATAGATTGTATATCCATCATGTTTTATAATTATCATACATAGCCTTATGATCTCTTATTTAAATATTTCATTCATCCTCATATTATTTTCAATTATATGAATTAATAAATTATGATATGTTTATTTATATATTGAATTCATGAGATAACCCATCACTTATGTTTCTAGTCATTGGAAGATTATAGTGATAACATAATTTATATTGTCGATGTATTGATCCATTGGAGAAAAAATAGCATAAATTGAATTTCACATATTATAAAATAAGATGTTTATGTTGCTAATCTATAAGATACTAAACCTATCAATCAATGAATTTAGTGATTATTGTGAGACATACAATTTAAATACTAAAATAATCATATTATTTATGTTAAGTTTAATAGGGATTTCTATATTAGGTATTTTAGGATGTTTATGTTATTTTTGGAGATTAGAATTGTTATTTTCAAGATTTTGAGAACATTTGTTAGAATATACTGGATTTTTCTATGTATATAATGATATCCTAATATATTTTAAATTCATGGGTAGGTACTACTCTGAATCATTACAACCCAATATGTATTATACATGTGGATGTGGTAGTGGAATAGATTCCCATGAGGGTAATCACCTGAAAAGGATTTTATTATCATTAACTAAATTATCTCCCAGATACCCAACTAGGGAGTCTATGACTTTACACATAGTTTGACACAACTGGTAGATATGTATTGGTTTATCATATGATCATTTTGACAACTATGATGGATATATTTCCTAGTTATTTTTATTGATAATGTCTTAAAAATGAGGTAACCCAAATTAATGATACATACGTCAATTTTAGAATGATATTGGATGAACCAATGATACAATAGAGCAATATTATAATGTAAAATAATAATACATTTTGATGTTTAATTACTATTATGATTTGGATAATTCCACTATATTATTAATGACTTCCCACTAATGCAAACCACTATTTATTATAGTGATGGATGAAACCATAAGAAACATAGATAACATTGTTTATGAAGAAATAAATTATGATTAAATCAAAAAATAACCCATTTGTATCAGATATAAAATGAAAAATATTATGATTATTTCAAAAAACTATCATGGAACATGAATATAAATGTAAATATAATTTAAATATGTAGTTCCCTAGAGAATATCAGTATATAGACTTTTGAAAATTCATGTATTAAATATGTAGAAATAATTAATATTCCACAATGTACATGTCAATAATGTTGTATGAATGATTAAGGTAATATCCAAAATAGAACTATAAGATGAATTACTTGTGGTGAAAGAGGCAATAAATAATAAAAATATCAAGGGAAAATATATATTACAATTAACTTGTGGAGATATGATATAACTGATCCTAGGGAACCACCATTAACTCGATGTCTTGAGTGATGATATCAAGTAAATTAATTAAGACAATGACATAATCCAATGATTAATGAGTATGGTGGGTATCCACACCTTCATATACCATGGAGAAATAAATAACCTATATAATGACTATTGATATATAAGATAGTGATAATTTAGTATTCAATTACCCTCGACCCTTAATTTGTGGAGGTATTCTGGTTTTATAACCCTTTTTAAACTAGTATGCTCTGTATAAACATCGATTACATACCATAAATGGATTTTATTTTATTGAAATCATTTAGTGGTATGAATATTATGTTTTCTAGAAATAATGATTATGTAAATAATTATAAAATATATATATAAAGAATATTATTTTCTAATTATAGTATTTATATTAATATTGAATATTAAATAATATAATGAATATTGAAAAATAAAATCTACATCAACTATGACATTCTTTTAGTGCAGTACTGGTGATGAATTATATAGGAATAAAAATGAGTACTTCAAATTGGCCTCATTTCCTAGTTAGGAAAATCATTTCATTGATACGGTTATGTGAAATAGGTTTTTTGTAATATTTCATATGTTATGGATGAAAATATAATATTAATGATATTTTTTTAAGGACAGTCTAACAATTTTCCACCTTTATATATTCATTTAGGTAAATAATAATAAAAATTTCAGGGACCCAATTTATTTAAGCATGGTATAATATAATTACATGAGTTTTTCATCATAAAAAAAATAATATGTTCAATATTTTTCTCTATACAACACTAAAATACTAATATAGAGCATTATAACGTAGCTATAAAATTATAATATAGAAATAGTGGAACGAAATTTGCAAAATATATACAATTAGATATATATATATATATATATATACGAAAAAATAACGAAAAATTAACTTAAATTGATTTCGAAATATTAAAATTTATCAATGAATAAAATATTGATTAAACTAAAATAAAGTTAGTAAATTGTAATTTTTTTTATTTTTAAATATTTTCTTATTAGAACTGGTTTTAGAAGAATATTTAACATACAAAAAAAAATTTCATACAAAAAAACTGGTTTTATGATATTTTTTTATTTTATATTAATTTTAAATATATAAATTTATGGATATGTATTTGATAAAAAATTACATTATTATTCAATTTTCTATGGTTATATTAGTATAAGATGTTTTTTTTGAATTTTTTTTAATATAATTGATTTATATGACAAGAGTGAAAAAATAATTTGTTTTAAAATACCATTGATTTCATATGCAAAATCTACATAATTTTTTTAATAATATATTTATTTTATATAATATTATTTATTTTAAAATTAAAATATTACATTACAACACTATGTTTTATTTTTTAATGAAAATAAATCTTATTTCAAAAAAATTTCAATTTAATTATAAATTATTAATTTATAATATGTTTTTCTCAATCGAAATAAATAAAAAAATTTCTAATTTCGAATCATTGGTCCAATATTATCAAAATTCATTAACTTTTTTGGCATAATGATTGTGTTACATTGGTTAGATATTAGTTACATAACAAAATTGATTATTTTTCAATGAATGATAATTATGTAAATATTTTTATTGTATAAAATTAAATTAATATATTTTAAATTACAACTATAATATAATTTTTATATATATTTAAAAAATTAATGAAATTCATTTAATGGGTAATAAATCATTAATATGTATAATAACTCATAATGATTAAAAATACATTTTTCTAGAAAATCAATTCTTCTATAAATTATATGTATTGATATAAAAGATAATTTTAACATATTTTTAAATCAATGTAGTTAAAATAAAGGATATTTTTTTATTCCAAATTTTTAAATATAGTAATACATGATATAAAATATTTATTTATTAAATTAACTATCATGATTAATATTTAATTTAGTGTAATAAGTGTTAAAATGACTAATATATGGTGGTTAAAATATTAAAAAATCAATATGAAAATTATACCATCTAAAAAAACATTTTTTAATTTAGTAAATAAAAATAATAACAACCTAACCCCACCAATATCAAATAATATTCATTCTGTTGCATTCATACAAAAAAATACAATATTATTCCTTATAAAAGTCTATCTTCATCACTGTTAAATGGGGAATAATATGACCTCATTAAATAAAACACCACTGTTATTAATTTACTTTAAATCCATTCCCAAATATCCTCTCCTAGATTTGGTTTACATGAAAAAATTATCTTATTAACAACAAATTATTTATATCCCTAAAATATAAATCTATTATTGAGTTGAAGTTCATTCTCTCAATGTAGGAATCCTATATTTTATACCATTTCATTTTTATTGTATCCATTATAAAGAAAATGTAGAAATATTTTAATAATAACTGTATATTAATAATTTTTTGGATATTTGTTTTAATAATTATAAAACAATTATTTATTTTATTCCTTCTATATAGAAAAAAAATATAACAAGTACATATTCCCAAATTACACCCTTCCACAATGTAATGAATTTTGTTTTTCTTCACCACCTCTCATAGTGAGTAATAATGATTTTAATATTTAATAAATATGATTTCTATGATTTATTAATGATTTTTAAATTGCCACACACATTCCACATTCACCCCTCTCATTCATTGACTAACAAAAATTCTAATCAAGAGGTATATTCACTACCACATCTATTAAGATTCATTATTTTCAAAAAGTTATTTATTACATATAAAAAACATATCACATGTTTCAAAAATGAAAAAAAATCCAAATAATTACATTATTATTCTTTTAAAAAGACATTATTTCAAAATGAACACATACTTAACCATACTGAATTATTGTGTTATTGAGTGGTTGTGTTTTGTTTTGGTTAAAAACCTTATTAAATTAATATATGTTATTATATAATATTATATTATGAAAATATAATTACTATAATAATCATTCAATAAGTTTTTTATGGTTATAAAAAGGATATATAAATATTTAAATCATTAACTATGAAATTACCCTTTGTAGGTTGAAATTCATCGCTGAAATGTGTGAAATATATTAAAAAATAGAGGATAATGTATAATGAACACAAGGAAGGAACATTAATCATATTACATCATTATGATTTGTAAAATAGAATTTTATTATTGGAAATTGAATGATGAAATTCAATGAACACCAATTTTACTCATATGAAACTACAACAAATGGTCAAAACTAAAAGACTCGGTGTGGGAATGTTAAAAAAACGTTTTAGTATACAAGTAGGTCATATGATTAAATAAAACTAATAAAATCAAATTTAGGTTTTAATATTTTTTTAAAATATATTATTATTATATCTTTATATGTTTTATGTAATGATATAGAATATATGACATATAAGGGAAACATGGGGAGGGTTTTTTACTCTCAAATTTGAATCCCTTGAGATTTGAACATTATATACACCAATAATAAAAATTATTGGTTTAAATACTAACCCGTTATCATTTTTTATAATTATTTCATTATATTTCATAACTTCTAAGAAATACATATTCCTTCTTACAAGGGTTTTGATTCAAACGTTCCAAATGATATTTGATATTTCCAATCAAACATAATTTATTGATAAAATTTTTAATGTTTTCAATGAATTTATTATTTCTTGGGTGTATATACTAACCTTGATTTTACTTTAACGTTTTATATTATTTAATCCTTGGTACTCACATAACCTTATGATTTTCAATCATCCAATGTATTTTTTTCAAAATTTCAATTGTTTTATTGGGGTTTTCTTGACATAGTTCTCTTCCTTTTTCTGCAATAATTTTTCATTTTTTTGCCTATCAGGATTTCTTCATTCTAACTAATGATGATTTTTTGAGTTAATCCAAATTATTCTCAATGTAAATCATTTTTCACACCAAATTATTCTTCAATAATGGAATTAGTTTTCATTAGAAATGTTTCTTTTTTTGGAATAATTTTGTGTAAATTTAAAATCTTTTTCAACCAGGTAAATGTGTTTACATCCCACAAATGTTATCAATTAATTACTGTTATAAAAATAAATTTTATCTCATCTTTTCCTTTTTTTAAATTATTTCATTTTAAGAAAATGGTCTCCTTATCATTTTATTCATTGAATTTTTTTTAACTCATTTGTTTCAAAATGTTTCAAAAAAAAATTCACAATTTCCAAATAAAATCATTTATAATCCAATCATCATTGAATATTTATGAAATATATGTATTTATAGTGTTTCCATTATTATGTTTTATTTTTAACTGTAATAATTTTCAATAGTATTTTTGCTAATTCTTTCCAAAACATTGATTATTTTCATGGATAATTTAATTATACATTTTCTGAAAAATAATACCATAAAATATTCTCTTAACCATCTGAAAATGTTTCTTTTTGAATCTAATTCAGACATGATATTATTTAAATTTTTTATAATGGTTTTTTAAATACAATTTCACTTTCACTTCAATTTCTCCTATAGAATTATCTCATAATATGTGATATTCTTATCAAACACTATATGTTATTGTAAGATCATGTTACTATTTTATGTTATTCCTAGAACCCTATTTTGATCATTCAATGGTTGGGTTTCAATCAGTAATGCTTCATGTCAAAATTATCGAAAATTATCCAATTTTTAGGGTGGTGCACATTTGGCGCATTAGTTTCCCAATAACTTTCTCCCTACTTTTGAAAACAATGAAATCCTATACAATGTGGGCTTGCACAGTTGGATAATGGTTTTAAGTATTGGGTGTTCACCCAAGGGAATCAGACAAAATTGGAAAAAATATGTTACCAGATAAAGGCACATGGTTATTCTAACTATTCTTCCATCCCCATCTCACCTCGTATACCATATTTGGTAATCAAGATATTAATTTTAAATATATTGAAAACCTTTTTTTACATTCTTGAAGTCATGTGAGACCCCAATGAATTTTATTATCCTTTGGATGCTCCAGTTATGTGATTTTGGATCCTCTCTACCCCTTTAATAGAATATTGATGCTTTGAAAATGATGTTTAATATCTACCCTTTTATTTTTCCAGTAAAATTTCCATTTCTCCCACTCTTACACATTTCCTCCCAAGATTTTTTTAGAACTCATTGTTGTGGGAGGTTATAATCCCCATTATTTAAGACAATGAATATTATTTTGATTATTGGATCCATTTTTTAATGATAATTATTAAGGATTCATGATTAAGACTTTGTATTGTGATATCACGTGATCTTGAGGTAGGTATGTGATGATAGATGTTTTTGATTAACCCTAAATTTTTTGATTTAAATTCAATTGTTTGATTTAGATTCCATTTCCTAATATCAATTATATTTATTTCAATTTGTTTATTGATAAAAACAACTACATTAAATAGGGGATTTCAAAATTAGTTTTTTATATAAAATTGGGAAAACCCCTAATTCCATTGAATTGGGCGTTGATTGTAAAATTCACGGAAAATTGAGATAAAAATATTAATTATTTTAAACAATTAAATTGATTGATGATATTAATTTCAATTATGTATTTGAAAAAATGGTTTAAAAATTTATTAAGAGAAACCTAGTGGAATTATCATGGATTAAGAAATTACATGATTAAAAATTAGTGTGTTGGTTATTAAAATTAAATTGGCATATTTGATATTGGAGAATCCGATGAATTGTAGTAAAAATAGTATTAAAATAATGTCATTATTACAGATTTTCATTAGAGAACAAGAAATCCAAATTAGATAGCATGTTATTGATATAGTAAACTTTTAAATCTTTATAACTGAAATAAAACCTTGTGCAGCATGTCCGATATTTAGTGGAATGGTGATGGGTCCTCCTTGTCAAGTTCTAGAGGGTTGTTTGTATGAAAATATTTCGATGATCACCTTTGAGTGTGTGAGGATCCCATAGCCTGTAACTATTGAAACTAATTTATGATTAACATATTTATCAAGTTATTATATGTGAAATATATGCCATTAATTTTGGTAAACAGCTTTACACGTTCCTTTTGAACATATTAATATATTATTTTATGTAAAATTTTTATTAATCCATTTTTATAGAATTTTTTCCATAAATCTAAATTTAATATATTAATTATTTTAGCATATTCATTTGAAATTCCATTTCTATTTATTTAAAATTGAAATATTTTTTGAGTAATTAATTATGCATTAATATTATGTATTCATTAGTGAGGCCCTACATGCAGTTTATCTTACACCATAACTATGCCTTTAGGTTTCTATAGATTATCATCATCCAAGTTTGAGAAAAAGAAAAGTCCCACATTGAGTTGGTTCTAGTTGTTAATCCTTGATATTGGTGATTTTTGTCTGTTTTGACTTGGGTGGTTATACTATTTTTTGGATCTTTGTTGTTTCACAGTAAATTATTTACGCAATTTTTATTTTTGGTATAGTTATCCTTGTGGGATTTTATGTGAATTCATACTTAATTATTTATAATAAATCCATAATTTTTGGATCATTTGAATCCACTTCATGTTTTATGATTTCAGGTATTATACTATGACCCATGTGGACATAGAATTCCCTTAGGTATATTTTAGTGTTATCCTAGGTATCAGGGTACATGTTGTTTGTGATAGTTCATGAAAAATATGTATTAGGGCTACATGTTGAGATTCTTTTTTTGTTGTCAGTATCCAATAGGAAAATAATATTAGGACAAAAGTGGTTTTTGTGATTGAGTTCTTAGATATCTCTCGCTATAATGATCCTTAAGTCACCAGTGTCGTTTTGGGAAAATCTTTATAAGGATTTTTCAACTATTTTCCCGTCTTTTGAGTAGGGTATACTAAAATCCAAATTTGGTGTTCCTATCCACTGGGATTAATTTCCCCTTGTTTCTCAACATGAATATCAATATATTGTCTTATAGGATGTCTACAAATGTTTTTAGCATGATTCCTATTAGAATATTTGTGAATATATAGAATCCTGACCTTTCTCATGATTAGGAGATTATGGTGAGACATTAAAATTCTTTAAGATATATCAGGATGATGAAAATTGATGGTAGAAAATGTCGAAGGGCTTGATTACATATGGGAGGATATTTTCACAATAAGACAAAAACAACTATCCAAACCATCAATAAGATAAAAACCAACTATATGAAGCATGATTAAAATGAAATAAAATTAAATATTTCATTTTTCATTTTCATACTAAACTGAAGTACCACAGTAGAATACCACAATAAAAATTTAAATAGCAGAATACAAACTAAAAAATTTCCAAGACAACCACATGACTCGAATCTCCCCATGCTCCATGCTCCAACATAACCAATATCCCATATATCATGATATATTTCTAAAGACATGTGGTAATTATCCTTTTCACATTTCCTAGTATATGGTATCTATGAAAGTACCAAAGTTTGAATGTAGGGGTGAGTATTAAAACATAGTATATTTTTTCAATTAATTCCCAACTCATGAAATTATGATTGAAAATTTAGAAACATTTAAATAAAATAGTTCATATAAAACAATTTTAAAATATATCTATAAAAAAATATTGAAAAAATTCATATCAACCGGTCTTCCAAAAAAATATATTTTTCAGAAAAACCAATTAATGATTTAAAATCATTCCAAAAGATCCATCAAAAATAACAATTCAATTCAACATATCCAACCATGTATGCATCATTATGAATCCTCCATAAACAAGAGGGGTCTATCTTCAATCTACAAAGTTTTCCCAAGGTAATTATACCCATGATACATTATATAATTATCTTCATGGATAATTCCATTTTTCATCCAAGCATATTAAATGCTATATGGACACACACACACACACCATGTATGCACAAAACTAATTCCAATCAAAACATTCCAGAATCATATCAATGTTTTAATATTTAAACTAAAACAAATATCCAAAAATCCAATTTAAAAATATAGAAAAATCATATTTTAAAATCAATATTTTAAAATACTAAAACTATTGTACTTTTCCCAAACAATTACCAAAAATCCTTAATTTTACATGAAACAACAAATCAATAATAATGAATATTTTAATCAATATTTTAACAAAAATTTCATAATATATTTTTATCAAGTGAGTCAATTTTAAACTACGCTACTCATTTTTAGCAGGAGTTTTGGAGTGTGAATCCACAAACCTTGAGTTTTAGGGAGATAAAGAATAATTTCAAGAATAAAGTTCAATAAACCTTTATGAAACTAAAAAGAACACCTTAAATATCATTCCCTATAAAAAAACAAAAAATTAAACATATTTTGAAAACAAAAGTTTATATGAAAGAGCAACTAGTTTATATTGAAGAAATAGAGTTATATATCAAAGTAGTTATAAGAAAAACATTAAGAACAAAGTAGAACGATCACATACCATAATTAATTGGATTATAATCAGTAATAGAATCATTTAGAAAACCTTGAGATTGATGGGATAACCATCTAGACCATTGGGAAAGAAAAAATATATTGGTAGGCTTCATATGTGTAAAACAAATGAGATAAAGGTAAAACCATATGAGATCCACTTTTTAAGGATGTGGTTTAATTTTTGGACATGGTTTAGTCACACGGTTAGGAAAACCATTTGATAATTATGTTTTGACCTCTACATTAAGGAATATACCTCAAATGGTCATCTCAAATAATCACCAAACCATTCACCACTTTTTCTAAAGCAAAAAAAAACAAAAAATACCTTTCAATGTGGATAGTTTATAGAAGGCAACTGCATTGTCTGGAAAAAAGGTATGCAACCCGTATGACTTATCATTTCCCCAGTGTCATTGTACATGGTTTCCTATAGGTATTTCAAATGTTTAACAACTATGCACCACCCATGAACCTAAAGAAAATCCCCAAAAATCCCAAAAAGGTCTCCAATCTCTCACAAACCCCAGCCACATTATATATATAAAAATCTTAAATAGATGGATACATACCAAAAACCATGGGTGAGAAATTATCCCTACAATTGTACAATTCCATCCATATAATGTTGAAACAAATAGGGGCCTGATGGAGTTCTACCCACTGTTCATTCATTTCATTATTGTGTTCCTAAGTTTCTACCCACATCTGTCCATGATGCCAAAAAACACATATAATAGAGATAATTTTTCCATGAAAGATATTCTCTAAATTATACAAAATCTATACCAGGATATGTACGAATTAATAATATAATTCTAGGTAAATTTTATCCCATTATATGAAATAGTTGTGTTCCAGATGATTGGTTTTCAACATAGATATGTGGAACACATTATCCACTACACTGAAACATGGTGGCAATTCTAGAGGATACTCCACCTCTCCAAATCATTCCATTTTCTAAAAATTGACTCTTTTTGTGGTTATAACATGCCCTAAATCGCATAATGATGCTATAAAAGCCTTGTATATATCGTAAACAATACATGATCACTCATTTTGGAGGAAATGGTCATAAATTTTGATCAACATTTGATTTCTGAAGAATCCATGTCATTTCCATCTATTTCCTAATCAACTAAATCTTATCCATTTTTTTATGTATGAGGATCATCCCAATTAGATATGTGAATTCCCTTTCAACCCAAAAATGTATAAAAATACAAGGATACCAATAAAAGTGTTTAAAATGATCTATATTTACCAAGGCTAGATATTTATTGTTTTATGGGAACTCCACTAATGCCACATACTCTTCCCATGAGCCACAAAAATCCATTACTCAAGCCCACAAACTATCATCCTATGTTCATATCATCATTTATGTTTAGATTTCATTATGAGGATGATACACAATAATCATTTTAATTTGTGTCCCAAAATATTTATATATGTATTTCTAAAAATTAGATATTAAACATGGATCTCAATCTGATAAAATTGAAACTAGTTTTCTATGTTTGTTTACAACTTCATGGATATAGATTCTACATAGATCCTCCAGCATATGAATTTAATATATATGGATTAAATGGGATTCCATTTTGGGCTGATCTATAATACCCCTTATGGAATCATGTTTTCTAACCATTCATTGGAGACCTGTTATAAAATCAGTAGTTGTCTTATCCCAATTCCAAACTAGAATATGTAAATATTGTAATATCCCTTCTGAAAGTCGATGTTAATATTTATCGGTGTACCAAGTTAACCATATTGAAAAAAAATTATGAAACATCCTTTTCATTATAAACCACCAAAATATTTCTTTGATCTCCTTAAACATCATCTATATTTTTAGACGTGCAGTGCTGCTCAATTTATTGTAAGCATAAAGAATTTTTAGATGAAAAGCCATAGGTATAGCCATCCAATTTCTAAATCACAACACTGAACATCCATCCATCCTCCAGCCCTTTATGTTATCCCCACCAATGATTTTTGACATCATATCCACAAATTTTCCTTCATATGTATATGATTTCTTATGTATATTTACCAAAACAGAAACAAGTGAAATTGTAAAAAGAACCACAACATCTCCTCAATATTCATAGTCCAAACTCTTTCTAGGAATGAACAATATAAATTTATACTCCCATAAATCCTCTTTTGGAAAATGAGAATCTAAATTCCTCGTTAATTCATATATCACCATATTTCCATTCCCTGTTGTATACATAAGTTCAATGTCGAACATTCTAGATACTTCATTTGTCTTCTTGGTCATTTATTCCAAAACTCATGTGAGAAAATTTTTTATTATATCATAAGATCCATAAATACAATAGAGTTCTCATAAAATATATAATGATGCCAAGTCATCAAATAATGGAATATAGAAATTAACTCCAAATTGGGTGTTCGATATTTATTCTCATAAACCATTAATTTCATTAACCCATAAGCAAAAAATAAGTCTCATTGAATGATGAAACACCCCAAACCATATCCTAAAGCATCATAATAGACCACGTACTATGGGACGGAATTTGAAAATATCAATATTTGTGATAATGTAAGGAGATATTTATACTCATAAAAATAATTCTACCATTCTTCAGTTCAAAATAATGGAACATTATTCTTTTTCTAAGCATTCATAGTTTAATATAGTAATGAGAAATCACACAAAAATCATTCTTTACAACTAGATAGACCAAGGAAACTCATTATCTAAAAAAATATTCATAGGTAGTTTCCTTGAGATAATAGCTTTTATCTTCTCAGAATACACTTAAATCCATCTTTTAGAAATTACATGGCTAAGAAATCCTACCTCATGTGTCCCAAAATAACAATTTGATAATTCGTTTACAAAAAATATTCTATCATGATTTACAAATATAATTCAAAGTGTTTCACAAAATCATCCAATATCCTTGATAGTGTTCCACATTATCTCAAATAGTTAATCCAAAAGGACTACAACAAATAAATACACATATTGCTGAAATATATGATTCATCAATTCTATAAAGGCAACTAGCGAATTCATATGACCAAAAGGGATTACACTATATTTTTAATGGTCATATATTCTGTTGAAAGTTGTCTTTTGAATATCCTCCTTCTAAACCCATAATTGGTTATATTATGATTTCCCATTAATTATAGAGAACCAGTTATCTCCCCTCAATTCATCTTAAATATCACCAATTCATGGAAGTGGATTTTGATTAATTTTTGTAACTTAATTAAAATTATCATAATCAAAATAGAGCCTTAGAGTATCATAATATTTCTTCATGGATGATATTGTTGCTTCTAATAGAGACATTCATGGCCAAATAGAACCCATGGTATAATTTCATGAAAATATAATTTCAACTCCCTTAATTCTTTTGTTCCCATTTGATAAGAATGAAGTTAAATAGGACTAGTACCTAGGATGAGATCAATCATAAACTCAAATTCAATTATTGGAGGAAACGCTGAGAATAATTTGGGAATAAAATCTGAAAATTGATCCACATATACCAGATAAGTAATGTTCTCGGTCCCTTTCATTGAACTCAATGTTAACATGGAAAATAAGTAAAAAATAATTCTGAATTCTAGTTCCATAAATATCAGCTCTTCAATATTCACTTTTATTTATCCACTAAAGATATTTCCATCCCCATCTTCATCCATAAAACTAAATATTCATTTATGATAGTTCACGTGAGCCTTGAATATTTTAAACCAATCCACACCAAGGAAAACATTATAAAAATACATCGTTAGTGTAGATAAATATCATTTCATCTTAGGTCCTTCAATTGTTATATAAGATTTTCTATATAGAACAACTCACCATTTAATTTTCCCAAATGGTGTATATTGTTTTATCACATAAGGCATTGTCTTGAGTTTTAACCTCATAAAATCAATTTCATAAGAATAATAAAAAAAATTAGATGCTCTAGTTTCAAATAGAATTTTAATAATAGATGAACTAAAAGAAATGTGCATATCCCCATCGATGGTCCAACCTGATTGTCCACACTAAACATTTATGCTTTTTATAATTTATTTTCTATAGAACGTTGTTCTTTGTCTCCATTATGAGAGTTCCCTTGTTGAGGAGTAAAGTTATTTCTCGAATCACAATGGAAATATCTCTTTTATTTATGATATTTATTATACTACCCTCTCCCCATTGATGAATATGATGTCTATGACACTTGAGAACTGTCTCGAGCACCTGACCACAGATCCCTTTGACAATAACCCTAAAGATCCCCCATCTTGATGAAATTATGGTAGATTGTGGTGGAATCATACACGCGTTCTTTATGGGATGTATGGAACCTCATTATAAAGAACCAACTATTTTTGTGGTTCTCAGATAAATACTATCAATGTAGTCGTTTGATTCTGGTTCATGCTCCCACAACAGAATTAGTTGTCCCTCTTCCTCTAATTTCCAGAATTAGTGTTCCCACTAGTTCCCATGGGTATCAACATATATACACCCCAAATATCTATTGATATTTATAGTTCATCTTCCATATCCCTTTTCAATATATTTGTATAATAATAAATATAGAGAACAAATATATTCTAGGGAATCAACTCCCATTGTCCGAATTCAAAGATGCATTCCATTATGAATGTAAAAGCCACAAACATAGGTGAAAATTCATCTAAATTCATGAATTTAGCTACTTACAGGGTGAAAATATATTTTCTTAATTCACGATGAGAATGTCATTTTTTCTTTTTTTTTCTTGAATGTGTGGACATATATTTATTTTTTAAAGAATTCCTCAAAATCCTCACAACCCATAACATAATAATTTTTATTCACAATAAGATCCCACCAAGGTGCAAAAGATCCCTATGAATAGTCTTCACCAAATGGACATTTTATCTAATGGTGTGCTGATGATGTTGAAGATATAACTCATCCTATTAAGCCACACCTCTATCATTTTTTTTATAATCACCATGGAAGATGGGTGTATTTCCTTTTGGAACAGGATAGAATCATTCACATGTCTTTTCTCATTATTTTTATTCATTAGGTCCACATCACTGAATGTAGGGATAATGCTCTGAACTAGTTTTTGGTTTACCTATGGCTCTGGTGAAACCATGTTCCAGGAATCCTTATATGGTTGGATTCCACGACGCTTACTAGGTTCTAATTTCTATAGAGATAAAAACGTCACATGTCCCAATTATTATCAACTGAATGCTTAAAATATTCTATGTCTACCACATCAACAACATGAATAGTTCATTCCAATATCAGCCTTTACATGTTCAACCAATTTTTAAAAAATTAACTTCCTTTTGAAATTAAAACCACTTTCTAAATACCTCAAACAAGCACTTTTTCACTAACATTCATTTGAATAAAATTTTAAAATTTAATGAAAACCAACATATTTAACGGAATCATATATCATTACTTAACATGAAATATCAATACATTGTGGGAGGTTACTGCTCTAATTAATTCCAAACTCGTCTCATTAGTTAAACCAATGACAATGAGATTTCAACATCCTATATGTTTTTCCAAAAACACTTATATAGCCAACACTATTTAAACATGATGTTAATAATAAAAATTTATTTTATTTCTTTTTATGATTAACATTTATATTCTTGAAAATCCTAATCCATTCTATGATCTGAACTCATGGAATATAAAATAATTAATACAACTTTAGGACTAACAACCAAAACCAATACAAAGACCACTTATTCTACAATGATATTCATATGGACTGAGCTAATAACACATGCCTCAAATAGTCATTTGGATCAATAAAACTGGTATCATTTGTAAATCCAAACCATTCTCATTGTCTTGAGAGGGAGGTGTGACGTTTCTATACCTTATGTGTTATTCCCAGGATGCCAAAGGCTAGAAATAATTTCTTAAGGGCTTCAAAACATGTCAGGGTGATTTTCCCTTCAAGAGTGAAACAACTAACCAATCTATCCATAACCACACAAACTACTATATGATTTATCAATGTCATACTAAATTCATGTATCATAGTGGGAGACTACAATATCAATGTGAAGAATAGAATAAAGTCTAATATAACACAATGACAACCACATGACTCTAATCACCACATGATCCATGATCTAACATCACCTACCAACCATGTATCCTGAGACGGTGTTAAATAATTGAGATAAATTAACTTTTCTCATGTCCCAGTAGATGAAATCTTCAAAATAACTAAACTAAAAATGTAGGGGTGAGTACTAAAATTGAAATTGGTTTCCCCAATAACTTTTGTACTCATGCCACTTGGATAGCAAATCCAGAAAAATATATATAGAAATTTTCAATAAAATAATTTCTATATACATTTATAATTATTTATAATCAAATTATATATCTACTAGTTTTCCAATTGAATACTTTTTTAAAATAAAACAACCAACAATTCACGAAAATAATTCAATAACTTCAATTTTGAAAAACTATTCCATTCCATATATACAATCTTGCATACATCATTATGATAGTTACATAATCATGAGTGGTCTCTCGTAAATCTAAAAATTAACCACAATGTAATTACATCCCATGTTCCATTACACATTAGGAACAGAGCATGGAGTTATATTACAACCAAACCTCATAAATTTTATATGAACACACAAACCATGTATTCCCATATACAATTATTATACATAATCCAAAACCCTTTAAAAACATAATTTTTTGGAAAAAAATTTAACAAAAATCCATTGTAAAAATATAGATATTCAATATATTAAAATCAACAATATAAAAATATATACTAAATCACATAGAAAAAACAAATACCACAATGTATCAATATAACAAAAAAATAAATCATTACTAATGAGTATTATATCATTATTTTTACCACAATTTCATTATCTATTTTATTCAATTAAACCAATTTTAAAATAATTAAATCTATTCTAGAAATACGAGTCAAGAGTGAAACCATCTACCTTGATTTTAATGGAGCAAATGAAGATCATCATGATGATCATTTAAGAAAAAGGGAAAAATATAAAAAAACATTCTTAAATATCATCTCCTATGAATAAAAATTCTAAAATCAATCATATTTTGCATCAATAACCATATATATACCCACAACAGAAATAAATATATAAATTTGAGAGATATAGAAATTTAGATCAAAGAAAAACTTCATGAACAATGAATAATGACAACACATCATGAGGAATCTTCTTATAACAACCATGATAAGTCATTACACTACCTCTCGATCGATGGGAGAAACATTCGTGACTTTTGGGGAAAAATTCCAAGTTAGAGCCACATAGGAGGAATAATGATTAGGTTAAATATATAACCAAGTGATATATAATTTTTACGGAAGTGGGATTTTGTAGTGCATTGTTTAGTTCCACCGTCAGGAAGACCATGTTCTATACATGCTCCAGCTAGTACCATAAGGTAAAACCTTGAAAAGTTGTATCACATGATCTCCAAACTGTGCACCACCCATGTCGAATCTGCTTCCTCTAAAAGACCAAAATTTATCTTCAATATTAATCGGTTTCACTAGTAATTCACATGTTATAGACAAAAAATTTAATACTCTTGAAACATTTCATTTTTAGTGTCTCACAATACATGTTTTCTTAGCCGTGTTTTATGATCTTCATAAACTGTGAAATTTCCATTAACATGTAGAAAAGCTCCCAAACCTCCAAAATCTATCCAAACTATACTAATACAAACTATTATACTTTATATAAATAATAATAATAATAATATTTAATAGGTTTTATAATATAATCTTGGGGTCTACAAAATCGGATCAAAGTGGA
The DNA here is from genome assembly GCA_963277665.1 of Viscum album. NCBI lineage: Eukaryota > Viridiplantae > Streptophyta > Magnoliopsida > Santalales > Viscaceae > Viscum > Viscum album. The sequence continues at coordinate 1,029,492,586 of OY728125.1, forward strand.
AGCTGCTGATGAACCTCAATGAGAAAATACTAATGTGGACTTGAGTCATTTTAAGGTGATTGTGTGTATTGTTCGTGATCCAGGGTAGGCCCTTCCACCAATTGTTATCTAAACTCCAGTTTTGTAACCATAGATCAATGTTTTTATAAATTGATCTCCAGAGTTACTCCTCCAAAATCCACCTACATTCAAATAGTCTAATGATTGTCAAGAGGAAAAAAATTTGGAGTGTGATGGAATAATTATTTTGGTTTTTTGAAACTTATAATGAAATCATGGTGAACTGTACCAACATTGTGGTATAGGAACTAGTCTGGAGATGGGGGGCCATGATGGTGATGGAGAAGAATCGTGTGGTATGAGATTGGTAAGAGTTAATGTTTCTTTCCACTAACATGTTAAATCTATAGTGAGTGGTTATCAATAATGAAATTAGGTTTTTTCAAATTCATGAAGGTTGAATGGACCGTGATGGAGTATTAAAACGATTTTATATAGAATGAATAATTTTAAATAGAGATACTATCAATGGAAAGATGAATACTCAGTGATTCATGTTAGGACATAGATCTATTGTTCATTTTTAGTATTTTGTTATGAATTTGTCTTCTTATGATGTTTCTCTAGATAGATAAATGATGGTCAAAATAGAACAAAATGGCATGTTAGGTTTGATAGGAGTTACTTTTTCTCCAATTTTTAAAGAGAGTTACATTAAAATAAAGAGTTTTTATTCTAGTTCCTAGAATTGATATTGATATTAGGGTTCTTTTTAATCCTCCTTCTCTAAATTGAAAATTCCCTTTAATTTTCTACTTGTTTGAAATCCATAACATATAATAGTGTTTCCACACAGTAAAAAAATATATGTGGATCCTGCAGATTCTCTTGTTAGTAGAATATGTTCTTCCATATCAATTAAACAATTCATAGTGAAAATGGATCCCCATATCCTATTAAAACTACAATGTAATAATATGCATCATCAGCAAAGGTGTTAGATCCAAAGGCATGCAGGAAAAAGGTTTTTCACATAGTGGATGATTCTCTTAAGAACCCTGATATAGTTCCAGTGACTATGAGAGTTAACATTGTCATATATTTATCATTATTGACTTCTTTATTTCATACTATAGCATATAATTAAATTATTTCAACCCATAATGATAATACGATAAATAATTTTATTGATCACTTGTCTTATGTGTTGGATATTACTACACCCCCAAAGAACCTAGTGATAGAAGTGTTTTAGTACTTCTGATTGTAATTTCAATATATTATAAGTTAATCTTTCTTATTGGTTTTTTCTTGACATTAAAAATATTCACATCATATTCGGGATAAATTTTATCATTTATATTATGTCCCATATTACTTCATACCATTGAAATTTCTTATTTAATGCACCTAATGGGGTGTTCTGTATCATTAAATGAGAGTGGTACTTGAGGTTCTCTAGAGCTAAAAACTCGTATATAGAGCTGGGAAATCTAATATCTATCATTCATTTTAGTTTAGAGAGAACATTTTTTACATTGATCTCCATCTATTTTTCTTCATGTTTACTGACTATATTCCTCCTAAATTTTCTAGTTTTCCACCGGTATGGGAGGTAGAGAATTCTATCAATCTAGTAGTTCATAATCAACCATTAGAAATTAATTATTACTTCATATAACCCACTAAAATAAAATATTTTATGTCTTAGTTGGATGATAATCTAGAGAAAGGATTTATATGCTTGACTATTACATTTGTTGGTCTCAATTCTCTTTGCTGAGAAGTGTGAGGGTTTAATTTTCCATTTTTTATTGATTACATGAAACTCAATCAAGGTAATGTAAATAAAATTTATCATTTTTTGTTGATTTCTGATATATTTGATCATTTGAATAAGAATAATTGGTTCATTAATGTTGATCTTTTGTATGGTTATCATCATTCAAGGATATAAGAATCTGACAACCATAAAACCTCTTTTAGGAGAAGGCATAGACATTATGAGTACAAATCCTTCAATTTGGATTTAGCAACAATACTACAGTCTTTATAGATATAATGAACAGTATTATCCATGATTCAATATTTACTTTTGTGGTAGTATATGTGGTTTCCATCCTCATTTACACTATGTATTAGGAGGTTCATGTGCTTCATATGAGAGATATTTGGGAATTATTGAGAAATCAATGACATTATTCCAATCTTTCAATATTTTATTTTTGGATTCAAGAAGGGATGTTTTTGGGACACATGTAATTGTAATTCGGTATAAGAAGTTATCCTAATAGGGTTAAGGCAATTGTGACATGGTAACAACCATGATTTTTTACTTGATATTCGGATCTTACTGGGTCTTGTTCGGTATTATTACTATTTTATAATGGAATTATCAAATACTACATCTCTATTGAATTGTAAAACTCAGGAGGGATTAATTAATTCTTGGGATGAAAAATATCAGATTTAGTTTTTTACATCAAGTACCTTTTGACTAATATGTCATTTTTGACTCATCTAGATGCGAGATCATTATATGTGGTATAATATTATCTAACAGTTTTAGGTTAGGTATTATTTCTTACTCAAGATGATAATGTCTTTTCCTATGCGTCATGTTATATTAGATCACATAAGAAGAATTACCAAACACATATAGTGAATATTATGTTGTCATGCACATAGATAAGAGTTTGATTCGTTTCCCTTTTAAGAAATTTTTACCATCTTTTTCCACTAAAATAGGTTGAGTTATATCTTCTCACAAAAATATATAAATTTAATGTAGAGGTTTTTGGTGGAATATAAGAAATAGGTTGATGTTTAAATGCCTATACCCCGATGATAGGGAATGTAATTTTTGATTCCTTATGTATGAATCATCTTACTAATGCCTTGAATGAATCATCATAAGTCTGGATGTTGATGAAATTTTTTCACAGTTGAATATTGGAGTGTAGGAATTAGGGGACAAGGATTATTTGTCTTGTATTTAGATGAAATATTATCTTATCAAGTTGATTATTCAGAAACAAAATCATTATTATGAGTTGAATAAAATTATAAACTATTTTATTGGTTGGGAGGCTAAAGATGACTGGTTGGTCTCCTCTAATGGAATTATGGGCTATCATAATAGTTTTTATATGTCATTATTGGTCATGAATGCTATGATGGGAGATTTATGCTACTCTTAGTGGGATGTGCACCGAGAAACAATTAATATGGTGTAAAACATGCAGTGTTGATTTTGGTATCCAGGAATGAGAAGGGTAATTGATGATTTTTTCTAATATTGTTATGTGAGCCAAGAGGTCATGGTCGATAACCAAAAACCTTCAGGTTTTCATTAGACACATATTGTGTGAACATAAATGTAAGATGATATCGCAATAGATGGTTGGGATTGCTTACTACATACACGGATATAGAAGAACGTGAGATGTGTTTGGAGCAATCAACTATCAAAAGTTTCTCAATTAATACCCATTAGAGATACAAATAAATGTTAGGAGTTTTGAATACTCTATATAAAATAATTTATTTTTCGGCATGAAGATACCTCTTCTATTGTCTCTGATAGCGATCATCAGTTGAATTGTCTCTTTTAGAGAATCCATCACAAGGCACTGGGATCATAGGTCTAATTGAGAATGAAATACCATCGATAGTCGAATAGACATTAAGAAAGAGGTATACAGATTCTTGATGATATTTTCCAAACCTATGATATTAACTTTGGTGGTGAATGAGATAACCATCATGGGTTGTCGGAGTTTCCTTATAACAATATTAAACCATCTGCAATCATAATGGATTCTTTTGAGTCCTTGTATGACTGGAGTAGTATTTCTACATTATATTGGAATGAGATTGGTGAATGTTCACTATTTGGAAAAATATTGGTTCAGGATATGACAAACATTAATCATATAATTCATCTATGAATGTGAATGGAACATAGATAGTATAAGTTTATGTTGATCATCATCTCAGACCATTGGATTTCCAATTATGATAATGTGTGTTGTTGAATGTTTCAATGTGGTTGGTTCATTAACATCATGGGATACAAGGTAACATGAACATTATTTTTTCAAAATTTTTATTTGTCTGAGTTGGTGGGAAAGATTCTTAGTAGTTATCACATACCCCCAGTGGAGTTTGATACACAATGAGTTCTTTGTATCATAGTAAATAAAGATTCTTTATGATCTATCTGATTTTCTATGTTGGAGTGATTTTGGAATTTTATCTAAACTATTCTAGGATGATAATCTAGTTAGGAAAGTTAATTATAAACCAAATTTACCTCATATAAGGATGATATCATTGGTCTGAGTTCCATGGTTGCACAGTCCTAATTCTGATGACATGTTGGAGATAGAATCATTGATCAGAGAGTAGTGGCCTCATTTAGTTTTGACATTTATGCTTCTTAGTTTGATGTTTGGTGATAAAATTTGTCTATTGTCGGGGGGATATAACAATATATTTTTATTTTTATTTATTCATAAACCTCTATTTGATCATTATTTTGTTCTGATTTCCTTCATGAATGTTTTTGTAAATATTTTGGAATTTTTTTGATGTTCTTGGTTTGTGCACATTTAGAACAAAGATATCCAAAACCATGAACCCTACTAGTAAAAGCTATGAAAACCATTATAGTAGGGGTTTTAACTATTTTCACAATGTTTAAAAAACTATACACCCACCTAGGAGAAACCATGAATGTGAAAAAAATAGGTCACATGGTTAAGGCACATGGTTTTTCTAACCATTTTGTCATACCCATCTCATCGTGCATACGATGATTTTTGAATAGGAAAATTAATTTTAATATTCTTATAATCATATTTTTTGGTTCCCAGTTGTCTTATACGAAACCATAGAATTTCCAACTTCTAATAGTCTCCTAATAGGAGATTTTGGAACCTCTAAGCCCACCAGAATGAATATAGAATCTTGGAGAACATTATTTGATATCTACTTGATAGTTTGCCTCTTATCATTTTCTTTCTCTCACTTACTACACTTTCTTCATTATAAATATTCAGATCTCCATATTGTTGGAGTATCTAATAAACTCTCTTTAGGATCTTGAATCTAGGTTTTATTCTTAGATTATTGTTTCTGACATTCTTCCTTGGAGTTTTCCATCTATGAATTTGTGTTGTGAGATCCCATGATCCTGAGGTGGGTGTTTCCATGATGATGTACCATTTTAATTGTCCATAAATTTCATGGCTTAAATAAATTGTTTGATATAAATTAAATTTCACGACTTCAATAAAATAAAATTCAATTGATTTATTAGAAAATATATTTCCATTGAGTTAGGGATTTAAATTATAATTTTTAATAAAATTAGGAAAACCCAAATTCAATTGAATTTTTGGTTGATTATAAAATTGATGGAAAATTGTGAGATTTTTTTTAATATAAAATTTGAAATAGATTTGGTGAAATAGATTTCAAAATTTTATTTGAATTTTTTTTATAAATTTGGTTTTGTAGATTCCTGGCTATTTTATATGGTATAATGTAACTACATGATTAAAAATATGTTAATTGGTTATTAAAAGGAAATTTATGTATTTGAAATGGGAGAATGAGATGAATTGTATTTTTAATTGTTTTAAAATAAATTTCTCATCCCTGATTATTATTATGGAACATAAGAGCCTAGGAAGTTTGTGAGCACTTAGGATAACACTATTATTAATCTTTATATGGAAAACAAAACATAATGTAGCAGGTCACATCCTAGATTGGAAAAAGATGAGTCCTCATTGGAAAGTGTAGGAGGGATTTCTGTATAATCATATTTTAACGATTACCATCTAGTGTGTGAGTATCCCAGAGACTATAACTATTAAACCTTATAAGCGATGACTATTTTTTACTCTTTTTAATATATATTAAATATGTTACGTTGTTTGTTGTAAAATTAATTACACATTCCTTGTAAATTTACATAAAATGTTTTATATAATCACCAGTCAGCCTTTTGTTTTGAAATGATTCAATATTTTGAAATGTTAATGGCGATTTGTTTTAAATAATATTTTGATATTCTAAACATGATTATTTCAAACTGAATTATTTATTATGTTAATTAATTATTCCATATTAATAAGGAATACCTTTTGAGTCTCTACCAGGCTTTTATATCATACCCTACTTGTGACTTCTTATGTTTTTAGATTATCTTTTTCCAAGTTCAAAAAGGACTAAAACAACAACTGGAGGAGGTCTTATTGTAGTTACTTAGATGTGGAGAGTTTCATATGTTAATATTTGGTGGTAATATTATTTTATTATGCTTAAGTCTTTCACATTAGATCATTTATACTTATTTGGAATCTTGTATAGTCATACCAGTGGATCTTTTCTTGTAAGAAATAAGAAATTTATATCTTTATTCAGTTTTTTTTGAAATCTTTTCCTAGTATAATATTGAATTATGCCAGATTATAGTATCCTAGGCACTGGGATTGGGAACTCCCTTACGGATATGTTGGTGTCGGCCTGGAGACTAGGGTTATATGGTCTCTGGGTGGGTTCATGATATTTATTTTTTTACAAATCAATTTGGTAATTTATATTGTGATAAACAATTATTTATTAAGTTCATATTTTTTGAATTACTAAGAAATAATTTATTTCACAGTGGCTTATTTATGATATAATTTTCTTTGTATTTTATGTGAGGCATATAGGTATGGATAATGGGGTTAGAGGTCCAATATATTCCATCAATGAATTGGTATTATAATATATCTCATGAGGTCTTCATAAATGAAAAAAATGGTTTTGTTCCCATAGTCATCATAATGATGATTTTTCACTAATTTTATTAAAAATACATAATGATTTTTTATCCCATGATTTTGAATTGTATTTTTTCCAAAACAATAATTTCTATGAAAATGGATGTTTCATATTTTCCATTTTATAATTTAATCAATAATTAAGTGGGTTTTATCGTGTTATTTTATGTTTCATGATATACAATATTTACATGAAATTCAATGTTGTCATGAATTTTCTTTCTCAAGTATCATTCAACAGAATTAATGTTACGATGTTATATTTTTTTATATTTTATGTGTCCATAATGATTATTTTATAATTATATGATTCCCTATAATGTTTTTTAATTATAATAAATTGTATTATGATCTATAATTTAGATATTAATGTTTCCATTATTATCCTATCATGATTAAAATCTAATACATATGGATTTTACTTATTTTCTTACAGTGAATTTCATCACACCCTTATCTTAAGTGTTGATTAAATTTATTATAAATATGATTATATCATTTGAGATATCCATTATACTGTGTAAATAATATCAATAATGGAAAATTATTTCAAAGGGTAATAAAAATTTATGATTATATATAAAATAACCAAAAAATTAACCGTTTTGGTTGTTATTTAGTAATATTTTTGTGATATGTACAAAAAATATCATGCAATAATTTCATTTTTATGTTTAGATTATAATGGGTCACTATAACACATAATCATACATCTATATGTGTGACACTAAAAAATAGGCAATGTCATATCACAATAAACTCATGGAAAAGAGAAATTGATTCTCTAAACATCCAAATGGAAATAAATAACTTTTAATAAATAAAATATAAACAAAATTAATTTTCTAAAATATTAAAATACAAAATATATCTAATTATTTTATAAAAATAAATTGATCCACACAAAAGTATCACATAAAATAAAGAAAATATAGGTGGAATCATGTTATTTTCCTCTATTTGAGATATATCATTTCAAGATAATAATTACTAAATAATATAGATAATATCATTAGAATCATTTGTACTTATAATTTAGAAAATCATAGTTATGAGTATTTTCTCAAAATGATGAATTTTTTTTGAAAAGTAAAATAAAATTCCATTCAGGGAAAAAAAATTTGACAAAAAATTATTTTTCACACAAATATAAACATATAAAATAAATTAAAATGGAAAAATTAATGAACCTTGGGAAAATAAAAATCTGGATAAAAATGTGAACCATAAAATAATATTATTGAACTACTGAGTCCCTTATATACAATTGTTATTTTCACAAGAGTATATTAACCTGCATTATAATAAAAATTACTATGATAGTAACTTATTTGAGTATCATAAAATTAAAATAATATAATATTTATAATTATTTTATAAAACCATTTATCTAATTTATTAACCTATTATAGATTATTTTCATTATTGGTTGTTAGAAAATTCATTTGTTTATTAAATTAAAACATCATAATGATCGGATCAATTTTCACTGTGTAGTTTAATGTTATTAATTAAAAGACCTTTAATGATATAATAAACATTATTTTTCAATGATTTAATAATTTTAAATGTCATTAGGTGGAATAAATGAACATGGATTATGATCATGGAAATAATGATGACCTAATTTTTGGATGTTTTGAACAGCCTAATTATGATATTTATAATAAATATTTTAAATAATACTAAAAACATTTCATAACCATTAATTCGCTATAAATATATCATTATCATATGATATTAGTGTTATATTAAGTATTATAATCATTTATGAAATAATCCTTAAACCATTATTTTCATATGTATTAAAACATTGCCTAACGGTAATGTATTATCTTGTTTTCAGGTGTAAGGTATTTTTTTAATATAGGTATAATAGGAAAAATTATTAACAAGTAATTTCTATAATATATATTTTGAATGTATATTCATAAAATCATATCTAATTTGCTGTGATATAAAATGATACTTATTGATTGTGGAAGTGGTAGTTTGTTATATATACGAATAAAGATTCCATTTCACAATGAGTAGACCGAATGATGGTATATTAATAATGATCATTTAATAAATTTTTTTTTGACACATATTACATACTGATCCAAAAAAAACATGCATACCATCCTTGGGATACAGGGATAAAAAAAATTACATCACCTCATATAGTCAGTAATCTTTACACTAACATGATAATTGTTATTATATTTTCAGATTGAATTATAGGAATTTATTAAATATTTCTACTGTTAAGATTTTGAAATATAAATATACTAATTAAATATAATTTATTATATTAATAAGGTCAGATAATTTTTCATTCAAAAAAAATTATGAATGAAAGGCTTAGTGGTAGTGGATACTAAAATCTGGGAAATGAGTATTTCAATGAATTATCCACTTAAATTAATATATATTAAAAAATAATATAGAAAATTTGGATTTTGAAGATATATATAGTTCCTTGAAAATTAATTCAAAATTTAAAAAATGAGAAAATCAAATGTATGGTGAGACTTGATGTAGTATAATTGTTATCCTTTTATAATTTAATAGAACGGTAGTTTTGGAAGTAACTACTATGTTTTCAATATTGTAGAATCATTCTTCAGTTTTAAAGGGGAAAAAATTGATAAAAATGGAGGTTGGTGTGTTTATACATCTAAAAACCTGTAAACCACTAAATTTGGAGTAAACATTATGTGTTTTAAGGATTTTTCTTTTATCTTTTTAAAATTTACCCTAATTTACTTTTACCATGGATAATTTTTTTATTGAAAAATTTAATTACTAACCATATTATATTTATTTATCTTTATTAATAAAAATTTTAAAATATTTTTATCAAATAAATTTTATAAATATATTACATTATAATATTAAAAAAACTCACGTGTTAACATTAAATCAATTCTTAGATAAATAATGTTTTATGAATATATATATATAACATAAAATTAATATTATTACTCATATTATTGATATAAATTAATTTTTTTTTATTAATCATATAATATATTTGAGTTTTTAGGTATATTTCAAAATAAATTTCACTATGAAAATAATTGATTCAAGAAAAATAAAAACACATTTTTACAGATATAATAATTCTATTTTGTTTATATAAATAATAAAAATATGATTTATATATCAATGAATATAAAATATTTATTAATTTTATTCCTTAAATAGAAATTTTACTTCTTCAAATAATTTTATATCATGTGGGATAAAATTTTATATTGATAAAATCATTAAAATTAATTTTTTTTCAAAATATGATTGTTTCTATTTGAAATAAATTTTTTCATGAATTTTTAAATATTAGTAAAAAATTAATTTGTTTTCAAGAATTAAAAATTTGATTTTACATTATTTAGTTTAATTTTTTCTCTTTTTATATTTTTACATTAATAATATTCATGAAAATAGTAATCCTAAACTAAATTATTGAAAATAACATTTTCCAACAGAAACATATATTAATTATATATAATTAAAAGTTAATAGTTTTAAATGGTCTTACATATTGGTATTTATTATAAATTATTTTAGTAATTATATTATGTTATATTCAAGAACTTTTACATTGGGTTTACGGTGTAACACATGTTCCTAAACAAATAATCACAATATTAATGTCTGGAATTTATAGTCATTACATTCTCCCAAGAGAAATAATTTCATCTTTTAAATTTCATTTACTAGAGGAATAAATGGGAGGATATGTTTTCCCCATTACATCATAATGTTCTCACATTTTTCCTTTTGATTATGGTTTTCCCACTGAACGATGACTACCTGGATGGTGTTCATTATCAAAACCATGTCTCATCAATATAATATTTCTCGATGATTCTATTCATATTGAATTTCATGTTATAGTTGTGTATATATTTAAAATAGTACAAATGATAGATTAGGAATATAATTCATCATGACTCATATGTGGAACATAACATGAATGTGAGAGGGGAATCCCAAGAGTGCTACGTGATATGATTCACTTATGAAATGATAATGGATATAGAAGGTATCAATGTATCTCAAGATCGTCTTCCCATTATCCATAATATACATATGGATCTACCATAGTGATATTATATGGGATACCATTTCACCGACATAAAAATAAAGATATCATCGATGATTATCATTGTAACCATTTTTTTACTATGTGTAGCATTCATATTCCAATGAATACACTAAATCTTATTTATCATTTCATTGATATTGTTAAGATATATTAGGTTTCTCTACCATAAAATATCCCATTATGATAGAGTCCAATATATTTTCCATTGTAGAGCCTCTTATGGTTCTATCTGGAAGCAATAATAGATATTTGTTTTATATGAGAACACTACAAGGGGGAGGTATTATTCCCAATATTCTTGTCTATCCATCGAACATGATCTGGCATATCAAAATGTGTTTGAATTGTATTAGCTAACAATACATCTTTCTAGGATGATATTAATTTATAATTACAATCTATATATCTAATTGATTCTAAAAAATCTCTAGAATATTGATAGGAACATTGGGTCCGGATTAGATATATTGTATAGTTTTAGTACATTATTTCGTAATTCATCCCATATGTTTAATTTGTTAATTTACTCAAGGTAGAAATTAAATTAAATTAAATAATATTTGATAACATCATATGATGAATTAATAATACAAAAATATAATTACATGTCTTTGAAATATTTTTAGAATAATGTGGTGAAATTCATGGTTATTTAGTCACATTTACATACTGTTGTAAGTCATAGTTTCTATATACCCTTAGCTGTTTGCTTTTAAGCCCATACATAGCACTAATATATGAATTGATATATGTATTCTGAAATATCTATTTTCATGTAACAAAACTAGATGTTTTATTTTATATGATTATACTTCTTCATTCAACCAGGATATATATTGAAGGATGAGTAATGAGAATTGTCAAATTATTTCTTATATAATTCCTAAATTGATAGGACACTCATCGAAGTACAAAACCTTATAACCCCTTATCTATCAAATTTTACCTCTATAATATTACCTACCATTTGTTATATAAATACATAATTTTTATAGGATCTATTCATCATTTATTAATTTAATGATAGTGTAATAAATTTAGAAAGGTTGGATTTTTCTCCTTACATTAATTCATCAGGGTTGATCCTTAGTAAATCTATAAGTATTTGGATTTTTCATTCCTTATAATTGATGGAGTAGCATGACGTTTCATGATTAGATCATCAACCACCTTATTTACCATTACTTGGTGGAATTTTGTATGAAATATTTATTTTTACATAACTACAACCACTTCCTTTTTTACATATTTAATTTTTTTTCAATAAATATAAAATTCAATCTATTGTTATTAGTATATATATATCAAATTTTTCTCTACAAGGATAGTATCACAAAATATATAACGAAAATATAACCATGGAAACCTCTAAATCATGTATTTTGTAATCATTTTAAAGAAACTTTAATTTTCAAAATGAATAATAAATTAACTTATCATTTTCATGGGAATTTAACGCCAACACTTTTCGAATTCATTAACATATATTATAACCTCTTCTATAGTATAGGGTAAATTACACATGGGTGTTGTGCAAAACCATTTTATAAGATCCTTGATTAAATCCTCAAATTCTTATTTTTATAGTAACCTGACCCCATTTCTTGTTAATATTGTCAATGGATTTCATAGACATTAAAAAATTCTCATAATATGTAGGTGTTATATATGAATCCCATGAAAGATTACGATTATATTTATAGTGGAGGGTCTAATCCATTTATCTATAAAAATATTCATTAATGGATCTACTGATAGGACCATGATTATGATAAAATTACCAAATAACAACAATTTTATATGTAATATATAAAACTCATAAATATTTAATATATTATCGCAACCCATGAAGACATCAACATAGTCTTTATGTGATATTCACTTTTTCAAAACTTGTTGAATATTTACAATATCATTTATCAAGAAAAAAATTTGATCCAGAATGTCTATAAAGAATATTTCTATTATTTTTTATAATGATAACATGTGAATTTAAATGCATAATAGTAATTATAATAAATAAAAAATTCTGACACAATATATGGAATATTTTTGTTGGAAATATCAACCCATTTAACACGAAGATTATGATATCTAGGTTAAAGGTATGTCATTGTAATGATTCAAGATCCTCAATGATGATCAAATTGATCATTTATTTGGTAACCATATACTTTTTCATGGTCATGTTTTTATTAATGTCTGAAATTCAATGAAAAAATTCAGTGATTCATAGTAATTTTTGATAATGGGGATTAGTTCACCCAACGGTGAGGCACTGGGCTGTATAAAACCCTTGTTCAAATTATCTTCATGTTTCTTTTAATCTTCTATAATATAATGGGAGTCATCTAATATGGTTTCTTTGATATACACCAGGATCAGGGTTTGTAATTAATAAATAAATGTACCTCACACATTGTTGGATAACCATGTAGTTTATCATAAAATAAAATAATATATTCCTATAAACCATACATGCCATTAATGTTTAATTCTGCATTGACCATTTGTTTTAGATCTCCCACATTTCTGGATATCATAACACTTATTATATATTGTTCTTTTATAAGGAGATTATAATCATCCTTGTGTTGACACATGATAACATGATGATTTTAGATATGAAAAGAGATATCATTATAATGATACTTTATATTTTCGTTATCAAGGGAAATCCAATCCATAAAAAAATATCGAATCTATCCAAAGAGAGATCAATTATATCATAATAAATATTCCTCATAAAAATAATAGTTGAATTATATTTACGAATCATAGACATGATAATTTTTACAATTTGGTTATTATAGACAGTTCAACAATTGTTTTTTATACTGGTAAACACAATTAATTAGAATGTATATTTGATATAAGTGATTAGGCCTAACTAGAATCTAATAAGTTATATTATGATATAGAAAATAGATCCATTTTACATCACATAACTTAATTTTAATGATCTGCCTCAAAAAAACTGACTATGAATTCCCTCTGTTGTTTATTTTGTTTAGGAGGATGATATTCTCTATTTTAGTACGTGGAATGTGGGTTGGAGAATCAATTTTCATAATGTCGGAACACCTTCATCATGAATCGTTGTAGTGTGGGAGAATTATTGGTAGGATGTTATTAACATCTAGTGAGTTTATCAACCTCTTACCCATATTTCAATGGTATTATAGTTTGATAATTTTCTATAATGAAGTATTCCCTAGGTTTTTTTTCTAGTTATAACATTCCCCTAATCATGATACTATATAACAGGGTAGATCATCCTTAAATAGCTAAAATTTATAATTATCTATATTAGGCCCACAATTCAACATCATTATACCGAGGTGGAGGAATCTTGACTCAATAATATAATGGATGGATCTTCATAATTTATAAAAAAAAATATAACACTAACTGTAGAAGGTTCATACAATCAAGGTCATAAACTTGATAATTGATGGTTTTTTACTATTTATCATCTTTTATTTATTTATTTATTATTGAAATAATATGTGATAAATATTTCACTTCCTTCGTCATGATTTCAGTTTGGTACTCCTGTAAATCTCACTTATATATAGGTAATAGTTGTGTAGAGGCCCTTATATTGTATGATTGATCAATACAACTCTAATGGTTTGAGAAATTTGGAAATGTATGCTCCAATTGTTGTAGTAGTGAGGAAATTTATATATATATATATATATATATATTATTTTACATTTTTTATTCATGTGATTGTGGTCAACCTAATGTGATACCAGTCATATACAATGATCATGGTCATTTGAGTTTTATATTTTATTTCATCCTAATATTGAACTACTTGTTTACTAATTCATTCTTATTTAGTTCTTAATTACGCACGAATTTTTTTATTAAAAACATTATTTCATACAATGATACATGTGGTTGAGTGTAATCATGATACCATCAAAGCCACCCACTATTAGGCATCATCCTCTTAAATATAAAGAAGCACAACTAAGGTCATGTAGCACCACTTGTCAAGATATTTTTTATAGTGGGTTGGGAAAATAAGATCCATGAGTTATCCATTACGGATATTTAAAAAAAGGTATTGAAATTCTTGATTAAGGGAAAATATTGATAATTAATTAATATATAAATAAATATATTCCGATAAAAAAATCAAAATAATTTATTTAATCCCACAAAACCTTTTAAAATATTATGTCATCCATTTTTATGATAATGAGTTCAATTTCACGACCAACTAGGGTTGATTCCATACACCTTTTAGTAAATAAAATTTCTATTATATTGAAATAAAATTCCACACATGAATCTTAAATTAAAATTATTTTGTCAACAAAAAAATATTTATTAATAATTTGAGATCTTATTTATCAAAAAATTTATCTCAAAATCCACCTGTGTTATTTGATTATATTTTCATATAAAAACCCCATGAATTTTAATTTAAACATCATATTGTATCATAATTGTTATCAATGATAATCTCAGTGTTTTAACATATTAATCATACATTAAGATATTAATGGGTGATTATATTTTCTTTTTGAAAATTAATTATATATATGAGTGAAAACATTCCAAAAATAAATAATTAAGGTTATATTATATAATGTATTGATAATGTTACTTCTATCAATTCTTTTGTATCCTCAATATAAAAAATTATTATTATGATTATATCAATGTTAATTTCAGTCATCGTCTATGATAAATTTTATTTTCACTTTTGAAATTGATTAAATTATTACCCTTTATATTATTACATCAATAACTACACATTAATTTCTTTTATATTTTATTTAAACAAAAGAGATTTAATTTATTATATTACTTTTTTCAATGGATACACTCAATTTCCTTACCCAATCCCTTATATATTCCATCTGTATTTAGTATATATAGGAAACTGCACCATTACCTTATTTTCTAACACACAATTTATTCTTTACTTCCCAATCATATTATCACATGTAAGAATATCCCTCAATGTGGAAACGTTTGGATAGAGAAATGGAATTTGAATTTTTGTAATTGATGAATAAATAAAATAATAATATTTCTTTCATGGATGTATACATATTCAATAATATTGCAAGATAAATTTTTGAAATTTCCCTCAATATTATCCATTATATTTTTTTGATTTTTTTATAAATACAATAATTTTTCCTTTTCATATTATCAAACTAAATTTATCTCCCTAGCATAACACATTGTCATTGGAAGTATTCGAATGCCACTAAACTTATGTAAAAGCCCCAAAACTGAAAATGATGGATATTTTTCCAATGGAATTACCATATCATGGTAGTTGTTTTTTCATTAAATTAAATATAATGACACAACCTTTTCATAAATAAATATCACATATTTTATGTCAATATTTATTTCATATCATTATGATCTACAATATAATATTATACCTATAGTATCGTTGGAAATATGTATAAATAAACAACTGGTTCAAAAGTGAACACCATCATCTAATAATAAGTTCTTCAATACTAGAACTCTTAATAGACATATAATTATTAATAAATTTCATTATTACATGCCGAAGGAGAATATAATAAATGGTGAGATCAAATTATCCTCAAGGATAAATATGTGAGATTTTAATTATCACTTAATAATAATATTTTTATTATAATTTGAGAATATGATAATAAAATTTGAAAATAAAACACTTTATATCATAAATTCAACCCTCTGGTTATTAATTAATTCTTAGAAACTCAAAATACATGAAACATAAATTAATCAATAAACATAAGTTACGATAGAATTAAAATGGAATAAGACATAATTTTTTGTTATACACAAGATAATATAATATAATTACCTTAATAGTTATGGATTACATTCAACTCTATCACAGTATATCAATTTCTCTCAAAATAAAAAATATTAGTCATCGTTTACTCCCATTAATATCATATTAAACAATGTCTTTTACAAAAAAAGGTTTCACTATTCATTCTTATCTTATTTATCTCATGTGATTCTATAATTACCCAATGTATTGGGGGACTGTGTATATATCTAGAACCACTATTAAAATTATGAAAATAATAAATATGTGATACATAAGATCATGAAAAAATGATCATAGATGAAAACATAAAAATGAGAGAGGTTTTATAAAAATTTCATAATATCATAACCAGTAAAAGATAAATGGGATTCCAAAAGCATTCAACATTTCATCATACCAGAAGTCCTATAATAGAAATTTTTTAATTAAAATATTTTCATAATAATAATAATACACCATTAAAAATCATAATTACTCTATAATTGGATAATATCCTCAATAAAGTATAAGAAACATAAAATTATTCCATATTAGATTAAGTGTACTTTAAAAAATATATAGTAAATTACATGAGGAGAATAACCTTTTAATTTTGAACTTAATTATCTGTAGTATAAGATATCCAATATTTTAAAGAAAACATGTTATTATATAAAACAATTGGAATCTTGTAATTGATCCTTCAATTTATTTATCATTATTTATAGATGGAAATTAAACTCTTTATGTGTATGTTAAAATAATAATTCCTTTAACAGTTTTTGGTAAATATGATTAAAGTGCCTCATTAGAAAAATGAAAACAAATTAATTATAAACCTTTTTTAGAATATTAAAAATAAATAAAGACCTGAAAATTCTATGTAAATTTAATTTTTTAAATTATTATGGATTTTTACAAGTCTGCAAAAACTAACGTTGCAAGATTACGAGGCCTGATGTACCCAAAATTAATTTCTGAACTTTTTTTTGGTACATTTAGTAAACACGCAGGCGGAGTTTTCTTTATTTTTAACATGTGCTCAAAATTGAAATATGAGAGCACCATTATATCTACAACACCATGATTTTCTTAAGGGAAGAATCACTTGGACCACAATTAGTCAGATGAAAATGATAGTTTTTACAACTTTAAAAATAATAATAAAATAACATAAATTGTTATTTTATTTCTTATTTTTCCAACCACGTGTTGAGCGATGGTGGCAGGGACCACTGGTGTGGTTAGACCTTAAATTATATGGTTTTAATTATACAATTACACTTTGATTGTGTAACCAATCCTCAGGTAATTAATAAGACACTTTAATTAGACAATTAATTAGGAACATTAAATATGTTAATAAATGAACCTCATTAATTCCTCGAGGTGTTGTTGATGCATTCTCCCATCTATTTATACAAATCGTGGGTTTAGTTTTTTGGGACGACTTCATCAATGAGGAACCCCTGATGAAGTGATGCCACGTCTTCCACTGATAGAGAACGGTGGATTGGCAATGCTCGTTGTAGGATCGATCCGAAGGTTGACAGACAACGAACACCAACATCTATGATATATCCAATGAACCATGGTTGGGAGTTCAAATTATTTATACTTTTAATTGATTTTCTCCCATCATTATTGATTAATACAATAACCATCGATCAACCAACTAATGGGTTGATCCGTGACTCATACATTTTTGTGGAAGGTTGTTCCTGGGGATTTCAACGGGGTTCCGCAGAATTAAATACGTTGAATAATTACCTCCATCTTATTATAACACTAACACGGATGGTACCAGCCAAACAAATAAGGATCAAACCTTCCGTTGCTTCCATTTTGTTGCGTTCTTTGGGGACAATTTTTCTAATTTGATAGAAAGGCGAGACAGAAGGTTCCACTATAGAGGCAAAGATCCAGGAGGCCCTTAGCCACAGTTGACACTAAGAACGGACCACCGGAGCACGTCTGATGGCCGGTAGAAACAACGGTCAACACACAATGCTAGCGGTGGCCGACTTTTTCCAGAGGAGGTCTTCGGAAACCATTTGCGGGCGATGGGTAAGAGATGTGATATTGCACGTTGTAGTTTCTAGAGGCGGTCATCCCAAGCCAGTCGTGTGGGGGAAGGGCAGCATCGGTGATAACATCCTCGGCCGGCGAGCCATGTTAAGAGGGAACAATTCAGCCCCGTGCCGCATCATGCTACACTGGACAAAATGGAACCGAATACGTGGGGCTAGTTGGGTGCAGTGGTCCCCCTAAACACAAACAGTGCCGGATGCGGCCTGACCGAACTAACTGGATGCGGGCCAGTAGAACTGGCTGGACCCTTCTAGTGGGCCAATGCGGGTGGGTCGAGCCCCACCTGGTGGGGTGGGCCAACCGTGACGCGGGCCAGCAAAACATCCAGTGTAACTCTGAACAACTAGACCCAGTGAACCGGGACAAACCATAATTGTCCAGACCCATGAGTGGTCAAGTATACCCCAATTATCATTGCGTCGGGCCAGCATGAATGAGATGAATCGGGCCCAGACCCAACCAGCCCCGGAATATAAAAACACCAGTAACTGAAAAACTGAGAGTCCATTTAACACATTTCCAGTGGCATTGGGACCAATTTTGGGAATCAATTCGTATGGAATATTTCGGCAGTGCCAACCAATCCGGATCAGACTGAGGTGTGATAAACCCCGTTTCCTAGAAATAGTTATATCTAACAGATCAGGTGTCCGATGAATGATTTGTTTATGGAATAAGGACCCTTCTTACAAGTCAGTCATTTAGAGATTTTCTATGTGAGTTTTTACAGTGTTTGGCATGAAACCTGGGTTGGATTAGACATCAATATAACTTGAACCTTTTTATAAAAGTTCATATATCTCACTGAATGGGAGTCTGATCGGCATGCCGCATTTCATGTTGGGACCCCTATGATGGGGCAGTACCTTGGATATGATTTTTTGGGACTTCATACCAGTTGACATATGAGAAATGGCTTGAGTAGTAGACTATTATAGAGATCAGGAGTTCTTTTTAAGTGAATCCAGTTGCATGCTGTGACATGAGAAAGAAGAGAGACCAATGCAGGTCAGCATCAGAAACTCCATAGTGGGATGAACTTGATGAAAGTTTAATCATCCCCACCACTACATCATTGGAAAAGATTGGTCACCAACATCGACCAATATGGGCCAGCACCAATGACCTATATGGGTAAGCACCAGTGACTATAATGTGTTAGCACTAGCGACCAAAATGGGTCAGCACCAACAACCGATACGGGTCAAAATCTAGCGAAAAATAGGGGTAAACATACAACAAACTATAAAAGTTCATAGTGGAGTTACTATGGATAGGATGATCTAGATTTACAACTATTAATAGTTATCCTAGTATCCTACAGGTTATACAGTTAGAGCGAGTTCTCCCTTTTTCATTGTGCTTCATGATTTAGATAATTCTTGTGATATTACATTTTTGGTATTTCATGGGATGTTTTATTTTTCGGATTATTGAGAGAACTTTGGGGGTCTTGGGTTCCCCTAATGAGTTGTCATAATCACCCCAACATGGCCTCTGCTTGAACTTGTGTGTCTAGTGTATACTATTTATGCTCTAATGCAAAATTTTGATGTTTGGGACCTTGTGGAGCTTGGTGCAACGGGAGTAGTCGAGATCCTCTTATTCAACTTCAAATTTACAGATATTAACCTCCATGTAGAGCTCCGAGGTAGATGCAACGTATGTTCATATTATTTTTAGTTTCTAGGGATTGTATTATAGCCCACTATTTTCAGTTCATAGTTGTATTTGTGATTGTACATTACACACCTGGTTATACGTTACATTTATTGGTTTTTTACTTCAATTTCCCCTTTTGAGTGTGTATAGATATTTTTTGCAAAGCATTCCATATTCTGGAAAAACCTTCAGTTGCTAGTTAACAACCCCTATACAATGGAAGGCGGGCTTGGGGTAGTCACATCCGGGCCTCGTGGGACTGGTCGTGACAATGTATGATCATAAAAATATGATTAAGTTATGCATAAAGGAAGGAAAACTGTTAGCATTGGGATAACCTAAAAACCATTAATACTTATTTATAAAGTAATATTTTCCACCATTAAAAGTGGTTAATGAAATTCATGGAATATAATCTTGTTTCTTACCCTTTATTAAACAAAATTATTAACACAAGAAAATATAAAGTAACAAATAACATATAATGAAATGTTGGGACATAAAAAATACTTAGATAGAATAAGAATACGGCCGACTTCCATACATATCACTAAATAGAATATCTATACAACTGACATGCATACCCAATATATTGGAGGTTATAACATAACCAAACATCCATGGTATATCATGGAACCACTCATCATTTTTTTATCACATAACCACCCATCATTGGTTTATCACGTAACCACCCATCAAATGTTCATGTACCATTAAATAGTTATAACACATAAAATATTTAAAATATCAACATTTCAGTAATAAAATTTAATTTGAAATCACAAGAAATCATTTCAAGATATTGAAATACTCAATCCTTTTCATATAACATTTTCAATACAAACATTTATAAAAATGGGTATGTGGTATTTATTTTCTTTTAAAAAATATTATGTCTTTTTAAGGAATCCGAATATAAAATAATTCACTTGGCAGTGGAATGGTCCTTGTTGTAGAATATGAAAAAACAATTCCTTTTCAATTTTAGTAAAATAATTCATAGAATAAATATTCCCTTTGAGTGAATGTATAATTAAAAGGGTTTTATAATACAATGTTTAAAAGGAGCTATATATTATCAAAACATGCCCTAATGAAATGATATTGAGATGAATTCACTTATAAAGATAATTTTCTAAATAAAATAGATAGATTATGTGTTTTCAAATTAAATGCACATAAATAAAGTATAAATAAAAAATATGATATAAAAATTCAATTCCCACTTAATCATAGCATTACATGGTCCTGAATTAGGAGATCATCCCAAAAATGGAAATTAGGATATGAAGTACCCTTACCTAGAGTCCGATTCATCAGGTATGTTCCATGATATTCCTAAATAGTTAGCATAATTTAATTTCAATGTTCATAAGAACTATTTGAAATTTAATTATTCAGTTTATATAATTTATTACAATTTTATAAAAATTACATTATTATTTAAGTAAATATCTGTCATTTTGTCAATATTGGGTACTTGAGTCCAAAAACATCTTAGTATAATTACAATTTTTCATTGTGGTACAAAGTACATTATCTATAGAATAATATTCATGATTTAAATATCATATATATCTATTGCATATGTATTTATTATAGTCTATAAAATTTGGAGATAATAAATGAAATGCACCGTTCATGGAGATGGTATGTCGTATGTATGAATAAAAAATACATTCATTTATTTGTCATAATAAAGAAATGAAAACTAAATGATTAATAGAAATATAATAATTAAATTATAATAAAATATGATATATATATTAAATTATTTAATTATATTTGTCATTTATACATTCCATTTATGGAATGGATGAGTCATGTCACATTGAGGGTGTGATAATATGAACTTCCTCCAATGTAATTATCATATTTTCACATCATGAAAAGAAAAACTAGTGTTTATTAATAAAAATTATTGTGTAATAGGGATAATGTATATAATATATGTCATATATAAATATATTTAAATTATAATGGACACCGAGATAGGTGGTAGGGGGAAATTGAACAATCATCGTTTTGTGAGGTAGCAGTTCACGGTACATAGAAACTGTATGTTCATATCCACTAGATAGTGGTGTGTGTAAGTGTAAAAATAATCATTTTCATACAAAATAATATTATATTGAGGATGCTATTATTTTTAATGTAATAATATAATAAAAATAGAATAAGGAGCGGAGAAGTAAAATAATGGAATGGAACATTAGAGAAGACACAACCTTTTTAAAAAGTGTAACTACAATTTATTTGAGCCAACAATATTTCATGAATTTTCTACTGCCCATGGTAAGACATATAGAAGGAATATAAGGACATTGGGGGATTATTTGTTTAGATTTTTTATGAGCCAAGGGAATTAAGATTTTTGATTAATTGCGAAGAGGTGATTCCCTTTTCTAAGATAGAGGAAGGGCACATTAGGATGGTATTAAAATATTATTTTATTAAAAAATGATTTTAGATTTAAAATTGTCTCAATGTAATGTATTTATAAAATAAGATTATATTTGATCTGAATCCTAAAATCCAATATATTTTAGACATATCTATATCACATATATAACATTATCTTTGAGCTGTACCCATTAGTTATATAATTTGACTCTTACCTTGTCTTTTTGTATATTCATACTATATTGTTAATATAGTAACTATAAAATTACAATAGAACCAAAAGTGGTAAATTAATGAAATATAAATAAATATCTAGGACATTTGGCTTGATCATAAATTTTTAGGACTATAATATCATTTAATAAAATAGTATTTGTTATTAATACTTATTTATGTATTTTTTTATAAAATTGAGATGATGTCTTTTTTAAAAATCCATAACATCCTGATTCATTAAAAAATTCATTATTAATTAAATTATATCAAGTTAAAATCATTAATTTATTTATTTTCTTTAATAAAATGTTTAAACGTTAATTTATTTAAATTATTATAATCTCATTTATTTAAATCATTCATTAATAAGGTAATAACTACATCATCACCGTGTCATAAAAGAAATTTATATTTGTTATCTAAAAATTATAAATAAAATACAATAATTTATGAAATAATTTTATCTTTCTATGTACTATTTATAGTATAACATATCACGTATATAACATTATATTAATTTTTTTAAACTAAAAGTTACACGTTTATGTAATATTTTTCATTACATTAAATTTATTTTTATCAAATGTAATTTTAACATACAAGATGCTCCATGGGGTCCATGAATCAACCCTAGGATTCCCATGGTCATAAATATATCAAAAAATAGGAATAGAATATGTGTTTGGGTAGTTTAATATTATTATAAAATTATTGTGTACCATTATATACTGGACTTACCCATTAACCATTATAAATAAAATAATTAATGTGGTCACTATACCTAATATCTAAAACTAATACGGTGACTATTTAGACTATTTGGACCTCATAATTCCAAATATGGAATACATTTTCTCAATATCATAAAATATTAAATGCAGTAATTAATTTAAATTTAATTACCATTGTCAAAAACAAAAAATGGGGTTTTAAGAAGTGATAACTATCAAAATTATGCCATATGTTTATGTCAAATTTCAAAAAGAAATTACTTCCAAGACCAACATTATAGTAAATAATAAATATATAACCTAATAATACTTTAAATTAAATTAAAATTAAAACATAACTATATAAATTAAATACATTAAAATGTTTTTTAGAATTAAAATGCATTATTTTTCACTATTCATAAAAAATATAAATTTTATCATAAAATTACCTAAATTTCATCCAATTAAATTTTGAAGATAATTTTTTAAAGAATAAATTTATTATGTCAAATGGAATATTTAAAAGTGAAAAAAATATATTTTAATCCTTCTCCATCAAAATGCGGTAAACCTGCCTTTTTTAAAATAATGGAGTATTTAATTCATAAAATTGGAATAATTCATATTTTATGCCACCAAAATTTATTGGATAAATTTAAAACAGTTTACAAACACATATAACCATATTGTATATGGTTTTTGTATTCCCACCATTACAATGGCAAGTCATTAACTAGCATTTAAAATAATAATATTATTATATTTTATTCGGTATAACAAATTGTTGTCTGAAATATATGATTTAAAAGAAACACATTGTTGCCTATTTTATATTCTATTAGAAAAATTGACTTATTTTATGTAAAATTAATAATTTATTAATAAATAATAATAGATATGAAAAAGTATTATTTTTATAACACCCCAAAATCATAAAGGGTTAAATTATTAAATGATATGCCTCATTTCAACAAGGTGCACTTTTCTTTTCGGGAGCCTTCCTGATTAGAACTCCACGGTTATGTATTTTTGGCACAGAGTAGTGATTAGGATGGGTCATCTTCAGGGATGTTTCTCAGGGTGTGTGTGAGTGAAAACAAAGAACACTGGAAAGGACTTGTATTGGCCTGTGGGGACTGTCATTAGTCAGATTACCTGTTCGGGCACATAGGTGGCCCCTAGGGTGTGGACCACATGTCTGCGGGGCAATTGGTGGAACCTGGCAGGCTAGGACATGACAGACATTTTAAGTTGGGGTGTCTCTGCTATCACCGGGACCCAGTTGTGACATTTGGAATCATAGGTGGTACCCAGCATTAAGTGTGGTTCACTACCTTGGTTAGGATTTAGGTTCCACAATGAGGACGTTGTGCTCTAAAGGGGGGGGGGGTGATTGTAACACCCCAAAATGATCTCTACATCTCAACCAAGGTAGTGCGTTGTACTTAAGGCTGGGTACCATCTCTAATACCAAATGTAACAACTAGGTCCCACCCACTAGTTCCCCCACTGACACGTGGACCCCACTATAGGGTCCACCCACGTGCCTAACCGGGTCATCTAACTAATGATTGTCCCCATAGATCATTACTATTCCTTTCCAGTGTGTTTTTTCCTCACTCACACACATCTTGGGAAACATCCCAGAAGGGCATCTATCCTAATCACTACTCCATGCTATGTACGCTTAACTATGGAGTTATAATCAGATAGGCTCTTGAAAAGGATGGTGCACCGTGTTGATATGAGTCATATCATTTACCGATTTAACCATTTATCATTCTGGGGTGTTACAATTTTATAAATAACATGGATGCTACATCATTCCCCAATTGGTATATTGTGTCCCGATAATTTTATTTACATAATAAATATGTGACATTATTTCTCCCTCATAACATTTTCAGATTCTTATATCTCCTCTTAAAACATATTGTTTTTTTTTTCACAAAACCATAACCTGATGAATCACCGTATTTCACAATACATGCTCTCTACGTTCATAAATCTATACTGGAAGTTCCTTAGAAGATAGATTCACATCCAACTGAACTACCACTAGACTCAAAACATGATATAGATTTGGAATATACATTCGAAACATTTAGTGATAAAAACAATTGTGTTCTTGGGATAAACATTATTGTAAATCCACCCATTAGAATATATGATCCAATATTGTTTAGGATATCATAGGGTCCAATGAACAATGGACAAAACTTTCCCTTTTTACCAAAACACATCACACATTTCTATGGTGAAACATTGAGAAATAAATGATCACCTACCTCAAAAAATGATCATTCATCCAGTTATCGGAATAAAATTATTTTCCTACTCTTTGATGTCATCATGTGCATCTTAATCAACTAAAAGATTTATTTCCTCTCTTCTACCTATTCTGTCCTCATAAACTACCTTTCACCAACTTCATCCCAAAAGCTAGAGTTCAACACCACTTTCAATATGATGCATCAAATTGTGAAATATGTATATAGGAATGAAAACTATTGTTATAAGAAAATGTATACCAAATATAATTTAGATCCCAAGTTCTTTTGTAATCCAGTTAACAAAAACGTACGATATCCTCCATGTCCTAAATTGTTCATTCTGACTACCCATCTGATTGAGGATGAAAAACAGTATTGAAAATTAATAATGTTCCCAATAACTTATGAAGGCCATTCCTAAAGTTGGAAGTGAAACTAGGATCACTATAAGATACAATTGATATGGTAACACTATATAACCAGTCTATCTCTCTAATATACTGTTAAAAATATGATCTAGAGATAGATTATATCGAATAAGAAGAAAATGAGAAAATTTCCTCAATCTATGAACAATTACACAAATATTGGATGGTGTTGGCCAATCATTAACAAATAATTTTTTATAATGGACAATAGTTATGATATCTTTATAAATAATATGACCCAATAATGAAATTTGTTTCAACCAAAATTCACTCTTATAAAACATTCCATATAGTTTCTTTTATTTTAATCTTTGAAAATAAATCCTTAATTGACAGTCATGTTCCCCTTGTATTTTAGAATATACCAATATATCATCTATAAAAACAAACCAGAAATATTCTAGAAACAAGTGAATGACCCCATTCACGAGAATCATAAATATAGTAGGTGCATTAGATAATATAAATGTTATAACTACATTCTCATAATTCCCATATCTCACTCAAAAAATAATATTTGGAATATCATCTTACATCACCTTTAGCTAATGCTACCCGAACCTCTAATATATCTTCAATAAAAACTGAGCTCCATGGTGATGATCAAATAAATCAACGATATGAGGAAAAGATATGTTTTCTTAATAGTGATGTTATTCAAGGCTCTATAATCAATACATAGTCTCATATAACCATCTTAATTTTTCAGAAATAAAACTATAGCACTCTATAGAGGCCAATGGATTTATTAAATTACTATTAAATCATTTTAAAGTTAAATTACATAATTGTATTCCACATATAGGATCCAAAGGTTTAGTGTTTTGAGAATACTAGGACCATACTTAACAATTTCAACATCAAGCATAAAAATTTATTGAATTTCTTCTTCTCTAGCTTCTTACTAGGACTTGTCCTCTCATTAGTACATATAGTCACATAAGGATATACATCAAATGGGGTTATGAAAAAGTATAGTAAGGGGTTATATAAGAAAAATAAAGCATGGGGTGAGCATAATCATAACATAGGAAAAGTATCATGATGAAAAGATGAAGCAAAAATATATGACTTAAAATGTGGAAATAAATGTTAATGAAACATCATGTCTTAGTGGTAAACATCCACACATACTTGTGAACAATGAAAGAATATTGTTAATATAATTTCCCAATTACTCATTATATTTTTCACTTTACCCAATGAATTGGAGTTCTTTATAATTCTGGGTGCACCCATCAAATTTAAACATTCATACTGCGCTATATAATTCTGGGCGCAACCGTCACATCATAACATTATCATTTCTCATGCATGTCATAATGAACATATAAATAAATTAACATAAATAACTACTGAAAATAAATTGGTTTCATATCATAATAAAAAATTAATAATCATTGGGTTCCCAATAGAATGATGGAATACCATACTTGACACAAGAACCATTAACCCTAAATGAGAGGTAAAAGGTGAGTTCTTAAAAGAAGAGTTCTTTTGGGAAAACTTTTGTTTGACATAAACATCAGAAGAAAACATGTATATCACCTAAAAGTTAAATTAATGATTAAAAAATGAAATTTAAAGAGTGACCATACAAAATTTGGAGTGAAAGTTGGAGAACTCGAAGAAAGAAAATTGGGTTCTAGATTTTCCCCTTACATTATACCTGAACACTTCCTTCACATTAATTCCATGTATAACAAAATTATATTAATTAATTAACAAATAAAGAAAAATTTTTACTTGTATATATCCCATTATAGTCCCATTAAGTAAATTTATGTTCCATTGGATGAGTTATATTCATTAAAAACAATGTTCGGGAATGTTCGTATTTACGGATTTTTTTAGGGTTCACTTGTATTCATAAATTGATGTTCGGGTATAATTTGGGTAAACATCTAGAAATGATATTACATTTTATTAATAATATTACATGAGTTTTAATTTTCTTATAATGAACTAAATTTGATACCATGTGGATGAATCATTAGATAGGAATTAAATGATGATCATTTGGGTTAATTTTTGGTGTTTTTTGACCACATCGAACTTGTTTTGTTCACTCATTTAGTAATATATAAATATATTTGTTCTAGAAAATTATTTAGGACATAATACCGATAAAATATTCTTGTTCAAACATAAAAATTATTTCTTGACCATCTCTAAGGGTATAAATGAAAAAAAAACATGTCGTTCTAAGAAGGTAATATATTAACACCTCACGAACAACGTTTTTTTATAAAATAAATTGAAGAGGAGAAGGGGGTTGGATTTTATAATATCAAATTAGTATCATAAAATTATAGTATATATATGATAATGGAGTAAATATACCATTTGGACAAAGATAATTTTGGAGATAATATTAAATGAACAAGAAATTGAAAGGAATTTAAAGGAAAAGAAGGAGAGAAATTACCTCTTGAATCCTCCTCTTGAGATCCTCTTTAAGGGGCCAATGCAAGTTCTTGTGATGATTCCAGATGCATTTGGACGTGGAGGAGGGGCTAGGGAAGATTCTTGGATAGATTTTAGACAAGGATTGAAGCTTTAGAGATGTGAGGAAATGAGGATGTGAAGGGTTGTATTTATAGTGGAGGGGAGAGGGGATTTCTTAATATAAAATTTAATAATTTTTTATTCCTCCTCCAGACAAGGAGTAATGAGTATTCCATGACCATTAATAGTAATTTTACAATTTAATCATAACCAATTTGGATTACATCAGCATAACATCATTCATGACTCTATAATTAACATATTTAGCTTATTTTGTAAATTATGGTATTTCACTATTCATCAAAAATTCAAATATTTCGGAAATGTCCCAAAATTTCACCCCAACCATTTTTTGAAATGTATAATCCAAAAAAGAAGTAAATTTATAAAAAATAATTTTCTTAATATCTTTAATTTATTATTTAATTCAAATCATAATTTACTTGAAAAATACAGTTTTTAAAAATACTACTAATTTTATAAAGTATTAAAAAATTACGTAGGGTCATATAAAATTATGTTTAAACTATAAGAAATATATTTATTAATTTATGAAATCATTTTAAGAAAATTAATTTTATTTTAAATTAATTAATTAATTATAATTAATTATTTATGACTTAAAAAATTCCAAAACGTTTATTATAGTCAAACTCTCACTTTCTAAGATTCCTAAATTTTATTTAATTATTCATGGGTAAGGATACACTTATTTTGGATGATTTACTATTCATAAGGTTTATACTACTATTTATAAGTGTAGGTTACTATTCATAAGTGTAGGTTTATATTAAAAAAAATTATGATTTTCTTATTGGACCCCAAAAATCCTCTTGAACACAACCATGTATGTCTGATTTTCAAAATTCCAAAAATATAAGTGACAATATTTTGTTCAAATGCTAGTTAGCACATATTGATTCATTATGTTATGAATTCATGTGATTTTATGACATATTTATAAGAAGTTAATTTCTATTGAAAACCGCTGGGTCATTACAACCCCATTGTGATGGGCTAGGTCAAATGAATACTTTATCAAGTAATTCATGGAGTAGATTATTTAATTCAAAAATTTCTACATGAGACATTAGGTAAGGGGGTTTAGAAATAGGTTTTGAACTAGGAAGTAAATCTATTGTTAATTCAACCACCCGATTGGGAATAATACTAGTAAATTCTTTTGAAAAACATCTGTGAATTCATTCACTGCTGGAATATCACAAATCAAAAATGTTTCGTTACTTTCAACAACAAGTGCTAGATAACATTCACTACCATCATTTATCAGACATTTATCCTCTTGATATGTAATCAATGGTATGAATTCATTTAATTAATCATTCTTTGCATAGCAATCTACTTTTTCATTATAAATTGAAATCCAACCCATACCAAAAATGATATAAAATTGCACTATATAATGTTAAACATGATTTTATGAAAGAATACCATACAGATGATTACTATATATCATGGAATCTTTAATACTTACACCTGATGTTTTTTCCAAAATTTATACATCATATTCCTGAGGTTCTATATCCATTTTGATTCCAAATATCTCAAAAATGAAAAAATTTTATTATCCATAGTCAAATAGAGTATTGGAATATTTTGAAGAAATCGATATCATACCTTTAACCACTTCATTTGATGGTCCCACATCAATATTAGTTGTTGAAAATGAGTTTTTCATGACCTTCTACATTCTATCTTGTTTTTTTCTACCTTACGTAATCTTATTTGGAAGAAACATTGGCATAATGTCCTAACTCATTGCAACCAAAGCATCATATAATTATTTTTTCATTGTCTGCCTAATCATATTCCATTAGGGTTACAAGCATTATGACAAGTATTACTACATTATAAGAACATTCTAGAAATTGAGAGACATTCTCTAGGATTCACCTTACCACACTTCTCACAAGGCGGAAATTTTATTTTCTTATATTTAGGCATCATCGATGAATTATTTCCCATTTCCTGCCAACATGATAACTTCATTTGTTTTCTATAATGGGATACATGCTTATCAGAAAAATCCCTTTCCACCTTCTCTACACATCAGAAATGTTTTCCATAGCTTTTGAACTCAAGAGAATTTAACACCCTACAATATTTTGGATTTAATCCTTAGTAAAATTGATTTATCACACTATCAATATCTCGAATGTGATTTTGGATGTAATATTAAAAATGGGTGTAATTTGATTTATATAAAGACATAAAATCATATTCATTTTTTATCAATTACATGAATTTATTTTCTATCATATGTCTAACATATGTGGTAAAATATTTCTCAAGGAATACAATCATAAATTAATCATATTATATAGTGTCAATCTCTTCAATTCCACAACCATTTTTAGTCATTGTCCACCACTGATATGGTTAAACTTAAAATCCAAAACAAATTACACTATCCTTTTTATTAAACCTATTTCATCAAAAATATTTACTATTTCTATAATCCAACCTTCAACATACATAGGGTCAAATTATCCTCTGATAAATGGGGTATGTTGCCTCATGAAATACTATACGATGGACATATGAATCTACGGTTGGTCTATTGGATCTTGTGAATAAACAACATCATTATTTATCTCCTTAGTATACTAATCAATTATTTCAAAATACTGTTCATTTTTTATATTGACCATCTCTGGAAGTTGATTCAGAAAGTTATTTCTCTTTATATGCCCTCCCAACACAGCTGCCATGTTTCCTTTGGGGAAAACAATTCTGAACAAACTTATTTTTGATGAAGCAACATGATATTCATAAAATTCAATATCATGTTAAATTGAAAATAAATTAAAAAAATTATAGAAATTTTATTC
Source organism: Viscum album (assembly GCA_963277665.1). Taxonomy (NCBI): domain Eukaryota; kingdom Viridiplantae; phylum Streptophyta; class Magnoliopsida; order Santalales; family Viscaceae; genus Viscum; species Viscum album. The sequence continues at coordinate 1,029,524,455 of OY728125.1, forward strand.
ATATTATTATAACTCTCAAATTTAACAAAAACCAACATGTGATACTAACTATAATTCCCAAGCCTTAAAATTTACATATAATTGATTTATATTAATAGTTTTAATTTTATTTCACTTCGAGGATCATTTACAGTTTATAGATTTAGTTAATTAGTTCATAACATATACATGGAAACTTGAATATTACAAGAAGACACATCTACTCATTATGCATTTTTTCACAATATAAAAAATTATTAAAAAGAAACATGACATAGTTTAATGTTTTAACATCTAATCTTCTCCTTGAACACATCCTTGACTATATGCTTCCTTATTGTCCTGTGAAATACATTTCAAAACCTGATATGAGAATTAAAAGACCAGTAAGGGAAATATAATGAAATAATAACTGTTACTCTTCGGATAACATGAAAACCACGAATACATTATTATAGAGTAATACTTTTCACCTTTTAAAAGTCATAAATATACATCAATGTATATAATCTCATTAATTAACCTTTATATTACAAATCGATTACAAAAAGACTATAGAAATCATCATATAACATATAAAGGTAACTTTGGACATAAATATACATAAATTGAATAAACATACGGTCTACTTCCACACGAATTTCTAAATACAATAGCTATATAGCCAACTACTTTACCCAATGCATTGGAGGTTTTAATGAAACCACCCACACTTGGTTTATCATGGAACCACCCATCATTTTTATTATCATGTGACCAACCATCATTGGTTAAACAAGTAACCACCTATAAAATGTCCAACAACTATTATATAATCATAATATATAAAATGTTGTAAATATCAACGTTTAACTAATAACATTTCATTTTCAATCACCAGAAAAAATTAAAAGCTATTGAAAAAATCAAACCTTTTAAAAAACATTTTTAATACAAAACTACGTCAAAAAGGGTTTATGGTATTTATTATCCATTTAAAAAACAGTTCCTCTTGTTAAGGAAGCCAAATATCATATAATGCTCACAGCGGCGGAAATGTCATTCTCACTGTATACGTTACAATTATTCCTTCTGAGATTTATTAAATCACATAATAAAACAATAAACCCTTTGAATGAATGTTAAATTCAAAGTAATAAGTTATAAATTGGGTAAAATAAGAAGGTGTATCTTTTCAAAACATGCTTGAATGAATGAAAATTGGGAAAAGGTCCCGTACAAAGATCATTTTTCAATAAAATATATCTATTATGTGTATTAACTATAAATATGAATAAATAAATTATAAAATCAAAATTGGATATCAATATTTATTTTCCAATAATCATAAATGGAATAGTCATGAATTAAATAATCAACCCAATGAATTAATAAAGGGTTAATAAGTTTCCTTACCATGAGTCTGATTTGTCACGTATGTTCATTGTTCTTCCTAGATAATAATCATAAGAAAATTACTAATTTATGAATAAAATTTTTCATGTTTATTATTAATTTTATATATCTTATTACCATTTAAAAAAAGTACATAATTATTTATGTTAATATTTTTCGTTTTATCAAAATTAGGAGCTTTAGTCGAAAAAAATTTTGTTATAATTACAAATTTTCAATGTTTTCAAAAATAAATTATCTCCAGAATAGTATTAGTAATTTAAATATCATATATATCAATTATATATGTACTTATAATATTCAGTAACATTTTTAGATTTGAAATAAAATGCACCGTTCAGGGAACGGTAAGTCGTAAGTACGCATGAACACTACTATCATTTATATGTCATATTAATGAAACGAAAACTAAATGATACGTAGGTATATTATATTTACAGTATACTAACATATATTATATATGTCACATAATTTTATTAACTCCATCATGTATTTGATCCATGTATGTCTTGAGAACGTCATATAACTCGGAGGGGGTGGTAGTCTGCACTTCTTCAAGTGAAATTATCATATTTACACATCATAGAAAGCATAATAGTGTGTTTGTAAAAAACATTGATGTAATATAGGATAAATATAAATATAATATATTTTATATATCAATGCATATCCATAATAATGGTCACCCTGAAAGGTGGTTGGGGAAAATCGAACAATCATCATTTTTTTGAGGTAGCAGTTCGTCGAACACAGAAACAATATGTTTGAATGCATTGGATATAGATGTTTGTATCTTTAGTTTTAATACATATCATAAAAAAATCCATATATATTTAGGATACTGGTTTTTTATTATATCAAATAATAAAAATATAATATGGGGTGGATAAGTAAAATAATGGAAATGAACATTAGAGAAGATGCTACGTCCTAAAACGTGGAACACTCTTTGATTTTAGGAAAATGGAATTATTCAATGGAATTATGCATAAGTTAGGGCTTTTGGGAGGATGATAGGTTTTTTGGGATCTTTTTTGGTATGTTGTTGGATGATCCAATTGTATTTAGAGTTGTGGTTAAATTGGAAGTGGTTATGCCATTTGATAAGATGGAGGAAGGGAACATTAGGAAGGAATTGAAATATTATTTTATTATAAAATTATTTTTTGATTCAAATCGTACAAAAGTCTTTTATAAAAATTATAATATGTTTCTCGGTCAAAAAAACACATCCAATTGTTTTTTTAAATGTCCGGGTCACAAATTTAACCTTATATTTTAGCATTAACCCTTAGTTAACAAATTTGACTCTTACCATGTATTCTTGTTTATTCATAATATATGGTTAATATAGTTACAATAAAATGCCAACAGAATATAAAGTGGTTCAATAATGACATTTTAAACATTAACTAAGAAATTTTGTAGAATCCTATATTTTTATTACTATTTTACCACTCAATAAAATATTATTTTGTTTAAAACTCATTTATATAAACTTTTATACTATTCATATTAGGATAATCTTAAAAATCCATAAAAACATGATTATATCAAAAAAATTGCATTAATTAAAAAATAAAAATTTAATACTAATCCCTAAAATTCTTGTAGGTCATAAATAGTTTGAAAAGAAATTTAATTTAATATTTAGAAGCTCATTTATTTAAATCATTCATTAATAAAGTAATAACTACATAATAAGTGTGTCATAAATAAATTTATTTATTTGATGTATGCAAATTATAAATAAAATAAAATGATCCAGGAATTATTTTTATCATTAGAAGGATTATTTATAATCAAAGATATCACTTATATAACCCTATATAATTTTTTTACTGATGGATATATGTTTTTGTTTCATTTATCTTTATATTATATTAATTATTATAAAATATGATTTTCATATCCAAGTAGATCAATGGGGTCCAAAAATATACCCAAGGATACCTAGTGTGAGATGTATCTCATCCAATTGAATTACAACATATGTTAGGGTAGTATTATATTACTATAATATTATTTTTTCCCCTATTTACTATATTATCACTTTAACCATGAAAAAAATAATAATTATTGAAGATAATAATCATAATTTCTAAAAATAAAGGATACCTATTTAAAAAATATATACCTCATGATTTAAAATATGGAATAAATTTTTTCATAATAAAAATACAGAATTGTTAGAAATTAATTTATATTTAATTCCCTATTGTCAAAGCAAAAAAAATGGATTTTTTAGAAGTAATAACTATTAAATGATTGACATCTGTTTATGCCTTATTTCAAAGTAAAATATCATCCATTGTCCAAAATATGATAAAATGATAAAAATATAATCCTATTATACCATAAAATAAATTAAAATTACAATATAAATATATAAATGAATTAGATTAAAAGGCAGTTTAGAATTAAAATGAATTATTTTTCATTATTCCTAAAAATTATAATTTTATTAGAAAGATACAAAAATTTCATCCAAAGTAATTTTTTTTACCCTTATAAATAATAAATTCATTTTTTCAAATTGAATATTTAAAAGTTAAAAACAATATTTAATAAGGCTTCACCATCAAAAGGTGGTAAACTGAACATTAAAAAAATATTAGAGTATTTCATTCTTAAAATAGTATTCATTATCATTTTAATCCACTAATATTAATTGGATAAATGTAAAAAATTTATAATATATGGATAATCATATTGTAATTAGTAATTTCCATTCCTTCCTTTAAAATGTCTAAGTGTTAACTACATTTTAAAATTAGAAAAAAATTATAATATTTTTCGGTATAAATCAATGTTGTCTGAAATATAATATTTCAATGAAACATGTTGTTGCATGTTGAGTTCCCTATCAATTGTTTTTCTTTAATGTAAAAATAATAATTTTTTACTAAAGAATTATATATATATAAATGTATTATTTTATAAATAAATGGGTTTCTACAATAACCTCACATGCAATTAAATAACCCAAAAATAAAACACTTTATAGATAAAATAATCACTTTTAAAAAACTCTATATATTTTATCCATATATAGGGTCATTAGTACAATCCTTATGTGATATTGTTTTGCTACCATTCTATATGAATATATAAGAATATATACTATTATGACTAACATAGTATGATCATGGTAAACTATAAATATACGATTTATTACAACTATGAAGATAGTGGGGGAATTAGTAAGACCTAATGGAATCACTATACATTCATATTATCCATATATTGTACATAATTATTTATTTGGTATATCCACTTTCTTAAACATAAATAGGTGATATCTATAATTAATGTAAATATTAGAAAGGTATTTATAACTGTGAAACTAATCAATAAATACATAACTATGGGGAATAAGATAATTTTAATTGATATAGATTATATTGACTTCTATATAATCATTATTGTGTCCCACATATAAATCTTCTCTCTTAAAAAAATGCACACTCCAAGGTATTTCACTTAAAAAAATAAATCTACTATCAACATTCAATTTTTATTCTTCATCATTTTCTAAACCATAATCAACTGTATTATATAGTGTCTTTTTAAAATATGCAGGACTAGTTATGAGTTATATTTTAAACATTACTTTACGCTTTTATGGATGTTTAGAAAACTCTTCTTGAATAACATCACAAACATCCGAACAATATGAATATATTCTGTATTGAGATTCTCCCAAAATATATATGATAGAAACCCTTTTTTCAGAATAATATCCCATGTAATGAATTCTGTTTCCATAACTAGGTCATATTTATTATAACATGTATAGATTATTATAGGACATTTTATAATATTTTGTGAAACTACACATCCATAGAAATTCATGTGGTGTTTAGGTAGATAAATATAATCCATGACCAAGATAATATCAAATTCGACCAAAGGGATAATTATATTATTTAAAGGAATCACATTACTGCAAACATAATTTATTCATGGACAATTGACATGATATTTGATAATTTTAAAATTATGTGTCTCCAGGTAATTAATTATTTAATCATGAAAATGGAATTGTGATACCCATAGCATGTTTCATAAATATATTTTATTGTGTATATCTAGAATAATATAATGAATTAGAAATTTTAGAGGGTATGTTCTTTGTTCATTTGTCCACTTTTTATCACACCTCAAATCAGTAATAGTGATTTCATGTGTTTTTCATTTTTTCTTGGGTATAAATGGTATTTTTCAATGAAAATTTTGATAAAACTTAAGATTTGATATCAATTTGTAATAATTCCCATAATCCATTAATTTTATTATCTAGAGTGTGGGTGGTTCATTATGGGGATCATTATCCTTTTTCTCATTATTAGATTTCATTTTCACATCATATAATCATTTTATTTCTTAATTACAATTTATTCAACACATTAAACATTTAAAAATTCAAATAATATTATATCTCATGTGTTTCATTCCAAACATCATGCCTTAAGGAAACATCTCCTTCTTTTTTATATGTTTTTTAAATTTCACTTGAATATTATCTTTCTTTTCTTATCCATACCATGATATTGATTGGTAAATCCAGTCATAATTTCTAAATAATCAACACATCAAATGATTTCATCATAGATAATAATCTTCAATATGCCTATACATTCTGGAAGGATTATTTTAATCCTTTTAAAAATAAATCTTTTTTATATATATTTTATTTGATAATATTAGAATTATTCCTCACAAGTCATTATACAATTTTATTATATACACTAATGGATTCATCTTCCTTTTACTTTAGCTCATGAAAATGTATCACTATTTTATATGATGAATAATAGAAGTTAATTTATTTTAAATTAATTTATTAAACTAATCCCATTACATATTTTCAAATTATTTCCTCTATCTCGCATTCATCAAAGTATAACATCAATGATCTTCTCTTCCTTTCATATAATAAAATTACAAAAGTAATTATTTCATATTCTGAAAAATTAAAAATGAAAAATATTTTTTCATTGGTATAGATCCATTTATTATAAAATACTTTAATAGTTTACCAACTAAAATAAAGATGATGTTTCCTCATGAAAGAATTGACAGACTATTTATACCTCCATTTCCCATTTTGAATATCAACAGAATTGATTTATTTGATAATGGTTTTTAATAATAATGGAATTATTTTTCATTATATATCCATTATGTTTTAGTTTTTGATGGTGAAAGTAATTTCATATTCAGCAACATTTAGAATTAACATGATTACATTTTGTTTAATCCATTTAATAATAACAAGAAACAAATTAGTATTCATAATAATAATTTTCAGAACCAAAATAAACATAGAAATGCATATATAGTATACATAATGACACCTTCAATTATATCATAATGTAATAAAAGAACATGAGCTATGGTAAAATATCAATGGAAAAATATAGAAGTTTATGGAATAAATTTTACAATAAAAAATCATTTCATCATTAATAAATGCTCACTACAATGATTATTTATGTAGACATCGTTTAAAACACAAACCATTGTACTAGTAAAAGTTCCTTCCTAATAATATCGGGGTGGACAAAGTCATATACTGAACATGTTTCAATCCCAATTTATTCATTTTTATAATTTGAGATATACAACACTACTGAATTCATCAGATTGGTATATAATTCCAACAACACAGATTACAAAATTGAAATATTATATATATAAATATATATATATATATTACATTATATAAAAATAATATAAATCTTATTATAACCTAGAAAAATGAATAGGATTTCATATATATTTCATCATTTTACAATAACATAACTCACAAAAAATAAATAATCATCATAAAAACAAACCATCTAAATAAATAGTAAGGATGGTGTCATTGGATCGTATCCCAAATAAAGAAAAAGTAAACTCAATATATGTAATCATAGATGCATATTTCATTAAAATATATCTGGAATATTTATCACGGATGATAAAAGTATCATTTTGAAATAAATTTTATAAAGATTAATTTAAAAAAAACTCTGATAAAATATTCTTCAAAACTAAAATATGGAAATTATAAATATGTATTGAAAGAATATATAGTTTATGATTTTGGAAATTTTGTTCATGTCATATAAATAATATAATGATTCCATTCAAAATAGTAGTAAAAAGTAAAACATACCTCATTTAAAATCTGATAATAATAATAATTTTTGACTACTTTTTAGAAGTTCAAATAGTTTCATAATTGCATTAATTCATTATAGGAGATCATTATAATCATTTTTCATGTATTGTTTAATAAAACATATTTTAGAAAGAAAAAGGATATCTGACTAAAGAGATAAATAAATTTATTTTTACATAAAATAATTCATTCGGTCTGTTGAGTACATAAATATAGAAAAATTGAATTAAAATAGATTATATATAATTATCCATAGTATTATAAAATTTTTCATATGATTTAAGAGTATATCAAAGAAATCATCATTTTTAAACAACCCTAGAAAAAAATGATATTTGAAAATATATCTCTTACCTCAAGTTCCTTTTTCATTGAAAGTGATATAAAATACTATGTAATAATTAAAAATTTATTATAAATATACACCAATGTAATTTAAATGCTAATTATATAGTTTAATATTAGCTTATATCATTTAAACACCAATTTATTAATAATTCCATATTAAAAAAATGTTTTTAGGTGATAACTACGTCATTTTTCATAAGAATTTTGGTTTAGTATATTTTTTCACTTTACAATAATCAAGTACAAATTATATAAATATTGTTAATCATGATATAAATATAATATATATTCATTATATATTTAATTTATGTCACATATAAAGGATAGGTATAGAAAAATTAGTTACACCATTCATGGATATGGTAGATCGTACGTACTCATGCATGATATTTCAATTTTTTATCGAGGGAATGATTGAATGATATATAATAATTATAATTTCAATATAATTTTTATATCTTATATATAATATATATTGATTAAATCAATCCTTATTAAAATTAATGTAATGTGGAATTGAATAATGCATCACCTCACATCATGGATGTGGTAGTCCACGCATACGCACGACTGGTGACATTGATTTACAATAGAATGGATGATAAAAAGTAATATATGATATTATAAAACAAAAAAGAGTATCAATATCATAGTTATAAAATATAAATATTATACCCAAAATAATTACAATCCATTAATGATGGTGAAGGAAAATGAATTGTATCATTATGTGGAGGTGATAATTCATATTTAAGCATGAAAAAGACATTTAAGACACATTTAACGTAAAATAGAGGATTATTAGTGCTTAAAAAATCATAATAACATTGAATATGGGTTTTAATAATGACGTTTTTATTATATAAATCATAAAAAATATTTATATAAGCTATATTAAGTAATAAATTTAATGTGTTTGGGAAAAATGATTACCTCACTTTTTGATGGCCTCCCCTATATACAATCATAAAAACCCATGGAATGGTTTTTTATGAAGACCAAAACCAAAAACATAACTATCGGTATGTTTTTAATGGATTTGGGTAAGTATGGGTATAGTTTCAAGGATCAAGGTTGTGTAATTAATTGAAATGATTACTGTCCATCTAAAAGTGGTGGGAGGACACAATAGAAACTTATTAAAATAATAAAATAACATAAATTCAATACCATTTAAAAAGATTCCATATTCATAGATATTTGAATGTGTTTTTTAATGAGGTCCCAATATTTCCCTAAAATAGTATTTATAATATTTTATTTGGTAAATATTCCATTAACATTTTGCATTTTTCCTTAGTAAACCTATTTTAACCATAATTGGTGAGAATAAATTTATCTATTTATAACATTGATTATTAGAAAAAATTAATTCCAACCCAATACAAAATTTGAAAATAAGGGTTCCAAATATAGAATAAATTTTATAAAATTAAATCTCTATGATTTTAAAAACCTTATTTCAATATAAAATAAAAAACAATTGATTAAAATTTTTTCGATAAACAAATTAATAATTATAAAAAAATTATACAAAAAATAATAGTAAATTAATTCAAATAAATAATATATTAATATTAATTCAAAAACATGTTTTAAAAGCATGTATTTCATTAATTTATATATATGAAATTATATTTTTCAATAAAATTCATGATTGTTTTGAACTCTTTTTAAAAATAATATTTTTTTATATTTATTAAAAATTCACAATAAGATAATTTTGAGATTTTTATTTCCAAAACAAATGTACTATTTTTATATATAATTTCTATAAGTGGTAAAACTATTTATATTTTTTTCTCACAAAAGAAAATAAAAATAGTTTGGAAGAAAAAATGTAATTTTAAAACATATAATGAAATTTTTAAGAATAATTTACTTATTTGTTGATATATTTTATCTATCTAAAAACATAAATTTTTTTTTGAAATGTAGATATTCCAATTATTACTACTAATTTGAAGTGTAGTTTAGAATGGTATACTATATTACAACTAATTTAGAGGTAGTATTTCATATATCACAATCTATCAATGATATTTATTTATGAAAATATGAAAAATAATATCATTGGTCCTTACATAAACACATATAATTTATAAAAAACTTTAGAGATAAAATATGTTGGATGAACATAAATAAACAAATCCCAAATTATATATTGAAATTAAGATTGGATTCACAAAAATATGATTGGAGCTGACAAGTGTACATAGTCGTATTACTCAAGGAAATTAAGGAAATATTGTAGAACCATGATAAAAAATATTAAGAAACCATCTCCATGATAATCCTCTAAGAAGATATTAATATAATATCACAATGCACAATAACAAATATATGATTCCAAAATGTAACCAATATTGTGACATATAATGTATTTATATGAAGCATGGTTAATATGTAGGTGGTGAGTATAAAACGTGGTATGGATTCAACCAAATGCATCGCACACACGGGTCCAATGTAAGAAGCATGTTTCCCATAAAAAATAAAAAATAAAAAATTAATATAATTTTTTTTAAATGACTAAATACTAAGAGATAGTACATAAAAATTGAAAATAACCACCGTTGTGATGGTCACCTATGTTGAAAGAACACACCCAAAGAGGCACCCTGCCAATGTATTTCATCTGGTATATCCTCTGAGTAGTCCATAAGAAAAATGGGCACACATCCATATAGACTGAATTTATAATTTGGTAATGAAAATAGTTTTCCTCATCATCTACACATGTTTAGAGGTCCTAATAGATATGTTCCCCATATGGATCATGAAATAATGTACTGATGATTATTTCAATGTTTCACACTGAGACATTTATTATAAAAAAAGAATGATTATAATATTTTTTTTAAACATGTTACTGACATCAAACCCAACCCATGGTTTTCAAATATTGATATATTAGACATTATCATTGGTTTTACATTTATAAATATAGTAAATATAAATAAAATATTATTTACTTCATGTTTTGTGTAGAAAATGTGTGGGAGAGAATCTGCCTACGTCTTGAAATTTTTTTGTTAATAATCATTCCATGACCATAAAGATTTGGACACTAAATTGTGTACCACTAATGAAACACAATGAAATCAAAACAAAATCACAATCCTAATATTTGGTCATGGAAATAATGGTATATATTATATAATATAGAATGAATAATGTATAAATGAGATAGAGAATCTGAAATCTTACCTTTGAATACCTCAGATAGTTCTCTATGATTTGATGGAATGAGCCACATTATTTAAAAATATTTAAAATAATTAATAAGAATATTATTGTCTGATAGATCTATCCACATGAGGTAAAATGAGTGTCATAGTGAAAAAATGGAATTAAAATCATTATTTCAAAACATATTAACTACACCACGTATTTTTATAACATGTTTCGTAAAACAATTGACCAATTTTGCATGTGATATTGGAAGAAACACATGTCTATGTAGTTGTGATATATATCTAGTAATATATTCCTAAATCCATTATAATCAACACTCTTTTGATAATTCCAATGTAAAAAAATTTCATAACATGTTTTATCATAATCATTAACTAACCAAGAGCCTAATCGTAGATCCCATTTCATATTAACATGAATACCTAGTAAAACCATACAATATTCCAAAACCATGTGTCAAATGTATTCCCTCTAAAAATTATGCAAATACTCTCAATGCCTCATAAAAATTTAAAATATTAATTCAATCCCTTTCATGATATTAAATATATTTTTAAATAGTAATGTACCTCAAAATTAGGGTGTCACATTCTCCCTATCATATCACATTCCATCCTAAGAATGATATATGTTCTCCAGTTTCTAAAAAAAATCATTCCATTGGAAACGTAAATATTTACATTATTTTCATGTATCGTGTTATACATAAACATGAATACACAATTAACAAATAATTGATATATATTTATTATGAAGTTCATTGTATTTTGTATCCAGAATGTTATTTGAGAGTCTTATAATTTTCCCAAATAATTCTAGAGTGATATAGTCTCAATTAACCACATTAGTATGTTTTTCATGAAAAAACTATAGTTGATAAGAATTTATAGGATTATGTATAGTGTCGAACCTTGGTGGAAGATCCCCTAAATTGTTAACATCACTATTGAATTCAAGAATTTACGATTGTATATATATGGTTAGCTAACATCAAATGTATACTAAAAGGGCAATTCTATGATATTGGTGACACTCCAAATAGTACATTATCACCCACATTATAGGGTAGTGTATAAAACAAAAGATATATATATATATATTATTTTTGTATGTATTTCATTCAAATACAATAATTTTTTAATGATTTAAATTTTCAATCATCTCCCATGGATGAGTCATTCTGTAATTAGAGTAGTGTACATAGATTCCATCTTATAATTTGGTAAAAAAACTAAATTACTATATAACTATAAAATATTTTGATTGTAAATATTTAACTTACATATGTTAGATGATTATATATGGGGAACAAATCCAATTTAGTTCTAATGTATTGTTGTAAATGACATTGATATCAAATGGGGAATCTATAATATTTTTCTGAAATAACCTAAATAGGTCGCTGATGTTATTTAACCACTTTTCTAATATAGAAATTTTTTAAAATAATCCACTTTATTCATTTAAATGAGTGAAATGATGTGATATGACTATTTGAGTTAGTATTTAATCTCTCAAATGACATGATTCTTTTGAAGCATTTTCAATTAACAATTATCAATAGTTATAGAAAATTCTTCTCATTTCCACATAGATATGTAGAATTAATTTAATATATCATTTTTTAATTGATGCTTAAAATTATATTAATAACTTATGTGGCATCTCACTATATAATCATCCACCATTCTCTTCGTAGTTAATAATAATATTTTCATTTTCTTCCCTGCACAATTTTTTGCATTCACGTGTGGGTAGCAAACTCATATTGGTGATAGGGGGAAAGTTATTGATCAATCATTTATTGGGTAATTGTAATATGAATCTTAATATCAATAACATAAATATATCATTAGTCCAGTTTTCAATTGTCTCCCCAAAAATGTGGTTCGACCACACTATAAGACATTTAGTATCTAATTGCAAGGCCATTTTGAATTTGTTAATATAATGTAAGATAAGAGTGACTCAAATGAAAACCACATTATCATTTTTCTCATTATAATACTGTTGAATGTCAATAATTACTATAATTATTTATCATTGTTATTTGGTATCTATATTCGCTCCTTAATTATAATAAACAATTTCAAATATTGAACAAAACTTCAAATCAAAACTTTACAACCCACTGATCACAAACAACCACTCACATATTCAAAATTTAAACATTTACTACACACAATGACCCATACCATTACTATATTTTCTTCTAATGTAGGTGTAATATATAGTACCACATGACTCATAAACTGATTAATTCTTTTTTTGATCACACGACACTAGAAATAAGCTCATCTTCCAAACCGTTGAGTTTTCACATCATGCACATCTGTCTCATCAAAATGTTAGTACTATAGGAATTCCTCTTCAAAATTTATCACCTCACTAGTGAGTGGTTAAATTAAAAATGTTATCTTCCAATGGAATCATTTCAAAATAGTATAACATATCCATAATGTCCCAACACACATAAAATCAAAAAAAATTCAAATCTCAATGTTACATTCCATTGAAAATATAAGGCATCTGAATTAATAAATCATGTAATTGATGGAACGATTATACGTCAATCATAAAACCAGAATCTCTAACATATCCTTCCTATACTAGGGAATTAAAAAACATATGCCAACCCCTCTCATGGGTCTACCATTCATCAAACCCAACACTTCATGTCACTAAAACATGAGTTGTATATAACATTGTATCTATGGACTCACAGATATCCTAAAACACATCCTATATAGGGTCCCAACTCATAGGAATGAACTTTTCTCACCTCTCTCAGTATGAAATACAAAATCATGTGTGATATCACTGTAACGACCCAAACATTCATTAATGGAAATACCTCTTGATCTAATTAAATGTCTCATTATGAAAAATGTTTATAAAAATTGTGATCTTTTTCAGTTTTTTGTTTTTATATTTTTAAATACCGTCAAGAATTGTGACCATTTCTAATATATTCATTGAATAGTGATCACATGATTAGTATAAATATAGGGCTTTAACAAATCCAATTTTCTCAGAAAAATGAAGCGATGGACTCATCATGTTAACATGCCCCATACGAAACCCATTTGTTGGAGCTTAGAAAGGAGATGGAATCATTTGGTTTCGCACTTGACTAAGCCCAATTCAAGCTTTAACAAGTTAAGCTTGAGCGGAACTGCCTACGAGAGAAGTGGAAGTTGATTGATACTACCACTCAAGTAATGATATTTGAGCCACCCCAAGAGTCTGTCACCATCGCGCACCTTACCCTTAATCTTATGTGGGTTTTATAAGGGTTTGTGTGACAAGACATATCACTTTGAATATGTGCATTATTTTTATATATAATTATTAATATACATTTATTTTATTTTTATTACTTTGTAAATAATTTTTAATGTACAAAGAGTATTTGTAGTTAATATTTAACTAAGAAAAATATATTGATGAATTAATGAATTTTTAAATTAAATAATATTTAAATAAAATATTTTTATTATTAAATTATTTTTTATTAAATTTAAAATATTGTATAATTATATGAATGAAAATGTAATTTTTATTATGGTTTGAAAGATATTTTTATTAAAACCCATAATTTTTCAATAAATGTTGGTTTTTATTTTTAAAGTAAAAATTCACATATTTAGAAAATTACTTATATAAAATTAATATTATTTTTGTAATCAAGACATCATAATTATCCAATTGTGAATTTTTCCTAATTTTCTGACACTGAATAATTTTTGGGTAAAAATTAAATACCATTTAAATATATAATGTTTTTATGACATCATAATGACCCAATAATGATGTTAAAAAATAATATAAATTATATTTTCGTCAAATATATGTTTTACCATTAAATTAATGTGATTTTAGGTTTTTTTTTATTTACATTACAAAGCTTTAGTGGACCCTCCAAGACTTAGAAAACATTTTGTCGTTTTAAATTGTTTTCCTTGAGAGTGTGACTCACCTCCACATAAGCACTATCAATATTTTAAGTAGTTAGGCCATTAAACTTAGAAAATTTGGTTTTCCACTCCCCTATGGAAAAAACCATTGGTAAAAACCATGGGATGGTCTGTGTTGTTGATTTGTTTAATGTGTGGTGACCCAAACCTAAATATTAAAGAAATCGCTCTCATGTCCAATATAAATCCACCAATTCTCCCACTTCCTCTTCACTAAAAGACTTTTGGGTTCTTCCAAACCGTGAATTTATCCCTCTATAATCCTCTCAAGGTTCCCCAATCTCCCAATAAGCCTCTCCCAAGCCTTTGTGATCACACATCCTTGTAAGGGATTTCATTATTTCTCATTTTTGTCCAATTTTCTTTACGTTGTTATGACCTTTGGTTTTAAATTAAAAATGTTGGGGTATGGGTTCTCACCTACCACATACTTTCATCTTTATGTTTTAGTAATGAGAGCCCCCATGAACACTCATCAAATTGATATCATGTACACCTATTACCATGAATAAATTCTGTAAGGAATTTATCTCACCTCATTTACATTCATGTAATTCATTTGTATCATGAATCTAAATTCCATTAAAAATGTTGGGACATGTATCTATATGACCCCCTTACTGTCCATTTAATTTAAATATGATGATACTCCCATTTCTCTCTAATCATCCATTTTATGAATTCTTTTGTCACGTCGTTATGCTGCCAAAATTGCACCTTGATTTTCCAAGCCAATGTCGTTGTATAGTGAATACCATACCCATTTTTCTATAAAGCGTATTCATCTTTATACACATTTACTTATTTATTATAGTGTTACATTTATGAATTCCAAATTTCCTTTATCGTGGAATAAATTATGAGGTTTAATGAATCCATGTTATATGATCCATGTGTCAAATTTATGTATTAAATGAAATATTTAAGAAGTGTGCACCCGGATAGAGCTCTAATGCATTAGGTAACGATTAATATCTTGATATGTCAATTGAAATGAGGGTTAAATCTTGATAATTAATGTGCAATAAGTGTTTAGTAATTATCCATATGTAATGTGCCTTCTCACTTGCTAAAATAATGATAAATGTTGTTTCCACATTTCCATATTAAGATTATTATTCTTTATCATCCCTTCATGTTAATTTTTCTCCGATGCTCTATTGATATGCCTTTTTTATAAAATGTAATATATTTCTCATATTATTCCATTATTATTCCCTTAATGGGATTTATAGCTCACGCTTTTCTCATGCATTTCCTCATCTTATCCTTTGCAATGATATGTACGAGGGAAAATAGTGGTCATGTAAAGGATGTTTTCAATAAAGTCATTGTATTTCATGTTCCAAGTTGTTATGTAAAGATACTAATTCCAAAAGACACTAGACCTCTCAATCATCTATGTTGTATCAAGTGATGCTTATGTAAAAAATCATGTTTATGTGAGTAATAAGGATCAATGTTTTTATTGTTGGAATTAGAGGATAGGTTTAGTTAATTTTGGGATTAGGATTTGAAAACACAAGTAATGTCTTAAAGACAATATGACGTATAATAAAAACATCCCCATGTTTTTGTGAGTATTTAGTAAGTGGTTTATCAAGAAAATATATATCATCCTAGATACGAGCAGGTAGAGGCGGCTCTTGCACAAATGTACCTTGGGGTGAAAACCTGAACAAGGAGTTTCAGGCATAACCCATGGTATCCTAGTACACGACAACGAGCCACACTTCACTCTTTGTTATGACACTCTTGGGTGATATGTCTGGTAATTTCACAAGCATAGTATGAACCATTATATAGTGAATTATAAAAATTTCCCAAAGAATATATGTTAAAATGTAGATCATGAATAGAATAGATTGAAGCATATGGATTCATATGTTAAAGAAAATAAAATTAATGGATAAGTCATCAGTTCTGTCATTGTATTACCGATTTTGTGTTACCCCCAACTTTCCTTTTATTCCAGCCAATAGTTGGTAATTCAAGGACTCAGGCTAACAATCGATGTGATGATAATTGTGATGACTATGATAATGAGTTTCCAATCCGATGGGAGTGGGAATCGTGAAACTTTTCCCACTTCTCTCTCAGTTAACTCATACATTGAATAGAAACATGGGTCATGAGGAACATTCAACCCCCCAATGAAAGAACAGGTTGCTATCAATTGTATAATGAGTAAAAGGCCTCCTACATTTAATTGAACATTGGATCCCTCAATTGCTGAAACATGTATCAACTCCATTGAAAATTTATTCTCCATCATTCAATGTTCTGAACAAGAGCAGGTTCTTCTGGCTGCTTATTTTATAGAGGGTAAAGCAGATAAGTGATGGACATTGAAAATAAATACAAAGAATGAGGAGGAGATCTGGGTGATGGAATGAAAGGATTTCTGGATGATTTTTTTTTGTTAAATATTTTCCATGCACCATGTAAATTCTGATTTAAATAGACTTCCTTTCCCTCAAGAAAAATGATGACGAATCTGTCAGAGCGTATGAGATAAACATAACAAGGCTTGGATGATGCACATCTAGATTTCTCGTTACCCCCTAATGTAATGTTGACTACTTTTTTGGTTGTATTAAACCTAGCCTGCTGAAAGCACAAGTTATCCATGACTTCAAAAACTATGAAGAAATTGTTTGATGTTCCCTCATGGTCGAAATGGATATCGGTGAATCTCATGAGTTTCATGGGGATAAAAAGAATAAGGTGGAATTCAATTTTGGTGGTCTGATGGATAAATTCAATGGTGCTAAAAAGATAAAGCACCCCACTTGCCAAATGTGTGAATGAAGCACCTCAAAAATTACTGGAAGGGGATGAGGAAATGCTTTAGGTTTATAAGACAAGGGAAAAAAGTTGTTAACTATCGGAATGAAAAACTCATTGATGCAATAGAGGAGAATAACTCTCCGCTATACCCTCAAAACATTGTTCAATACTTCAACTGCTAATAACCAGAGCACTTTCATATTAGTGCCCTAAGCCATGGATTTTCGGAGGCAACGCTTAACTTCCAAGGCAGCATGGGAGATCTTTTTCCATCACTGCCACTGAAGTGAACCCCAAAAATGATGTGGTGATAGGTACAGTAGTTATTCATTCATGAATAGTGAACATACTTTTTGATTCTAGTTCTACACGTTATTTTATATACTGAAAGATTAGTAGAACAATCGCAACACCACCACAAATCATGGATGTAATGATGTCTGTGAGTACAGAAAATGGGGAAATCATTGCATTGCATAAATATAACTCCTCCACTATCATAATTTGTGGATTGAACTTCATGGTGAACCTTTTCATTCTCCCACTGGTGGACTATGATGCAATTCTCAGCATAAATTGGCTTTCCTTATTTTTATCCAACATAAATTGCTAGTATAGGGAAATCACTCACTATATGGTGAATCGACACTCGATTCTATACAAGTTCAAGAAGGAAGATGAATCATCATTGCACTATAATCTCAAGCGTGGATATTGATACACTATGAGCGTGCACATATTTGCTCAGAATATTGAGTTCATGGAAAAAACTATCCTTGAAGACATGCCTATTTTGCAAGAATTTGACAATGTGTTTTCTGGGGAGTTTTCTAGTCTTCTTCCAAGAAGAGATGTTGATTTGTCAATAAATTTATACCCGAGGAGTTTCCAATATCCAATGATCTATATATAATGGTTGTTCTGGAGCTTTAGGAGCAGATGAAACAACTACAAGATAATCTAGACAAAAAATTTATACACCCAATTTCTTCACCATGTGGTGCCCCAGTCCTCTTCATTAAGAATAAGGATAGATCAATGAACCCTTGCATCGATTATTTGCGTGGAGAGAAATACTTCTCCATGGTGGATTTGCAGTATGTATATTCTCATGTTAGGGTGAAGAAGGAAGATATCCACAAGACTACTTTTTTACAAGATACAGGAACTGTGAATTCATAGTAATGCCTTTTTGACTAACTAATTCTCCAAAAATCGTCCTGGACATTGTGAAAATATTCTTTAGATATTTCCTCAAATATTTTGTGGTAGTCTTTATAGATGAAATTATAATATACTCAAAAACAAAGGAGGATCATTAGGAGAATCGTAGAAATGTACTAGAGACCATGCAGAAGGATGAAATCTATGAAAAGTATAGAATGTGTGAGTTCTGGTTGAAGGAGGTCTCATTCTTAGGCTATATCATCATAAGTAATGAGATATCTGTGGATCCCTCCAAGACAGCTGCAATATAGGGATGGCCAAGGCCAACATTGGTAACATATATCTATAGATTATTGTGATTTTAAATTTATTATTGACAATTTGTGAAAAGTTTCTCACGATTTTTCCACCCTGTAACCTAGATAACTCGGAACATAGTAAAGATTACAAGGCATAATGAATGTGAAAAATATTCAAGATATTGAAAAATAGGCTTATCACTTCACACTTTCTCACATTACCAACACGTGGAGTAATTTTTGTGGTATTCAATGATGCTTCAAAGATGGTCATGGGGAGTGCGTTGATGAATAGTTAAATAGTTATTTCCTACACTTCAAGGAAATTAAATTTTCATGAGCAGAATTATCCAACACATGATCTGGAGCTGGCTTCGGTGATCATTGCTTTAAAAATTTAGAGGCATTATTTGTTGCAGAGAAGTGTGAAATGTATATGGACACCAAAATCCTCATGTACATATTCACCTAGAAAGAGTTTAACATGCCCCAATGAAGATGTTTTGAGAGGATCAAATACTATGATTAATCAATAAATTAGCACCATGGGAAAGTGAACAAGGTGGATGATGCACTATGTAGAAAGGACCCAACAATTCTATCATTGATGAGAATTGAGAAGGATCCAATCTGCATAGATTTAATAAAGATGGAAAGGGGAATCATAAATAATGGAACATCATCAATCCGTTCATAAATTATTGATCAATCTTCTCTTTTGGAGAAAATAAAGGATTCTCAATGAAAGGATAATGAAATTATAAAAAGGGTGGAAGCTATCAGAAATGGGAAATAATCAGAGTTCGTGGTTGGCAAGGATGGAAGTGTGAGATTTGGGCATTGATTATGTGTACCATGTGATCCAGGGATAATGAAAAATCTTCTAGAAGAATCACATTTCCCATCCTTCTCTATTCACCCAGGGAGAACAAAGATGTATCGAGATCTCTAAGAAATATTTTTTAGGGAAAAAATGAAAATATAGATTTTAGAATTTACATCAAATTCCATGGTGCGTTAGTATGTCAAGGAAGAGAGGGAAATTTCTAGGGGGATGATGAAACCATCACCCATACCATCCAGTAAATGGGAGAACATAACCATGGAATTCGTCACCAGACATCCGATGATATCCAAAGGCAACAATGCAATCTTGGTTTTTATGGATCTTCTTACCAAGTATGCACACTTTATTTTTATTTAGAAGGATTTATCATTGGATAAACTCTCACAAATATATACCATGTAAGTTGTTAAGCAGTATGGAGTACCAGTCTCTATTATATATTTAATCGAGATCAATGATTTACCTCTATATTTTGTAAGAGTCTTCAACATACGTTGTATACTGAACTATTATTCAATATGACCTATAATCCTCAAACCATTGTCCAATCTGAGTGGACTATCCATACACTTGAGGATATGTTGATAGCATGATCAATTCACATAAAAGGAGGATGTGACCAACATCTTCCACTGGTTGAATTCTCTTTAAATAATGGTTTCCACTCGAGCATCCAAATGGAACGATATTAAGCCCTTTATGTGAAAAGGTGTAGAACACAGGCGTGTTGCGATGAAGTCGGTGTGTGTAAGCTACTAGAAACAGAAATTGTCAAAAAGATGGTGGAGAAGGTGAAAACCATTCAGCAACATATCAATGCAGCCCATAGTTGATAGAAGCGTTATGCCGAAAACTTTCAATGAGATCATGAGTATAAATTTGGAGATATGGTATTTCTATGAATATCCTTGTGGAAGAAGGTTATGGGGTTTGAAAAAAATGGAAGTTATGTCTAATGTAAATTGGCCCCTACGAGATTCTTGATTGTGTCGGGATTGTGGCCTATCAACTAGCACATCCACCTACCATGGACAAATAACATGATTTCATTCATGTATCCCTCTTAAGGAAGAACATACCAGACCCTTCACATGTACTCTCTTCAGAGGTAGTACAACAAGAGGATGATCTTTCATAGGAGGAGTAACAAATGAAGACCTTAGATCATAGAGAGATTGTTCTAAGAAATAAGTCAATTACCCTCATCAAGGTGTTGTGGTCTAACCACATGTTTGACGAAGTGATGTGGGAATTAAAGGAAGTAATGAAGCAAAATTACCCACATCTATTTTATTGTGGAAAAAATATAAATTTTGAGTGTGAAATTTCTTAAGGGTGGGAGATTGTAATTACCTAAACATTCATTAATGGGATTCCTCTTGATCTAATAAAATGTATAATTATTTATAATGTTTACATAAAATGTGAACTTCTTCAGTTTTATGTTTTTGGATTTTAAAGTACTGTTATGAATTGTGATCATCGCTAATATAGCTGTTGAATAGTGATAACATGATTAGTACAAATATATGGCTTTAACAAAGACAGTATACTAAGAAAAAAGAAGCGATGGCCTCATCCAGTAGACGTGCCCCATATGAAGCCCATTTTTTCAGAGCTTGTAAAGGAGGTGGAATCATTGAGCTTCACTCCCTACCAAGCCTAATTTGAGCCTGAACACGTTTTTTCTCGAGCAGAACCACCTATGAGAGAAGTGGATGATGATTGAGATTACCACTCAAGAAATGCTATTTGAGCCACTCAATGTGTCTATCGCCATCAGGTTCCTTATGCATCAGTCATATGATGGTGTTATTAGGGGTTATGTAACAAGACCATAACACTATGAATATTTACATTATTTTTGTATATAATAATTAATATACATTCATTTTATTAATGTTACTTTGTGAATAGTTTTTAATGAACAAATAGTATGTTTAGTTAATATTCAACTAAGAAATCAATTTTGATGAATTAATAGATCTTTGAAATAAATAATATTTTAATAAAATATTATTATTATTAAATTAATTTTTATTAAATATAAATGATCATATAATTTTATGAATTTAATTGAAATATTTATTAATGATTGTAAGCTATTTTTATAAAAACCCATGATTTTTCGATAAATTCAGAATTTTATTTTAAAATAAAAAATTCACATATATAGAAAATTATTTAGATAAAATGAATATTATTTTTGGAATCAGGATTTTCAAATTATCCAATGGTTAATTTTTCATAATTTTCATAGACAGTAGAATTTTTGGGTAAAAATTAAATACTGTTTAAATATATGATGTGTTTTATGACATCATAATGACCCAATAGTGATGTAATAAAATAATATAAATTATACATTCTCCAAATATTTTTTTTAACATTAAAATAATTTGATTTTATGTTTTTTTATTTAACTTACAAATCAATAGAGGACGCTCCAAGAGTTATAATAGATTTTGTCTTTATAAAATGTTTTCCTTGAGAATGTGACTCACATCCATATAAGCACCCTCAATATTTTAAAAAAATCTCCCATTGGACTTATATTTTTTTTTTCCACTCCCCTTTTCCAAAAAAAATGGGCAAAAACCATTTTCAGGTGTGTGGTATTGTTTAGTTTAATGTGTGGTGACCAAAACCTAAATATTAAAGAATTTTCTCTCATTTCCTATATAGACCCACCCAAGCTCCACATTCATCTTAACTCATAGACATTTGAGTTCCTTAAAGCCCTTAACTCCTCTCTATATAGTCTTCCCAAGGTTCTCGAGGTTCCCAAGAAGCCTCTACCAAGCCTTTGGGATCACACATCCTATTAAGGGATTCATTCATTTCTCATTCTTGTCGAATATTTTTTAAGATGTTATGCCCTTTTTTCAATTACAAATGTTGGGGTATGATTTATCACCTCCATAATACTTCCCTATTTGTGTTTTAGTGATGTGAGACCCCATTCACTCTCATTAAATGACTATCATGTACACCTGTTACCAGGCCGAAATTCCGTAAAAGAATTTCTCTCTCCTCATTTACATTCAAGTAATTTTTTTATCATGAATCTAAATTCAATTACAATTGATGGGAAAAGTATCTATATGACCCCCATTACATTTCAAATAATGTAAATATTAATGGACACCTCGTTCTCTCTCATCAACAATTTTTATGATTTCTTATGTCACACCGTTATGCTGCCAAAATTGCACCCTGATTTTCCTGGACAATGTCATTGTGATGTGAATACCAAGACCATTTCCCAATCAATGGAATTAAAAATTATGCACATTTAAATATTTATTATAGTTTTTCATGTTTTAATTCCACATTTCCTATATTGTGGAATAAATAATGAGGTTTAATGAATCCAGGTTATAATATCCATGTGGTAGAATTATGAATGAATTGAAATCTTTTAAAAGGGAGGGCCATGATATCACTCAAATGAATTGGGTAAAGATTAATAACATGATACATAAAGTGCAATGAGGGTTTACTCATGCTAATTCAAGTACAAAGTGGGTTTACACATGAACTATGTTCAATGAGCCTTGGGTCATGCTAAAATCATCTTTTGTGTTGTTGTCACATTTACATAATAAGATTATCATGCTTTATCATGCCTTTATGTTAATGTTTCTCTTGTGATCCATTTATATGAAAATTTCTTAACATGTACTATATTACTCATGTTATTCCATTTTTATTCCCTTGTTGGGATTTATAGATCACAATTTTCTCATGCATGTCCTCAAGTTATCCAATACAATGCTAAGTATGAGGGAGTGTAGTGGTCATGTAAAGGATGTTTTCTATAAAGATGTTATATTTCATGTTCAAAGTTGTTATATAATGATACTATTCCAAAAGACACTAGAACTTTTGATCTTCTATGTTGTATCAAGTTATTTTTATGTAATAAATCTTATTTAAGTGTGTAATAAATATAAGGTTTATTATAATCACCCTCTTACAGGGGGACCAACTCTTAGAAGCATCTACACATGAGACATCCCCATGGGGAATCACATGTCACCATTCAAGGTCATTTCACAACTATAACATAAACATACTATGTGATATTTATTTTTGGATCACAATCAAATGATCAGTTAAATGGAGCACCATTTCATGATATATTTTAAAAACTTATATAGGTTTTTAAAAACAATATAAATAAATAATCCTTCACAAACCTAAACCCCTAGTGATTTGTTTCTATGATTTTGAGTCCCTTAACTAACTACACTAGGTATATAGTCTTCCCTTTTCTGATGGGATAATACAACCATTATCACCATAGAATCCATGGGTCCTACCACTAGAATAAAACCAAAATAAAAAAATTCCTAATGAATTAAATTTTTTTTATTTAATTATATTTTCAAATTACATTTGATCAGTTTCAGCGAAAATAAAGAGTTGATCCACAGTTATTAGTGAAAATAGTGAAAAACTAATTTCTATAGCATGTGGATCATAAATACCTTATATAATTCACGAAATTAATTCTTTATTTATATTAAAAGAAACCAAATCCTATAAAAATTCTATTTCCAATGAGAATATATCAAAAAACTAATATCTCACAAACTATAAAAATAAATTTAAATAGCATCACACCAAATGAAAATTTTGATAATAATAATAGTGAAAGACAATATCTGAAATCCCATTATTATTGTAACTTGGATTTATATCAAAAACATTGTTCATGATTAACTAAAATAAGTTCCATCATATTCTCTAACGCATAATGTTTTATCCTATATTCCAACAATAAAAATAGTAAACAAAATAATGATGTCATACTACACTGTAACTTGTTGTTTCTCTATTCCACTAACTAGTAACCAAACATATTGCGGAAACTATAAGTCAAGTGGTCCTCCCCAAATTGTATTCATTTTGGAATATAAAAATGGTTTTATAGAGGTTTCAAGAAGATGATATAACTATTAGATAACTATGTGAAATAAAAAAAATCATTCAAACCATTACACACATCAGCATACATCAACAATTTATACGATGATGAAAAGAAGTAATATATATAAGTAATATTGGTTATGAAAAATGATATTTACTATAGAGTGAATACAAAATCCATACAATAAATGGCTTCCCACCAGTCTAGTCACATATTGAATACAATTCAAATTTATATAAATGACTATGGTAAATTGACTACCTAGAGATATAATACATCTCGATCATTAGTCCCAATACATGAGCCATCCCACTAGACCATTCAGGCCAATACCTCAACCAAATAGCATTCAATAAATGATCATGTGAGCGATACTAGTGTAAAAATATTTAATGTCCTCTTATGATTTGTTTGTGTATATAAATAAATAGGAAACCAAAAAAAAATTCCCATACTGAATTATAGATTCATTAATATCTACATATAGCAGGAACCAAATAAATAAATAAGTAATGTAAAAAAATAATAGACAATTCATTTTTTTCCAGATTAAAGAATCCCTCAACGTGCATTGTAAAACAATGATAGAAATACTATCACATGGCCACATATAATATATATCCTCTAGGGAATACATCTAAAGGAATCACATTCCTCGCCTATGGGATTGTTCTATTATAGGAATATTCCCATGTATTTCATACCTCAGCTAGGTGAGTTATGTTATCCACACATAACCTATGTAGCATATACCTCCCATATAAAAGGGATCACATCGCTACATAAGCTAATGTACCACATTCCTCATCTATTAGAGTTTCCACATTGGGGAATATACCACACATTTATGAAAAACTAACCAAATTCTCCCATAATGATATACCCTATTGTACTAGACCATCCATGGATAGATAGATAGAAAATATTCAATAATTTATTCTAAAAACTCCATTAAAAGGCCCCCCAACAGAGCTAACATATGATAATTACTATGACAACCCTGCTTTTTATTACAACTTAAACATGCTTTATTACATAAAACTTCACTTGATACAACAATGAAGATCGAGAGGTTTAGTGTCTTTGGGGCTTAGGATCATTACATAGAAACTTAAAACAAGAAATAAAACATCTTTATTGAAAATATCCTTTACATGACCACTATATTCCCTCGTACTTAACATTGCATGGGATAACCTGAGGACATGCATAAGAAAAGGGTGAGCTATAAAGCCCAGTAAGGGAGTACACATGGAATAACATGAGGAGTAAAATAGATGTTAGGCAATAGGCATGTCAATAGAGCATAAGGGAAACATGAACATAAAGGCATGATAAAGCATGATAATCATAACATGGAAATGTGGCAACAACACTTAACATTGAATTAGCATGAGCCAAGGATCATTGCATATGGAGCATGAGTAAACCCTCATTTCACATGAAGAACGAGTTAAACCTAGTTGCACTTTAATTAGAATGATTCAACACTCATTTCACATGACGTATCATGACACTATACTTTACCCAATGCATTGGAGCTCTACAAGGGCGCACCCTTCTTAAACATTTCATTTCATGCATAAGTGTGCCACATGGATCATAAAACATGTATTCATAAATGGGCATGGAATCCTCTACACAATGGCATTGGCTTAGAAAATCAGTGTGATTTCGGCAGCATAACGACTTAACATAAGAATTCATAAAAAATGGTTGATGAGAGAGAAAGGGCTTCCTCGTCATATTTACATGTAATGGACAGTAAGGAGGTCATATAGATACATGTTCTAAAAATTTTAATGGAATTTAGATTCATGATATAAAATTATTGTTTGAATGTAAATGAAGAGAGGGAAGTTCCTTTCAGAATTTTGGCATAGTAACAAGTGTACATGGGAGGCATTTAATGAGAGAGAAAGGGGTCTCCCATCATTCAAACAATAAAGGGGAAGTATGGGGGAGGTGAGAAACCATTCCCCAACATTCATAATTTAAATTAAATGGGCAATATAACTTAAAGAAAATTGACAAAAATGAGAAAGGAAGAAAAAACCCTTACTTGGAAGTGTGCTTCCAAAGGCTAGAGAGAGGCTTGTGAGAGGCTTCTTGGGAGCTTGGGGCATAGTGGTAGGATTATAGAGAGAGTAGGGAAGAGGTTGGACGAAATCCAAAGTATTTTAGTGAGGAGGAAGTCAGAGTTTGGGTGGGTTTATATAGGAAAGGTGAGAGAATTCTTTATAATTTAGGTTTGGTACCCCTTATATTAAACTAATCAAAACCACAATCCATCCAATGGTTTTTGCCCATGGTTTCTAGAAAAGTAAATAGGAAAAAAATATTTTACATGTACAAGGTCCGAAATTATTAAAATATTAGGGTTGCTTATGTGGAGGTGAGTCACACTCCCATGGAAATTAAATAAAAAAGGCAAAGTATTGAATATGTCTTGAGGGGTTCATTAATGCTTTGAAAAGTAAGTCAAAAAAACCAAAAATCACATTATTTTAATGATAAAAAATATATTGGCCTAACATAAGGATTATTGTATTTTATTACATCGCCATTGGGTCATTATGATGTCATAAAACACATTATATATTTAAACGGTATTTAATTTTTACCCAAAAATTTGACAGTCTCAGAAAATTATGAAAAAATCACCGTTGGATAATTTAGACATCCTAATTTCAGAAATGAAATTTATTTTATCTGAATAATTTTTTAAATATGTGAATTTTCACTTTTAAAATAAAAACTATCATTTATTGAAAATTCACGGTTTTTGACAGAAATGGCTTTCAAACCATAATAAAAATTTTAATTTCATTCATAAAATTATAAGATCATTCATATTTAATAAAAAATAATTTAATAATAATAATAATATTTTATTAAAATGTTATTTAATTCAAAAACCCATTAATTTAATAAAATAGATTTCTTAATTAAATAATAACTAAAAACACCATATGTACATCCAAAACTATTTACAATGTATCAAAAATGACTAGAAATTATATTCAGTATTATATAAAAAAATAATGTACATGAACATAGTACTACTTATTTGTTATATAACCCCTTAAAACAGCTGCATAAGACCTAAGGGTAAGGTGTGTGATAGTGACAGTATCTTGGGGTGGCTCAGATAACATCGCTCGAGTGGTAATTTCAATCAACTTCCACTTTTCCTGTAGACGGTCACGTTTGAGATTGACATAATGAAGCTCAACTTGGGCATGGTCAAGGGAAAATCCCAAGGATTCCACCTCTTTTCCAAGATCCGAAAAATGGGCTTCATAAGGGTCAATTCTACTGGATGAGGCCACCGCTTACTCTGTCATAGTAAAATTGGGTTTGTTAAAGCCTTATATTTATACTAATCATGTGATCACTACTCAACTTCTATATTAACAACGGTCACAATTCATAACATAAAACCAAAGAAGTTTACATCTTATAAAAACATTTTTTTTCATAAAGGGACATTTAATAAGATCAAGAGGGATTTCCATTAATGAAACTTTGGGTCGTTACAATATTCCCCCCTTAAGAAATTTCACCCACGAAATTTTCCTTTTCCCACACAAACAAAATGTGGGTAACTTAGCTTCATCATATCCTCTGATTCCCAAGATTCTTCTTCAAACTTGAGGTTTCTCCACAACACCTCGACGAGGGTCATTGTTTTATTTCGTAGAACCTTTTCTCTACAATCTAAGATCTTTACTGGTTGCTCCTCTTAAGAAATATCTTCTTCCAATTGTACCACCTCGGAAGAGAGTACATGTGAAGGGTCTGGTATGTACTTCCTTAAGAGAGATACATTAAAGACTTAATGCACCTTGTCCATGGTAGGTGGATTTGCTGGTCGATAGGCCACAACCCCAACACGATCAAGAATCTCAAAGGGGACGATGTACCCTGGACTTAACTTCCCATTCTTTCCAAACCTCATGTCCTTCTTCCACGGAGATATGCATAGAAACACCATGTCTCTAACTTTAAATTCAAGGTCTCAGCGACGATTATCTGCATAACTCTTCTGTTGACTCTGGGCTTCCTTGATATGCTGCTCAATGTTTTTCACCTTCTCTACCATTTCTTCGACCATTTATGGTCCAAGCAGCTTACGGTCACCGTCCTCATCCCAACATGTTGGTGTTCTTCATCTTTTCCCATACAGGGCTTCATATGGTGCCATTTGGATGATCGAGTGGAAACTGTTATTATAAGAGAACTCAACCAGAGGAAGATGTTGATACCATCCTCCTTTAAAGTCCATTGAGCATGCTCTCAACATATCCTCAAGTGTTTGGATAGTCCGCTTGGATTGGCCATCAGTTTGAGGATGATAGGCCGTACTAAAGTTCAGTTCAGTATTCAGAGAATGTTGAAGACTCTTTAAAAACATAGAGGTGAATCTTGGATCTCGGTCAGACACAATAGATAGTGGTACTCCCTTCAACCTTACCAATTCCTTGATATATATCAGGCCCAGTTGATCCAAAGAGAAATCCTCTCGAATAGAAATGAAGTGTGCAGTCTTTGTAAGAAGATCCACAACATCCCAGATTGCATTGTTGCCATTGGATGTCCTTGGAAGTCTAGTGACAAAGTCCATGGTGATGTTCTCCCATTTCCATTCTGGTATGGGAAATGGTTGCATCATCTACTTAGACTTCTGCCTCTCTGCCTTCACTTGTTGACACACCAGGCACTTTGATGTATATTCAGCAATCTCCTTCTTCATATTATCCCACCTAAATTTTTCTCAGATATCTCAATACATCTTTGTGCTCCCTAGGTGAATAGAGAAATTTGAACTATGTGCATCATCCAAAAGTTCCTTCTATAGCTTCGGACATGATGGAACATATAGTCTTTTCCCAAACCATCCAATTCCTTCTTCATTAACATTAAACTTAGAGGATTTTCACTTTTTCATAGATTCCACTTTTTCTTGAATTCCCACGTCATCCTTTTGAGCATCCATTAACCTTTCCAAAAGAGATGGTTGAGCAATCATTTCTGAAAGGATTGATGATGTTCCCTTTTTTATGATTCCTACATCTATCTTCATCAAGTCTAAGATGATTGGATCCTTCTCAATTATCATCATTGATAGAATCGCTGGATCCTTTCTACTTAGGGAATCTGTCACCTTGTTCGCTTTCCCAGGGTGGTAATGTATTGAACAGTCATAATCCTTGATGAGCTCTATCCATCTTCTCTAGTTCATATTAATCTCTTTCTGTGTGAATATATATTTAAGAATATTGTGGTCAGTATATATCTCACATTTCTCTCCATAGAGATAATGCCGCAAGATTTTCAAGGAAAAGATCACTGCCGCCAACTCCGGATCATGTGTTGGATAGTTTTGCTCATGGATTTTCAACTGCCTTGAGGCATAAGATATCACTTTATCATTCTGCATCATCACAGAGCATAAGCCCTTCTTTGAGGCATCACTGAATACCAAAAAAAGGTCCCCACTTGTGTGTAAAGTGAGCACGGGCACAGTGATAAGACTCATTTTCAACTCCTTGAATCTTTCTTCGCATTCATCACTCCAAGAAAACTTTACTCCCTTTCGAGTTAGCTTGGTAAGAGGGATGTAGAATCGTGAGAAATTTCTCACAAATCGTCGATAATATCCAGCTAATCCCAAGAAGCTACGGATATCTGTTACCGTTGTTGGCCTCGTCCATCCCTCAATTGCATCTGTTTTGGAGGGATCCACAGATATCCCATTTCTTGTGATGATATGGCCCAAGAATGAGACTTCATTCAACCAGAACTCACACTTGCAGTAATTTTCATAGAGATTCTCCTTGCGCAAAGTCTCTAGTACAGTTCTTAAATGCTCCTCATGATCCTCCTTGGTTTTGGAGTATATTAGAATATCATCTATAAAACTACCACAAATTTGTCAAGGTAATCTCTAAAGACTCTATTCATTAAGTCCATGAATATTGATAGAGAATTGGTGAGTCCGAAAGGCATTACTATGAATTCATAGTGCCCGTATCTTGTATAAAAAGCAGTCTTGGGGACATCTTCATTCTTGACACTTACTTGATAATATCCTGACCACAAATCCACCTTGGAGAAGTATTGTGCTCCACGCAGATGATCAAACAAGTCATAGATTTATGGCAGAGGATACTTGTTATTTAACGTGATTTTGTTAAGTTCACGATAATCGATGTAGAGCCACATTGACCCATCCTTATTCTTAACGAAGAGGACCGGTGCACCCCATGGTGAAACACTTGGGCATATAAACCCTTTATCCAAATTCACCTGTAGTTGTTTCTTCAGCTCTTCAAGCTCAACAAAATCCATTCTATATGGAGTCTTGGATATTGGTAACACCCCAGGTATATGTTCAATTGAGAACTCAACATCTCTTCTAGGAGGAAGACCAGAAAGTTCCTCAGGAAACACTTCCACAAATTCCCTCACAATAGGAATTTATTCAAGGATGGTTTCTTCTTTGGATTCATTCATCTGAGCCAGATACACGTGCTCATAGGGCAGTAATATCCATGCTTGATATGATGGAGATAAAGGAGATTCATCTTTTTCCTAACACTTTTAAAGAATCGGGGATTGATTCTCCATATGGAGTGTGATTTCCCTCTCCCGACAATTTATGTTGGCTCTATATAAGGAAAGCCAATCCATGCCAAGAATTGAATCAAATTCCACCAGAGGGAGTATTAAGAGGTTCACTGGGAAATTCAATCTACAGATTATAACAGGGGAGGACTTATACTCATCGGATGCAATGATTGCCCCATTTTCTGTACTCCCTGAAATCTTTACTTCCATGATTTGTGGTTGTGCTGGGATTGTTCTACTAAACATTCGAGATATAAAACAAATCATAGAACCTGAATCAAAAACTACTTTCGCTATTCTTGAATGAATAACTAGCGTACCTGTCACCACTTCATTGTCGGGGTTCACTTCGGCAGAAGTGATTTCAAAAGCTCTTCCTTGCTGTCTTGGATGTTTTTGGTTGCCTCTGATAACCCTTGTATTAGGGAACTGATTTTAAAAATCACCTGGTTCATTGCATTTATAGCATTGAACAACGCGTTGAGGTTCGAACGGATTGATCCTCTCCTTTGTCC
Source organism: Viscum album (assembly GCA_963277665.1). Taxonomy (NCBI): domain Eukaryota; kingdom Viridiplantae; phylum Streptophyta; class Magnoliopsida; order Santalales; family Viscaceae; genus Viscum; species Viscum album. The sequence continues at coordinate 1,029,556,711 of OY728125.1, forward strand.
CAGCCGCGGGTCCTTCTTGAAGACAGTTAATAGCTTGGTTCCCTTCTCTTCCACACCTGAAGCATTTTCTCGTACCCTTATGGCAATTTCCAGGGTTCTTCTTTCAGCACTTTTGGTAAGTGGGGTGCTAGAACATCTTAGCGCCGTTGGATTTATCAATCGGACCACCAGCATTGAATTATACCTTACGCTTTTTGTCCTCATGATACCCCTATGATTCTCCGATCTCCATTTCAACCTTGAGGTCACATCCGACAATTTCCTCATAGCTGTTGAAGTCACGGATCACTAATGCCTTTCACAAGCTGGGCTTCAGCCCACCAAAGAAGCGGTCAACCTGGAATTCGGGGGTAACGACATAGCTGGAAGCGTATTGTGAAAGCCTTGTGAATTTTTCCTCATACGCTCCAATAGATTCTTCATCTTTTTGCTTGAGGGAAAAGAAGTCCTTTTCCATCTTAAGCCGGAGGGTGTGCGGAAAATATTTTCCAAAAACATCTTCCGAAATTCCTACCATTACAAAGCCTCAATCTCCTCCTCAGGCTTCATATTTTTGATCAATGTCCACCATTGATCAACGTCAACCTCCATACGATAAGTAGCCAGGAGAAACTTCTCTTGTTCAGAACATTGGAGAATGGAGAAGATCATTTCAATGGAGTTGATCCATTGTTCAGCGATCATGGGATCGGATGATCCACTAAAAGTAGAAGGCCTTTGTCTCATGAAGCTCTCGATAGTGACTTGTTCTTTCATAGGGGGGTTGAATATCCCTCTTGACCTGTGTTTCTATTCAAAACATGAGTTAGCCGAGAGGGAAGCGTGACAAAGTTCGCGATCCCCGCTCCCATTGGATTTAGCATCTCATTAGTATAATCATCACACTGATCTTCACAACGGTTGTTAGCCCGAGTCCTCCTATTACCGGCCATTGGTTGGAATAAAATGAAAGTTAGGGGTAACACATAAAGGGTAATACAATGAAAAAAGTTGATGACTATTAAATAAACTTTCATTTCCTTAACTCATGAGTCTATAGGCTTCGATCTAGGATTTTCATGATCTACTTTCGAACATATATTATTAGGGGCATTTTTTTAATTCGCTTAATAAGGGTTCATACTAAGCTTGTGAATTTTCCAAAGAATATCCCTCGGGAGTGTGGTAACCAAGAGTGCAGCAAGACCCGTTTTCGTGCACTAGTTCCCGTTCGAGTCTAGCTCAAAGTGGTGTTTTCAGGTTTTACCCTTAGGATACATCTGTGACATAGCCCCCTCTACGTGCTCGTATCCAGACAGGGATGTATTTTCTTGATAAACCACTTACTCAATACTTAACAAAACATAGGGATGTTTTTATTATACTTAGTCTTATCTCTATGTCTTTACTAGGGGTTTTCTAATCCTAATCCCAAAAATAACCAAACCTATCCTCTGATATCAACTATGACAACCCTGATTTTTATTACAACTTAAACATGATTTAATACATAAAACTTCACTTGATACAACAAATAAGATCGAGTGGTTTAGTGTATTTGTTACATAGGATCATTACATAAAAACGTAAAACCTGAAATACAACATCTTTATTGAAAACATCCTTTACATGACCACTACATTCACTTTTACTTAGTATTGCATGGGATAACCTTAGGACATGCATAAGAAAAGGGTGAGCTATAATGCCTAGTAAGGTAGTACACATGGAATAACATGAGTAGTACAATACATGTTAGGCAATAGGCATGTCAATAGAGAATAATAGAAACATGAACATAAAGGCATGATAAAGAATGATAATTATAACATGGAAATGTGGCAACAACACATAACATTGAATTAGCATGAAACAAGGATTGCACATGGAGCATGAGTAAACCCTCATTGCACATGAAGCACGAGTAAAACCTCATTTCACTTGAATTAGCATGATTGAACACTCATTTCACATGAATTATCACAGTACTATACTTTTCCTAATGTATTGGAGCGCTATAAGGGCGCACTGTTCATAAACATTTCATTTCATGCATAAGTGTGCCACATGTATCATAAAACATGGATTTATAAAACATAATCATTTATTCCACGATAAAGGAATGGGGAATTCATAAATGAAACATTGTAATCAATAAGTAAATGTTCATAAAGGTGGATACCCTTGATCGATAAATGGGCATGGTATCCACTACACAATGGCATTGGCTTTGAAAATTGGTGCGATTTCGGCAGCGTAACAGCGTGACATAAGAATTCATAAAAAATGGTTGATGAGAGAGAAAGGGGTACCTCATCATATTTACATGTAATGGACAGTAAAGAGGTCATATAGATACATGTCCCATCAATTGTAATGGAATTTATATTCATGATACAAAATTATTGCTTCAATGTAAAAGAAGAGAGAGAAGTTTCTTTCGGAATTTTGGCATAGTAAGAGGTGTACATGGGAGGAATTTAATGAAAGAGAAAGGGGTCTCCCATCATTCAAACAATAAGAGGACAGTATGTGGGAGGTGTGAAACCATACCCCAACATTCATAATTGAAATTAAATGGGCAATACAACTTATATAAAATTGAAAAAAATGAGAAAGGACGAAAAAAACCCATACTTGGAAGTGTGCTTCCAAAGGCAAGAGAGAGGCTTGTGAGAGGCTTCTTGGGAGCTTGGGGAACCTTGGGAGGATTCTAGAAAGAGTAGGGCAGAGGTTGGACGAACTCCAAAGGATTTTAGTGAGGAGGAAGTGGGAGTTTGGGTGGGTTTATATAGGAAAGGTGAGAGAATTCTTTATTATTTAGGTCCGGTACCCCTTATATTAAACTAATCAAAAACACAAACCATACCATGGTTTTTGCCCATGGTTTAGGGAAAAGGAAAGAGGAAAACAATATTTTACAAGGAAAAGGTCCAAACTTATTAAAATATTAGGGTTGCTTATGTGTAGGTGAGTCACACTCCCATGGAAATTAATTTAAAAAGGAAAAGTGTTGAATATGTCTTGAGGGGTTCATTAATGCTTTGAAAAGTAAGTAAAACAAACCAAAAATCACATTATTTTAATGATAAAACATATATTGGCCGAACATTAGGATTATGGTATTTTATTAAATCACCATTGTGTCATTATGATGTCATAAAACACATTATATATTTAAACGGTATTTAATTTTTACCAAAAAATTTGACTATCTCAGAATATTTTGAAAATTCACCATTGGATAATTTCAATGCCCTGGTTCCAGAAATGAAATTTATTTTATCTACTAATTTTCTAAATATTTGAATTTACACTTTTAAAATAAAAACTGACATTTATCGGAAATTCACGGGTTTTGACAGAAATGGCTTTCAAACCATAATAAAAAATTTTATTTCATTCATAAAATTATAAGATCATTTATATTTAATAAAAATTAATTTAATAATATTATTATTATTTTATAGAAATATTATTTTATTCAAAAAATCCCTTAATTTAATAAAATAGATTTATTAATTAAATAATAACTAAAAACACCATTTGTACTTCAAAAACTATTTACAATTTATCAAAAATGACTAGAAATTATATTCATTATTATATACAAAAATAATTTACAGGAACATAGTAATACTTATTTGATACATAACCCCTTAATATAGCCACATAAGACCTAAGGGTAAGGTGTGAGATGGTGACAGACTGTTGGGGTGGTTCGGATAACATCGCTCAAGTGGTAATTTCAATAAACATCCACTTTTATCGTAGATGGTCACGTTCGAACATGACATAATGAAGCTAGGATTGGGCTTGGTCAAGGGAGAACCCCAAGGATGAAACCTATTCTCCGAGATCTGACAAATGGGCTTCATATGGGTAAGTTCTTTTGGATGAGGCCATCGCTTCCTTTGTCTGAGTAAAATTTGGTTTGTTAAAGCCTTATATTTATACTAATCATGTGATCACTGTTCAATAGCTATATTAACAATGGTCACAATTCATAACATAAAACCAAAGAAGTTGACATCATATATAAACATTTTTTTATAAATATACATTTAATATGATCAAGAGGGATTTCCATTAATGAAACATTGGGACATTACAATTAGAACATAATCATTTTTTTCCAAACTATAGTATAATATATCTCCTTAGTTATGATGTTTTAATTTACCTTATAAAATATATAAATGTAATATACCAAATAAAAAAACAAGACTACCGCTATGGGAATCTATAATTTAAAACCTTCCCAAAAATAACATTTTAGTGTTTCGAAAACATGGCCTAGTTGTACTAGCCATCCTAGGGACCTTATCAAAAATAATTACATCCTAGGAATTCACGAATGATATAAAACGATATCCCATGAAAAAAACATTATGATCATAAAAAATACAATCGCATCTCATGAGTCCATATTTTAGGCCCTAGATAACATAAAAGGAATATCAGGTGATGTAAATAATTGGAATATAAATTGAATGTGGGGATCAGGTAAATACCAAATCCATAGAACACTATAATTATCCCATTGATTCAAATCATCAAAAATGGTTCTATTTTATCACCCAATACAATATTTACCCTAGCATTATAATAAATCCAAGGGATGGATAGTCTTTAGGTCACCCAATGGGGTCCCCATTGATACATCTTAATAGTGGAACCCTATCATTGGTTATAAGTATTAGTCTTGGTTATAAATCAATAATTCATTCTTTTAGAAACATATTTCCTTAAATATCTCAATTAATATACCATGGACTCATAGGATACACAATGTTTTATTGTATAACCATAATGAAGGGATAGAATAAAACTCGTCATAACTATCAAGGACTCACATGGTAACACACCTCACCCATATCATCATCTATATCATATGTTATTTCTAGAAATGATTTTTGTGTTACTTGGGGTTTATTGTCTTACGGATATAAAATATAATTATCCAATACATAGGGCATCGATTGAAAAAGAATATCGTATGTTTCATTCGGAATATAGTGTTCCCCAATATATTACACAGTACACCCAATGTCATTTAATTATGTTAGATTAACAATATGATTAATTATCAATTAAAATATATTATTATTTAACTAATACAACTTTTAATTCAATTACCAATCACCTTATGTTTTGGAGGCCACACGGAACAATGAAAATATTTAAATGCATAAATAAATTATGTGTATGTTATTCAACCTATCGTTATTTGATTCATCTCCAATTAATCATCATGATCCAACAACTCTACCAAGGCCCTCCAAGGAAAATCTATGACCAACAATATCTTATGACAATGTCGTGATTATAAAAAAACTATAATATCATAGATAATTAAATACAAACAATTATAATATATTAAAGCATTTAAACTAAAATGGTATAATGCTAAAATTCTCACTAAACACAATTGGTGCCAAAAAACCTTATCCAGATGTACCCAAATGACATGCCTCAAAAAATAATACAAAATCCAAAGAATAACCCCAAAAAAATGAAAAATAAATTTCTTATTTGATATAATATTGGACAAAAACCTATGAATATATAAAATGACAACATACCATGATTAATCACCTAAGTAGGTGAAAATGGTGTCTCAATATAACATCAACCAAATTTTTACAAAATTCCTAAGAAAATGAAGCAATTACACCATGATATTATTTAATTTTCATGGAAAACTGAAAAATAAAATCTAATAAATAAACATTTGAATGGTAGAAGACACTAAAATATCACTTGAATTATATATTTGCATAAAAATTAATAGGGAATATATGAATAATACCACATATGTAATCCTTGAAGATGGCTGATAGGGGGGAGGGGTAACCAACCTATTGTTTGAGTATATGAGATGATGAAAAAGGGATTTAGGAGATAAAATTATGAATAAAAAAATGGAAAAAAATATTTTAGCAAATATTTTTTATGACTGTATGGTTAGAAAAACCATGTTCCCTCCTTTTTCCATGATCATCCATTTAACACGATTATGATGTATGGTTACATAGACCATGAAACAAAATTGGGGAATGTTTTAGTGTTATTGTATATATATAAAAAATAATTCCATATGTTTTCACAATCATTGAACATATAGTATTTATTACTTATGGTTATGGTGAACTGATAGCCCTAACTGTCTGATAACCCTGAACTCTATCTAGGCTTTCAAAAACTTGGTATTCTATGTTTAGAATAATTTTGATACATTTATACCCCCAATAATTTTATGGTAATTTATTCAATGGCAAAATATTTTTATTTCATTTTTTCTAGGTCTAAAAAGTTATTTCTAAAGCCCAAATCAAAATTCCTCACATCTGGTAAATCGAAAATATCAAATTCCACCAATATTTTCCAACCAATATTAACACCGAATTGCACAATTTGAATTCTAGAATAGGAATTATATTCAACCCAACATGAATTTAAAATATAAAAATATGGAATAATATATGAAATTTAAGATGAAGATCAAGGTGATATATTTCAACTCTTAAATGTAGTTCATGTTTTGGGAAACTAGGTATATTTTAGGGAAGATATAAATAATAGTTCATAAGAAAGATGATTCTAAATGGATTAATTATATAAATAATCAAGTATAATTTATGGTTTAATGGTAATATTTGTATTATTTACACTATATAATAGTTTATTAGTGTATTATATAAGAATAATCCTCAGTAAAGGTTGGTAGAGATGGAATCACATATGAAATTTTAATTTTTTATTAAAAATACAAGGATGAAAATATATTTAATATAGAATTAAAAATCATTAAATATATTAAAATTGTTAATCATACATTTTAATGTGTTTTTTATTCTGGAGTTAAATTAAAACATTGTATATAATAAGAAATTTTTATACAAGGGTTGATAATGAAACAAATATACCCATACAAGAAACATAATCATTTGAGTAAGAATAATACGATTATTCATTTATATGGGTGATTTTAGATACATATAAATAAATAGGGAAATAAAATATTGATTACTCATTGGATAGAATAAATTGTACTTGTAATAATACAATTTAATATAAATATTTTTTGCTAAATTAATAATAATTTAGCAAGCATGAACCATAAATATGTTTTTGAATCATTTTGTGATTGTACATAACATACTGAATAATAAAATTATGTTTATTAGATAATTTAATATTATAATTACTATTATATATTTAATTTAATATGACCCATTTAGAATAAATGGATATTTATTTATTATAAAATATTATATTATGTTAGCATGAATATTTCATTATTGTAAGCTAATTTCAATAATTCAAGAGTTCATTGAAGATATTTTAATAATATGATATATATATATAAAATAATGATTAAAAAACTAAATGAAATTATTATTTTAATTAATAAAAATATTTTTATTTTTAATCCAATAGTCTTTAATGATATATTTGTAAGCATTATTCAGGGAATTGGTTAAAACGACTTAGAATTAACAAGTTCTATCTCGACGGGTAAGCATGTTTAAGGATGTGTATCATATCACAATAAAATAATTATTATTATATTAATTAAATTTATTTATTTTGGGGAATTTAAGTTATGTGGTTTTGATAAATATATAAAATCATGATGCGAAATAAAAATGTTTTTGTATGATGGTGGCAGACCATATAATGAAGAATTCAGGTTTTGTTGTTTTTTTCATTTTTAATGTAAAGGTTTAAGCTAGCTTTTCTCCACTAACATAAAATATTTTTTACTAAATAATTATTTTTAGGTCACTATATTACAATGGTTAGGGTATTATTGAAGAAAAATAAATAAAATTATAGATTATTGTGTCAAAAATAGTCAACTCAGTACAAAGATCTTCCTCTTAAATGTGTCCATAGACATATTGGGATTATGATAAATACCTAAGTGGAATGTATTATTAACATGAAAAATAATCCTTGTGGGTGAAAATTATTTTATGTTCACGAATGAATTTTATGTAATGGATTTTTCATTAGGGGGTGTAATTTTCACCTTTTTATGTGAGAAAAAATGGTACTTTTGTAGAAAACACATTACTTCTCAAAGATATTGTTACATTATTCAATGTGAACAGTCTCCAAAACTATGAAATAATTTTATTTTAAGTTATATTGGTAAATTAAATAATCATATATGAATTACAACACATTATTTAAAAATGTTTTTAGTTATTTATTATTTTATGTATTCATATTTCTATTTATTACCTTGGTAACTAGGTTTTCAGTAAGTAAATCGAATATTATAAAAAATATAATGGAATAATTCATAAAAAATATTTATGTAATAATCCAAAACAGATAATGTATTTAATAAAATTAAATTTCAATATAGGATATACTTATGATTTTAATGATATCATTTAAAATATAGAAAAAAATTTTTCTTACAAAAATAATTTCATCCACGTTTATGTGTTCCCAATAAAATATAGTAAAGATTAATAAATCGAATATATATATATATATATATCATATAAATATATTTATTGACAAGTTATTAGTTAATTTTATTTTATAAAAAAGGATGATATATTTAAAAATATTCATGGAAAATAATAATTTTTACATTATCATGGTCATTAAATTTAATATTTTTAATCAAAATTGTATGCACTAAAATAAAATTAACTGTATTATATTATAGTTTCATTTAGATTAAAAATAAAAAACCACCATTTGGATTTAATTTATATAAGTGAGGGAAATCGTTTTTAAAATATAGGAAAGTAAATAGTTTTATACATTAATGTATTTCTTATGTTTCTGAAATGATATAAATTGGTTTAATTAATATAAAACATTAATGATGGATGATTTATTTTATGCATAAATATTTTAATTTTATATAAAATGGATTCCAAAATTTTATATTCAATATTTTTTATGAATATTTCATATAATTTTTGATTTTAGTAATATAATAAATTTTCAACAAGTATCTTAAATATAATGATTTTAGTAAAATCCAAAAAAAAACATATTAATATTATATTTACAATACTAATAAAAAACATATTTCAAATTGTGATTCTAAAATTTATAAATTTACATTCAAAATATAATATATAATGAAAACAATTTTATATATAATAAACATCATTTTACCTTAAAATTCAAGATGAGGAATATGATAAATACATATGAAAAGTAAAACATTTCATTAATAATTACATATTTATATCACTATATTATATAGTTAGATATCCGCTCAATATTTTTTTGAATGATATAAGAATAATGTATGTGATTTTTCTAGTAGAAAATAGTTATTTTGATATAAATTATCTCAGAACAGATTCTATGACCATGAGTTTCTATGGAATACAATTTTTTTGATTCAATAATTGATTGAGTTTATCTTGGTCTTGGTAAATAGAAAACCATAAAAAACAAAATTCATTTTAATGATAAAAAATGAGCTTCTTTTGGATTTTATACAATACATCATATCATTTAATTCCTTTATATATTTTTTAATATTGTTAATTCCTTTAATAATCAATAATTTAATGGATTAATTATAATAGTTAAATTTTAATTTAACCCAATATGGGTTCATTTTAGTTCATTTACTCATGTAGAAAGGTATATCGAAATAATATGTTCTGAATGAATAAAATTTTATAAATAATATTCCCCTACATTATCCCATTTTAAGATAACCTTCATCACTGATATTTTAAAACTAATAGGATGGGATTAATTTCTACATTGAGATCCTAATGGAACATATAAAAGTAGTTGATCCCAGGTTGATTTTGGGTTTAATGTGATATTTCACAATATTTAATTTTATATGATAGCTTTTTGAAAACAGATAATCAATTCTTAATAGAATGTTAATAAGATATATCTTCCATTATTCTTGATGAAGATTATTTTTAAAATAATATAGTAATCATAAAACCAAATTTATAATTTATATTTCATTATATATTATGATAATTTATTCAAATCCTATAATAAAAAATATTTTATAGTGAAAAATAAATTTCATCTTCAATATATGTTGTTTCATTACTGTTTCATTATTCAAATTGGAAAACTATTGTTATTAAAAATTTTCCCCACTAGCCCCTAGATTAGGGTATTTTATAGAATAATTTTAAATTTCATAACTAGTATGTGTCAGCACTAGCGGCCAATATGGGTTAGCACCAGCGACTGATACGGGTCAGTATATAGCGACTAGTACAGGTCAGCATACAATGAACTATATGGGTGAGTAGTGGACTTACTACGGATAGGATGGCCTAGATTTATGAATAGTCACCTTTATCCTAGTAACCATGATGTTATATGGTTAGAGTGAGTTGTCTCTTTTTCATTGTGCTTCACGATTTAGACCAGTCATAGGATATTACATTTATGTAATTTTATGTGAGGTTTTATTTTGTTGAATACTGGGAGAGCATTCATGGTCTTGGGGTCCCCTAATGAGTGGCTATACTCACCCCTACATGTTCACATCTCACACGTGTGTGTCTGGTGCATACTACTTATTCTCTGAGGCAGACATTTGATGCACGAGACATAGTGGAGCTTGGTGCGACGAGAGCAGTTGAGATCCACTTATTCAACTTCAGACTTACAGATACTACCCTCCAAGTAGAGCTTCAAGGCTTATGCAATGTCTATTTACATTATAATTAGTTTCTATGGATTTTTTTATTACCCACTATTTTTAGTTCAAAGTATTACTTGTGAATGTACTTTACACTCATGGTTATACCTTACATTTCCTTGTTGTTTACCTTAGGTTCCCCTTTTTAGTGTGTATAGATTATTATGGAAATGCATTCCCTATTCATGAAAAACCAGCTGTTGCAATTCAACAACCCCAATACTATGCAATGTTCGCTTGGTGTATTCACATGCAGGCCCCAGTGGGACAAGCCGTGACAAAGTGGTTTCATAGAGTGGTTAGTACTACCAAAAAAAACTAAGACTTTACTTTTAATGAGGCCATGAGGTAAAGTGTCTTGTGATCAGTTTTCAGTTTGGGACATCTAGTGTTGGTGTGATGGATGATGTATCCATATATTAGGACCCTGAATTCTGTTTTCCAACTCTGTACTCGAAAACATTGGTTACTAGTGTTTTCTAACGTTTTCATCTTCTTTTTTGAGTCATCTCACAAGGTATAACTTATTGATCATGGCACATTTGTTTCTTATAGAATGCCTCCACAAATATATCCATACATGATTCTAGTTATAGATCGTGACAATGGCCCACCGAGAGATTAGGTATCAATACATGGACCACTAATAGTGATTTCACCTTTGGGTGGTCTACCAATACAAAAACAACTATTGAGAAATAGATGATACCTGTGAATCATGCACGATGGTTTGGTGTGTCACAAGTGTTCCAAAGACAGATGCCTCTAAGGGTTCAAGGAGATATAGACCCCCATGCAACAGATGAATGTATTGAGGTGGTTTCATGTGTCTTTCTCTGAGTATATACACCCATCGAGTAGATGGTGATCATGGCCACTATCCTTCTTCAGGGATTGGTAGAATGATAGTGAAACTTGACACTCTAGGAGCATGAGTAGACGACCATCACCTGACCTGACATTGTGAGCCTTTTCAGCGGGGAGTTCAGGCCAGTGACACTATTATCTATGCATATTCTGGAGCTGTTACATCTATAATAGGGAATCCAAACACTGGATTAGTATTTGGAGAGATTTACTAACATTCCTGATAATACACAAACATTGAACGATATAGTTACATCAAGCCCCAGAACATTGAGCAGGGGATCCGAAGGGATATTAGAGTTGCGATAGTTTCTCTCAACAACCAGATGTTGTCTTGGGTTCTAGAGAGTGTATTTATAGTGGAGAGCATCCTTGTCAAGTAGGCATCGACAGTGAGAGACCCTAATAGATGAAAGGTAGCAGAGTCATTTGCATCTTGTAGAATACCGACGATGTAGAATCCCAAGAGAGTTAGACCTTCTAGAGGGTGACCTCGGATGTAGGGTAAGAGTTTCGATTCTCAAGAGGCTGATGGAGCCACCAACAAGTCTTGAACTTTTTTTACTATGGGGGATAGGGTCCCAAAGCTCGTGACATTCCAACTCCCCATGCAGATGATCAGAAGACGGTGGAGGAGCCACCGATGAAGCAGCGACGACATGAGCATGAGCGTCATCCAGGAGGCAGATGAGGTAGGGGAGGAGTACGTGCAACAAGAAGTGGTAGGGGTCACCAAAAACTACCACCACCACCCCCAGGGAGTCCACCATGAACTCTGGGAGCAGGTGGATGGGGACATTCTTAGTTATCGATAGTAGAGGCTCATGATCCTGGCATCCCTAAGATGATACACAATACAATCTATATCATCTATACATTAGTAGCAGTGTATAATGGCATAGGAGTTAGCCATTATTTCATTTCCATGGACATCGTTCCGGAATATGAGATTCCAAAGGAGCTATTATATCATCCTTTTCTTTTCAATACTCTTACGAGGGAGATTCAGTGGTCACACACTAGTGCCGACAGTGTGATCTTTCTCTCAAAGGAGAGAGTTTCAGATTAGATATTCTCATAGATTCATTGAATCCCAATGATTTCATTCTCTTCATTGAGTGTTTATCATCTATTCATGCACAAATGGACAACTAGAGATGTACAATATAAAGTACGTGCAGATATGGATGCCATTTTTCCTTTGTTAGTGGAATGGAAAATAGAGCAGTGCGAGATCGACTTGTGCTCAGGAGGGTGTAGCTGATTAAATATATGTTGGCTTGCATGACCTTCAAAACGGTGGCTAAGGAGAGTCCATCGATTCCAGTGGTGGTGGATGAGTATGAGGGCATCATTCCAAAATATGCCTCATGACTAACTCCTTGTATAGTGGTAGACTTCTACTTTGACTTGTACCCAGAAATAACACCGATATATAAACCAGTATATCAGAAGGCCACTGTGGAACTTTGGGAGCTAAGGGTACAGTTTGAGGACTTACAATGGAATGGATTTGTAAGGCCCAGTGTTTCTACTTGGGCGCCCTCGGTGTTATTTTCCCGGAAGGCAGACATAATTTTTAGGGTATGTGTGGACTTCTGTTGATTAAACCAGGTGACCAGTAAGAACATATATCCTCTACCAAGAATTGATGATATGATTGATGATTTTAATAGAGCAAAGTGGTTCTAAAAGATAGTCCCTAGATCAGGATATCATCTTCCTAGGGTACGGAATGAGGATGTATAGTATATAGCCCTCGGATGAGGGGATGTCCATTACGAGTCTGTGGTGATGCCTTTTGGTGTGACCAACACTCTAGAAGTGTTCATGGGACACGTGAATAGATCGTTTATCTATACCTTGATCGCTTTATGGTGGTCTTCATCGATGACATCTTGGTGTAATGAGTGTCCAAGGAAGAGTACGTTATACACATGAGGATAGTTCTGGACAAACTCTGGGAGCACCTGATATATTGGAAGCTCTCAAAGTGTAATTTTTGGATACAGAACTTTCTCTTAATAGGGAAACATCATCTCCGAGGATGTAGTTGTAGTGGATCCAGTGAAGATTGAGGCAGTAAATCCTTGGGATCTAACCAAGAGTGTTACTGAGGTGTGGAGCATCATGGTATTAGTTGGATATTATCAGTGAATCGCACCTGATTTATACCAAGTAGAAGAACCTATGTATTCCTTGATGAAGAAGTGGAAACCCTTTCTGTGGTCAGAGACATTCTAGAAAAGTTTTCAACAGCTGAGGAAGAACATGACCCATGCTCCCATACTGAGGTATCCATAGGAAGGAGCTGACTACATGGTTTACTATGATGAATCATGGACTACACATAGTTGCATCCTGATGAATGGTGATGCATTGATTGTTATGCATCATGATTTTTGAGGCCCCATGAGTAGAATTAGGCATATCATGACATTGATTTGGTAGTATTAGTCTTCGCACTGATGATGTGACACACTAATTGATGGGAGAGTGGTTCATTATTTACTCAAACCACAAGAGTTTATGATATATATTCTTAAATAATGATCTATATCTGAGACTGTAGTGTGTTATAGTTTTCCTCTAGGACTATGGATTTGAGATAGTCTTTTCTCCTATTAAGGGGAACATATTTATTTATTCACTTATCCAGAGATCATGTTCGTAGCTACAGAATGAGGCTTCAGAGTAGTTATCCTCACTTAAGATATTTTAAATAAATAGAGATGAGACAATATACATCTCGTAAAGGGTAGTATCTCTTACACTCCTTCAATGATTCATGGAAGCACAACTCAGAGACAACTGATGTGAGAATACATGTGCTCATATATCCTCAGACCATGCACCTGATGAATATTTTGAAGGTTGGTAGCACACATTCCTTTCCAGAAAATGTAAAGTAGTACCAGTGGTTCTATGAGAGGAGGTGCTAAGGGAGTTCAATACATATCCCTACATATTACATTTAGGCATGATGAATTTGAATCCGGACTTCCAACATTACTACTTGTGGTCTGGGATGAAGAATGTTTTGGAAAAGTTTTTTTTAGATACCCTACTTGTTAGCAATTGAAGGCCAAGCACTAGCTACCAAGAGGAATGAACCAATCCCTAGAGATAACAGAGTTTAAGTGGGAAGGGTTATATATGTAATTTATGATGGGGTTACCATTTACATCTTGAAGGAATGATCTATATGGGTGATCAATGACCGACTCACCAAGTCGGCCCACTTCTTTTCTATTCGAGAGAAGGGTTCATTAGAGAGATCGGGACGTCTCTACATTCAGAAGATCACGAAACATCATGGGGCGACATAGAAAATACTCTCAGTCCATGATTCACGCTTCATGTCCCTATTATGGAAGATATTTTAGGAGGATTTTGAATCTCAACTTCTCTTGAGAACATATTTTCTCCTGCAGAAAGATGGTCAGATTGATTGGACTATCCAGACCATTGCGGAAATGCATCGTGCACGTGTCCCAGATTTTGGTCATAATTGGGAGGACTAACTACCCTTAGTTCGGTACACGTACAACATCATCTATCACTCCACCATTGGTATGGATTTTTTGAGGAATTTTATGGATGACTGTGAAGATCACCCTTGTGTTGGACAGATTGAGGAGAGTCATCATTGTGGGCCCAAAAATGGTACAGGGTACCACTAAGAAGGTGAAGGTAATCCGAGAGCGGATGAAGACAACAAAGATATGACATGAGTAATATGTTGATATACGACAATGACCAATAGTGTTACAAGAGGGGGACCACATATTCTTGGGAGTCACCCCTCGATGGTAACAACGGTGATTTGACTGCAGCAGAAAATTGTTACAGAGATTAATCAGACCATTCCTTATACATCGGAGGATTGGAAAGGTGTCATACCACATGGCTCTACCACCGCAATTTGAGAAGGTGAATGACATCTTCCATGTATCCAAGATGAAGAGATATGTGCAAAACCCATATCATGTCATAAACCATGGAGAGTGGGAGATTGAAGACAAGGAGACTATTTCAATGTTCCTAGAGGAGATAGAGGATCGACTGGAGTGGGTCCTTCGTGGGTGGTCTATTCCTATTGTGTGAGATCATTATCATCTCGAGAATCTGTTAGAGGGAACATGCCAGTGAGAGGCTCATATGTGTTCCATGTACCCCACTTTGTTTGTGTATCCTTGTTTTGATTTTGGGGACATGAATCCCTAAGGTGGGGAGAATTTAATGACCCGAAAATTCTACTTAATTTTTGTTTTTAATTATATGGAAATTTTACGTGTCTTTAAAAATGGACAGTCTGTGATTCCAAGGCCCGGTGTGAGTAGAATGAATTGCTAAGAATTTTTTGTGTATGTTCAGTTAAAGTGGGGGTGGCATTTTCAATATTTTTAACCAGGGCTCAGAATTGAAATCCGAAAGAACCATGGAATTCAAAGTGGAAGGGTTCTCTAAAGGGATTTTTCACATCAATAAGAGTTGGTCAGGAGAAAAAGATATTTTTAGCGGCATTTAAAGATATAACAAAATAACATAAATTGTAATTTTTCCCCTAACACCTATTGAGAGGTGGTGGCATGGACCATTTAAGTGGTCAGACCATTAATTGAGGGTTTTTAATTTGCATAGATACACATTGTTTTCGTAACAAACACTTGAGTAATTAATGAGACACATTAATTATGTCAATTAATGAGGCACATTAATTATGTATATTTTTTAACAGCATTAATTCGTCAAGGAATTTCTCATACATTCTCCCCACTATTTATATAGAGATTATATTGAGTTATTTAGAACAACATCATCAATTGAGGAACCCCTAATGAAGTGATGCCATGCCTTCCACCGATGGAGTAAAGAAGATTAATGACACCTGTTGTTGGATCGATCAGAATGTTGACGGATGACGAACACCATGTACTGTTATATCTCCAACGAATCGAGTTAGTGGGTTTCAATTGTGTATGCCTTTAAATGATTTTTTCTCTTCATTATTGATTAATACAAAGAAAGCAGATCAATCAACTAATGGGTTCATCTGAGGCTCTTTATTTTTTTGAGGGACAATGCTGAGGGTAATTTTAACTAGGGTTAAATGTTATTAAATATGATAAATAATTACCATCATTATTTTATAATGATAACATAGATGGTGCATGCCAAATGAAAATGGCCTTGAACCACCACCACATGTCTTTTAGTTGAGTTATTTGCGGATAGTTCTCCCAATTGTATGGTACTGTGAGACCGAAGGACACGTTGTAGATGCGACGATCTAGGAGGCCTTTGGGCACAGAAAACACCATAAACGGACCAACAGAGCACGTCTAGGGGCCCAAGAAACCACTGTCTGCATGCTTTACCTGTGGCTGCCGGCCATGTCTAGAGGAGGCCCACGACAACTAGCCACGGGTGGTGGGAATGCTGTATGTCATTGCGCACTGTCGTGGCTAGAGGAGGCCCGGTCGAGCCGACTTTGCAGGAGAAGGGTGGCCCTCACATCTGACGTTGGTGGTCCATTGTATGAGTGGGAGGAACAACCCTACTCCATGTCATGTCATGTTAGATGAAATATTCATATATCTGCAGTGCAAGTTGGGTGGACCGTTCTTCTTGACGGTGGATTGGGCTGGATGTGAGCTAGCTAAATGGGCCAAACACTCCCTGCAGGCTAGCACGGGTGGGCCATACCCAACCTGGCATGTCGTGCTAACCATAGTTTGGGCCCACAAACAAGGAGGGACAACCCCTCCTGGCCAAAACCAGTGAACCGAGCTAGTCCTTAATGGGTTGGACCCAGGTGGGGTCAGGTACACCCTAGGTCACATTGCATCGGGACGGCCTGACCGAGTCTGACCAGGCCCATACCCAACCGGCCCCCGAATAAATAAACATCAGTAACTCTCAAGTAGTGTGTATGTTTATCAAGTAGTTAGTGTCATTGGGACCCATTTTAAGAAGTGGTCCCTTTGGCATATTTAGGCAGGCCCAACTGAGTAGGGCAAGACAGAGGTGTGATCACCCTCGTTTCACATAAAGAGTTGTAAAAGACAGACTGGGTGCCTAATCGAAAAACAGTTTGTGGCATACAGACACTTGGGAAAAATTGGTCATTTATGGATACTCTAACAGAGTTTTTACAATGCTTGACATGTGAACTGTGTTTTATCAGACATGAATCCAACTAGGACGTTTTTATAAAAGTTCTCATATATCACAGACTGAGCTTCCAATTGATGTGTCGTCTGTCACGTTGGGACCCCTATGATGGGGTGGTCCCTAGTGTATGAGTTTTTCTAGGCTTCGTACTTGTATATATATGACCAAATGCTTTAGGAGAAGAGTCTTTTGGAGATCAGGAATGCTTTGTGAGGGAATCCAATGGCTTTCTATGACATGAGAAGGAAGAGTGACCAATGCGGGTCAGCATCAGAAACTCTAGAGTGTGATGATCTTGTTGTACGATTAATCATTACTACCTATACATTAGTAGCCCATACAGGTTTGAAAAAGACACCAATACCGGTTACCACAGGGGACCAATACGGGTCAGTACCAGCAACCAATACGTGTCCGCCTGAGCGACCAATACGGGTCATCACCAGTTACCAATACGGGTCAGCATCATCCAATCAATATGGGTATGAATAAAATGAACTACATTGGTCAAAAATGGATTTTCTATAGATAGGAAGATCTTGATTTATGACTAGTGATGCTTATCTTAGTAACCATGAAGTTATACCATCATATTGAGCTGTCTCTTTTTCATTATGAATCAAAATTTAGAACATTCTTGTGATATTACCATTATATTATGTATTGTTATGTTTTCATTTTAGGATTATTAAGAGAAATTAGGGGGTCTCATTGACCCATACTATGTTGTTATACTCACCCATGAATGGGCTCCTCCCCCATGTGTGTGTCTAGTTTAGTCTACTAACTCTCTGAGGTGGACATTGGATGTTCGGGACCTGGTAGGGCTTGGTGAGATGGGATCAGTAAAGATCCCCTTCTCTTTATTCATATTTACAGCTACTACCCTCTAGGTAGAGATCTGGGGATGATTTGATGACTGTTTGCATTCTTTTCATTATCTAGTTTTTGTATTCCAACATACTATTTTCAATTTTCAGTTTTACATGGGAATGTACTTTACACTCCTGGTTATAATTAATTTTGTTGGTTTTTTTCTTTTGTTTCCCCATTTTTATGTGTACAGATCTCTGTGAAAATGACTTTCCAATTCTAGAAAAGCCTTCAAGTCCAAGTCACCAACCTCTTTCCTTTGGAGGTTGAGCTTTGGGTAGTCATGTTCGGGGCCCTTGGGACGGGTCGTGAAAAAATATGATTAAAATGATATTTAAAATTCATCGAATAATAGTAAATAAATGTATGAAGACATTTTTAGATTACATGGACATGGAAGAAAACAGATTTTTAGTTGAAGAGAGAAATACTTGTGTTTTTTCCATTAAAATATTATTTCACTCAATTGAGTAATTAAATAACTGGAAATAAAAGGAATAATGTATTTTATATGAATTATTAGAGTTAAATAATATTCTTGATATTCATGAGTGATAGATGAAAATAAATTCATCATTGGAAACATAATCATAGTCAATCCTGTAAAACATTGAGATTACTGTTTCAGAATCGGTTCGAAACACCCAAAGGTTCATTATCTGATGATACGTATACCTGCTATCCAAAGGAAGGTGTTTAATGTGTGATTTAGCCAGCGATGCTTAAGAACTCACATTGGTCGAGAGGATGGAAATTCGGGATCATCGCACCATATTTTGGGGGGAATTATTGCCTGTTCTAGGACTCTCTTATATATTTAAGACGTATTCATATGTTTCTAAATATTTGGTTTATAACCAAGCATAATATCCATGGATTACTCGTAGTTGGAAATGGTGAGATGAATGTAGGGATTTTGAATCATTTAGGCCCAAGGTTTACCATCTATCATGGGATTAGTGACTCTAATAAGAGTAGGACTCATTGAGGCTGCACTGGTTTGAGGCCCCATAACTGGGCACTTTGGAGTTTATTGTCTTCTAGGGGGGATAGATAATGACTTAAGCGTTCAGATCGAACCCGTGATATGGGATTACTATGTATCCTCAAGAGAGGAATCAGAATCAATGTATTTCAGTTTGGGTTGGGGCACTCACTCTATGTTGGACCAATTTGTTAGTGAACTGACATGAAGGAGGTCAGAACAATCAGTTTTTAGGCTTGATCCTTGGGGAGGCTTCCTACGTACCCTGTCTAGGAGATATGGCTCAAAGTCCATGTAGTTCGAGATGGTTGGGGATTACGCTCTGAGACTGCCCATTATAGTATGTCGTGGTTTCCACTTACTCTAATCCCACGTGAGTCATGCTCGATGTGAGAAACAAGAGATAGCAGGAACTAGAAAATCACATCTCGAAAGGTGCATCTAGGGGAAGTACAGTGGGGCTTAATCATGGAGAAGCCCTGGGAAATGGAGGTTGGGACTTACTCTAGGATGGAGGCACAATGGCGAAAAAGTGCAGCGGGAGAGGGAAAGGGCACCCATGTGTCCATCTCCCTTCTTGGTCCTTGGCACCGGGACATTATGGAGGTGCATGGGTGCTACCCCCTGCAGGAAAGGCTAGGGGATTACACTAAAGAGGATGTCCTATCTCTCCTAGAAGAAGGGAGAATTTCACACCACTGGCGTCGAATGGAAATGCAAGCGGGGTACCCCACTCCTGGCATGTGGAGAGGAAGAAAGGATAATATTGGGGTCAGACCCTCCACAACCATGGTTATGTGAACCCAGTAATGATTTGGAAGCCTAATCAAGGGCCGGAGCAGCCCCTTTTCCCCCTCCTACCATGGGTATGTAAACTCAATGCGGAGAACTAATACGCCTGTAGATTGCATCATACAGATCTGCTGAATTCAGTAGGGGCCTTCGGTCGGGGGCGATGGATATACCACTGAAGGAATTGTGAAGGATCATGCTGGATTGGAATGACTTTATCAGACATAGGGAATGGGATCACCGAAGGAGTTGGCAGGCCCAATGGGTGTATGTGGAGTGGTGCCCTTCACGTAGGGGGGTACTATGTGGCTGGAGAGGTCATCTGCGTACCAGGGTGGTACACAAACTAGTAGGCATCCTGCGTACCAGGGTGGTACATGACTTCAGGTTCGGACCACACACTATGCTGATACACGGAGAAGTCCCTGCGAGCAACGGTGGCCCGAGGCAACGCCGGTCGGGGGATCATCGGTCAGGGATTAACCCTTGTAGGAGGGTGCTACGTGGTGTGTTGGATTGAAAAAGGTATATAGACTCCCTGGTCCATGGGATGTACATCCACGGAGAGGCCCTGGATCGCGGTATTCTTTTTCCTTTTTATTTTAAGTTCATGGTTCACCAATTTTCTACTCATTTCTGGTTCCTTATTAATTCGTTTCCAATTTCATACCTATTCTGGTTCTCGAATTTGAACTTCACTATTTGAGAAATATTTAGATCCTTCCTTTGGAATCCTCCCACACGAATCTGATCGATCCCTGTCTTCTCCAACTGCATGTTCTTTCACAGAGGGGGGAGAAATGTATTTGTGATCATGTGACACATTTTGTAGAGGCCCATGACTGGAAACCCAGTTTATAGATGACTTGGTCAATCCGCAACTCATGGGGGGTCATTTAATGCACCTCATCTGTGAACCAAGTTGATGCTTCACGGCTGTACAGGGCTCCGCCTCTATTCTGCGAATGACAACAGACATGGCGTGGGCCGGTTGTTGTGCTTCACAGCTGTGGCGGTTCGTGACGTTGGAATGTCTTGGAAACCATCTTGCTTTTCCCCCATGGGGGGTTCTCGCCTCCATCTCACGAATGATGTTGGTCCTCGGAGGGGGGATCTTGCTGAACCGGCCGCATACCATTAATTCCGGACCAGTACGCGGTCTGATGGGTTCTTATCCAATCTTGATTATTCTCCACAATTTTTCACAATTCAATGAAGGAAATTGGGTAGATTCCTCTCTTCAATTATGTGTATTCTCATTCTCCATTGCAGATTTTTCATGACCCTACAAAATCCCCACATCAGAATGGGGTCTTATCGAAATGAAGAGGATACTATTCTGATGTTGAGAGGTCCTAAAAATTGGGGTAGTTTTCAGTAGTGGAGTGGAACCAGTGGGGGACCCCAACTATAAAAAATGAGGCCCCTACCCTTTTTCTTTTAACATATTCCTTGTTATCACAGAGATCTTTCTTTTAATCTCTGTGTGCTTGCTCCTTCACGATAATACACGTCCATGAACAAGCTTCCATTTCTGCGAACCATTCTACATTTGCGCCTGCCTTCACCCACAGACCAATCTCTTAGTCATGAGCAAACATTTTTAATTAATTAAAAAGTATGTTAAAGCAGGCCACATAGGAACACACTAAGTGGTTTTGATGGTCTATGGACTGAAATAATCTAGACTTTTAATATTTCATATGTCTTCCGAACTTAAACATTTAAATCCCTGATTGAAATTCCACAAAGCAGCCTGGTTTGCGGTTTTCTAGCCAATGCTCCATGGTCCAGAGTACCGTAGACTTCTTCCGCATATGGTTGGTTTGCAGGATGTAGCTATCGCGATCCGCCTTTTGAGGCCTGATCACAGACCTCCTCATGAAGGCTCCTTGATGGAGTCCTTTACCATATAATTGGTATTTTTTTGTCCAGATTTTATTATACTAGACTAACAATTTTCCAAGTTTTTATAATGAAGGGATAAAATATGGTTCCCCCTCAACCTGCACCAAGGCCCACTGCCGACCGTCTTCCAATTGGTCTAGGGAGACGTCTAGCTATGTTCCAAAGCGATGAGATCACCAAAGAGGACCCTAGCCATCCAATCATTCATGAAGATGGCGTTTTGAAGAAATTACTCTCCCCCGGACATATGGGATATCCGCTATAGAATCATCTTCCTCCTTTTGGTTTTTTCCTTCAATACGAAGTCCATACTCCCCCTGTCTTCTCAAGTCTTCTGTCCCCTTGTTTGGAAGTGTCACTGATGTGCGATCAAGAGAACCTTACCCAATCAGGAGAGATGATCTCTAACTCTGATCCAAAAGAAACTTTCATTTTGAGAGGCTATGTTTGGATCCAATGTGATTTGTACACTCAGTGCTTCTCCTAAGAGGTCTTCCTCAAGAGTTACCCCTCCTTGATCAACATTTCCCTGGTGGATCCTGATGCAAGATGGATTCACAGGTGGGATCTTCGGTCTGGTGGGATTTTCTCAAATGATTAGCCCTAGGCCTTCTGGGTCAGTTATAATTGCCGGGAATTTCATGAATCACTGGAAGCGGTGTATCCGTACTCCACAGTGTGGGCTACCTAGTATTCTGGTTACCCAACATCTTTGATCAACCCTAACTTTCTAAGTCAGTGGTGTTCAAACACTAATGAATTCCACCCTTCCCATGGTTAATTTGGTATTAGTTTATATGAAATCTACCAATTGGGAGGGATTCCAATAATTGGTGAGATGTATAACGAGTTATTTCCCACCCATGATGCATGGGACAATGCCAAACATGTGCCTTTATTAGTGAGGGATCTGCTGGTTATGGTGGAGCGGTCACTGGGTCACCCCTTGAGTTCTCGTTCTATTATTCCCTATAACATCTGGATAGGGTTATTTCTGAAGACCACCGGTCCTATGACGAAGATCAAGCACCCCATGACTCATCCTTCTCAAAAATCACGAACTATCCCAGGTTCCTACTAGGTGGTTCTGGAGGCGAGCGACAAACTTTCATGTGTTTATGAGTTATGCCCTGGTGTGACACCTATGCTCAGGCTGGCATGTCTTTTTTCCATGTTTTTATGCTGGTGGCTATTCCTATCTCGGGATATCAACCCTAGTGTAAGAGCATGCACCCTAATGATGGAAGCTTAGCTGGAGAGAGGCCACCGAGTGAATCTAGTCGAGCCCACTTTGGATCGTATTTACAAATTACTGAGCCACATGCAGGAGGGAGGGTCACCCTATTGTATGAGTGGTTCATGTCAATTTTTATATGGATGGGTAGGAGATCATTACTGTTGTTATGAGTATTGTCATAACACAGTCATCCAGCATCCTACCCTTCGTCCTACCTTACTCGATATAGCCTGAGTTCATCTGATGTCCCTCATCTCTGATGAAGTATTGAATCTTCTGACTGACTTTTCCCAGTTCTCTTTCACTCCTTACCCCACTCCTTCTAGTGTTGTTGTTGACGACCACAGGGGGAGCATAGAAGAGAGTTCTATCATTATATAACTGTGGGATGGGTTATTACACACATGGATTGATGGGGTTTCTCTGTGTGAGTTGTATGCCCTTCATTTGTGTTCTGGACAGTTTGGATGAAGGCAACTCCACATTTCCCTTTCCCATCCTCAGGCCCGAGGACTTCATCCAACCACTCTCCGTCAATGGTGGTTGAATTTTTTTAGGGAGGGATCTGGCACAAGAATTCCCTTGCCTAACATAGTAACAACTACCGGAAAATCCTCAGAATATGCAAGAATGTGGATAAAGAATTATCCAGATGGGATCTTAGGGAAGTATATCCGTTAATTTTCTAAATCGGGGGTTACAGTGGCTGATGTTCTCACCGCACTTTCATCATTGGCTTTGGGAGAGGACCGAATGATGGCTCATGGGTCGAAGAATCTCAGGGAATATTCCTCTTTCAACCCCTATTTGGATGATGTTATGATAGATCCAATCCTTTTGGATGTAAATTAGGATGAAATACTGACTTCAGGTCCCCATGATGTAATTCTCGAAGCTCCACCAGCCGATACTGGACTTTCCATCCTAACTCCCAAGCTTGAACCAGGGCTAGAGGCTTCTGACCCTCCAGTCCTGGAACCATCTTCATGTACACACATGTTTGCACTATCCGCAATGCCAGAATTCATCCTATGATATCTAGAGATAAAACCAATGACTCTAGTGTAAAGGCATACCATCGAGCAGTGCGAAGGTGGGCCTGGTCCCAAATTTTCGAGAATGTAACCGAAACTCCTCTGACTGAAAAGGCGACTAAAACTGAAGCCCTTCAGCAAATATTCCTAGGCATGGGGTCAGGTGGGTTCGACTATCAACAACTTTATTTTCTCACATGCGAGGTCGTCATTGCCCATGGTGATGCTGCTGCATGTGAACACAAACTTGTTCACCTCACTACCACTCATTGTGGGACCCGATCCCTTGAGAAAGCTATGATAAAGCTCCATCAGCTGGTAACATTATGGTTGAGCTCTCAAGTTCAGGTGAATGCCTTATCTACTGAGCGGCATGAATTTGAAGCACATGCAGTGATTTTGAGGGATCAGTTGTCATCTATAACTGGTAACATTAATGCTACTAAGAAAGGGAACAACAATCTCCAATCGACGGTGAGGCATACTCATTCTGTGGATGAAGTTGAGTCCAGGGAGAACGTTTTCCTTCAAAAAACTCGTAATAAACGTCATCACACAGTTTTCGATTAGATGGAGAGAGCGAGACAGACTCCTTTCTGATCTTAGGAGTTATTTTTGTACATTCTGTTTTACCACTTTTTTTGTGACAAAGGAGAGACTCTGGCTTGTGGACGTCCTCCCCCCTTTTTTCAAATGGAATACAATTTTCTGTCAGTCACCTGTTACTATAAAATTTCATTGTTACCAGAACAACAGTTGCATAAATAACAACTCACTAAATTAGAATTAATCATAATTCATTAAAATGATAAAATAGAATCGGGCTCTAATTTTTTCTTCGACCATGGGATCCAGTGAGCATAGTTTTACTATTTCAAGGGTTTTGTAGAAAAACCCCCCAAAACAGTTTTTATTTTCTATTAATACCCTAATTTATGCTTGGGCCCATTTGGCATGGACCTAGCGTGTATGGCTCGACTTTTTCATAGGTCACCCTTTTTGGGTTTTCGACCAAACAGGATTTGTGCCTCTTTTTGTGAGTGGTTTAAAGTCCCACTGAAAATACTATCATTACTGATATTTTAGGTAGAATATCTTTGACCAGTTATGGTGGGGGTGAGATCCCCAATGAGGTTATGTTGATTAAAAGGCGTATCAATACCCTTCAGAGGCACGTGGGGGAACATGTTTGAGATTCTAACGATATGCAAGGCATGTCTCAAGCCATGGGAGTTGTATCATCATGCATAGGTAGGAAAAGCATCACCTAAGGAATTCTTGACATTGTTAGATGGGCCAGGGGAATCAATATGCAGAGTCGTTGAGGGCATGATATACATAATCATGTAAAGGAATCCTTAGTTCAATGATTGTCTATTTCTGATGTCCTGAGGACTTCATTGAATTCTGGCTAATGTAAATCACCATGGGTGGCTGGGAGACTTATGAAAACCACCAGGGGTGGCTCGAAAGGGGTTTTTGATATCAGAAATGGTTTGGGAACATATTTATTAATCAGGATTGTGGACACAGGGTCCCTATCCTACGCATTTAGTAATCATAGAGGATGGATGAAGCTTGGTGCAGTTTAAATTCATGCAGCAGGGGCATTCTTTAAAAAGGAATGGCTTCTCCTAGTACTCAGTAGTCTCATCAAAGATGTTCCAGCGTATTCAGGTAGGGTTGTGAAATAGGATGGTAAACTATAGAATAGAGGGTTTATGAATCCCAGGGTAGATATGTCGACTTAGAGGCCAAGAGACGTACAGAGGGAGGTGTTGCCTAAAGAAGTCTTTACTTTGGTAGACGGACTAGGGGCGATCAATATGAAGAGCCACTGAGGGCATTATATGCATATTCATGATGTGACTTTAGTACAATTATTGTATTCTCCCAATAGCCAAGCAACATCAGGTAAATTGAGATTCAGGACCACCAGTGGTGGTTTACAAGGGTTCGGATCCTTCAGGGTACAGAGTGTGATTTATTAGGAGATGGTGCCTGGATAAGGGAGAAACATCTGGGCTAAATTTCATGGGAATGGGTAAACCCATCCCTTCTCATGCAGGTGTGATATGGCGGTTTGTGTAGGTCTTGCCCGTCCACTGAGGGATTGAGGAAAGCCTCCATTCTTGACTGATCCCATGACAGGTTCGACCATGCAGTTTTATGGCATGTGGAAAAGATAGAGGGTATTTTATATTACATGCAGTTTAATGTCATGCAGTGAGGATGAGAAGCATTTTTGAAGACGTTGTGCAGTTTAATGTCAGGTATTGTGGACAGGGGGCATTTTTAGACCTGTGAAAATTTTTGTAGTTGGAGGCATTTCACAGGATGTTTAATGCATGGTATTTGCAGATTCAGGTCGAGCAGCAAAGACATGCTCCGTGTAGTTTCAATCGTCATGCGGTAAGGACATAGTTGCAAATGCCACTCTTGATCAGAATGTAACTGGTCATTAACATCTCATGATGTCCAAGACTAGGATTGGGTTTTCTGGTGTAAATCGTGGTTCAGGGGCTTCTTGGAATCGGAGAGATGATATGGGGGAACTAAGGCCGGTAACGGTACGGGGCTAGGAAGAGTGTCGCTCGAGGATATTTTTCCTTTTATAGATGGGCCAGGGGCTGTCAATATTCAAAGACGCTGAGGGCATGGTATGCATAGTCATGAAATGGTGTCCTTGGGTTGATAACATTCCACTTCTAATGTCCATGAATGATTATGAGGATCCACGATTGACCGGGACACGAAGTCTGTGATTTAGTAAAGAAATATCTAGGCATTTCAGGGATGTTCGTCCCTAATTGTTGTTAAAACTCGAAGAGTTCAGAATAATGATTTATGTTGCACATGGGGTTCACCTTTACTCAATCCAGTATAATGTCGTGTGGGGATGATGAAGTACTCTTAGTTTAACGGTCATTAAATTCGGACCATTGGGTAACTATCACTACAATCATCTATGGGGAAATTGAGTTAGGATGTTATGGTATACTCTGAACAGGTGTGAGGGAATGGGGGTGTAAATTGTAACTCTGGGGTTTCCCAAATCAAATGATATGGTATGGGGGCTTTGAGGCTAGTGAGCGTATGGAGCTAGGAAGAGTATCCCCTGAGGAAATCTTGGCTTTGGTAGATGGGCCAAGGGCTATCAGTATTCAGTGTCGCTGAGGGAATGGAATAAATTTTCATACAAAGGTGTCAACGAGTCGATTAATTTCCACTTTCGATGGTCGTGGATGATTATGAAAATCCGGGATTACACAAAGCACATAGTTTGGAATATGGGGATAATGGTGTCTAAGAATACAAGAAAAATCTTCACTGCAACTACATGTTGAGTCAAAGTATTCCAGTCCTGGCTTGAAGTTTGTAGATGCAGATAGTCATGTGAACCATGGGCGGATACATAGGAAAACCAGGTAGGAATACCCTTGCAACATTTGGATGTGATATGGGAACGAACCTGTAAACCACTACTCCATAAATTTTTGGATCGGGAGGTATGATATGGGGGATCTCAGGCCGGTGAGCTTACAAAGATAGGAAGAGAATCGCTTGAGGAAATCTTTCCATTGGTAGATGGGATAGGGGCAATTAATATACAGATCCCCTGTGGGAAGGGTATGCATAGTCATGAAAAGGTTTCCACGGGTTGATGAAGTTCCACTTCCAATGGCCATGAATGGTTATGAAGATCCATATTTATCAAGGTTGTGGATTCTAATGTATGGAGAGGATGCATCCAAATTCACAAGGAGTATTCCCATTTCATTGTTTCATATATCTTTTGTGGGTCGTGATGATGTCTGTGAAGTTTAACGATGTGCGGTGAGGAAGAAGGTGAACTACCTAAAAAAGGGGATTCCGTGCAGTTTAACGTTATGTTGTAAGGACAAGGGGTATATATACCTTTGTATTATTTTGTCAGTGGCTGGGTTGGGTGGTAATATCCCGACAACACTACGTATCCTGCGTGGGTAGGAATCAATCCTCATGTAGTTCTTTTTGGGGAATACATCTCATGCGGGTCTGGTCCTTATGGGGGAAAGGGGGTATTTTTAGCTTTATTTGGGGTTGGTTGGGCCAGGATATAGAATCCTGGCATCGCTACGTATCCTGTGACGGAAGGAATCAGGTTGTATGTAGTGCTTTAAAAGATAATACACCTCGTGAAGGTCTGGTCCGTACACAGGGGATAATGTAAATTTTAATCATTCTTATCCATGGAGTTTGACGTCGTGCAGTAAGGAAGAGGAATACACCCTGTGCAGGTCTGGTCCGTACATGGGGGAAGAGAGCATTTTTAATCTTTCTTTGGGGGCAGCTAGACCAGGATGGGGGACCCAGGCATTACTATGTATCCTGCAAGGGCATGAATCAAGCCATACGTAGTTTTCTGAAATCCATGTTGTCTGTGTTCACGCAAAGGGACTCAGCCATAATTCCTAATATCATGTGACTAATAATCGTTTTGAGAAAAAAGTAATGGAAGAAGTCCCAGTTGCATAACGTGTGAATATTCATGCTAGGAGAAGATGCGATGAAGTTTGTGGATGGACCTAGTCATGGTGTCTGGGTGTCACTATGTATCCAGTGATATTGGGAATCATGTCACACGTAATTCTTTGATAGAGGTACATCCCGTGCAGGGTTGTCCCATACACATGAGAAGAGGTATTTTTTTTCAGGGGTGGCTGAGCCCGGATGAAGAATTCTTGCGTCACTACGTATCCTGTGAGGGTAGGAATCAGGCCTCATGTTGTTCTTTAGAAGGGGATACACCCCATGAAGGGTTGGTCCATACACGGGGGAAATGTATGAACATTTAACTTTATCTCAGGATGGATGGGACAGGATACCGAATCCTGGAATCACTACATATCATGTAAAGAAAAGAATCAAGCTATACATAGTTATCTGAAATGGATACACCCTGTGTAGGGTTGGTCCTCATACTGGGGAAAAGGGCATTTTTATCATTATTTTGGGATGGCTGGGCCAGGATACAAAATTCCAGTTGTCGATACATATCCTGTAAGGGCAGGAATCAAGCTGTATGTAGTTATCTGAAATCGGTGCAGTTTAACATCATGCGGTGGGGATGAAATAGTCTTAGTTTAGGGTCATAGAGTTTGGAACATTGTGGATTGGCAGTTTAACTTCTTCCACCTTAGACGATAAGCGCTTGGCATTTTAATGTCCTGCAGCTCGGACGATAGGTGCTTAGCAGTTTAACATCCTACAGCTCAGACGATAGGTTCCTGGTAGTTTAACATTCTGCATCTCGGCCGATACTCATTTTCGATTATTCGATATACTTATTCATAAATCTTCCATTTGTAGGAGCGACAATGAATTGCCCATCCATTGAGATTTGGTCATATGCTCTGTTGGAGTAGACCTTGTGTATAACATATGGTCATTCCCAATAGGGCTCCATCATTGGAGGTTCCATTATGGGTATCATTGGGGCCCGAATGACCAACACCAATTATCATTTCAATAAATTCTGATGAAATTCCTTTTTATTAAAGGCTCATGCGATCTGGTTCTGATATACCTTTAGATAGAGCAATGTGTGCAACCGCTTCTCATCCAACTGTTCCAATTCACCAATCCATTTTTTTGAAATCTCATCATTGGATAACTGATCAAATATGGAATCATGGAGCGACAGAAATTGGAGCTCATTGGGCAGAACCACTTCTGTTCCGTACACTAATGAGTATGGAGTAGCCTGAGAAGCGGTGAAAATTGTTGTTCAATAATCCCACAATGCATGTAGATGTTTATTCGGCCATGATTTCATGTCTTTGTTCACTATTTTCTAGAGAATTTTGGACATGGTCTTGTTGAAAGCCTCTAACTATCTGTTGGCCATTGCATGGTAGCGAGATGACTGGTAAGCCTTGACACCATATTCTTGGTATAGTTTCTTAAATTTAGATGAGCATAAATTGGTGCAGTTATCCGCCAGTATGGTATGAGGGATGCCAAATTTGGTGATGAAATTGGATTTCACAAAGCTGACAATGTTTCATTCCCCAACTTCCTTGAGGGGTATAGCTTCCACCCATGTTGAAAAGTAGTCATTTTCAGTATGGATATACTTCAATTGTTTGGATGTGGCTGGAGAATATGGTCCCACAACGTCCATTCAAAAATGAAAATGGGAAGGAGTACTTAGCTTGATGAAGTAACTTCGGGGTTTGGTATATGATGTTGGCATGAATTAGGCATTAGTGCCATTTTTGCGGTAAAGTGCTCACAATCTCATGCCACAATGGGCCAATGGTACCCAAGCCTTTAAACCCGATGGGAAAGCATTGACCCTAACTGGTGTTCTCCACATACTCTAACATGAACGTTAGTCATTATGACAGTGGATTATTCTCCATCAATGAATCTTAGGAATACTCTGTTGAGGCCTCGTTTGTAGAGGTCTTCTTGTTGACCTGTGATGCCATATAGGACAAAGTTGATAGCCCTTCTCCGTATTTTCTCTTGTTTAGCCCTGTCTGATGGATGTTCTCCCCATTGAAGGTAGTTTTCAATGGGGGTCATCCTACTGGTGGCAGGAGCATATGACTCAGGGA
This sequence comes from Viscum album, assembly GCA_963277665.1. Taxonomy (NCBI): domain Eukaryota; kingdom Viridiplantae; phylum Streptophyta; class Magnoliopsida; order Santalales; family Viscaceae; genus Viscum; species Viscum album. Next base: position 1,029,587,840 of record OY728125.1, read on the forward strand.
CATGACTAGCATCATTGATTTCATCCATATTATCCTGATCAAACAACAAGACCATTCGACGATGAGCAATACTGACGGTTGTTTCATCCTGGTCTGGGTCAGCTAGGGTTGTGGCCTCATTATCCAATGCATCAGCCTGGTCATTTTGAGACCAGGGAATATAGGTAATTGTTGGTTCTATAGAGAATTTTTTCATTAACCCTCAGACATGGTCAAACAGGGGAATAATCTCCTCCTTTTAATAGAATAGTCACCATTGACCTTCTTGAATACCAGTTCTGAGTCACATTTTACCTTATAGTGAAGTACTTGTGCCTGGAGTGCAAGCTCCAGGCCTACAATGAGGGCTCGATATTCTGCCTCATTGTTTGTACATCCTTCTAATAGGTGGACGTAATATGGACTGACTGCCATTTCTGGGGACATGATTATTATCCCTAGACCATCCTTGTTAAATTTGGGATCCTCTGTCCTTTTCCCAGTTGGGCTTTAGGATGCGCAATCGAATTACATTTCCCATGTTTGCAACTCCTCTTGAACTGAAATGATGTCTTCATTAGGTAGCTCGACGTCTAGTGGGGTGGTCCCAACCAAGGGGTGCTCTACCAGAAAATTTGATAATTCCTGGACTTTGATGGATTTTTGAGGCACAAACCAGATGTAAAACTGTTACAGGATGACTGCCCATTGGGACAGGTGCCCAGTCTGCATCTGGCGATTGAGGATGTACTTGTGCGGGATACTACATGAGACTAAATGGACTTCATGATTCTGTAAATAATGTCGTAATATTTTAACTATGAGTACCATGGCCAAATAAATCTTCTCCAAGATTGAGTGTTGAGTTTTATCATTGATCATTGTTCGGCTGAGGTAATAGAGACTGGTTTAACTGCCAGCATCATTTTTCTGTGCGAGGAAGGCCCCCAACAATCATTCGAGGGTCATCACATATAGGATAAGGGGTATCCCTTCAACTGGGGGCATGATAATTGGAGGTCTTAAGAGGTAATTTTTTTGGTTTTCAAATGCCTCTTGTAATTCATCTGTCCATTGGTGTGTAACCCACTTTTTCATTAACCTGGTAAAGGGAACACATTTTTTTTCCAGGTTGGCCATAAACTACATAATGTAGGCCAGCTGTCCTTGAAATCCTCTCTACTCAGTTATATTTTGCAGAGGTGGAAGTACAAGGATAGCTTTTGTCTTTTCAGGGTCGACTTTGATGCCACAATGGCATACGACAAAGCCAAGGAATTTCCATGAGGTAACCCCAATGGCGCATTTCAAGGGATTCATCTTCAGGCTTTATTGTCGAAGATTGTTGAATATGGTTTCAAGGTCTCACAGGTGATATGAGCATTGTTGGGACTTAACCACCAAGTCCTCCACATAGAATTCAACAAATATCCCAATGAATAGATTATAGATTCGGTGCATGGTGTGTTTAAATGTGGCGCCAGTGTTCATGAGACCAAAGGGAATGACCCTGTAACAAAATACTCCTTGAAGGGACCTGAAGGTAGTGGATTATTCATTTTCTTGAGCCATATGGATTTGATTATACACAGAGAATTCGTCCATGAAAGAGAGAGCCTCAAACTCGGTCCTTGCGTCTATTAATAACTCGGTGATCGGGATCGTGAAATCATCTTTCGGACAATGCCGATTGAGATATCTGAAATCATTACAGACACAGAATTGACTGTTCTTTTTCTTGACAGGGACAATGATGGCTAGCTAGATGGGGTATGGGACCTCCCAAATGAATCCCGCATTAATTATCTTGTCGAATTCAACCTCTATTTTTCCCGCATGTGTGGGGCGCATCATTCTGGCGGCATTTTTATACACCTAGTGGTCTTCTGGCATACCTAAGTGGTGTGTTGCCACTTTGGGATCGAGTCTGGAATTTCTGTGTAATTCCAGGAAAAAATATCCCGATGCATCCATTGGAAAGATTTATATACCTCTTGCTCCTAGGGAGACATGGTTGTACTAATGAGAGTGGGTCATGGGCCTTCCTCGGTACCCAATTTTGTTTCCCTGCGCACGTCCACAGTAGTGTAGATACCTTCCAGAAATGCGGGAAGTGCATCCCAAAGATCTTCCTCCTATTCTTCCCCCACATCCTCATCTTCTTTATCTAACAGGGGGCGGGGATTCTTGTCACAGGTTCTTGGGAGTCCGGAGGCGAGGCATCATGGTAATCCACACTCAAATATTTGCTCCCAAACTGAGGGTTATCCATCGTTTTCAAATTATCATGCTCAACCATTATTGCTGAATTCATGAGGACAGTTCAATGTGTGCCCAGGATTGAATCACTTCTTTCAATGTGGTTGATGGGCAGTATGTATTTTCCACCAAGCTTCCTGAGGGGGTTATTTGGAACCATTTCCAGACCCTTTAGAGCAGGGATCCATTCAATACCATTGAACGAATTGTTATTCTTCTTTTTCTCATATAACCTGACATCAATGTATTGTGACTGGGAGAGCTCAAAAAGTTCCTTGTCAGCGTGCAATGTCCCACATTGTTCGTTGATGCAATACATAATACACTGGTGGTAGGATGATAGAATTTCTATGTGCTTATGGAGCCATAGCCTTCCCAGCAGGGCATTGAATGTTATGTTCTGCAGTACCACCAGGAACTCCGAGTAGGCCACAAGGTCTAAAAAATGGGATTTTAGCTTGATTTTTCCAATTGGATTCTATTCACTTTTGTTGTAACCCAACAGTGTTTTGGCTGAGGGTAATAGGCCATACTCACTGTAGCCCAACATACGGAGTGTTCGAAGGGGATGCAGGTTAAATCCAGAGCCGTTGTCAATAAAGACATTGAGGATCTCAAAATAGTTTAGTGTGTCGAACACATATAGTGGTTTGATTTGTCCTTGCATGATGGCATCTTCATCCTGATCAGTGAAGGAAATCACAACATTGCATTCATCTGGACCAGTCTCTATCTGGTAAATCTCGATGGCGACTACCTCTTACTGAAACACATAGTGGCTGAGCAGGGCTTCTACAAGTTCCTCAATGCGAACTGCTAACAAACACAGGATGTCTAGAATTGATATTTTGGCTGGTACTGATGCCAGCTGCTTAAGGATATCGTATTTCTGCTCTAGTGGTTGATGATTATCCATTGATGGGAGTGTTTTAGAAGTCATCTTGGGAGATGGAATATGTGATGAGGAGAGACCGGCGACAGGGTTGAATGATGATGGTGTTCCCATGTTCTGGGGGCCTTGCCTGCCCGGTCGGTTTGTGCGCACGTGGCAGCTAGACACATGTTCCACCTATGATGGGTACCACAGAATGATGGGGCTAGAGTGGATGCTTATGGAGGCGGAGAGATATTCTTTCTTCTGCTGAATCTGTTTAAGGGCTCTCCCATGGGTTTCTGCGACATTAACTGTTTGGGCTGATGTAGAATCATAGGGTTGGTTCCTGCCGTGATTGTTTCTCCCTTGGTATCCCCTGCTTATATGATTCCTCCTCTCATCCCCTTATATCGGGATCTCGGGTTCTCAACCATGACCATCATCAAGGAATGATTCTATTAGATGGATGAGGATGATGGAACCAAAGATTAACTCCTCATCTTGTGACAGATCAACTTCGTCAGTTGCCTCTGATGGTGTCGTTTGGTGGGTTGGTGCCTGCGGCGCCATGTTTTGGGGAATAAAATTTGACAGTGTCGGGGATAACTTCGGCCTTGTTGCAGACTTTTCCTCTTGTGATTGTCTCCTCCTTTTTTGACTATTCCTCGATGACTGGATTTTGGAGGGTTGTGAGGCCTATATTGATGGAGGTGTGACATTAGGGGTTGGTGGTGGCATCATCGACTTCCGTAGTTGAGCTCGGAGTATGCCCTGAGCTCGATTGATAGTCTTCTAAGTCATCCAATCATCAAATTTTTGCCCCATATTGCTGGTGACATCATGCCACCCAACCCATTTTACGGAGTCGGTGGTAGAAATATACGTCAAATGTGCTGGGGATGGTCCCAGTTCGACTTTCCCAGAGTCTACCATCCTTTGCAGGAGGTCTTTGAAGATGAGGCATTCCTGGATATTGTGCCCTATCATTCGATGGTAGGGACATTAATGTCCCCTATCATTATGTCTGACTTCTTCGGGATTCCATGGCTCCGGGAGGTGGAGTAAGATTCAATTCATGGCAGCGATGAATTATCCATGTACATGGTCCTATCGGAATGAGTATACTTTATGTCTCAATTCCTCGAACTGGTTCCTCTTCGATCCTCTCTGATCGTCCCGCTTGGGCTGAGGGGTCCGCTGATATACCGGGGGCCTTTGATGATTTGATGGGGACCTAGGCAGTGGAGCAGGCGCAGGGGATGTCTTGCGTGTGAAAGAGGATGATTCATCTCTAACAGTTCTCTTTGAATGAGCCTGTGAAGCTATTCGGGACTTCAAATTGGTCCACTGCTAGGAGTCTTCTATTATCTAGGAAATTCCAAAGATATTGTGGAAACTAATGGTGCAATCCACTAGTACGAAAAGTGTTCGCAACTCATCTCGATGTTTATCGATGCATATGTCCAGCATCTCATCATGGGGCATTGGCATGCTCCTAGAGTAGGTCAGACCCTTCCATCAGGTGATGAAATCTGAGACCCTCTTGTTCTACCTCTATTTTCAATTCATGAGGTTTCTGACTGTTGATTTAGGCGTTGTTCTGTTGAAGTGGAACAGGAACTGGTGCCGAAGGTCTTCCAAGCTATTTATGTACTGAGCTGATAGATTTGTATACCAGACAAAGGCTGAGCATTGCAAGGTCCGTATGAAGCATCTGAGTTTCACATCTTCGTGTTGTTCTGGTGTTCCCATCATATGGTCTCAATAAGACATGCAGTGCATCAAATGCTACTCTAGATCACCTGATCCATTAAAAATAGATAATAAAGGGCTCCCAAAATTGGGTGGGGTGGCGTGTTTCTCACCCAATCTGGGTAGGGCTTCTGCTCTAGATACATCAGAGCCCATCGATATTCCATTACTTCTAATCCAGCTGTCAGTTCCTCGATGGAGTTGGTTATACCCTCGTTTACATCCTGTTGGGCCTGGTGTTGGGCAGGTGTAGCCCTAGGCATTTCTGGAGGATCCAAATCGGCCAGCACCAAGGGTTATATGCCATTTGTGGCACCTTCGGAGGGCTCAGACACACTTGCTCTAGTTGCTTCCTAACTAGAGGGAAGTCATGGTATTCATCCAGATCCATACAGAGGTAGTTGGACGGGTCAGGAACCTCATTGGGTGGGAGCCCTGACCGTACTTCATTTTTTGGGGAAAACCTTGGTCTTTAAGGTGAACTTACTAGGAGAGCAAGGTGTGGCTCTTCTTGGGAAGTGCTTTCAATAAGACGGTTCCTCTAGAGTAGCTCGGTGTTAATCCACCATAATTCTTTCTTTTCCACTTCATGTCTAGAAAATCTCTCTTCAATCTTATGTGTCTTTTTTTTATCGAGGGGAGGGAACATGTTAAGGGTAACCAATACTTTGTTCCTATCCTTGTTGGAAGCTTGAAGGGTAAGCAGAGGAGGGTTTTCTAGATGGGTAGCCATATTTAGGGCATCCCTCTAGTTCCGGGTGTGCAGACCCGGTGGTTCGTTGTGTGTCACAGCCTGACATGAATCATCTTCTCCTGATCCATCTAGATTTGCATCATCCCTGGTGTCACCCATGGGGTAAGCCTCTATGGCATTGATGGATGCATATGGTGGGGTGGAGGAGATGTCATCTTTGAAATAGTAAGAGGATCTCTCTGACCTTTGACTTGTCCTCCCCTTTTGGTCCTGGGATTGCTTTTGGACTCCATGACGAAGGGTGACGGGGAGAGTTCCTTGATGCAAACCCATGGTGTGCCTCCTTATTAAAGGGGAAGGTGATTCACAAGACTATATAGGATAGGAACCTCCACTTCTGATAGTTCTCCCGATATGAGAAAATACTGATTCTCTTGGGGGAGGTTGTTATTGAGGTGGTAAAATGCCAACATCCCCGAGGTATGGGGCTGGATCTATTACCTAGAAGCTGTTTCCCTTCCCGTTTTTTTGTTCTTATGGGGTCATTTGTTATTAAAAATGTCCCCAGCCTTGTAGGCTGTGGTTGACCCTGGATTGTGGTTGCGGCTGATGTTAACGCTACCTACCTAATCATGCACGCCCCCATTCGAGGGTGAACTTTAACTAATGTCGAGTTCACCTATGAATCAATCTCCTTTTGGAAGGCATGAAATGACTAATGGTAGGCCTCTCTTAGGTGAGAGGCCTTTTGTATGCTTTCGTTGCCCAGATTTAGGAGTTTTTGAATATCATGTTCTTGTCAGGCCTGATGCTTCTTGGACATACTCATGGCCCGTCTCTGCTGGGTGTGTCACCGTTCCTGGATAGGAAGAACACTCTATTGATGTCTTGATGTGATAATGTTGCATGAAATTATGCTGAACGGGTTCTTCTAGGCGGGGAGAAGAGAAAAATGCAGATCTCCATGTATTCCCCATCCTCAGATATGGACTCTCGTCGAAGCATCTCAAATTAGGCGGTGCAGCTGGTGGAGTACACAGAGGAATGCTATTTTAGGGTTCCCTTTATGCCTCGCGTGTCGCAGTTTCCTCGCCGAAGGAAGATCATACAGGTCGACGTGACATTGGAGGTCTCCTATTGTCTTGACATGGTCTACATACCCATCGTATGCTAAGAAGCTTGATTTTAGCCGGTGGAGGGTTGTCCATCTATTCTAGCAGATGTCATGCACACAATCATCTGAAAACGTTCTTGGTATGTGGAATTGAGAGGTGGCCGTGGCCCAAAACATAAATGGTATATCATCTCTGGCCAGTTTTTTCCTCAGGTGCAACATATCGGCATACTCCTCCGCTAGTGATTCCTCTACCTGGTCGGCCCAAATGAGACAATCACTGATATTATAGTCGGAGGCAGTGGGGTCGGTAGGTGTTAAATTATCATGTGGCTGATTCCGATGTGGTTCAGAAGATGAACGTGCCCCCAGATAGTCGCTTTATTGAAGATTGGTGTTGTTGGTGACCAGCTGGGAATCTGACATGCTCGATCCCATCTTTCTGAGTTCCTCGGAATATGAGGGCATTTCTTATGCTTGATTCCACATTGGGAGGGCCTTCTTGTCGATATGATATGTCACTGTGGGGATTACTTTCGCAATGGCTGTCGCGATGGAGAGGACTACCATTATAGCTGCCGTAGTGAGAGAACATGCGGGGTACACCCGGGGGAGGGCCTTCAGAATGTAAAACAACGAGGGGAGGTCCTTCTTGTTGATCAGCATCTAGTTGGGGAGGGCCTCCGCTATCCGTTTCGTAATGGAAAGGGATACCATTACGAATTGACTCCTTACATCATAGAGGACCTTTGCAGTGCATATCATGGGGAGGACCTCCAAGGTGTATCCTGGCGAGTGGAGAACCTTTTGGAAAGGTATTGTGGTTACGGGGAGGGACTTTGTAACAACTTCCACCATGGTGAGGATGATCATCATGGTGGTACGTTCGGCGCGTATCATGGGGAGGACCTTCAAGACACACTATGATAATGGGAGGACCTTCTTGTTTCTTGTGTCCATTGAGGGGAGGACATTCGTAATGGCGGTTGTGGTGGCGAGGACAACCAACACATCTACCGCAATGGCGAGGCCTTCCATCACAGCTGCCGTAGGGAGAATGTATGTGGGGTATACCTTAGAGTGCCTTCATAACATACTGCAATGAGGGGAATCCATCTCATTGATTTACGTATCTACGGGGAGGAACTCTGTTATCATATTTTTAAGCACTACCATCATGATATGATTCCTGGATGTGCGGAGTGTCATTGCAACCTAACCCCCGGGGAGGAACATCAGGGCAGGCCACGACAAGGTGAGGGAATTCTTGTCGTGATGAGATGTGACTACTGGGAGGGCCTCCACAGTAGAAATTACGATAGAGAGGACTACTATCATAATATATGGTCCCACTACACTGAGAGTGTTTGCAGTTTATACCCTGGGGAGGACCTTCAGGGTGGAAAGCGGCAAGTGGAGGGCCTTCCTGCTGCTCGATCTTCTAGTCATGTGTAGGGCTTCCATGACTCACATAAAATGAGAAGCTCTCACGATCTATCGTTATATTCCAGTGGGGGAGGTCCCCGTGGGTTATCTAGGGATGGACTTTAGAGCTAATGGTAGAGACATTACAAGGAGGACCTTCACAACTACTACTCCCACTCCCATAACATGGTAATGGGTGGGTAGGGTATTGAGCCATTGATATGTGTTTAGCGGCATTGGTAACCCCAGCATCCAGTAGAGTGGAGTCATGAACCTGTTATTTATTTTCCGGCTTCCTTCGGCGCGTTCATGGCCCTTTCATGCGGGCAATGCGGACCGTCTGCTATTGATAATGGCCTTCACATATGGGTACCTTTCTAATTGGGTTCTACGATGCTACTGGAATATGCCGAAGAATATTGTGACTTTTTGCAGAGATATATTCCCACTCTGGAGCATCCACCCTGATGGATGGTTGTCCCTTAGTTTTAACTAGTGAAGCTACTCGATCTGGTTTCCCTTGTATCGTGGAATAGGACCAACTACCCTCCTGGGCGGAAGCAGGGATGCAGATCTGGTCTGAGGCAGCTATCTCCTCTCTCAGATGAGTCGCCTTAATTGGGGAGATGGGCTCACGGGCCCATGTCCCTGATATTTCTTCTGATGAAATTACATTCTGAAATGTCTGGAAGATATGATATGAGATCAATACTAGCTCCTCCATCATTTCCAGGATATGCATAGAGACATCTTTTGATGGAACGGGTATGAAGGCCCATTCCGGTATCTGCGTAGGAATATCCTGCTCCGGTCCTCCAGTGGTTAGTGGGTACTGAAAATTCTCCTTTGCATTTACATGTGAACGAGTCTACCCCTGTGTCAAGATATGTTGGTTTATCTCTCTGTTTCCCACCACATATGGATTGTGGACTTTAATTGCATCTGTAGGGAGTAGGCCCTGAATATGTTTATTTCCCACCATATCGATTCGGTGGCCTTTGTTGGTAGGGAGAGGTGTCTTCCTATTAATAGCTGCCACATATGGATATAATACTTTACATATTTCCACCACATCGGTATGTTAGGCGTTAAGATCACCTGCAAGGAGATGGTCTTACATGCGCTGGGTTGCCACCACATCTGGTTTTTGGGCTTCCTAACCCTGGTTAGGGAAAGGTGCCTACTAGATAGGTTCCATCTTGGGTGAGTGACTGGCTTGATGGAGCTCGGCGGGGATGCACGCCTGCTCGTATGATGCGTCCATGTTAGGATGTAGGACTTTGGAGGAGCGAGTAGGTGTATGTGCCTCCTCGCGATACATCATTGTGACTGTGCAACGGAGCTTCTCTTTAGGGACAAGGTTGATGATCGGTCCCTAGTTCTACGTTTTCCGCCCTCATTAGGTTGTATGAGGGGCCAGAGCTCTGGGAGCATGGGCCTTGGTCCTCGGGGCTACATCCCCCTTAGTGTGAGGATATTGAGTCGCGACGTAACCAAGATGTTGTCTTCTGGTGGGGGTCATAGAGCGGAACCCCCATTCAGCGGGGATGAAGTCCTTAGTGTCGACATCATCCACCTTCTTAAGGTAAGGGAGGTACGCGTTGTCTCATTCTAGGGATAGACTCCCAAAATGGTTTGAGACAGGAACATGATCCATCTAGATCTACTTTCGTGGACACTACTGGGCAGTCGACCGGTGGGTCCTGGAAGATTATAGGGAATGCATGGCCGCCTCCACCATCGGGAGAATACTGTTCATGTGGTACTCTTGGATCAATGCATCTGAGACCCAGCGTTGAAGACATTGGGTAGGTGACAGGTTCCTTCACTAATGATGTCTGGTCATTACGTTGTTCGAATAACACGTCTATGAATTTTTCTGTGATGCCATTGGATCAAAGGGAGTTCTTTGTGGTACCAATAAAATATTATAACAAATACAAACAACAAACCCATCAAAGTAGCATCTCAAGATCCCATGTGTAATTAATGACCCTGCTTGGACCTCCTTTTGAGTATAAGGGGGCACAATGTGAGATCAGGTTAAATCCTTCATGATTGGTAAGAGATTCACGTCAGGTTCACCATTTTTTTTCAGAATCTATTCCAAACTCTCAATGGGTTTTTATCCAATGATATGTTGACCTACTTTCCAAAGGCAGGCGTTTGCTATGTGATTTTCCCAGTGACGCTTAAGAACTCACATTGGTCAAGAGGATGTGAATTCGGTCTCACCGCACACCTTTTGGGGTAAATTATTTCATGTTCTAGGACTCTCTTATAGATTTATGGCATTGTCATATGTTTGTGAATCTTTGATTTATACCCATGCATAGTATCCACAGATTAATCTTGGTAGGAAATGGTCAGGTGAACGCAGAGATTCTGAATCATTTAGGCCTGAGGTTTACCATCCCTCATGGGATTAATTACTCTATTGAGTTTGGGACTCATTGAGATTTCAATAGATTGAGGCCCCATAACCGGGCGCTCTGGTGTTTATTGTCATCCAGGGGGGATTGATAATGACTTGATTGTTTGGATCAAACCTGTGATACGGGATTCCTATGTATCCTCATGAGATGAATCAGTATACATGTAGTTTGTATTGGGTTGGGGCTTACACTCTAAGGTGGACCAAGGTGTTGGTTAACCGACATGAAGGAGGCTGGAACAACCAATTGTTGGGATTGAACCTCGTAGAGGATTCCTACGTACCCTGCCTATGAGACAGGGATCGAGCCCACGTAGTTTGGGATGGTTGGGTCTTACTTTCTGAGATGGATCAAGAAAGTATGTCATGGTCGCTACATACTCTAAGCCCACGTGAGTCATGATCGGTGTGAGAAACAAGAGGGAGCAGGAACCAGACAATCATGTCTCGAAAGATGCATCCTTGGGATGTCCATTGGGGCTTATGCATGGAGAGTCCCAGAGAAATAAGGGTTCGTACATACTCTAGGATGGACGCCCAATGGTGAAAAAGTGCATCGAGAGAGTGAAATGGTACCCCTGTGTCCATCTCCTGTCATGGTCCTTGGAACTGGGGAAGTAACAAGGTGCATGGGTACTACCTCTTGCAAGAAAGGGTACGGGCCTACACCAAGGAGGTTGTCATGTCACTCTCAGAAGAGGGGATAATTACTCACTGTGGATGTCGAAAGGAAAGGCATGCAGGTTCCCCCACTCCTGGAAAGTGGAGAGGCAGAAAGGGGACTCCCGGGGTCGGACCTTGAACTACCGAGGGTGTTTGTACCTAGGAATGCTATGGAAGCCTGCTGATGGGTAGAGTAACCCTTTTGTTGTCTCCTACCATGGGAATGTCAAATCAAAGTGGTACACTAATTTTCATATATATTGCATCATAATGATACGGTGGCCTCGGTAGGGGCCTTGACTCCGGGTGGATTGATAGACCACTAAAGGGATTGTGATGGATCAGGCCAGATTGGGAGGATTTTATCTGACTCAGGGAATGGGAACACCGAAGGAGTTGGTGGGCCACGTTGGTGTATGTGGACTGGCAACCTTCGTGTTGGTTGGTGCTATGTGGCTGGAGAGGATTTCCATGTACCAGGTGTGAACAAGGACATATTGGAATCCTGCATACTAGGGTGGTATGTGGCTACGTGTTTGGCCGGTTGGGGGTTTGTCGGTCAGGGATTCGCCCACCTATGAGGGTGCTAGTCAGTACATCATATCGAAAAAGGGGCATAGAATCACTTGTTTGCGGGGATTACATCCATTGAGGGGGCATGGCTCGTGGTATTCTTTTTTCTTTTTATTTTATGTTTGTGGTTCACAAATTTTCTATGCATTTCTCAGTTTCGTATTAATTCATTTCCAGTTTCATACCTTTTTTTTCGTGAATTGGAACATCATTGTTTGCAAAATGATAAGCTCCTTCCTTAAAAATTATTCCACTCATATCCGATTGATGCCTCTCTTCTCCCCCTCCATGTATTTTTATTGAGGGGGAGAAGTGTATCTTGGATCATGCGACAACATTTGTAGAGTCCCACGACCCGAAACCCGATTTACGGATGACTTGGTCAATCTACAACTCACGGGGGGAATTTAATGAACCTTAATCCTCGAACTAAGTTGATAATTCGCAGCCGCACATGGCTCTGACTCTATTCCACAAACGACAGCATACACCGTGTGTGCCGGTTGGTGCGCTTCATGGCTGGGGCGGCTCGATACGGTGGACTGGCCTAGCGCCTATCCTGCTTCGCGCCCATGGGGGGTTCCCGTCTCCATATCAAAAATGATGTTGGTCCACGGAGGGTGAAGGATTGCTGAACCGGCCACATACCGTTAATGCTAGACCTGTACGTGGACTGATGGGTCATTTTGCAATCTTGAGTATTCTACACATTTTTTCCCAATTCCTTGATGGAAATTGGGTAGAATCCTCTCTTTAATTTAGAGGATTCTCATTCTCCATTACAGACTTTTTAGTACCCTACAATTACAAAATAAAATCATTACCTCTGATTTCACAAGATCATAAATTTATATAATATCCAGTGTAATAAATTTAAACATTATATTGTATATAAATGAATAATTTGTATTATCATAATGTAATTTATCATCATATTATAAGAGTTCAACATAAATTCCTTAATAATTCAATATAAAAATCATTATTTTTTGATATTAGAAGTTTTGTTCACGAGAATTTAGGTTTGGAAGTTCTAGTCCATGTAGTTTCACCATCATTCCATCATATCTAGAATTTAAATCCTAATATAAATATAATATATATAATTTTATAATATATTTATTGTACTAAAATGTGTATATAGATATAAAAATTAATTACATCGTTCAGGGAGACAATAGGTTATACATATACATGAACATTGTTTACATGTTAATATGGATAGAATAAAAGATATTTAAATAATAAATAACAATTTTTGAATCATTAATATGTAATATATATCATATATTTTCAGTAATTCTATCCTTATTACCATACATGTAATGTGGAAAACAAATACGAAACATATCTCTCCTTTGAGGTGTTAGTCAACACGTTCTCACAAGAAACATTATAATTTTCGAACTGATTAAAGGATAATAAGGTATATATGATAGTATAAATCCAAAATAATAAATATATATTAAATATATTATTAAAAATTGAAAAAAATATTACTAATATTCATGAAATAAGGTGATGGAATATAAATTATATCACTATGTGAGGATGACAGTTCATAAGTCTGAATGAGAGGCACTTTTACTTAAAATTTGATATAAAAAAGGAAATATTGGTAGTTTCATAATAATATTAAAACATATGTATATTAATAATAATTTATATATTTTATAATCATAAATTAAAAATATTTATCAGAATTATAAGAATAAATATTATTAAAGTGGTTGGGTTTGATGATTTCCGGGATGTTAGTTAGCCTCTTATAAATCCTTAATTAAAGACCTTTGAAATTTAATTTTATAATTACAATTACCTCAAATAAATGTATATGGATGCTTAGATTTTATTATTGTAGTTTTGGGTAAATATAGAAGGCTTAATTTTTTGTAATGAAGAGAATAGAGGATTTTAATTTAATAAATGTGGGAGAATAAGCCATTGAAATTTCTAAAATTAATAAATTATAATAATGAAATTATAAATAAAAATGATTCCAAAGGTATGTTCATTCGATATCGGGATTTTTTAGGATAAAATACATCTAGAGAATTCTATTTTGAAATAGAATAATTGTAAAAAATTTCCTTCTTTTTTGATTAAGACCCTAATAACCATGTTATATCTTGAACTACAATTAGAAGTTTTTTAAATTTTAATTATTAATTATGACCTGAAATGAATTTGGAATAATTAAAAAATTAGGGAATTATGATTTTCAAATATTTAATACATTTTATAAATTACAATTTTAAAATTTAAATAAATTCTTTTCAAAATAAAGTCATAGAACACAAAGAATTGTTTTTCATGGAAATGTTTTTTCTAACTATAAAATTTTTTTATATAAAAATTAAATGAAAATTAATTAAATTATTATAATTGTATTATAAATATAATAAATTAATAAGTAATACTTTTAAAAAATTAATTCAAACTCAAACTTTTTAAATATTATAAATGAAATGAAATTATTAAATAAAATTTTGTATTTATAACTATTACTATAAAATATATTCATTTAGAAACATTATAATAAAATAATCTAAGATAATTTTTACATGTTTATTTCAATAATGTGTTCAATTTTTTATAATAAATTTTATAAAATTTGAATAAAATTTATAACATATTCTATCATAAGTATAATAAGAACCATTTTTGAAAACAATTTATTTATTAAAAAATTCAATTACATTATTAAAAGTCAAGAAAATATTTATGAATAAATTTTACCTATATAAAAAATTATAATAATTTTTTAATGAATTTATTTCTATTAAAACTTCCAATTTAATGTCGATGTTATAAAAATATTCTATATTAAATTTCATTGAGACTCCATGTTGTGTGTATCACAAGAAATCATGAATATTAATCGTAATATTTATATATATCATAAAATCTCGGGGAGATGAATTATATCCGACATTAATAGAATTTAACTATAAAAGTTTCATTAATCTGGGTCAAAAAATGTGTATATATCTATTTTATTATACCAACATGTTCTAATTTTGCTTCATTGAATTTTTGATTCAACTATATATCTTTAACCATGTGATATGTCTAATTCTATTTAACATAATCTCTATGGTCATTGATTTATATTTTTTTCAAAGGAAATATAATTTTATAGTTGTATGTATTTTTTGGATAGTAAATTTGAAGGTTTAGGTATGTGATTCCTTTATAGAGATACAATGAACACTTTGTGAAATTGAGAATGGTTTAGTGGAAACACTAATTGTTTTTCTAACATCCTTATCCAATCCAGAATATGGAATAAAATAATATACCATGGGATAATAAATCATTTAAATTAAAATATCACAACCATTTTCAATAAAAAAAATCATAGGAATAACATACCACCACCTTCAAATTCTATATTTTAGAAATAATTTTCTGAAATAATTTTTTTTCGACTCTAATATACAATGATATTTAGTTGAATTGATAAAAAAATCACTAGAATTTCCTTATCTAGATCAAGTATAAAAAGGTTATTTTTCTATCATCATTCCAAGATTATGGAGTTATACACATCTTCTCATAGAGTGGTACATTAGGATCCATCTAAATTCTTGAGTAAGAGCAATTGTTTTATGAAAAAAACAATATGAATGTATTAATCCCAATAAAAATTTAAATCCATGGAATAATTTATAAGTATATTCTATAGAGTTTGAATGATTCTCTATGATTGAATGTTTTTTTTGAGGATGATAAAACATTATGATATTGAACTCGAAATCTAATGCCAATAATGAAATCCTCAAATCCTAACCAGATATAATATAATTCATTAATCAATGAATCCTTACAACATACAGAAAGTATGTACTAGAGTGATGATACATATATAAGTCTTATTTAATTGTAATGAATCATTATTACTTCATAAGTGTTCAATTATAACCCAAATACCAATCAGGTCCTTTGCCATTTTGGGAATCCCAACAACAATATCGATGGTTTTGTTTTCCAATATACATTATAGTATATTTATTGGTTTTAACATTCATTAGGATAATATATATCTACCTTAATTTTATGACATAATAATCATTGAGATACAGAATGTATAATACCTCTCTTCATGTTTTCCATTCAGAAATTATTTTTCATATTTAATCAAAACAAAATTATAGGTTGAATAGTTAATTTTTAATTTTGAACTTTATCCAATAGTTCCATGCTAAAATATGGGTTGGATTGTATAAATAAAATTTCCAAAAACAATATCATTCCATAACAAATATTGTTTTAAAACATTAATATTTTGTACCTTCTTCTACTTCAATTCAACATCTTCCCAATAGGCTTTTTTAATCCTTACATTGATAGATGGTTGAATACTCATTTGGCCAAGATATGATTTATCTTCTACCATAAATATTTAATGTCCCATCATTTGAATATCCAAAAAATGTCCTTTTTCATCCCCATCCTAGACATGATTTCTGGATCCTTTCAGCTCATATAATCTTCGACCATGTCTGCTTTCCCAAGGAGGTAATGTTTTGGGATTTTATCATATCTATTCAAATAATCTGATATTATATAGTTCATATTCAAATATTTATTGATCAATATATACATTATTATTTTATTTTAATTATATATATCACAATTTTATCTAAAATAAGTACCTCTTATAAATATTTCATAAATTACCACTGCTAAATCTAAATAATGATTTAGGAAATTTTACTCATAAACATTAAATTTTATTGAGGCATAATATTTATCCATATCATTTTACATAATTAAAAATCCTAGTACCTCATTCAATTAATCAAAATAAATAATAAAACCTTCTCCACTTCCTGTTAGTTTAATTAAAGGGTCACTAACTGATCAAATATTAAGTTCATTGAAATTTTCTTAATATTTATTTTTGAAATAGAATATGTCTCCCATTTGAGATAGTGTTGTGATTATATTTGAATGACTTGAGAAAGGTTCCAAAAATCATCAATAATATCCATCTAAACTATGAATAATATGTACCTCACTATCATTATTGGTCAAGTACAATGATAAATAACGTCCTTCTTTGATTGATCCACCAGTATAACTATATGTCCTCCGCATTAAACATTACTTTATAAAGGGGTATTACAACACACACAAGATAAGAAAACAGGTCTGGGGACTCGACCCTGCGACCTCCGACCCAGACCCCAAACCCCCCAACCACCACAACCGAGTGCATGGGGCATTAAACAATACATTATATTTTATTTGGTCAATAATTAGACTTTTAATTCACTTTTATGATAATTTAATGTTTATATCATTAAGAAATTATGTCAAAACATATACATAACAACTTGAATATTATAAGTAGAAACATCTACTCACTGTCAATTTTGTAATAAAACAAAACCTCTTTAAAAAAACATGACAATGTTTCATGTTTTAATAGAATAAAATTTCCTTGATAACATCCATGAATCTATTATTTATTATTTTCTTGTGAAAAAAAATTAAAAACATTAGATGATCATAAAAATCTCTGTAAGTGATGCATATAAAAGAAAAAATGATATCTATGAGATAACATGAAAACCATTAAGACTTCATTATAATGTAATATTTTCCACCTAAAAAAGTTCTTAATATACTTAATGGAATATAATCACATATCTTACCATTTATTTAATTGATTGATTAATAGAAACTCATATAATGTAACATATAACATACAAATGTATGTTGGGACATAAAAAATACTTAAATAGAATAACCATATGGTCGAATTCCACACACATCACTAAATAGAATATCCATATAGCTGACTTGCATACATAATGAATTGATGGTTATAAAGTAACCTAACATCCACGGTTTATCATGGAACCACCCATAATTTGTTTTATCACGTAACCACCCATTATTGGTTTAACACGTAACCACCTGTAAAAGTTTCCTGTACCATTAAATAATCATAACACATTAAATATTACAAATATCAAAATTTCAATAATATAATTTCATTTGAAATCAAAAGAAATAATTTAATGATATTGAAATACTCAATCCTTTTAAAAAACTATTTTCAATACCAACATTGGTAAAAAAGGATATATGGTATTTATTTTCCTTTATAAAACATTATGTCATTTTAATGAATCCAAATATCAAATAATTCTCATGGCGGTGGAAAGGATGTTGTCACCGTATATGATAAAAAATTCCGTGTTTTATATTTAGTAAAATTCATTATAGATAAAATATTTCATTCGAGTGAATGTAAATGTCATAAAGTATTATAATACACTGTGTAAAAGAAGGAGGTGTATATTATCAATACACACCTTAATGAAAAGAGATTGAGACGATGTCCCTTATAATGGTGATTTTGTAAATAAAATAGATTGATTATGTGTATTCACATTAAATACAGATAAATAAAATATAAATATAAATATTATATCAAAATTCAATTCCCACATAATCATATTATGACATAGTCAACAATTAGAAGATTATCACAATGAATAGAAATTAGGATAAGAAGTACCATTGCATTGAGTCTAATTCATGACATATGTTCCATGTTATTCATGAATAATAATCATAATTTACCTTCTTCATTCATAAGAACAATTATGAATTTTATTATTCTATTTAGATCACTTATTACCATTTTATAAAAATTACATAATTATTTATGTTAATATCTTTCATTTTGTCGATATTAGGTACTTGAGTTGAAAATGATCATAGTATAATTACAATATTTCCATGTGGCCAAAAGTACATTATCTGCAGAATAGAATTCATGATTTTAATATAGTATATATATAATTTATATGTATTTATAATATTCGATAAAATTTAGAGATAAAAAATGAAATGCACCGTTTATGGAGACGGTAAGCCGTATTACGCATCAATAAAATATTCATTTATTTTTCATAACAAATAAATGAAAACTAAATGATTAAAACATATTTTAAAATTATAGAATAATAAAATATGATATATATGATACATAATTTCATTAAAATAGTCCTTTATACATTACATTTATGGAATGAACGAGTCATGTCACTTTGAGTTGGAGGTATTCTGCACTTTTTCCAATGTAATTTTCGTATTTACACGTCATGAAAAGAAGAAGTTGTGTGTCTAAATAAAAATAATGTTTCATAGAGATAATATGAATATAATATATGTCATATATAAATATAGTTCCATCATAATGGACACAATGAGATGTGGTAGTGGGAAACCGAACAATCATAATTTTGTTAGGTAGCAGTTCATCATACATAGAAACTATATGATCGTATCCATTAGATGGAGGTGTGTGTAAGTTTATTAATAATAAATCCCATAAAATATCCTATTATATAAAGGATACTATTATTTTTATGTAATAATTTAATAATTATATAATATGGGGTGGAGAATAAAAAAAATGCAAAAGACCATTTCAGACAACACTACCTCTAAAAACATGTAACTCTCATTGATTTGAGCCAAAAATATTTATAAAATTTCCTAATGTCTATCGTAATATTTATAGAAGTAAGAGAAGGAATTTTAGGGATTATTTGGTTAGATTTTGGATGATACAAGTGGCTTTAGATATTTGATTAAATGGGAAGAGGTGATGCCCATTTCTAAGAAGGAGGAAGGGCACATTAAGAAGGTATTCCAATATTATTTTATTATAAAATGATTTCTTATTTAAAATGGTCTCAAAGTAATGTATTTAAAATGTAAGATTATATTGGGTCTAAAACTACTAAACCAATAGGTTTTTAGACATGTCTATGTCATATATTTAACTTAATAATTAAGCATTACCCATTAGTTAACTAATTTGACTCTTACCATGTCTTTTTGTATATTCAAACTATATTGTAAATATAGTTACTATAAAATTACAACATAACCAAAAGTGGTTCATTAATGACATATATAAAATAATCTAAGTCATTTGGATTTATCATAAATGTTTTAAAATATTATATCATTTATTAAAATAGTATTTATTTTTAATTATTATTTATGTCAATTTTTATTCAATTCTGATGATGACTTTTTAAAAAATCCATATAAACCTGATTCGTTCCAAAAATCTTCATTAATTCAAATATAACAAGTAAAAAACATGAAATAAATTTTTTTGATGGAATAAAAAGTTTAAAATTAAATTTATATAAATATTTATAATCTCATTTTTTAAATCATTCATTAATAAGGTAATAATTACATCTTTAGTACGTCATAAATAAATTTATTTATTTGTTATCTAAAAAATATAAATAAAATACAATAATGTAGTAAATAATTTTATATTTATACATAATATTAAAAGTATAACATTTCACTTATATAAACCTATATAATTTTTTTAACTAAAATATACATATTTATGTTACATTTTTCATTAGATTAAATTTATTCTTATAAAATGTCATTTTCACATCCAAGTTGCTCCATGGGGTCTGAGAATCGACCCATGGATACCCATGGTCAGAAATATCTCATACAATAGGATCATAACATGTGTTATGGTAGTTTACAATTATTATAAAATTATTTTGTACCTTTATATACCAGATTTACAATTTATCCATTGTAAATAAAATAATTAATAAAGTAATTATTCATAATATCTAAAAATAATATGTTAAATATTTAAACAATTTAGACATCTTGATTCCAAATATGGAATCCAATTTCTAAAAAACATATCAAATAATAGGCCTAAATTAATTTTAAATTAATTAACTTTGTCAAAACCAACAAAAAAGGTTTACAAGAAGTGATAACTATCAAAATTTTGACATCTTGTTATCTCCAATTTCGAAAATAAACTACATCCAAGGACCAAAATAATATTAAATCATAAATATATAATACAATTATACAGTAAATTAAATTAAAATTACAACCTAACTATATAAATAAGTTATATTAAATGCATGTTCAGAATTAAAATGCAGTATTTTTCACTATTCATAAAAATATTAATTTTATCATAAAATTACCAGAATTTCATCCAATGTAAATTTAGAAGTTCCTCTTATAATAAAAAAATTGATTCTATCAAATAGAACATATAAAAGTGAGAAAAAATATAATTTAATCCTTCCTCATCAAGAGGCTATAAATCATCCTTTTTAAAAATAATATAGTATTTGATGCTTAAAAATGGAATCATTCATATTTTAAGCCTCCAAAATTTATTTTATAAATGTAAAACATTTAACAAAAATGTATAGTACTATTTTAGTTATATATGTTAATTCCCGCCATTACAATGGCTATCCGTTAACTACCATTTAAAATACTAATATTATTATATTATTTTTCAGTATAACTAAAAGTTCTGTGAAACATATGATTTCAAAGAAACACATTGTTGCCTATTGAGTATGCTATCAGACAAATTGTCTCATTTAATAAAAAATTAATAATTTTTTCTTAAATTACAATAGATATGAAAAAGTATTTTTCTATAAATAAATATGATGATACGCCATTCCCCCTTTTGTATATTGCGTCGCCGAAATTTTATTTATTTAATAGATATGTGATGTTATTTCTCCATCATAGAATTACTAGATTCCCATGTTGACTATACATTCATATTTTTTTTCCAAAAAACCTTTATCATATGGATGAACTTATTCTGCATTAATTTCCCTCTACATTAAAAAAACTCTACTTGATGTTCCTCATAAGACAGTTTCACATTCAACTAAACTAAAACTAGACTCAAAACATAATATGGATCTAAAATATGCATTATAAACATTTATGTATAAAAACAATTCTATTCTCGAGAGAAACATGGTTGTAAATCCACCCTTTAGAAAAAATAGATCCATCTTTCTTTATGATATAATAGGGTCCAATGAACCATGGACTCAACTATCACTTTTTACCAAAACACATCAAACTTTTCCATGGAGAATCATTGAGAAAGACATGATCACCTACCTCAAAAAATGATCCCTCCTCTAGATATCCGAATAATTTTTTTCCTATACTATGTTGTCATCAGGTGCTTCTGAATCAACTATAATTTTTCTACCATCTCATCTACCAATTTAGGAACCACAAACTATATTCCACCTACTTCATCAAAAAAATATGGAGTTCGACCCCACATTCCATATGATGAATCAAATGGTGAAAATTTTATACATGAATGAAAACTATTGTTATAATAAAATAGATCAGAAGAAAATTTTGATCCCAGCTTTCTTGGTAATTCAGTTAACAAGAACGTAGAATTTCCGCAATGTCCTGAATTGTTCACTCTGACTACCCATATTATTGAGGACGAAAAACTGTACTGAAAATT
This sequence comes from Viscum album, assembly GCA_963277665.1. Classification (NCBI taxonomy): domain Eukaryota; kingdom Viridiplantae; phylum Streptophyta; class Magnoliopsida; order Santalales; family Viscaceae; genus Viscum; species Viscum album. The sequence goes on from OY728125.1 coordinate 1,029,609,949, forward strand.
AATTCAGTTCCCAATGACTTCTGAAGGCCATTCAAAAAGATAGAAGTGATCTTGGGGTTACTATAAGATACATTTGAGAGGGTAACTCCATATAACCTGACTATCTCTTTAATATACAAGAAAAAAATTTGATCTAGAGATAGAGTATCTCGAATAAGAAGAAAATGAGTAGATTTAGTCAATCAATGAATAATTAAAAAAATATTGGTAGGTGTTGGACAATTGTAATGCCCTGACCCCAGTTACCCAGAGTCAGTACATTATTACATAACATTGGCATGATCACAAGAAAGATCAAATCTCGAAAGATTGATTGGTTTATTATCCTTGGAAGCACTAGATATATTCATAAAGTTTTACATCATAAAAATGAAAACTACAACAACATAGTCTCCATAGACCACACTCTAACCCCCTCATAATATCCCCGTAGTTCATTCATAATTTACTTCTTCATATCCTGGGAAAAATAAAACATAGAAAAGGGGTGAGCTAAAATGCCCAGTAAGGATAACAATATAGCAGAAACATTCATAAATAATAATAAACATTTAAGTCAATGTATAACTAAAATAAAATCCTTTTAAACTTGAACTTCAACATAGTATGGCAAAAATAAATTGAAATAATTCCATTTAATTATTCAAATGGATATTCTACTAATTGAATAATCACAGGCAATATCAATAACCACTTTCATAATGATGGAATTAATAATTCCAGACTATCATAACCACATAGCCAAGGCCTCGTGCCAAGACTACAAATAATATTTTGCTAAGTCCTTGTGCCAAGACACTAGTTTCTCTCATGAGACCTACTGATGCATCGAGGAGCTATAGTGGGCTCCACCCATTACATATTAAGTCCAATGCATTCCCATATGAAAAGGTTTAAACATAACATAAATATTCGTATTTAAACTAGCATAATAAATTTCAATAATTTCACCATAAACTATGAATGGTATAAAAATATCACATCCATAGTCAAACATATCACAAAACCTTCAATACAATATAGAAGTTTTATATCATAATAAATCAACTTCAAAAAGCGTAAAATCCATCAATGGATGTTGACATAGATGAAATCAAAACCCTTTTTATAGAAATTTCTCTTTCTATTTTGAACTCATTTAAGAGTCATATATTTATAAAATAAAACATTTTCATTGAAAATATTCTTATAATCTTGTAAGGGAATCTTCGAAGATTTTATAACGGCGTAAAATAACCGCACGCACTGTATAAGTTAAAATAAACATTCTTACCTTAATTCTGTCGAAAAGGTTAAAATGCACTTTGTGTGGAAAACGACGGAAATATTCCTTTATAAAACTCTTATAAAAATTCAAACAAGGGTATAAATGACTTTAACCCATATTCTTTTAAATAGTAAAAATGTTTTGAAATACATTTTTAAGAAACATGGATGTGGATGATAAAGAGATCCCAGTAGATTATTATGTATAAACAACCTCAGATAATGAAGAGATTGTGAAATAACCCTAACCTTGTACTTTTCGTTGGGTAGGGTAGGTTAACCTCCCGTATAATGGTGAAATAATTGTTATTAAATTATACAAGAATCATATACATTAATATGATATCATATATGATCTTTTAACATTGATTTGTTAATAATATCATAGTATTATCATTGTTTCGGGTGTTAACTTACTCGTTTTCTTTTATATGTTTTGTCACGTAAGCCATGTTTTTAATGGATAGGTTGTATCTTAATCATATCCAGAATTATATAAAGTCCTTAGATACTATTATTAATCATCAAATGAGAATTATACTTGAATGGATACGATGGAGAATGAATCTCATCGCGTTCGTGGAGACGGTAGTCCGTACGTACGCACAAGCGAAAATATCATTCTTTTGATATTAAAATAATATATAATTTGATATTATATCATATATACAGAATCATTATAAAGTTATATTTATTATTTACATGAGTTACACATCATTATTCTACCCATCCAAATAATAATATATTGAATAACAATTACACCACGACGTGGAGACGGTAAGCCGTACGTACGCACGTATGGTGACATGTTATTCAAAGGGTGGATAGAATACTGAATATGGTTTTACCATATTTATAATAACATCATAGTATATATAAGATACTGGAGTTATTATTTTATAATGGTAATAACAAATAATGAAGAAGTGGAAAAAGAAAGGAACTTGAAAAAGGGTGGTGAAAACATTACCTCTTCTGCGGGTTCTTCCTTTTGATTTGATAAAAAGGGCTCCATAAGATGGATTTCGGATCAAACTAAGGCCTATTGGTTGTATTTAGGGAAGGTGAGAGAGTATTTGGGAAGATTTTGGCCGAACCAAAAGGCTTTGAAGGTGTGAGTTAATGAGAAAAGTGAGTGCCCTTTTATAAGAGGGGTGAGGAGAACCTTTGGAAATGCTAGAAATATTAATTTATAACAAATTAATATTCAGTTTCTAATGGATCCAAAGTTGATTATTTAAAGGTTAAGGTGGGGATGGGTCGAAAAAAACTCAAAAAAATAGAATTTAGATAGGTTTGGATTATTATATTAACCTTATCTTTAAGTATTAACTCTTAGTTAATTAGTTCCACTTTTACAATGTCTCTTTGTATTTTTATATTATATGGTTAATAAACATACTATATATATCCAAGAGACCCTAAAGTGGTCCATAAATGATACACCTATCATGATATAAGTCGCTTGGCCGAACTTTAGTTTTATAGGAATTTAATATCAATTAATAATATAATATTGTTTTTAAAAAACTCTTTTATGTCAATTTTGACACTATTTAATAGTTGATTTTTGTGAAACTCATAACAGAATTATTACTTCAAAAAAGGTCAATTAAATAAATCCTAATATGTCATATTATCCTATAAAATTAGGTTAATTTATCAAAAGTCTCAAATTATATTTATTTGGTTATTTATAATATCAATTATTTTAAATTTTCACTATTATGGTAATTACTACATCATCATTGTGTCATAAAAAATTAAATTATTTAATGTCTAAAATTATAACTAAAATACCATAATGTAGTAAATCTTCTTATATTTCTAATGAATATTTATAGTCTAAAATCCAACATGTATAACCCTATGTAAAATTTTTTTTTCTAAAAGATATATGCTTGTGTCATTTTTGTATTCATTTTTACTTAATTAAAATAAAGTGTCCCTATCTGTTACAAGTGGCACCATGGGGTCCCAAAATCGACACAAAGATGCCTATGGTCGATCATTTATCAAGAAATAAAATTAGGACACGTTTTAGAGTAATTTATTATTATTATAATATTATTTTTTAACCCTTACTTACCAGATTTACCCTTAACCATGTTAAATAAAATATTTACCGAAGTAATTATTCAAAATGTCTAAAAATAATAGTTACCTATTTACATAATTTTAACATCCTGATTCCAAATATGGAATCCATTTTTCCAAATTCAAAACACAGAAGTGGAATAATTTAATTTAAAATTAATTCCCGTTGTAAAAACAAAGAGCGTGTTTTTAAGATATAATAACTAGCAAAAGATTGAGACTTGTTTATATTCGGTTTAATTGTGAAATTATGTCCAATGACCAAAATTTTATTAAATGGTAAAAATATATTCTAAATATACTTTAAAACCACTCAAATTCATAATTTATCAATATAAATTAGTTCGATTGAAAATGTTGTTTTCAATTAAAATTTAGTAATTTTCACTATTCATCAAAATATTAAAGTTATCCGAAAAGTACCAAAATTTCACCTTAGGCTAAATTCGATATTCCGAATCCAAAAATGAAGTCCATTTTGAAATATAAAATTTATATAATTTCAAAAAGTAGGTATTACTATTCATAATGGCTAGTTTGATTGGTTATGGTTTGTTAGAACTCGGTGTTGCGTACAACACGCGCTATCACATTATTCAAAGAGAAGCGTACCGTAGATACTTGGGGTGTTACATTCTCCCCTCCTTAAAATAATTTCATCCTCGATATTTTTAGAATACTACCACATGAAAATACTTGGGTGTTTCTTCATCATAAGTTCCTCTAGTTCCCACGTTGCCTCTTCCATCTTATGGTTTCTCCAAAAGACTTTTACCAAACGAGTAGTCCGGTTTCTCAGTACTTGTTCTCTCATATCAATAATCCTGACGAGATCTTCACAATAAGACAGATCGGGTTTTAGTTCTAACTCTTCGTTGGTGAGTACATGAATTGGGTCAGAAATGTATTTCCTCAACAGAGATACGTGGAACACATCGTGAACTTTGGAGAGACTTAGCGGCATTGCCAATCGGTAAGCTACGAACCCAATTCGTTCTAGAATTTCAAAAGGTCCGATGTACATGGGACTCAATTTACTTTTCTTACCAAAACGTATGACTCCCTTCCATGGAGATACCTTCAGGAAAACATGATCACAGACTTGAAATTCCAAATCCTTCCTTCGATTATCAGCATAGCTCTTCTGCCTACTTTGAGCTGTTTTGATGTGATTTTGGATTACCTTCACCTTTTCCATTGTTTCCTCCACCAGTTTTGGACCTACAGGTTTTCTTTCACCAAAGTCATCCAAACAGGTTGGTGTGTGACATCTCCTTCTGTATAACTCTTCATATGGTGCCATCTGAATACTCCTATGGAAGCTATTGTTATAGGAAAAATCTTCCAGAGGTAAATATTGATCCCACATACCCTGAAAGTCAAGTGAGAAAGATCTCAACATGTCTTCTAAGGTTTGAATAGTCCGTTCTGATTTTCCGTCAGTCTGAGGGTGGTAGGCAGTGCTCAAATGAAGTTTAGTATCCATGGATTTCTGAAGACTCTTCCAGAATCATGAAGTAAAACGGGGATCATGATCAGAAACAATCGATAGGGGTACTCCATGAAGTCTCAAAACTTCATTAATATACAGTCTTGCTAGACTTTCAAGAGGTAGATCTTCTCTTATAGCAAGAAAATGTGCTGACTTGGTAAGACGATCAACAATAACCCATATTGCATTGTTCCTTCTAGGAGTCCTTGGTAGCCCCATGACAAAGTCCATCGTAATATTGTCCCATTTCCACTCCGGTTTGGGAAGAGGTTGCATGACTCCTCCAGGGTGTCGCCATCCACCTTTCACTTATTGAAAAACCATACATCGTGACACAAAATCAGAAATCTCCCTCTTCATATTGTCCCACCAAAAATGTTCCTTCAAATCTCTATACATTTTTGGTGCTCCCAGGATGTATAGAGAAATTGGAACTATGAGCATCATCCAGCAACTCCCTTTTTAGATCAGGTATATCAGGAACACAAAGTCTCTTCCCGAATTTCAAAATTCCATCTTTATACACAAAGTCTCTCAATCTCCCATCATTCACAGCTTTAATCTTCTTTTGAAATTCTTCATCATTGGTCTGAGAACTCTTAATCCTTTCTAGTAAAGATGGTTTGGCAACCATTTGATAAAGAATTGATGTTTCACCTTCCCTGATTATTCCCATGTCCATATTCACTAGATCCATCAAAATTGGATCCCTTTCAATTCTCATCACGTTCAAAACTACATGGTTTTTTCTGGTCAAAGCATCTTCCACCTTGTTTGCTTTCCCCGGGTGTTAGTGTATCGTACAATCATAATCCTTGAGTATTTCAAGCCATCTCCTTTGCCTCATGTTGAGTTCTTTTTGTGAGAAAATATACTTCAAACTCTTGTGATCGGTATAAATCTTACATTTTTCACCATAGAGGTAGTGCCTCCATATCTTCAAAGCACGGATCACAACTGCTAACTCGAGATCATGAGTAGGATAGTTTTGTTCATGAATTTTCAACTGTCGTGATGCATTGGAAATAACTCTATCATTCTGCATAAGGACACAACCAAGTCCTTTCTTCGATGCATCACTATAAATAACGAAACCATCATTCCCTGATGGTAAAGTCAATATAGGATCATTGACTAATCTTCTCTTCACTTCTTCGAAACATTCTTCACACTCTTTTTTTCAAACAAATTTAACACCTTTACGTGTGAGCTTCATTAATGGGTTAGCCAATCGGGCAAAATTCTGGACGAAACGTCGATAATAACCTACTAAACCAATAAAAATACGTACATCAGTTATATTTGTTGGTGCTGGCCATTCTTTGATTTCCTTGGTCTTAGAAGGATCAACATAGATTCAATCTTTAGAGAAAATATAGCCAAGAAAAGAAATAACATGAAGCCAGAATTCACACTTTCTAAACTTTCCATATAATTCATGTCTTCTCAGAGTCTTCAGGATAACGCGCAAGTGATTTTCATGATCTTCATAGATTTTGGATTATACCAAGATATCATCAATAAATACCACCAAAAATTCATCGAGATATTCCTTGAAAACACTATTAATCAGATCCATGAATACAGAGGGTTCATTAGTTAATCTTAAAGGCATTATAGTAAACTCGTAATGCCCGTACCTGGTTCGAAATGCTGTCTTCAGAATGTATTCCTTCTTCACACACAACTGATGGTATTCAGATCGAAGGTCAACCTTTGAAAAGTATTGAGCTCCATGTAGTTGGTCAAATAAATCATCAATGCGAGGTAGGGGATACTTGTTCTTTATCATTATAGCATTGATCTCCCTGTAGTCAATACATAACCTCATAGATCCATCTTTCTTTTTAACAAAAAGAACAGGGGCTCCCCATGGAGAAACTCTAGGGAGAATAAATCCTTTACTACTCAATATATCTAGTTGTTTCTTTAGTTCAACTAATTCTAATGTGGCCATTCTATAAGGGGTCTTTGATATAGGCCTTGATCCATGAATTAAATAAATGGAAAACTCAAATTCTCGTTCTGGAGGATGTCCAGGTAAATCTTCGGGAAATACATCTACATATTCTTTGACAATCGTTACATCCTCTATTTGAACATTCCTTCCCTCACCCATAGTTATTTCATTTTCTTCCTCCCCAATAATTGAATTTAGTTGAGCTACTAGGGGTGGATCTAGATAAGAATTAGGTGGTAACGATTCTACTCTAAAGATAAGGTGTTCCTTATCATCATCATCAAGAATCGTAACCTCTTTATTCTTATAATAAATATTCTCATAATAGTCAGAATGCCAGTCCATACTGAGGATTATATCAAACTCAATCATAGGTATGACGATGAGATCAGCAGATAAAGAAAATTTATGTGCTCTAATGGGGACTGATTCACAAAACATTGTTGCAATGATACTTCCCTTAGGAGTTTTAACAGACAACTCCATTGTTAAATCAAATTGGAAATATCTAATTTAATTAGAAAACTGGGAATATATTAAACAATGCGATGATCCAGAATCAAATAATTCATTTTCTAAACTTGAGGAAACCGTTAAATTACCTGCCAACACGTCTTTCCGGGCTTCTACCTTAGTAGAGTGATAACATAAGCTTGTCCTTGATCCCTTGGCCATTTTTGAGGTAAGTTCTCCTGACTATTAGGACATTTATTTTCATAACACCCCATCTCCCTGCAATTGTAGCACTAAACATTGGTAGAATCCTTCTTCCCCTTGCATTCACGAGCTTGGTGGCCTTATTCACCACACTTGTAACAGACTCTAATTCCTTCATGAAAGTACCGGGGTGTTTCATCCCACATTTACCACAGGATGGATATTCAACCTTTCCCTTCTTCCCCTTATTTCCATTCCCAGATTGATCAGTAGATCTCTTCTTCTCTTGCTTTGCTTTAAATTCATAAGAGTAAGAGAATTCCTTTTTGGTCTTGATAGCACATGAGACAATGTCTTCGTACGATGAGAAGGATAGTGATACTAATGATCGACGGAGAAATGGTTTGAACCCATCAAAGAAACGATCAATCTTACTTCTTGGGTTGCATATATAATCTCCAGCATACCTTGCTAACCTTGTAAAGTTAGCCTCATACATTGGGACATTGTCATCCTTCTTTTTGTCTCAGACTCAAAAATTTCCTTTCCATATCTGCTCGATGCTCACGAGGAAAGTATTTATCAAAAAATAGATCATTGAACTCCCTCTATTACATATTTGATACTTCATCATCTTTCTCCGTGTTTTGAATCAATGACCACCATTGATTAGCATCTCCAGTGAGGCGGTAAACTACCATGATAACGTTTTCCATTTCACTACTCCCCAAAGCCTGAAATATTTTCTGTAGGAAATTTATCCATTGATCTGCTACTAAGGGATTTGTACTCCCATTGAACATTGGTGGTTGTTTCCTCATGAATTGATCTAACATTGATCCGACACATTGCGGATCAAGGTGCTCCATACGGGTAAGGTTATTATTCATAACCTGAGTGAGTTGTCCCAGTATGGTGATTAGCTGATCGGCACCAGTTGCATCACCAGCTCCACTATAATTATCTTGAGTAGGAGGGAAATCCCTACATGGAGTGCGTTCATTGATGCGGTTTCCATTTCTACCACAATGCGCCATTTCTAAACAATGGCATGAACTGGATCAGTTTATGAATAACAATACCTAATCCCAAACTTGTAAAACACATAACATAAATTAAATAGTTTATGGATATAATCCATAATCATAAAAATGTCTCCTTTTATGAATTATATTCTCATAAACCCTTCATAATGGTTTGTAAAGAAAATGATAATTATCCTAATCATATCCCCCGAGAGTGTCGTAACCAAGAGTGCAGCAAGGCCTGTTGTCATGCACCAGTTCCCGTTCAAGTCTAGTTCAAAGCGGTGTTTTCGGGTTTTACCCCTAGGTACATCTGTTCCAGAGCCGCCTCTACCTGCCCGTATCTAGACAGGGATGTATGGCTCGGAAAACTCACAAAATCTCTACAATACCAAAATTCTAGGAAGTTCTTCTATACTAATCCTCAAAGTCCATCTTAAATCTATGTGCTCTAATCAGAGTTTATCTAAATCTAGCTTCCAAGGATTGTACTAAACATCCTCTGATACCAACTTTAATTCCCCGACCCCAGTTACCTAAAGTCGGTGCATTATTACATAACATTGGCATGATCACAAGAAAGATCAAATCTCGAAAGACCGATTGGTTTAGTAACCTTGGAAACACTAGATATATTCATAAAGATTTACATCATGAAAATGAAAACTACAACAACATAGTCTCCATAGACCACACTCTTATCCCCTCATACTATCCCTGTAGGTAATTCATAATTTACTTCTTCATATCCTAGGAAAAATTAATCATAGAAAATGGGTGAGCTCAAATTCCCAGTAAGGATAACAATATAGCGGAAACTTTCATAAATAATAATAAACATTTAAGGTAATGTATAACTTAAAAAAAATCCATTTAAACTTGAACATAAAAATAGTATGACAAAAATAAAATGAAATAATTACATTTACTTATTCACATTGATATTATACTAATCGAATAATCACATGCCATATCAATAACCACGTTCATAATGATGGAATGCATAATGCCAGACTATCATAACCACATAGCCAAGGCCTCGTGCCAAGACTACAAATAAGATTTTTCCAAGTCCTTGTACCAAGACACTAGTTTTTATCATGAGACCTACCGATGCATCGAGGAGCTATAGCGGGCTCAACCCGTCACATATAACGTCCAATGCATTCCCATATGAAAAGGCTTAAACATAACATAAACATTCATATTTAAACTAGCATACGAAATGTCAATAATTTCACCATAAACTATGAATGGAATAAAAATAGCACATCCATAGTCAAAAATTTCACAAAACCTTCAATAAAATATTGAAGATTTGTATCATAATAAATCAACTTCAGATAAGCGTAAAATCAATCAAAGGATGTTGACATAGATGAAATCAAAACTCTTTTTAGAGAAATATCTCTTTCTATTTTGAAATCATTTCAGAGTCATATATTTATAAAATAAAACATTTTCTTTGAAAATATTCTTATAATCTTGTAAGGGAAGCTTTGATGATTTTATAACAGCAGAAAATAACCGCACCCACCATATAAGTTAAAAACACATTCTTACCATAATTTTTCGAAAAGGTTAAAAAGAACCTTGTTTGGAAAATGATGGAAAGATTCGTTTATGAAACTCTTATAAAAATTAAAACAAGGGTATAAATGACTTTAAACCATATTCTATTAAATAGTAAAAATGTTTTGAAATACATTTTTAAGAAACATGGATGTGGATGATAAAGAGATCCCAGTAGATTATTATGTATAAACAACCTCGGATAATGAAGAGATTTTGAAATAACCCTTACCTTGTACTTTTCCTTGGTTGGGGTAGGTTAACCTCCTATATAATGGTGAAATAATTGTTATTAAATTATACAAGAATCATATACATTAATATGATATCATATATGATCTTTTAACATTGATTTTTCAATAATATCTTAGTATTATCGTTGTTTCGGGTGTTAACTTACTCGTTTTATTTTATATGTTTTGTTACATAAGCCATGTTTGTAATAGATAGGTTGTATATTAATCATATAAATAATGATATCAAGTCCTTAGATACTATTATTAATCATAAAATGAGAATTATACTTGAATGGATACGATGGAGAATTAATCTCATCGCGTTCGTGGAGACGGTAGTCCGTACGTACACACGAGCGATAATATCATTCTTTTGATATTAAAATAATATATAATTGGATGGTATATCATATATACAGAATCCTTATCATGTTATATTTATTATTTACATGAGTTACACATCATTATTATAACCATCCAAATAATAATATATTGAATAACAATTACACCATGACGTGAAGACGGTAAGCCGTACATACGCACGTATGGTGACATGTTATTCATAGGGTGGATAGAATACCAAATATGGTTGTAACATATTTATAATAACATCACAGTATATATAATATACTGGAGTTATTATTTTAGAATGGTAATAAAAAATAAAGAAGTAGTGGAAGAAGAAAGGAACTTGAAAAAGGGTGGTGAAAACATTACCTCTTCTTCGGGTTCTTCCTTTTGATTTAATCAAAATGGCTCCATAGGTTGGATTTAGAATCACATTAAGGACTCTAGGTTGTATGGACGGATGTTGAGAGAGTATTTGGGAAGATTTTGGCCGAACCAAAAGGCTTTGAAGGTGTGAGTTAATGAGAAGAGGGCGTTCCCTTTTATAAGAGGGGTGAGGGGCACCTTTTGAAAAGCTAAAAATATTAATTTATAAAAAATTCATATTCGGTTTCTAATAGCTCAAAAGTTGATTATTTAAAGTTTAAGGTGGGGCTGGGTCTAAAAACACTCATGAAATATAATTTATAGAGATTTGGGTTACTATATTAACCTTATCTTTAAGTATTAACTCTTAGTTAATTAGTTTCACTTTTACAATGTCTCTTTTATTTTTGTATTATATGGTTAATAAACATACTATATACATCCAAGCGATCCCAAAGTGGTCCATTAATGATACACCTATCATTATATAAGTCTCATGTCCGATCAGTAGATTTTTAGGAATATAATATCAATTAATAATATAATATTTGTTTTAAAAACTCTTTTATGTCAATTTTGACACTATTCAATAGTTGATTTTTGTGAAACTCATAACAGAATGATTACTTCGAAAAAAGTCAATTAAATCAATCCAAATATGTCATATTATACTATAAAATTAGTTTAATTCATCAAAAGACTCAAATTACATTTATTTGGGTATTTATAATATCAATTATTTGAATTTTTCACTATTATGGTAATTACTGCATCATCATTGTGTCATAAATAAATTAAATTATTTAATTTATAAAATTATAAATAAAATAGCATTATTTATGAAATATTCTTATATTTCTAATGAATATTTATATTCAAAAATCCAACATATATAACCCAATGTAAATTTTTTTTTCTAAAATATATATGCTTGTCTCATTTTTGTATACATTTTAACATAATTAAAATAAAGTGTCCCTATCAGTTACAAGTGGCACCATGGGGTCCCAAAATCGACCCAAAGATGCCTATGGTCTAACATGTATCAACCAAAAAGGTTAGGACGCGTTTTAGGGTAATTTAGTATTATTATAAGTTTTTTTAACCCTTATTTACCGTATTTACCCTGAACTGTGGTAAATAAAATATTTACAGAAGTAATTATTCAAAATGTCTAAAAATAAAAGTTACCTATTTACAAAATTTGAATATCCGGATTCCAAATATGGAATCCATTTTTTCAAATTCAAAACACAGAAGTGGCAGAAATTAATTTAAAATTAATTCTCGCTGTCAAAACCAAGAGCATGTTTTTAAGATATAATAACTATCAAATGTTTGATAATTGTTTATATTCGGTTTAATTGTGAAATTATGTCCAATGAATAACATTGTATTAAATGGTAAAAATATATTATAAATATACTTTAAAACCACTCAAATTCATAATTTATCAATATAAATTATTTCAATTAAAAAGGACGTTTTTAATTTAAATTTAGTAATTTTCACTATTCATCAAAATATTAAAGTTATCCGAAAAGTACCAAAATTTCACCTTAGGATAAATTCGATATTCCGAATCCAAAAATGAAGTCCATTTTGAAATATAAAATATATATAATTTCGAAAATTATTTATTACTATTTATAACGGCTAATTTGATTGGTTATGGTGTTTTAGAACTCAGTGTTGCGTACAACACACGCTATCACATTATTCAAAGAGAAGCGTATCGTAGAAGCTTGGGGTGTTACAACAATCGTCTAAAAATATTCTTTAAGAAGGGAAAATATTTGTGATATATTTATAAATAATATGACCTTGGAATGAAATTTTTTTTAACCTAAATTAACTCTTATAATACATTCCATATAGTTTCTTTTATTTTAATGTTTGAAAATCAATCCTTAATTGACATTCCTGTTCCACTTGTATTATAGAATATACCTATATATCATCCATAAAAAACCAAAAACTATTCTAGAAACTAGTTAAGGATCCCATTCATGAGAATCATAAATACATTAGGTGCATTAGATAACCCAACGGGTATAAGTACAAACTTATAATTCCCATATCTCATTCAAAAAATTGTCTTCGGAATATCAACCTAAATCACACTTAGCTAATGCTATCTGGACCTCTAAAATATCTTCAAAAAATATTGAGCTCCATGGAGCTGATCAAATAAAAAATAGTTACGAGGAAAATATACTTGTTCATAATAGATATTTTATTCATGGATATATAATCAATACATATTCTCATAGAACCATATTCATTTTTCAAAAATAAAACTATAGCACCCTATAGAGACCCTTCCATTTCATACATTACAATTACATCATTTTAATGATAAATAAAATAATTTTATTACATATAAGGGATCCAACATTTTAGTGTCTTGGGAAATATAGGACCATGCATAACAATTAAGACATCAAGCATAAACATTTACTTTATTTCTTCTTCTCTATTTTCTTAATGGAACTTGACATATCCTTATTACATGTAGTCACATGAAGATATACATCAACAAGGGTGAGCTAGAAGAACATTTAGGGGGACATATAAGAAGAAAATATCATGTGTTGAGCATAATCATCACATAGGAAAAGAGTCATGAACATAAGCAGAAGCATAAATATAATAATTGAAATGTACAAATTCATATAAATGAAACATCATGTTAAAGTCGTTAACTACCTCACATACTTGTGAAAAAATATAGATTATTGTTCACATCATTTCTCATTTACTCATGAGATTCATAACATTACCCAACTCATTGGAGTGCAATATAATTTCGGGTGAAACCATTACAATGAATCATTCATATTGTGCTATATAATTCTGGGCGCACCCATCACATCATTATATTATCATTTATCATGCATGCCACAATGAACATATAAAAAATGAACATAACTAACCCATGAAAAGGAATTGGTTTCATCTCATAAGTTGACATTAATAAACATTTGTTTCCCAAAAGAGAGAGGTAAAAACATACTTGATACACGAACCATCAACCCTGAATGAGAGGTAAAAGGGGAGTTTTTAAAAGAAGAGTTCTTTCGGAAAACATTTCGTTTGACATAAAAATAAACAGAAAACATCTTTATCCCATAAATAGTATGATTATAATGAAAAAATAAATTTTTAAGGAGTGAAGATACGATATTTAGAGTGAAAGAGGGAGAACATGAAGAATAAAAATTAGATTCAAGATTTTCCCCTTACCTTATATCTGAACACTTGCTTCACTTTGATTTCATATATAAACAAATTATATTCATTTATTAACAATTATATAACCTCCTGTAAATGAATATAGTTTATTATGGTTTCATTATGTTATTTTATGTGCCTTTGGATGATTTATATGGTTTAAAAACATTGTTCGGGAATGCTCATTTTTACAGTTTTCTAGAGCGGTTCACATGTATTCATGAATTGATGTTTGGGTAGAACACATGAGAATATACAGAAATGATATTACATGTTAATAATAACATTAAAGGATTTTGAATGTTCTTATAATGAATTAAATTTTATTTCGTGTGGATGAATCATTAGATTGGAATTAAATGATGATTGTTAGGGTGAATTTGGGCGGTTTTTCGACCACAAAAAACTCCTTTTGTTTACTCATTTAGTAATATATACATAAGTTATATACAGAAAATTAATTATGAAATAATACACATAAAATATTGTAGTTCAAACATAAAAATGCTTTCATTACTATAACTGAAGGTATAAATGAAAAAAGAAAACATGTCATTCTCGATGGTGATAGATTAACACCTCACAAACAACATATTCTTTTATAAAGTAAATGGAAGAGGAGAAAGGGGATGGATGGTATAATATCCCATCAGTATAATATAATTATAGTATATGTATGAAACTAGATTAACCATATTATTAGGACAATGATATTTGGGTATATAATAAGAAAAGATCATGAAATTGACATGAATTTAAATGAAAAGAAAGAGGGAAATTACCTCTTGAATCCTCCTCTTAAGATGCTCTTTAAAAGGCATAAGCATGGTCTTTTGATGAGGATAGAAGCGTTTGGACATGGGGGAGGGGCTATTAAAGATTAATGGCCAATGTTTAGTCAAGGGATGATGCTTTAGAAGTGTGAGGAAATGAGGGTGTGAAGGGTGGTATTTATAGGGGATGGGAGAGGGGATTTCTTAATATAAAATTCATCAATTTATTATTTCTAAAAAAGACAAGGAAAGTGAGCCTTAAATGACCATGAAAAGGGAATATATATTTTAATCCTGAACCAATTTATCTTACATCAGAAAAACATCATAGATGACACTATAATTAATTTATTTATCTTATTTTTTAAATTATGGTATTTCACTATTCATAAAAAATCATGTATTTCAGAAAAATCCCAAAATTTCACCCCAACCATTTTTTGATGTATAGAATTCATAAATGATGTCCATTTTTTAAAAATAATTTCTAATATTTGAATAATATAATATTTAATTAAAATCATAATTTACATGAAAAAATAGTTATTTTAAAATAAAACTAATTTTAAAAAGCATTAAAAAATTACATAGGGTCTTATAAAATAATATATAAACTAGAAGAAATATATTTTCTAATTTATGAAAACAATTTTTAAAAAATACTATTTATTTTAAATTAATTAATTAATTATAATTATTTACTTATGACATAAAAATTACCAAAATATTTACTGTAGTCAAATTGTCACTTTCTAAGATACCAAAATTTTATTAAATTATTCAGGGTTAAGGTTAATCTTAGTTTTGAAGATTTACAATTCATAAGGTTGATAATAATATTTATATGTGTAGGATACTATTTATAATTGTAGGGTACTATTAACTAAATTTTTTTTCCTTATTGTACCCCATAAATCATCTTGAACACAACCGTGTATGTCAGATTTTCGTAATTCCAAAAATGCAGGTGACAAAATTATGTTCAAAGGTAACTTAACACATATTAGTTCATTATGTTTCATATTCATATGATTTTATGAAATATTTATAAGAAGATAACTTCTATTGAAAAACTATGGGTGATTTGAACCCCATGGTGATGTGATAGGTAAAATGAATCCTTTATTAAGTAATTATTGCAGCTGATTTTTTAATTCAACAATATTTAATTATTCCCTTAGATAAGGGGGATTATTAATTGATTTTAAACCAGGAATTAAATCAATTCTAAATTCGACGTCCCTAATAAGAATAATAATAGCCAATTCACTTGAAAAACATTTTTTAATTCATTCAGTATAAGAATATCACAAATAAAAAATGGTTCTTTCTTTTCTACAATAAGAGATAGATAACATTCTCTACCATCATTTATCAGTCATTTTGCCTCTTAATATGTAATCAATGGTATGAATTCATTGAATTAATCAATCTTGGTATTGTAATCTTCTTTTTCATGATAAATTGAAATCTAACCCACACCCAGAATGATTTAAAATTCCACTATGGAATGTTAAACATGATTATTAGGAATGACTAACCCACTAATGATAATTGAATGATTACTATATATCATGGTTTCTTTAGTACTTCCACATGATGTTTTTACCAAAATATTTATATCACTTTCATAAGGTTTTATATTCATTTTACATTCAACTGTCTCGAAAATGAAATAACGTGATTATCCTTAGTCAAATAGATTTTTGGAATATTTTGAAGAATTTTGGAAAATACATTTCCCCACTTCATTTGATGGTCCCACATCAATCATAGTATTTGAAAATGATTTTTTCATTACCTTCTATATTATATATTATTGTTTTCTACCCTAGGTAATATTCTTTGAAAAAACATTGGCATAATGTCCAAACTCATGGCATCCAAAGCATCATAAAATTGGGTTTTCATTGAATGCCAGATTATATTCCATTAGAGTTACGAGAAATATGTAAAGAATTTCCACATAGGAAGATATTTCTAGAAATTGAGAGACATTCTCCAGTATTCATTTTACCACACTTCTCACATGTCCGAAATTTTATTTTCTTATATATAGGCATCGTTGATGAATTATTTCTCATTTCCTGCCCAATTTACTACTTCATTTGTTTTCTCTAATGGGATACATGCTTATAAAAAACACCATTTCTACATTCTCTTCCCATCAGACATGTTATTCATAGCTTTTGAACTCATGAGAATTTAACACGCTATAATATTTCAGTTTCAATCCTTAGTAAAATCGATTTATCATACTATCAATATATCAGATATGATTTGGGATTTACCTTTATAAACGGGTGAGATGTGCTTCATATAAAGGCATTAAATCTTCCTCCTTTTTAATCAATTCCATTAATTTATTTTCTATAAAAAGTCCAATATATGTGGTAAAATATTTCTCAATGAATATATTCTTAAACAAATAACATTACATATCATCAATCTCTTCAATTCCACTAAAATTTTTAATCATTCACCACCACTGATATAGTTCTCCTCCAAAACCAAAAACAACTAAAATAACCGTTTTAATTCGTAAAAAACACATTGCATCAAAAATAATTTCAATTTCTTCTATCCACCATTCAACATACAGAGGTTCATATGATCATCATATTAATAAGTGAAGTTGTTTCATGAAATCCTCTACGATCGACATATGACTATGTGGTTAGTCTTGTTGGTCTTGTGTATGAACACCACCACCATTGATCTCTAGATTCAACTAATAAATTATTACAAAAACCTATTTAGTTCTGATTCCAACCATCTATGGATGTTTATTTGAAAGGCTATTTCTCTGTGTTTTCCCTCTCGGAACATATGCTCTGTTTCCTCTGGGGAAAACAATTCTGTATAAACATATCATAGATGAAGAAAAATGATTTTCCTAAAATTATATATCATTTAAAAATTATGATAAAGTAAATATTGTTAATAGATATTTTATTAATATTATTATAACTTCTAAATTTTTCTAAAACGACCTCTAATACAAACTATAAGTCACAATCCATGAACAATAGATTATATTGATTTATGTTCATATTTTTACTTCTAATTCACAACCAGGATCATTTCAGGTTTATATAATTAGTGAATTAGGTCATAACATATACATAACAACTTGAATATTACAACAAGACACTTATACTCACTATCTATTTTTTCATAAAAAAACTCTTTAAAAATAAACATGACATCATTTCATGTATGAAAAACATAACTTTTTTTGACCCCATACTTGACTCTATTCTTCATTATTGTCTTGTGAAATACATTTCAAAACTTAGTATGAGCATAAAAAGGTCATAAGGTATACATAAATAAATAATAACTGTTAGTATTGGGATAACATGGACACCATGAATATATTATTTAAGACAAACAATTTTCACCATTATAAAGTGGTAAATATACATCAATGTATATAAGCTCATTAATTACCTTTACTGTTACAAATCGATTGATACTAGCCCATAGAAATCATCATATAATATATAAATGTACATTTGGACATAAATATACATAAATAGAAAAAACAGATGGTCTACATTCACCCATGTCTCTAAATGGAATAACCATATATCCCACTTCCTTACCCAATGAATTAGAGGTTATAACGTATCCACCCATCCTTGGTTTATCATGGAAACACCCATCATTTAATTTATCTCATTTCCACCCATCATTGGTAACATTACCACCCTTAAAATTTACAACATCTATTATATAATAATAACATATAAAATGTTGTAAAAATGGACATTTAACTAATATTTTTTCATTTACAATAACAAAAATTAATTAAAAGCTTTTGAAATACTCAAACCTTTTAAAAAACCATTTTAAATACCAAAATATATAAAAAATGGGTATATGGTATTTATTTTCCTTTTAAAAAACATTACTTCTTGTTAAGGAATCCAAATATCAAATAATGATCCCAATGGAGGAAAGGTTATTTTTGGCGTATACATTACAAACATTCCTTTTGAGATTTAGTAAAATGATTAATAAAAAAAGATCCCCTTTGAATGAATGTAAAATTAAAATGGTTTTAATATAAACTATGTGAAAGAAGGAGGTGTATATTATCAAAACATGCCTCGATGGATGACGATTGAGACAAACTCCCTTACAAAGAATAATTTTTCAATAAAATAGATCGATTATTTGTATTCACTATAAATATGAATAAATAAATTATACATTTAAAATAGGATATCAATATTTATTTTCAAATAGTCATAAATGGCATAGTCATGAATTAAAAAATCAACCCAATGAATTAAAATTGGGATAATAAGTACCCTTTCCTTGAGTTTGATTTGTCACTTATGTTCCATGTTCTTCAAAAATAATTATCATAAGATAATTTCTAGTTTCTGAATAAATTGTTTCAAGTTTATTATTCCTTTTATATCACTTATTAACACGTTAAAATATTACATTATTAGTTATGGTAACATTGATTGTATTGTCGATATTGTGTGCTTTAGTCGAAAATGATCATGTTATAATAAACAATTGTCAATGTGGTCAAAAATAAATTATCTATAGAATAGTATTAATGACTTCAATATCATATATATCCAGTATATATGTATTTATAATATTCCATAATATTTGGAGATAAGAAATGAATGTCCTCATTCACAGATACGGTAATCCATAATTACACAAGAACGCTACTATCATTTATTTTTCATATTAATGAAATGATAAATAAATGATACATATCTATATAATGTTTACAGTATATTAAAATATGATATATATGTTACATAATATCATTATCTCCATCATTTATATATTCCATGTATGGCCTGAGTGAGTCATATCACTTTGAGGGGGTGGTAGTTCGCACATCCTCAAATTAAATTATCATATTTACACCTCATTAAAAGCATAATTGTATATTTTTAAATAAAAATTGAAATAATATATAGGCGTTATAAATATAATATATATCTTATATAAATAATGATCCATCATAATGGACACTATGAGGGGTGGTTGGGGAAAATCGAACAATCATCGTTTCGTGAGGTAATAGTTTGTCGTACATAGAAACAATATGTTTGTATCCATTGGAGCTAGTTGTGTGTATGTGTAGTTTTAATCATTCTCATAATGACATCCATGTATATTTATGATACTATTTTTTTTTATTATATCAAATAATAAGAAAATAATATGCATTAGAGAAGTAAAATAATGGAAATAAATGTCTGAGAATACGCTACCTCCTAAAACGTGAAAATTGCATTGATTTGAGTAAAATGGAATTATTCAATGGAATTATAAATAATTTATGGTTTTGGAGAGGATCCTAGGTATTTTGGGTGATTTTTTGGTATGTTTTTGGATGATACAATTGGAATTAGAGGTGTGATTAAATGGGAATAGGTGATTCATTTTTATTAGATGGAGGATGGAAACATTAGGAAGGTATTGAAATAATATTTTATTATAAAATTATTTTCAGATTCAAATGGTTCCAAAGCCATTTATATAATATATAAGATGTTTTGGGTAAACAAAGACTCATAAAATTAGTTTTTTCAATATCTAGGTCACAAATTTAACCTTATATTTTAGCATTAACCCTTGGTTATCTAATTTGACTCTTACCTGGTATTCTTGTATATTCATAATATATGGTTAATACAGTTACAATAAAATGCCAATATAACATAAATTGATACCTTAATTACATTTTAAACATTAACTAAGTCATTTGGTTGAATCGTAGATTTTTAGAACTATTTTACCATTCAATGAAATAGTATTTTGTTTAAAACATATTTATATCAATTTTATACGATTTGTATTATGTGTTTCTAAAATATCTATAATAACATGATTATATCAAAAAATGTTCATAAATTAGAAGATATGAATTTAATACTAATCCCTAAAATTATTTTTGGTCATAAAAAGTTTGATAATAAATTTAACTTAATATTTATAATCTTATTTATTTAAATTATTCATTAATAAGATAATAACTACATAATCAATGTGTCATAAATAAATTTATTTATTTGATGTATGAATATAATAAATAATATAAAATGATGTAGGAATATATTTTATCTTTCTATGGATTTTTTATAGTCAAATATATCACTTATATAACCCCCAAAAAAAAATTTACTGAAGGATACATGTTTTATTGCATTTTTTGTTATTTATATAAATTCTTATAAAATGTCATTTTCACATCCAAGTAGATCTATGGGGTTCCAAAATTTACCCAAGGATGCCCAATGTTAGACTCATATCATCTAATAGAATTTATAAATAGGTTAGGGTTGTATAATATTATTATAATATTATTTTTTCTTTGATTTACTGTATTTACCCTTTAACCCTGAAAAATAAAATAATTACTGAAGTTAATAATCATAATATATGAAATTAAAAGGTACCTTTTAAAAAAATAGACCTATTCATTTAAAATATGGAATCGATTTTGTCATAATAAAAATATAAAATTGATAAAAATTAATTTAAAATTAATACCCTATTTTCAAAACCAAATAACTGAATTTTAAGAAGTAATAAATATCAAATGATTGACATATGTTTATGTCTTATTTCAATATAAAATTTTGTCCTATAAAAAATAGAATTAAATGATAAAAATATAATCCAATTATACCTTATTGAAAATATAAGTACACTATAACTATATAAATAAATTGGATTAAAACTAGTTTATAATTAAAATGCAGTATTTTTCACTATTCCTAAAAATTAGAATTTTATTAGAAAATTACCAATATTTTATCCAATGTAAATATCGATGCTTGTAACACCCGATATTTTTATGAGTAATATTTTTTTATGTTATATATATATATCATCAAAGGAATCTTTCACTACACACTAGCTTGACTTACTTTACACGCAATCGCGACCTTCCTCGATAGCTTGCGTTGTACGCAATACCGAGTTTCACTAAACGATGATATGCTATTAAAATATTATTTAAAATAGCCGTTATGAACAGTAATAACAACTTTTTTAAATTTTATCTTTCAAAATGGACCTCATTTTTGGATTCGGAATACCGAAATTAGCCTAGGGTGAAATTTTGGTATTTTTCTGAAATCTTGCAATTTTTGATGAATAGTGAAACCACTAAGTGGTAGTTAGAAAACTGAATTTTTCATAAAACTTAATTTTACCGCTTCTGTGAGTGGAATTTCAAAAATCCAAGAGACACGGTTAATATCAAGGACTAAAATGTGTTTCAATTAGATGAAAATAATTTTTGGTGAATAGTAACTTTTTACTTTTTTTACCACGGTAAAAAGTAAATAGGGTAATTAAGGGTAAAGATGATATTATTATTACCATAACACATGTCCTAATTCTATTGGATAAGTTTAATTCTACCAAAAACAAACTTAGGAATAAAATAAGACAATTTAGGCCCACTTGGATTAGATTAGGACATTTATTATTAATTTATTTAATGAAGGGTTAAAATAGTGAAAATCAAAGTTTAATAAGTAATAATTTTTAATATGGGGTTATACATAAGATACATTCGACTATAAATATTCATTATAAAGATAAAAATATTTCCTACATAATGGTATTTTATTTATAATTCTTATACTTTATATAAATTAATTTATTTATGACACAACGATGATGCAGTAATTACCCTTTTAAGGAAATGTTAACATAATTGATGTTATAAATGCTCAAATAAATGTAATTTTAGACTTTTTATGAATTCCATTAATTTTCTAGGTTACTATGATATATTAGTGTTGATTTAAGCAAATTGGATCGAACATATAATTCTGTTATTACTTTCACAAAAATCATATATCAAATAGTGTCAAAATTTACACAAAAGCGTTTTTAAATCAAATATTATATTATTAATTGTTATTTTATTCCTAAAAATCTTAGGTTCGGCCAAATGACTTAGATAAGGATATATATATTAATAATAAACAACTTGGGGTTCGTTTGGCATGTTATAGTAAGTGTATTAACCATATATTTTAAGAAAACAAAAAGTCACGGTAAAAGTTAAATTATTTAACTTAGAGTTAAATCTAATTGATAAGGTTAAAATTATAACCTAAACTTATCTAAATCCTATTGGGTGATATGATTTAGACCCATACCCACTTTACCTTCGAAATAAGACCCTTTGGAACCATTATAAAAAGATTTTGACTTTAATATAAAATAATAATTTGAGATATTCCTAAGGTGCCCCTCTCCTCCCTTATAAAAGGGCACCTCCTCCCCCTCCTCCTCACACCAATTGGAGTACTA
Source organism: Viscum album (assembly GCA_963277665.1). Classification (NCBI taxonomy): domain Eukaryota; kingdom Viridiplantae; phylum Streptophyta; class Magnoliopsida; order Santalales; family Viscaceae; genus Viscum; species Viscum album. The sequence continues at coordinate 1,029,633,294 of OY728125.1, forward strand.
AAGCTCGTCCAACACCTGCCAAAATCCTTTCTCCTCTTCTCTAGAATAATCCTATAGGTCCTGGTCTTCCTCAAAGACCAATCTTAGTTTCCTAAGTGGAGGATTCAAAAAGGCGTTTCAAAGAAGAGGTAATATCCATTACCGATCTTTTCAATTTCATTCTTCTTCAACTTATTATTCTTTAGTTGTCTCACGATAAAGTAATAAAATCAGTATTACTTACATACTGATATGTTATTATAAATATGAAACAACCCTAATTCACCTTCCATCCATCCTACGGAAAAATGAAATCACTGCGCGTGCGTACGTATGGAATATCGTCTCCACGGCGTGGTGTAATCTATTTTCCACCATCACCTTACAAGGATGAGTATAATGGTGTAATGGGTAACTATATATGATTATTATAAAGTTATATTGATACTGAAATAGTATAAATACACTTAAATACAATTCCACGATCATGGGAACAATATCATCGCTCGTGCGTACGTACAGAATACCGTCTCCACGATGTGATGCGACTCGTTCTACATGATCATCATTACATAGTAATTATATAAATGAATTGAATGAATAAATATGATATATGTTACACTAATAACATTCTGGATATAAGGTATCTATAACCTTAAAAGAAGAATAATAATTTATTCGGCAAAACACGCATAAGAACAAAAGGCAATAAAGACCCGAGTAACAAGTAACAATGAAATATTACTAATAAGAAGATATGAATATGACCATATATGAAATCATATCAATATTTATGATTCTGGAATAAGTCAATAACATTATTTAAACCATTATACAGGAGCTTCGGACACGTACAAAGCAAATCAGACCTAAGGTAAGGGAAATGTCACAATCTCATTTTATCCGAGATTGTTTATACTTTAGTATTTACTGGGGTGTATTTTATCATCCACATCCATGTTTCCACAATATGTAATATTTATATCCTTCGACAATAGTTTATATCAAATTTTACCCTTCGGTGAGATTTTAGTAAAACATATGAAAGGAATCTTTTGGCATTTTTCGTACGAGGTACTTTTTGACTTTTCCGACAAAAGTATGAGAAGAATGTTTTTTTAACTTATACGGCATGAATGGATTTTCAAAAAATTATTTCCAAGAAGCTTCCTTTAAAAGTTCTCATGCTTATTTTTAATCAACTTATTTTAGATTAAAATTGTATGACATGTTAAGAGAGGAAAAATGTATTTGAAGTAGAAAGGATATTTTCCTCAAGAATGGAGTTCAAATAATTTATCAAAATTATTTTCCATCTAAGATAATATAGGGTTCTATTTTTATCCCTATTATTACATTGATTTGATTATGTTTTGAGGGAATTATTTTTATGAAGTCATTTACCTTATATGATTTGTTTTATGATGTCATGATGTTTCAAGAATCCCATTTTTGTTACATGTGTTATGCGATGATGTATGATTTATGATTATGTGTCACACATAAGAAAGGATTCATTATAAGATGGGTGGGACATATATCTCCCTCCAATGAATTGGGTAAAGATTTATATCTCATGAGATAGGCATGGCTGGAACGGAAGGTTATTTCGGTTCAGTGATACAGGACTGAAACGAGGAGTGAACTCAGTTCAGAAATGGACTTTGTCCACTAAGATAGTCTTGGAAATGAGTCATGACTAACAAGAAATGATTTTCCATGATTATGTGTGCATGCCACAATGTTTCAAGTTTTATGTTATGATTATGGGGATCTCATTTTCACTTCTATGATTTATTCCATGTTAAGATATTATGATCTCTTTTGCAGGTTATGATTTTCAAAAAGATACTATATGATTTATATTTCCTTTATTTTCCCTTGTTGATCATTTTAGCTCACCCTTTTTTGTATGTTTTCTTTTCCCCAGGTCAGGAATAAGGATATTAAGTAGAATATGCTAAAAGGGGCCCTAGATATGATGAAACAAATGGGAGACACTATAGAGGATTTATGAACCAGTTGTTTATGTTTCCCAATTTCTAAAGACACTATACATATACGGTCCTTTGTGGTTTTTTCATATGTTGTAATAAGTGTGCTTCAATTTTCAAGTATTAACAATGTATGTAAAGTATGGGTCGTTATAGTTGGTATCAGAGGAAAGGTATAGTCAACCTTTGGAAACTAGGATGTGAAAGCCTTAGTAAGAACCCTAAGGATTAGTCTAAGCATAGAACACAATCTTAGTGTTTTAGAAATGGCCATGAATAACCTAGGATAAGATCTTAAGTGTGAAAATTTTATTCTTGAATTATGTGGTGTTCCTATTATAATTAGTGTTTCTCACACTATTCTTCTTGGTTTTAGTCAATGGCTGGAACCTGAAGGAACCGTGATAATGCGGAATGCGATGGGCAATGCAATGATTTTCTCCCTGAGCAAACAAAAAATATGGGAGATGGAATGCAAAATCTTGTAACCATGCTCACACAACATTCTCAAGCTATGAATCATGCAGGACTTCCAAACGAGCAATGGAAGGAGCAACATTCTGTTGAATCCTTCATGAGGCAACTTACACCTTATTTCAGCGGGTCTACTGAACCATTAGTTACTGAACAATGGATTAGTACTACTGAAAAGATATTTTCAGTTCTTTAATGTTTTGAACATGATAAAGTCATCTTAGCAGTGTATCATTTGGAAGGAGATTCTGATCAATGGTGGAATCTTATTAAGAATATGAGGCAAAGTGATGAAATTGAGTCCATGGAATGGGACGAGTTCAAGAACTTATTTTTCATTAAGTACTTCCCTCGTATTCTCCGAACAAAGATGGAGAAAGAGTTTCATGAACTGAAGCAAAGGGATGATGAATCTGTTGGTACCTATGAAGAAAATTTTACAAGACTTGAAAAGTACGCTTCTGGTATTATTATCCAACCTGAGAGTAAGATCGATCGATTCTTTAGTGGCTTAAAACCAAATCATCGAAGGGCGTTATCCATAAGGGACTTCAATAGCTACGAGGAAATCGTTCGATGTGCTCTCAAAGTCGAGATGGATATTGGAGTAACCCATCAGTCATATGGGTTTGATAAGAAGAGGAAAATGGAATTCAAAGGAAAATCTAAAGAGCACACTGAAAAGAAGATGAGATTTCCCTTATGCTCAAAGTGTGGAAAGAAACATGGAGGGAGTTGTCTTAAAGGGACAAGTAAATGTTTCAAATGTGTAAAGGAAGGTCATCGGGCATTTGAATGCCGCGATAATGGGAAGAAGATGTCTAATGATGCAAACAAAGGAAGGGATACATAGAATGAACCTACTACACATCAATGTTTCAAGTGCAAGGAGATGGGGAATTATTCTAATCAATGCCCAAATCCAAGGGTTGATGATGATGGTCGACGTCAACAAACTCTTAAGGCTAAAGACAAAGGAAAGTCACATGCAATTTCTATCAGCGATGTGGAGTACGATAACGAAGTGGTGAAAGGATCACTGACCATCCACTCTAAAGTAGCAAATGTTTTATTTGATTCCGGATCCACCCACTCTTTTATTTCTGAAGAATTTTCTAAGGGTATCACCGTATTACCTCAACAATTAGATGTTGAGTTAGCTGTGACAACACCTAATGGAACATCAATCGCATCAAAAGATTATAATTCTTCTCCAATTGACGTTTGTGGGAAAGTGCTTCCTGCAAATCTTGTGATCCTTCCTTTAGTGGAATTCGATGTGATTCTTGGCATGGATTGGCTTTCTTTATACGGAGCTCATATCAATTGCCAAAGAATGAAAGTCATATTTCATATTCCAGATCAATCTATGATCGTCTATCAGCGCAAGGATGAACATAACCTTCCAGTGGTAATTTCTCCCATTTTATGGGTATTGATTCCACTAAATGAAGGTTATTTATCTCAACGGGTTGGTGAGAAACATGTGATTAATAATATGCCCATCGTACGGGAGTTTGATGATGTCTTTCCGGAGGAATTACCGGGTCTTCCACCAAATCGTGAAGTTGAGTTTTCAATAGAACTCATACCGGGTGCTTTTCCTATTTCAAAGACACCTTATAGAATGGCCCCAATTGAGTTGCAGGAATTGAAGAAGCAACTCCACGAGAATCTTGATAAGGGATTCATATGCCCTAGTGCGTCACCTTGGGGAGCACCTGTTCTATTTGTTAAGATGAAAGATGGATCAATGAGACTCTGCATTGATTATCAAGAACTTAACCAGATCACTATCAAGAAAAAATATCCTCTCCCATGCATTGATGACTTATTTGACCATCTACGCGGAGCTGAATACTTTTCCAAGATTGATCTTTATTCAGGGTATCATCAATTAAGGGTCAAAAGGGAGGATATACCAAATACGGCTTTCCGTACAAGGTATGGACACTATGAATTTATAGTGATGCCATTTGGTCTTACTAATTCCCCTGCTATCTTCATGGATCTAATGAATAGAGTCTTTAGAGACTATCTTGATCAATTTGTGGTAGTCTTTATAGACTATATTCTTGTCTATTCAAAGAGCAAGGAAGAGCATGAAGATCACTTGAGAATTATATTGAAGACCCTGAGAAAGGAGAAGCTTTATTCCAAATTTACCAAGTGTGAATTTTGGCTTCAAAAAGTTTCATTTTTTGGTCACATAATCTCAAAAGAGGGGATATCTGTGGATCCAGCAAAAACAGAGGTTATCGAAAGATGGTCGAGACCAACAACAGTAACTGAGATCCGAAGTTTTCTTGGTTTGGCTGGATATTATCGACGTTTTGTAAATGATTTTTCATGATTATCTAATCCACTCCCCAAGTTGACTCGGAAAGGAGTTACGTTTGTTTGGACAGAGGAATGTGAAGAGAATTTCAAGGAGTTGAAAAGAAGGATATCCAGTGCACCTGTGCTCACACTGCCTTGTAGTGGAGAAATGTTTGTGATATATAGTGATGCATCCATGAAGGGGTTGGGCTGTGTTCTTATGAAAAATGATATGGTGATAGCTTATGCCTCACGACAGTAGAAAATCTATGATCAAAATTACCCAACACATGATTTGGAGTTAGCTGCGGTAATCTTTGCATTAAAGATTTAGAGGCATTACCTTTATTGTGAAAGGTGTGATATTTATACTAATCATAAAAGTATAAAGTATATTTTCACACAAAAGGAGTTGAATATGCATCAAAGAAGATGGTTGGAGCTGATTAAGGATTATGACTGCTCAATACATTACCACCCTGGGAAAGCAAACAAGGTGGCAGATGCATTAAGTCGACAAGACCATGCTAGTTTATCCATGATTAGGATCACAAAAGATCCAATATTTATGGATTTACAAAGGATGGATCTTGGAATTATAATGGAAGGGGAAAAATCTTATCTTCTCAAATGAATGTTCAACCATCTATAAATGTGAAGATTAAAGAGCCACTGAAAGAAGATGTCGAGTTAGAAAAGAAGGTGAGAAATGTTCCTGAATTTAACCTTGATTATGATGGGATAATAAAGTTCAGGAATCGGGTTTGTGTTCCTCCCATCCCTGAATTAAAGAAGGAGCTGCTGGATGAGGCTCATAGTTCTTCATTCACTATTCATCCTGGAAGCACGAAGATGTATAGAGACCTGAAAGAGTACTTCTGGTGGGATGGAATGAAAAGAGATGTTGCTGAATATGTCTCTCGATGCTTGCTTTGTCAACAAGTTAAAGCTGAGAGACAGAAGTCTAAGGGGATGTTACAACCATTACCCATACCCGAATGGAAATGGGAAAACATCACTATGGTCTTTGTCACAGGACTTCCTAAAACTTCCAAAGGCAATAATACTATCTGGGTCATAGTTGATCGTCTTACAAAGTCTGCACACTTCATTTCTATTAGAGAGGATTTCTCTCTAGATCAGCTTGCCAGGATATATGTAAAGGAAGTGGTAAGATTGCATGGAGTACCACTTTCTATTATATCTGATCGGGATCTGAGATTTATCTCGAAGTTCTGGCAAAGTCTTCATCATACTCTGGATACAGAGTTAAGTTTCAGCACTGCTTATCATCCTCAGACAGATGGTCAGTCTGAGAGAACAATTCAAACCCTAGAAGATATGTTGAGAGCTTGCTCTATGGATTTCAAAGGAGGTTGGGATCAACACCTACCTTTGGTGGAATTTTCTTATAATAATAGCTTTCCCTCCAGTATTCAGATGGCTCCTTATGAAGCTCTCTATGGAAAGAAATGCAGGACTCCAACTTTCTGGGATGAAGTTGGGGAAAGAAAGCTATTAGGACCTGATCTCGTTGATGAAATGGCAGAAAAGGTCAGATCTATTCAACAACACAAAAGAGCAGCTCAGATTTGACAGAAAAGTTATGCCGACAACCGAAGAAAAGACATAGAGTTTGAAGTGGATGATAAAGTGTTCTTACGAATATCTCCCTGGAAGAGGGTTATGAGATTTGGAACGAAGGGGAAGTTGAGCCCTAGATATATCGGTCCTTTCGAAATACTGGCTCGTGTTGGAAAGGTAGCTTACCGATTGGCGCTTCCACCGAATCTCTCTCAAATTCATGATGTGTTCCATGTATCTCTTCTGAGAAAGTACATACCTGATTCTTCACATGTACTCAGCTCAGAAGTTGTACCGCTGGAGCAAGATCTTTCTTATGAAGAACAACCGATATATATTCTGGATAGTAGCGAAAAAGTCCTACGAAACAAGACCACTCGATTGGTGAAAGTTTTATGGAGGAACCACCAACATGAAGAAGCTACATGGGAGCTTGAGGATATGATGAGGGAGAAGTATCCTCATCTGTTTGTTACAAAGTGACAAATTTCGAGGGCGAAATTCTTTTTAAGGGGGGTAGAATGTAACACCTGAGATTTTTATGAGTAATATTTTGTTTTTATGTTATATATATATCATCAACGGAATCTTTCACTGCACACTAGCTTGACTTACTTTACACGAAATCGTGACCTTCCTCGATATCTTGCGTTGTACGCACTACTGAGTTTCACTAAACGACGATATGCTATTAAAATATTATTTAAAATAGCCGTTATGAATAGTAATAAACAGTTTTTGAAATTTTATCTTTCAAAATTGACCTCATTTTTGTATTTGGAATACCGAAATTAGCCTAGGGTGAAATTTTGGTATTTTTCTGAAAACTTTCAATTTTTGATGAATAGTGAAACCACTAAGTGGTAGTTAAAAAACAAAATTTTTCATAAAACTTAATTTTACCGCTTCTGTGCGTGGAATTTCGAAAATCCGGGAGTCACGGTTAATATCAAGGACTAAAATGTGGTTCAATGAGATGAAAATAATTTTTGGTGAACAATAACTTTTTAGTTTTTTTACCACGGTAAAAAGTAAATAGGGTAATTAAGGGTAAAGATGATATTATTATTACCATAAAACATGTCCTAATTCTATGGATAAGTTTAATTCGACCATAAACAAACTTAAGAATAAAAGATGACCATTTAGGCCCACTTGGATTAGATTAGGAAATTTATTATTAATTTATTTAAAGAAGGGTTTAAGTAGTTAAAATCAATGTTTAATAAGTAAATAATTTTTAATATGGGGTTATACATAAGATAAATTCGACTATAAATATTCATTAGAAAGCTAAAACTATTTCCTACATAATGGTATTTTATTTATAATTTTTAGACTTTAAATAAATTAATTTATTTATGACACAACAATGATGTAGTAATTACCCTTTTAAGGAAATGTTAACATAATTGATGTTATAAATTCTCAAATAAATGTAATTTGAGTCTTTTTATGAATTCCACTAATTCTCTAGGTTACGATTATATATTAGTGTTGATTTAATCAACATGGTTATAACAAATAATTCTGTTATGACTTTCACAAAAATCATATATCAAATAGAGTCAAAATTGACACAAAATAGTGTTTAAATCAAATATTATATTATATATTGTTATTTTATTCCTAAAAATCTAACGTTTGGCCAAATTATTTAAATAAGGATATATATATTAATAATAATCAACTTGGGGTTCGTTTGGCATGTTATAGTAAGTGTATTACCCATATAGTGTAAGAAAACAAAAAGTCACGGTAAAAGTTAAATTATTTAACATAGAGTTAAATCTAATTGATAAGGTTAAATTAATAATCTAAACGTGTCTAAATCCTATTGGTTGATAGGATTTAGACCCCACCCCACTTTACCTTCGAAATAAGTCCCTTTGGAACCATTATAAACCGATTTTCACTTTAATATAAAATAATATTTTGAGATATTCCTAAGGTGCCCCTCTTCTCCCTTATAAAAGGGCACCTCCTCCCCCTCCTCCTCACACCAATTTGAGCACTCAAGCTCGGTAAAACCCTGAAAAAATCCCTTCTCCACTTCCCTAGAATAATCCTAGAGGTCATGGTCTTCTTCAAAGACCAATCATAGTTCCCTAAGTGGAGGATTCAAAGAGGCGTTTCAAAGAAGAGGTAATATCCATTACCGATCTTTTCAATTTCTTTCTTCTTCAACTTCTTCTTCATTAGTTGTTTCATGATAAAGTAATAACATAAGTATTACGTACATACTGATATGTTATTATAAATATGAAACAACCCTAATTCACCTTCCATCCATCCTACAGAAAAATGAAATCACCGCGCGTGCGTACTTACGGAATACCATCTCCACGCCGTGGTGTAATCTATTTTCCACCATCACCTTACAAGGATGGGTATAATGGTGTAATGAGTAACTATATATGATTATTATAAAGTGATATTGATACTGAAATAGTATAAATACACTTAAATACAATTCCACGATCATGGGAACAATATCATCGCTCGTGCGTACGTACGGAATACCGTCTCCACGATGTGATGTGACTCGTTCTACATGATCATCATTACATAGTAATTATATAAATGAATTGAATGAATAAATATGATATATGTTACACTAATACCATTATGGATATATGGTATCTATAACCTTAAAATAATAATAATAATTTATTCGGCAAAACATGCATAAGAACAAAAGGCAATAAAGACCTGAGTAACAAGTAACAATGAAATATTACTAATAAGAAGCTACGAATATGACCATATATGATATCATATCAATATATAGGATTCTGGAATATGTCAATAACATTATTTAAACCAATATACATGAGCTTCGGACACATAAAAAGCAAATCGGACCTTAGGTAAGGGAAATGTCACAATCTCATTTTATCCGAGATTGTTTATACTTTGTTATTTACTATGGTGTATTTTATCATCCACATCCATGATTCCCCAATATGTAATATTTATATACTTCTACAATAGTTTATATCAAATTTTACCCTTCGGTGATATTTTAGTAAAAGATATGAAAGGAATCATTTGGCGTTTTTCGTACGAGGTACTTTTTGACTTTTCCGACAAAAGTACGAGAAGAATGTTTTTTTAACTTATACGGCATGAATAGATTTTTAAAACATTATTTCCAAGAAGCTTCATTTAAAAGTTTTCAAGCTTATTTTTAATCAACTTCTTTTAGATTAAAATTGTATGACATGTTAAGAGAGGAAAAATATTTTTGAAGTAGAAATGATATTTTCCTCAAGAATGGAGTTCAAATGTTTTATCAAAATTATTTTCCATCTAAGATAATATAGGGTTCTGTTTTTTTCCCTATTATTACATTGATTTGATTATGTTTTGAGGGAATTATTTTTATGAAGTCATTTACCTTATATGATTTGTTTTATGATGTCATGATGTTTCAATAATCCCATTTTTTTTACATGTGTTATGCGATGATGTATGATTTATGATTATGTGGCACAGATAAGAAAGGATTCATTATAAGATGGGCAGGACCTATATCTCCCTCTAATGCATTGGGTAAAGATTTATATCTCATGAGATAGAAATGGCTGGAACAGAAGGTTATTTCGGTTCAGTGATACATGACTGAAACGAGGAGTGAACTCGGTTCAGAAATGGACTTTGTCCGCTAAGATAGTCTTGGCAATGAGTCATGACTAACAAGAAATGATTTTCCATGATTATGTGTGCATGCCACAAAGATTCAAGTTTTATGTTATGATTATGGGGATCTCATTTTCACTTCTATGATTTATTCCATGTTAAGATATTATGATCTCTTTTACAGGTTATGATTTTCAAAAAGATATGATATGATTTTTATTTCCTTTATTTTCCCTTGCTGAGCATTTGAGCTCACCCTTTTTTGTATGTTTTCTTTTCCCCAGGTCAGGAAGATGGATATTAAGTATAATATTCTAAAAGGGACCCTAGATATGATGAAATAAATGGGAGACACTATAGAAGATTTATGAACCAGTTGTTTATTTTTCCTAGTTTCTAAAGACAGTATACCTATACCGTCCTTTGTGGTTTTGTCATATTTTGTAATAAGTGTGCTTCAATTTGGAAGTATTAACATTGTATGTAAAGTATGGGTCGTTATAATGTTACTCTTATAAATAAGAAATTTTTTTTTTGGAATTGAACATTTAAAAGATAAAAAACTATATTTATGATGGCCTCACAATAAAAAGGTATTAAACCGACCTTTTAAAAAATATTAGAGTATTTTATTCCTAAAATTGTATTCAAAATAATTTTAAGCCACTAATATTTATTTGATAAAAGTAAAACATATAAAAGAAATTTATAATCATATTGTAATGAGTAATTTTTATTCCTACCATAACAATGGCTAGTAATTAACTACCTTTTAAAATAATAATAATAATTATATTATTTTTCAGTATAACTCAATGTTTTATGAAATGTAATATTTCAAAGAAACATGTTGTTACATGTTGATTTCTCTATCAGAAAAAATTTCCTCATTAATATAATTTTTTTAATTTTTTAATAAATAATAAACGATATGAAAAACTATTATTTTATAAATATCTGGGTTTCTATAATAACCTCACATGAGATTATATAACCCAAATATAAAACATTTTATAGATAAAATAATCATTTTAAAAATGTTCGATATAACTTATCAATACATTGGTTCATTAGTAATATCCTTATGTGATATATTTTTTCTTCCAGTCTATATGAATATATAATAATATTTTCTATAATGACTAACGTAGTCCGATCATGGAAATCTTTAAATATACTATTTATTACAAATATGAATATAATGGAGGAATTAGATAGACCTAATGGAATCACAATATATTCATGGTGTCAATGCGTCATACATAACGTTTTATTTGGTATATCCTATTTCATGGCCATAAATAGATGATATATACAATGAATATAAATATTATATTGGTATTTATCACCGTGAAATTGATCATGAAATACTTAAATATGGGGAATAAGATAATTTTAATTTGTAATGATAATATTTAATTCTTGATAATAATTATTATGTCACACATAACAATCATTTTTCATAAAAAAATAGGTTCACTCCTAAGTATTTCACTTACAAAAAAAAACTATTATCAATACTCCATTTTTATTCTTCATAATTTCCTAATTACTAATAAACTGTATTATATATACTATCATTTAATAGATGTAGGACTTTGTATCAGTTTTATTTAAAACTCAACTTTTCGATTTAGTGAATGATTGGGAAACTCTTCATGAATAAAATCACAAACATCTAAACGATATGCATATCTTATATGTTGATATTCTCCCAAATTATATATGATAAGAGCCCATTTGTTCAGAATAAAGTCCCATGTAATGAATTTTGATTCCATAACAAGGTCATATTTATCATATCTTTTATATATTATTATAGGATTGTTTATAATATTAAGTGTCACTGGACTTCCTAAGAAATTCATGTGGGGTTTATGTAGATAAATCAAATACATGAAAATGATAATATCAAATTCAACCAATGGGAGAAGAATATTACTTAAAGGAACCACATTCCAACTATCATAATTTTTTCATGAACAATTGACCTAATATTTGATCATTATAAAATTATGAGTCTCCACTATTAATTAGTTATTTAATCATGAAATTGGAATTGTGATACCAATATCATGTTTTATAAATACAATTGATTGTGCATATATAGAATAAAAAAAGACATCAGAAATTATAGAGGTTATGGTATATGTTCATTTATCCACTTTGTTATCACACCTCAAATCAATAAAAGTGATTTCATGTGTTTTCCCTTTTTTCAGGGGTATAAATGGTATTTTTCTTTGATAATTATTATTGACCTTCATATTTGATAACTAGTTGGAATAATTCCTATAATCATTGAATTTTAATATCTTTAGTGTGGGTGGTTCATTATGGGATTCTTAATCCTTTTTCTCATTATTAGAAATCACTTTCACATCATATAATCATTTAATTTTATTATGACAATACATTCCACAAATAAAACATTTAAAAATTAAAATATGATTATATTCCATGTGTTTCATTCCAAACATCATGCCTTAAGAAAACATCTCCTTCTTTTTTATATGTTATTTTAATTTCCCTATAAATTTTTATTTTTTTATCCATAACACGATGTTAATGGGTAAATCCAATCCTGATTTCAAAATAATCAACACATATAATGATTTCATCATAGATTATAAACTTCATTATGTCTATATATTTTGGAGATATTCTTATAATCCATTGAAGAATCAATAGTTTTTATATATATGTCAGTTGATAATACTATAATTATACCTCATAAGTATTTAAACAATTTCATTTTATATACTAATTGATTCATCCTCCTTTTACATTATCTCAAGAAATTTATTCACCATTTTATATGATGAATAAAAGAAATTTACATATTGTAAATTAATTTATTAAACTAATTCCATTACATAGATTGAATTTATTTACCCAGTCTCGCATTCATCTAAATATCCCATCAATGATCTTCTCTTCCTTCCTTATGATAAAATTACAAAAGTAATAATTTAGTTTTTGGAAAAAATGAAAATTGAATATATATCTTCATTGGTATTGACCCATTTCCTAGAAAATAATTGATTAGTGGACCAAATAAAAAAATAATTATATTACATCATTACGAAATCAATATAACATTTATCATTCCTTTTCCCATTTAGAATATCAATATAATTGATAATTTGATAATAGTTTATCAGAATAATGGAATTATTTTTCATTGAATATCCTATAAGATTTAGTTTTTGATGGTGAAAACATTTTCATTGTCAATCAAATTTAGAATTAACATGATTAAATTAGGTTAAATCTATTTAATAATAATAGGAAATAAATTATAATTCATAATAATCATTTTCAAAACCAAAATAGTCATAAAAATCCATATACAGTAAAAATTTTGAAAAATTATATTAAATCAATGAATTATTAGGTATATACAATATTGTTCATTGTTATAATCTATTCGTTTCCTTTAAAATGGTACACCAAGAAAATATGTGTAAACCTAATCATATACCCTTAAATTGTCAATCATGGTAAAAATTAAGTGAACAATAACCATGAACCATAATAATGAATGATATATACTAATCCAACATTTTTTGGGTTATTAGCCCTAGAAGGTTATTCTATAACACCACATCTACCTATAGTATCTAGGTAGGTATGGTTTCTTAGGAAAATGACACTCTATTATATACCAAAATTTATGAGTATTACCTAAACATATTTTTATGAAAAGAGTTCTCACATAATTTATCACATCCATGTTTCCAATGGAACATATAATATTATTTGATACCAATTCTGGTGGAATTTTTTTTCATTCATAAATATGACTTCTTTTCAAGGAATATTCATTGCATATCATTAATATCCACTCCAAAATCCTATATGATTAAAATATTAGGAAAAGTTAATATATAAATAACCTCTTAACAAGTAAAAAAAATCTTTACTTACTAAGTTACTCATAGATATAACCTATATTAGACGTCTCATTCTTAATAATTTATTTAAAATATGGGGGAAACAAACATAAGAATGGTTGAGCTCAGATGAAATGTAAGGGTATACAAGGAAGATTAAATTGATCACATAGAGAAATAATGATCATAAGTGTATGTTAAAAAGAGAAAAACATTTGAAAACAATATATTGCTTATTATATATCATAATTTTGAGCTCTAGAAAGAAAAAATGGATTTTGTATTCAATGAATCACAATATAATCAAATAACATGAGCTATAATAAAATAACATTGCAAAAATAAATATGTTTATGGAATATATTTTACAATAGAAAATCATTTCATCCGTTATAAAGGCTCAATAGAAAGATTTTTTTGTAGACCTCATTCAAAACACATACCATTGTACTAGTCATAGTTCATTACTAAGAATATCAGAGTGGAAAGAGTGATATACTATACTTGTTTCAATCCTCATTTATTACTATTTATCTTAGGAGATATACATCACTACAGAATTCATTAGATGGGTATATAATTAAAATAACACTGATTAAAAAATTGAAATATGATATATATTCAACAATATCAAAAAAAATTAATCATATTATAACCTAGAAAAATGAAATGGATTTCATCAATATTTCATCATTTGATCATAACATAACTCACAAAAAATAAATTGTCATCATTAAAATATTTTCATTATAATAATAATCCATCCAATGATATAGTAAGGATGGTATACCCAAAAAAGAAAAATTACACTAAATATTTATAATCATAAAATCAAATTTCTATAAAATATATCGGGAATATTTATCACAGATGATAAAAGTATCATTTTAAAAAAATATTTTAATAAATATTTTTTTTAAAAACATGATCAAATATTCATAAACAATAAAATTTGGAAATTATAAATGTGGATTGATAGAATATATTGTTTATCGGTGATGCCCCTCATTTGATTAAGTTGATAAGATACATCTTTGAATATTGGAAATTAAAGGATAGACTGACTATGGGTCTCTGGGATAATCGGTAAATTATGATCTGTTTCACTTCAATGGTAGATCAAATCTAGTCTGGGAAATGTAGGCCTCATAGTTTCAAATGGTCATGATTCATCTTTGTTTGGTGGTTCTTCGATCGTCATATGAAGCGAGATCCTACAATGATGGTGACATGTGTTATCTTCCCAAACCACCCCTCCCCTTTCAAAATATCACTGTTATTCTCTTGATAGGAAATCTTGTAGGTAGATAAATGTGATCTGATTGCAGAACTGAACCTTTTTTCCATCTGATTAACCCTAGTGTTTGTATTGAAATGGATGTCTCAAGATAACCATTTGAATATGTGTGGATTACTGTGGGTGAGGAATATCGATGAAAAAAATGTGTTGCCTATTAATGTTGTATGAACCTCTGTGTGGGATGCAGGATATTGGGTCAGTCGTAGGATTTCTGTCGCAAAGGGTCACTGTCTGTTTGGAAAGGGAGAAACGATAAAGTCATGGAACATGAAACACACATTGAAGATATGAATCTGAGGTAGAGGGTTGCGCATCTAATAGTAGGAAATAGAGGTAGATGTGTGTCCCTACAGGGGGCCTCGGTTGGACAGGTCACGATGGGCTCGAAATATCACCATGGAAAGAAGGGTTTGGGTTTTGGAAGGTTGTCAATTATTTGTCTGGATATGGTCACTACATTTAATGGTTAGCAAGAGAGTGCAGTTGAGGTGCCTCTGAATCTGAGGGTGGAGGAGGTGTTTGGAAGTCTAAAGCATGATATTGGTTTTCTCAACACATGATGAAGGTCAATGTGAAGAATGCAGTCCATCCCAATATGAGCAATGATGCAGATAGAGGAATAGTGACCTATTTAAACCATGAAGCTGGGTCTACTGGAAGTATTGAGGCCTCGAGGGAAAGTCCAATTCTGATTATGCAGATGGGTGGGTCTTTGGAGGAAAATGGTGAGTGGGTGAGGGTTTCTTCTGGGCTACATCCACAATTTGAAAAGAAAGTGGTTGATATTAAAATAAGTGTTTTCATTATAGGCCTCCTAAATACTGATTTGGATAGGGACCAAGTTTAGGACACTGGTTATACTATCCCTTCATTGCCTCTTGGTCATATGTTGGGTGATGTTCTTGATGAAATTAGGATACAGAGTCCGAAGACGAAGAGAAAAAAAAGTGGAAGTGACAATGGGAATTTGCAAGAACAGGCATCTTAAACCTATTTATCGGACTCAACTCATGGGATGAGCCCTCATGATGTGGAGGAATGTCCATGTAATGAATATGAAAACAATGAGGTTTCCATTATTTCAAAGGATACTGTAAATGGAGAAGGCACAATGCAGCAGGGGATACATGATGACTATGGGTGTGTGGAAGATCTAAATTTTTTATCAATGATTGATACTAATAGCCACTCTTCACATGAATATAGAGTGATGGATAGTTATCAAGAGGTACATATATCTAGAAATTGGGGAGATATCTATAAGAGTTAAAAGGAGAATGATAATGAAATGGCTAGAATAACTTGCAGTGACATTGTTTATGGGGGAAAGAAGATTTTGTCAGTGAATAAGCATGTGATGACCACTCCACAAAAAAAGAAGGCAGAGTGAGGACTATTATTATATGTTGAAGCCGATGCCTGCCAGGTCTTCTGTTAGTATGTGAAAAGGTACGTTACCTCCTTAGGGGTTTCTAGACATGGAAAAGATAAACCTTAAGAAGAAGTATGATAAGGCTCTAAAGCATTATGAATGTTTAGAATGGGAGTCAGCTACTGCGGATGAGGAAATTGATCATAGGTATGGTGATTGGTATTTTTTTTTATGATTTTAAGTTGTGACTCATGGTATGTGGTACTTGTGTGTGCTCTACTTTTCATTTATTATAACAAATGGTCATAGATATTTTCTCTGGCTGAGCCTTTCTGGTATATAATTTAAACACCCATTTAGTAATAATTCTATATTAAATGCATGTTTTTATGTGATAACTTTTTAATTTATTATAAGAAATTTGGTTTAGTAGATTTTTTCATTTAACGTTTATCATGTATAAATTATATAAATAAGGTTAATCATGATATAAATATCATATATATTCATTATATATTTATTTTGAGTCACATATAAAGGATACATATAGAAATATTAGTTACACCATTCATGGAGATGGTGGATCATACATACTCATCCACAATATTTCAATTTTTTGATTGAGGGAATGATTGAATGGTATATATTAATTATAATTCCTATATAATTTTTCAATCTTATATAAAATATATATTTATTAAATCAAACATTATTAAAATTCATGTAATGTGGAATTGAAAAATGATTCACCTAACATCATTGAGGTGGTAGTCCCCACATAAGCACGAGTGGAAACATTGATTTACAATGGAATGGAATATAATAAGGAAGATATGATATTATAAATGAAAAAATAATTATAATATCCTATGTATAAAATATAAAAATTATACCACACATAATTATTATCCATTAAAGATAGTGAAGGAAAATGAATTGTATCATAATGTGGATGTGATAATCCACCTGTAAGCCTGATAAGCACATTTACGACCCATTTAACGTAATATAGAGGAGTATTAGTGCTTAAAAACCATAATAACAATTAATAAGGCTTTTTATAATGATGTTATTATTATATAAATCATAAAAAAATATTTATATAAGGTAATAGAAGTAATAAATTTAATGTGTTTGGGAAATATGATTACCTCTCATTCAGATGGTCTCCCCTATATACAATCATAAAGGCCCTTGGAATGGTATTTCATGACGAACAAAACCATAAAAATTAGTATAAGGATTTTTAATGGATTTGGGTAGGTTTGGGTTTAGTTTCAAGGATCAAGGTTGTGTAATTAATTTAAATGATTATTTTCCAACTAAAAGTGGAGGAGAGGACACAATAGATACTTATTAAATGAATAAAATTACATAAACTCAATACGAGGTTTATTGATTTTGTATATGTAGATATTTAAAGGTGTTTTTTAAGGAGGTCCAAATTTTTCCCAAAAATTGTGTTTATAAAATTTCATTTGGTAAAAATTCCATTTACAATTTGGGTTTTCCATCTGTAAACCTATTTTAACCATAATTACTGAGATATATTTTATATGTTTTTAATATTGATTATTAAAAAAAATTAATTCCAACCCAATAAAAAATTTGGAAATAAGTATTCAAATTTTTGAAAAAAATTTATAAAATTATATCTCTAGGATTTTTAAAACAAAATATCAATATAAACTCAAAAAAATTGATTAAAATGTTTTTCGATAAAAAAATTCATAATTATACAATTTTTTTATGCAAAAATTAACATTAAATTAATTCAAAAAAATATATAAATATTAATACAATAAATTGAAAAATATTAATTAAAATATATTAAGTAAAAAACATGTGTTAAAATAATTTATTTCTTTATTTTTTATATATGAAAATATAATTTTCGATAAAAATTATTATTTTTCCCACTCATTTAATAAATAATATTTTTATAAAATTTATTAAAAATTTACAATAAGATAATTTTGAGATTTTTATTTCCAAAATAATGTTTAATTTTTTATATTGTATTTCTAAAAGTGGTAAAACAATTTTTATTATTTTCTCACAAAAGAAAAAATATATTTCTGTAGAAAAATGTATTTTTAAAACAAATTATGACCGCGTTAAAAATAATTTACATATTTATTGATATATTTTATCTATCTAAAAACATTATATATATATATATTTGAAATGTATATATTTATATTATTACTACCAATTTGAAAGCAAGTTTATATATCTATACTATATTACGACTTATTTAGTGTGAGGATTTAATGTATCATAATCTATTAATTAAATTTATTTATGAAAATATAAAAAATAAAATCATATAACCTTACATAAATACATAAAATTTATAATAAGTATTAGAGATAAAACATGATGGAAGTGCATAAACAGACAAATCCCAAAATATATATTGAAAATAAGATTAGATTCGCAATAAAAATATAGGATCCAACAAGTGTACATAATTGAATTACTCATGGATAGTAAGGAACTAATGCAGAACCATGATAAACACTATTTAAAACCCCTCTCCAGGATAATCCTTTCAAAAGAAATTATTTTAATATCAAAAAGTGGAATTAAAAAAGTATGATTCCTAAAGGTAACCAATATTATGACATATAATGTATTATATATAGAATTGTTAATAAATAAGTGGTGAGTATACATCATGGTAGGGATTCAACCAAATGCTTCCCACACACACCTCTAATGTAAGAACCACATTTCACATAAAAATTAAAAAAGTAAATTAAAATATAATATTTGATTTAATGACTAACTAGTAAGAGGTAGTACATAAACATTGAAAATAACCAATGCTATGATGGTCTCCAATGTCAGACAAACACACCCAAATAGGCACCCTACCAATGTATTCCATCCAGTATATCTTCTGAATAGTCCATAAGAAATATGGTTTCCCATCCATATAGACTAAAGTAATAATTTGGT
Organism: Viscum album; assembly: GCA_963277665.1. Lineage (NCBI taxonomy): Eukaryota > Viridiplantae > Streptophyta > Magnoliopsida > Santalales > Viscaceae > Viscum > Viscum album. Next base: position 1,029,652,818 of record OY728125.1, read on the forward strand.
AAATAAAATAGTTATCATCATCTTTAACACATGTATCAAGGTCCAAATACATATGTTCCCCAATATGGTTCCTGAAATCATTTATGTATGTTTCTTTCATGGTTTCACACAGAGACATTTATTTTGGAAAAAATTATGATTGTAGTATTTCTTTAAACATGTTACGGGCATCACACACAACCCATGGTTTTCAAATCTAGATATAGTATATTTTATTATTAGGTTTACATTTATAAATATTGTAAATATAATTAAAAATTTATTTAATGCATGTCTTATGTAGAAAATGTGTGGGAGTGAATCCACTTACCCCAAGACAATTTGTTTTTAATAATCATTCCAAGAACTTATAGATTTGGACACTAAATTCTATACCATTAATGAAACACAATGAAATCCAAAACAATCACACAACATATATTTGGTCATTGAATCCATGGTATATGTTTTTTAATTTATATTGAATAGAGTAGAAATGAGATAGAGAATCTGAACTCTTAAATTTGAATGCCTCAATCAGTTCTCTATGATTTGATTGAATTAGCCACATGATTTAAGATTAATTTAAATAATTAATATGAATATTATTTTGCAAAAGATCTATCCACATGAGGTAAAAATAGTGTCATAGTGTAAAAATGGAATTAAAATCAAAATTCTATAACATATTAATTACACCATGTGGTTTTACATCATGTTTCGAAAAATAATAAACCAATTGTGCATGTTATATTGGAAGAAAAACATGTCTATGGGGTTGTAATATATTGCTAGGAAGATATTCCTAAAATCATGAGAATCAACACACTTTTTATTATTCCAAAGTAAAAAAGTTTTATAACATGATTTATCATGATCATTCACTAAAAAATACCCTTATCATAGATCCCCATTCAAACTCACATGATTACATAGGAAAACTATATGATTTTCTCAAACCATATGTCAATTGTATTCCCTATGAAAACTATACAAAAAAACTCAATGCCTCCTAAAATATGAAGATCATTATTCAATACCTTTCACGATATAAAATGTATTTTTAAATAGTAATTTACCTCAAAATGGGGGGTCTCATATTCTCTCCCATCATATCACTTTCCATCCTAAGAAAGATATATATTTTTTTGGTTTTTCAAAAAGTTTATTCTGTTGGTTAAGAATATATTTACATTATTTACATGTATCTGGTTATATGTAAACATGCATCCACAATTAACAAAGAAGTGATATATGTTTATTATGCAAGGCCTTGTATTTTTAATACAGAATGTGAATCGAGAGTCATAGAGAAGTCCCAAATAAATATATAGTGATATTGTATCCATTAATCAAATTTTTAGGGTTTACATGAAAATTCACTAGTATATAAGAATTTATAGGATTATGTATAGTGTCAAACCTTGGGGGAAGATCTCATCAATTGTTAAAAACACTATTAAATTTAATAATTTACATTTTTATATATATGGGTAGCTAACATAAAATGTATACTAAAATGATGATTCCCTGATATTTGTGACACAACAAATTATACATTATCACCCACAAGATTGGTTAGTGTCAAATAGAAATTATATATATATTATATTTGTATGTATTTCAGTCATATATAATCATTTCCTAATCATTTAAATTTTCTATCATGTCGCTTGGATTAGAAATTTTGAAATTATTGTAGCTTACATAGTTTCCATCTAATCATTTAGTGAATAAGCTACAAGAATATATAACTCTAAAATATTTTTATTGTAAATATTTAATTTACATCTATTAGAGGATTATATATGTTAATCATATTCAATAGAGTTCCAAAGTACCGTTGTAAATAATATTGATTTCAAGTGGGGAATATATAATCTTAGTTGAAAATAATAGAAAAATATAGATGATGATATTTATCCCTCTTTTTAATATATAACGGCTTCAAATCGTCCACTTTATTCATTTCCATGATTCAAATGATGTTATATGACTTTCTATGTTAGTATTTAATCTCTTAAAAGACATGATTCTTATAAAGAATATTCAATTAACTTTTATCAATTGTTATAGAATTTGTTTTTCTCATTTCAACATAGATATAGAGAATAAATGGAATATATCAGTTTTCAATTGATTCTTAACCGTATTTTAATAACATGTGAGACATCTCACTATATAATCATCCACCATTATCTTCATAGTAGACAATACTATTTTTCATTTTCTTCCGTGAAAAGTTTTTTCTTTCACAAGTGGGTAGCCAAGTTATATTTGTGATAGGGAGAAAGTTATGGATCATTCATTTTTTGAAGAATTATAAAATGAATCATAATTTCAATAACATAACTAAATCTTGTTTCCATCTATCAATGGTCTCCCCGAAAATTGTGTTCAGTCTCAAATTAATACATTTACAGTCTAATTTCAAAGCCACTGTGACTTGGTTAATATATTGTAGGATAAGAGTGACTCAAATGAAAACAACAATATCAATTTTCAGATTATAATACAATTGAATGTCAATAATTACCATCATTAGTTTCCATTGGTATTTGGTTTCTATTTCCACTCCTTAATTTTAACAATAAATTTAAAACAATGAACAAAACCTCAAGTTAAAAAATCACAACCTGCTAATCACAAACAAACACTTACAAATTTAAATTTTAAGTAGTTACTACACACAATGTCACATACCATTACAATATATTCTTCTAAAGTATGTTTAAAATACAGTACCACATGAATAATAAACTGATTAATTCCACATTGGTTCACAAGACACTAAAACTATTCTCATGTTCTTAAACACTGACTTTTCCAATCATGCACATCAGTCTCATCAAAATGTTATTACTATAGGAATTCATCTTCAAAATTTATCACCTCAATAATTAGAGGTTAAATTAAAAAAACCATTGGAATGATTTGAAAATATAATATCAAATCCATAATGTCAGAACACTCATAAAAACAAAATAATAACAGATTCTCAATTTAACTTTCCTTAGAAAACTAAGGCATCACAATTACTACATCATGTAATTGATGGAACCAGTATAAATCAATAAAAAAAACCTGAATCACAAACATATCTTTCCTATACAAGAGAATTGAAAAAATACATAGACCAACCTCCCTCATGGGTCTACCATTCATCAAACCCAACGCTTCATGTCAGTAAACCATGATTGGTATATCAAATTTTATCTATGGACACAAACATGTCGTAAAAAACATTCTCTCTAGGGTCCAAACCCATAGTAAAAAAAATCACCTCTCTCAATATGACATATAAAATCATGTGTGAGATCATTGTAATGACCCAAACATTCATTAATGGAAATCCCTCTTATTATAATTAAATGCCTCATTATGTAAAATATTTAAATAAAATGTGAACTTCAATGGTTTTATATTTTTTTGATTTTGAAATATTATTAAGAATTTTGAACATTGCTAATATAGTATATGAATAGTGATCACATTATTAGTACAAAAAAGGGCTTCACCAAATCCAATTTACACAGACAAATGAAGTGATGGCCTCATAAAGTTGACATTCCCCATATGAAGCCTATTTTTTGAAGCGTGGAACGATGGTTGCATCATTGGGCTCCACTCATGATGAAGCCCAAGCTGAGCTCAAACACGTTAAGCTCGAGTGGAACTGCCTATGAGAGATTTGGATGTTAATACAGATTATCTCTTAAGCAATGCTATTTGAGCTACCCAAAGAGTCGGTCACCATCGCACACATTACCCTTTGGTCTTATGTGGTTTTTATAAGGGGTTGTGTAACAAGACATTATCACTATGAATATGTGTATTATTTTATAATATACCAATTAATATAAATTAATTTTATTATTATTACTATGTAAATAGTTTTTAATGTAAAAATAGTATTTTTAGTTATTATTCAACTAAGAAAACTATTTTTGTTAATTAATGGATTTTTTAATTAAATAATATTTTAATAAAATATTATTATTATTAAATTAATTTTTATTAAATATAAATGATTTTATAAATTTATGAACGCAATTGTAATTTTTATTATGGTTTGAAAGCTATTTTTATCGAAACCCATGATTTTTTTATTAAAATAATATTTTCATTTTAAAAGGAAAAATTCATATATTCAGAAAAATATTGAGATAAAATGAATATTATTTTTTAAATCATGACATCAAGATTATCCTATGGTTAAATGATAATAATTTTTTGAGACAGTCGAATTTTGTGTAAAATTTAAATACTATTTAAATATATAATGTGTTTTATGAAATAATAAAGACCCAATATTTGTTTTACCAATATATATTTTACCATTAAAATAATGTGATTTTAGATTTTTTTATTTATTTTACAAAGCATAAGTGGACCCTCTAATATTTATAAAACATTTTGTTTTTTTAAAATTGTTTTCCATGAGAGTGTGACTCAACTCCATATAACCACCCTCGATATTTTAATATGTTCGTCCATTTTCCACATAAAATTTAGTTTTCCACTTCTCATTTTCAAAAACCATGTGCAAAAACCATAGGCTGGTTTGTGGTATTGATTAGTTTAATGTGTGCTGAACCAAACCTAAATATTAAAGAACACCCTCTCATTTCCTATATAAACCCACCAAAGCTCCCACTTCCTCTTCCCTAAAAGCCTTTGGAGTTCGTTAAACCCATGAACTTCTCTCTCTATAATAATCCCAAGGTGCCCCAACCTCCCAAGACGCCTCTCTCAATCCTCCCCCAAGCCTTTGGGATCACAATTCCATGTAAGGGATTTCGTCCATTCTCATTTTTGTCCAAGTTTCTTTACATTTTTATGAACTTTTGTTTTCCATTAAAAATCATTGGGTATGATTTCAAACCTCCCCCATACATCCCCATTTATGTTTTAGTGATGAGATACCCCTTTCTCTCATGTTAAATTCCTCTCATATACAACTGTTATAATGCCAAAATTCGTTAAGGCATTTCTCTCTCCTTATTTAAATTCAAGTAATTCTTTTGTATCATGAATATAAATTCCATTACAATTGTTGGAACATGTTTCTATATGAACCCCCTTACTCTGCATTCATTTAAATATGATGAGATGCCCCTTTCGCTCTCATCATCCATTTTTATGAATTCTAATGTCACGTCGTTATGCGGCAAAAATAACACAGCGATTTTCTAATCCAATGTCATTGTGTATTGAATACCATGCCTATTTATGTAGAAATGGTAATCAAATTTATACACATTTACTTATAGATTATAGTTCATCATGTATATATTCCACATGTTTTTATTATGGAATAAATGTTGATTTTTAATGAATCTATGTTATAAGATCCATGTGGCACATATATGCATGAAATGAAATTTTTAAGAAGGGTGCACCCTGATAGCAATCCAATGCATTGGGAAAATATTAATATAATGATACGCAAGTGCAATGAGGGTTTACTCATGCTAATTCAAGTGAAATTAGAGTTTACTCATTCTCAATCTGAAATGAGCCCTATATCTTGCGAAAATCATGTTAAATGTTGTTTCCACATTACCCTATTAATATTGTCATGATTTATCATGACTTCATGTTAATGTTTCTATTGTGATCCATTGATATATCTATTATTTAACATTTACTATATTTCTCATGTTATTATAGATTTATTCCATTACTGGGCTTTATAGATCACCCTTTTCCCATGCATGTCCTTATGTTATCCTATGTATTGCTATATACGATGGAATGTAGAGGACATGTAATGTATTTTTTCAATTAAGAAGTTTTATTTCAAGTTATATATTGTTATGTATAGATAATAAGCTCCAAATTCACTAGACCTCTTGATATTCAATGTTGTATCAAGTTATTTTTATGTAATAAATTAGGGATAATGGTATAATAAAGAGCATGGTTCGTATAGTTAGTATCAGAGGATATGATTAGTTATTTTTTGGGATAAGGATTAGAAAACCCTAGTAAAGCCATAGAGACAGTAATGAGATTAATAAAAACATCCCTAGGTTTTTCTGAGTATTGAGTAAATGGTTTATCACGTAAATACATCCCAATCTGGATACGAGCACGTAGAGGTTGCTCTGGCACAAATGTACCTAGGGGTGAAAACCCCTACAATGAGTATCGAACTTGACCTAGGGTATCCTGGTACATGACAACGAGCCTTACTGCACTCTTGGTTATGACACTCCCTGGGGATATGCTTTGTGAAATTCAAAAGATTAGTATGAACCTTTATTAATAGAATTAAAAAAAATTCCACTATGAATATATGTTAGAATGTAGATCAAGAATAAAATAGATTGAAGCCCATGGATTCATCAGTTATGGAAAGAAACATTAATGTATAAGTCTTTCGTTTGGTCCTTGGATTACCCTTTAGGTGTTACCCCTAACTTTCATTTTATTCCAGCCAATGGCTGGTAATAGGAGGACTCAGGTTAACAATCGATGTGAAGATCAATGTGATGACTATGCTAATGAGATGCCCAATCCAATGGGAGCGGGAATTGCGAACATTATCCCGATTATCTCATAGTTAACCCATGAATTGAATAGAAGCATGGGTCATGAGGAACATTCACCCCCCCTATGAAATAACTAGTCGATCTCAAGAGCTTCATGAGACAAAGCCCTCATACTTTTATTGGATCATTTGATCCATAACTTTCTTAACAATAGATCAACTCCATTGAATGGATCTTCTACATCCTTTAATATTCCGAATAAGAGACGGTTTTATTGGCTGCTTATCAAATGGAGGGTGAAGTTGATTAATAGTGGACATTGATCAAAAATAAGAAGCCAAAGGAGGAGATCGAGGCATTGTAATATAATTATTTTAGGAAGATGCTTTTTGATAAATATTTTACGCGCACCCTCTGACATAAGATGGAAAGGGAATTCTTTTCTCTGAAGAAAAACTATAATGAATCAATTGGAGGATATAGGGAAAAATTCAAAAGGCTTACATGATATGCCTCTGGATTTGTCATTACCCCCGAATGCATGGTTGACTGCTTATTTGGTGGGCTGAAACCTAGACTACATAAAGCGCTGGAGATCCATGACATTGACAGCTGTGAAAAAATTTCCGATGTGCCGTCAAGGTTGAAATGGAGTTCAATAAATCTCAAGAGTATCATGGGGATAATAATCATAAGTTGGAATTCATTTCCAATGTTTTTATGGATAAATATAGAAGTTCTAAAAAGATACATAACCCCATTTTCCAATGGTGTGGAAAGAAGCACCCTGAAAATTTCCTAAAGGGGATGATGAAATACTTTTGATGTGGAAGATAAGGGCACCTAGCTGTTAACTATCGAAACAAAAAACCAGTGTCAGCAAAAGGGGAGTGAATCACTATACTAGACCCTCAACACAATGTTCAATTCTTCAACTATAATGAACCAAGGCATTTTTCAAATCAGTACCCTAAGACGATGGTTTTTGGAGGCAATCCACAACCTCCAAGGCAGCAACGGAAAGGTTTTTCCATTACTCCCACTGATGTGAACCCCGACAATGAAGTGGTGATAGGTACAATAGTTATTCATTAAATAATAGTGAACATAATTTTTGATTTTGGATCTATACATTCTTTTTTGTCCTAATAGTTTAGTAGAAAAATCACATCACGACCAAAAATCATGGAAGTAAATATGTTAGTGAGTACGAAAAATGTGGAAATCATTGCATCCCATGAATATAACTCCTCCCCTATCATAATTTGTGTATTGAACTTCCCAGCGAACCTTGTCATACTTCCTCTGGTGGAATTTGATGCAATTCTTGGCATGGCTTGGTTTTCCTTATATAGAGCCAACATAAATTAACATCAGAGGGAAATCGCTCACAATATAGAGAATCGACCGCCTATTATTTTCAAGTTCATGGTGAAAGAAGAATGTTTTTATCTCCATCATCTCAAGAGTAGATATTACTACCCAACTTACATGGGGATCAAGATCATATAATTGATTCCAAGGAAGAAACCATCCTTGAATACTTTCCTATTGGGAGGGAATTCAATGATTTTCTTCTCGAGTAATTTCCAGGTCTTCCACCAAGAAGAGATGTTAAATTCTCAATCAATATAATACTTAGGGGTTTCCAATATACAAGTCTCTGTATAGAATTTCTATTTTGGAGAATGAGGAGCTAATGAAGAAACTATAAGAGAATCTGGATAAAGGGTTTATATGCCCACGTGGTTCACCATGGGGTGCCCCAATCCACTTCGCCAAGATGAAAGATGGATAAATGTGCCGTTGCATCAATTATCGCGATCTTAACAAAATAAAGATAAATAACAAGTATCGTCTCCCACGAATCGATGACTTTTTTGATCAGTTACGTGGAGAACAATAGTTCCCCAAGGTGGATTTGTGGTCGGGATATTATCAAGTAAGGGTAAAGAAGGAAGTTATCCCAATACTATTTTTTATACAAGATATGGGCACTATGAGTTCATAATAATGAGTTTTGGACTCACTAATGCTTATGAAATAATCAGGGACATGATGAATAGAGTCTTTAGAGTTTACCTCATCAAATATGTGGTAGTCTTTATAGATGATATTATATATACTCAAAAATCATAGAGGATTATGAGGAGCATCTTAGAACTATACTAGAGACCATGCGGAAGGAGAAGCTCTATGAAAATTATAGTAGGATTGAGTTTTGGTTGAATGAGGTCTCATTATTAGGCCATATCATCACAAGTAATGGGATATCTACGGATCCCTCCAGGACAACAGAAATAGACGGATGGATGAGGCCACCATCAGTAACAGATATCCACAGCATTTTGGGATTAGATGGATATTATAGAAGATTTTTGATAAGTTTCTTATGATTATCCAACCCTATTAACAAGGTAAATCGGAAGGGATTACAGATTACTTTGAGTGATGAATGAGAAACCGATTCAAAGAGTTGAAAAAGAGGATTATAACTATAACTGCGCTCACTTTACCCATAAGTGGAGAATTGTTTGAGGTTTTCATTGATGCTTCAAAGAAGGGCTAGAGATGTGTGTTGATGAAAAATTACAGTGTCATTTCCTATTCATCAAGGATATTGAAAGATAATGAGTATAATTTTTCAACACCTTCTCTGGAGTTTCTAGCGGTGATCTTTGCTTTAAATATTTGGAGGCATTATATCTTTAGAGAGATGTGTGAAATATATACAGACCACAAAAGCCTCAAGTATATATTCACACAGAAAGAGATGAACATGCACCAATAGAGATTGTTTGAGCTGATCAAAGACTATGATTTCTCAATCCATTACCACCCTAGAAAAGCAAACAAGGCAGTGGATGCTCAATGTAGAAAGGACGCAGTAATTCTATCATTGATGAGAATTGAGAAGGATCCCTTCTTCTTAGATTTGATGAAAATGAACCTAGGAATCGTATAGTATGGAACATCATCAATCCTATCACAAATTAATGCTCAAATCTCTCATTGGTATAAATTAAAGGATTCTCACAGAAAGGATGTGGAAATTATAAAAAGGGTGGAAGCTATCAGAAATTGGAAATACTCAGAGATCGTGGTTGACAATCAAGAAATTGTGAGATTTGGGTCATGATTAAGTGTGCCATCTAATCTAAATATAATTAAGGAGCCTTTGGATCACTCACATAGCTCAACCTTCTCTATTCACCAAGGGATCTCAATGATGTATCGAGTTATCTGAGAAAACAATTGGTTGGAAAACATGAAAAGAGATATTGTGGTCCTTACATCAAAGTGCGTGGTGTGTCAGCAAGGGAAGGAAGAGAGGAAAACGACTAAGGGGATGATGAAACCATTACCCATACCATAAATGAAATGGGAGAACATCACAATGGAAATTATCTCCGGACATCCGAAGACATCCAAAGGAAACAATGAAATATTGTTTTTTGTGGATCATCTTTCCATGTCTGCACACATTAGTGCTATTCGGGAGGATTTTTCACTAGATCAACTGGAACATATATATATCAGGGAAATGGTAAGGGTGCATATAGTACAACTATTTATTATATACTATTGAGAACCAACATTAACCTATATGTTATAGAAGATTCTTCGTAAAACCCTGGATATTGAACTATACTTCATTACGGCCTATCATCCTCAAACTGATGGTCAATCCAAGAAAACTATCCAAACACTTGAGGACATGTTGAGAGCTTTCTCAATGGACTTCAAAGGTTGATCGTAAAAATATCTTTCACTGGTTGAATTCTCATACAATAAAAATTTTCACTCGAGCATCCAAATGTAACCATATAAAGCCCTTTGTTGGAAAAGGTTAAGAACACATGCGTGCTTGGATGAGGTCGGTGAGCATAAGCTGATAGGACTAGAAATGGTCGAAGATTGGGTGGAGAATGTGAAAACCATTCAACATCTTATTAAGGCATCACATAGTTGACAGAAGGGTTATGGAGAAAATTTTCGAGGGGGCCTTGAGTTTAAATTTGGATATATGTTATTTATACGTATATCCACATGGATGAAGTTCAAGAGGTTTGGAAAGAAATGTATGTTATGTCCTAGATGCATTTCCCCCTTCGAGATTCTTGATCATGTTAGGGTTATGGACTATAGACTAGAACATCCACCTAACATTGAAATAGTACATGATGTCTTTCATGTATCCCTATTAAGAAAGTATATACCAGACCCTTCACACATGTACTATCTTCAGAGGTTGTACAAGTAGAGGATGATATTTCTTGTGAGGAGTAACCAGTGAAGGTCATAGATCGTAGAGAGAAAATTCAACGAAATAAGACTTTTCCCCTTGTAAAGCTTTTGTGGAGCAACCACAAGTTTGATGAAGTGACACAGGAATCAGAGGAAGTAATGAAGCAGAGCTACCCACATCTGTTTTACTTTGGGAAAAGTAAATTTCGAGGGATAGATTTCATAAGGGGGATATTGTAACGACCAAAACATTCAATAATGTAAATCCCACTTGATATAATTAAATGTCTCATAATGTAAATTGTATATATAGAATTTGAAATTCTATGGTTTTATGTTTATTGATTTTAAAATACTATTAGGAAATTTGACCATTGCTAATATAGTTGATGAATAGTGATCAAGTGATTAGTATAAATATTGGGATTTGAAAAATCTAATTTACTCATAAAAATGATGAAATGGACTCATCTAGTAGACATTCCACATATAAAGCCCATTTTTAAGAGAATGGAATAGAGGTGGCATCATTGGGATTCTATCTTGACCAAAAACAAGATAATCTTGAACAAGTTATGCTAGAGCGGAACTGCCTAAGAGAGAAGTGGAAGTTGATAGAGATTACCACTCGAGCAATGTTATTCGAGCCACCCCATTAGTCTGTCACCATCATGCACCTTACCCATCGGTCTTATGCAGGTGTTATAAGGGGTTTGTAACAAGACCGTAGGACTATAAATATGTGAATTATTTTTTTATATAATAATTAATATACCTTCATTAATATTATTGTTACATAGTAAATAGTTTTCAATGTACAAATAGTATTTTTAGTTAATATAAAAGTATGAAATCTATTTTGATACACTAATGAATTTTTTAATTAAATAATTTTTTTAAAAATATTAATAATATTAAATATAGTTTTATTACATATAAATTATCTTATAATTTTATGAATGCAATTGTAATTTTTATTAATTTTTTTAACCTATTTTTATCAAAATATCTGATTTTTCGATAAATGTTGGATTTTATATTAAAAGTAAAAATAAACATATTAAAAAAATTATTTAAATAAAATGATTATTATCTTTGGAATCAGTTTTTTGAAATTATCCAATGGTTAATTTTTCATAATTTTCAGAGACACTCAAAATTTTTGGTCAAAAATAAATAGCGTTTAAATATATAATGTGTTTTATGACATCAGAATGACCCAATAGTGATGTAATAAAATAAAATAAATGATATGTCAGGCCAATATATGTTTTACCTTTAAAATAATATGATTTTAGGTTTGTTTTATATATTTTACTAAGCTTTAGTTGACCCTCCAACACTTATAAAACATTTTGTATTTATAAATTGTTTTCCTTGAGAGTGTGACTCACCTCCACATAATCACCCTCAATATTTTAAGAAGATAGCCCATTGGCCTTATAATATTTTTTTAACACTCCCCTTTGGAAAAAAAGGGCAAAAACCATGGCCTGGTTTTGCATATGGATTAGTTTAATTTGTGGTGACCCAAATCTAAATATTGAAGTATTCCCTCTCCTTTCCTATATAAACCCACCCAAGCTCCAACATCATCTTCAATAAAAGCCTTTTTAGTTCATCTGATCCCTAAGAAAATCTCTATATAATCCCCTCTAGGTGACCTATGCTCTTGATAAGCCTCTCTCAAGCATCTACCAAGACTTTGGGATCACACATCCATGTAACAGATTTCATCCTTTCTCAGTTTTGTCCAATTTTATTTAAGTTGTTATGCCCTTGATTTTTCAATTAAAAATGTTGGGGTATTATTTCATACCTCCCCCATACATCCATATTTATGTTTGAGGTATTAGATACCCCTTTATATATCATTAAAGTTCTCTCATGTACACCTGTTACCATGCCGAAATTCTATAATGAATTTCTCTCCCCTCATTTTATTCATGTAATTGTTTTTAATCATGAATCTAAATTCCATTCCATTGTTGGGATGTGTAACTATATGAACACCTTTCTTTAAATTTAACATAAATATGATCAGACACCCCTTTCTCTATCATCAACCATTTTTATGAATTATTATGTCACACTGTTATGCTGCCAAAATTGCAACGTGATTTTTCAAGCCAATGTCATTGTTTAGTGAATACCATGTCCATTTCCCTATAAAGGGTATTAAACTTTATTAACATTTACTTATTTATTATATTGGTTAATCTATTAATTCCACATTTACATTATCGGGGAATAAATTATGAGGTATAATGAATCCATGTTATATGATCCGTGTGGCACATTTATGCAAGAAATGAAATATTTAAGAATGGTGTGCCTTAATAGTGCTCCAATGCATTGGGTAAATATCAGTATCATGATACGTCAAGTGCATTTAGGGTTTAATCATCATAATTCAAGTTAAATGTGTGTTTACTCATGCACCAGGTGGAATGATCCTTGAATCATGCTAAAATCATGTTAAATGTTTCTGTCAAATTTCCATATTAAGATTATCATGCATTATCATGCCTTTATGTTTATGTTTCTCTTGGGCTCCATTGATATGACTATTGTATAACATGTACTATATTTCTCAATTTATTACATGTTTATTACATTACTAGTATTTATTGATCAACCTTTTCTCATGCATGTCTTCAGTTATCCTATGCAATGCAAATTACTAGGGAAAGTAGTGGTCATGTAAAATATGTTTTTAATAATTATGTTGTATTTCATTTTCTAGGTTTTTATATAGAGATCCTAATCCCCAATTACACTAGACCTATCAATATTATATGTTGTATCATGGGATTTTTATCTAATAAATCATTTTTACCTATGTAATAAAGAGAATGGTTGTTATAATCATCCTCCCATATGGGAACAAACTCTCATGAGAATCTACACACGAGACATCCCCATGGGGAATCACATGTCATAATTAAAGGTCATATATCAACAATAATAGAACCATCCTATGTGAGATTTATTTTTGGATCACAATAAAAAGATCAGTTAAATAGAGAACTATTTCTTCATATATATTAAAAACCAATATAGTGTGTTACAAACATTATAAATAAACAATCCTACACTGACTTCAAACCCTAGTGGTTTGTTTCAAGTATGTTGAGCCCCTTAACTAAATAAACTAGGTATATAGTCATTCATTTATGATGGGATAATACAACAATTGTCACTATAGGATCCATAGGTCCGACCACTGGAATAAAACAGAAAGAAAAATTTTCCTAACTAATTACAATGTTTCTATTTAAATATATATTCATATTTAATTTGAGCAGTTTCTGCCAAAATAAATAGTCGATTCACACTTATTACTAAAAATAGTGACACATTAATTTATATTTCATGTGGAATAAAAATTCATTATATGATTCCTAATAATCCTCTTATATTTATAGTATATGAAACCAAATCCAAAAGAAATTAAATTTCCAATGAGAATATATCTAAAAACCTATATCTCACAAACTATAAAACTCAATTTAAATAGTATCATGCCGAATGAAAACTTTATTAATAATAATAGAGAAAGACAATATCAGTAATCCCATTATTATGTTAACATGGATTTCTATCGTGAAATTTGTTCATGATGCAACATAATAAGTTCCATCATATCCCCTAACTCATATATTTTTATCCTACCTTCCAACAATAAAAATTTCAAACAAAGTAATGATGTAATGCCACATTTTAACATCTTATTTCTCCATGCCACTAACTAGTACCCAAACAGATGGCTGAAAATATACAACAAGTGAACCTCTCCATATAGTATACATTTTCACCAATAAAAATGGTTTGAAATATCTATAAAAGATTGTATATTACCAATAGATCACAATGTGAAGTCATAAATAATCACCCAACCATCACATGCATCAGAGTTAGAAAATTTATATATGATCTTAAAAAGAAGTAACAAATATAAATAATATTAGTTTTGAAAAATAAAATTTAATGTGGAGTGAATACAAAATACATACAATAGTTTTCCTCCCACCGGTCTAGTCACATAATGAATCAAATTCAAATATATATAAATGAATTGGAAATATTGACTACATATAGATATAATACATCATGATAAGTAGTCTTAACACATGAGCCATCCCAATAGACCATTATATCCTATACCTCGACAAAACATTATTCAATAAATGAACATGTGAGAGATACTAGTGTACAAATATTCAATGGCCTCTCGTGATTGGTGTGTGTATATAAATAAATAGGAAACCAAAAGGAATAGTCCCATACTAAATTCTAGATGCCATAATATCTACATAGGGAAGGTACCAAATAAATAAATATGTAATGTGAAAAAATAAATGACAATTCATTCTTTTACTAGATTAAAAAATCCCTCAATGTGAATTTTAATAAAATGAAAAAAATAGTATCACATTCTTTCCATATAATATATATATCATCTAGGGAATACATCTAATGGAATCACATACCTCACCTATGGGAGTGTTATCTTCTTGGAATATTCCCATGTATGACTTACCTCACCTAGGGGTGTTATATTATCCACACATAACCTATTTATCATATACCTCCCTTATAGAAGTGATCACAAATATGCATAAGCCATTGTACCACATTCCTAACCTATTTGAGTATCCACATTGGTGAATATACCCCACATATATGACGCACTAGAAACATTCTACCAGAAAGATCTATCCTAGTGTACTAGACCTTCCATGGATAGATAGAAATAAAGTATTCAATAATATTATGCTCAAAACCACATTGAAAAGCCCCACATAGTGCTACCATATGATATTTACAACATAATCAATGTTTTCCAAACTACTATATTATAGATATTCTTGGAAAGAATGTCTTAATTTGCCTTATAAAATATAAAAATGTAATATACCAAATAAAAAAACAGGACTACTTCTATGATAATATACATTTTAAACCTTCCCAAAAAGAACCATTGAGTGTTTCAAAAACATATCATAGCTATACAAGCCATCCTAGGGACCGTATGACAAATATTTTCATCCCAAGAATTCATGAATTATACAAAACTATATCCCCAAAAAACTTATTATAATCATCAAAAATATAAAAACATATAATCAGGACATATTTCAGGTCCTACATAACATACATGGAATATCATGTGAGGTTGATAATTGGAATATAAATTTAATTTATGGTTTAGGTAAATACAAAATCCATAGACCTATATAATTATCCCATTGAATCACATCATCAATAATAGTTCTAAGTTAATAACCAATATATTCTTTACTCATGAATTATACTAAATCCAAGGGATGGATAGTATTTAGGTCACCCAATGGGGTCCCCTAAGAAACATCTAAATAGAATAACCCTATCATGGGTCATAAGTATCAGTCTAGGTTATAAGTCAACAACTGATTCTTTGAGAAAAATAGTTCCCTCATCATGTCAATCAATATACCATTCAATCATAGATTACACAATGTATCATTTTCTAACCATAGTCATGGGATGGAATACGAACCATCATAATTATCAAGGACTCACATGGTTTCCCCCCTCACCCAACCCATCATCTGTATCTTATGTTATTTATATACAGGTTTTCTATGTTACTTGGGGTCTAATTTCTCAGGGATATAAAATTTAATTATCTAATACATAGGCCATCGATTGAAAAAGAAAATAGTATATTTTATTGGGACTATAGTGTTCCCCAATATATTATGTAGTCCACCCATGTTCATTTCATTTAATTAGATGAAAATTGTGAATAATTTTAAATTAAAAAAATTTAACTAATACATATTTTATTTCAAAGACTAATACCCTTATGTTTGGGAGGCCACATGCCACAATGAAAATATTCAAATGCATAAATAAAATATTTGTATTTGATTACACCTAACATTATTTGAATCATCTCCAATTAATCACCATGATCTAATAACTCTACCAAGGCCATCCAAGGACAATATATGACCAACAAGTCACTTCTAACACTATTGTTCTTATAAAACAAACTCTAGTATCACAGATAATTAAATTTAAACAATTATAATTTAATAAACCATATAAACTAAAATGGTATAATGCTAAAATATTCACCAATCATAATTGGTTACTAGAAACCACATCCAATTTTACCCAAATTTCATGCCTCAACACCTTATACTAACTCCAATGAATAACCGAAACTAGAAATGAAAAATCCATTTCCAATTTTATTTAATCTAGGACAAAAACCTATGCATATACAGAATTATGGAAAACCTTGATGAATCACCTAGCAAATAGGTTAAAATGGTTTATAAATATTACATCAACAAATTTTGAACAAAATACCTTTTAAAATGAAACAATTACACCGTGATATTATTTAATTTCCAGGGAAAAATAATGAATAAAATATAAAAAATTAACCTTTCAATGGGAGGAGACACTCAACGATCACTGAATGTATATATTTTTAATAAAATGAAATGGGAATCCATGAATAACACCCCATTTATAATACATTAAGATGGTGGTTAGGGGGGGTAACCAACATATTGTTTGGGTCTATTAGTGGATGAGATAGGGAGGAGGGAGAAAAAATTATGAAT
The DNA here is from genome assembly GCA_963277665.1 of Viscum album. Lineage (NCBI taxonomy): Eukaryota > Viridiplantae > Streptophyta > Magnoliopsida > Santalales > Viscaceae > Viscum > Viscum album. Next base: position 1,029,670,165 of record OY728125.1, read on the forward strand.
GCGAAGATGAAAAAAAATATTAATAAATATTGGTATGATTATAAGGTTAGACAAAACATGTTCCCGCTATTTTCTTAGATCATGTATTTTACATGATTTTGATATATTATTACATAGACGATGAAACAAGATTGGGGAATGTTTTTATGTTTGTTAATATATATAATTTTTTTTAAAAAATTCCATATGTTTTCCCAAGCCATCATCATATAGTATTTATTTCTTTTGGTTATGGTGATCTGTTAGCCCCAACTGTCTGCTAACCCAAAACTCTATCTAGCCTCTCAAAAATAAGATATTATAAGTTTAGAATAATATTAAAACTTTTAAACACTCAATAAATTTAGGGTAATTTATTCAATGACATAATATGTACATTGAAGTTGTTCTATGACTAATAATTATTCTCTAAAGCTGAAATCAAAATTTATCTCATCCAGTAAATCGAAAATATCAAATTCCTCTAATATTTTCCAACCAATATAGACATTGGATAACATAATTTGAATTCATAAATGATAATTATATTCAAACCAACATGATTTAAAAATATAAAAATATGGAATAATATATGAAATGTCTGATGAAAATTTACGAGATATATTACAAATTGTCAATGTAGTACTTGTTTTGGGAAACTAGGTATATTTTAGGGAATATATAAATAATCCTTTGTAGGAAAGAAGATTCTAAATGGATGTATTATTTAAATAAACAAGAATAAATTATGATTTTATGATAAAATATGTAGTAGTTACCCTATATAATAGTTAATTAGTGTATTATATTGAAATAAGCCTTTGTAAAAGGTTATATAGATGGAATCACATATGAAATTTTAAATTTTATTTTCAAAAATATATTAGAGAAAAAATATTTAATAGGGAATTAACTATCATTAAATATAATAAAATTTTGAAACATATGTTTTACGGGGTTTTTAATTCTCTAATTAAATTAAAAAATTGTATATAATAAGAAAAATTTACACAAGGGTTGATAATTGAAGAAGGAAATCCAAACAAGAAACAAAATCATTTTGGTAAGAATAATATGATTATTTATTTATAAGGGTTATTTTAGATACATATAAATAAAAAGGGAAATAAAATATTTACTACTCATTGGATATAATAAATCTCACTTGTAATAATAGATTTGAATATAAATGTTTTTAGCTAAAATAATTAAAATGTAGTTAGCATGAACAATAAATATGTTCCTAAATCAATATGTGATTCCACCTTACATACTGAATAATAAAATTATGTTTATTAGATAATTTCATATGAAGATTATTATTATATTTTAAATTTAATATGACCCATTTATAATCATAGGATATTTAGTTATATTATAATATGTTCTTATGTTAGCATAAATATTTCATTGGGGATATATTATTTCTGTAATTCCAGAGATCAATGATGATATTTTCATAATATGTTAAATATATAAATTAGTAATTAAAAAATTAAAGAAATAATTAATTTTATTTTTATTAAAACTAATAATTTTATATTTAATCTAAAAGTCTTTAATGATGAATTTTTTAGAATTATTCAAGGAAGTAGTTAAACTAAACTATGAATTAACATGTTCTATATCAACGTATACGTATTTTCAAGGATGTGTGCCATATCACTTTGAATGAATATTTATTATATTAATTAAATTTATTTATTTTTTTGAATCTAATTTATGTGTTTTGGATAAATATATATATTCGATATGCGTAATAAAAATGCCTTCTTTATGATGGTGGTAGTCCATACAATGAAGGATTGAGTTTATTTTGTTTTTTTCATAGATGATGTAAAGTTGTATGTTACATTTTATAGATTAACATAAAATAACTAATATGATATAGTTATATTTATATCACTACATTACAATGGTTTGGGTATTATTAAAGAAAAATAATTAAAATTAAATGTTATTGTATCAAAATTTGTCAACTCTGTACAAAGATCGTCTTCTTAAATGTCTCCTTAGAAATATTAGGATTGTGATTAATACATGAGAATAATTAATTATAATCTTGAAAAAGAATCCTAGGGGGTCAAAATTATTTTATTTTAATAAATGAATTTGAAGTAATGGATTTTCCATGAGGGCGTGAAATTTTCCCCTATGTTGTGTGATGAAAAACATAACTTTTGTTGAAACCACATTACTTCTCAACGATATCATTATACTACACAAAGGAAACAGCCTCAAAAACTATAAAATAATTGGGTTTTTTGTTATATTTTTAATTGAATAATCATAGATGAATTACAAAAAATTATTTTAAGAATTTTTTAGTTATTTACTATTTCATTTATTCATATTTTAATTTATTACCTTAGTATATAGGTTTTCATAAAGTAATGAAAATATTATAAAAAATATAAACTAATCACTCATAATAAATAATTATGTAATAATCCGAAACTGATATTATATTTAATAAAATTAAATTTCAAAATAAGATATACTTGTCATTTTAATTAAATCATTTAAAATATAAAAAAATGTTTTCATACAAAAAATAATTTCTTCAACGTTTATGTGTTCCCAATAAAATATAGTAAATGTTAGTAAATTCAATGTTTTGATATATATATATATATATTATTAATATATTTATTGAGAAGTTTTTATTTAATTTTATTTTATAAAAAATAATGATATATTAAAAAATATTCATTGAAATTAATATTTTTACATTATCAAGGTCATTAAATTTAATATTTGCAATCATTCTTTTATACACTAAAACAAAATTAACTGTATTATATTATAGTGTCGTTTAGATTAAAAATAAAAAACCTATATTTAGATTTAATTTATATAAGTGAGGGAAATCATTTTTAAAATATAGGAAAATAAATAGTTTTATATGGTAATGTATTGATTAAGTTTTTGAAATGATATACGTTGGTTTAATTAATATAAAATATTAATTATGGATAAATTATTTTACACACGAATATATTAATTTTATATAAAAAGGATTCCAAAAATTAATATTCATTATTATATTGTGAATATTTCATATAAGTGATGATTATAGTAATATATTAATTTTTCAACAAGTCACCTAAAAATAATGATTTTAGTAAAATATAAAAAATAAACATTAATATAATATTTACATTACAAATGAAAAAAACTATATTCAAATTGTGACTCTAAAATTAATAAATTTACATTTAAAATATAATATATAATGATTTTTTATATATATAATAAATATCCTTTTTCATTAAAAGTCATAATAAAGCATATAATAAATATATATGATAAGTAGAACATTTCATTAATAATTACATGTTTATATCACCATATTATGTAGTTACATATCCCCTTAATATATGTGTGATAGATATAAGAATAATTTAAGTGATTTTGGTTGTAGACAATAGTCATTTAGATATTAATGATCTCAGAAAAGTTTCTAGGTCCCTGAGTATCTATGGTATACTATTTTTTTGTTGCCATAATTGATCGAGTTTTTCATGGGCTTGTTAAAGAGAAAAACATTACAAATTAAATTCATTTAAATGATAAAAAACAATCATTTGTTGTTTTTAATACAATAATTAATATCATTTCATTCTTTTATATATTTTTTAATATTTTTAATTCCTTTAATAACATATAATTTAATTGATTTTATAAAATAGTTAAATTTTAATTTAACAGAATATTGTTTCAATTTAGTACATTTATTCACGTAAAAAAATATATCAAAATAATATTTTACGAGTAAAAATAATTTTATAAATAATATACCCTTACATTATACCCTTTTTAAATAACCTTCATCAATGATATTTTAAAGCTTATAGGATGGGAGTAATTTCTACATTGAGATCCTAATGGAATATATAATAGAAGTTGATCCTGGGTTGATTTTGGGATTAATGTGATATTTCAGTATATTTAATTTTATATGATCCCTTTTTGAAAATATATAATCCATTCTTAATAGAATGTCAATAAGATATATCTTCTATAATTCACGATGAAGATGATATTTATAATAATTTATTAATCATAAAACCAAAATTTTTATTTAAATTTCATTATATATTAGGATAATTTATTGAAACCATAGAAGATAAAATATTTTATAGTGAAAAATAAATTTCATCTTCAATATATGTTTTTTTATTTCCTTTTAATTTTTCATATTGGAAAAAGGGTTGTTGTAATAAAATTTTCCCCACTAGCCCTAGGATTAGGGTATTTAATAGAATAATTTTAAATTTACAAACTATTTAAGGAAAATATTGTTGTTTCTTATGTATTCCTATCACACTTCTAAGCTTAATGAACAATATCTCTACAATTGTATCACAATATTATCATTTTATAAAAATATTCACCATTCCCAAATCAATGTATAGAAAACATAGGGAAACAAAACCATATTTCTATAATTGTCACTATCAAATAAATATAAAAATAAATATATAATTCAGTTATTAAATTTTTTATCCATTTAATATATTTAAATAATTAATAATAATTCAAATATAAAATGTTTAGAATAATAACAAAACTTCCCACTAAAGATATCACCTTTATGGGAAATGTTTTGAGCTAATCTATTAATTTTATCATGAAAAATTTGTTACTTATGTTTCTATGCATTAATAAAACAGTTCTACATGAGTAATGAAAAATTTGCATTATATTTTTATTATCAAAAATGAATTTTTGTTAATTTAATCATAATAGGTTTTTTTCATACTATCATATTAAAAGATTGTTATTTTAATTAAACCTATATCACTATGTGTTACACATATATCATTATGGATTTAATATTTGTTACATTTGGTATAGTTTTCTTATACATAATAAAGGAAACCCTAAAAAGTTTCAATATATCTTTCACAGTGGTAATTTATTATCATATGATTAACCAAACAATATTCTCCATGAGTTCCCATCCAAGTGTGTAGTTAGTTATCTCTTTATTACCCTGAGAAATGTTAGATTTAATTCCGAATATAGTAATATTTAGGTTATTAACCAAAGATACATCTATTACAGATTCCATATCCACTTTTTGAATCTATATATTTATTTAATAGTTAATAAACCCAAATTTGTTAAACATTCACAAATTTTATGATGTTATTCACGACATAGAATTATGTGTAAGGTTTCCACCAATGTTCTATAATATGTATTCCCATACTATTTTATCTAACTAGAAATAACCCAGTGATTTATCTATAAATATTAAATAATTATCATTATTATATTATCAACCCCTAAATTGTCCTAAACAAAGAAACTTACCACTAATTATATCTAAACTCCATTCAGATAACTACTATGATGCATTGCCATCATGATCATCATATTTCATGACATAAAGGGAACATATAACCACCAAAAATATACAAGAAAATTTAGGAGTAGACCTTTACAAAAATAGGTAAATCAAATATCAAATAAAATCCAAACATTTTCATCTAATAGTCATTTTTCTACTATATAATCATCTTTTGAATCCATAAACATCCATAAAAATCTTTTCCATTTTTAATATAAAATATAAACATAAGAATGATAATATAAATTACATTCCATAGTTACCGATGTAAAATTTATCATAATAATGATTGGGAGAACAGATTAGTATGGTAAGCATAATCGACAACAATAAATAATCATAAGTGAGAATAATATAAAGATAAGGGTACAAGAATTTAAGTAATTATAATGAACATAAAATATTAAATTCTTCAAACCATATAACACATTGATCATAAATGATGAATCAAATGTGAGAATTATTATATTGAACTATTAAAAATTTGTCATATAATGATAATTTTGTTACAGAAACATCATAAATAATGTGAATAACATAAAATATGGTTTACTCAAAAGACCATGATCACATAGTGGACGAATTCCCACTATGGATTAAGTTTGTTACATTATCATGTATAAATAATCACATAGGATATAATTATACACACAATTTATTAGATAATTAATGATTCTGGGTCTAACCATCACCTATTATTATGTAAATTTATAAGGGTAATTGTTGTAAATAATAAAAATTTCATCAAGGAAATATTAACATGAAAATTAAATGTGTTTCCAGATTTATGAAAAAAAAGACCATAAACCATCTCTATAATTAAGGTGATGGTTTGAAAAGAACACATCCCATATCAACAATATATTTTTAGAAGGACTTTTTAATATATATATATATATATAAATATATAAATACACCCATACCATCAACTTGACTTCTATTTTGTGGTTCAATGATTTAAGGTGTTTTTTGGGTGTTTCTGCTCCTGGAAAAGGTTCTTTACACAGTCTGCTTATGAATTTTGTCGCATACAGGTTCTCACTTTGACTTAAATTGATTTTTGTTGTTGTTTTCTGGTTTCTCTTTTGGGAATATCTGGACTTTGGCATGGTTCCAAACCCAACCTACCTATGGTTCACATTTCATGATCAGTTCTCACTTACCCAAAATGTGGCATATTTTAAAATACAAAAAATGAATTTTTAGCAGAAGAATACACCCATACCATGATTATGCTTCAAAAAATTCTGTATAAGAAATTATGAATTAGGTTCATTTGATAACATGAGATTAATTCACAAATAATTAAAATAATATCATGTAAATCAGAGGTTAAATCAAGAAAACATAATACAAAAATGCAAATTCTTTTTTAATATAAAAAGGGGAAATTAAATGAAAAAAATGTCAAATGTTTTTTAGAAGATGGATATACAATTTATATTACAACAACTTAAATAGGTCATTTTCTAATTTAATATTATTATAGGTACTTGAAATATATTTTAAATATATATTTTAATAATAATCATTAACAATTCAATCAATAATATGACATAGAGTTTTACCTTGAAGATGAATCAATTAAATAAAAAAAATGATTAAGAATTGGAAAAAAATCCATGTTCATATTCATTTATTAAAAACACTCATATTGAAAATATTATAAATAAATAAAATTTATATTATTTAATAAAAAGTATGAATTTAAAATAAAATACTTTTATTCCAAAATATTGAGATAAGACATTATTTAAAAGGTTAAAACACTGAAATCAATGATAATTTTCCATTTAAGTGGATATAAATTTTTCATTACATTATTTATTCATCATCACGAATGATGATTCTTTAATAAAGATAATGTTATAATAATTTTTATTTAAAATGAAAAAATGGAGAATAACATAGGAAATGAATTATGATTTTATCGAGAAAATGTTATAACTTAATAAACATGGTTGTGTTATGAAAAACACCTTCTATATTAGAGTGGATATAAATCATAGACTAATGCAAGGGAGAATGTTAATGGATATGTTTTCTTCTTGATAAACAATGATTTATGTTAATATAATTCATGGTATTGTAGTTATAATATAGAAAAATTATATTGGTGAAAATTATTAAAACATCCATCAAGGATGAATAATAATGAAAAAAACCATTACGCCTTTTGAAATTTTTTGTAAAAACCCCATTAGAGTTATAATATTGAATATGAAACATAATATAATGTGGTATAATATAATAACTATACAAAAAATGAAATCAAACTAGATTTAGCAACCCAAATAAAATATTTTGATTAATATGAAATATATCCCAAATGAATGAAAAATTGTGATAAGAAATCCTTAAATGAAACATAATATTTGATGTTAGTACCATTTGATATTTAAGATATAATAAATAATTATAAAAAATTGAAATAATGTGAAAATACAAAACAAATCATTCTTTATTTATAATTAATCACACATTGGATGATATATTTGAAAAATATCCTTCTAATGCAATGGATGAAAAATTAGTTAGACCAAACCCTTACATTGTTCCTAATTTTGTTTTCTCAGGTCCATAACATCCTTAATAATATAATTATTTTAATTAAATATCTTAATTTGAAACATATATCCTACATCTAATTTAATAAGGATCATATATTATCATAGGAAATTTATTGATTATATTACTCTATGTATTGTTTGTAGAAAATTTTAATCGGTGTTAGTTTTTTCTATAATTTTTCCTTTCAATGAAGATGTTTGAATACATTAAGAAAATAATATTAACAATATAGAATTAAGGAACAATAATTAATATAGAATTTTATTATTATAGTATTATACATTATGTTCCCACTATCATCTATAAATGGGTTATTAAATTATTCTTGCATATTGGAAAACAAACCCAAACCAAAACAAACTATAGCCAGATGGGTGTATATGGATAAGTATGTGAAGATTATAAATATAATAGATGCGTAATCATATTTATTTTCTGTTTTTAGGTTTTTAATCATATTTAAATTGTTTTAGGTAATGAATTAAAATGATGAAAAGGTAAAAGCATTACATCTAAGAGTTTATAGTTCTCCCAACAAGAAAATAATTTTAATTTATTCTTCTTTGTCGATTAATTGTTTTCTAATATATTTTATTACATATATAAAATAAAATTTCACTAAAATTATGATATTATGATCAATATTTTAAAATATTTTTGGTGGTTTTGGAAGAAACATTTTATGAAATAATGTAATAATATAATAAAAATTCAAATCGAATCCTTGATATTTATCTTGAACATCTCCATGGATATTATTAGAATAATATAAATAAATTATAAAATAGGGATAAATAATTGATAGGATCTTCTTTTTTGAGAATATGGTACATTTTCAAGTATTAATTTTATGCAATGGGTGTGGATTGATGGGGTAGAAGTGTCCTCGTTTTTAATTAAGGAAAATGTCAATTTTTTATTTATCATTTCATTCCAATGATATCATTGATGATTAAAGGTTAAAATAATAATAAAGAAAGACATAATATATTATGGTGTGATATTTGGTAATTCAAGACTTATTTATTAATTCCCATTCATTTATAACTATAAATTTTCATATTTAACATTTTTTATTTATTTTCCATTTTAGATTTTAATTTTGTAGCTTATTATTATATTCATAATTTATATTTAATTAGAAATATTTGTTAACATATATTAAAAAATATGGATTATCTAGACCTAAATACAATCTCAACATAATTTAATTCAATTTAAAAATAATATAAGATTAACCATTAAATGACAACATTTAATATATAGAAAATGTTTTTTTGTTGCGAAAAAGATATTTTCACAATTAGGTGTTCCTTATATAATTTAGTATTGATTAAAAAAATAATGACTGTCAATATTATAATATATTGATTTATTATTTATATTAGAATCACTATTTATAAGTGATTTATTTATTATTTAGAAATAATTATTCAATTTTTATACAACGTTATTTGAAAATAAATGTTTTAAATCAAGATCTTTAATTTTAATCTTAATAATAATTCATTTATTTATAAAATTTAAATTTAAATAATTATATAATATGATCATGTTGATCTAATATTTTAAATTATTCATTATCTATTTCTTTTCTATAATATGTTGTAGTAATTCATTGCCCGAATGGCCTGATGTTCTCTTTTTTATGGAATTTTGATATCCCCCATTTCACGGGATGTGGGGGAACCCATAAAGGGCTTGTAGTCTTTTGTGATTACATTGCCCATAGGATTTAGAGATATTACATGACCTAATGGACTTAAGGAATCCAACCTAACTATAACTACAAGGAACTGCCCCTACCAAGCATCAGCATCATGTTGGTAGCTCTCCACCTTCGCATGGCCATCTGGCTAAGCATCACGTGCAAGCACATGCCTTTCAAGGTGGAGTAGAAATACCCTCTCATTATTTCCAAATCCATTTGGTTCTACTATAGAGAGTGCACCAACTCTGAATCCACCTATGAGGATGCTCATTATTTTTAGAGTCTGTCTGGGAAAACTACATATCGCCCGAAGTATTTGAGGTGGTCTTCAAGCATTAATAGTGGCCTGAAAGCCTTACTAACATAATGTCCTGGGTTTGCCTAAGGCATTAAGGAATTGAAGCCCAAACCAGTGGTTCAAAGTGAATAGTTAATGAATGCGAAATTACCTACTATAGTAACTCATAGTGCCTGCTATAATTCTTCTACAGTGCTTCTACCATACTACTAATGTAGTGCTACAATACCTACTACAGTACCACACAGAAATATTCATCCATCTGGTTTTTGAACCTAGGACATGTCGATTCCCTAAAGGATACCACACCATCATGGGATAAGGATCATGTGATGTTAGTCATTATTTTAGAATTTCTTAATTAATATGGTTTTGGGGTAAAATACTAGTTATGTTTCAAAAAATATACAAGGGTTTAATAAATAAAACATAGTAAAGATAAATGATTTTTAAATACAATTTTATGAAATTTATTTAAACTTTTTATCCAAACTTTTAGGTCATACATGTATTAGTTTAATGTCAAAAAGTTTCTTTCTTATCAATATCATTATTTTCCCCATATACATCGAACCCCAATGATTTTCAAAAAATCCCAAAATATCATTATAATAGAATTTTGAAATTACACATTCAAAATTTATATTAGATTCATATAATTCATATTCTAAGTATATAAATTTATTTAGAGACATATAAATATATTTTTTACAATTTTTTATATAAATTAAATATCAAATTCTCAAAATATAATAATTTTAATTTTCTAAATTTCATGTGATAAATAACTTACGACATTAATAATTAATAATTTATATCATATTAAATATTCTTTACATAACCCCTAAATATATTCATGTAAGATATAAAACAACATTTTTCCTTTTGACATTCTAGGGTGGTGAATTCACTAGCATTGATCTTGTGTAATATTTTAGTAGAATGATCTTCTCAATTATATGGTTTTACTATTAATTTAATTGATCCATATCAGTATTGAATTTATATAGATTAAATCATAAAAAAATATACTTATTGTGTAGTACCAATAAAAATATATTCATATGTAATAATTTGGACACTCAATTCCAATTTTTTCTTTCATTGATTTCATAATATGGTTACATCTATTATTACGCAGTTATTTATCATGTATGTAATAAATATAAACTTTTATTATATCATAGAAAAATTCATTTTTTGGTATTTCATATAGAATAATATATTAAAATGAAATTAATTTAAGGGATCTAAGTAGTGAAATTTGTTTTGTTACACCACTCCCATTACTTGGTAACCCCACAATGTCTCCCATAGCTATGTTTGTTCCCCGTCAATATTAATAATCAATATTAATAATGAACACTAAGTCCCTATCTAATGGTATCTTACATGATTTCATCAGTAGATATACACTCAAAAGAATAAACTATAGGATTATTACATAATAATCCTTGACTTTATTTCCACTAATTATTTTCAAATAGTGTACATTCTATGTAGAGATGGAATATATTAAAAAAATTGGCAAATTAAAGGAATTTAACCCAACACTCTAAGAAAAATAAAAAAATCAATAAATAAGTGATATAATATGGTAAATAAAATTTGAATATCATAATTATCCAAGAAAAAATTCTTCTCCCCACAAAATAGCATTGGTTGGAATGGTTTGTTGAATGATAATCAATATTAAACTTCTTCATAAAGTAAATAATCATAGAAACACATGGACCATCAAGAATTACAACTAATGATTGGTTAAACTATACTAAAAAATTAAAAATAGAAATTTATTTTTTTAATTATTTCATCCAAAGTAACTATAATGATTTATGAATAGATGACTAATAAAAAAAACTAGAATAAAGATTCTCATGGACATAATAGTATATTCTATTCAATGAAATAATAATAAATACATCAAACACCACAACAAATAGTCCTTAGAAATATTTTTGACCCATTATAAATAGTTTTCAATGTGGTGGAAGTATTATTAATAAAATAATATAGTCTATCCCCATCCACTAGTATCTACATAACACTAGATTTGAATCAATAACCCATTGAATAAATAGTAGAGATCTTTTGATGGTTCACCAATTCTATTCTCCCAACAATAATAAGAACACCGCTAATACGTGAACACTCCAAACCGTCATGTTAGGTTCCGACCCCAGTTTCCCGAAGCCAGTGCCATATTTGATTATGTTGTCATACATCAAGGAATAAGCATCCCAAAAGACTGAATAGTATAGTATTATTGGAAAAAAATATTCATACATAATTACAACTTGAAAAGAAACAAAACATAGAAACTCCTTAGACAACATCTATAACCCATAGGTTATTTCAACATGTCATTCATAAAAAACTTCTTTATGTCCAAAAAAATTAAAACATTATAATGGGGTGACCTCAAATGCTCAGTATGGGTAAAAATATATCATACGATAACATAATCATTATACATACTAAATAATTGAAAAAAAATTCCTCTAAAAATATACTTGAACATAATATGGTAGAAAATGAGATGAGTAAGTATTTCAATAAAATAACAAAATCATGGGTATTTTACTAGTCGAATAACCCCTAGAACCATCAATACTATATTCATAACAATGGAATACATACTTCATGACAACATAACTGTACATTCAAGGCCTCGTGGCAATAACATGAGTAATCATTTGGTCATGTCGTTTGGAAATGACGGTAGTTTGTCTTATAAGACCTATCAATGCAAAGAGGGGCAATAGAAGGACCCACCAGAAACATACTATGTCCAATGAATTATTCATATGAACTAGGATAACCATAAACCACAAACACATTATTATTTAATTTAATACAATAAATGTAAATAGCCTTCCCCGAACATTAGGCAAAAACACTAACCATTCGACATAATCTGATAAATTTTTTAAGATAGCCCATCAATATCCAAAATAACCATATACAATTAAATTAAATATAATTTATGATAACATGGAATAATAATAAAAATACTACATAATAATACACATGACTGTTGAAATATATGAAGATACTATTATAAAATCGTCAGGTAAATCTGAAGATAAATACTCCTTTACTTTTCCAAGAAGAGTTCATTTGGAAAAATATTGGAATAAAACTAGAAGTGATGTAAGATAGAATGTTAATACAAAAACTCAGTGATTTTAGAATGATAATGGTTTCCAAATACACATTATAGATGTCCCTTGAAAATAGATATGAATTTGAGAAATTACCTTGAATCAGGATCGTATTTTCCAAATAGTTTTGATAGTTTCTTTTAAAACGTGTAACTGCCCATAAAATATAGAATGATTCAGGCTGGAGTACATTTATACAATATTCAATCATAATTTATGAGGAGTATAAAATAATACATAATATTTTCATTGAGTTTATTATATAATGAAATTTACCCGAATGGAAATGGACGTTTGGGTCGAATACCCTTAACTTAATCAGAATGTGTTCCACTCTTGAACTTAAGGTCCTGGAATATTAAAATAGACCCTTTAATAACATTACTAAGAACTTACTATATATGTATTTATTTTATCATAATTATTTTTAGTTCATTTATGTTTTTATTGATAAGTTATAATATCAAATTTCATCATTCCAGAGTCTTCATTTTCTTGATTTATAAAATTGGTTCTCTTGTTTTAAAGTATTGGAGTTCATGTTGAATGAATGCAATTACCTAGAATTTAACATACATATTATTTATGAACATCCATATGTATTAATGGTCATTTCAATCATTTGGTTACATTGAAAAACAATGAATCATTATATAAATTATTCAGGATATTCACTTTGATTATTTAAGTGATATTTCAATTATTTGGAAATAGTTTGGTCTTATGATATAATAATATGTAAATATGCAGGTTCCTGAATATTAATTTGGTAATAGTACATATATTATAGTCTGGTTCAGCCATTTAGATTTGGCAACCAAACGACGTCGCTTAAAATTTAATAAACTAAAATGATGAGCGAGAAAATGTTTCTCATCATATTGAAATCAATAGGATAGTAATAAGAATACATAAAATAAAACTCCAACATATGAGAATGGAAATTCAAAGATATAACATAATAGAAGTGTTATCTAAAAGAGAAGGGTGAAGGATTCCCTTACCCTATAGAGTAACTCCTAGAACATGAAGGTTGGAAACTTGTGTGCTTAAGGACACCATGGAAGAATTACTTGAGAGGTAAAACCACTAGATATTAGAGGATGATAGATTTAGAATGATATAAAATGAATGGATTAGTAGATATTTATTGAAAAATAGAGGGAGTTTTTAAATAATTTCGAAGAGACACCACAATAGTGGTTTTTAAAAAACCATGGGCTTGCCCATGGTTTTTTCCCATGGTTTTAGATACATGAGACAATTAATGTCATATGTTATTGTAAACAAGTCGGCTAGACTATTATAATGTCATTATAATGTCATTAAACTACAAAAAAACTCAAAATTGAATTTTACAATTAACAAAAAATTCATGTATTTCAGAAAAATCCCAAAAATTCACCCCTTCAATTTATCAATGAGTAAAATTAAAAAATGAACTCCATTTTTCAATTATATTTTTCAAAATATTATTGATTTAATTTTTCATTAAAATCATTGTTAATTTAAAAAATAACAATTTTAAGGTATAATTAGTTTTATATCACATTGAAAAATTAATTAATATAACATTATCTAATTACCATAAGAAAATAAAATAATAACATTAAATACTATTCATAAGGGTAATATTTCTATTCTATATGGGTATGTTAGTATTCACTAAAAAATGAGTTTGTTCTATCTGACTCAAAATGACATTCTCGTCAGAACACTAGATGACAGTTATTCAAAATTCCAATATAGTAAATGAAAAATTGTGTTTAATGGAAGTTTATAAAATGAATTCAATATATATTTTCAAAAACATGGGGTGTTACATTCTACCCTCGTTATAAAAATATCATCATTGAAATTTACAAAATGTTACATTAAATGATTCAAGTATGTCATAAACATAAGATCATCAGGCTCCCTTGTTGTTTCCTCTATTTTATGGTTCCTCCAAAGAACCTTTACCAGATGAGTCATATGATTTCTCAATAATGGATCTCTGGAATCATGAATCTTGATAAACTCTTCATAATATGATAGATCATGCTCAATTTATACTTCTCTAAAAGTGAGTACACATGATGGGTATGGAATGTGTTTTCTTATTATTGATGCATTGAACACATTGTGGACATTGGAGTGATTTAGAGGCATTGTCAAATGGTAAGATATTTCTACAATTCTGTCAAGAATCTCAAAAATGTCTGATGTACCTGGGACTTAATTTTCTCATCTTAGTGAATCATAGAATACTCTTCCATATAGTTACCTTTAATAAAACATAATCTCTTTATTGGAATTCTAGTCCTTTCTTTAGTTATCAGCATAACTCTTTTGCCTATTTTGATCTCTTTGGAAATGGGTTTGGATAATCTTTCCCTTTTCCATTTATTCCTCAATAAGATATGGGCCTATAAGATTTCTTTTAGTAACATCATCTTTACATGTTAGTTTATGACATATCATTCCATATAACGCTTTATATAGTGTCATCTGAATACTTGAATGGAAGTAATTGTTATAGAAAAAATATACAAGAGGTAAATAATGATCCCACATGCCTTGAAAATAATGCGAACAAGTCCCCATCAGGTCTTTCAATGTTTGAATAGTCTGTTCAAATTTTCTAGCGGTTTGTGGGTGGTAGGCAGTGGTCAAATGGAGATCAATATCTAGGTCCTTCTAGAGACTCATTCAGAATTGTAATGTAAAACGACTATCCCAATCAGAAACAATTGATGGGGTAAACAATGATGTCTTACAAATTCATTAATATAAAGTCTTTATAAATGTTAAATTGGTAAATATTCTCTTATATCAAGAAAATGAGATGATTTTTTAAGAATATCAACATATTCTTGTGCAATATGTACTTCATCAATATTTAAATTCATCTACTTACCAATATTTATTTCATTCCCTTCATCCCCAATAATTGACTTCAGCAGACCTACTGGGGGTGGATCTAAATAATAATTAAATAGAGAGGTTTCTGCTCTAAAAAAGGTATTCTATGCCATTCTCAAAAATTGTAACATCAATTTTCTTGAAATAGATCTTCGTATCAAAATTTGATATCCAATTCAATCCAAGAATTATACAATATCCAGTCATTTTTATGATGATATGGTTATCAACTAAAGCACATTTATATGTCATGTGGGGTAAAAATAGATAGGCCTATGTTTCCATGTCACATCCACTAGGTTTTTTGATTGATAATTCCTTTATTAAATCAAATAATACATGTCTAATGTTTATGGAAAACTGGGAAGATATAAATTAATGCGATGATCCACAATCAAATAAATGATTTCCTATGTTTGATGAAATGATCAATGTACCAACCACCACATCGTTAAGAACATCAACCTCCACAGTTGTGATAGAATAAGCTTTGTCTTGCTCCCTTGGACTTCATTGGGGATCATTTCCCTGATTCTTATGACATTAATGTGCATAATGACCAGTCTCCTGGAATTTGTAGCACATTACATTGGTAGCTTCTTTCTTCCCCTTAGAATCCCAGGATAAGTTTCCATTTTATCCACAATTGTAATAGAATCCCATTCCATTTAAGCAAGTAATAGGGTGTTTCTCTAAACAATTTCTACTTGATGGTAATTCAACTATTCCTTTCATCCCCTTTTCATTATTTCCTTTCCCATAGTTTCCATTATCAATCATCTTCTCTTTCATTCCCTTAAAGTCATATGAATTAGATAATTTCTTTTCAATATTGATAGCACATGATACTTTGTCTTCATATAATGTGAAATTCTATGCAACTAGAACCCTTCATAGGAATGGGTTAAAACCATCAATGAATCGATAATTTTTTCTCCTTGGAATATGTATATAGTCTAAAACATGCCTTGAATGCCTTTTAAATTTGGATTCATACATGGAAACATTTTCGTCCTCCTTCTACATCATATTCAGGAATTACCTCCCCATATCTGCTTGCTATTAAAGAGGGAAATATTTTTGTAATAATATTTCCTTATAATTCATCTATTCCTTCTCTTTTATTTCTTCCACAACATTTGTGTTTTTTATTAATGACCACCATTGATCCACATATCCCGTTAGTTGATTTATTGCCATGAAAACCTTCACAATTTCATTAAATCCCAAAGAAATTAATATCTTCTTGAGGGATCTTATCCCTTACTCAGCTACAAATCGGATTGTAGCCCATTTGAATTATTATGGATGTTGTTACATAATGTGATCTGACATAGCTCCTCTACATGGAAGATCTGGATGCTCCATACGGGTAAGGTTATTATTCGTAACCTATGTAAGTAGTCCTAGTATAATTATATGTTGCCCAGCACCAGTCACAACACTCGAGCCAACATCATTATCTTGCATTAGAGAAAAATCTCTAGGCGCGTTCGTGCAGTTTCCATTCCTTCAAAAAGGTGCTATTTCTAAATATTGGCATACAGTAGATTATGGTATGAATCATAATTTATAATATCAATATATATAAATACATATCATAATTATAAATTCTACACATATAGAATATCTTAATCATAAACATGGCATCTTTAAGAAAAAAATTACTTTTAAATCCTTCATAATGGCTTGCAAAGGATATGTGAATTATCCTATGAATATTAACCATTAGGTTCATAACCAAGAGTGCTAAAAGGCTCATTGTTATGTACCAGGATACCCCAGGTTAAGCCTGAAGCTCTTTGTAGAAGCTTTCACTCCTAGGAACATCGGTGCCAAAGTCGCCTCTACGTGCTCGTATCCAGACATGGATTAATTGTTTGAATTATCTAAAAAATATATTATTTATCAAAATACTAGGAAATTCTTTTATGTTTACCCTCAAATACTATCTTACATGAAATTCCCTAATCTCCATTTTCTAAATCTAGTTTCCATTTTACTTCTAAACATCCTCTGATACCAATTGTAAGGACTTGACCCATGTTTCCCAAAGCCAGTACCCTATTTGATAATATTGGCATAAAAAATTAAAAATAATCCTGAAGGACCAAGTAGTTTAGTTTTATTAGAAAAAATATTTATACATATTTACAACTTGAAAAAAATACAACATAGAAACACCTTAGACAAAATACAAAAATCCAAGTTTATTTCTGTATTTCATACATAATAAACTTATTCATGTCCTAATAAAATAAAACATAATAAATGGGTTGGTCAAATGCTCAGTAACGGTTAGCAATACAACTGAAGATAATATACACATTAGACATCGTAAATAATTGGAAACACATGCCACTAAAAATAAACATAAACATAATGTGGTAGAAAATGAGATGAGTAAAAAATGTCAAAACATAACATAATCAAGGGTATTATACTAGTCAAAATACCATACGATACATCAATAATATTTTCATAATGAGGGAATACATAATTTGAGAAAACATAACCATACCATCAAGGCCTCATGCCAAGACCATAAGTTATCATTTTTTAAGGCATTATGCCATGACCGTAGTATGTCTCATTAGACCTACCGATGCACTGAGGGGATATAGAGGGCCCCACATGAAAATTAATATGTCCAATGAATTCGTCATACAAATTAGGATAATTATAAATAACATACACATTCATATTGAAAATAATACCTGTAATTTAAATAGCCTTCCCCGATCAATAAGCATAAACACTAACCATTAGAAGTAAAAAGATGAATGTATTTAATATATCAAATAAATAGCCAAAATATTCATAATACATTAAACTATATATGTTAGATTATAACATGGAATACTAATCCACATTATACATAAGAATTAAGATGTGTTTTTAAATAGATAATGTTACTCTTATAAAATCATCAAGTAAATCTGATGATAAATACTCTGTTACCTTTCAAAGAAGAGTTATTTTGGAAAAATATTTGAATAAAACCATATGTGAATTTTGATATTATTTTCATATTAAAATGAGTGATTTTATAATGATAATTTTTTCCAAAAATAGATTAGATTGTTCCCTTGAAAATAGATAAGAATTTGAGAAATTCCCTAGAATCAGGCTTGTATTTTGGAAATAGTTTTGAAAGATTCTTTTCAAAGGTGATTATATAAATTAAATAGGGAAAGATTATGATAGGAGTAAATATATTGAATAATAACACATAATTTATGAAGTGTACTTAATAATACAAAATAATTTCATTTAGGTAATTAGACAGTGGAAGTAACCCAAATGAAAATGCATGTTCGGGTGGAAAACCCTTACCTTAAATCCGAATGTGTTCCCCTCTTGAGCTTACAGTCATGGAATATGAAATTTGACCCATTAATAACATAATTAAGAAGTTATTAGGCATTTATTTAGTTTATAATTATTATTTTTAATTCATTTATGTTCTTATTGATAAGTTATAATATCGAATTTCGTCATTCCAAAGTGTTCGTTTTCTAGATTTACATAATCTGTTCTCTAATTTTTATGGAGGGGAGTTCATATGTAATGGATTTAAATCTTCAAAATTGTAATTAAATAATATTTTTGAACATCCATAAGTGTTAATAGTCATTTATATGATCTGGGTACATGAAAAAATAGATGAATCATTACATGAATTATTAATGATATTCACTTAGATTATGTAAGCGTTATTTTGATTATTAGAAAGTAGTTTTGTCATATGATTTAATAATATGTACATATAATGATTCCAGAATATTAATATGGTAATAATACATATATTATTGTTTGGTTCCACCATCTAAATGGTTTCAAGACCAGTAATGAATGAGAAATTTAAGAACAAAACATCGCCATCCACAAAGGCTATACATTAGATCCTCATGGACATTGATTTCATTTACAAAATAAAAGGGGAGAGGAAGAGGATATTAATGAATGTTAGTCCATTAATATGATATAATTCCTGTATATAAATGATACTGTTGTTATAATGGTCATTTTTATTGAGGAGGCGAGGAGATGAAAAGAAAACAGATGAAGTTGAAAATAAAAGGAATGTTGAGACACCCCTTATGAAAATCCAGAAGCCTAACGACATCAAATAAAATTTCATAAATATATATGATGATTTAAAAATTGTATCTCATCATATGGAAATTAAAAGGATAGTGGGAGGAATACATAAAAAACCTCCATCATATGATAATGGAAATTCAACGAGATAACATAAAATAAGTGTTGACTAAAAGAGATGGGTGAAGGATTCCCTAACCTGGTAGTGTAACTCGTAGAACATGAATGATGGGACATTGGGGGCATATTGACACCTTTGGAGGACTCCTAGAGAGGTAAAAACCCCATATCTTCGAGGATGTGGAATTTGGAATGAATAAAACGAATAGATGTGTGGGTGTTTAAAGAAAAATAGAGGGAGTTTTTTTAATAATTTCAAAGGGACACAACATTAGTGTTTTTTGAAAACCATGGGATTTCCCATGTAATTTTACCATGGTTTTAGTAACTGGGACACCTATGCTCCGAGAGCCTCTGAGAAGAATCACCTCTCCCCTTTCGTTGCGACTAGGGTTTATTTTTATCTCTCGATCCTTCCCTCTCTGGCCTCTTCCTCCAGAGTTGTCTTCTCTGGATCATCTCGGAGAATCGTCTTAGTGGTTGGGTCGGCTCGGGTGTCGTTGATACTCGGTCGACAGGTGGACGAGATTCGTTTCCTTTGAAGGATGACGATGAATCTGGAGCTGCACGGGGAGGGGAGGTCTTTGTCTTCTCTTTCCTTGTGATTATTTTCAATGGTGAAGGCTGTCTCTTGGGGATTTCATTTGTGATTGAAGGACTTATGGGATTGGGACCATCCTGTCGTTGTCCCCTCCCTGTGGCGGATTTTATTTGGAGGCCTCTGGTGCCCTCCGTAGTGGTGTTGTGATTCTCCTAGTGGTGATGCACTACAGGATTCTACAACACTCCTCGTTCAGACCTAAAGGCGTAAGACCGATTTCTTCGGCATACTCTCCGGAGTGTTCTGGGGCCCTTCTCAGTAGCGCAGGGAAGTCCTGTGGTGAGTCCCATGGGGTACGTTTCCTACGGCGAGTTTGCCATGGATTGGATTGAAGCATTCTGTGAATCTTTGAACCTACGATGGTGAAGTCTGAGGAGTTCTTTTCGGTGATGAACAACATGGTTTTTTTATGTTCTAGCTAGTTGATTTGGTGTTGGATGGTTTTTTTGGTGATGAAGATGACGGATGATCCTGTCATCGGTGAAGGGTGGCACGTGACAGTGGTCTTCGACGGTGAAGATGAAGACGGACGATGGTGACGTTCTCCAGCAGGCATGTGGATGTAGGTTTTTCTGATTGATGTGATGTGTCTGTCATGGAAGGTCGTGGATCGAGGCAACATAGGGTGGGCATGCGTGGTTCAATGCTTGAGGCGTGATGCGGGGTGTGCGGCTCGAGGTGTCACTGGCAGTGCGGATTGTGGCTTTGGTTTTTTGAAATTTGAAATTATATGGTAGTTTGGCTGTTTGGTTGCGAGGTAATGGGTATGGTGATGTTCTATAATGGGTTCTAGAAACCCTTAAACCGGCTTTCTGAAAATATAAAAAAAATGATTTGCGGGACACCTAAGCTACATTGTTACTATATGGAAGTCGACCAGTCTTTTATTATGTTAATATGATGCCATTAAATTACCGCAAACTGAAAACTGAATATTTACTATTCACAAAATTCATATATTTTAGAAAAATATCAAAAACTCAACCCTACCATTTTTTGACATGTAGAATTAAAATATGAACTCCATTTTTGAAAAAAATTTCTAAATATTAATTATTTAATTTTTAAAAAAATTCATTGTTAATTCAAAAAATATCAATTGTAAGGTATAATTTGTTTGATATCACATTGAAAAATTAATTAAGATCTCATTATCATATTACCATATGAAAAATAAAATAATAACATTATTTACTATTTATAAAGGTTATATTACTATTAATATTACTATTCATAATGGTATGTTACTATTCACAAAAAAATTAAGTTTGTTCTATCAAACTCCAAATGTCTTACTGGTCACAACTCTAGCTGATTGTTTATCAAAATCAAAACAAATCCGAGGTAAGGTTTTGTTTAATGTCTACATTACAAAATTCATTCAATATTTATTTTCAAAACCTTGGGGTGTTATATATCTTGTCACTCCAAAAAAAAAGTTTTACTAAGGAATAAGGATTCACAAGGGAGACCGGAATGATCAAAAATTTCCCTAATAACACACCATATCTAAGAGATTGTGACAAATATTACATTAAACAAACAACATGAAGGAGTTTTCAGATATATTAGTTAATATGATGGCTTTAAATACCTAATTAAATTTCCCTCATTGAGGATTTCATCCCTAATAACTACATGATATATTGTGTTACATGGGACCTCTATTTTGAATCATTATAACCCATTGAACATTAATGACCAAATAGAATATAACAGTTGTCATGGATTATAAAAAACACACCAAAATCATCACATGTTTGTTTCCTCAAATGAATAATCATATAACTAGGATTACATCACACCAAATCAATATATGAGTGATCTTAACACTATGTAAGTTGATATTTTCAAATGAAAAAAATATCATACATGGAATAATCTATAAAACACAAAAGGAGATACACCATCCCAAAAATAATTTTAAAAAATTATATGTTAAATGATCAATTAGAAAAAGTATCCATGAAATATAATCATCACCACTCAAATACAAAACTAGTAATCCATAGTGAGTGGAATTTCACTATATTTCATTCCAAAATAAGTCCTCACTCATTCATTGGGACCTTTTGTGGTAGACATTATAAAAATAAACTGAATACAAACCTATTCAAGAAAAAATCCATAACATTATTCAATAAAATAAAAATAAAATAAAGAAAAATTCCTATGAATGCATCAATTCATAATTAAACATGTTTTCAAAATAATAATTCACTTTTTGAGACCACCAACCATAATTCATTATTTCTATACAAGTTTTCTAAAAGAAAACACACTATATAAATTCTTCTCAATTTTAATAAATTGAAAAATATCATGCATTTAAAAACCCAATTTTTTAAATGATTCATCATCATTTAAAGCCTACCCAAATTTTATTATTAAATTTTATTGGTCTTTAGAAATTCATTCACATCTAATTATAAATAAAACAACCAATAAAGATATAAATCATTCCAAAACTATTAGGATTTAAAATAAGTTAATTATAATTTTTCTAAACATAAATAATAGATAATATTGATATTTTAAATATAGTTTTCTAAAAATGAATGGATTTTATTATAGATCATATGAAAAATATCACTATAAATTTTTTTACAATAACATAAGAATGAATATATATTTTTTCAAGTAATATTGGTAAATGATTCATGGTGATAAGGGAAGGTGGTAGTATGATATCAATTAGGTCTAATGTTTGTCATACCCTAAGAAGATTTATATATAATATTATTATATTTATTATGTAAATACCATATTATAGATAATGTAATTAAATGATTCAATTGATATTATTTTAAATAAAGATAATAAAAATTTTAATTTATCTCACATTTAGTTTGAATAAACTCATCTCCTTTGTTAATTAAATTTCTACAAGATTTTGTGATATCATAATATATGTAGGGAATAAGAGATTCTCCCTAGAATATCTTGACTAATTAGGACATGTATAATTCAACAAAAAACTACAAAAAATTAATGATAGAACAATTTATACATAAAAAAGGCCATGCATTAACCATAGTTGTGTTTACAAACCCATAATAGGCATATATATCTTTCATGACATATCCTCAAGAGAATCAAATAGTACTCCTCATTGAATAACTCATTTACCCCACAATATATCTATAGGAGTTTACTACCCTTAATTAGAGCCTTTATCTCATCCAATGACTAAAACTATCCCTATATACTTTACCATAGTATCTATTTTATAGTAGTTGTGATTTATAATATAATGAGGTCGTGGAAAGTTTTCATAAAAATGAAATAATGAGATCACTGAAGCCAATAATTTGGCCTTGAGATGGTCTTCCATTGTTCTAACATGATTTTGATGACTTTAATTGAACACGTCCAAAATCCCCCAGTGACCTACTAAGAATAGTAACCATTGAGCCAATAAGTTGATTGATCTATTGGAATATAAGTAGAATAATATTTGGAAATTGGTTGAATAAATATAATTGAATTTAGACTATTGGAAACACTAAAATTATGCCAAATGAATCATAATCATCTTAATCTGTAATGAAATAATGGTTTCTGTCTATACAAAAATTCACATAACACATGTATCTATACCATATATGAATAAAACCATATATATTTCCATATCTAAGAGTATATATTATTTTTAAACCATACTCAATGAGAAGAATCGTATTACTAGAATGGAATGAAAAAATATATATATTTGGACCTATCACCAACACACATTTTCACGTGAATAATCTTACACTTCGCGGATAAAGAAAATACATATATGAATGTAGGAGTAAGCGAAAAAAATCTAGTACACCAAATTATTGTGTTGATTAAATGATATTATTTTTTCCATACATTATAATATCAAAATAATACTAAGATGATCCAAATATTTCAGAAGTAAAGTTGTAGGACCAGAATCATTTAGAAAATAACAGTAGATCCTAATCAATTCTAATTTGAAAATAAAATATCTATCATTCCCATTTTCCATCAAGAGTGGTTGATGATGGCACATATAGTGGACTAGAATATATTTAATAACTATGATCCCATAAAAGATTATTTTAACTAGTGTGATGTCATGAAATTGTATTTTTTATTAATGAAGGGAACCCATAATTAATTATATATTATTCTATATCATCCTATATTATATTTAATGCACATTACATTTTATTCTAAACCTCATATATTAGTACCCCTTTATCTAATGGTATATCTAATACATGAATGTTTACCTAGTAACAATTATATTTTTTAATAATATATGTATAAATTAATAGTATTTTTTATTTTTCATATGATATATTTGTGGTCCCCTATAACAAAATTAACATGAATGTTAATAAATACAATTGAATTATTAATGTGATTAATTATACCGGCAACATAAAGTAGATAACTTTTCCATTTGTGGACCATCCTCACATTTTTTTTAGCATGCAACCAATGTAGTTGGAAGTCAATATTTTTTTTCCAAGACATGGTTACAAAATTAATATATAATATGGGATCTCATAAAAATTACTAAATTAACATTTATAAGTTTAACATTACTATAAGATAATTTCATACAAATTTGTAAAATGATATTAGGGAAATTAATAATTTTGTCACATATTTTGGGATACATATTCAAAATATCATTGAATCCTAGTTTATAGTTATATTTTCCTTTGATGATATACAAAAAAATCACCCAAAATAAGAAATTAGATATTGTAATGAAAAAATACATTCCATGAAAAGGATTTTAAAACCTTCTTGAAAATACATATTTTTGGTTCCTATATAAAACACCATTAAACAACACAAATAGGCTTAAATATAGAGGAAAACCTTACCCGGGGACCCTCACTAACATTGATAAATAGAAAAACCTCATGATTAGTGTAATTTTAAACCTCACAAAAGTATAACACCATAAAAACTAATCAAATAATAAATATATGAATCCATATATCTAGAGTACTTTTATGACAAATACCCACTACAATTTTTTATAAGTTATATTTTTTTCAATACTGATCATGTTGAAAGATCCAATGACCTTGGGGTCTTGGGTTATATTTATTTATTAATCAATAACAATATTTCCCTATATATTACTACATTGAATGAATCCATGTTTTTCACCTATGACATGGATATGGAGAAGTAAAGAGAGACTACTATTCTAGACAACCATAATAAACATATAATGATAATTATATATTCGGATATGATGAAAATTTAAAAATTAACAGGGTTCATTTACCTTGTGTATCATTACCTGTATAATAATTATGGTGAGACTAAGATCCATAACTCAAATAAATAATTCATATAAATCAACAAATGTATAACCCCTGATCAATTATGAGGTCACAATGTATAATAATCCTAAAATCCATTAGGGGAATCAAAACAATTTTTGTCTACAATCTAAATATATGCAATGATTTGGGCATTGTCTCGAATCGATTTTAGTCTATCATTATCCATCTTCAGGACCAATTTTTTTTGAACAAATGGTTAAATATTATTTCATTATTATATCTCTCTCTTATATACTGTTGGGGCTTGTGATTATATAAATGAAATGAGAAAGTACATGTGGATAAAATTCTTTCATATTCAATATAGCTTATTTATCTTCTAGTTTTAAATTAACTCTAATAATAATATTTTTTTCTATAATAAATGAATGGAAATATATTTATATTCTTATAACATGCTTCTAACAACATCACACAATATCTTAATCTAACCCCTCTCTCTCTCGCACTTTTTTAACTATTTTTCATATAAAAATGTCTAGGTACTAGATATAAGAATGAAGGTATCCCCAAAATAATGATACTATAATTGGATATCAAAAAAATTCATACTGGATTCAAGTTTTACTAATATTGGATTGATAATCGACTAAGTTTTAATCAAAAATATATATTGTAACCATAAAAATATATATATATTTCATATGTTTTATTAAATTCCAATCTATATGGTAACGCCCCTAAAATTATTTTCATAATTTCAAATTACATAATATCTAATAAAATTAATTAATCCTTAAAAAAATTAATCAATATTTTTTGAATCGCATAAATGAAAGAATCTACATAAAAACCCTCAATCAAGAAAAAATTAAAATATCGAAAAAAATCATATCATGGAACACTACTAGAATTATCACTATTTGCGATGAGTTATATGCGATGGTAGCCCGTCTCAAATATTTTTTAGCGAAGTGGTCCCATCGCAAATATCTTGTTGTCGAAAACGCCATCACAATAACTATTATATGCAATGGGCTCGTGAAAAATAATAGTTTTTTGCAACAGGCACCTTCACTATTGAAAATAAGTCTCCAATTATATACTTTATATATATATATAATTTTCTGCGACGGGCCCGTAATCCAATCGCAAATAATTTTTTTTAAAAAAAATTAGATTATTTGCGACGGGAACCCATCGCAAAAGATCACGTCGCAAATAATAAAGAAATTTAAAAAAATTAATAGAATTATGATTATTGAATAATTAATTTTAAAATAATTAAAATAATTAAAATAAAAATATATTAAAATTCTCAATATTCAAAAAATATATAAAATATCATAAAATATTTTTATTATTATTAGTAAAATTAAGAACCATTAAAAAATATAATAATGAAAAAATATATTAAAAAAATTATGATTTATTACTTTTTATTACATTTTATTACTCATTATTACTCATTAATTCTATTTATTAATAATTATTAATAATTATTATTATTTATTATTATTTATTAACAATTATTATTAAATAATAAAAAATATTTATATACATTACTAGTTATAGTTAATAATTACTAATTACTACTAATTATTAACAATTAATACTAATATTTTGTAACCTAAATGGATCCAGAATCAAATCGTTAGTATCTTCTCTAGAAGTGCGTTCACCGTGTTGATACCAAAAAATATAATCTAATTGAAAACCATAATGAAATATATGTCCCCAATGGTTTTAAATGTCTCAAATGTTTTCATATAAAATTTTATACAAGGACACTTAATTTTCTCTTATGAAACAAATTCTGGGTTTGATGATGCAAATGATAAGAAAGCTTCAACACCGTCAACAAATACAGGATTTAAACTAGAACTATTTGAATTTCTGCGCTGATTTATCCAAGAGTAATCATTTATTAATGATTGATGTCGACTTCCTTGTTCTATATCCATATATATGTTTCCACAAAATTTAAAATCATAACTTTTGTTAAATAATTTGATATAAGACAAACAATATCGTAAAAAGAGAAGATACATAACGACAGTTACTTCTTAGTAATTAACACTAATTATTGGCGACACAGTTAGTTTGTAATCATCCCCACAAATTATTACTAATTATTTATAATTATTACAATTTATTACTAATTAATACAAATTAATACAAATTATTAAAAATTATTACAATTTATTACTAATTATTTCAATTTATTACTAATTAGTACAATTTATTACTAATTATTACAATTTATTCCTAATTATTCCTACTTATTTCTAATTATTCCTATTTATTTCTAATTAATCATATTTATTGCTAATTATTCTTAATTAATTCAATTTATTAACAATTATTATAATTTATTAATAATTATTACAATTTATTAATAATTATAACAATTTATTAATAATTATTAAAATTTATTAATAATTATTACAATTTCAGAATAATTATTATTAATTATTACTAATTGTTACTAATTATTACTATGTATTACAAATTATTACTAATTATAACTATTTATTATATTTTATTACTATATATTTCTAATTTTACTATTTATTAATAAATATTACTAATTATTACTAATTATTACTAATTATTAATATTTATTACAATTTATTACAATTTATTAGTAATTATTACAGTTTATTACTAATTATTATAGTTAATTACTAATTATTACATTTATTGCTAATTATTACAATTTATTACTAATTATTACGAATTATTACAAGTTATTACTAATTATTACAGTTTATTACTAATTATTAAAATTTATTACTAATTATTACAATTTATTACAATTTATTACAAATTATTACAGTTTATTTTTAATTATTACAATTTATTACTAATTATTACAATTTATTACTAATTATTACAATTTAATAATAATTATTACAATTTGTTACAAATTATTACTAATTATTACAATTTATTAGTAATTATTATAATTTATTACTAATTAATACAATTTATTACTAATTATTACAATTTACTACTAATTATTACAATTTATAACTAAATATTACAATTTATTACTTATTATTACAATTTATTACTAAATATTACAATTTATTACTAAATATTATAATTTATTACTAGTTATTACAATTTACTAATAATTATTACAATTTATTAAAACTTATTACTAATTACTACAATTTATTACTAATTATTGCAATTTATTACTAATTATTACAATCTATTACAATTTTATTCTAATTATTACAATTTATGACTAATTATTACTTATTATTAACTATTATTACTAATTATTAAAATTTATTACTAATTATTACAATTTATTACTAATTATTACTATTTATTACTAAATATTACTAATTATTACAATTTATTACTAATTATTACAATTTGTTACTAATTTTTACAATTTTATACTAATTATAACTATTTATTACTAATTATTACAATTTATTACTAATTATTACAATTTATTACTAATTATTACAATTTATTAATAATTATTACAATTTATTACTAATTATTACAATTTATTACTAATTATTACAATTTATTACAAATTGTTACAAATTATTACTAATTATAACTATTTATTAATAATTATTATAGATTATTAATAATTATTACAATTTATTAATAATTATTACAAATTATTAATAATTATTACAATTTATAAATAATTATTACAATTTATTAATAATTATTACTATTTATTACTATTTATTACTAACTATTACTATTATTAATATTAATTTATAATTATTAATATTTATTACTAATTATAAGTATTTATTATTATCTATTACCAATTATTATTAATTACTACAAATTAATTATATGCATTACTAATTTTCATTAATAATTTCTAATTACATCTAATTATTAAAAATGATGACTAAAAATTTCAATTTATTGGCACAAATAAATAGTCATGACAAAACAACTTAAATTTAATTTAATTATAACTAATCAACAATAATAAAAATTAACATAAAAAATTAAATAAATAATAAATAAAATAAAACATAAATACCTTTTAACATGATTTTTTGTTGATGTAGTCTTCTTCACAACTTCATTGTGGTCATATAATTAACGTAAAAAAAATTTCCCTCTCAAATCCGAGCTCAGAGAGAAACATGATCTTGAAACTGAGAGGAATGAGAAGAAAAACGAATGGGGGTATATATAGGTTAGATTATTTGCGATTGGACAATTTGTGACGGGTTACCCGTTGCAAATAGTATATTTGGCGACACGACCCGTCGAAAATACTTACGCCCTCATTAATTATTGTCGACAATGAAAAAGTTATTTGGGATGGGTCCCGTCGCAAATAGTCTCTACCGACACACCTTTTGCGACGAGATATCCTCCCCTCACAAAAAGCTATTAACAGTCACCAGGTATTTTTGATGGGCCCCATCGCAAATACTTTACTACATGCGATGGGGGAACCCCCCATCGCAAATAAACTTCATGCGGTTTGGCACGCTACTCGCGCCAAACCTTTTGCAACGGGACACCAAATACCATCGCAAATTACCTCTTGGATGAGCTTTTTGCGACGGGATTTTTTTCTATCGCAAAAAGGCCTTTTTCCCATAGTAGAAGAATTTTTTTATGCTCAAGAAAATCTTGTTCTATTTATGTCATTATAAAATTAAATTCATTTATATATTCGTTTAGTGTTTTGGAATAATTTCCTTTCTATTTATAGTAAATTAAAAATACTTCATATCATCAATAAAACACCTTTATGAAACATAAAAAAAACATAAATTTTTTATTCCATATAATATATAATGAATAAAATATGGACAATACAACTCAAAATAATAGAGTTCCATACTCTAATGTGTGATGAATTTTTCTCAAAAAGCCTTGTAAAATCAAGAGTTATTGATATAATAGTTTCGAAGACAGTCAACATCACATACACATCGAGTTAAAATAATATGAACTTATCAATACCATAAATCCAAAGGTATCTTTTTTTATTATAAGAATATATTTCAACTTTTGAATCTGCTCTAATATAGTATTTTATTTATTTTAAAACTATATGGCACCCCTAATCGTAGAACCTCATCTATCCCGTGACATACCCAAGGCACAATATCAATCATGGTAGGATGCAAACTAGTTCAATGGGAATCAAAAAACACTATACGGTTTTTAATTTCCAATGGAGAATAAAATAAGTCATGTCCATAACTTATGAATGCTTATATGAAAACATCTTAAATTAGATACCTGTGTATAGTCAACTATGAAAATATTAAAAATAAACAAGGAGTCAAATCATCGAAAAGGTGAGTTAGAATAACCCATTATATTTTTTCGTAATCCTACATCAAACTAAAATATAAAACTGAAGAAATATATAGATAGATTCCTTCAACAAAACCAATATTATAAAAGAGGCAGACAAGGTCTGTTTGGGGAAAATACAAAAATAAAGGAAAAAAAGACACAATGACTGCCCGTCAATATGTTCAAGTAGTATAACTACATATCCCACTACATTCAACATGAATCAAGTAGATGAGATTGTATTCTACATCAATGTGAACCTACTAATCATATATTATGATAGATGTCAGCAATTCATCTCAACAACTATCCTCCGCACACCCCATGAACAAGAAGTAAAATGAAATCATGTTTAATTCAGTTTAAAATATATTTTAAAATTATATTTCTATTTAAAATTTATAAACCAATTAGAAAAAATATATTTTAAAACACATTAATCAATCTAAAATACAAATAGTTTCTAAATAAATTCAATCATTCTTAACCCAATTTAATTAAACTATACATTCAAAATATACTTTAAATCAATACATAATTTATTTTAAAAAGGAAACAATATTAAATTTCATAAATTAATGTATAAATTTGTAATTATAGACATAAAATTAAACATTTTACAAAATATATATTTCATCCTGGGAAATAAGGAGTTCATGGTAAAAACAAGGACACATATATCAGATCAATATTATAAAGAACCAGTGATAAAATAAATGAACATATTCCAACACATGGTATTACACTACCTTTTTTAATGGAGTTGTAAATACCATAATTGGAAATAAATAATATTTAGGGAAATAGTTCAAGAATGAAACTAAACTTGTATATCCTATCTACCAAAATCTATTACCTAACTACCCATGGATTTTAATAACATAAAAGTGTAACTGAGAACATTAATTATCATGTATGAGTATAAATACTAAAATCACCACTACACAATAAATCATATTTTTACAACCTACCATAAAATAACACCATTAATTCTATAAATACAAATTCTCAATATATAGATTTTCAACTATTATGGAGATTATCTCACAACAATAACATCTCAATTTTAATTAAAAAATAAGGGTAATTCTTCATGGGAAACTATTAAAACAATTTATAAACCTCAAAATGAGGCCTTAAAATTCCACTCTAGGAAACATAATAATATAACAACATTGAAAATTTTAATACAAAATCATCATAAAACTATAAAATATAATTTTTCAAACTTCACATTTTAAAAATCCTCATAACAACCATATAAATGATCCAATTACATTGAAAAAATGTTTTGAATACAATAAAAAAATTATAATTTTAAGTCCCAATAATATTTATTTCCATAATTTTATGATATATTTGGTGTTTTTTATAACCGAATAGAATATTTAACAATATGTTTAAATTGAAAATTCCTTATAATTAAATGAAGACCATAGTGAAGTTGGTTTCTGAGGTAAAATCATGCATATAAGTTACTCAAACTAATATAACACATTTGAACTGTGGAAATTAAACATAACAACTAATGGATCATGAATATACATAATTTTTAAATGGGGTATTGATATCATAATCACATCTCCTTCACAAACTAATTTAATAACATATTACAACAGATTTCATCGAGATGATGATGAACATTAAGAACCCTATGTATCAAAACACCAATTTTTTTTCAAACAACATTAAATAGTAAGTCTCTATGTATTTTTTAGGGAACTAACCAAGGATAAAAAGAAATAATATAAGTAAAAGTAAATGACCAGATGAAATTAAATCAAAAAATTATAACAATTCAGCATGAAATCCAATAGATATAGATATTAATGGAAAGGTAACCAAGGGGGAATAGGTTCATAGTATATTTTAGTAGATTGGGGGTGGATACATATGGTTTTTTATACTGCCTCAACTAAATGGATACATACTCCCTTCATCATCCATGTGACCTTACCCTCAATCATTTTTTCATTTCTCTAAACCTCGCTTTCTCCCACATTTCCATAGTATTGTTCCCAAACTTGTGGTTGTATATTTTTTCAATGTTTCCCCATAAATAGTTCCCTTAACCCTACAGTACAATGAATCCTCAGCCCTGTTGAATCAAATATTTGTGGAACACATTATATATAACCATTCATTGGTTGACTAGTTTGACAAATTTTTTTCATATTTTGGAAGATAAGAATGATTGACATTTGGACATATTGATAATATGTACATCATGATTCACTTTTATTCTAAGTATAATATGATCCTATTATGTTTGTTGTGATCGCTAAATATGAATCAAATCCAATTTATACCTTTTCACATGGTATTTTTATTATCCAATGAAAATTGATACTATAGCCCTCACATTGTGTGTATGTTTCCTTTAATTGAATCTTCATTTAAAAATAATTCAATCGACCAAATGTTTCGAAATATGATTGGAAGAGTTTTATTTCCAGATAGTATAACAAGTTATATTAGTCAAATGTTTCCACTAAATATGTGATGAATTAATTCAATCTAAACATTCAGAGGAATATATTTCTATTTCAATTTGGGATTAGTTTTATTCAGCATAACAACAGTCTTTGTGGCTTTTAGAGATTTAGAGTCCTCTGGGAAGTGACTAGGACACTCGATTATAGTGTAGAGTCTTTTTCATAGAAATAATAATGTGTATTTTTATTATGAAATCCATTTAGAGAAGATTTATCCTCTTATCAGTAGAATAAAAATTCATCGTAATACTTGATTAACCTCTTATATTTTGGAATCCTTAATGAATACACTCAAAGAGGTGATACCTCTTCAAGGTCACAGGGGCTTGTGGGGTGCGTGTGATAGGTTCCTCAATAAATAAGATGGACCATGTTGTACACCTTATAATTGTATACCCATATACCATCATATAATCGGGGTACACACATTCTATCAGTGTATACCCCTTAAACCTATACATTCTATGTAACGTTCCTAGAGTTAGACACAATGTAACATCTCATCCCTCCCCATTGGCTTGAGAATATGGAGTATTATACTAGGACTTAGCTTATATCCCCAATAAACTAATGGAATATTTTAAATACCATGGAAATCAAGAATATTTGGGGGGATGATCAGACAATTATCAGTAAAAAATTCAAATTATTATTATAATAATTATCCATACTAATATATGATGCATGAGTACCGATTTCAACTAAACATATAACCTAAAAATTAGTCAATATCAAAATACATTTTGAAACAAATAACCATAAAATACCTAATGTTTACCTAAAAAATCCCAAAATTTTTAATCAAGACAGATGACACCCATCATATTCCAAGAACCAACAACACATTACATTCCCATAGTTTCAAGAAGCATCACTAAAGATTTGAGATACCTTTTTTATCTATTTCATGATATATTCCATCTTCTAACACTCAATAGTGCACAAGAATTTGGTGAGTAAAAAATCAATCGTATTTCCCTAATGAATTCACAAATAATTAACTAGGAAAAACATGTTATCATAATTCATATAAAATATCATTGAACAAATTTATATAAAAACCATCAAAAATTTCCAAGAGATAAATAATCAGGTTTGAAAACCATTTTTTGAGAAGGCATTACCTTTAAATTGGGAAACCTATAATATTAAGGATAATGTTTTGTTTAATAAAAGAATAAAAATAGTATATGTGGTTGGAAAAGTAAAATAAATGAAAAGAACTTAAGAGAAGGCATTACGTTTAAATTGGGAAACTCCCTCTAGTTTGAACCAAAAGGATTTCTTAAAGTGAGTTATTTTTATGGTAAGGTTTCAAGGTCCATGATAGGGATCACGAGAGATTGTTTGGGTAGTGTTTGGATGAGACAAGGGTGCTTGAGAGGTTTGAGTAATGGGTTATAGGCGAGGGATTGTTATAAAGGGGAGGAGGGGCTCTTTAGGAATGTTTGAAAATGTTATTTTATTATATAATTATTTTCAAAGGATAGAGGGCCTAATATTATTAATTTCAAATAAAATATTAAACTTGTTAGAAAAAAAATCATCCAATAATAATTGGATAGGTTTTGGATATTGTTTTAATTTTTATAATAAAATTTAATTAATTCATTCATTAATGAGGTAATCATTTCATCATTAATGAGTTATAAATAATTTTCTTTCTTCTATGATAAAAAATTATAAATAAAAAACCATTATGTAGGAAATCATCCTACCATTATAATGAATATTTTTATTCATGTATATCAAATTTATAACTCCAAATTAATTTTTTTTATCAAAACAATACACGTTTATGATATTTTAAAATTTACATTAAATCAATAGTTCATAATGTAATTATCATACCCAAATGGATTTAAAAGGACAAAAATATCACACAAGGATTGTATTGGTCGACCATGAGTTATATAATAAGGTTAGAAAAAGTTTTAACATAATTTTATGTTATTATAATATTATTTTTACCGTGAATTACCCTATTTAACTTTAACCTTGGTAAATAAAAGTCAAAAGTTACTATTCCCCAAAAATTATTTTCATCTTATTTAGCAAAATATTTCTTAATGATAACAACCATTTATATTGGATTTTTAATACTCAATTCATAGAAGTGGTAAAATTTCATTTAAATGAAAAAATTCTTTTTTTTAACTTCTACTCAGTGTTTTCACAATTATTCCAAAACTAAAGGTTTTCAAAAGAAATAAAAATTCAGCCTAAGTGATATGTGATATTATTAATTCAATAATGATGAATATTTTACCAAATTCAATAAATAGATGCAGCATTAATTAATTTTAAATTAATTCTCGTTGTCACAACAAAAATCTTGTTTTTAAGATAAAATAACTATCAAATGGTTTTCATTTGTTTATTTTCATTTTCAATGTGAAATTAATTATATTTACCAAAATAGGATTAAATGGTAAAAATATAATCTAATTACACTTTAAAAAAATTAAAAAGATAATATAAGCATATAAATAATATAGATTAAAAGGTGGTTCTTAATTAAAATACATGATATTTCACTACTTATTAACAAAATGAATTCTATTAAAAAATACCAAAAATTATCCCAAAGTAAATATCAATATCCCAATTCTAATGATGGATTTTATTTTTTAAAATAGAAATTATAAATGTGACAAAAACTATATTTATATATGGTTCACCATCAAAAGGTATTAAATCGGTATTTTTAAAATATTATAGTATTTATGCTTAGAATTAGATTCATTCCCATTTTAAGACTCTAAATTTTATTAGATTAATGTAAAACAATTAACAAACATGTGTAATAATATTATAGTTAGAAATTTCTATTACATCCAATATAATGACAATGTGTTAACTACCATTTAAAATTATAATATTATATTATTATTTTTCATTATAACTCAACGTTGTGTGAAACGTAAATTTTCAAAGAAACTATTTGTTGTGTATCGGGTACACCACCAATCATATTATCCCCATTAATGTAAAATTAATATTTAATTAAAAAACTATAAAAAACATGAAAAGATTATATTCTTTATTTACTTCAGATGTTACATCCTTCCCCCATTTTGGGAATTTCATCCATCCAATTTTATAATTTGGCACAAAAACGTCATTAAAAGTCTTGCATCGGAAAAAGGGTCAATAAAACTATCACATTAAAAATAAGGAAGTTAAATGGTCACCCATGATAACCCATACTAGGATTACTTGTGGGAAATCAAGGATATGGAAGGTAAACTAACTCTCAAAGATTAATAGAGAGTGATAGAGAACTTGATAATGGAATGTTTACCCCCACAATTCCATAAATTTGTGGTAGGGTAAAAGTATGATGATAAAAAAGTGCTTATAATAGTTTTTCACCAAAATCCATTTCATAGAGTTGAATAATTTTGATAATAACTAGACTAAGATCATAAGGAAATATAATTACTTTTCTTATATAATGTCATCCTTTAATAAAATTCTACCACAAGAAAACCCTTTCTTCAAACCGTAAGAATTTTTTGATGACATGTTCACACATGATGTGCTAGAATCAACATCTAGATTATCACATAATCTCCCAAAGGAGAACTATATATTCCCATATTTTTAGATATCAACCAAAACTAATATGTTTTGTTGGAGATTAGATAATCCACAAAAAGGACAATCCTTTATAAAAAGAAATACTAATCTTAATCTCCAAAATTCAAAAAATAATACCAAATGTTCAAAAAATATCATTAAATAAAATAATGTCATTAAAAATATAATTTAAAATAATCCAACATATATTTAATCCCAAAACAGAGAACGATTTGATCACAGAGTCTCTAAATAACATCGGTTACTCTTAAATTTTCATACTAAAATGCAATTATCCTAACCACATGTTATCTATTATTGGTTAATCAGCTCAGTAAATAACCAAAATAACCATATTTCCACAATAAAAACATAGATTCTAAAAAAATAAAATTTCAACCATTACTCCACAAATGAAATATCATATTATTCTATTTCCCTTAAATATATTTTGTTCCTATAAAATAAAACATCTCCCAAAATAAAATTTATCACATAATCAGTAAATAATTCTCCTTTACTAAGGATTTCTATTAGATAAATAATAATATCCCAAATCAACTAATTTTTTATCAATAAAATTAATTAACAAAAAATATTAAGTCCTAATAACCAGGGACTTCACATAGTTCAGTGGCAGGTGATAAATCCCAATGGCATTTTAGTTATGGGTTCGATTCCCACATCATAGTCTGACGTAATGGGTTGTCATATTGTCTACGTGTTATCATTTTTCAAAAACAATATAATTTAATAACATTAAAAAAATGAGATAATTCCTTTAAAAATAACTATTACATATTTTTAAGAATGATTTTATCTCACACCTCACATTTCCATCCCATAAAGTACTAACTTATAATTTCCACAAAAAGAAAATATCATATGAACCCATAAGTTTATCCATTATATACACATAAGAAAATATAACTATTTCTCCAATAATATTTTCACATATTAATCATCATGGTTACACATACTAGAAAATGTATTCCCTAGTAATCACATCATGAATAGATACTTAATACTTTTAAGCATTTCCTCATCCTAAAATGTACCATAACTATTGAATCCCTTTTATGTAGTCTTTTTACACATTCATCATTCATCATGATCCAATATCCATTCATTTCCAAAATAGTCTATAACAATTCATTCCTATAAATAGAATCATTAATCATATTGTAAGATTCAATAATATCAATACATTAGCTAAGAAATAATTCATACTTTTCATTGTTAATTGTCAGTTTCCTCATCAATAATAGGAATGAAATTTTTAATTGTTTAATATATATTTGTAGGATCATGCTAATCCCATTCCCTAACCTTCTTTGTATGAAATCTATTTGGATAAGGACCCCGAAAAACACATTTAAAACATTCAATTTTCCCTTTAGAAATATCTTATTTCTCTTTCCTGGATTAAACAGGATGGTTCCTTTTTCTATGGAATTTTCTTACTTTATGACCGTCATTACAACATCTATAACATATTCTTTTCAATTTGATTCATTTTCAAAATTGTTACTTTCCACATCCTTGACACATATGTTTTTTAATATACATTCCATTATAACTAATACCTGAACTTCTATATGAATTTGTTTCATTCATATACAATACCTTATAAAAATATTCATGGTTTGGTGATCAATAATGAATCCAGATAGTTGGTAGAGAATAACCACAAGTGTTCTTATTACATCTCATTTTATTTAGATTGTTTTTCATCAAACAGATATAGTTTTATTCACATCTCTTGTTACTTTGGTTCCTACTAGATCCAGAAATTGACTAAAACCAAAAAGGTCAGTGTGATTATACTAGTAAAATCATCATATAATATATTATGAAGAGGGTAAACCCAAAAACATACTTGTTCATGTTATCTTAAACACATTCAATTTAGAAAAAATAAACTATGAATCTTTCCAATGTGCTAAAAATTATCGTTATGACCCTTATTCTAATATAACACCCTAACTTCTAAAGTTATCTAAATCGAACGCTAATACAAAATATAAGGACCCACCCTTAAAAACATTACATTATATTAAATTAAGTGAATAATTCACATTGTGGAACATTTCTGGTTTAGATTTTTAGTGAATTTTTCCATAACTATTACATTACATCTCAAAAATTACAAAGCAAACACTTATATTCAGCTTCCATTTTTTCATAAAATAAAAATTGTTGAAAAAAAATATTCAGTTCTAGCTCTATGTTTTCGACATCATGACTTTCCCTTGATCCCATCCTTGACCCTTTTCATCTTTATGTACTTTGAAAATCATTTATAAACATGGAATGAGCAGAAAGGCTCAGTAAGTATTATAAAATAATGAAAGAAAACATTATTCTATCAATACATACCAAGTATAAGCTCATACCTTATAAAATCATTATATTTATTAATAACACATAGAAATCATAAATCATAAAGGTAAATTATGGAATCCATATCTGATATACATTTTAGATTTCATAGCTACGTAGGGATTTATGATTGGGATAACTATAATATTATATTCCCTAAATCTCTTAGGAGAAAAATTAACATTCACTTCTATCACGTTACCAAATGAATTGGATAGATGTCTCGGGCTCATATGCCCTTGGCTTACCACAAAACCACATGTATACATAAAATAACACAAGAACTATAACATATTCATAAGACATAAAACATGGAAAATGGAAAGATAACATTTCCACATTGTAATGAAAATATATAATTTCAAGATATAGACCTAATCAATGATTTATCAAACCATTTTACATACTATTTAGAACATTTAATAAAGTTATTTTTGATCAAAAAGTGTCCCATACCACTTTGATGATTATAAAATAAATTTTAATTTCGAAACATTTATGAGCATATAAATAAATTCATAAGACCATTTTATAAACATTGACATTAATGAGAATGATATAGAAGAATAACTCGTTAAAACATTTATGATGAAATTTTAGTTAAAGAGTACCTAAACAAATGACAGATGCTTGAATACCAATAATTGAGAAATAACATTAATCATAAAATTATTATATCATTAAAAAATGCGTTCATGATACAATATGAAAAAGTAAATTATTAACACCATATTAAAGTGAATTGGTGCACAACAATAGTGAAGTCTCAATGGAATGTAAATTGAGACGAAATTCCTTATAAAAACAATATCCTTAGATTAAGGATAAATAAATTATAAAATATTGTGTTACAAACATAAATACACTAAATATGATTGGATATTAAATGTAAATCAATTCAAAGAAATAAAGACTTTTTCTTTTTAAAACCAAAACCAAATGGCTTGGATGTTTATCTCAATGAATGGAAATTGAGTTAAGATTACCTTTATCACATTCATATCAATGACATTATAATTTATCAATGGGGTTATTCTATGTAACAAAATTATATCCTTATAAAGGGGATTGAATATAACAACATAAATAAATAAATAGTGATTCCACACATAATCATTGAATTCCATAATTATTAATTAGAAGAATACCCCAAGGAATGAAAATTGGGTTAAAAAGATCCCTTACCAATATGGTATCTTAGGAAACAAACAACACATGAAGGAATGATCATACAATGAAGATTTAAATACCCATAAATTAATTTATATTACACAATGAATACAATCATGGAATGTACAATCTCTAGAAAAATGGTAATAGTGGCAATTATAGAATGAATATCATGAGAATAAAATGTGCGATGAATACCCCTTACCTTGTGTCGGACTTGACCCGTTCATTATTTAATCTATAAAATAATAAACTAAATATAATTTAAACTATCATAAGATCATTTTTCATATTTAATATTTCTTTTATATCTCTTATTACCATGTTATAAACATTATGAAATCATTTAAGTTTATAATGGTTGTTTGGTATATATTTAGTACATGAGTCAAAAATGAAATTATTATAATTACAAGTTGTTCATGTGGAAAAAATCCCATTATCTTCAGAATAATATTCATGATTAAGATATCATATATATCATTTATATCCAGTATGTATTATTAATAGTACAATACATTTGGAGGTAAGAAATGAATTTCACCTTTCATGGAGACGGTAAGTCGTACGTACGCATGAACACTGAATTCATTTATATATCAAATTTAATGGAATTAAAACTTAATTATAAATATATATATTATAATTAATGTGTAATATAATATATTATATCATTTATTCTATCCTTTATATGTTCCACGTATGGCATGAATGAGTCATATCAGTTTGACGGTGTGTAGTCTGTACTTTCTTAAATGAAATTATCGTATTTACCCATTATAAAAAAAGTATGATATAAATTAAAAACACATAAGTATATAGAAAATATAAATATAATAAATACAACATATAAATACAGTTCAAACCTAATGGCCACCATAAGTGTTGGTAGGATAATATTGAACAATCCTTGATTCGTGAGGCAGTAGTTCACATTCCACAGAAACTATATCTTCATTACGTATTAGATGGAGGTGTCTGTAAGTGTATTTTGAATTATTCTCATACATATAACCTAGTATATTAAGGATATTATTTTTGTTATAAAATAAATTAATTACAACAATTTAGGGGTTGTAGAAGTAAAATAAATTAAAATAACTTAAGAGAAGAAGTTACTTTTAAATCTTGTAACTCCCTTTGGTTTGAACCAAATAGATATCTAGAAGTGCATTTTGCATAAGGTAAGGATTCTAGTTGTAAGATAGTGATATTGAGAGATTAATTTGGCAGATTTTGGATGATACATTGGGCCTTTAGTTTTGTGTGTGATGGGTCAGAGGTGAGGGATTTTTATAAGGGGGAGGGGGCCTTTTAGGCTAGTTTGAGTATATTATTTTATTAAATAATGTTTTTATGTATCTAAATGTCAAAAACGTTTTAATGTCGATGATAAGATGAATATTATTCGAAATAGAATCATAAAATATGAATTTTATAGGTCATTGATATATTTTTTATTTTTCATTATCTTATTTATTTAAAACATTCATTAATGATGTAAACATTGCATCATTATTGTGTCCTAAATAATTATATTTATTTGTTGTCTATAAATTATAAAAAAAATATGATAATGTAGGAAATAATATAAGATTTATAATAAATATTTATAGTCAAATATATCAATTATATAACCTAACATTAAAATTGTTTTAGAAAAACAATAATTTTTTATGATATTATGTTTTAATATAAATAAAAAGTTATTAATGTCATTATCTTCGCCAAATAGAATTTGAAGGAAACAAATCTCACCCAAGGATTTTATTAGTCATCCATGAATCATTAAATAATTCTAGAACATGTTTTAAGATAATTTTATGTTATTATAAAATTATTTTTACTTTGAATTACCCTATTTATCTATAATCGTGGTAAATAAATGTCAAAAGTTACTATTCGCCAAAAATTATTTTCATCTTACTGAACCACATTTTACATACATATAACAATAATGTATGTCATACTTTAAAAATTAAATTCATAAATGTTGTAAAATTTTATTTAATGGTAAAATCAAATTTTTAACTACTACTCATTGGATTCACTATTCATAAAAAATGGATTGCTTTAAGAAAAATAAATAAAAATCAGCATATGATATATTTGATATTCGGAATTCAAAAATGATGTCTATTTTAAAAAATTAAAATAATATAAGTTGAATTAATTAATTTAAATATAACTATCATGGTCAAAACAAAAAGGGTGTTTTTAAGAAATAATAACTTTTAAAGGATTAACACTTGTTTCTGTAAAATTTAAATGCAAAATTACATCCAATCACCAAAATTGGATTAAATAGTAAAAATATTAACTATTTACACATTAAATCAAATTAAAAAGATAATCTATCCCTATAAAAAGTTTATATTAAATGGTTGTTTTGAATTAAAATACTATTTTTTCACTATTCATCAAAAAAGGAATTTTATTATAAAAATATAAATAACTACCCAAAGTAAATTATGATTTCTCTATTCTAAAGAAGATTTTTTTTTCAATTAAAAATCATAAAAGTGACCAAAACTATATTTAAATTGGGTTCTCTATCAAAAGGTGGTAAATTGACCTTTTAAAGAATATTGTAGTATTTTTTCTTAAAATTGGATTCACTCACATTTTATGCCTCCAAACATTATTAGAAAAATGTAAAAACATTTAAAAAACATGTGTAATAATATTTTAGTAAGTTATGGTTATTCCTTCCAATAAAATTACTATGTATTAACTACCATTTAAAATAATAATATTATATTATTATTTTTCAGTATAACTCAATAGTGCGTGTGAAGTAAGATTTCAAAGAAACACATTATTGCGTATCATGTTTTCCATTGAACATAATACCCCCATCAATGTAAAATTAATATTTAATTCATAAATGTTAAAAATATATAAAAATTTTATATTATTTATTTATATGAGTTGTGACACATCCCCTCTAATGTTGGATTCATAAAGAATGGTATTGTGATTTACTATTTCTTATATTTCGGGAAGCTAATATTAGTAATTGTTGTTAAATTTTCTTGTTTAGATTCATTAATAATGGTTAGATTAATTTGGGTGTCTTGTTAATAGTATCTATAGAATTTAAATGTAGTGGAACAACTACATAGATAAATAACAGGATAATAATAAATATATTACATAAAAATATAAGAAAATGTTTTACATTCAAATGATGGATGATTTCTTATAGATACTAAAATACATTATCCAATTTTTAAAATATGGATATAAGGGTGAAAAAGTTTTTGACCTTCCATTGATACAGAAAGAAGGCTGTTA
Source organism: Viscum album (assembly GCA_963277665.1). Taxonomy (NCBI): domain Eukaryota; kingdom Viridiplantae; phylum Streptophyta; class Magnoliopsida; order Santalales; family Viscaceae; genus Viscum; species Viscum album. The sequence continues at coordinate 1,029,714,482 of OY728125.1, forward strand.
TGAGAATTCAACACTATAGGTAATGTTTCTGCCATTATATTTGATTTGGTATACGATTTAGTAGAGCACTAAAATAAGAGGGATGTTGATGAAACTCTAAAATTCATTCAACTCCACCATGTCCATGAAATTATATCAGTATATGGAAGGTAATTTCTATGAACATGTGTTGATACAAGAAATGTATGTCTATGATCATTTTATTAATATCATATTTCATGTATGATTAATGTGTTCTCCAGACATGAACATGTACATATCAATACTATAAAGAATTATTTTTTAAATTTATTGTTTATTAGAGTTAAAAATCCTAATGAATCCCCAAATGTATCCTATGTGGATGGAGATTTTTTATGAAATATAATGATCAGCCTTATATGATAATGATATTGGATTAGGATCAATTGGGAGTATTTTTTGAAGAAAATCATCATGACTTGGATAATCCATAGAATGAAATAATTAATATAAAATATTTTTCAATTTTATACTCTTTCATATTTATTTTTATAATCATGTGATGTGACGCTTGTTTAATAGTTATTTTGTTCATTTATTTTTGTGTGGCATATTAGCCGATAGGAGTGGAGGTAATTTGATGTATTTTTCTTCCAACAAATATGGTTTTTTAATGTTGAATATTTCTCCTATGGAATTTATATATGATTAACACCTTATATTCATGATGGTCTATATGGTTATCTTTACTAAAATATTTCTATGATTTGTCCCTTGTATAGATATATTTTTCAATAATAATTTTCACTTCTTGGGAAATTTGATATATTTTGGTGTTAAATATATTTACCAATTTAAAATCAAGTAGCTAAATAAATTGAATAATAAACTAAATTTCCAGTCACCACTTAAATAAATTGAATTTTAAAAATAGAAACACAATTCAAATGATAAATTATCAATTTTTATAGATAAATGGTGAAGAGTTTTTCTAGAAAATCAAAATTAAGAACATCTATCACTGACATCTCGTTCAATAAGTTGTAATCCAGATAATTGATTTTATATATTGTTAAATGGTTTTTAAATTTTTTAGGATATTATGAAAAATTAAACCCTCCCCTACTATGTTTATAAGTCTCATGAAATTTTACATTTAATAATTAGTATATGGATTCATAGTCGTATTAATTGATCAAGTTGATGTTTAAAAATATTCACTAGATGATCACATAAATCATCATATGACTATATAGAACATTTCATAAAGAATCATGATTATGTAATTTTTTATAGTGTTGTTGTTTTATCTAGTAAGTACATTATCATGTATATGTAATTTTATACAGTTTATTTTTTCATGAATATATGTATATTTTTGTATAGTTATCATAGGAATAATCCAAAAAATGTGGTCATGATATATAACATTCATGGATTAAATTTATACTTTTATATATTCATGTATATTTCTACATTATTTAATCTCATAGTGATTTTATATATTAGAGAGGTGTATAGTATCGTTTGGTATAATACACACCACATATCATTTGGGGATATAATTTTGCGGAAGAATAATGATATTTTTTATATATTTAAAGAGAGGATTTTTGTATGTTTCTTTTTTTAGTTCCTCTAATAGTATGTATTTTTTAGTTCTGATGTTGAGTCTGGTGTTAATTAATTATTGGTTAGGGTAGTTGAGACACCATAAATATAATGATAAACCCCATAAAGTGTATCTCATGGTTGTCAGGTTCACTTTAATTAGTTGTACACATTATCACCAGAGTGAGTTGTTTGTATAATTTTCAAATCATAATATTATCATATACATCATCTATTAGTGGGAATATAGTATTAAATTGATGAAATGTTTTTGAGTTACTTTATAAACATACCATTTATATTTCCCATTATTTAGTAAGGGAAATTTTGTGGTTGATATTATTAGAATGAAATCCCATGTTTTATTGATGGTGGAAGAACCCATTTTCTTTAATTTCTATAATTTTTTAAAATAAATAAGGGATATTTTCATTTTCATTGATTTGTGGAATTATCCACTATACATTTTCACTATTTGAGGGTGGACATAGTGAGTGATTTTAATTGTTTGGTATTTTATGATCATGTATCATTGGGGCTGGCACATGATTGATTATATGAATTGGTGGAGTATATTATACACTTTTATTATTATATAGAGGCTCTAGTAACATTGTGTGATGAGTTTTATAAGATGTTCCACACACCCCCTTTGTGAATCACTGATAATTTATTATGAATTACCAGTATAATATAATTTAGTATTGGCGGAATGATATTTTTTAGAGTATTTCAATTTTTATATAACATTTTTTAATTTAATAATCAATGATATCCCTGAAACATGTTCTAGTCACTGCTATTCAATGCCTTGAGAATCATTAAATGATATTCAATAGAATATTGATGGAATTGTTAATGAGAATATTTAATTCTATAAATATATATGAGATCATATCTTTTATTACTAACCAAATAACCATGATTACAATCTTTTTCATGGATTCACATTCGAGTTAGGTATAGATATTGTGAAACTTGTACATGGATTTCATTATATGAATTAATGGGATGATGTTAATGTTCATTTTTACCCAATATAACTTTTTTTATTATCATTGATGAATATCTAATAAATAATAAGGCTATTAGTTGTGAATTAGTATGGAAATAAATCAATAAAAAAATTTCAATGAAAAAAAACAATTTATGTTATTTTGGATATGATCAGGGGTGTTGAGGATAATTTGTACGATATTTTTTATAATAAATTTTCACTGGTAATTAATATTTTGAAATAAATAATCTAGGAAAATATTTTTATGGAACCTTTAGAGGCCTTGTAACCTGAACCCTATAGGTTTCCAATGTTAATGTTTGATATTGGTGAGTCATCAGCTATGTGTTATGAATCAATTTAGACTACCCAAATACCAAAAAAATATTCTATCACTAATACACACTAAATAGAATTTATAGATCCCACAGAATGATGATAAGAACACCGGTATCATGAACATAGGTTTTTAATTATTTTCGATGATTGAAAATAAATAAGGGTAATATGAATATAATGAAATTAATTATTCCAAAACAATTCAACAAAATAAAAGAAAAAATATATATTAAAAAACAAGTTCCAAAAACCAAATAATAATCTTTGTGAACTAATAATCCCATATAAATATGACATTACTTCACTTGTTGAATCTTGTACCTTGTATACAAAAAAACTCTATGTTACCTCTTGATTCATTTCTTTAAGTTGAAATAGATAGAATATATTTTATATATACACAGAAGTAATGGCTGTGTAGGTGGAGAAAAATTCCAAGTAGGGTCCCACCATTTGTTTCATATGAAAAATTAAAAAAAAAATTATCCTCAATAAAATAAATAAAATTAATTAAATAAAACATTACATGGTTATATATATGATTGTAAATCAATTTTCAATTAGATTATAAATCTTTTCCAAATTAAAATATATTAAAGCAGTTAAAAAACTTATTCAAATATTAATCTAATTCAAAATAATATTCAATACGTGATTTTTAATAACATTATATTCTTTTAATTTAGGATCATTGTATAATAATCATTATCAAAATTCAATATGGTGTGTATATTACACTAGTAGAATAGCCCAATGTGTAAGATTTCACTCAAGAGAGTGGCTCCCTAACATAAATTAGGCTATAAGGTAATCACCATACAAAAGTAGAGAAGGTATAATTTGTTATATTTAATACCCTAATATGTTTAAATTATCTATATATGGTTAAAAATGTATTACAATATTAGAATAATTCATATTTAAATTCACCTTTGAGTATATATAAAACCAATTTTAAAATAGTTTCATGTTATATCATGAAAGGGGGAAATATATTATCATAATCATAACCATGAATATATAATTATATTAAATAATTTTTCAACAGTATTGAAACTATTATAAACTAATTTCATGGATTTCAAATGTTGGTATTGTTATATAAAAACAAAGCAGGATACCATATAATATAAAATACATTGAGTATCCACCCCAACTAAGAAACCATAATTCACATTGATCAAAAGACTCTATTGAATATGTATGTTCCCAAAACAATGGATTAGTAATACATAATATCTACATTTCTAATTTCCAATATAATGGAAATAATATGAATGACATTCAACCACAATTCCCTGTAAACATGCCACGAGGATTACAGATTTCCAAAAAGAATTACCCATAAATTATGTGGCTAATCTAGAAGGAATATGATTGGAAAAAGGATCTAATAAATTTGAAAGGATATAATTTTCCTTAAGATATAAAAAGATGATAATAACAGGGATTCATGTTAAATATAGTGAGAAAAATTCCATAAATAGATCAGGAATTCGACTGGCACGTCAATCTGAAAATAATATTAGTTTGAAGGGACAATGAAAACCCTAAAGAGACCCCAAATTATAATTGAGTTATTTTAATGTACGATTAAGGGATTAGTAAATAAAAAATGCTTTTAAAAAAATATTAGACCATTACTAAATCAAAAGTCCTATATAGCCACAAGCAATCCATTTCGTGTGAGAGGCTGGTCGGTTTCCCTTGACAATGAGTCAAAAGGCCAAAATATTCCACATTGGCTGAAAATTTCTATATACATCATTAAAAACTCCTTGATCTACACATATTATACAAGATAAGAACCCAAAAACAACCAAATTTAGTGTTATATTTGGAAAAGAAGAATGAAAATAGTATAATTATATGTTAATAAATGAAAATAAAAATGTGACATAATAATTATCCCCACAATACATTTTTGAGACCCCTAAAATATATGTTTTAGAAAGATTATACACAAATATAGGATTCAATTTCTAATAAATTATGGACTTCTTTTTCCATATATCATGATTATATGAACCATTTTTCCACAAAATAGGGACCATGAAAATTAACATACCTCATGGAACATTCAGGTGAGAATTGATAACTCAAAAATCAATATCAATAACAAATATATGGTATAATAACAAATTTTTAGGTGATTTAATATTATTATAAACAAAATTTTATATTTATTAATGTGAAAATAATTCATCAATATAATAGTAATATAGTATTTTCTAAATCATAATTATTTTAATAAATAAGTATGTTGATTATAATGAGATATATTTGGAATGGATATATTAATTCAAATATAAAATATGTTGAAGATAGTGTAACATTCATTAATGAATAATATCATTGATATGAGTTATTCAAAAACGAGGATGAAGGATCCCAAAATTGAAAAAGAAGTAACTTGATATCATAAAATACAATAATAGGGGAAAACAATTTTGATATTCAAGATTACTTCAATGAAAAATATTTGTTTATAATATTTATAGTTTAGATCCTTTAATATGTTGAATTGATAAAAATTTACTTATAAAAGTATGTTGGGTGGAGGTTATATATGAAATAACAAGGGAGTTAGATGAGATAGGTGATGACATTATAGTTTATATTTAGGGTTGAATCCAATCCTTAAGATTGGTAATATATTAAAATTTTAGAAACCATTTGATTCTAAAAAAAATATCCATGTTGATTTTCTACTTCAAACAACTTTTAAATTCATAAATCATATACTATACAAATTATTCTTAGATAAAAATATAATATGACCCATATGACCTAATTTAAATTTTATAACTCCAAATATTTTCAATATATCATCAAATTAAATTCTTATATTTAGAAAATATATCTTTTAATTAGAACCCATATATATATATATAATTATTTTCAATTGAAAAAAAATTAAATACTTTAATTATCCTTATTATTTCATCATTGAAATTACTAATTAAATCATTGTTATAATATATATTAAAATGAATATATAAGTAGATTAAAACCATTATTTATATGAGAACAATTTTATTTATTTAGATAAAATACATGATATATTAAATAAAATTTCACTAAAAAAATGTCCCTCATATTTATTATATGATCTTAATTACATTACCTTTAATATAATTATTAATCATATAGACATTAATTATATTAATATATAAGATCTATAATATATATATATATAATGTATTAATCCATAAAATGTTTCAATTATATTCATAATAATATAAGTTACAGTATGAAAATATATATAATGTTTAAATATCGTCTTTTTATTGTAAACATTAATTATATATAATATTTAAAGTATATTTTTTTTAATTTAATTATAATAATTACAAAACATTAGTATTTTAATTAGAAGAAATTATATCTAATGACAATTTCTCTAATGACGATATTTGAAATAACCATTTTTTCAAAAAACAATATAATGAAAATATATTATTCTTTTAAAAAGAATTAACTATATTAAAAAATGTCCATCATATAAATTTAGTTGTATCTCAACATGTGTATTATTTTTGTATTCCTTTTCTGTTTTTAATTATCCAAATCAATGATATGATCTTCATGGGGAACCAAGAGGATACTGATTTTATATTCACTATATATTTTTCATCTGTTTTAATTTGTAATTTATATTTTCATAGTATTATTTCTTTTATTCTTAAAAAAATGTAATAATGTTTATATTTCTCTTGAATATATTTATTATAAATAACATTTATATTATTTACATTATTTTTAGGTTGCATGAAATACAATCTACTGAACATATTATTTATTTAATGTAATATTACAGATAAAACATTAAGGGTGTTTTCATGAATTTTTTATTTTCAAAGTATTAATTTATTCTATAAAAAATTTAAATATTGGGTGTGTGTGTTCTAATTTCTAAAATTTCATTTATTAGAATGATGTTCAAAATGTTATTATATATAAAGAAACAGTAAAAATCACTTATCTAAGAAGATAATGTCCTTTTTAATGTAAAACATTCCTGAAGGTTATCATTTCGCCTTATTTCTTCTTAGTTTCATTATAAAATTCCATAATGAAATTATGTATAATTTTAAATAATTAGTACATCACCTTTTAATTAATTTTTTTATTCAAAGGATAAATTTCAATAACATTATCACATTGTTGTATGTATTCTATAATGGGTTAATTTTCCATCCAATTTCATTACACAAAAACATAAGATATTAAAGGATTTTTCCAATTAATTTGGGGGTATATAATTTTTTTTGAGAAAAAAAAGTCTTTTGATATATTAATGTAGGGATTTTTATTTCCCTATTTATAATCTAGTATTGAGATATAAAAATTACATAATTAGCTGAAGAGTGATATAATTGTTTTTAACCCAAGATATTTTGAAAAACCATTCAAATTTGTTTAATAAAAACATAAAAAGACTCATAATTATATGAAATCCTAAACAACCCATGGGAATGAAATAGTTTTCACGAGGAATTACAAAACAATAACCTAAATCATATAATGCAATTGAGTGGATAGTAACATTATAGCTAATATGAAATGGTTCACAATATGTATTATTTTATAATAATATATATGGAAATTTATTTTTAAGAGGATAATAGAATTGATTTTAATATCGTAATAATTATTTATTAAAGTTGAAAAATGGTTATTATAATGGTAATATTTTATAAAAGTGTATATATAGAATTATATTGTGAAAATTATTAAACAATTGAATGGATTATTCAATGGTAAAATTGAGTAATATGTCATTAATGTGATGTTTTGTGTAAAATTATTAAATATAGATTCTTTCAACACATTCATATAGAGCTTCAAAGTAAATTAAAAATTAATAATGTCAATGAAATTATGAATATTTATTAAAATATTGAATAACAAAATCCAAGAAAAAAATAAAAACCCTACCACCAAATCAATGAAAATTGATTCCATATTATAAATTTAATAAAAATTTTATAAATGTAGATTATTAATGGATATTAATAAGAGATATGGCATATCCCATTTACTTGATACTTTTCAGTGGAATTTTAAATCAATGAGTGCTGAGAATCTAATACTGTGTATAAATTGTAAAATAACTATAAGTGAAGGAAATATATTATGTTTTTTATAGAACAATTGGATTTCTAGGATGGATAATCATTTATAAATAGTCTTGATATAAATGTGAGTTTATAAATGTTTTATTTAAATATTTCATTACATTATAATATAAAACCAAAAATAGTAAAACATAAAATTGATTTGTAAATAACATTTAATTAATTATTTTATTATATACCTCCATAGGATAAATAATTAAATCCATAAAATGAAACCTATAATGAATATAGCTTATATATGATGAAATAAATGTTGTATGTAAAACCCTTAACATTACTCCCTCCATCCTTCAATGATCATTACCATCCCGAATACTAAAAAAATCATAATCACTCCATTATAAACCAAATAAATATCTATTTCCAAATGTATCCTTATATTTTAACCACATACTACAAATATATTTCATCATTATTTTTTATTTTCATCATATTATTTTAATACTTTTGATTGTTTCATACATGATTCATAATTATGATATCAATAATAGTTTATTGATGAAATTTTTATCATTCACATTATATTACATGTAGTGGAATTAATCATTTATAATGTTTTATAAAGTTTCATATTCTATTAGTGTAAGGTATTAATATGGTTTATGAAAATAAAATCAATGGATATCATCTTTAGATTAATCTAATGATACAAATGAAACAATTTATACTAATAAATTTATTTTTTGTGTCAAAAAATAACAATATTCATAAATTATTTTTATATTTATTTTTATATGTTACCAATATAGATTTTAGGATAATATTTCACATTGGAATTTATTGATATTTTATAACATTGTTCATGTAGGTAGATGAATGAGAACAAAATAGAACATGTTGTAAACAAATAAATTGAAAGAGAACATAATTATATAACTGTAATATGATTTTCTATGAAACATAGAATTATTAATATAAATATATTATAGTGTAAAATTTTGTTTTCATATAATGGATATATGATAGTTATTGGTAATGATATTGATTCAATAGGTACTTATTTTGGAAAATTTTCACCTTCGAAAACATTCCTATAAAATAAATCATGTAGGATATTTTTATTGACTGTGATTTGATAAATCCTCCTTGTAGAAATTGAAAGTGTAAAATGTGTATTGATTCATGAATGACTCAATGGAAAATAGTGGTTTATAATTTGAATTACAGAGCTCCTTTTCAGTAAAAATGACTGAAATTTCTCTTGAAACATAATATTGGACAAGGGTAATGATCAAAGAATAATGGATTTGTTTAAGTTTTGGGTGGAAATAATGGTGGGAATTATAGTATTGAATATAAATTCTATAAATTTATAACAGTAAATAATTTATAGATTTGTTTTTCAAAAATATTGATATTTATAAGTTTACCTTTTTTACGCCATTTTACATTCCTTATTTATTTAATAGAGTCTTTATTTTTTACTAAAAATATAAGATGATGCCTTATATAAAATTTTAATTTTATTATTTGTATTTTGAAAACATTTAACCAAATTCTATTCATTAAATTTATAAATTTATTATTTATATTTTATCAATAAATATATATATATACTATAGAAAAATTACATTTAAAACTAAATGTTTTGTTATTATTTCTTCTTATAATAAATAATATATTATAAGTATATTTGAATATATATATATATATTAAATTTATATAAACATTTAAAATTTATAACATTAAATTATTGAAATAAAAATATAAAACAAATTAAAAAATGGTTCATTTAATAAATTACCCTTTAAATATTTAAATCAACTTAATCGCGTAGCTTTAAAATTAATTATATATATATATTAACGATTAATTATTTATTATTTTTTTGGACATATACTTTGATTTTTAGTAAATAGAATATTTTTCCTACCCATGTCATTGAGGGTTTGTATGTTATTTTTTACATTGTAATAAGGGATCCTAAAATTACATTCCAATGAAAAAGGCTCTATAGTCCTTAGAGGAATATATAAATAAACTATATAATATAATACAACAGAATATATCATTTGAGAACACGTATTCTACCATAACTATATCCTTCGAAATGCTTATACACAGTAATCCAATACATTTTTTATGGAAATAAAAAAAATTATATGGTGAAAATATATTCTCAGAAAAGGAATGCGTACAAGGTAAGATAACTTGGCACTATAATGGTTTATAAAATATATAACGAATAAATATAAAATTAAAATATTAAAAACAAATACTCAACCTTAACGTAATAAAATGCACGAAAAATATTGTTAGTCAGAAGGATTATTTAATAATTCGAACTATAAGAATGTATAATGTTATATATCATAAACATATCCATGATGAATTGTAAAACGAAATTATACCTGAAGGTTAAAAATGATTTCTTTACACAATCTTAGTTTTCTCATGAGACCTATTAGTACACCGATTGACCATATAATTTTGGCCCCCACTCATCACATAATAGTAAAATTTATTGTATCATACAATAAATTATCATATGTTATACATGGAATAAATTTCATGGATGAATGACATTGATATACAAGGAACGATTTCTCAAATGGACTAATCATAAATAATTTTCCCATAATTATTATTGTATTAAATTGATTATTATTAGAATTCCACTATGAATAATTTAGTAATGATATTTTGTGAATTCTTGAACTCAAATTAATATTAATTATGTTTCAAAATTCTTAAAATAAATAATATTATCAAAAGATGAATGTGGATTTTTAGATGTCATGTACATTTTAAAATTATGATTATAAATGATTTTCAGAAGTGGAATGAATTACTAAATAATAGTACAATAAATAATAAATTATGTTAAAATAATTGTATTATTATAATCATATCCTTAATTATTATTGATAATGATCATTTGAATCATCCATAATATATCCTCAATTATTATCATAAGAGGTGTGCAGTTATTCAAACTTGTTGTGTGACGAGTAAAGAATAAGTTAATACAATAACAATATTTTTGGTGTCATTATGCCTAGGTTTATCTCTTATCGACCCTACATTTAAAAAATTTATGTATTAGGTTTTTTAATCCTAAAAGAACACAAGAATTAATAAATAAAATATTTAATGTGTTTTATGGATATAGGAATGTTCCTGCCATGAATTGTAATGATGTGAGTGAAATTGGAACTATCATATTTATAATATTTTAGGGAATAAATATTCAATGATGTCAAGATTATTCTAAAATAAAAACATGTTACACCAAAAAAACTAAATAAGAATTTTAAATATGGGAAAATAATCTTTACCTATATTGAGATTATGAGCCTTGTTTTCAAGCATAGAACCAATCAAAAAATTCAACAATGAATGGATATAAATAATATAGAAACATTGAGTCTAAAATTAAAAGATATCATTATTTTATTAGAAAAAATAGAATTGTGAGAATTTGTAGGTATTGTGAGTGGAATTTCATTGGCTAATTGTTTTGTTATTTTAGTTCATCAGTTTATTTAGTGCTTCATTACTCCACAGAGTGTCCCATTAATATCTTCAGTTCTATAATAAAAAATATTCTTCAAAAAATATTAAAATATGACTAACATGACAAGATAATTTCATTATAACTTATTAATTTTTTCATATTTTCCTTATTTCACACCATTTTACTATTTTTAACTATATTTAATATGATTAAAAATATTAAAAAATCCCAACACATAGCTAATTTAAATAGTTTGATTTCAAATATGAATTATACTTATTTTTTAAATTTTCCATTATTTATCTCTCTATTACATTTTATAGGGATGAAGTATTTTAAAGAAAAATTAAAATTAAATTAATCAACTAATCAGTTCTAAATGAACAATATTTTTGATACTACCTTTCTAGTAGTTATACAAACACTAATCAAAGTAGTATAATACATAAGGGTATTATGTGAAAATTTTGATCTTTCAAGAGGTTCTTCCTCAAAAATCGATCAGGTTGTGGTCCACAATACTGTGAAATTACCCAATATATTATTTTAATCCAAACTAAATTGTTGTTGTTCCCCTTATTATTTTTAAAGGGTGAACCCCATAGTACTACCTCAACACTAATATATAAAAATGATATTTATAATTGATGTTCAAAAATTTAAAAAACATGGTTCCCCCATTTTAGATAATTAACTCTAATCATTATAGTTTAAATATAGTAATCCAAATGCTCAATTTTTATGATTTATAATCTATATGTAATTATATTCATTAAAACAAGTCTAGTACATAATATATCTCATTTTTATTTATATCAATGTATTCACTTTGTGCCATTAAATATTTATATATTCTACCATTCATATTATATTTTTGTTTTTTATTATGGAATATGATCCTAGAGTAATCAAAATTGGGTAATAATTATTTCTTATTTTTCATTACAATTCATATAAGTATTAGTAATTTTAATTAACTGAATAATTTTCATACAATATAAACAAACTTGTCTATTTCATACATGAATTATCTGAGTTATTACATTCTCCATAATTATAATAATTTCATCATTAAAATGATAAATAATTATATAATAAATAGTATATAAGACATTATGAGTTAATACATTGGATGAAATGTTTAATTTTATAATGTATTCTTACTCGAATGAGGATTAACCAGCTAACATTTTTGATTGCACAACACATGATCCATTTTGTCAACAATCCCTATTAATAATTCCATATATTTAAAATTATGCTCCAAATAGACATGATAAATCATTATAATGTTTGACTATTTTTCAAATACTTCTTTATAAATGAAATATAAACGACTTCATGTAATTGAGAATGGATTGGTTGGATTTCCAAAAAAAATAACCACAGTATATTAATTTTAATATTTTAAATGGGCCAATGAGAATTGGGATTAATGTGATCAAATTTCAAAATATCATGAACCATTTCTATAAATATATAATTAGGTAGACGTCATCACTAAGTGGGAATAAAAAATACTTCCTCCAATTATCAACACAACTTTTTTCCTATTTTTAATTACCATGATATCATTTTGGATAGATCATTCATTTTTCAATGACTCTTAAAAAATATTTATTCCAATTAATTTCTTTATATAAAATCATTATAGTATGATTGAGTTCAATATAGCATAACATATAAAGATTCAAATGGGGCCATTTTTATGAGATATTGGTAGCTTTTTTCATAAGAAATCTCTCCCTAGGGGTAAAAACACAGACAAAAGTCCTTTGAAATAAATACATATTGAAATTTAAATATCCTCAAATGTTGGGATGGTTCATTCAGAATATCCTTTTGCAAGAGGATAATATTCTATGATAATATTTTGATCTATATTTTTACCTTTATAAAGTCACTAAGAAATGACAATAAAAATGGTTCATGATTAGAAACTATTGATAATAAAACATCACAATCTACCAAAAAATAATATATATATATATATATCCTTTCTAAATGATCTAAAAAATCATCATAATATAAAAAGATAATATCAGAATTTGTATGATATATAATGACCCATATTTTCCTATTTATATTGGATGTTAGAGGACATAAACTAAAAAAATCATTAAATTATTATTTCACATATACTCAATATTAAATAATTATTGAATTAATCCCTTGGTAAGTTCTCTAGGATCCTTCACATTTAGTTATTAAAATTATTTTTTATATTAATTTATATATTTTTTATACATATATTTTCATTATAAATTATCATGTATATAATGATATACCTTGTTTGGTCTAGTAATTATAAATAATTTTAAGATATGGGTTTTATATAATTTATCAATTATCAAATTTTAAATTGATAAAGCACATATCCTCTTACCAAAACATAAATCTATATTATATCCATTATTAATATATTGAAATTATATATTACTTTCAACATTAATACTCATTTATAAGCCATAAGTATAATGTAGATCATTATAATTTATCATTCCACAATTAATTCATGGTAAATTAATTGACAAATAATAATTCCTCTTATTATATTATGATATAGAAATCCTTCCTGATTCGATTTTTAAGATTTAGACCATTATTTAACCACATCATGGATATGGCAACATATTATGTGCTACTCAATGATACTATTTCATTGATTTATTTTATTGAATGGTATGGTAATGCATGAAAATAGTTTATAAGTGTTTAAACCTTATACATTATATCATATTATGACGTTTCTATTTAAATATGTATTATAATCACTTGTTGTTAATGTATATGACACATCTCTACAAATAAAGATATTGTCGATATATCACCCTAACCATTATCACTATTAACAAACATAAATCATTTATTTGAAAATTATTCTTATTGTGTTTCATCTTTCAAGATGATAATTGATTTATTTATTTAATATATGGTTTATAGTGTCTTTCTAAGATGAGGAATATATAAAATATAGTTATGTTAGTGGTTCTTTCCCAATAACTGCGAATAATTGTTTTAGAAGGGTCAATATATATGATATCATTTTATATAATATATCCTTGAAAAAAACTATTAAATCCAAAATTCACGTTTAAGAAATTTCCCATATAATATATTTTCCATAATAACGTAATTGAAATTAACAAATTATTTTCATGATGCAAATAAAAATTACATTATCTGATAATTTCATTAAAAAATACCTCCACAAAAATTTCATTGTAATCCTAAAAAATTATTTTTATAAAATACCTAAACTTATAGTGATAATATTTCTGTAAAATTGAAATTAAATTCAACATGCGATGATAATAACCCATATTAAAAGTAATATTTTTAATATCCTCCAAATTAATAATTAATTTATGATATTTAGGAAAATGATGAATCTTTACGATGTATTGACACCCTTGATGTCAGAAAAAAAGGTCAACAATATGAGAAACCAAATAATTTTTCGTTCATGTAATTCCATTTATTTCCCTATAATAGGTACAATAACTTATTTATATATCGTTATTATTTAAAAATAATATTTTGTATCCCCATGGTGAAACAGTTTGATATATGTGACCTTAATAACACATAAATTGTAATTTATTAATCAATTCATCCAACACTACATTATCCATCCTAAACAATTGCACAAATACTATTTTTAACATCAATGATATGTCATCGCATTCTTATAAAATTTTATATATCATATTTTTAGAACATATTTAAAACATTTTCATTTAATTTCATACATATAATCCCCTAATGATTCCATAAATCGTGCATATTAGGTATTGGTCCCTGCCCAAACTATGTAATGTATACAAAACATAAAAAATGATAACTAAATACATGACAACAAAATTATATATCTAATTATTCTGTACTAAATACATCCATTATAATTTCCTGGATAATCCATCCAAATATTTCATGAAAAATCTACACTAGGTATGACTGTTAGAATGTGAACATTGAAACACCCATGCATTATAATATGATCTCAATGGTGCTACATTATATGTATCAATGTTCCACATCAGGTTATATTGTATAAATTGTTTTTTAATGCTCAATTTTTCATTTTAATATTTCTTCATAACATGTATTATGTAACAGTATAAGCAGATCCAAATCATACATAGTATAAGCTAAAATAGAGTGTTAAATAAATGTAATTTCAATAACATCAAATGAAATTCTAAAATCAATTATTAAAAAAATGATCCCAAGGGAAGATATATTTATGATTATTTTATAACAACGGTATTTATATATATTAATTCTCCATATTAATATAATTGTGTCATTTCACAGTAACTAATTCTTTTTCACTTATACTCATGTGCTTAATGACCTTTCTCTATGGAAGGGAGATAGAGACCCGTCGCGAACCAGGAACTAACCCGCCGTGCAATACTAACCCTAACGTAGATCCTCCTACCTTTACTGTAGTTCTTGTCGTGAAATCACTCAATGACACCAATGCTCATGTTGATGCGGTCTAGAATTTTTAGATCAACCTTAAGACCTTTCGACACCACGGTCAACTCGCAATACCCTTCCCAACTGATGTGGAATGTTTTCTATCCTCAGATCTCCGGTTTTTCTTGGTTGTGAAATTTCAGAATATAAGGCTATCATTGAAATTTCTTCACTCTGCTTTAGAAGCCATCATCTTTACAGGTTTTCAATTAGGTCTCCTCAACCCCGTGCATGTCGTGCTTCGATTTGACTTAGTTGAGAACTATTACCGACGATGGAAAAAACAGGTATGTTCTATTGGGGGATGTCAAATGAGAATTAATAAATGGACTCCAGACATTGATCCTCATTCTGAATCTCTGATTGTGCCATTATGTGTAGGATTTCATGCATTACCACTACACTTATTTAAGAAAAATGCCTTTTTTTCCATTGCTTCGCGTATTGGTTCCCCACTGAGGCTTGATTATTCCACAATGGCACTCTCAAGGCCCTCAATAGCTAGAGTATGTATTGAAATAGATGTCTCCCATCAACTTCCATCGGTTATATGGATACAAAGTGGAGACATTGGGTTTTTACAAGAGGTGTCTTATGAAAGAGTCCTGGAATATTTTTATTTGTGTTTCAGACATGGGCACAATTCTATCTGTTGTGTAATGTCTAATAATTTCTCTAAAAATCTAACTTCAAAGTGGATAGAAAAAGATAAAGAAAACCCGAAGGATGTGGTTGGACCCTTGGATTGTTTTATCAAAGAATGGAATGATGTGGTTAAAGGGGGATTGAATATTCAAGTGCTGAGAAATCAATTATCAGACTTTGTCAATGAGGTTCCTGTTGACACTGATAATTCCACTCATGGATTTACCAAATTGCAATAAAAGCCAAAGAAGAAAGGTATGAGTGCACCCACCCAACCATGCTCAATAAGGAGTAGAATAAATGTCTGAATCCCACGGAGGTCAAAGGAAATGACCAGGAGAATTCAATTTCTCGTGACACTTCAATTGAAGTGGAGGATCAACATAGACAGATTGAGGAAGATTATTTGATATCCATGGAAAGGAAAGTTAAAAAGACTCTAGTAGATGATGATGGTTTCATCACTCCAAACCCCATGAAAACTCGAAAACGTAGAGACTACTCAATGATAGAGAGAACCATTGTTAAATGTTCTCATCTTCCTGCTAGAAAGGAAAATGAAGAAACTAATCAAGATGAACTCCTTGCTGACATGTCACATAAAGAGATTGACATGTCCCAACATGTGATGGCCGAAAAATATAATGAAGATATTGTAAAATAGGATGTATCTGGCTGTTAGTAACCCGAATCTTTAGAGAGGCTTCGGGATATTATCCTCTATCAAACCTTTAGAAAATGGGAAATTTAAAAGGACACTTAACTTTCCATTAAGCAAGACATATTCACAGAAAAAATAAAGAAGGGTTTTAATGGATCTCCTTAATATCTCTTTATTTGTGTTTACCCCCTTGATTTACAAACTATCATTGAATGATCTATCATCTTGATGGATTTTGTCTATGATTCTGTTTGTGTGCTACTCTTTGTTTGGATTCTAAAATGATGCATCTTGTTGTAAACTGGATTCTGGATTTCTCATTTTCGGTTTGACTTTTATTTTGAGGTGCATTCTGATATGTTTCATGGATGGTTTTTAAGACAGTTTGGGTTCTACATTGCTGGCCAGAACAGGCTTTTATCCCATATAGATGAGGCAGATCAAGACTAGGTTCTCATTGGGAATTACCAAAGGATTTGGCTTTCAAATGCTTCAACAGGCTATGGTTTCTTGTCAACATTGTTAGGGCCTGTTTGTTTTTACTCAGTGTGGATATCATGGATCATGATGAAACCTGCACTGCTTGGTGGCCAAGGGATCAATTATATTATATTATCATGCTGGTCTACTGTTTATTTTTTACTTCCCTTTGAGACTGAATCCATTTTGGACAGTGGATTTCTGGTTGGATCTTTGGGGTATTTCTCTTTCTAGCTTCTTGTTTGGCTGGCGTCATTCTTACCTGCTACTCTTTTCTAAATTTGGGCCTAATTTCGATCTAATGTTCTTGCGTTTTTATTGGTTCTGATGCTTCATCCTACATGGAATTTCTGCTTTAATGGCTTTATTTTTTTGAAGAAACTCTTGATGAAGCACAAATCTATTGAAGGTAGATCAATTTTACAATGGTTGATGCTTTGCAATATGCATGTGAAAGAAGGGTGATCGCATGGTGTTTGGTTTCATGTATTGGTATGGTGTTGTTTGATTATTCTCGTGTACCCTACATTAATTCCCTACTGGTGTAAGTACATTACACCTCATGTTTCTATTGTAACATTTAGATTTTAATAAATTTTTGGGGGCATAAATTCGGAAACCTATTCTTGTAACCACCTTTTAAAAAAATGACCTTTATCTCCATATTTTTATCATTCAAACAATCAATTTATGTATTTTTAATGGTGTTTTATTAAATATTTATTACACATAAATAACTACACTCTTCGATTATGTTCTATTAATAATGTTCATTCTACATAGAGATAAAACATTATCTTCTTTTCAGATCTCCTATTATAAATTAAATGAAAAAATAATAATTTTATTTCAAGAATATTATATTTATAATATCCTTATATGTTTAGGATTATTATATCATAATGTTATTAATATAATATCCATTAAATCATAGAAGGATAAATCAATCTTCTAATCACGGTTCGAAAGATAGTATGCAATATACATGTATGAACATAGAAAATTATCTTCATTTAGAAGATAATTTTATCCATCCCTTTAAAATGTGTTGATGAATTAACATTCCAACTCATCATGATTCTCTCATGGAAAATATTTTGATATATAACTGTCTATAAATGCATTATATCTTCTTTTCTATATCTTTTTTACAAAATATATTTCTAAATCAAGGAAAATAATTGGTCACGATATCCCCTAAATGGATATATGGTCATGGTTAATTATTCCTTATCAACAAAATACATTTCCATAAATATATTCTACAAATTCATTATACATTTATCAACTTCTAGGGGTTTAGTGGATAGACTAAATGATGGTGGGTGATGCCGTAAAAAAAAGTATAAAGGGGAAGATTAGAAAATTATAACATTATGTGGGAAAGGTTATTTAGGAAAACATGATACACATTGCCTATGAATATGATAATATTATTAACAAAAAAATTAGTCACAATATATGGGTTATTCAAAAAATCCTCACAATAACCTTGACTGTTGGAATAATTTCTATTTCTCTTACCATGTTACATTATTTATCAAAATGGAAAAACATAGTACTATTATATAATATTAATGAATGAAAAATGATATATATATATATATATATTTGTACTAGTTTACTAAATTATAACCCTTTTCAAGTAGTAGTTATTGAATCAATTATAGGATATTCTCTAGAATTGTTTAGTTGCAAAAAATAACTTTTCTATTTATGTTTTTCTAAATCTTATTCATATGGTTTCTACTAAAAATTTCATTGATAGAAATAGAAATTCCCTTAACAATAGTAATCTATATAAATATAGTGGAACATTTATTATATGGTAAATTAATTAAATTATATTATAATAGGCAGACCAATGTCAATTTCTCCTCAATATACATGTTACAACAAAATTACATTAAAATACTACATAACACAACATATGGGAACATATATTTATCCACTATTACCATACTTAAAGATGATAATACATAGTTATACAGATAATTAGATTGGTAAATGGAATAAATTACAAAGGGTGAGTTTAATGAACAAGAAAGGTAAGGAATACCGAAAAGATAAGAAAGATTAACAATGGACTAGTTAATACATTGTGAATAAGTGAAAAATGGATTATATAACGATGAATAAATAAGAAAAACATAAATCATGGATTGAAATATATATGATAATAATATTGATAATATAATACATAGAATATGGGTATTTCCTAATGATGGACATCATATACATTCTATTGATTCCTTATCACATTAAATCATACATATTTAAAAAGAGAAATCCATTTACACAATAATAGTTATCTCATAAGAAAAAAAGTTCACTATGGGGATATTTAATTCTAGGAATTCCATTCATATTAAATTTAAAAACACTTCATAAAAAGACATTATATAGATGATATATGAAAAGAAATTATTAAGGACTAACATATTAGAAATACATGGCATAATTTATCATTGGAACATTCAATAAAATAATTTCATATTTAGAAAAATTGATTATTTGGATTATTAATACATTTTAATGGTTTCTTAAAAAATAATAATTTATATTTGAAATACCATTTCTTATATATAGAATAATAATGAACTATAAATAATAAAATATGTATCCTTATCAACTAAAGAATACGATTTTTCAGTTATCTACTACATAAAAAAATTATTATTAATAATGAGTTTTCCATGTTGAAAGAATAAATTTCTAAATGGTGGGAGACTGACACAATTTCAATTAAATACAAATAGTAATAAAATCAATATAACATCAGTCTATATTTTTATAGGTAATCATGGACCTTATTTGTTTTATTCTAATAGGGGTTTGTTTTTTGTTGTTTCTTGCGGAAAACCGTATGGGATGGACTAGGAAACTATGTGGCCATGTAAGATAAACTAGAAGGGGGTGAATGATTTATATAAATCATGTGGAATGTATATTAAAATATTAATTGTTGAAACATGGGGGTTTACATGGCAGTTGCTAATTTATAGTAGTCTTGATCTCCATATATGAGTATTATGGGGTTCATTGTAAGGGTACATTGTTTCTACTAAACATGAATCCTGTCCAACAAACCGTTAATATACATTTCAATCAAATGAAAATTAATTTCCAAATTCACTGACCCCACGGTTTAACCCTATAGTGACCACCACTAAAGCATAATAATTGTAATTCAACTTAATGTCTCTCAATCAGTGGTTTTGGTGGGTCAATCCCCGCATCTAGATAAATTTAAAATATTGTTTATCTTGTAGGATATAACTAAGGTATGTAGAATTTCATATAATAGATTCATACGATATTATCTTCTTTATTCCTTATATTAACATATAACATTATGTTATAGATGGATCTAAACTATGTTTTGATTCTAGTTTGTTCTTCATGGTATTATTCTCCTCAAAATTTATTGAAATGTATTTGAGGGTGTTATCATTGTCTGTTTCATTAATGTTAGGTGGTTCTATTATAATATTCAATTCATTAGAAACCCTATATTACATAATATAATTGAAGTTATTGGAAATATGATTTCAAAAAATAGGATTTAAATTGACTGAGACTTTTGTAGATTGGAATGGAAATATTGGAAAACCCTGCATTTTTAATTTAAATGAAGTTTCTATGAGGATTCTAAAATCATGATGGGTTTTTATGAAATTTTTTTCGATTACAAGTAGTGTTTGTTGATACACGAGGAAATAAATTTCATTGAATTATTTTGATTGGGAAAAAAATTTTTGAAATATTTATTTTGGTTTTGAAATGTAAATTAGATTAGTCATAGTTAATTATGATTAAATTTAATTTTTAACGAAGAATCATTTTAAAACAAATGATTTCCTCAGATGGTCCCTTCATGGGGTGATTATTTGATTATCCCATGAATGGTTGATTAATTTTATACGTACATCAATTCTACAGTTGTTATGTTTTAATGGAGGAAATATTAATAGGACACTGATTCTATAGAGCTCAATTCTAGATGATAACACAAACAAGAAAATGATTGGCTAAATTCCCTGTAGTGGCTCCCCTAAAGGAGTGTAGACTATTTTCCCATAGTTTCCAGCCTTATGGGGTTTTGATTTTTGTGTATAGATACTTTTAGAGGCATGTTGATGAATAATACATGTGTGTATCCTCATACTAGAAATTAATATACCACACACATTTTTATAATTGTGTTTTTCATTACATAAAATTTTCATTCATGACATTTCTCATAGAACTGATTTATTAATCGATTCAGATTTATTAAAATTATTTCATACGATATTTTCATTTATGATAATCTTGATATATATTTCAAAAATTGATTTGAAAGTCCATATTTATTAAACATATAAAATATTTTCCATACATTACTCCATTTAAAATTATATCTTAATTATATTATTGATATGGTGTTGTTTTTGGAAAACATGGTGAGACACTACATGGATGTCTATATCACAACCTACCTCTATATTTGAGTGGTTTTATGTTATATTAAGTATGGTTTTATGAATGGAAGGTTTATTCATGGAGATGATGGTTTTTATTGTTATCTAGTGGATAGATCTTGGAGGTGACTGGTGGAGATGTTATATATTTATTGCATGGTATTTATGTGATATTATATTGATAGATGTTCAGATCTCTAATGGTGAGCTATTTTTGGTTTATTGCCAATCCATTTCTTATAATTTATCATTTTTGGACTATTGAGAATAAATATTTTGGACATTATCTTAAATAATTTAATTGAAAAAAAATCATTGAATCATTATTTTTTATGATGTCAAGTGTAAGTATCCAATCTATGGGGAACGAGAATTACCTTCAGGCTATGTTACACCCAAATTGTATATATGGGATCCAATAAATTCAGGATAGTTATTGTCAATATTATCAAATATTATGGTCAGTATTGGGAACATGAATCCATGATAACATATCTCATGTGTGTGTCAAACCATTTTATAGTGATTCTAACTTGGTGTACACATAATGAATATCGATTTAATACCCAACAGAAAGATTCATAGTTTTATACCTATATAGATCTAGTATAACATATATATAATATTTTATAAATATATATTGTGATTTTATTTCTATGATATCAATAATTTGTTAATTTATAGAAATTCATGTGTATTTTTGGGAAATGGAAATATTTAAGCATAGTATCGATTATAAATAAGGAATAATGTGTGTTAGATGGGAAATTACAAAGATGATAAAGTATAAATATATAATATCAAATGATTTAGAGAATAAACATGGAAATAAACATTTAAATTAACAAGGAAAGATTAAGGTAATATATATAAATTGTTTGGAGAGGGAACGAACATTTAACACTCTTTGGATTCGCTACCTAGAGTTGAACTGTAGAATAAATTGAAAATATAATGAATGAAGGGATAAATGTAAGATTTATTCTATATGATTTATACTAATAGGTCTATTTAAATTTTCTATGGGATATTGATTTTAGGGATTTGGTATTTCCTGATCTTTTGAATCGAATTTCCTGGATATATTAACTATTATTTAGATTCTACACATTTTTGTGCATTAATTGACCTCATACTAACACATTACAATACCTGGTGTTCTAATATAATGGAAAGATTGAATAATACTTAAATATATCTACCTAATTAATATGTATTCATGTTTACAGTTATATTGAATTATATTTTCTGTATTTCATCATATTTTACCATTTTTACCATATAATAAATTTTTTACAAAAAAATCACATATTTCACACCATTACATAAAAAAACTCCATGAACATGTTTTAAAACCTATTTAATTAAAATAAAAAAATTCATATATATTTTTTTATTTTAGGGTCATATAATTGATAAAGTAGATATATCAGAGCAAAAAACTTCTCAATTCAAAAATAACATGAACTTTGACAATTCGTTACCCCTATATACATAGTTTATAATCACACATCTATAATATCTAACACTGAGATAAAAAAAATTATTGTATTCTTAGGGGGTATTTTGTCCTATATTTATCATTTCGTTATCTATAAATTCATGAACATATCCTATAGGTGAATCTTATCATGCCTTAGTTGATGACATTCCACTCGGTCTTGCTCATCGGTGACCACTAGAGTTGATGCCTCCATTTAGAAAACTAATAAAAGAACTCTATAATAGATTTTCTTATTAGTTACTTCCATATTACGTCCATTCGATGAAATTTAAAAATTTCCATCAGTTTTAATATAAAATAACACAAATACTAATTAGTTAATGCTTTTACCTCAAATGGTAATAACTTCTAAAATTCATAGTTCCTAATAGTAATAATTACCAACAGACTTATTAACTAATATTTAAAATTAAAAATGATTCAATATATACTAAATTTTTTTTACATTCCTCATAAAAAATCCATTAAATAATACCACTCATTTTTATTTCATTCCAAATAAATATTCCATGGTTGTTCAATTTATATTTTTATAATTTTTATTTTTTACATGATGGTTTTTAGGGAATATAGGTAGGATAAAAAATCATTATATACATTCTGTATTTTTTCTATTGTCCATAATTATTATTGTGGAATTAGTAAATTTGAAATTATCAACCCTAATGAATTAATATGTATTATGAAAATATTATTTCCTACAATAATTTTCATAAAAATGATAATGCATCAAATGATTCCGTATGAAAAATTATAATAATATGTAATTTATAAAAATATATATAATATTTTAATTTTTTTCAAGTATTAATATATATATTTTAATATTATAAAATTATTATTTTGAAAAAAATAGAAAAAAACAATATTCATATAAGATACATCTATTAATAATTACCTTATTTCCAAGTAAATATTAGGGACAACCATGTATCTAATGGTTATATTTTAAAAAACATAGAGAAATTATATTTTAATCTTATATATAGCAGTACACACATCACATAAGGCATTCATCATCTTAATTTAATTCAATCTTAACAGAACTATTATATTTCTAATCCTTCAACATATTCCAATATTACTAGTTCAGGTAATGACTTTGATTGAGATCATTTATTTTAATGATTTTATGTAAATTTTAATTTCATATTCATGAATATTAATTCTAGATGTAATTTTTTTAACTATTCATTCTGAATGTATTTATATAAGGCATTAATTTTTATATTAATTGGAAATATATTTAATATTAATAAAATTAGTATGAGGGTTTTTACATGATACTTAATTCAAAGCAACCCGATCATTATATTATACATTTATAGGTGAATTCAATAATAAAGTATAATATTGATGTATATTTTTTCTTTTATACATCTAATAATTTTGGATTTAATTACAGTAAATATGTGTATTCTATTTCATATTTTGTATTTTTATAAGGAAAGTAATCCTTGAATTGAAATATTTTGAAAACTATACTGCTTCTAAAACCAGTGTTAAATTATAACAATAAATAATATCTGATTATGTTGATGGTAAATAAAATCATAATTGTACATTTTTACATTCTTATATGTTGATCTTATTAATTTCATATTTACAAACTTTATAACGAATATTTAAATTTTTTATTCAATTATAATTATTTTTCACATCGGAATGTTTTCTGATATCCAATCAAATCACAAGTTAATATCGCATTAATACAATGCATTACTTAATACAAATAATGGATTTATAAAATCAAAGGACCTATAGGTATATTTTTTTCTAAATCATAAATATAAAAAAATATATATTACTTGTGTTGGCCATTTATCCCAAAATTAAACAACCACTTATAAATTTAATGAGACATAATCATATATGAATCAGGGGGAATGAAAAAACTATGAAGTGGTGAGTGCAAGTGATCACTAAGGGGTAGAATAATAGGGGTTAACATGTAAAAACCATAAACACAAGGGAATTCATGAAAAAGTGAAAAATAAAATATTTAATATTTAATAAATAATTTGCTTTTAATAATAATAAAAAAGTATATAAATATAATATCAAATCATATGTATTTTATAATGGTAGTAGAAAATGAAATATGAATATTATAACATGATCCATAGAATATGATGAAGAATATGGAATAATCATAACCATGTGATTCCTTTTATCTGTGAACATTTCTAACTACTAACCCTTTTAGATATAAAGTTATGACATGGTTTAAAAACCATAACACTCACCCTATGAGAACCTAGCTACATGAAGATATGTTCTGATAATATGAATATTTTCTGAGATATATGATTTTACAGGAGACATTTGATGGATATGTTGTTCTCTTATATTACATATTGTATAAAAATATTTCCCACTTGAAAAAAATTAAAAATATCATTAAATTTCCCATAAAAATAAAACGGGGTTCAATTATTTCAAAATCATCATATCATTAAGTTCCTATGGAAAAAATATGCTTTTTTATGAATATAAAATTGTATATAATAAAATTAATTCAGAAATTACATCACATAAAACAAAAATATCTTCCCAGGGATGAAATACATTAGAATTGAACATAGTAGGTGAATCTAGAAATAAAACACCAACGGTTGGAAATATTATAGAGACTATGAAGAAATATGATGTTTTGAAGAAAAAAAATATTTTTTATAACCAAATATTATTGATTATAAAACTATAATTAATTTAATTAAAAAAATATATAATGTTAAAAATTTTATTTTATAATATTATTTTTAGATGTAAAAATAATTCAAATTATAATTTTATTCTGTTAGAAAATTTTTTGAATAATAAATCCTATGTAATTTAAATTGAAACAATTATATACACAATAATATTTCTTAATCCACATTTTTTAGGAATTAATAAAATATCCATTAAAAAGGTGGCAATGAAGAATATAATGGAAAAAAGGTAGAAAACATAAAACATTTCAATGTATCATGGGAAGCGTTTAAAGGAATGGAAAATGTGGACATTGAAATAAAAGGTTCTCTCTAAAAATAAGAAATATTATATTCAATATCACAATAGATAATCGAAATAATCAAGGAAGGGGACATGCATAAAAATTATATATCTCCAGAAATGAATGTACGATTATATTTTAAAATAATCATAGGGTTGTTTAGGGAAATTTTTTAACAATAATGTTTACTAATGTAGATAATATTTGAGAGAATTATAATTGAGTTATAAAAATACATTCCTTTAGTTTATACAAACATTCCCATAATTTAACACCATAATATTAGCAACTTATAAAAAATATGTACATAATTAAACTTGATAGTCAATTTATTACATTTTATTGAATTTATTTAAAATTATTTATTATAATAATATTATTTTTATTGACGTTTTCACTAAGGAATGATAGGACATTTCTTAATATGTATCACTAAATATCAATTTATGAAAGTAAAATAATTTTAAATGGTTTCAAGTACTTCATTACCTATTTAATAATTATAGATGAATTATTTTTTCCCAATAATTCATTATTTAAATTTTTTGTACTAGAAAACATGAATATGGATCGTGAATATTCAAAATTTGATAAATCAGTTTATAATTTCATATTAATCGAATGATGTTATTTTAAAAATTCCATTATTGAATCTTGAATAAATAATTTATTCATAATTGTTACATTATTTCACCAATATATGACGTATAATAGTTATTTATGTCATGAATATTATAACATTGTTCACATAGGAGGTAAAATCACCCAAAAACATAATGTTTATTAATGTTTTAATGAGTAAAGTATTTTTATTACATAAATATAATGTTAATTATTTAGAAGATTATAAAAGATAAAAATATCATATTTTCAAACAAAATCAATTTTTAGACCCATTCAATATGGTCACTGATGGAAATGAAATTTGATGTTCATAGAGATATTTGTCATTATTTACATTCTATTGATGATCCCATTTACCAATGAATGGATAAAGAGATTGTATTTGATAAATTATCATTATTTAGATATTAAATTGAAATATAAAGAACTATCCTTCATCAAATCAATCATTGATTTTAACAATGCGAGTTTGGGATGAAAATGAACAACATTGCTAAGTTGAGGTAGTAATTTTAAAAAATGCATAATTGATGTTAGTTTTTGGTATTATTTAATGATGAATAATTTATTCAGTTTTTAATTACTAATATACTGACATTTACTTATAACAATGATAATAATACCATTACATTAATAATTATAGACTAAATTAGGAACGGTAAGAGTAAAATAAATAATAATTGATAATAATTCTCAAGTTAGATGATTGAGTTTTCTTATAGAATAATACATAGAAATGAATTCCATAAAAATGATATAGAAAACCAATATCCTATTAAAATGGAATAGGGTAATAATTGGAGATAGTATGCATTATTT
This sequence comes from Viscum album, assembly GCA_963277665.1. NCBI lineage: Eukaryota > Viridiplantae > Streptophyta > Magnoliopsida > Santalales > Viscaceae > Viscum > Viscum album. The sequence goes on from OY728125.1 coordinate 1,029,742,667, forward strand.
TAGTAGGAAATTTAAAGGAAATAGTTTATCACTACGGGATAGATGTGATGTTTGCCTAATTGTATATAAGGGTAATTTCAGAAATAATAATTCAATTTCAAATAATGTTATTCCACTATTTATGTTTCAAGTTAATAAATTGAGAAAATGAGGAAATTTTCTATGTTTCATTCGATCCAATCATCTACCATCTATTAACATTCATGATTTGAACATGTTTTCCCTTTAGTAAAATACTTTTTTACCATTTATTTTATTTTCATATCTAATTTTAAACCATAAAAATTAATTTCAATGAACAGAAAAACATGATTTTATTTAAAAATTATATCATTATTAATAAAAAATTGAAAAATATTTTATAATAGAATTTTTTTGAGGCTAAAATTATTACTTTTAAAATATATTCAAGTAAATATCAATTTGAAAAAAGTGTTTTTAAGATTATAAACTATTTATAATGTAAAATTAACATTGTTACAAATTTACACATCCTTAATATATTTTTATACAAAAATAATAGGTATGTGTGTTTTAATAATACCAATAATAAAATACTACCCTAAAAATTCATGATTCAATACTAATACATAAAATATTTCTTTATTAATATATTGTTTTACATTAGATTCAAAATTTTTTGACATATGATTCCGAAGATCAGAGAATATTTGAAAATGAATAACATAATTCTATAAATACATAATTGATAACACATATGGTTCTTTTAGTCGTATTTTTCATGTGTACATAAAGATATTACAAAAAACAAAATAATTTTCAAAATATATATACTTTTTATGAAATATCAATCCATTCTTAAAAAGATAAAAAATTAATTCTTAATATATTTTCATGTGATGAATTAAAAAGGAATTTTATTTTATAAAATTTATATTATAAAAAATATAAATTCAATCTTTTTAAAATAAAATATTTTATATAAAAAACTATATTTATTAAAATATCATTAAAATATTAATCCATATTTATTATTTTAATTTAAGTGTAATAAAATTAGAAGTTTACCATTTAGTGTGTATAATATATTTCATAGAATAATTCTTATAATATGTTATGGATCATTTATATTGGGTGTAAAATGTTTTACATGTTATCAAACACTAAATAATGTTTATATTTTATAAAATTTCTAGTCTACATATTCTACCCCCATAGAAGAATTTCATCCTCAATATTTTATTACACATGTGAAATGTTATGAACTGGTATAGGATTCCATCCATTCTGACACCCCACCTAGCCCGTGACATGTCCTGAATGGCATTTCATATACCTATATTATAGAAACTAGTTTTCGAGTACTTAATAATTCTTCTACGAATGATTTATGCATAATAAATGATCTAAAACTATATTATAACTTGAAATAAACAAAATACCATAACATGTATCTATCAAAAAACATATTAAAAGGGGGAAATACCCAATTAATGATATATTTAAACCTTTAAAAACCCAAAAACAAAAATTATCAAATGGTTGGGACCCACATATCAGATACAAACAACAATGAGACTTAGCGATCATCATCCTCCATGACTCCTCCCTCAATATCATAGTAAAGGGAGATATTAATGGTTGCACCATCTTTAATCCCTAATGAAGGCCAGAACATTACCAATTCCCAACAAAACTAGAACTACATATATTTTTTTGGAATATATATGGTTTGTGGCCACATTACTAGCTTGATACCATCAATATGTTTTATGTAATGAAATTAAGTGATAAATTAAAATTCCATTTAGTAAAAAATGAAATTAAATAATTCAAATTGGAAATATGATTTATTATTAATATTGATTGTGAATAATGAAAGGATAGATAAAATAAGTATAACATAGTTGAATCACTATGTAAAATACATATTAATCAATTTTAATATGGTCCACAGATCATTTTACTCTTATTGATCAATAAGAAATGAACATACAGATGCATGGGCCGCTTGATAGGTCTACTCCAATGTTAAACTAGAAGACACAATATATCATGTGTTTTGATATTGTTTCATGTAATACAATTGGGAAACATAGGTTAGGTCGTTTACAACTCATCCAGTGTACTATTCCTTATCCTCCAGCCAATGTATCTAGGGTTCCCATTTGATTTATCAATCATTCCATTTTGTCAAAATGACTTTATTTGTCATAAGTTCAGTAGTCACCAACCATACAATATATAACTATCAATTTAAAAAGGGTGAAATAATTTTTATGCATTACACCTGCACCAACTCCTTTGAAATTATAATTTCCAATAACATACATAATTTAAAATCACTTATTGATACCATGGAAATAACATTCAAATCATTAAATAATGAAACAGTATAGAACTACAATCATTTTAATTATCATCATTCTAATATAGTTTGAAACAGTAATCCGAGCAAAGAGAAGATCCTACATGCTTGAAAATACATAAACAAAATGAAATCTCAAGAAAAACATTTAGATTCAACCAACATTATTTCTATAAAAATGACTGAGAAAATGAAGGTAATTAATATAGGAAAAGAAAAAAAAGGTTGGGAAGATGTAGGATTTTCTTGACGATTTCTTGAACATTAAAAAACAAATCCTATAGAAAATAGAGCCAATGGAAATTAGGGAGGAGAGGGATATTTTCTATACACTATTAGAGGATGAATGTGTTATAAAATGGGGTTAAATAGTCATAATCATGATGGGGAAAAATTTTAAATATATATATTTTTACAATATAAAAGGGCACACATCTTGGTCTAACTATCTTTATGGTTATGATCTAATCATTTTATACCTATATATGAGAGGATTGGGAAGTCCCACGGTTTTCCTATCGTGATTGTAAGGCATATCCTTGTTCTTATTCAAGCATACAAGATATTTCCACATTATTGGCCACTCGATTTTCACTAGGGAATGTGTGTAAATTACTATAACTATATGTTGATTATGAACGACCTTCTGTTCTTCAAAAACAACAATTTTCATGGATGACACCAGGTAAATATTTTCAAATAAAATAATACTAACAATATCATATAAAATTTCTTTAAATAACACGATATCATATAAAATTATCTTCATCATGTAAAAAATTCATCCATATATTGTAAATCCATCAACTAATTAGGGAATTAGTGTGGGTATTACTCCTCATCCCAAGACATCCATTCTCACAGCACATTCCCATCCTTATCATGCCTTCAATAACCACAAACAAATATAATATCTTTTCCCTAAATTACATTAACACACGAATGAAAAATTCACCTTAGAATATCAGCTACTAATAGAGTAGTTTCAAGATTAATCTCTTAAAAATTTACTATATGAGAAGGTTTTGGATTATATTTCTTGAATTGTGATCCCCAAAATATTTCCTGGAAGGATGTCGACTGGGGAGGAAATTTCTGGTGTAATTCCACCCTATATATCACTATAGTAATTTAAAAAGATCATATATACCTTGGAATAATATTTATTGGTATAAAATGAGTGCATTTTCCAAAATTTGGTTTCACCTTTATAAATGTTTTATCAGATACTGAAAATTATAATTCATTGTGGCGATGATCTACATACCAATTTTAATGAATCTAGGTTAATGATAAAATTTTTCTGATTATATTAATTTTCTAGTTGTCTCTGGTACAACGACCAGTCACAGAAAAGAAGTATCCCCGACTTCGATCTTGCATAGTTGATACTGACAAAGATGTGAATAATCTTCTTCAAAGTGATATGTCTTGATTCAGAGTTGGTAGTTAATATTGTATGAATCATCCACCATAAATGATAATTAACCCACGTGTCTACAATTTCTGACACCAATTTATGGAGAATGTCTCCAGGAATTTGATTTACACTTTCTGTTTAATTATCCATTTGGGGGTGAATGTTGAATTAAGATTGAACTGTGTCCCCAATCATTCTAAATTAATTCCAATAATTGAGAAGTATATTAGTGTGGGGCCTATTTTAGATGATATAATGTGTTAAACCATGAATCCTCATGGTTTCATGAAATTAATTCTACCCTTATATGAATAATTATTTTAATAATTTATAGGAATGAAATTGAATTATTCATTTTAACGATCAATAACCAACCAAATGATGTACTTTACTTAAGATCTGTGGAAAAACCCAATGACAAAATCTATGTAGAATTCATCCCACCTTAATGAATGAATTTAATGTGGATGAAGGAGACCTGAGCGATGTTTGGTTTTGACCATTACCTGATGATATATATTGATTTATATTAAAAGTTCTACATTATCACATATCATAATTAGGCCCCAGAACCAATGATTAATATCATAAAACATATACATTGCTTCAGGTTAAATTACCCATTGATATTAGGGGTTATACTTCATCACCACATTTCATTGAGAATATAACTTTTCCAAGTTATCATTGATGCAATGAATTTTCTTCAATAGACATAGACCATACATTAGTAACCTACTCATCATTTTAGACATAAATAAATAGATTTCATAGCTTATCATTTGGTTATTATATCTGGATCGGATTGATGAGTGAATTTATTATAATAATCTAGACACTACCATGACCCCACTATATTACAAGGATTCTATATTTATATTAGAAGATTGTCTAATCATAGTTAACTAATGAATATAATCCTTAAAAGCATGGTTCGACAACTTCATGCTCAATTTATCAGCTACCACATTAGCTTTAACTAGGGTATAAACAATACCAATGTCAAAACCCAAAGGGAACATGATTTAGTGTCATCACCTCAAATTAAAATCATTATAGGTTAAAATGTTTCCCAATATTTTGTGATCAGAGTAGACTGTAAAGCTACATTTGAATAAATAGTAATTAAAACACATCATGGAATGTGTAATAGATTATAAATATATGTCATGGGTTCGGTAATCAATATCATGTGGTCAGTGTTGGGGAGATCCAAATAATACCATACGATATCCTTATATCTGCTCACATCCTAAACTTATATATCAAGCATTGTAATATACCTCAATACCCTAACAATCCTTATGAAAAATAAATATAGGTAGTGGTCATTCACCACTTAAGACTTGTTAATTATGACACTAAATATAGGTTCAAGATTTACCTTACCTATTTTATAGTAATAGATTCCATCGATGATGAATTTTAGGATTAATATCTAATAAAATGCATGTAGTATTCATATATCCCAAAGAAACATTAAATCTAGAATATATTCCTTGGTAGTTACCATAACATCACTAATTAGATTTTATTCAGGTCAATTGAATCCCATTTTTAGGTACCACACTCCATAAAAAATTAATATCGCATATTTAGAATCTATATATCAATAATTGTTTCAAAATTGTGTGGATCCCATAGCATTCCAAGAACAATCCATAGTTTTTGATCATGATCAACTTCTATTCCCATGTAGACTGTAATATAATACAAAACTACCGAAAAAGAATTGTGGAATTTATATAATATCATTTCATCATATACTGAAAGATAATAGGATAATTATTCCTTCTGAATGGCATAACCAACTAAAAAATGTTAAAAAAATACATTGGAATGTTTTTTAGGGTTGTTAACATCTCTCAATGTTAGCTAGTGATACCCTATGTGAGTTTCGATCATGGAATACAAACTCCCCCACCTAATATGATAAAATAAGCCATATATATAGTGTAATGTGTATGTATTAGTGAAGGATTCCATATTAAATTTATGATAATTGATTCATAACTAGAGTGAGTAGTTGACATTATTAAAAAAATAACTAGATCCCCCCAAGGTTAGATTTTTGGGTAAATAAACCATTTAAATTTCAAGTCATCTCGTTTTATATTTATTTCCCTAATCTCAGTTGGAGACATATGATATGAGAGATTAGATAGAAGATGATTTTTGGGTGAATGATCAATAATGAATGAAATATCATAATTTGGACGCATGATTAAATTTTCATCTAGAAATACCTCTGTAAAACCATGCACTTCAGGAGGAAACATGTTATCATAATCCTTTATATCATATTCTAAAACAAGTGATGATAGCTAAAAATTATTTCTTCCTAACACTAGAATAATGGTCCATATTTTCCAAACTACGGATCCCATTCATATTTAAAAACTATAGTGATACCATCAGGGGTCATGAAACTCAAACCCTGATGATAGAAAAAGATGTGAGCCTTAAAATATTTCATTTAATCAATAAGTAGGATAATGTTGAGGAGTTTAATTTCATGAGGATGGAAGTCACATTGGAGACAGAACTCTATCATGGTAATAGAATGGGATTAACATTTAATACCTTTATCCATCCTTTTCCCAAGTGGCATAACCAACACCATGGAATATGGGATAATCTCCATTAATAGTTTTAGTGAATAAACCAAGAAAGTAAAAACTAACAAGATAAATGAACATATAATAAAACAAGAACAAATATGGACGATGGAATAAGAAAAATAATTCAATTTATTCTTGGTCCTACATTATATTCCACTGGTTCATGGTCATAATCTTGATGGTGATTAAAATATAATTATAACTATGGCTAGCTTCTATCATGTTATTTTTCCTTAATCAGATTCTATATATAAGAATATTTATCCTTACATCCTTGATAGTCAAATAAAGAAATTGTTGATATTTATAGATCGACCTAATATCTTGTTCTAGAAAAGGCCATAGGTTATAAAATTCATTGAGATAGGGCCACACTTCTACAAAAATGTTGTGAATAGACCTAGCATCTGCACCAAAGACACTTCATTAGAGGATCTGATCATGTGGTCTGTACATGTAAATGGGTCCTAAATGAGTGCATGTAATAATTGAACTTCAATAAATAGATAATAAAATTAGTTGGTATTGATATCGAGACAACTACCACTACCATTCTCTTACTCCTCACACTTCCTCTTCTTCTCAGATAGACCAAACCCACACTATTTTGATTTGGGAAGAAACCCCTAAATTCTTATCTTAACATCATGTTAAATCCCTATAGTCAATAATTAGTAAACCACCCAAGAATACATATATATTTTAAACAAAAATACAAGATATCAAATGTCTGGATTAAAACAAATTTCAATATTTATTTCTTTATTCCATTCATTATAAATTTCTAATGAATTTAAATGAACCATCTCCATTATGTATTTAGCATATTCTGACACGATACGGTCACCCTAATGGATATAAAAGAACTCTATTGAATTTTAGAAAAACAATATATCAGGATATTATATCTTATTAAAAATATACATGATGTATTTCCTACCTATCTTCTCATATAATCATTCTTGAACCACTGACTCCCACCATCAGTGACTAGGGAATCCCAATATAAAACCTATGAATTTCACCATAAAGATCCCATAGGTCCTAATTAAACCAAATATAATCTCAATTTTATCTACCTAGTCACATTATTTCGACATATCTATACATATTTAGTTTTAAGGGGGGTATTCATAACAAAAAACAAATCCTTATCCTTTTAAAAACCTAGTTTGACATCCTTATCATAATCAACACAAAATCCAACTCCCTTATTCAAATCTTAGATTTCCCATACCACATCCTATATTATTATTAGAATAATTAGGGAGGTAGAACTATATATTTCTTGTAATATGAATGTATGGGAGGTCAATGGAGAGTAAATATTATATGCAATCTAATAATTGAAAATGAAACAATAAATAAGTCATCCCACTGAGAAATTAAATATATTCTAATTGAAACAACCATTTGGATCAAAGACACCATGAAAAAAATAAAAAAATTTGAAAACAATCCTTTCAACCTTGTGGTTAATGATTTGTATTCATCATGTGTGTAACACCTAAAGGGGGAGCTAATAAAATACTAGACATCATAGAGAAATCTGAGTATTATTATGATGTTTTTTGTCCAAACCCAACACTTACAACAATTTTATCATACCCCAGTAGTCATAGATCCTATCTATAATGTCATTCTAATATACCAAGCCCCATAAAATGGGAAAAAATCCCCGGATACCATTTTTTAGCTGATCTGGTATAACATCCAACCTGACATATAAACCATCATTTTACATGCTTCAAATAGATTTCCTTATCGCCGTGTGTCATAAACTATTTATTGGGTATAAATTAATTCCTTTTTGATTGATTTACCCAATATAAGATAATAAAGAACTATACTAAAATAGGTATGTAGTTAAATATAGTAACTAGTATCCATTACAAAACTAATAAAAATGGTAAAATAAACATTCATGTAACATTTACAATTTTAAAAACCCAAAAAAAATATGCTTATGGTAGGGGCCTAATACTGCAAAAAAGACTATGTGGGACATGGAGACAATACACCAGCAATCTGTCTCCCCCAATATCTACTAAAAATGATCTACTATTGGGTAAAACATTTTTCATCCGAATGTAATTATTTTCCTTTACCTATGTGTTACAATATAAATTCTGAATATACCGAATTGTTATATATAGGATGTAATGTCATTAAACATCCAGGGTACCCTGGTAACCCGATAACCGAGCCGGCCCTGACATAGCCCGAAGGGCGTTCCCGATCCCCATGGGTCGACGACTCGCACCTGGCCTCATAAAACATAAATGTGGGAACGATTTTTCCACAAGAAAGTGGAAGAAAGAGTAAATCAAATAGTATGCATAACAAAATAAACTCCACTGGTAGTGAATTTCCAAAATAAAAAGAGGCATAAAATGACAAAGTATAACAACCCAAGTAGAAAAGATGGGAAAAACAGCCCCAAGGTCCCTTAGGACACAACTCACCAAGACCAAATATCAATAGCTGGATCCACCTCCAAGTGGTCCCTTCCCTTTGCTCGATCCTGGAAGAAGAAAATCTAGAAAAACCCAAAGGAATAATTAGGGTTTGATCCTAATCCCAGTAGGATATCTCCAAAGATTCCATAACAGATGCCATATATCGATTATCCAAGTAAAAACATTCAATTTTCAAATAAACTAGTTTGGTAATTCAAAAGAATATTTTAACAAATCATGACATACATTTTCAAATTATGGAAAATTCACCAAGGAAGGCTTTAAAATGGTGGAATATTTCGAAAACAATTGCTTAAGTAAAACATTAATATAAAACATTTTATATAAATTTTACAGGCATATAAGCAATTCATAATCATTAGCATCCATTTATATCTCAAATATAAACAATCATGAGAGAAAAATTTTCATCTAACAAACGGTATGATAGTATTAACCTATTATTGGATTTCGCACTCTCTATGTGAACTCAGCAAAATGTGTATACACACGTCCCTATGACACTGGCCAAAGGAGACTCGTCACCAACCCGTTGAGGATGTGACCTGCAGCATGTATGTTATAGAACGTTTTCGTAGCGTAGATTGTATCCAAATAACTCACTACCTACCTAAGGAATTCATGTGCTCTCAATAGTTCCAATTTCATTCTATTTAAAACTAAAATAGGTTTTATTCCAAAATTTTCTCTTTCAAAAGGTAAAACCAATGGTTTTCTAACAAATCATTTTAATCCATTTTCATAAGTTTGAAATATATTCAAAACCAATTCCGTCATTACACATTTATTTTTCACAATTAAATTTAACAATTTAATTGAAAACATTTCCATAAAATTGACAATTTAAATTAAACAACTTAAGTCAATGAATTTTCTATAACCACTCCCAATTCAATGGAATTGGGGTTTTCCAAATTTTCAAGCCAAAATCATTTCAAATATCTCAATTCAATGGATTAGAGTTTTTTTCAATTTAATTGAATGAAACTAAAGCAATTGAATTTAAATCAATGATTGAAATAAATCAATCAAATACATAGATAATCAATTTGTCAAGTCGGGACGGAATCACCTTCCTTGAAGGTTTTGACCAAGACCACAACGGTCTAGAACGCTCAAGAAAACTGGATTGATACTTCAAGAACCCACCTTAGATATCTTCTCCTAGAAAGATCAAGACTAAATCTCATCAAACATGTTACCACACACATATATCTACCCATAACGGGCGTAGATCTAAGAAACCGAGAGACGAAAAGAAGCTGATCTATGTAGATCAAACAAAATAATCAATAACGACGAAGAACGATCACATAACTCTAGAATCTGGCTTCAATTCACCATGAGGAGACTTTTGATTGCCTCCAGAACGATGGGAGAACCCTCTCAGACCTTAAGAGAAGACCAATCACATGTTAGGGCCGCTTTGAAGGAAAAACGATGCACTTAGAGGCAAAACTGAGCGAGATCCACAATTTAAGGATCTCATTTAAGTGACCACACAGTTTGGCCGCACGTTTTGACAAACCGTGTGCTAACTGTTTGTGAGCTACTTCCTTGTAAACCCTTCTCGCACGGCTTGGAAGCATGGTTAGACAAACCGTGTGCCGCCCGTGCGGAAGCTTCTTTCCAGGTTTTAAGGCTGGCACGGTTTGGTCGCAGGGTTTTTCAAACCGTGCACAACACACTGGGCTTTAACTTTTCCCAAATATTCTCCCAAATGCTTCCCAATCCTTCACTCCAAAATGAAGGTACTTGGAAACATAAAAAATACCTGAAAACATAACGTGATGTTACAACCTCCCCACCATACCATCTTTCTGCCCCCACAAAGCTTAAGAAGAAACATCCATGTCCGAAAGATGAGGCCACTGCTCCCTCATTAGTGCCTCCCTTTCCCATGTCTCATGAAGATCAGAACCATGTTTCCAAATCAAATAGAAAAGAGGTATCGTTCTCCCACAAAGTACCTTTTTCTCAGAATCAACATCCCGGACTTGCCGTTCAGTAATAGATTAATCTGGCTCAATCTCAAGATCAATCCACCTCACAACATGGGATGGATCATAGAGATAATTTTGCAGCTGTGATACATTGAACATGTTATCTATCAACGTCAGTTGTGGTGGTAGGTCTAAACGGAAAGCAACTTTCCCCACAATACCAAAAACCTCAAAAGGTCCCACAAAACATCGAGCAAGTGTCCCTTGCCTCCCAAGCCGTCGATGGCCCAATCGTGGTGAAGCATTCAAGAACACCTGGTTACCAACTGAGAACTCTAAAGGATTATTGTGATGATCAGCATAATACTTGTACTGACCTTGAGCTGTCAACATTCTTTGATGAATCAACTGGATCTTAGTTGTTGTCTCTTGGACCAAACTCAGTCCTACCATGGAACTTTCACCAATCTCCAACCAACATAAAGGAGATTTACACGGATGGCCATAAAATGCCTCAAAAGGAGCCATTTTGATCATATATTGGTAACTGTTATTATAAGAGAACTCAACTAGCCCTAGAAGATCATCCCAAGACCCACCAAAGTCAAGAACACAAACGCAGAGCATATCCTCAAAGATCTGAATTGCTCTTTGTGTCTGGCCATCTGACTGTGGATGGTAGCCCATTCTCAAACGGACCTGAGATCCCAGTTCCCCTTTATGTCGTCTCCAAATGCGAGAAGTAAACCAAGGATCCCTATCAGAGACTATAGCAGACAAAAATCCATGCAAATGAACAACTTCATTCTTATAGATACTTCCCAACTACTCAACTATGGTTGTATCTCGAATATGTATAAAGTGTGACGACATGGTCATGCTGTCGATCACAACCCATATCATGTTATTCTTCCACTGGTTTTGAGGTAATCCCAACCACAATGTCCATTGAGATTTCATCCCACTTCCATGTAGGGACTGGATGTGGTTGAAGCAAACCTGAATGTTTTTGGAGATCAGCTTTCACCTGCTTGCATGTATTGCAATGACATACAAACTCAACAATGTCTCATCTCATACCTGGACACTAGAACTGTCATTGTATGTCGTAGAACATTTTTTTTTGTTTCCTAGGTTCAAAAACCAATGAGAGTTATAGCAATCCCCCATCACATACTTCCTTCACTACTGGAAAATAGACCTATACCCACGGTTTTCATAAACTGTGGGTATATGTACAGTGTGGGAACCTATATCCATAGTTCTGGAAAACTGTGGGTATTGGTCAACTATACCCATGGTTTTTCTAAAACCATGGGGATAGAGTTTTTTTCGAAGAAATATACCAATGGTTTTGTAAACCCATTGGTATAGGTATTTATTTGAAGGCATATGCCCATGGTTTTTGAAAACCCATGGGGGTAACTATTTATTTCGAAGGCCTATACCCACGGTTTTTAGAACCACGAGGATAGCTTACCCACATTATGGTGGAAAAAAGACGTGGGAAAACAAAAACAATTTGGCGGGAAATTTATACCCACGATTTCAACTAACATCTTTAAGTTGATAGAAATTTATAAACAAATTAATTCTGCATCTTGGTTGGTTAGGTGTTACGCATTTGTTAGAGCGGTTGTGGTATCAAATCCCGTTGGATTATTTGTTTTAATATAGTCACGGGGATTAGTATATTATTAAAAATAAATATTTTAATAGGAAAATTCGAGTCAGCATAGTTGGTTAAGCGCTGTAAGAATGCTACGGCAGACGCGGGTTCATAACCTGCTGGTTTATTTTTTTCACAATACGGTCAAAGATATAATATATATTTTGGAATATATATATATATATATATATATATATATATTCATATATATACGTTAGAAGAAGGGACGATGTCCGTTGGAAGAATTTGTCAGGTCGCGGGTTGGTGTGGGTTTAAGACATAGCGGCTACATATTTCCAATAATTTTACCCACAGTTTTTAAATAGTGGGGAGAAGACTTTGACAGTGTGGACGATGGTTTGACACCATGGAAAAAAAATTTCCCATGGTTTGTCAAACTATGGGGATATCTTAAGACCTCTATACCGACACCACTCAACCCCATGGTTCCCAAAACCGTGGGTATAGGCTATACCCATGGATTTGGGGGCTATAACCACGGTTTTGAACCGTGGGTATAGGTATTTTTTCTAGTAGTGCTTGCCGATAACAGCACACCGTAATGGTTTCGATAGTATAAACCAACCTCTTTGGAGAATGAACACTGGGTGTCAGTCTCCCCACCATAAAGAGAGTCCCTAATGCTACGGAATTCATCATCTAGTGGTTGTTCCTGAAGAATCAATTTGAGGAGAGCAGAAGTCATCTGAACACTGGGTAAAGAAACATCATTCCCCTTCCATTTAATTCCATTATGAATTTGAGAAAAAATAGCTATCAAACTACACTAATATGTATATTCTTTCACATCCTTAGTTGGATGTTTCCTACTTAATGCATCTGCAACGACATTCCCTTTCCCTGGGGTATAGGCAATGTCAATGATGAAAGACTGCAGGTACTCCACCCAATGCCTTTGGTGAAGATTCAAATATTTTTTATAGAATATATAACTCAATATATTGTGGTATGAATTCAGTGTAATCCTTTCTCCATAAAGGTAATTCTACAACACTTATGTGCATGCATTACAGCTGTATGTTCAAGGTCATGTGTAGGATAGTTCTTCTCATGAGGCTTAAGCTGCGAGATCCATAGGCAACAACATGATTACCCTACATGAGGATGTATTCCAAACCTGAACCTGATTCATCACAGAAGACCACATAACCTATCCTAGCCTCAGGAATATTTAACACCAGTGTAGTAGTCAAAAGACGCTTTAGCTTAACAAAGAACCCTGACATTTTTCATTTCAGGAAAAATTCACTCCCTTTCGAGTCAATGCAGTCATTGGAGAAGCTATCTTTGAGAAGTCTTTAACAAACCAGTGATAATATCCTACTAAGCCGAAGAAGCTACGAAACTCAAAAACATTTAGTGGTTATTCCCAAGTCATAACAATATTCACCTTTTTAGGATCAACTGATATTCCTTGTTCTGACACATCATGTCCCAATAATTTTACATCCCGAATCTAGAAATTGAACATTGAAATATTGGCATAATATCGGTGATACCTTAAAAGACTCAGAACTATTCTTAGACAATGCACATGATACTCCTCAGACTTGGAGTATACAAGAATGACATCCACAAAGACAACCAGAAAATTATCAAGATACTCACAGAAAACCTTGTTCATCAATGCCATGAAAACTGCAGGCGCATTTGATAGGCTAAAGGGCATAAAAAGGTACTCATAATGGCCATACCTACTCCGATAAGCGGTCTTATGAATGTCAGATTATTTTATCCTCAACTGATGGTAACCAGATCGAAGATAAAATTTGAAAACCACCTTTCCCCTTTCAATTGATCAATAAAATCATCAATTCATGGTAACATGTATATTTTCTTTATCGTAACTAGATTGAGATTTCGATAATCAACACATAAGCGAAGAGAACCATCAGCCTTCATGGAAAAGAGAAATGGTGATGCCCAAGGTGACACACTCGGGCATATAAAACCATTCTCAACAAGATCATCTAACTGAGACTTCAGTTCTTTTAGTTCGGCTGGAGCCACTCTGTAAGAGGGAATAGAAATTGGTTGAGTAAAAGGAATTAAGTCAATTGAAAAATCCTCCTCCCTTTCTAGTGGAAAACCAGAGAAGTCTGAAAGAAACATGTCGGGAAACTAAGTGAAGATTGGACGGAGGTAACCACACAATGAATCTCTCTCTAAATCAAAAGCAATCACTAATATAACTTTCCCCAACTCTGGGAAAATTGGTCCGGCTCAACTTGACCGTGGGTCTCATTCTCATTGAAAGACGAGAGACACACCACTGGGTGTAGTAAGTTAGACTCGTCGAAGACAACAATCGATCCGGGATTTTTTGGCAATGATCCAATCCATCCTAAAAATGATGTCAAAATATTTCATGTCACGAACCTAGAAATTCCATGAATGATCAACATCTGATAGATAGAAGACATAAGCAGGACTACAGCGACTCTTCTCTCTCATTACACCAAGGGGTGTAGTAATATCCATTACACAAGATAAAATCTCCATAGGCTAATTAAGAATATTAACATGAGGGGTTGAAATAAAAGAGTGAGATTCACCAGTATCAGAAAGAGCTATCACTAAAGACGAAGCTATAGTAATGGTACCTCTCACAGTTTCAGGACCTGTATCAGCTACCTCTGGTGACTCTTCCACTACGTGAAGATGCTTCATTCCATATGCCTGTGGCTGGAACCCTTTTTCACGTGAAGCATTTGATTTCCCCTTAGTATATGGAGGTGGTGATGATTATGTTCACTATGCGGAGTAGAGTAGTGATGGAAGAATCTCTGTAGGTTCCCTAAACATCCGTAGGATCTACAGTTCTAAGGTTCCTCAGTGCAAACACTCTTAGAATGTCATGGATTTCCACCCTGATAGCATGTTAGGGAAGCCCCTCCTGGTGCTACCGGTGGTTTTAAGTGACTCTTTTTTCGAGAACCACCATCAGAAACATCAGGCTTTCGATTTCCTTTAAAGGAACCAACACTACCACTAGAAGAAAAAAGGAACTTCATGCAACCCTGACTTTCCTACCAAATCCATCTCAAACATCACCACCCTATCTAGCACATCTACATAAGTGGGTAGCTTCAGTTAGAAAACCTGAGAACAAATATCTGATCTAAGCCCTAACTCAAATTGTCGATCTTTCATCCTTTCATTAGATACAATTTTAGGAGCAAACTGTACCAACACAGCAAAGTGATTTGAGTACTCAGTCCTAGTTTTTTTGGCATGCTCAAGTTTGAAAAACTGAACAGCCTTGGCCAATACCATAGATTCTGGAGAAAATAGATCAGTGAAAAGAACCCTAAAATCATTCCACACCAAACCCTCATGTCTACTATCCATCGCCATCATGTCCCACCATCTCTTACTTGGCCCATCCAGCACGAAGGTGAACCACTTCACCTTGATCACATCAGGTGTCTCCAAAAACCGAAACAGACGTTAGATCTTACTCAACCATTGCTCAGCATTTTGAGGATTAGTGGAGCCTTTGAAGACTAGTGACTTCTGGCATAGGAACTCTTTAGAATGACTTCAGAGAACATCACTATCAGGATCTATAGCGGGAGCCTGAACAGGAACTGGAGGTGGTGCCTGTCCCAGAGCGTGGACAGTGCGAACAATCACCTCTAGCAGACTTGGATCCACAATAGTACTTGCTTACAGAGATTCATCCATAGCCTCTTTTTGGATTTGATTCCCACATCTTCTTGGATGCATGATGCTATATAACATCAACACAAAATAAAGATGACATTAGACTAACACTCAACCTGAGGAACATGGAAACCTACTCTTAAAATAATGGATAACAATATTTGGATTCCACAAAAATCCAAAACAATATAACGGAAAATACTAAAACTAATCCACAAGTCGCCATTCACTAACCACCTTTGGTGACTTATGGTTTATTGTGGTTAGTGCTGGCCAGGCACTCAATCACAAATACCTCCTATGTCCCATCAAGAATACTAAAATGCATACTATCATTAAGGCAAGATATTTCAACCTTCCCGTTGATACCACTTTGTCACGTACCAGCTCAGGTACCAGGGTAACTGGATAACTGAGCTGGCCCTGACATAACCCGAAGGGAATTCCCGATCCCCACGGGTCGGCGACTAGAAAATGGAATCATACAATATACAAGTGGGAATGATTTTGCCACAACAATGCGGAAGCAAGAGTAAATCAAACAGTATGAATAACAAAAGAAACTCCATTGGGAGTGATGTACCAGAATAAAAAGAGGTATAAAATGCCAAAGTACATCAACCCAAGTACTAAAGATGGGAAAAAATGCCCCAAGGTCCATAAGGAATCAACACACCAAGACCAAAGATCAACCGCTGGATCCACCCCCAAGAAGTCCCTTCCATTAGCTCGATCCTGGAAGAAGAATGTCTACAAACACCTGAAGAAAAAATTTGGGTGTGAGCCATATCCCAGTAGGATATCACCAGAGATTCCATATCAGATGCCAAATATATATTATCCAAGTAAAAAAATTTAATTTTCAAATAAACAGGTTTGGAAATTCAAAATCATATTTTAACAAATCATGCTATACATTTTCAAATGATGGAAAATTCATCATGTAAGGCTTCACAATGATGTAATATTTCTAAAATAATGGATTTAGTAAAAAAAATTATAAAATAGTTTATATAAATTTTAAGCAATTCAAAAACATTGGCATCCATTTATATCTCAAATATAAACAAAAAATCAAGAAACATAGTCATATGCCAAAAGGTATGATATTATTAACCAGTTATCGGATTATTCAATCTCTATATGAACTCGGCAAAATGTGTATACACACGTCCCTATGAAACCGGCCAAAGGAGACTCGTCACCAACTCGTCGGGGATGTGACCCGCTGCATGAATGTTTTAGAACGTTGTCGTAGCGTAGAGTGTATCCCAATAACTCACTAAACACCTAAGGCCTGCATGCTTTCTTCCATGATGGGTGAACTATTTTAAGAATGCTTAAAATACGATCAATCTCATTCATCCATTTCAAAAGTTCAAATTTCATTCCATTTAAAACCAAAAGAGGTTTTATTAATAACATGACTCTTTCACAATGTAAAACCAATGGGTTTCTAACAAATAATTTTAAGACATTTTCATAAGTTTAAAATCCATTAAAAATAAATTCCATCATTACACATTTCATTTTCACAATTATATTTGGAAATTTAATTGAAAAAATTTCCATCAAATCTACAATTTAAATTAGACAACATAAATCGACCAATTTTCCATAACCACACCCAATTCAATGGGATGGGGGTTTTCCAAATTTTCATGCCACAACCATTTAAAATATCTCAATTCAATGGAATCTAGTTTTTATCAATTTAATTGAAAGAAACTCAAGAAATTGAATTTAAATCAATGATTTAAATAAATCAAGCAAACATACAGAAAATCAATTTGGCATGTCGGGAAAGAACCACCTACCTTGAAGGTTTTGACCAAGACTACAATGGTCGAGAACACTCAAGAAAACCAGATTGCTTCTTCAAGAACCCACCTTAGATCTCTTCTCCTAGAAAGATCAAGACCAAATCTCATAAAACATGGTACTGCACTCATCGATATACCCATAATGGGCTTAGATATAAGAAACCGAGAGATGAGGAGAAGTATATCTAAGTAGATCTAAGAAACCAATTAATAACGATGAAGAATGATCACATACCTCAAGAATATGGCATCGATTCACTAAGATGTGCCTTTGGATCACCTCCGGAATGATGGGAGAAACCCCACTGACCTTAGGAGAAGACAAATCCCAAGTTTGGGATGCTTAAGAAGAAAAACGAGGCACTTATAGTCAACACTGAGTGAGATCCACAATTTAAGGATCTCATTTAAGTGACCGCACTATTTGGATGCACGGTTTGAAAAACCGCATGCTAACCATGCATGATATACTTCCCTAGCCACCATTCTAGCATGGCATGGCTATAGGATTCGACAAACAGTGCGCCACCTGTGTAGAAGCTTTTGTCTAGGTTTCAATGCTGGCATGGTTTTGTCACACGGTTTATCAAACATTGCACAAACCGTGCATAACACACCTAGCATTAACATTTCTCAAAAGTTTTACCAAATGCTTCCCAAGCCTTTACTCCAAAAATAAGGTACTTAGAATCATCAAAATTACCTGAAAACGTAATGTGATGTTACATGTATGGTCACTTTCCCCATCATATAACACCAAGATGTTCCATGTAATGACAATACTATAAATATTACCATAAATGTTATCTAATATTATAATTAAATACTTATAATTATAAAAAAAATATCAAAAGAGAAAAATATAATGATAGTTATAAAATAAATAAAAATACCATTTAAGAACTATGTGTAATCCCTGTGAAGTTAGTTCAATAGAGGTAATGGATCATTTTACACTCAATGATCAATTTATAATGGAATTCCTTGTGTGTGATTCCCCTTGGAGGTCCAAGCTAATTTTCTAATGGTAGAAATAATATATCAGAAGTTATATTTGTGTTGATGTCCAATACTTTAAGGGAACCTTGTACATGATCCTGCTGACTCATCGATTGTTCTATTGTGTATATATAAACCTGTATACCATAGGTTCCCTTGAGTTTTTCCCCCTTATCCACATTATGAAATACAACATTTTATATCATTAAACTATTTTTTTCAACCAATTATGAGGTAACAATAATTTTAATAGTGGTATGTCATTTATATGAATTACCCTCTCACCACCCCTTTGAAAAAACAATTTCCACTCAAAAATAAATTCTATAAAAACTTTAGGAATAAAATTAAAGAATATGAAAAAATATTAAATATTTACAAATCAATGTACCACATATCTTTCATAGAAAATCATCAATATACAGTTGGAAACCATGAATGAACATAGATAATAAGCTACATGAGACATAAAAAACCACCAAAATAAAAAAATCCATCCAAAATTATTACATTTGACTGATTGTTGTCCACACAACCATTAAAGAACAGGTCACTCAAGAATGAGAGAATAAAAGGCCAATGAGAGAGAATTTGATAGATATAAATGTGGAATTCAAGAATATTCAAACCCAAATTCCAATAAAAATAATGTAAATGGTGCATGGAGAATAGATGGGGATGCAAATATGGATAGGGTCATCCTAATGGGTGAAATTTGGAGCGTTTAATGGACATAATTGGGATGTGGAATAATTTAACATTAAAAAAAATTAATAATCTAGAATGTTGTGCAGTCTTCCAAACCATGATTCAAATAGGTCCCACCTCTGACTGAGAATATATTATGGTCTCATATATTTACTTGGTGTTTTTCTTGTTCATTCGAATATATATGTGGCATGGACAGTGCCACCTTCTAGGATGCGTGATTTTTAATGGATATTCCCTATGGTTTCTCCTAAAGATGTGCGAACAATGTTCAACCTTCTTTTCATCCAAACAATACAATGAATCTTGGTAAAAACATGGGAATGCTATAGAAATCATGTAAAACCAAAAATAAAAGAAAAAATAATTCAAAATAATTCAAAATAATAGTACATGTGTTTTTGTAAACCAAATAAGGATAATTTTTATTCATTACATATATAGGATCTCAAATCCATTCCTTAAGCTTATGGTTCCTCTATAGAACATTTACATGATTGGTGTTATTTTCCTATATAACCATGTCTCTTATATCCAAGATATATATTTTTTATTCATCATTGGGTAGGTTATTTCATAGTTTCTATAATTCTATATTGAGTATATGGGATAGTTTTATAATATAAATTCTTAAAATGATTCAGGGATAGAATCATACATATAGGATATTTTAGGATAATATTAACATGATAAGGTGTGCCCCAAACATGATAATGTATCTAAAAGGGACTGATGTATCTAGATCATGTATTTCGTTTTCATAAAAATATAATAACTCATTAACATTGTGTTATTTATAGAATCACCTTATCACAAACATCATAACATATATATATTTTAAAATTGTTGACATATCACTATTTCAACATTGGTCGATTTTAATATATTACTAAATGGTTCGAAACTTCTCAATCATTTAAATAAAAAGGTGAGTAATTATAAACTAAATTTCCTCAAATTCACCCCACCATATTGGTTTCCATCATATCTTTTTATATATAGCCTCATATGGTTCCATTTGAATATCGTAATAGGAAAAACTTTTAATATGGTAACTCTAACCGTGGGAACATTTTATTAAACATATCCTTAGTATTCCACTGAATAAGTCTTGACATATCTTATAATGTTTAAAGGGCAATATCACGGTGAAATTATATTTTAGGATGGAATGGGGTTCTAAAATTCAGCTCAATTAGTAAAACAGACTGATGAGTTCTATATAATCAAAATATAATCCTTTGATTACTACGACATTAAGGAATATTTTACCCAGATGATCAACAATAAAATCCTAATCAATGGAAATTAAGTATACATACATTATAATAAAATCAATGATAACTGATATGTAATTGTGACTTTACGTGTTCTAGGGAGTTATATGTTAAAATATATAGTTATGCTTCCTATTTATGATATAGGAATGGGTAACAGTTTCATTTTCCCATTAAGTTATTTTCAATCTGTCATAACTAAATGACATGTCATGAAAAATGAAATATACTCCAAGAATTATTTCTCCATCTAATCCATCTATTAATTTTACTAAATATCCTTATACATCCTTTTTCATCAATGATAGAATGATATTATGTGTTATGATCCTCACTATGACAACCCTTATATTTATTTTATATTAATGCATGATTTTAATTTTAAACTTTAACATAATAAAACTTGAATAATTAAGAATTATAGTGTATTTTGAAATTTGGTACATTACAAAACAACATAAAATAGTGAATATATCATCATTATTGAGAAATTCATTAATATTATCATATTATTACTTCATACTTGAAACTCCACGGGATAACATGGGGACATTCATAAGAATAGAGTGATATATAATTCTTAATATGGGAATAAAAATGAATTACAAAGACAAAATATTAATTGGTATATAATATAAATATGAATGAGATATAAAATGAGTGAGAATCCTAAATATGAATAATGAGGCAACATATAGCATGATTAAATAAATGGAACATTGGAAATATAGCAGAAACTGAAAAAAAATCACCATAAACATAATATCCATGAAGTCATGATAGAAATGTTCAGTGGTATATTAAATTCACTCCCTAATACATTTAATGGAATCACATGAATTTAAAACATTATCCAATACATTGGTGTGATAAATAAATTCAGGTGAACCCATCACTTTATTTTCATTTTCATGCTTTAGTGGTCCATATAGGTCAAACAACATGGATTGATTCATAATAATATTTTACTCCACATTCAATGAATGTGTAATAAATTAATATAAGGCCCAAATAATAAATTATAAGTGTTTCCATGTGAGGACTCATGATTTTAAATTGGTATCAGTATGGTTATTCACTACCAAATTAGTTTTCTTTGAAAATAATGGTGAAGTTTATTCATTATAATGAGGTCCTTTGTATGTTCATGAGAGAATTGAAAAATATTGAAAGGGGTATATCATCATTTATGCATAATATAGATAGTAAAGTGGATATGGTAGAACATATTCCAACATTAGGAAATAAATATTAAATGTATAAGATAAAGAAGATACTTGAATTAAGAGGATAAGAAGAGAATCACGTAGCTTTAGAGGGTGATACCAAAATATCAGGAAGAGCTTATTGAGTGAATCAAAAAACCTTAGGAGGACTCAATATAAGGGATGATAGTGTATGTAAATGCTCATGTATTTTTAGCTGAGATAAATGAAATCATTTTTTGGTTTATAATATAAAATAATGTTCGATTATTTATTATTTCCCAATTATATGTTTCAGACTTTATATAATAAAATAACAACAAACAAAAACAACCCAATGTTTTTTCCCAATTTTTCTTCTAAATATGCATTTATTTAATTATTTTATTGGAAATATGAAAAAATATAATAAAATATTACACATAATGATGTGGAAGTGACTCATTTCCATAATGAAATTATTTTAAAAAATGAAAATATATTACATATTTTATAATATTCATAATCAATTTATAAAATATCCTCAAAAAATTACATTAAATGGAAATATATATTCTATTTTCAATAGAATTTTTTTATTTATTACATTATTTGAGTAATTATAATGTCATAATAGGCACTATATATTTTTACCATCTTTTTTAAATCTTATTCAAAAATTTAAATATACCATAAAATTATGAAACATTTCCCATTAGATAATTTCAATGTTTGGATTCAATAAATAATAATATTTTTTCAAAATAAAATTCTAAATATTTGAATTTTCAATCATAAAATATAAACAATAATTTATAAGAAAATATCGGTTTTTCCAATAAAACTTTTCACCCACTTATAAAAATTAAATTTAACCGCATAAAAATATTATAATCATCCATATTTATTAAAAAGTATTTAATATTAATATTTACATAAAATATTAATCAATTGTAAAATACATTAATTCAAAAAAAAAAATTACATAGCTGAGTTTCTATATTACCTGAAAATATAATTTGTGTTTTAATATTAAAATATCAAACTAATTTATAATGTAACAAAAATAAAAAATAAATATAAAAAATCCATTTAAAATAATTTACATATTCAAATTTATATTAAATGGATACATATACTTTTACAAAACTAGAAAAGTCACTAAGAGAATGGTATCCAATTTTTAGACATTTATGGTGTGGTTCAAGATACATTGTATGGGTTGTGATCTTGTGAGCTTGAGCTTCACCTCTATCCAATTTTTTTCACAGTTATGTTGTTTTATCCCATATTGGGCATGTCCAAGGGAAATTTCTAGTGATGTTATCACCCAAATAAGAACAAATAAATGGGCTTTATATGGTATTATACTACTAGTTGTGGTAAACATTTTATTTGATTGTGTCAATTTAATTTTTCAAAACCATATATTTATACCTATCATTTAATCACTATTCAATGGAAATATTATCATCACTATCACATTTAAAATACTTACATATCATCTAGGATATAATAAAATACCATATGTTTATTTCTTTTGTATATCCATAACATATAAAAAAGAAATTAAGTAAATTACATGAAAAAATTAATTCATAAAAGTTAGTTTTTTTAAATTCCTCTACCCTTCATAAATTTATCTCCTGAAATTTTTATTTGACATGGTAAAATAGGTGAGGGTAGCTTTATTTATTCACCTCTTATTGTTCCCATGTTGGTTGGTCAAACATATTTCTTATCAAAAAAACATTTTCCATGTGCATTGTCTTATTTTGTATAACATTGTCTCCACAATTTAGGATCATCATAGGTTTCACTTCATAGGAAAATTCATTATCCAATATTAAAAAAATTGGATTGACTACATTTGTGGGGCCTGGTATGTACTTCCTCATGTGTAATGCAGGGTCCAGATCATGTACTATAGATTATTCATAAGGGAGTTCAAGTTGATTGGCCACTTCTCTAATACTGTCAAGGATCATGAAGGGACCGATGTATCTTGGATTACTATTTTCCTTACAAAATATCATGATTTTATTCCATTGATATATGTGTAGGAATACCATGTCCCCAACCTCAAACTCTATGTCTCATCTATGATGTTGAGAATATTACATTATTTGACTCGAAGTATCCTTGATGTGTTGATGAATGATCATGACCTTTTCCACCGTTCCCTAAATCATATCAGGACCTGTCAATTTTATTTCCTCAAATTCATCCCAAAATGTAGTTGTTTGTACAATCTTACCATAAATGGATTCATAGGATTCCATTTCTATGCATTAGTAGAAACTGTTTTTTTATTATAATCTGACATGAGGAAGATGTTGATCCCATTCACCTTTGAAGTCAATTTAGAATACTCTCACCATTTCTTCATGTATCTATATAGTCCACTATGATTGGCCATCAGTTTTGGAGTGATATGAATTATGATGTTCAAGTCTACATTTATAGTTTGTTGGATTCTATTCTAAAACATGGTGGTAAATCATTTTTATCGTTTAGATACAGTCAATAATGGAGTTCTGTATAACCCCACCACTAATATAATGTATATAATTTCATTTTTATCGAGTGATAATTCGTATTGAGTTGCACCGAAATGATCAATATTTTTATGTTGATCCACATAAAGCAATGTATTATTGTTCGACATGGTGAGTTCATTCAACTAGTGAAAATGTACAAAATGGTTTTTTCACAATCTCATGTTAGTAAAGTCAATATTTGTATCATCCTCTTGATTTTTTCAATTTCCTTTATAACATTATATCATTCAATACATATTGTTGTATATTCTATGATATCTATCTATATATAATCAGAACAATAGTTATTTCAATGATTTTTATCCATTATTTTTCATCCTTGATTGAAGGAGAATTCCAAACAATGTGAATCATCTACATAATATTCTTTTACAATGGATTTGTTGGTACACATATTCATGGCCAAAATCTCACAACTCCTTAATTAACATTGAACATCAATGATTTCTATTTTCATATATATTCCACTTTCTTTTTATTTCATACATCATATCTTTGAGAATCCTTTGTCCTCTCTAGATTGGACAGTTGAAAAATCATCTCAGAAGGAATTGAATATGTTCAATCCTTTATTCTTCTCATTTACATAAATTTAAAATCAAATAATATTGGATCCCCCTTCATTATAAATAATGATAAAATTGAGGGATCCTTTCCCTTTAGAGAATCTGCAACTTTATTTTTTCCCAAGGATAGTAGTGAACTGAGCAGTCATAGTCTGTGATTATCTCTAACCATATTTGTTGGATCATTTTGAAATCTTTTTATGTGAATATAATTTGAAGAATATGTGATCTGTATATATTTCACCCTTATATTAAATTAGATGATTCAACCATATTTCCAATGTTTATATTAATGAGTAAAACTCTATACCATGTGTTGGGTAGATCTTTTAATTGAATTTTAATTTCTGTTAGGCATAATATATCACATTTTCATTCTAGTTTAACACATGACCAAATAAATTCATCGATGCATCCCTTAATGCAACAAAAAATTATCCACTTGAGGGTAGTGTAAGTACTAGTGCATTGATAATCCACTTTTTAAAGTCCTTGAATATCATTATGCCTTCATAATTCCAATTAAACATTACTCCCTTAATATATATCTTTCATAGAGGGTTTGATAATGAAGATAAATTTATCAAAAATTGACAATAGTACCTAGTAAATCCATGGAAACTACAGATATCCATCATATATATTGGCCCCGTCCATTCTTAATTTTCTCATATCATTTAAAGGTTTACATATATATTATTGGTTGGGAAAATATTTTCCAAGATTGATACTTACATTAACCATTACTCACATTTTCATTACATTTCATAAGCCCTCTCCTTTTGTATGGTCATTAGGATAGTGCTTATATTATCCTTATGTTTCTTGTTTTATATAGAGTATATTATAATATCATATATAAATACTACGACAAATTCATCAAGGTAATATTTAAATACTCTATTCATTAGTTCTATGAGGATTTCTGTAATATTAGTGTGTTGGAATGGGATTAATATGAAGTCATAGTGGCCAAAACATGTTCAAAATGTAGCCTTGGGGATATCATCTTTATTTACCTATTCTTGATAATAAATTTAATGATGATCCAACATGGAAAGTATTGTTCTCTACATATATGGCAATACAATTCATCAACCCAAGAAAGATGATTCTTGTTCTTTATCTTGATCATATTGAGGTCACGATAGTTAATGAAAATAAGAATTGACCCACATTTATTTTTAAAAGAGGACTACTTCATCCTATGGTGAATGTCTTTGATGTGTGAAAAATTTCTCTATATTCCTTAGTAATGGTTTCTTTTTCTCCTCATGTTCTATAAAATTGTTTCTATATGGTGTTTTGATTACAAAAACTCCCTATGTATAATATAAAATGAATATTAAACATCCCAATAATGAGGAAGACTTGGAAATTCACCAGGAAACACATCAATGTATTCCCTCACAATGGGGAGGACATTTAAGATTATATTTTCCATAGACTCAATCATTTGATCTAGGTATGCTTGGTTGGTGGGTAACAATATCCATACATGAAATGTTATTGCTAAAAAAGAATCATCTAACTCTTCGTACATCTATGGAATAAGTGTTTGATTCATGATAAATATAGTGATTTAGTTCTCACAGAAATTTATGTTTTCACTATATATGGAAATCCAATCCACATCCATAATTGAATAAAATTTAATTAAAGGATGTATCACAGGGTTTTTTTGGGATGTTCAGCCCACAAATGTTTACATGGGAGGTGTAATATACATAGGACGCAAAAATTCCACCATTTTACATTTTTATCAATAACTTTACATCAATGATTTTTTGTGGTGTTATAATAGTTATACTAACATTTCATGATATAAAAGAATGATTAGAAATAAAATCAAAACGTTTGTTCAATATTATTGAATGAATAACTAGAATGCCTATTAGTACATCATTTTTAAGATCTACCATAGTAGTTATAATAAAAAATGCTTTTTGTTTCTTCCTTATACGTTATTGTTTTTCTATGAAAACCTTTGGATTAGTGCATTGTTTCGAAAAGTGTCATGGATCATTGATGTTGATGAAATAAAACATGCACTATGGTTTGATCAGATCAATCCATTCATCCATAAAATTATTGGGGTTATTTTATAAGTAATAACTCTCTAGTTGTCTCTACTTGATTGACCAAAAGCATTTGTTGACCCCCATTAGGCAATTTTTTATTTTCTTCATTACACACCTTTTACCAGTGGGATTTTGAAATTTCATAGAACAATTATAATTCACTATCATACCTAAAAAATTAGACTCAAACTTCATCATCTTATCATTATGATACCATTAATATTATCTAATCTCCATTTCAAAATTGATGGCATATCCTAAAATTTCTTCATAGATATCAATATCTCGGATCATAAGGATGTTGCACAGGCTAGGTTTTATCCCAACATAAAATTAGTCAATTGTAATTCATGTGTAACAATAACGATGAAGTTGTATTATAAAATCCATAAAAAGTTTATATTATATTAAATAATAGTTTATTCTCAATTATTAATTATTAAATGAAAATTATTTTCTATTTTGTGTCAGATAGTTTAAGGAAACTATTTTTCAAAAAAAATCTAGAATTTCATCCACCTTATCACATTGATAAATTTTTCAGTCTTCAAATTGTAGATCATTGCCACCACCGAACAAATTCTTTATCCATATTATAAATAGATAGTAAAAAATTCCCTTCATTAGAAAATTAAAGGATGGAGAAGATCATCTCAATAGATCTAATATATTATTCCATGATTAAGTGATCAGATGATCCATTAAAATTTGGAGGCCTCTATCTCTTAAACGTCTCAATTACTACATATTCATTATTAGGGGGGCTATGATCCTTTTGGTCTATGTTTATATTAAAACCCTACATTAGTTGTGATATAATTGGCATAATGTTCACTATTCCTACTCTCATTGGGTTGGGAATCTCTTTTGGGAATTCATCACAATGCCCTTCACCTATGGATATTACATAATTTCTTCAATTTATGACCATTTTTTAGAATAACATGAAAATATAGGATAAGGTTTTCTAAAATATTAAAAACATATATGGTAATTTTATTTCATTAAATGGATAAATTATGAATTACATTTATTTCATAACTTATTAATATCTAGGCTTTCATCTATGTTATAAGTGAACCATTTTCTAAAAAAATTTCTTATGGGAATTTTAATTACCATAATTATAGTTTTTAAATAGATAATAAATTTAACAAAATATATCCCCTAATATTTTTAGATTAGGTTTACATTAAGGCACATTTCCATGCACCATTTCCTAATTGAGTCTATCTCAAATTGATGTTTTTGTGTTTTACCCCTATGTAAATAGGTGGTAGAGCCACATCCATTAATAGTATCTAGATATGGATTTATTTTCATCTAATAAACATACTCCATACTTACCAAATTATTTGGATGTTTTAATATGTTTAGTATTATCCTTATGTATTTCTCTAGTGTTTTCAAATCCTAAACAAAAAAATAACTAAACATGACCATTGATACCAACTATGAAATCAATTTATATTGTTACATATTTTTTCCTGGTTTATTAAATAAAATTACACAATATACAACCCAAATGTTTGATAATTCTATAATATTTGGGAATTTGGAACATTACATAACAATGTAAATTATGAAATAAATTGTCTTTATTGAAAACATACATAACATGATCATATTAGGTATTCGTATTTATCACTGCATGGGATGATCTTCATACATACATATGAAAGTGGTGACATATTAATACTAGAAAGGGAATAAAAATGGAATAACCTAAGTAAAATAAAACATGATTGAAAATAGTCATATCAATGAGACATAAGGGATAATGATAGTCAAAGTCCTGTGATTCATTAGGATCACTCCCTAATCCCTTGTATAATGCCCCATGAGATAAAACATTATCCAATTCCCAAGAGATATATGTAATTTTGGTCACATCCATCACATTCATTTCATTCACATGCCAAAATGTGCCATATAGATCATACAACATGGATTCAATAATATTTGTATTTTAGGAATTGATAACGATGTGTGGAAGACATAAATATTAGTCTAAAATAAACATGTATAAGTATATAAAGGGGAACACCCATGGTATGAAATTTTTGTGGGTATTAATTACACAATATTTGGGAATTGAAAATCACAATGAACATTCAGAATCATATTGGGATTATATGAATCTACATGGGAGGAATATTTGATACTGAAAGTGTATCTCATAATTTAAACATAATATGAATAGTATGGGGGGTAGAAGATAATAAATAACAACATTAGGAAATTAAGGAAAATGATATAAGATTAAAAATATACTCGAATAAAGATCATAAGAAGATAATCCCTTACCTTGAAAGGGTGAATACACAAGCATGAGAGGAGATTATTGAGGGATTGGGTCACCATTTTAAGATTTTATAGACTAGAGGGTAGTGTATGGAAGTTATAATAGGTTTTTATGAATGATAAAATAAATATTGGGTGTATTTATATAGAAAAAAAGTGGAAAATTAGTTATTATTTTTCAAAAAAACAATTTAGACACTATATAATAAACTAAAAAACCATAAATTCTCTCATGTGGTTTTCACATTTTTATGGAAAACTAGTTTATTTTTTCAAAATATAATTATTAAAATGGACAACGATATTAAAAGAATACACATGTTGATGTGAAAGTGAGTCTTGACCGTACAAGAAATATTTTTAAACCTTAAAATATATTATATGTTTTGGGGGTTCATAATGGATTTATAAAATAACTATTACAATTTAAAACCATATTATTTTAATGTTAAAACATTTATGTTGTATTTGATACCATTTATTGTACTTATTACATCATTTTGAGTCACTGTGATGTCATAATAAGCACCATATATTTATACCGTATTTAATTTTTACCAAAATATTCAACTTTCCTATAAAATTTTGAAGAACCCATCACTGAATAATTTTAACATTTTGATTCCCCAAATAATATTATGTTGTTCTAAATAATTTTCTATATATTTAGTTTTCACTTTTATAATATGAATCAGCATTTATAATGAAATACTAGATTTTTTTGACAATAATAGTTTTCAAACCCATATGAAAAAATAAATATCAATTCAAAAAATTTATATAATAATTTATATTTTATAATAATATCCCCATTAAATATTTTTTTCATAAATACATTAATTTATAAAAAATACCTTACTTCAATTTGAATATTACAAAAAATACAAATTGGGTTTTATTTAATCAAAAACAAAATAATTTTTTTTGTATTTATAATAAGTAGTAAATATAAACACTATTATATTGAAAATAATAATGATTTTATTATTTAAATGTTATTGATACATATACCATTAATACAAAAGAAAACACCCTAATAGTATGTTGCGAGGTTATCATACATTAATGTGGTGGTTTGGCGTACATGGTTTGGATCATGAGATCTATGAGCTTGATCTTCGCCCATATGTAGTTTTAATAATGCTTAAGTTACTAGATATTATCTTTTGATTGGTCAAGGGAAAATACCATTGATGATATCTCCAACATAACCTCTAATTAATGGGCCTCATATGGTATGTTCCTACTGGTTGATTTCATTCCTTCCTTTGAATGTGTCAATTAAAACTTTCAAAACCCTATATTTATTCTAATCATCTGACCAGTACTCAATGGAATTATTATCAATAGGTATTATTCAAAGAGGAATTTTAAATCTGATAGGATATATTACAAACAAATATTTTCATGTGTTTTACATATCCACAATATTTAAATATGAAATTATATAAATAATAAGTGGAATTTTATTTATAAAATTTGAGGTTTCTACAGTCATCAAAAAGATACTTATTCAGTTTTGGTATATATTGGACATGTGTCTTCTTTATAAAAATTATAAACCCTACTTTCTCAAAACATAACTATATAATAATCTCTACCTTCTTCATTAGCATGAATTTATTAGTATTGGATTCATTGTTCCTTATATATATATATATATGATTTAGAAGAAACATTAGAATGGTAGGGTTTATAATCTTACATTATGACACCATGATTAATCATTTATATCTCCTCAAATATTGGGAAATTTTCAATACCAAAATGGGATAATGTAGATTGATAGTTTCTAATCAGATAAAAAATTGTCTTGACCCCATCCACATAAATGTATTCCAATTGGTATGACACTGGTATAGGGGAGATGGTGATCTCCTGAAACCCTCCCCCAATAGGCTACAGTTGGGTTGATAATAAATAAGGTTATATCAGAAAAATAAATTGGTGGAATTAACCACTAATAGAGACATGTCTAAGATATATGAATGATATTTAAACCTAACAAATTCTACCGAGATGGATAAAATAAATCAGATGTACTTGCTTGTAATATCATACAAGACTAAAAAAACTGGAGAAAAAACTACATGTTCCCGAATGCTAAACTCTTTGTTGAACATGATGTCAAAACATATCATGTAATCAATGAACATATAAAATCCATAATGATTTTAAAACATCACATGATGAAATGAAAAATATTTTATATATATATAGATAGATTTTAATAGGAATACATAATAGGGTCCTCTGTAGAACCTCTCCTGAAATGGATAATGAAATAATACTAAATACGATTGAACCACAAGTGATGATAACATTCCAAAGAGATGGGTATACATAGTTATTAGCCTCACCGTTGATATATCTCACCATTTTACAAAATAAAGATACATTTTAAGATTTTAATAAAACAAGGGTACCCCACAGCTACTTCCATGATGGTTTGTCACTTTTCCCCTAATGTCATATTTCTTATCCATCTACCTCAAACGTAGTTGATTCTGAAGAAGCATAGGCTATGTATCACAAAAATCATCTCATGCCCCACATCATCTCATTACCCAACATAAATATCTATATAGTAAATAAGTAGTTTCATGGATACACTATAGATTCTAGGTCATGTATCATATATTAGGTATTATTTCATAAACATTCATATCACAATACCTATGTATGTATCACGATCCATCAAAAATGGTACATGTTATACCTATAATAATCCATTGTATATTATATATTAAGATATATGTTTGAGAAATTACCACAATCCATTACATCCAACTAAAATAATATATGGAAAAAAATGTCATGTATACGAACCCATAAGTCTAAAAAAGATAAGTGGGATTATCTAGAGGGGTTAGTCATCCATCCATCACTAACAAAGCTAGATGTTGAAAAAAACATATCTAGAACCCATTGAGTTGTAATCACCCAACCCTCATTGGTGGAGTAGAATAAGAAATCAAAAAAATTACATTATATAATATATCTCAAAACACCAATATTGGAATAACCTAGTCCAAGTAATAACTTCATATACCATCAATAAAATACTATTATTCCACAATTAAGGACATGATATCGAATAAGTATAATAGAATTTATTATTTTATATATGAATTAATTATTTCCCTTCAAACAATTAACACTGTGTGAATTAACTCATTGGTCATTAATCAATAATTATTCTAATTTCATTTCATTGTCCATCACGATGAATTCCATGCCATCCATGAATAATCCTAACGATTCTGTGATTTTTCAAGATTTAAAAACATTGAAATCTAGAAAGATCCAACCCCTCGTGTTAAAACATATATTATACATTATTTTTATTTCATTTTTTATAGTTCTCTATAAATCATCATTTTTTAACATAAAATTGTTATGAAACCTAGCACATTCAGCTTCCCCAACAATGGTGGAAGGAATGAAGATAAAATAAAAACATTGAAATTTGAAACATAAGAATAAAGTTAGAAAAAAATAATAATATGTATTTGATTAACAAATGGTATAACATGATTCAAACCATTCCATTATCTTGGTTTTATCCATAACACCATTAATCACAACACCATGAATATCATGATCACAAATTTCAACTACAATCCCAACATCAAGCTCCCCACCCATATCTCATAAGGTATATCTGGATCACATTATGTAATATAGTATGAATTGTTGTTTCCAGGAACATTGGATGCATGTGATGGGTAATTTCCAACATTTATTCTCACGATGTTCGATGACCAATACAAGATTTATATCGTGGTAAAAGTAATGAACAATTAAATTGAATCAAGGAAAAATAAAATTAGATAAAATAATAAAACTATGGTGAAGGATCATTATATATAATTCATAGTTAATTCAAACAATTAAATAATTACCTTGTAAGAATTCGTAATTCATTAATAGATCTGAAAACAGATCTATATGATATTGTTATTTCAAATTCATAATCAAGAGGATATTATCTCCTACGGTC
Organism: Viscum album; assembly: GCA_963277665.1. Lineage (NCBI taxonomy): Eukaryota > Viridiplantae > Streptophyta > Magnoliopsida > Santalales > Viscaceae > Viscum > Viscum album. Next base: position 1,029,776,322 of record OY728125.1, read on the forward strand.
ATCCTCACATGATCCGAAAATATATTTACCTCATAATAGGAATCTCCAGGTGAAATAATGAAGGATCCTAGTGATTGAGTTGTTCACCTTTGAGCGTGATGAGAATCAGTTCCAAGATTTCTACTTTATCACTGCATACATGAGAGTGGAAGGTGGAGGAACATATATCTCTATTTATGGGAGTGTTCATAGAGAAGATATCTCCCTATTATTTTGAATGGGTTATCCTGATTCATTGTGAATAACCTAACAAATTGAATAGATCCTCTAAAAAATGATATAATTTGGTCTTTAAACATATAATATTTAAAATAAATATTTGTTCATACTATCATTAATATTAATTTACTCCTTATAGAGCATCATGTTTATAATAATAATAAAATTATTATTACTTCTCAGCAGTTTCTTAACTTGAAAATTGAAAATAAATATTATTTTTTACAAAAATATTAAATAATATTATTTATCATCAGATAATTAATCCTGGGGCATCGTTACTCTATAATATTTATTTGGACATGAAACTTTTCTATTTATTTATTAGATATATATTTTTGTATTATTATCTAATAAATAAATAAATATTACATTTAATAAATAGAAAATAAATATTTATTAAATATTACACTGGCATATTATTATCTCAAATAGGTGGGGATGTAATATATGTGATCTTGAAAACATGAATAATTATTAACCCACAAGCTAAAATAATATTAATTCATATTTTTTGTTAATAATTAATATTATTTTGTTTTACTGATATTCTGGATACACATAGATTGCGTCCCACTAGGCCTCTTTCTCAATTATATTAGGTGAAGAAGCTAGACGTACAAGATTATAATCTATCAATAGGATAAGGAACCAAAAAAATAAATAATTTTAGGTATTAGTTAAATAATAAATTATATGGATGATTATTGTGTAATACAACCCCTTATCATCATATCTATAATCAAGAAGGTTTCATGGTAGTGACATCGATGTGTGTTCTAAATATCTCTTTCATTAAATTTCATAAAATCAAACATTCAATTATAACACAATGGAAATGGCATGATTTCAAGAATATCATTTCTATAAAAGGGCCTATGATATGAACTTCCTTTGGATAATATGATGGGAAAATCCTTTGTCATGTTATTAAGTAATTAAATATTATGCATGATGCACCCAAGGTATCCTCACTACAGACATATGTCATAATATTTTTTGTCAATACATAAATCTATGTGACTCATAATACTCAATTATAATAATATTTATGTATAAAGATCAATAAAAACATCCAATTATTGGATAATACATTGACATATATAAAAATGAATTTTATACTAATAGTTATCATTCTCATAATATCCTAAACTACATATTTCCCAAGGAATTCACTAGGAGAAGATTCCTAAATGCCATTTGTGTCTCAACCATTAATATCCTTAATCATTTTTTTCCCTTTAATTAGTTGATAATGATATAGTAGATATATTTATGAATTTAAGCATGAAACTGTGGGGTTATCATAATTGTGAGGAACAGTTGTTACCTTTTAATGTGGCATGTACTCTTTGGAAATTATCACTTACTTTGTTACATATAAGAACAATCATGACTTGATAAAAAGACTATTATTATTAAAAACTATGGATATGTTTTATCATAAATTAGACCGACATCAGTTCTAGGAAACCAACTATAACAGACTCCCACATTCTTTAGGTCCAATAGCTAATAGACTTCTACCTTATAAAAATCCCATGATACTCAAGATTATGTCGAGATAGGACTTTAGTAAAGGGATCCTCCAAATATTGTATTATGGAAATTATTTTTACTATAGATTCACCCTTCTGATAAAAATTTTTCATGATGATATACATATTAATTATGTTATTTGATAGTTGGTGTGATGTGGATTCCATAGATAGATCCGCCAATTCAATATAATCACAATACCATGTGATAGGATCATTAATTTTAGGACCCACATAAATCTAATGGAAGAATTTTCATATCCAAATGGATTAACTGGATGCATTATAAGACACAATATACTCATACATTACTAAAAAATAATTGGAAACTATATTATTTGATCTCTTATATCTCATACTTTGAGATGGAAGTAAAATATTGATTATAACTATAGATCATTATAATCTATTTTGAAAACTAGAATCAGTATAAACCCAAGAGACAAGTTCCCAATCTCTTACATTAACCATAAATATACCCATAGTTATTATTAGATACGTGTTTATAGCCTAATTATCATACCCAAATTTATCCCTCACATCGTCTTGATATATACCGACCACTATCAATGCAAAGTAAATATCAATAATAGTACATCAAATAGTATAAAATATTGATCCTATACATGAATTATATGGGATATTAAAAATTCTATTATTATTATTTTTCTTAAGAGAAATTTTTTTAAATATGTATACTTTTTTACAGTAGAAAAAAATCGACTATTAGATTGTTTCATAATAAATCTGTTTAATATCTCGTTCATTATATTTAATTTTATTTTTCAAAATAATCCTAGTGGATATATCAATTATGATCTCAATCCCTAGAATATAGGTTGAATAACCTATTTTCTTTATCAATATACACCTTTTCAACCAGTCCTTAACATACTATAAGACTAGAATTTTATTTCAATTATGTTATATTTTATCAACATATACTATTAGGGTAACTAATGTATTTCAAATATAACTCTGGATAACATATTTCTTACACTCATTATTAATGAAGAAAAATTCATTTAGATATTCAATGAATCAATTTATATATGAAGTGGATTATTTTTTATATCTATGAACGGATCTCTCCAAATTGAAAATATTCATGTCTTCACCTGGATTCAAAAGCACTTTTAGTAGTGTCATATATACATTTTCCCAAATGTCTCTATTATGGAATGAAATTTCGACATCCATATGAAAAATTTATTATTCATGTTATGATTTAATAGTTAGTAGAATTTTCATTGATTTAAACATGGAAATTGGTGAGAAGGATTCATCGAAGTTAGTTCCTTGAGATCCTCATCTCACAAATCCAATAGTACAACCTTAGTAAATATGGTTTGTTGCAACTATTGATTGGTAAAATGAATTATCTCCATCAAAAAGACAACTAGGGATATGTCGAAACAATATTATTAGACTACAAAAACAAGTTACCCATGACAGATACCAGTGGTGACACCACCAGTGTTATTGCATGTCATCATAACTATTTAGGATCCATTCTCCACAACAATTCAAGTCTCAAATAACCTATATATTCCATGAATTATAATTAATATTATTACGTCATTAACCTTTCTATTGAATTCTTTGGAATGATGATGTGTGCCAATACATCTATATAATAAGGAATAATCTTGAATTGGAGGACCTGACCCCTCTTCCACAAAACAATGATAATCCCAAATTTCAAATATTTATTTCCTAATGATATTTTGATCATTACTTGATACATTTCATCTCTCACCATGTTCCCATTATGTGGATCACATTAAAATGAAGTAGTGAAACTTAGATGCTTCGTTTAATCACTACACTGTCCAGCCTTTTTATTGTAAATGTTATTGTAGTCTCAATAGATCACAAGACTAAAAGATTTTCATAAAATGTTCATTTCCTAGTTCATAAAAACACTATAGAAGATAAAAATATTTGATCATAGAAACAGAAGGCATGGTGAGAATGAATGAGTTTCAGATATTATCACTCAATATAAAGGATTAACCTACTCCTTGAATATACTACTCCCTCAAGAACTGTAACTTTCCATTTATGTAGTAAATTTTTGAGATTATTTGGAACACCATTAATCACTATGAAATTCCTTAGAGGGTTTCTGGTTCGGGTCTCGATTTATTAATTAGTGGAAATACCCATAATAGAGAATATAGAAAAATCATGAGATTTCCAATTAGCTATATGAAGAAGAGAAGGAAAAGTGAAGTCCTTTAAAATCATACATATGCGGGAACCTATTCCCAATCCAAACTCAAGGTCTACGTCACACTATAGGCCCATCCTCTTATGTTTTAATAGTAACAAATTCATCATCATAATGACCAAAGAGTTCTGAGGCAGAAATGGTTCAAGGAATTGATAAAAATGTATATTATTTCGAAATGACATGTCCCTAAATAAATCATTTCAACATTGGAAAAAATATAACAATCTATTCTAGGAAAAAATCCTATCCAATATAGAGATTATGGCCTAATAACTATAATTCCATTCATAAAATGTTGGGGCACCCTATCTTTGAATTTTTTATTGACCTCCCACAAAATATTGTTTACTATGGGATTGTGAATCTGAAAAATTGAGCAACTCATGTAGCATGTGTTTTTTTACCGATCTATATGAAGAATGTGAGGGGATGGATTTTAAAAAGATTAATTCTCAAATATATGATGACTGTACGGTTATGAAAAATATCAACCAATATATTTCTTGTCTACAAACACATTTGAAATAATAGTCTGTGTCTAATGCAGGTACAATTATAAAAAATCCATCTTCCTCCAAATCCTAGTACTCTGAATTACAATACTAAAAGAATAAACTTTTTCAGATGTATAAGGATAAAATGGAAGACTATGAGTCTCTTTTAAGAAAAAAATTGTTAATGATCATAAAATTATTCATGCCAACAATCTCAAAATCATAGGAATCTCCCCGCCTAATAGAACAACAACCGTCAACCCCCAAGTAGAATGTTCAATAGATAAAGACTTGATATTTTTTTCTATTAATGTACTTCATTTAAATCATCCCTACTTGAATGATTATTCTTATTATGAACCTAATTTACCTACACACCATTGGGGAATTGGGAGAATATATCATCATGGTCAATTATATGGGATAATATTTGGTTATTCTAGAATCCACTACTCCAAACACACCCATAGTCAAACAATATATGTAGTATAAACTCATGTGAGATACCTCCTGTGGGATCAGTAGAAAAAAGGAAATTATCCCACACATAACATATTGTGATCATATTTTAAATATAGTTAGAGGATTTGACACTACCTCCTCAATGATTGGGAAGACCTAATCAGACTAATCAACCCAAAGTATAAGTACTGCCATCTTCTTTTCCAAAGGATGGTTCATCCACATAATGATCATTAGATTTTGGGCCACTCATATGAGAGTATCTCCATTATGGAAAATGTTGAACAATGGATCAAAAGTATGTTGTGATAAATAAACTAGCACATATTTTGACCTTTTTATCGATCCTGGATGCCCAGATTCTTTCCTAGGATATTCAAGAATCACTCATTGGGGAATCATCAAGTTTAAAAGATTTTTATTTTGAATTATCTACTATAGAATTATACTATATAGAGAATGGCCTGATATAATTCCATTCAGTAATTTCTTTCTGGACTAAGAGGATAATTGTTTTTTACATGTACACATCAAACCACCGAATCTATCTAGAAAGATCCATGATACTAATATCTGATGTGGATCTAATAATAATATCTTAGGGGTAAATCTCATTCCCATCCATACACTGGAATGATCAGTCCGTAAAAAATCCTACTTGTCTCCGTCCATTTTGATGTTAGGAGGTTATGATAACAATGAGAAATAACGCCATAGTTAGAATATGCTTTGATCTCAGTTTCATGATCTCATATCATATATATAGTTCATAGTTTTCTTGAAGGACATAGTTTTCAAAAAAAATTAGGGGGTGACCCTAGCTACATCATCAAGAGTCGATTGGTTCATCATTCCATCAATTTCTCACATATTTTTTCGATGGTAGAACTAGGGCATTTAATAGTGATAATGGAACATTAAATTTTTTTGAATATCAATAAATTGAATTTAAAATTTATCACAAAAAGGGAAAACATTACATGTTGAATGATCTTACCTTAATAATTACTCATTATGGTCTAGAAATATCATAGAAAATCCATTCAAGATTACCATTTCAGATAATTCACATCCAATTAATCATATTGAAAGGGTTATCCAAAATCCAACCACTCATTTAGTTTCTTCCATAATTTCAATCATAAAAACATAACCTACCAACATAGAAGATGTTAGTGACCTTCTAAATAGTGATGAAATACTAAATAGAAATGTATTAATTCCATCCATTGAGCTTTATAAAATATCTTCTTCATCAGAAAACCTATATGATGCTTTCAAACACATGGGAAAAAACTTTTATTTTGATTCTAGAACCATTTTTTTCCCTTTAGAGCTTTAAAAATAACCCACATCTTTTGTTATGTCAAATATGGTTTCCTCCAATTTGGGATATCTCAATACTAACTCTTCCTTCGTCTATGAAAGTATATCTTCATCACCAAAACATAAATAAAATGATGAATAAAAATCACAAAAATATGATAAAGAAGTTGGAGCCCTTCGGAATTTCCCTACATCATTTGAGGAAGGTATATCCACCACTATGGATGAACTTAAAAAAATACATATTGGTATAGATGATGACTTACGACAACTCTGATTAATGTTTTTCATAATTCTATATATATATATATAGGTGTATAAAAACATTCAAATAAAATAGAAGGATGTGTTTTCTTGGAATTATATGTAAATTATTGGACTTGACCTTGATGTGGCCACTAATGATTTGTATTTTCCAGAATATCATTGTTGATATAATAACGAATCTAGAAGAAATCACATGACTCATGCATCCAAAATTGAGGCTAAATTCGAAAAGATTATCAAATAAAATATCCTTCGAGAGGAGAAATAATCAATGTTGTTACCCAATATTGTCCAGTGAAAATGAATAATGTGATACTCAGAGTTTTCATTAACATTAGAGATCTTAATTAGATTTGTATGAAAATTGAATTCTTGGTATCTATCACTGAAATCTTCAATTATGAAGCCTCTCATTACCAAAATCACTCTTTCATGGATGGATGCTCAGTGTATAATCAAATCTAGGTGGAACCTAAAGTTGTGTAATAATCTTCCTTAACATCCCTCATGATGAATTTTTATTTTGGGAAATTTTGTTTATCTTGAAGAATGCTTGTACAATATACTAACATTAAATGAACCACATATTGAATCCATTCATGGGGGATTTTTTTTGCTTTCTAGGTTTATGATCTAGTGGTAGAATATAGAATTTATTCTAATCACCTGACTGTTTTGGATAATATATTCAGTAATCTTTGAAAACAAAATCATATTATGAACCCATTGAAATGTGATTTCATGATTATCTAAATAAATCATGGGATTTTATTCCATCCTAGAAATATAATCCTTCATGATAATCCAAATGATAACTTTGGAATATCACCTCCTCAAAACATGAATGAATTGTAAAGTCATCAAATTCACTTTTTCTTCATCTAGTGCATTATAGACTATCATATAGGCTAGTGTTTTACCTTGAAAAAATTTATTAATAAGGGGGTTACTTATCAGTGTCCCAATTACTAATAATAATAATTTGATACCATTATGAAATATATCTTGAATCCACTGGAATTGATTCCTATTGTTTATAGAAAACCTTTCAGTCATTATGTGATAGTATTGGAATGATCATTGGGATCCTTCCTTTCACAAATGAATGATTCTTGAAATTAGAATAGCCTTTGTTATCTATGTCTACCCATGGGTGATGCACATTCTCAATATTCTGATATTAGAAAGAGATAAATAGAATTAATAATTCCATTTAATAAGTTGAGCGACTACAAAAATAATCACGAGATCTACACGGTCTCTCAAAATATCCTGATAAAATTTATTCTCAGTCATCCTATGTTGAATGGATTTCTAGAATGGTAGGCAGTTATTCTGCAGCTGGTTGATATATATTTTGTGCATCAAAGTAGTGAAGGACCGTTATTTGGAATAATTCTTTTCTAAGAATCCATACATGGAATAAAAGTAACTAAATACATAATAACGTTATGAATAAATATTATCTATATATGATATAACCCGAACATTGGAAATGAATTTTGATGGTGAATTCAGAATTCCATTTAGGGAGAGAATGAAAAAGCATAATATCATAAATGTTTGGTTAGGGAATGTGAATGACTCCCTAAAAAAATAAATATTTCCATAATACTACCAATTATTAGAAGGTGGTAGAAACAATGAGTCAAAATATTAGTCTCTCATTGTGAGCCTGAGTTGGGACTCCAGGTAACAATAGATCACATGGAGGTGAAGGGTATATCAGAATTTGTAACTAAATAGATCAATGGGTATTTAACTTTTAGAAAAGATGAAATAATCCCCCTATGTGAATATGTTTGAGGGTTAATGAAATATTTTCCCCCTGGAAAAATTTTCTTACGTCCCACAATAAAAAAAATTACAAAGCTGATACATTGATAAATGAATCCAGAACCCAGGAAAACCCAAACTCTAATGATACAAAAATCAGAATTACCCATAGTCATGTTGTTTCACCTTTTCTTAATATCAAAATAGGGGAAATCAATGAAATAAGACCGATTTACAGGCCTTATGTCCATGGTATGTCATGGATGGTGCTCATTATGTAACATCCCAAAAAATGGATTACTTTCACCCGATAGAGAGGGAAAAGATACATTATAGAGATGAGTAGTTAAATTCACTCATTATAATGGCCCAAATCATGATAAGAACCTCTATAAATGAGGCTTCTATAGAATCCTCCTTAGATTAATTGGTAGAGAAGAAAATGTCATTTTCAAGAAAAAGTACATATAGGAATCTGTGGTGCCCACAAGTCTGGGCATAGAAATTATGATCAAATCTAAAGGGATTGATACGTATGACCTTCGATGACACAAGATTGTACATATTTCACTAAGGAGTGCCATCCCTTTAATATTCATTCCAACTTCATTCATCAAACAATATAGTTTCTTTATATAGCTAATTAATCATGGAAAATTTCATTATAGGGAATGGATATATTGTGAAATTATCCTACAACTATGACCAAGTGGTTCAAGTATATCATTAATAAAACTGATTTCATCTCCAAATGGGTATAGGAAATACCTAATAAAAAGGTTGCGGAAAAAGTTTTTGTTATCTTTTTAAAAGATAATAACATGAAAAAATTTATTTCCTTTCATACCATATTGAAGTAAAATAGCACTAACATCTGTTCATCTGAGTTAATGAATCTTTTTCAGGAGAATAATATCAAATCCAAACATTTCCCCCCTATCATGCATCAACCAATTGATAGATAGAGTCTTTAAACAAAACTCTTTCAAATATAACCTATATGTTAGTCGTTAATGATAAAAACTCTTTTCCTGATGATCTATTTCATCCCGTATGGGCTTACAATACAACTAATTTTACTACAACATGGTCATCTCCATACAAATTTTCATACAAAACATAAGAATTATTACCCATTTTAGTAAAATTTCATTCACTTGATGTTGATTTTTGTGATAAAATTCCAACATATTGGAAGTCTTAGAAGAAAATATATGAGATAGAGATATTTGATTAAAAGATATTTCATACCATCCATCACATGGAATACTAATCTAATGGAATAGAATAACCATTCATTATGAATGTTCACCCCTATTCATTCCTCTAATTAGAATTGGTATTGTTCTTTAGGATTCCAATTATACAAAGAAAAAGCCTCCAAAACAGGATCCAATGGTGGAAGGACCTTACACCATACATAATGTATACTATAGTGGAGCTTATTCCATAATATAAATGGATGGAGGATCCCCTACAACCCCATAAAAGGAATTGTTCCTAATGAAGTAAATTTTGTAATTAAATATATTAAGTCATAGTTTCATGATATTAAACTACGTAACAACAAATTTCATTTTTACATGACATTAAAATTCAACCCACTATATACAATTTTTTTTATGGGGATAAAATTCGTAGCATCTTTTTCCTTTTATGATAACGTTAAATTACATATCAGGATGTCCTAGTCTCATGACCTACGACAAGAATACAATATTTTTCCGCACCACACAATATTAAACTGTATTGTTAGCGTCTCTTTCATTTTACATTTATTATTATCCCATTACAAAAAAATATATTCATTATGGTCCCTTAAAAATTGATTAGATTTCATGCATAAGAAATACTCACATCATTTCTATTATCTACATGAACGTGAACCCCATTTCACCATATGTTTGAATAAAATTGGAAAAGGGACCCATTTTCATGAACTACATGTGGATTGATTCTTTCCCCTAGTAAGATACATATTGAAACCTGTGTATTATCACATGTTCTAACCCCAACATTTTTTTGACATCAGGTCATCCATGTCTTTGTTGCAAGATGATAAAAAACATGGTTCATCAAATAACTATATATGTCTTGTTTCTCAATTTAATGAGAAATATAGAAATGCCTATATCTCCAATGTTGGGCCCAACCATGACAAGAATGAAACAATATCACCTTTTCCTATATATGAACTCATACTATATAGATAACTATTCCAGAACTTATAGTTTTATTATCATTCCATCTTGTGTCATGTGACTAACCATTAATCTATAATGTATTAAAATCCCCTTGTTTCTCACTTAAAAAAATATTTTTTGGGGAATCACCCTCAAATACTATATATAGATTGATTCTTGTCCTAATGAGATATATAATGAATCTCAAATCTCAATCTAGTGTCAATCCAAGATATACTTTACTCCTTGTGGGAATGAGTCAAATTTGAATAGGGAATACTTCTTATAGAATATTGTGTTGCTTGATTTATTATGTAGGAGGATATGTGGTGAATCCTTTGTTATATTCCATGTTTCTGCCACACTATTTCGATCTTTTCAAATTATTTCATCTTTTTACATACCATATGATGTTAATCTATATGAAAGTCCAGTAACTATGCGGGGCATGATTTTCATTCCAATGTGATAAATTGTGACACCTAGATCTTCTATAATGGGTCCATCCACAAATAAAATAAAAATACTTCTTCCCCATGTAAAACACCTATTGATATGGGGATCAGTTTCAAGAACTATATATATCTTGATTCTTTCCCCAGTAAGATAAAAAGTGACACTGAAGACCTATTCCTTAGATCCATCACCACATAATCATCATATACCTATCCTTCACTAGGGATTCCATTTTCTTGTAGAATAAATGGTTCTACCTAATGGTTTCTCACCTCAAGCATAGCTCGCATGAACATTGGAATTGGGTAAGAATATTATTTGGATAAATATGGTTTCTCAATTCTTATTGGTGTTATCGATGGTTCTTTCATTAATACCATAATGGGTAAAAAATATTCCCTCACTACATGAATATAATCATAATGGACCTTTATTAAATATCTATATGTGGTTTGATTCTCACCCATGTGATATACATAGTGACTTATAGGTTTTCAATCATGTGACCATCCACATCACAACATACAAAATCTTCTAGTCTCATATTTATGATTCAGATCTACACGATAAATTCCAAACATGTTATCTGACATTACACATCAACATGTTTCAGTTATAACCATTCACAAATTTATTCATTCTCTAACAAAATATGTAGTGATGCTCAGACGATATTACCATGTTCAACCACATTTGTTTTACATTTCATGTAATGATTCTAGATCATTACTACAATATGATAAACTGCCTGATTAATTTCTTTACCATATGACAAAAAATAGCATGGATCCACCCTTTAACTTCACATTGGGTAATTAATTATCCTTACCACATGACATTAAACTAAATAGGTAGATTCCTCATCGCATGATATTAAAATGAACTGAATTCATAGAACTATGAATGGAATGATTATCATCCCATTTGAGATATGCTAGGAAACCATGAAATCAAATCATTATCCTAGCGATGGGGAAAATAAAAATCATTACTCTCCCACATTCAATTCAAATATATAATAGATCTTTAATTTTGGGGCCCCTCCTCAGAGAACACATCAATGAAGCATTAAATGGCCCATTTAGAAATATGAGCCTAATCTATGTCAGGGAATTCAAACTCAATACCAGTATTGGCCCAAATAAATAATTTATTCATTGGAAATTGTACCTTTCTCACGACACACAAAAAATCATGAAATACTTTTCAATCATTATATTCATAATTCGATTTTTGGTGGAATAATGTTACATATCGAATATCTCATTAACTTGAGAATTCAGTACATGTCCTAGCTGTTGTTGAATAATTTCTCCTACATAAATGTCCTATCAGCCAATTTTTTTAACTATTTTGCTATGCAGGACAATCCCAAAATGGCCCAACATAATACATCCCCATAACAGATTTATAATATAGTAGAAACATCATTAATGGTAGTAGAATATTATTCCACATTAAGATTTAATGATTTTATGCATTAACCCACAAATTTAGTGGTCATCATTTCTATATTTATCTCATATCCTTTCTCTAGACTTCAAAGTCTCCATGATTGTGGTTTACATTTTCCCTCTCCATATGTTAAAAGAATATTGTAATGGTAATGTTCCATTTTACCACATTTATTTTATTAATTCCATAATATCATAGTACTAATAATAATATATAAAACTATAGGGACCATATTTTCAGTTCCTGGGTTAGACCTTTGTTTAGAGTTTATTCCCCTAATTCTTTCGATATTATGAATTGAACTACATTTTCTGTATTAAGTCACTTTTTTTCCAAAACCATACAATGCACATGAGAATATATGAATCTCCAAAAACAATTATCATATTTTAGCAATAGAATTTTATAATTATTGAGATATGATTTAACTGACTATGAAATGTGTGCCCCCAGTTAGCATTGCATAATGTCACCAACATAACGGGATTTTCAACCAAAGGATAACACTATATGAATACACAAAATATACCCTAATTGTCCCACCATAATACATCCATATAACTAGTGTTTTAAAAATAGGAAACTTCATTCTATAAGATACATTCTTTAATTATATTTATCTTTTTTATATATATAACCGTTCCGAATCGAGAATTACAAAATCATAGCTTAAAAATATATACATCCATACCTAAATTTAAAAATATATTTTGAGATATATTTATTTGAATTAATGAACAAAAAAAATTGATCAAAGATTAATATCATAAATCAATTCTATAATGTCCTTACAGCATAACATTAAACTACACACCATAATTTCCTTGTTGTAGGACATTAAACTGCACAACACCCTAATGCCCTTGTTCCATGACTTTAAACTACATAAAAAATATAAAAAATACATTTTAAAAAAATGTACCTTATTTCACTCACTAAATTCATTTCCAGTGGTTTCCTTTTAATACCCTATTCAGAAAGAGATGGCCCCATTTATTCTCAAACATATTTCCATAGATGATCCTCCCATTGTGATCTCGAGACATCCATGTCATATAATACCATTGATTATCAGTAATATAATGTAAAAATACCTTGTAACATAGTTAAATAACTATGAAATATGTGCCACCAGTAGGCCTTGCATTAGTTTCTCACATAATGATCTTTTTATCCAATTAATGCCTCTATTTATCTATGCAATGTATCTCTTAATTTTCCCTACATAATATAGTCCCCATAGCAGGTTTTTCATATAGTTGTAACATTGTTCGTTGAAAATTCCTCCTCTATTCATATATTTCAATTTTTTTATTTGGTGACCATAAAAAATCATGACAAATGATTCCCCATGTAATTATAAAAAGTAAAATATATTTTTAAATTACTATAAATAATTCCTTTTTTGGGTTCTAATATCAAAATTATTGGTCAATGATATTCAACATAAAACATTAAAATTATTAATCCGACATGAATGACTATAAATTTCCAACCAAAAGATTCATAGTACTCACCGGTATGATAATTCACAATGGAAGGTTAGATAAATGTCATGTCACGGCACAATAGACCTACACTATGTACAATTTAGTAAATATCGAGAAATAAAAGCTAAAAGAAAAATTAGTCTGGGTGAAAACCAAAATGTGGAATCCAAATAAAAATCCATTTTCCACACACTATGTTCAGTCCATGTTGTTCATTGGAAAAAATTGTGATTGAATCACAAAATACACAATTTTTGTAGGGATGTCTATATGACCCTAGTTACATTTAAACTATTTTAAGTAAGCCCCGTGACCAAGGAAAAAATTATTAGATCACCGCATCCCTTTAATTATTATTATAATTTTCTGGTATTATGATATAATTATTTAATATTAATATTTTACATTATTATGATAGGATGCATTTTGGGATGAAGATATATATGATTTAAAACATAATTCTATTAGTTTATAAATGACATCATAAGAACGTCATCAAAATGGAGACTCATCATATTTTATAACAAGAGGATTTTTATATAAATTTTAATTGCTTTTACAGCATCTTGATCCCTATCATCAACCAGTTTATGATCTATTAGTCTACTAGACCTAGTATCCTTGGCCTCATGGAGTGGTTTATTGGCACTTAAAATAGATTTCCCTATTCTTTTTGGGTTTATTTTAATGATTTTTTATATTTTTTAATTTCCATCTTAGATGTATCCAAATCATGTTGATGATATGACATTTTACCAGTCTTCCCTTTGATATTCCAATTGAATGATTCCAAATTTCTTCATTTACTAGCCTCAACAAGAGATAAAGCCTCTAAAATTTATCTATGATAGCATATAGTCTGTATTTTATTAAATCATTCTGATGTATTTTCTCTTACTCCAACCATTCAATGGTTTCCTTCACTACATTATGGATTACACGGTAATCAAAACCTCTAAATCCCAACATGATAAATAATCATGAAATCCATGGGATTCGTGAATAAATTTCCCATAGGGATGCCTTAAAGATAAGATTATATATATTAGGCCAAAATTTGTGATGTGTGATGCAGATAGAGTTCTACAACTCTAGATCTAATTCAGTTTCACTATCATAATGAAGGATGTACTCAAGAAACAGTCTACATAAAGAAGTGACATGTTCTACTCCCTCACGAAGAGTGGATTTCTTAACTCATAATGCTGGTCAAGATGATAAAAATGTTTCACCATAAAGTTTATCCATAGGTGTTTATAATTCTAAAAAATGATTCAAAGTCATGGTTAGCCTCAGGAGATGGAAATAATAGGGTTGAATCTCAATGGTTGGAAACCCTTACCCAACAGTAGGTCAGCTTCCTGAGAAGACTCATCTCCAATATTCCCACCTTTATATGTCTTGGTTTGCACATCCTAGTGAAGAATACATCCTTGGGAATTCTCAGGATTATGCATACAAACCTCATAATGGTATCCTATTTCAAGGGTCATCTGAGATTACTCATCTTAAAGATTGGACATTAATGTGATCTCATTATCTTTTCCATGTATTATCACTATATGATGCTATATAAATAGAGATTCACATTCCAACAAATAATAATTATGAAATAATGCATTATTATATTATGTTGATATAAAATAAAAACTGACATCCATTTTGTTCTATAAATAAATATATATATATATATATATATTCCCAAATTCTTGTAATGTAGTGGGTATATTAACTTGTTCCGATACTTCTTCATAGGACATACCACAATTTATCACATCTTCTAGTGACATGTAAATAACCATGTTCGTATCACCCATGGTAATAGTTGGAGATGTTGTTTTATAACGCCCATAAAACAACTTTTGACTTCAAATATCCTCATTACTAATATCAATTAGGACAACATCGATCGTTAATGGATTTTTCAGTTCATGTGATGATTATAAATTATTTCCAAAATGAAATTCATTATGTGTTATATAGATTATATTATACAATTTAAAAAATAATATATGCATCCTCTATCCTAGTTATTGTTATATGAGTAGTTCTAAGAGTTGATGGTGTTTTCTATATCCTAGAGACCTTTTTAGTCAAAGGAGCCACTTCTTTTGCCAGGAAATGAACATGATTGGAAGTTCCCTATATAGTTCCATTATTATCATTGGTAACATACCTAAGTCAAGATAACTAATATGTTCCAAAAATTCCATCAATCGTAAATATGTTATTTAGATGAATTCATAATAGTTGATGTGAGGAATACTTACTGACACTAAAGATGAATTTAGAAATAGATTTCTTTATTCAGCTTACTTGATTTTTCATTTTCATTAAATCTTGATTAGAATAATCACCCCCAAAAAATAGGTATTGGATATTTGAAACCTCTATCCATATCCTCATCCATATAATATCATCCTTGAGATATCTCTTATGATTCTAGGGGTGATCCAGCAACCCTGGGTGTAGTAAAACAAGTGTTATACCATGGAAATGGAATTTCATGAGATTTTCATATAGTAGTATTAAAAGTTTAATGGTATTTACCCTTATTAAATATAATATAGCTAAAATATAGTGTAAAATAAGAAAATAATATGAGAAAAAGGTAACATACATATCTTGGATTGACAAAATTGTGCAAATCCTCAAAAAATGATTGGTCAATACCTTCAGCGGGGCCATGATATATCATTTCCTTCACTCTCTGTGTAGTGAGGATTGAAGTTTTAGTTGACTAACTGAGCATCCCTTACTCCTAGATACAAATTCACATTTCATTAGTTTTATTCTCAATGTGTATATCAAATGGTTCTCGGCGATATCCTTTCCTTTTAATATATAATCCCTCATATAGCTGATCCAAATTAGTTTCATCATCATAAAATTGATTATTTCATGATAGAACCACCTTTGGTAAAACATATTATAGATAAATTTCATCTTACAATGATGATGATATAAATTAAATAGACTTCACAGTCTTCCAAATTACTGTCTTCATAGATGGGGGATAATTAAATGGAACCAAATTCACTTCATGGTGATGGAGACTAGATCACCTAGGTGCAGTCTTAATTGGTGATGATGGTGTATCCCTCTTAATTAAAAGAGGTAAAATATATATTTCATGAGGTCACTTCGGTGATCCTAGAGCCTCGTCATCCACTCCCTAATACTCTTAGGACTCTGGACCTAATGGATATGAGGCGCCTTGTAAATGAGTGGATTCATTCCTACAACACCTCTTTACTCAAACCCAAGGAACAAAATTATATTAATCACTTTTAGGGTATTATTTTATCCGAGATTCAGCATATTAGATAGTCAATATTCTTTCTACATCTGCCACAGGTACATTGAACATGGAAAATTCCTTCTCTAAAGATGTCAGCAAACATAGCTTTCGAGCCACCATTATATATTGTCATAGTCAAATGTGCAACACAAGAGATACCGATATGTGTTTCAAAAATGTTAATTATCATAAATGTATGTAAAAATTATAGTCCCCAAATATGATTTCACTATCAATCCTAGTTTCAAATACCCCATCCCTGGAAGATAGCTTATACGACATCTACTATACATTGTCCTTTTAACCCTCAAACAACCTTGCCATAGATAGATTCTAAAAAGGAAAAAATGGTATTCCTTGACCATACAAAACCTTGTCTATATTTCATGATATATAATTGATAAACACGCCATAGCACGCAAATGCCTGAAAAATTATTCACAGTGAACATCCAAGGACTTGGAACACCTATACACCACATAGGATCAGAAAATATTCAGGATCCATCCTTATAAAACCTATAATAATCAATCTATACTAAATGGAGCCTTCCCTAAATTAATCTGAAAAAATATCATTTGGATATTTTCCAAAATAGTGGTGGCCAACACAAAATCTTCTACTCCGATAGATTAGCTACTAGGATAAATGTTACAGGCCTTAAACCACCTTAAGAGTCATGAACTGGAAAAAAAATGACACTAATACATATGTCCCAAATACAAGACATGTCTTGCAGGAATCATGAATTAAATTTCATAGCCCATGTTTCAAACTATCATTTAACTATAGTCAGCTAGAAGGATCAAAGAACACAAATATTTTCCACCATGGTGTAGATTTTTGGATGCTTACACGTGGGGACTTTCTCCTCCATATCTATCAAGAACATTTCCATCCACTTATTTAGATGAATACCCCCATTTTCATTGTGAATTTACTTTGAGATTTTCTGAGATATCTCTAGTAGCTCACGTTTTGAATCTGGAATTTGTTATGTATATTTCAATTTTTCAATCATATGCATGAATTCTTTGTACAAATATCCAAGGATTGGAGCCCTATGTATCTTGTAAATTCCCAACAAACGGATACCCAATTCTTCCTGATTTAAATGGAATGAACTCATCTATGGACTCCACCACCTCAACTTATTTGGAATAAAATCATTATTCAAATATACATCAGTTTTTTCTTCCAATCCCGCCTATTATATTATGTTCCATTCATATCATCATGGAACTCTGCACCAATTTCCCACACCTAGTATGCCCACATCCATGTGGGTTAACAACACCTCCTGAGAGAATGTCCCAACATTTCATTCTACCTTCCAATTAATCCTTTTGTGAGTATCAAAAAATTGATTAATAACAATTCAACATTATTTTAGGTGTATGTGATTAAAAATATAGGTTATATGGGATGTGGTGTATAAAATAGGTTTCCACTTCTATCCTATAATAAATATATGTGTATGAACTATGAATGATTGTGGATGAGAAGTTATTGTGTTTCTGAAAACAAGAGACTAGTATATAGTTATTAGAATCAGGTATATTGACTTCACATAGATGGTTGTAACTCTTTAGTGGAATATAGTGACTCCTCAAAAAATAGAGATGATAGTTCTTCATATAATATTCCAGACTAGGAAGGGTGGTATCACATAGGTAATAGTAATCTGGAATTATGATATAAATCATATCCCCAGTTAGAATTCCATCAATTTCATTAGTAGATATGATCCTCTTGGGAGCTGTTGAACCTGTGATAAAATAGAGATTTTATTTTAGAGTATGTAAATTTTAAAAACAATTCATAAATAAAGAATCTTTGACAAATGAATTAAGGTGAGAAACAGACAAATGTTGTGAAAAGGTGTGTCTGTCAACTTATTACATGCAAATGTGTCACTCAACTTGCAATGCACACATGTGTCACCCAACATGAATTTTCCAACTCAAATACATATATAATCATCATGACTGAAATTTTCAACAGGATCCTCCACGTATAAATAATTTCACATGGAGATTCAAGAATTTTGAGCCTTGTGGGATTTTCACTAAAATTAACGACCTATGTATTGATGTGGAATTTTATTTTTTCAGATCCCCTTGAATGAACACTTTGAAATTGCATAACACATCTATATTATCATACATTTTTCATAAGGATTAGATGACATATTAATTCAGATCCATTATTTATGGGAGGGGTGTTATAGAAACTTTATTTCATTACATGAATGAAAAACTAAAAAAGGAAGCTTCCCTAGAAAAATGGGGATAAAAGATATAATTAATATCAATTTTTAAAAATATATAAATAGTAGTTCACCCAAGGTAGTCCAAATCACTGGATGCATACAATTACCTGTTTTGTATCCAATATGTGTGACTAGTCTCCTTCTTCCAAGGTGCCATATATTCCTATAATTATACCCTTGGGTCTTATATTTGGATGTAAAATTTCCCGGAAGGCTGATTTCATCTCAGATATCCCTTGTTCTTCACCTTAGTCCTTTGAAACCTACAATGTAGTTTCATAACACATATAGAGTATGAATTAATGGTGGACTATGAGACTTATGTCCTTTTAGTGTTAGAAATAATCAAAACATTCATGATTAGATTGTCTAATGCTTAATTTTAGAATAATTGAGTTATATCCATTTCTCAAACATGAATTTACACACCCAACTTTTGGGAATTCAATTAAAGGACCATGAAGGATTGTTCCAAGTCATTATCATGTGTATAAATCATGGATGGTCGTTTCATAAGGTGAAACCAGTTATCTCAAGACTACATTCCTTCCACTAACATGCACGACACCTACTTCCATGTATTTTATTTGTTCACCTCAGCATCTCATCCTATGTGATCTTATCATGAACCATACTTTAAATCCATTCATGGTGAAGAATATATTTCATTGGATCCCTTTTTTAATAGGGATATCATTGAAACATCCACTAGGACCTCCTGATTTTCAAAACATTAGGTAAAGTCACATCTTTGTGTGTCACATTGGGGATTTTATTTTTATGGTCTATGGTTTCTCATACATGTCCTACTAGATCATCATGATCATTGGGTCATTTGTAGGATTATAAATTTATGTCCAAAAGCACACTTACATGAGGGACACTATCTCGGATTTCTCGATCATTGAATATAGTTTTCATAATCTATCATCCACTTCTCATATCTATGACATGGAGCCTCCGGTTTCAAGTATGAATCATGGGGATCACACATTATTTTCTCTTTGACAAGAAAAAGTATCCATCAACAATTATGAAATATGTAAATGGAATGATTTTATTGTTTGACCCTAGCTATTCATGTATGAGGTTGCAGTATTTCTCATCTCTACTTATACTACATTCAATTGTTCCTTACTTTGTACACATGTCCAATGAAAACTGAATATAGGGAAGATTATTTTCTTCAGCCTCCTTCACCATAGTCTCAGCCTCTTCCATGGTTCCAATAGCCTCATCTGTATTAGAACCATACATTTACATAATTATATAATAACAAATGTTTGGTGTGTAAAATATTTCAAATCCCCTTGTTTGTCACACCGACCATGACTCATACAGGCATATAGGATTGTAATGATTACAACACCAATACAATCCGCCTGATATAATGAAATATGATAAATCTGATTCATTCCTATAATAGGATTTGTAGGAATCCATCTCAAATCCCCAAATCCATATCTTCTCATATATTAGATGAGAAAAAATTCTCCCTCATTTGATATCCTCCTTATAATTCCTTCCCAAATTCCCTTAATTAGGGAATCCATCAACAGGGTAATCCCAAAATTGAGATCTCTTAAATGGTCATGCGATAAGAAATCTCTAATGGACCATGTTACAAGGTATTACTCTTGATGAGTAAGCTCCAACCTATGTCTCTCAATAGGCCATACTCCCATGTGTAACTTATCGAATTACAGGGTATTTGATCCCAATCTAAATGGGATATGTAGAAATCCTCCCAGAGGATCAAACAATAAATTTTAAATCAATATTGTTCTCTTTGGGTCATATTCCTTGTACGGTTTAATTCATCATGGAGTTTATATTCCTTCTACATTCCTTGGGTTGTTTCAGTATATGTATTTCACCAAACATTGACTATGAATATTCTACCTAGACATCCAGGCCACATGAAAAAAATCTATATGGTTGGGTCCTTATCACATGACTGTAAAAGGTATTATGTATGCCACTATGAATCACATAACAATGTGGTTTTAGATTTATTTCACGAGAATATGTAGGTAGATTATCTATGTGTTCGATCCCAACATCATACCATCATCCATCTCCATGGATGATGATAATTTATTAGAGTGACATTCAACTAACTAGATGACCATAAACTCTAGAGTTCCCCACTATGTGTCTTAGAAACCATCATTATTATAACAACAACCAAATAATCTCTATGTTGTAAGTGAGTTGAAAGTAATGATGTAGAAACTCAAATAAATACAAATATCTCCATTAATTCAAAACTTCAAATACATTAATTGGATTCTAAATTCCACATAAGTTTCTATTTGATTAATAATATTGTTATAACTTACATAAAATTGTGGAATTAATGGACACATGAACATATAATAAATCTATAATAATGTCCGTGAGTATGATATAATTGCCCCAAAAATAGGTGTGATGAGATCCACCAACCATACTCTCAACCAATACACGTTCTTATATAACATAGGTCAAAAACATAATGAATTCATGACTTTGAATAACAGGTCCCTTTGGATACAGAACCATTGGGTTTTTGTGGCTCCATAAATTAATCCATTGGAATTTATTCAGAAATAGTGATTTTTATCAAGAACATACATTTTGAGTGAAACATTAATCAATTACCAAAATTATTTAAAAGATCAAAAGTTACTATGAGTGGATGGTTAAAATGGTTATTGGTAATAAAAGTATTATTTTTAAATTTTTTATGTTGAACAAATATTAAAGATTTTTAAATTTTTTAAATTTTAATTAGATAAAATAAACCACATTTTTTATTATCAAATAGAAATTGAATTATTATAAATTTTTGTTCATTTTAAAAAAAAGGTTTATTATTAGTTTAAAAATACATGATTTATGAAAATTATTATTTCCAATATTTAATAAAAATGATGGAATAAATTATAAATATCCAAAACCATTGAAGTAATATTAAAAAATGGATTAAAATTATGAATTATTTCATATTATATTTATATAGACATCATATGTCAAACATGTTTCGACCAATTGTAAAATGTTACATTAATATAATACCTATTTTAGGTCTTCTCATTAAAAAAAATTACAATGTTATTATTTATTATGTATTTGAATGTGATCCATATAACTTTTACTCAATTAATTATAAATCAATTCAAATCTTCATTTTCAATAACAATGATAATTTTATAATATATAAAAATTACAATCATTGAGAAAATATTTCTCTAAAAACATTTAAATTATTATAAGTGTTTCTTTAAAAAAAATTACCAAATTTAACATGTAGATTCATCATGTAAAAAAATTGAATTAAAATATCAAGTCATATGTTTGAAATTAGTAAATAACATCACCTTTGATTTTGTTCATTAAACATAATTTTTCATCATAAAAAAATTGTGACCATGTAAAAATTTAATAATGGTTAATGATATATTACTATTGAGAAACAAAAATATATATTAATAATTTTTTGTATAAATAGTATCCCAACCAAACTTCACAATAACTCTATGTTTGTTCCTTGTCTAATCCCATGATGTATTAATTTTGAGATTAAATTACAAAAATTTGATGTGTATTTCCAAAACTAACATTTTAATTATTATTAAAATGGTAAATTCAAATCCACATTAATTATAACTTATTTATACAATTTATAATTCATAATAAACAATTTTATTCTCCTTAAAACAATCTCCCATGAACATAATCCCTAGAAAAATCATATTTACCAACATCCCATAATTTTAAAGGAGATTTCTATGGAAAGATCATATATACAATGTAAGTATTATATCCTTTTATGTTTTCTTATTAATATTACTCTTAAAAATATCTTATAAACATAATAATTTGATAACATAAATAATATTAATATACAAAGATATTTAATATTTATGGTATTTCCCATAGTTCTTCACTTCTATCCACTTATAAAAGCATCATTATTTTAATAGTGCTTGTGTGCAGACTACCACAACAATGAAAAACAAATATTGGGTTAACCTCAAGATTTTAATTATTTATCAAATCATCATAAAATCATATCAAATATATAATTAAAATCAAATTATTAAAATTATTATTTGGTTATAAATATATCATTTAAAAATATAATCCTCTATAACCACATTCACCATATGAGTTATCGTGTGTTCATGTTTGTGTTTTTTAATGACCTGCATGAAAAATTCTTTATAAAACTAACATGTATTTATATGGGAACATGTAATATAATATTAAAAATTATATAATAATAAATAAATTATTTTTATATAATTATGGAAATATTTTATTATATATAAATCATTATATTAAAGAATCATTTTCATTCAGTAAAATAACAAAAATAAGCCATCACCAATTCCATTTTCATTTAGTGTAACTAAAATAATTTTTCAATGGTTTTAGATAATTAAAAATAAATATAAAATATTTATTATTCTATATTTAAAAATATATTTATAATGACCTTTGTTTCAATGAATGGGTAATGACATCAATATTATACATTGTAGAAAAATGGTTAATGTTTTTAATAAACAATAGATGAATATAATTTAAACCTAAAATATATTAAAATAGTATATAATTATATATTAGTGGTATAAAATGAAACATATATGGATAAGGTTAATAAAAATATTATTAATGTAGATATGTTGGTTTTATATGATGTTATATGGTCATCAACCAAGAAATGTAATTAGTTGATGGGTTTTAATATAAATTTCTCTTCGTTGAGACATGGTTAATGTTATAAAAATACATTCATATTTATATAGTGTATAAAATTATCATTACTATATTTTATAGTATTAAATTATTTATTTCATGTGATTTACTTATTCTTATTAATGAAATCCAAATTCTGTTTTTGTGGATTTCCTAACAAGATTATTTTTTTAAAATATGATTTTCATTTAGAGTAAACATGGAATAATATTTTTTGAAAGAATTAGAATTGTTTTAGGGGTTATTATTATGGATATTTAGTAATTTAAAAATCATTTTATTGGATATGTATTGAAATATATGATTGTTTATCGATTGTCATTACTAACGTAATGGTAATCATGATATAATAGGGAGGAATGTATAAATGGATAGGTCATTGAGAAAACTACTATAAGTAAAAATTAGCCACATTATTATAGAATAAAAAAAGTATATGTGAAAAAATAACATATGAAACCATCCCCAAAATATTTTCATTTTAATAATCAGGTATATATGATTCAACTACATGGATATTCAGTTCTATATATTTGGTTATGTACCAACATCAACATTGATAATGTGTCAATACAGTTTCCCTTTATAATATTTTCAATGTAATATGAAGAACCATATGTGAGTTCCATATTGGGTAATTTAATGGTATAGATATATGTTTGAGGGTTTTATTGAAGCTAAAAAATGGAAACCTCTCATGTATGGTTACCTTTTTAAGGGAGACATGTACCTTTCATGGCTTTCATAAGTGTATATGAATCCAACATAATGGAATCTCTATGATTTTCCTAGGTTTTAATTTAAAGATACATAGTATCCATAATGAATGGATTTCTAAAATAGCTCATGCATATTTTCATAAAAGTAATTTTGTTGTGGAACTGATGGCTACTCCATAGTTTACTTTTCATCCATGAAAGTGGATATTGTGAGATCACAGTCCATATAAAAATGCATTGAACATATTTAGTTATCATTAAATGGAATATCAAGATGAATACTATAAACATATTGTGTTCACATTTGGTTTTCCATTATTTATGGAAATACATGTTTTGAAGATAGTGTTATTCCTAGGGAATTATATTTTATAGATACAAAATTATCTCATGACATTATGTTCACATAATATATGATAAGTCGTGTAGAGTATTTACAATTCATATATAATTCGTAAAATTTATGTTACATCACTATTAATTAAACACAAATATGTGAGATTATTGGTATCACATAAGATATCTATCGAGTGTAGAATAAATGATATATATATATAGGGACAATTACAAAAGGATAATCTTGATCTGATATGGAAGATTGAACATCGATGATGATTTTTTTTAGGATTTAGGTTCCCACCAGAATAAGATGTTATGTTTGTTAAATAGAAACAATATTATGGTGAATTAATAATCACTATGTGAACACAAGAAATTTTAGATTACTAAGTAGTACATTATTTATTTAAATAAGGGAGGGAGTTAAATAATTTTTTTGTAGATAATTGGGGGGGTTATCAAGTGTTCTCTAAATTGTGCTAAATTCATTGAGTTTTTTTTTAATTTGGTGTTTTAAATCATTTCTAGGCATGAAAATTTGAAATATCCAACTGAATGTGGACTAAATATATTCCCATGTATTTCTTACCAAAGCCATCACTTCTTAACAGATACAGGAAGTGAGAAAGTAATGTGTTTTTCAAGGTAAAAGTACAATTTTCAAATTTTGGGATGGGTTTTTAACATAAATAGACTGATTCACCCTCATTTATAGGGGTGTAATAATCCACATGGAACAAATAATTTGAATTGTAGGGTTTTATATTATATTTCTATTTTAAATTCATTGAATTGTTTTTAAATCATAATTGTATAACCATCACTAAATGTATCAATTTATACATATCTAAAATAAAAAAAATTATACTTGTTAATTATATTTTCCACAATTCCAATTGATGGAATCAATGCTATTGTTGAATGCTTATATTCAAAGAGTGATCATCAAATATAAGATAAATATTCACAATACATAAATTCCATAGGTTGTGCTCCATCCAATTATATTTTCATAAATGTAATGTTTTTAAAGCCTCCCATTTTATGTGGTAAAATATTAATGTATTTACTAAATGAATTAGATGGTTTCATAGGAAACATTTCATTTTCTATGGAATTAATATAATGTTTTGATAATGAATTCAAATCATATGCGTGATATATTTTTTTATCCCTTAAATGTTCTTTTTGAATAATTATAATTACTCATGAAAGATATCAATGATTATAATATCATAAATAGGATAATGAGAATACTCAATATATGTTTTAATGAAAAATATAATGTTCAAGTATATAATGATCAAAATTAGAGTTCATTTGATAATTATCAAACAAAAATTTCATATTATATGAAGATAAATCGAGAAAATGATTCACGAATCAATGAATGTACACATCTGTGGCCTTGAATTCCATGAAGAAACTCTCAATCTGGGAAAATCTATAATTTAGTGGATTTTAAAGGGTTATCTCTTATCATTAATCTAATTTTAAATGATTAATGTGATGGTTTATTGGTGATATTCACCATGCTTACTTAAAATGTGGAAATGTGAAAATATTATTGAAAAGTTTTCTAAAATCTATGAATATAAAGATGATGTAGAAAAGCAACCCAAGAAAATGAAAAAATAATCTTTAATTAATTTTCAATGGTGGTTCTTCCAAAGGAATAATTTATTTCCAGTAAAAGATAATAGATTATAATAATGTGAATTTGAAGATGTTGAAAATTTTATGGATGACGTTTTGATGATTAAAATTGAAAATAATACAATAATTGATTATATTTATTATGAAAATAAAATTTTTGTTTAATGGTTCTATCTGTATGATGAAAACGAGTCATCCCTTGAAGAATGAGATTTTTAGTGGAAAATGTCTAAGAAGTCCAATGTATGGGTTCATGAATCTATTATCGAAATGAATAAAGAACAATAAGAATGGTATGATATAAATTATTTTATTGAAAAATTAAAATATATAAATTCCAAAAACTTCCTAAAGGATGTGTAACCTAAACTAAAAATTAATCAAAACCCCAAAATAATACATGTTTTTAATAAAAATATCAAAAACAATAGTAATGAGAAATGATGATATATAAGAATCATTTATGATATATTTTCAACATTATAAATATGAATAATGATTATTAGGACCATTAATGATGATGAAAAACACAAAGGAATCATCAAATGGTGAATCCAATTGAATTTTTTAGGATTAAGACAAACAAATTCTTCAATCTTATTAGTTCAAATATAATGTAAAATATTTTTTTTCAAAACCCAATTCAATGATTTTTATAAGAATGTATATTTTTTAAAAAATATAAATGTAATTAATTTTTTTATAATTAAAATAATAATTATTCATATGTTATATGTTTCATCTAAGGAATGTTGGGATATACTTACTGTAGGTCTCATATTTTTTGGAAATCATTCCTAGAGAAACAACAATCCAAACTGAAATGTAAAATTTATAATTTTATTTTATTTTTATGAAAAATATTATATTCTATGGTATGGTAATAAAAATATCCATTTCATATCATTAATAAATGAGAATTAATTAAAAATATATATATATTGGGAGAAACAATAAGTTATAACCTTTATCCAAATGAATAGAGACTCAAAACAAATTGTTTGTTCTGTAATAAATAGAACTTTTCATGGATAAAACATTTAAGAATGAAACTTCATCTACAACATGGATAATAAAATATACATCAAATAAGGATAATGTTTAAAAGTTATCCTTGAAGTAATAAGACAATTCAATCACATGAATACTATATAGATGTTTCACATCACATACTACCAAAGATAAATAACTCATTGTGAATTCCAATCATAATAATGATTGTGTCATTAATTTTTGGAATGATGAGGGTCTAAATATTTTTGGGTTTTTAAAATACATTATTGGTGTAAATTATCTCAAGATTACTAATGTTAAATTGGAAAACGGGCTTTGTCATAATATTCTCAATATTGGGTAACATTGTGACCAAAGAAAGCCTGTGGAGATCAAGGGAAAGTAAAGTAATTTCAATGCTAATTATGATTATCTTCCCTAAAATTGATTAATAATCTATTGAAACTATAAATACATATAGAAGATTATATATTATGAATATAATATAAGTATAACTTACGATTGCATATGAAAGTATTCCATTTGTGACAATAATCTATATAAGGGCTGGTAAGGAGAAACAGAGTAGATGAATTCAACATTCTCATGAATGATCATAGAAACATATTTGATTCCTATCCAATGTGTAATACAATCTAAAATTCATAAAATCCTATGAGGATAAACACATCAACGATTCTTGATCTTCTACATGTGGATATTACTCGACTAATTTTACCTAGAGAGATAGATGAAAATAAGTATAATTTGTTTTTTGATGACTTAAAAAATGGAATTTATTTTTTCTATAACACACAATACCAAGGCGTACAAATCTATATTATATGATAGATAAAAGTAATCATGGTTCTATGGGTTAATAATTCTATACTAAAAATGTTAAAAAATTTACATATTATCATTTTTAAGTATATATATAGAAGCTTGGAGTTGATAATTTAGTTTTAGTGGTTAGAACACACAATCAAAATCATGGAGTAGAAAGAATAAACCACATAATAAAAAATAAGTACCCAATAATATTTATTTAAACGTATCTTCAATTAATTCACATGAAAAAAACTTATCATACAACATTGTATATATCTAATAGATAATATCTATGTAAAAATCATTGGAGAGCTCCATATAGAATTTAATGTGGAATTAAACCACAAATTTAGTATTTATTAATTTTCAGAAATAATGTGTAATTCATTAAAAGTAGATTAGTGGAATAATTTGAGGTCATGAGATGAAGGATTGTCTATTAGAGACTTCTTAGTGAATATTTATTACTAGTTTCATAGTAAAACTCAAGAAAATTTTATTAAGGGAAATGAAATTTTGGTGATTGAAAGATGGAAAATGAGAAACTCCAAAATTAAAAACTAAATAATTTATTTTACCTATAAATGATAAGGAAGTATAGGTAATAGGGTGATTTATAATGAATGATGATAACACTAATTAAGAATCATATTTTTGAGAAATTAAAAAAAATTACCATTGGCTAAATAAGATAAATGTTCGAATATAAACTGTCCAAAATGAGATTTTTTTTGAATTAATAGATTCGGTTAAAACTAGAGGAATAGATTCTTACTAGAGGATATCATTATTATCAATTGTAAAACAAAAATACATTGAACAGTATTATGACCATGAGATTTAGGATAATGATATGATTGATGAGATTGATATGATAGATAAAAATGATACATGGGACCTTGTTCTAAGGAAAGGGGTCAACAATTCCTTTATAACAATGTGGGTATTCCAACAAATGTAATTAATTATAGAAGTTTATTTGTATAATGGGTAATTTTTTTTAATTGGGATTTCCAACATTAAATGAATAGATGTTTGTAGCATCCCAGTTCCAGGTGCCACTCTATGAGTTCCCCGAACCTGGTTCACCACATGACCTCAAGCGCGTTTCCCCAAATGCCAAAGGTTGCTGACTAGTAGCGAGGGCCTAGGTTTGATAGTGTGGAAACTATTCCCTCATTTGTCAAAGTGTAGCACAACATAATATGTTAAATAACATACAACAACAGTGGAAGAAGTAAACCATACACAACTGAAATAAAAAACTGTAGTAGATATAACCTACATGATATATTGATATGATGCAACATGTCTTCAATTATATGAAAACAGCCAGAACATGTTACACTACACTACAATACAATACAATACAGAGTACGAGTACAGGAAAGAAAAACAGAATAGCTAGTGGCATCGTGAGCTTGGGCTCTGTCCCATGCCCTCATACAATTCAGCAGCAATCAAGTACCAGTATAAGGACCCTTTCCCTTATCTACACCTACAGAAACGTAATCTGTTTGGGCCTAAAGGCATGGCCCAATCAGGGTGTGAGAAATATATCTGAGTAGGCACCCACGAAAGGCTCGTGCCCAACTGTGTGTAGACATGCAACAATAGTGTGAAGTAGTAAATGCAATAAAATAAGCAGTACTCAAAATTAACTAACATAACAGTTATATTTTCATTTAGTCATTCATTTAATCCATTTAATATAAGAAAACACGACAGTGAATTTCTAAGTAGGTAGACAGCATCCTCAGACAAACCAATTCTCACCCTCAGGTAATCAGAATCCAACCCACAGGTAATCAGAATCTCGCCATTAGGATTTTCCCTCAGGCATAACATAATTCTCACCCTCATGAATACAAAGTGTCGCCCTCAGGCATGAATGGTTTCCCTCAGGCGAAATAGAACGTCGCCCTCAGGCTAATACAGTCACGCCCTCAGGCTATATCCAACACCGCCCTCAGGCACAAGTAACCGGGTCATGCCCATCATATAAACATGAAATTTAAATACAATTCCTCTCAAGTTAAAAGTATTGCATAATCAAACATGGAATACCCTCAGGTATCCTAGACAAATGGGTAAACAGAGGAACGCACCCCTCGGGATGGTCCTGGATCCAAGATGTGATCCCAAACAACATTTTAATGTCACATTTAATTACCTATTCAATTCTTGGTATTTAAAATAGCCACGAACTCAGCCACACGACACCCCAAATATGTGTTTGTAGCTCAAAAATGCAAAAAACACACGATAATTTGAAAATAAACACCAAGCCACTTACCATTAATACTCACAAAAAATATATGCGAACAAAGATCCTCGATTCATCCTAGAACACCATAGATCTAAGGTAAAAGAATTCTCGCTTAAATGAAAATAACTCCCATAGAAAAATTGGTAAGAACTTTTTAAGGAGGGTGGAGATCTTACCTGTGTCGTTCCGACAGGATCGTCTGAGGTGGAAATGGATTCTCAGCGAATGCTCGGTAGATCTCCAAAGGTTCAGTCTACTCCCCTGAGCTCCCTCTTCCATTATAAGCCTTACCTATGAATAGGGGAGGCTACTACCCATTTTAAACAAAAAAAAACAATGTACACGGTGTGTACCTCCGAGTACATAGTGTGTACTTCCCCTTTTTTAACTGTTCATCTGGAGGCTTTCCACCAGCGTGGCACTATTCATCTGCCGACATGACTACACGACATGTCTCCTTGAGTACACGGCATGTTCAGTCGCACAGCTAGCCACTGCCATAATATTCAACTGCCGACTGACTTAACGGAATGTAAGGGACCACTACAAGTCGTGTACTTGGTTCCTACACCCTTCATCGCCGACATGGACACACGCCCTGTGTACTCTTTCCAAATGACCAAAAGTACATGGCGTGTACTTTCCAAATTTGTTATTTTCCCCCATTCTCCTTATTCTATTAAAGAAACTTATGGAAAAGAGAAAAGAAGAAACCCCTATCTCAAAAATAAGAACTGGGTTCTTACAAACTTCCCCCCATAAAGCAATTCGTCCCTAAAATTCCCTTACAAGGGTGGAAAAGATAAAGCCGTGAACAACTCCAGCAACTGAGCACGTACATCGATCTCCTGCTCCCAGGTTTCATCCTGCACACGAGCAGCTACCATAGCACCCGTATGAGAGGAACTGATCAGCCTCGGAGAACCTTCGTGCTCCTCTCAACGATACGAATCGGTTGCTTCTCGAAGGACGCATCAATCTGAATCTCACCCTCCTATGGATGAAAGTTCTAAGACGGGTCTGAATGACAGCGGCGCAATTGAGATACATGGAAGACGTCGTGCATGGCTCGGTACCTCTGTGGTAACTGAAGCTGATAAGAAACCGGCCCGAATATCTCCAGAATCTCAAATGGCCCCACATACTTTGTTGAATGTTTACCCAGTCTCCTGATCCGCTTGTGTCCCAGCCTTGGCGAAACACGCAAGAAAACCTGATCCCTGACCACAAACTCCAATGGTTTTCTATGGCGATCAGCATAAGATTTCTGAAGAGACTGCGTGGTAGCCATCCACTTCTGAATCAACTGGACCTGCTGAGAAGTCTCCTGCACGAGACGTGGTCCCAGGAAAGATGCATCACCTGCCTCTAACCAGCACAAAGGTGACTGGCATGGCCTACCATATAATGCCTCGCGTGGTTCCATATCAATAGTTTTTTGAAATCTTTTATTATATGAAAACTCGACTAGGGGTATGTGCTTCTCCCAAGATCCCCCAAAGTCTAGGACACATGCTCGCAGCATGTCCTCAACCACCTGTATAGTAAGCTCTAACTGGTCATTAGTTTGAGGGTGGTAAGCTGTTCTCAGAAGCACCTGTGTAACAAGTGCCCTATGAAAACTCTTCCAGAAATAAGACATAAAATGGGTGTCTCTATCAGAAATGATATAATGAGGGACCCCATGAAGGCATACGACCTCTCATATATACAACCTTCGGAACTCGTCAACACCGAAGGTCTCTTTGATCGGCAAGAAGTGAGCTACCTTCGTGAGTCTATCCACAGAAACACATACGGAATTATTTTCTCAAGGTGCCCTCGACAAACCAGTCACAATGTCCATCGCAACATCATCCCATTTCCACTCCAAAATGGGTAACTGCTGTTACAGTCTGCATGGTCTCTGATTCTTCGTCTTCACCTGCTGAAAGGTGGAACACCTCGTAACAAAACCAGCTACTTATCTCTTCATACCTGACCACCAGTATTGACGTCTCAAGTCATGGTACATCTTGGTATCCTCGGGATGAACTTCCCATGCTAAAGCATGAAACTCCCACATCAGCTCTTCGCGTATATCCTCTGGAACCCACACTCATCCAAGGAAACACAGAACCTCATCATCGCCTATCATCCATCCAGGAGAAGGGTCCTCACTTTCCACTGACTCCCGTATAACTAGGCCTTCTGAATCAGATAGCTGTCTCATACTCACTCTATCCAGGAGGGTAGAAGTCACAGCCAAGGAGAAAAGATAAGTCTACCCCTGACTATCGTGCACCTCCAGATGCATCTTAGAGAACAAATCCATAAGCATCCACTCACCACTGACCTCCTGCACAGCCTGTATTTGAGTCTTCCTGCTCATTACATTAGTTACTGCATTACCTTTACCAGGTGTGTAGGCAAGCTCAAAATCGAAGGACTGAAGGTATTCGACCAACCTTCACTACTTCATATTCAAGCCACGCTGAGTAAAGATATACTTGAGGCTTTTTTGGTTAGTGAAAACCACAAAATCATCTCCCAATAGATAATGTCTCCAACAGCGCAACACATGTACAACTGAGGCTAACTCGAGATCATGCGTCAGGTAATTACTCTCATGTGGCCACAAATACAGAGACCCGTACAGAATTACACGACCACCCTATATCAACACTGGTCCCATCCCAATACCTGATGCATCATAGTAAACTATATAGCTCATTCTCTGCTCTGAGAGTATTTGTATCAGTGTTGATGTCAACCTTCCTTTCAGTTCTTGATAGGCTATCTCGCAAGCTTCCGACCATAAGAACTTCACACCCTTCTTAGTGAAACCTATCAATGGCACTGCTAAGCTAGAGAAGTCCTATATGAATCGCCTGTAGTAACCAGCTAGCCCCATGAAACTCTGTATCTCAAACACATTCTTAGGCTGCTCCAAGAAAACTAGTTCTCTTACCTTCTCTGGGTCAACCGAAACACCTGCCTCTGAGATTATGTGACACAAGAAGTGAATTTGGTCCATCCAAAAGTGGTACATTGAGAGATTAGTATATAGTTGATTCTCTCTCAGTGTACTCTATATGATCTCAAGATGGGTGGCATGGTCGTGCCGAGTGTGGTATCACACCAAGATGTCGTCCACAAATACTACCAAAAAAGAGTCCAGATAAGGACGGAACACATGATTTATCAGAGCCTTAAAAACTACTGGCGTGTTCGTGTGTCTAAATGGCATAACTGTAAACTCGTTGAGACCATACCTGCTCCTGAAAGCTGTGAGAGGTATATCAAATGGTCTAACACGCAGCTGTTGATATCCTGATCTCAAGTCAATCTTCGAGAACACTCGTGCTCTATGAAGTTGATAAAAAAGATCATCAATCCTTGGAAAGGGATATCAGCACTTAACCATTAATTGGTTCAGCTTTCGATAATCCACATAGAGTCTGAGGGTACCGTCCGCCTTCTTTGCAAAAAGGATAAAAGAACCCCATGAAGAAGTAGTGGGTTTGATGAAACCATTTAACTGTAACTCCTCTAACTGCCTCTTAAGATCCTACAACTCAGGGGTGGACATCCTATAAGGAGGAATGGACACCAGTGCTACTCCTAGAACTTGCTCGATAGAGAAATACACCTCATGCTTCGGAGGAAGACTTGAAAAGTCATCCGGGAAGACATCCATGAAACGATCAACCACTGGAGGGAAATCCTTCTGACAAGTCCCCTGGTCGTCCAGATACAAGCTCGCAATATGGGCTATGACTCCACCTCTCCCATGATGCTCTGGCCCATCTAGACTCGCCTGAACATCACATTCTCCCTTTTATAGGATCTCTGCACTGTCTGGTGATGTGAAACTCACCCTACGACGATAGAAACCAACAAAGGACCGAATGGTAACCAAACAGTCCATCCCGAGAATGACATCATAAGGTGTCATCTCCAAGCCATAGATGTCCCAAAGAAAGTTACACCCACCAAACTCAAGGGGGAACTCCTTGCACTGATGCACACCGGCCGTTCTAGTCCCCAACAGAGTGTCTAGCGTCCTGATATCAGAAGAAGTAGAAACACAGAGCCCAAGGCTCTCTACAATGGGAACAGATATAAAACTATTTGTAGAACCCGTACCGAAAAGTACTGAAGATAAGACAGATGCTAATAGGATAGTACCTCTGACTGTAGAAGGTCCGGGATCCTGATCCTACTAGGTCTGTTGCACTGCAAATGTCTGCCCAATGTCGCGGCCCTGCGACACATCCTGGCTACCCTGAGCTGTCCCGCCCTACTACCTCTGAGATCCTAGTGTCTGGCTACCACTGTCACCACCACCATATCTGGCTACACGCCCTGACGTATTCGAGTTCCCTGACTGGAATGAAGCCACTGGCCCAGCTCACGCTCGCAGAGTCTGCACAGAACCCCTCTCACTAGCCATCGGTGGAAACACCATGAAAAAGTGCTACAGATGACCCATCATGCCGCAATCCCGGAACTCTACTAGATCACGTGGACACTACGGTCATTGTGCCCCTCCTTACCAAACTGGTAGCACCTGATCAGTCCAGCTGTTGAAACTACATGGCTGGTACATCCAACCTGAGAGAAGATCATCTGTATCTTCCTCTTACCAGTAGAAATAGTACCACAAAATGGTGTTGAACTTCCCTGGCCCACACCACAAGCTTCCCGCAGGTTCCTTTCTGTAATCAGCGCCTGGTTCACAATAACATGTATTGTAGGCAACCTGAAAATATTTACCAGCTCCCATATGTCATAACGAAGACCATCCTCAAAAATTAAGGCTCTCGACATCTCAACACCCACCAGCACAGGTGAAATGCACTGAAGCTCGGTGAAACGAGAAGAATAGTCCATCACCAACATAGCGACCTGCTGTAGATTCATGAACTCTCAATCTCTATCTGACCTCAGCGTCTCTGGGAAGAAGAAGTCATAACAGAATGCCTGAAAATCCTCCGACACCATGTCTCTGTGATTCTATGACTGGGTGGTAACCTCCCACAACCTCTTGGTGGAATCATTCCGCACAGACGTCACGATCTTGACCCTCCACCATGGAGGCATATCAGGATGCTCGAAAATAGTCCGCATCGACCCCAGCCAAGAATCCATAGCATGTGGTCCACCATCCCCTGAAAATGTCGGTGGATACTACTGCTAGAAAATATGCGTCATCTCAGCCATAGATGTGGCAGTCGGCGGTGCTCCCTGAATGGTCTGCATGAACCACATAAAACCATATCGGAACTGTGCCTCCGCTCCTGTGTCTGGTATAACAGCTGGCACCGCATCTGGCTCTACTGGAGGATCCACTAGTAGCTCATGGCACACTAATTCTGGAGTATTCTTATTTCCGCTCTCCTGGAGAACAACGCACGGTCGTCTAGGTGGCATGCCACTACATGGTCAAAAACAGACCTTAGATTCAAGATTAACAAGACAAAAAACAAAGAAACCACTAATGGAATAAGAGGAAGAAGACATTTCAAGATTTACAAAACAAGAATACACGGTGTATAAAATGACAACACTGCGTGTATGTGACTTCCCTTCCCCTGCCCGGGTCCTTCGACATGGTTAAGCCACACAGCTCCCATTTTAACAAAACTACATGGTGTGTATATTATCTACATGGCGTGTATGGTGTTATTTCCAACTGCATGTGTTTCTTGTGACATGGCCGACTACATGGCTTCACACTACACAATGTGTTACACCTGCACATGGAATATACACTACCTCGTTTCCCAGTCACATGGCTAAAGCCACACGGTCTGTCCTGGGACAAGACTACATGGCGTGTCCCACGGGTACACAACATGTACTAGATAAGCTCCGCCGACCCGTGTTGTTAGTTACACGGCCGGATAAAAGGATCAATCTACACGGCGTGTTCTATATACACACAGCGTGGACTCAAGAGGATATCACCAACCCGTGTTGTTAGTGACACGTCCGGGTCCCCAAGTCACACTAATCGGCGTGTTCTTCATTGACACGGCGTGTGTATGAAATGACTACACCATCCGTTGTTTGTTAGTCACACGACTGAATTTCCGGGTCAACTCTACTAGGCGTGTACATCTGGTACACGGCGTGTTCACCCCAAACATTTCCCTTCCCGATGTTGCCGCCCACATGGTTTGTGACACAGGAAGAGACTACATGGTGTGTACTCTGGGTACACAGCGTGTACTCAAAAAAATTATTTTTCTTCCCAAACAGAAGAACATACACGGCGTGTCTATGGTACTACACGGCATGTATACTGGATTTCCAGAAAGTATGCCTCAAGAAACTTCCTGGAACCCAGAAAATACCGCAAAACAACACCTAAGTGTCAAATTCCGATCTGTGAGGGCCCATACTCACCAAGAATTCAATGTTTGACATATTATCTATGTCATAACAAAATAAACAGTCATTGATCCACCAAATTCCTATAAATAAGGGACCATACTCCCCAAAAACCAAAATTTGGCATCAATTCTTTCAAAAGATTTATACAGAAATACCCAATCACATAGCAGTTATTTATCAAGAATCTATCACAACAACATGCTTTCTATCACATTATTTATCACAACAACATGTTATTTTTAATAAAACTACATGTCATGGAACTATGAATGGCATGTGATTTCTAGCATGTGCCTAACTAATTCATGAGATGGAATACCCTCATCTCATTGGGA
This sequence comes from Viscum album, assembly GCA_963277665.1. Taxonomy (NCBI): domain Eukaryota; kingdom Viridiplantae; phylum Streptophyta; class Magnoliopsida; order Santalales; family Viscaceae; genus Viscum; species Viscum album. The sequence goes on from OY728125.1 coordinate 1,029,814,066, forward strand.
TGCAACTATATAGAACCCATAGATAAAATATAAACAGCACCATCACAAATTTGTAACCCAATGGTGAAATAATATCAAATGTAAATTGAAAAATTAGTAAAATTGCAATACGAGGTAAATTGGAATTTCCTTGTACATGGGTCAGCTACGCTCGGGCACAACTTATTACCAACTACCATTCCCGTCCTATCCCTAACTAAGGATCCAAATAGTATGTCAAAGAAAATAACTCCTTTAATACCACTTTGTAGCATCCATGTTCTGGGTACCACTCTATGGGTGCCCCGAACCAGGTTCGCCATTTGAACTCAAGCCGGTTTCCCCAAACTCCAGAGGATGCTGACTAGCAGCAAGGGCCATGTCTGATAGTGGGGAAACAATGCCCTCATTTGTCAAAGTGTAGCGCAACAGAATATGTTAAATAACATACCGCAACAGCAGATGCAGTAAACCATACACAACTGAAATAAACAACTGCAGTAGATATAACCAACAAGATATATAAATATGATTCAACATGCCTCCAATTCTAAGAAAACACACATATCATGTTACACTGCAATAAAATACAATACAGAGTACAAGTACAGGAAAGCCAAACAGAACAGCCAACGACAATGTGAGCCTGGGCTCGGTCCCATGCCCTCCTACAATTCAACAAAAATCAAGTACCTGTATAAAGACCCTTTCCCTTATCTAAACCAGTAGAAAAATAATATGTTTTGGCATAAAATCATGTTCCAAATAGTGTGTGAGAAATATATCTCAGTAGGCACCCACCAAAGGCCCGTGACCAACTGTGTGTAGACATGCAACAACAGTGTGTAGTAGTAAATGCAATAAACTAAGCAGTACTCAAAAGTAACTAACCTAATAGTTATATTTCCATTTAATCATTAATTTAATCCATTTAATATAAGAAAACACCAAAGTGAATTTCAATGTAGACAAACAACGTCCTCAGACAAACCAATTATCACACTCAGGTAATCAGAATCCAACCCGCAGGTAATCAGAGTCACCCCCTCAGGCATTTCCCTTAGGCATAACAGAATTCTCGACCTTAGGCATATGAAGTGTCGCCCTCAGGCACAGAAGTCAAGCCCTCAGTCACAAAAGGTTTCCCTCAGGAAAAATAGAATGTCACCCTCAGGCTAATACAGTCACGCCGTCAGGCTATAGCAAACATTGCCCTCAGGCACAAGTAACGCATCATGCCCATTATATAAACATTCAATATAAATAAAATTCCTCTCAAGGAAAAAGTAATGCATAATCAAACATGGAATACCCTCAGGTATCCTTTCCGAACAGCTAAACAGAGGAACGCACCCCTCAGGATGTTCCTGGATGCAAGCAGAGATCCCCAAAAGCATTTTAATATCACATTTAATTACCTATTAAATTATTGGTATTTAAAATAGCCACGACCTCAGCCAAATGACACCCCAAATATGGGTTTGTAGCTCAAAAATGCACAAAACACACCAATGTTGGAAAATAAACACCAAGCCACCTACTTTTAACATTCATGAACGATATATGAAAATGACGATCCTCAATTTGTCCTAGAATTTCGTAGATATGATGTAAAAGAATTCATGCTTAAATGAAAATAACTCCGGTTAGGGGAAGAATTGGTAAGAACTATTGAAGGAGAGTGGAGAGCGTACCTGTGTGGTTCCAAAAGGATCATCCAAGGCGGAAATGGGTTCCCGAAAAACGCTCGATGGATCTCCAAAGGTTTAGCCTCCTCCCCCTAGATCCCACTTCCGTTCTAAGCCTTCCCAGTAAACAGGGGTGGCTACTGCCCATTTAATTTGAAGAAAACAAAGTACACGGTGTGTACATCCCAGTACATAGTGTGTACCTACCATTTTTAACTGTTCATCTGGCGGCTTCCCGCCAGCATGGCATAGTTCATCTGCCGACATGTCTACACAGCGTGTCTACTTGAGTACATGGAGTGTTTAGTCGCACATCTGGCCACTGCCATACTATTCACGTACCGAATGACTACACGACATGTAAGGGATCACTATACAGTGTGTACTTGGTTCCCACACCCTACATCACCGACATGGCCACACGCCCTATGTACTCTTTCCACATGGCCAAAAGTACACGGCGTGTACTTTATAAATTAGGGATTTTCCCCCATTTTCTTTATTCTATTAAAGACACATAAGGAAAAAAGAAAAGAAGAAACTCGTACCTCAAAAATAAGAATAGGGTTCTTATAATGTTGATGAGATGATTTCACCAATTTTATGGTTATAAAAATAATTTTTTATAGCCATGGAAATTTAAAATAGGTTCATAATATATCAAATGTATTTATATTGTGTTTTCATGAATGATTTCCCTGAATAATAAATTTACGTTGACAAACATTATGGGTTTTTAATTAATAAAAATGAAAACAAAAGTGTTTCAAAAAAGTGTTTATATATATATAAGAATATAACAAGAACATGGTATTTTATGTTAGATCATAGAGAAAATAATATCTATTTTCATAGGTAAGGAGTTGAATATAATCTATACATCAATAAAGAGAATCTGAAATTATTTATTGTTCTTGTCAATGTTTGTGACATAATTTTTTGAGTCTCGATTTGAAGAAAATGGATGTTGTTTTAAAAACTCCTGAGTTGGGATTTCAAGATTTATCAAATTGTTGATATGTAATATTTCCACAACTTGTAGGTAAATTAAATAGTGGATGTGATATTAATGTTATATACAACATATTCCATGAATGTTTTAAGAATAATTATGATGGAGGATTCAAGGACCATGGAAACCCTGGTTGGGATAGGGGAAATTTTTTAAATTTGAGGATTCAATTATGTTTAATTTGGATAAATATCAAAAAATTATTAGAATTTTACATTGTTTGACTTCCATAGGATATGATATATGATTATATTAATTTTTATGAACTAGTTTGTTATATGATACAAGGGTAAGAAACATGTAGACTATGAAAATAACATGTACATACATCTGTCATAGGGTGCAATATGCATTGTTCCATAATAATGGTTCATAAAAAAGGATGTTGGGATTAAATTCTATAGACTAGTATAGTGTATTAAACGGCCGAAAATAAAAATAATGTGGTTTCATCATCATACCTAATGTTTAACATGGAAAAAAATTTATTTCATATCTTTGATCCCCATGGTGGCATAGTAATATGATTCCACATAAGAATGTACCCAAATATATTATTAAAAATGAAAACAGGAATATTTGTGATTTGATGTGACATATAATATTATAATAATGTTTGAAAATTAAGTTTAAATCCATTATATACAAAATCATATTCAATATTCACATAAAAATCACATCAAGATAAAATAGCATTTCATAATGATGATAGTGTTGCGAGGAATTGTTGTATTAGTGTATGTGTTTATAGAGGATATATTATCTGATATCTCGACCAAGGAACCACAAAACTTTATTTTATCAAAAAACATTTATTTCGATCTTAGAGAACATCTATATTTATCAACCAAATTGCTCATGTAAATGAAAACACTATATTCTTTTGATTTCTTGTTTCTTAATGTGTATGAATTGTTGAAAAATTATTGGGGAGATGTGTTACATGTGGTTGGGTATTCTTAAAAATAATAAGTGATTAGAGAAAAAAACATTTTATATATTCAAAAACCATGTGGCTTCAGTCTTGTTGAGGGGATAAAAAAGGAAATTGTACTGACCACAGAAGTGGTATTTTTATTTATACATTTGTTTTCATAACAATTGATTTTTTTCTTGGTATCATCTGATGTTAATAAGAGATTAAAAATATACTAATGACTATGGGGAGTTTTGATGAAAAAAAATAGATAATGAACATATTAATTACAATGTCTAATATTAATAGCCATTTAGTTGGTTGGTTAGTATCCCAGTTCAATAAAAAATGTTTTATGAAGTGAAACCCAATCACACGGCTAAAGCCACATGGTCTGTCCTCGGACAAGACTACACGACGTGTCCCACGGGTACATGACATGTACTAGATGAGCTCCGCTGACCCGTGTTGTTAGTTACATGACCGGATAAAAGGATCAACCTACACGGCGTATTCTATATACACACGGCGTGTACTCAAGAGGATATCACCAACCCATGTTGTTAGTGACACGACCGGGTCCCCAGGTCACACTACTCGGCGTGTTCTTCATTGACACGGGGTGTGTAAGAAACGACTACACCATCCGTTGTTTGTTAGTCACACAACAGAATTTCGGGGTCAACTCTACTAGGCGTGTACATCTGGTACACGGCGTGTTCGCCCCAAACATTTCCCTTCCCGATGTTGCCACCCACATGGTTTGTGACACAGGAAGAGACTACATGGTGTGTACTCTGGGTACACAGCATGTACTCAAAAAGATTATTTTTCTTCCCAAACATATGAACATACATGGCATGTCTACAGTACTACATGGCGTGTATACTGGGTTTTCGGACAGTATGCCTCAGAAACTTCCCGGAACCCATAAAATACCGCAAAACAACACCTAAGTGTCAAATTCTGATATGTGAGGACCCATACTCACCAAGAATTCAAATTTTGACATATTATCTATGTTATAACAAAATTAATAGTCATTGATCCACCAAATACCTGTAAATGGGGGACCATACTCCCCAAAAACCAAAATTTGGCATCCATTTTTCAACAAATTTATACAGAAATACCCAATCACATAGCAGCTATTTATCAAGAATCTATCTTAACAACATGCTTTATAGCACATTATTTATCACAACAACATGTTATTTTTAATACACCTACATGGCATCGAACTATGTAAGGCATGTGATTTCTAGAATGTTCCTAACTGATGCATGAGATGGAATACCCTCATCTCATTGGGTTGCAACTATATAAAACCCATAGATAAAATATAAACAACAAAATCACAAATGTGTCACCCAATGGTGAAATAATATCAACTGTAAATTGAAAAATCAGTAAAATTGCAATACGAGGTAAAATCATGTTCCAAACAGTGTGTGAGAAATATATCTCAGTAGGCACCCACCAAAGGCCCGTGACCAACTGTGTGTAGACATGAAACAACAGTGTGTAGTAGTAAATTCAATAAACTAAGCAGTACTCAAAAGTAACTAACCTAACAGTTATATTTCCATTTAATCATTCATATAATCCATTTAATATAAGAAAACACCAAAGTGAATTTCAATGTAGACAAAAAACGTCCTCAGACAAACCAATTATCAACCTCAGGTAATTAGAATCCAAACCGTAGGTAATCAGAGTCACCCCCTCAGGCATTTCCCTTAGGCATAACAGAATTCTCGACCTTAGGCATATGAAGTGTCTCCCTCAGGTACAGAAGTCAAGCCCTCAGGCACAAAAGGTTTCCCTCAGGAAAAATAGAACGTCGCCCTCAGGCTAATACAGTCACGCCCTCATGCGATAGAAAACACTACCCTTAGGCACAAGTAACGCGTTATTCCCATTATATAAACATGCAATATAAATACAATTCCTCTCAAGAAAAAGTAATGCATAATCAAACATGGAATACCCTCAGGTATCCTTTCCAAACAGCTTAACAGAGTAACACACCCCTCAGGATGGTCCTGGATGCAAGCAGCGATCCCCAAAAGCATTTTAATATCACATTTAATTACCAATTAAATTATTGGTATTTAATATAGCCATGGACTCAGCCAAACGACACCCCAAATATGGTTTTGTATCTCAAAAACACACAAAACACACGAAAGTTGGAAAATAAACACCAAGACACCTACCTTTAACACTCATGAATGATATACGCAAATGAAGATCCTCGATTTGTCCTAGAATGTCGTAGATCTGATGTAAAAGAATTCTTGCTTAAATGAAAATAACTCCAGTTAGGGGAAGAATTGGTAAAAACTGTTGAAGGAGAGTGAAGAGCTTACCCATGTGGTTCCAACGGGATCGTCCAAGGAAAAAATAGATTCCCGACAAAAGCTCGGTGGATCTCCAAAGGTTTAGCCTCCTCCCCAAAGATCCCACTTCCTTTCTAAGCCTTACCTATGAACAGGTGAGGATACTGCACATTTTATGTGATGAAAACAAAGTACACGGTGTGTATTTCCAAGTACATAGCGTGTACATCCAATTTTTTTTAACTATTCATCTGGCGGCTTCCCGCCAGCATGGCACTGTTCATCTGTCGACATGACTACACATCGTGTCTACTTGAGTACATTGCATGTATAGTCGCACATATGGCCACGACCATACTATTCACCTACCGACTGACTACACGGCGTGTAAGGGACCACTACACAGTGTGTACTTGGTTCCTACACCCTACATCGCTGATACGGCCACACGCCCAGTATACTATTTCCACATGGCCAAAAGTATATGGCGTGTAATTTATAAATTTGGGATTTTCCCCCATTTTCTTTATTCTATTGAAGACACATAAGGAAAAGAGAAAAGAAGAAACTCATACCTCAAAAATAAGAACAGGGTTCTTACAATGTTGATGAGATGATTTCACCAATTATATGGTTATAAAAATAATTTTTTTATAGACATGTAAATTCAAAATAGGTTCATAATATATCAAATGAATTTATATTGTGATTTCATGAATGATTTAACTGAATAATAAATTTACGTGGACAAACATTATGGGTTTTTCATTAATAAAAATGAAAAAAAGGGTTTTAAAAAAGTGTTTATATATATATAAGAATATAAAAAGAACATGGTATTTTATGTTACATTATAGAGAAAATAATATCTATATTCATAGGTAAGAAGTTGAATATAATCTATACATCAATAAATATAATCTGAAATTATTTATCGTTCTTATCAATGTTTGTGACATAATTGTTTTAGTCTCAATTTGAAGAAAAAGGAAGTTGTTTTAAAAAATCCTGAGGTGGGATTTCAAGATTTATCAAATTTTTGATATGTCATATTTCCACAACCTGTAGGTAAATTAAATAGTGGATGTGATATGTATTTGATAGACAACATATTCCATGAATGTTCTAAGAATAATTAAGATGCAGGATTCAAGGACCATGGAAACACTGGCTGAGATAGGGGAAATTGTTTACATTTGAAGATTCAATTATGTTTAATTTGGCTAAATATCAAAAAAAAATATTAGAATTTTACATTGTTTGACTTCCAAAAGAAAAGCTATATGATTATATTATTTTTTATGAACTAGTTTGTTATATGATACAAGGGTAAGAAACATGTAGTCTATGAAAATAAAAAGTACATACATCTGTAATAGGGTGCAATATGCATTGTTCTATAATAATAGTTCATAAAAAAGATGTTGGGATTAACTTTTATAGACTAGTATAGTGTATTAGATGGCCTAAAATCAAAATAATGAGGTTTCATCATCATACCTAATGTTTAACATGTTAAAAAATTTATTTCATATCTTTGATCCCCATAGTGGCATAGTAATATGATTCCACATAAGAATGTACCCAAATATATTATTAAAAATGAAAACATTAATTTTTTTGTTTTGATGTGACATATCGTATTATAATAATGTTTGAAAATTATGTTTAAATCCATTGTATACAAAATCATATTCAATATTCACATAAAAATCACATCAAGATAAAATAGCATTTCATAATGATGATAGTGTTGCAAGGAATTGTTGTATTAGTGTATGTGTTTATATAGGATATATTATCTGATATCTCAACCAAGGAACCACCCAAATGTATTTTATCAAAAAACATTTATTTGGATATTAGAGAACATCCATATTTATCAACCAAATTGCTCATGTAAATGAAAAAACTATATTCTTATGATTTTGTGTTTCTTAACGTGTATGAATAGTTGAAAAATTATTTGGGAGATGTGTTTCATGTGGTTGAGTATTCTTTAAAATAATAAGTAATTAGAGAAAAAATATTTCATATATCCAAAAACCATGTGGCTTTAGTCTTGTTGAGGGGATAAAAATGGAAAATGTAAGAACCACAGAAGTGGTATTTTTATTTATACATTTTTTTATAAAAATTGATTTTTTCCTTGGTATCATCTGATGTTAATAAGAGATTAAAAATATTCTAATGACTATGGGGGGTTTTGATGAAAACAAATCGATAAAGAACATATTAATTACAATGTCTTATATTAATAAGAATTTAGTTGGTTGGTTGGTATCCCATTTCAATAGAAAATGTTTTATGAAGTGAAACCCTTTAATAACACTAAAAGGAACTTATAAAATTGGAAACATTATGATCCTTGAAAATGCATTGAGAGAAGGTATATTTTATATAACATAAAATAATGTAATAAAATTACCCATTAATTTTTTAAATTCTCAAGGCTGCTAAAGTTACCCCTTTATCTGAGGGTTTTTAATGCTAATAAACTATACAGTATATTAAATATTTCATAAAAGTTTTGATAATTCCCCAATATCCACCCATTTAAAAGAATAAAATATTGTCATATTTTGATGAAAAATTTCTTTAAAAATAATTATTAATTATAAATAAATTTCTATTTATATAAATATAATATATATTCTAAAATGTTGTTTCATATTAGGAATAATAATAATTTAATCATATAATATTAAATATTTCATGAATGAGTATTATAAATTAATTAACAAAAAATTAAATTAATTAATTTTAATTGTTATCATGTAATAGTCATTAAAATAATTATAAGATAGAAAAAATTAATAATAGATAAAAAATTATTTGAAAACAAATATCGAATATTAAATAGTAATAATTATTGATCCTAGTGTCCATTTGTGCTTAACCATATATCCAATAGAATCTTGAAACATGATTTACTCCCTTGCAATTTTGGAAACCCCAGTCTCATCTTTCGAGGCAAAAATTCCTACAAGGCCTCTAAAATACAGTTTTTAGTAGGGGTACCTCTTTTTTTTACATTCAATGGTTTTTTAGTATTTTTTATGGGGGTATTGTTTCCGTTATTCGGTGGATACTCAAATAATTTTCGTGCATTTTTCTTATAAAGATATTACAAAAATCAATTTATTCATTTTTAAAACCATACAGTTTTATATAATAATGTATAAATACATTTATACATAATGCATTTTATTTATAGATAAAAGATAAATTTTATAAATAAATATTCAAACATATTTAAATAAAAAATATATTAATAAATATAAAAACTATATATAAATAAAATAATAATGTCAATATTATTTAAAAAATATATGAATATATGTATATATATGTATATATATACTTATATAGTCGATGTATATTTTTTTATTTTTGTGTTTCTAGTAACAAAATGATATATATTATCTCTATATTCTAATATATTTATATAAATATTAACATATATCATATGTTAGTAAAAAATACATATAATTATACATGAAGATGCAGACATGTATATTATATATATGTGCATGTGAGTGTTGGAAAATAATTATTTATACACACACACACAGACAAATAAATATTTACTAAACAAATTTAAAAATTCATATAAATAAATATTAATATGTTTAAAAATATATGAATAATTTTTTTTACTGAATATATAAATATATGTAGATATATCTTAAAATGGATCACAAAACCACATGGAGGAGTGGTAAAGGTCCAGAAATACAAGATAGGGGTCCTAGTTTTGAATCAAAGTTGAGGTAGGGGTACATAAGTGGGAGATCAATTCTATTAAATGTGGAATTCCGAGCACTACTATGGGGTGTGGGCGATGTGTGGGGCATTTAGCACATTAACGATGGCTTAAATAAATAAAAATAGTTGGTGTCCCCCAACTTTAATTTTATTAATTTACAATTTTTTAAAAACTAACTTTTCTCTGTGCTTTTATATTAGCACAGATAAATGGGGACATTATTAGGGATTTTGTTAGTGTCACGAACCGAATATGATCGCCACCAAAACCGGCACCAAAACTAGCCCGTGGTAATTCCTAAAGGGAATTTCCAATCCCCACGGGCTGGAAGAAGTTCCTGGGTATCATAAAATGATAATTGGTAATGATTTACCCAAGATTATAAACATAAAACAACAAATAAATCCAATAAAACGAATCTGGATTTTTCAAACCAGACAATGTTTTACAAAAATTCAGAACTGAATTATATAGTTCAATACAACTCAACAAGAATATAAAAAAGGTACAACACAAAAAATGAACATCCCAAGAACCTTAACATTTCAAGAGGAATCTCCCTCAAGCCATATCCACAACACCGCATCATGAATGCCTGGTGAAAACCCAGACTATTGGCACAAAAGTTGTACCCAAACCTACGACAACATAAAATAACCAAGTCTACAAACACGCATGGGCGTATGTTGGGTGTGATCCAATTCCTACTAGGATACCACCACTAATATATTCCATTTGATAAAAATTCAAAGACGAAAATCATTCAAGTTTTAAAAAACATATAATTTCTAGTTACAATTTCTAAAATATGCAATTTTTTAAAAAAAATATCCGTTTTCATGTGGGATAATTTAATGAAAAAACACTTTTAAATTAAATCAAAAAGAAAATGATTTTTTTCTGCAAAATATACCATATTCCAATGGTATGTATAAAGGATCTAATGAGCACATGCAATAGGATATAACCCCTAGGCACTAGGTAGATGTGGGTCCCAGGTACCTCGTATCTCAGTGAGATTAACCACAAAAAATATTTGTTCTCATGCACAAGCCACTAGTAGGGATCATCACCATAACCTAGTGTTCACCAATCAACAGCATCATAGTTCATTTAGAGTTTTATGAATCAATCTTTCTATGTGTAACAGAGGCCAAACCCCACGGATTCACTAGCATACTATACACGTCCACCCACTGAGATACCCAGGTTTTCCCTTTGTGCTCAAACAAGTTCAACAAGCCAAGAAATATATTTTTCACATGAAAATATCACTTCCACATCACACATTAACCAAACAGCCACATGTATATCACACAAGTCACAAATTCCACTTTTCATTCAAATTAATTTTGAAATTAAACTCACACCAAAATAGCCCACAACACTTTTTTCATAACATTCACAATCCAACATGTCCTTTGAGAGTTTTATAAAGTCCTTCAAAATATGATAAACATCAAATAATTTCCCACTCACGTGTTTCATAAAACCCATATTATAAATAAAATCCATTTTTCAAATCACACTCTCACAAACAGCCCAAATCACGTTCACACCTCTTCCACATTTCAGTAAATCCATTATACATTTTTATAAAACATTTCCAATAGGATACACATCACATGATAGACCTATTCACATTTAAAATGGACCATTTTAAAGTAAAAAAAAACAGTTTTCCAATATGGTTTCACCTCTTACGTAAATCATTAAACCATTCAAAACATTCATTAAACACTCTTAAAGAGTGTACCAAAGATTTTCTCATAAAACCCATTTCAAAAACGTATTTTAAGGAAAAAATAACACCAATACAAATTCAAAACAGAATTGGAATCCCCAAAAACATTTATTAAACTACCCCCAAGTGGTATACAACCACCTCATACAATACCACAAAATATCCTCATGAAAAGCGCACGTTTTCAAAATCTCTTTCAAGAAGTACAATATAGTTTTACACTAGAAACCCATTAAAAACCTCTTTAAGACCTAATGTCACACCAATACCCAACCAAATATGAATTTTAATCCCATAAATTATTTATTAAACCAATTTAATATGTTATAAAACACACCTGAACAATACCCAAAGGATTGCACATGAATAACACCTAATTTTATGGTAAAATGAATCTGTAAAAACAAATGCAGTACCAAATCCAACATAAACAGTTCCTGCACCAGAAACAGAAAATTAGGAAGATTGATAATAATAAATTCAATCATATTAACTCATCTAGATATGATTACACATGTAATCACCTACCTTCTATGCTGAAACCCTCAAAACATGGTTCGGAACATCTACCGCACCACCTCCGCACCTCAAGGAATATAAATCCAACCCTGGACCACAATATTTGACCAAAAAAACACCAAATTAAACCCTAGTTTTGAACCTCAACTTCTGGACATGAGGAACTTCAAGAAATGGTGAATGAAACTTGATGGAAGGGGAATAAAAGAAAGAACGAAATGGTTACATGAATCATCTTTAATCATTCAAACCAAATACACCAAAATTTGAATCTCCAAGAAACCAAACCGGATATGGAGGCTCTAATGGGGATGAGAATGTCAAGTGGGGACTGAAAAGGAGGAAAAAGAGTGAAAATTGAAATATATATGAAAGAATCAACTTACCTTCTCAAATATGGATGATTTGGGGAGCCCTAATAAGTTTTTCCCTACTCGGCAAGGCAAATTAGGTCTAAAGTGGAAAAACAAATAATAGGGGTGTGGCTCGGGATTTTGGCTTTAGGTGGGAGGTGGATTTTGGCCCAAATTTTGAAAACCATTCATTTCCACCAAAATGAATAGAAAATCACCAATACAAATAAAGAATGGAAATTAAATGAAAAATACATTTAAAAACAGTTATGTATGTAACAATTCTCCCCACCGTAAAACCTTTGGTCCTCGGAAAGCCAAAGTAAGGACAAATACGAAAACAAACCCAACTATTATACCAAGGAGTAATTCCTTGCCAAGATTCAACCCCAAATGCTAAAACAACTCTAATTATCATTTAATGAAGCATTACTCTCACAACAAAAACATACACCACTTTCTTGAAACAATCAAGCACATTTAAGAATTATCCCAAATGAAAGCTTTTCAAACACAATCTGATCAAAACTCAATAAATTTACCTAATCAAACAATAACATTGAACAAAGTTACACTTTCCCTACTATAAATAAACCATTTGGAACACTACAATCTCAATGTTTTCCTATGGAATATATAGATAGTTAGATATCTCCGAATGATAATCCCTACTTCCAAGACAAGACCAAGGAAAAAATTCTGAGTTACTCATATGAAGAGACACAAATGGGCTCCCCACCAGAAGAGACAACTTAATTTTTTGTCCCGAGACAGAATCAGGACACTAATAGGGGGAGGACCGAATAGACTCCCTAGTAATAGGGGAATACATCCATTAGAAATTTCCAAAATAATATGCACTATACCCATAGTGTGTCTCCCCACCAAAAGAACCAACCATCTTAACCGACCGGCATGGCCCGACATGAAAAGACCCCAAATATTTATTGATTTGGGAAGGCTTTATAATTAGTCAACACAGTTTGGGAATCCAGGTACTAATTGTGCAGATCATTTTTTCTACATGGCTTGCTGGCACATGATAACTATTAATCTTGCACAAACCGCGTGCTCAGCCTCTCTAGCCAAATTTCCATCCATTCTCTAAAGACTCAATGGAAACCAAAGGGGGAGATATTGGGTGATCACATGGGTACAAAGACCTCCACCTATTTCCACTGAATGAGAACAACAGAAGAAAGATGACGACACAACCAGTTTAAAATCTTTATATCATTCATACTGATGATAGGACTTCATACAAGGGTTTAACAGACATTGGGGTTTCCCCTGACTATAGGCCATCTTCTCTCTAGGACCCATGGCTGGAGATCAAAATATTGAATAATCTTCGACCTCACAGTTAGGCTGTTGAAACTATAATGTGGAACTTCTTCTTTTGGTGCCACAAACAAATACACCGCATACCCCAATGGGATCACCAAGACATAATAAACTCCATAACTCACTTTACAGAAACATGAAATTTCATTAAAACAAGGGATCAGAAGATGCACACACATTGCACCTTGTTTCTTTTGGTGAGAAACAATACAAGGGAAGGACACATATAAACACCTTCCTCTATTATAGAGGATTTGTTATTTTCCCCAAGGGAGACTTACTCCCAAAATTACAGAGAACCTAAATGCATTGTGAGACCATCACCTTTACAATCAAATGAGCACCCAACATTACAATGCATCACCAAACATGACCTTTGTGATTGATAGGAACAATACATGGAATGAGACCTTATTCCAAGTCCATAAAAAAATGAAAAGTCTAAAAATTGGACACAATATCTTATCATACCAAAATCCCAAAATTGGTGGTTTAACATGAACTATTGCTTCAAATAAACTATCAAGAACCCATAGGCCCTCTTATACACCATTGAGACACTCATCCACACTAACGACCCAAGAACACTTCCACATTCGATGAATCCAACAACTTAAGAAACTAAGGTCTCTTTCAACCTTCCACAAGCACTGTCCCACTACAAGAGGATCCATAAATCAACAAAATTAATGAGTGTAGACTCAATCAAAAAATATTAATATAATATTCCTTATATTGATAAACTGGTGGATTTTCCAATGGAATAACAATACGGGTTACACATCAGTTGTGCATTAACTTAATTGGGGCATACCCTATCCAATGATAGAACCCAAGGACCCAACCATGTTTTTCCATTGGTCAAAACATGCCACAAACTAGAAACAAACACATAAAAGGAACCACCATAAAGCTGCCCAAAATCATATCTCCGAATATACTACTAACCTGTACTTCTACCCAACTTGTCGTCCAAACACAAACCCAAAACACGGTTCAAAAAATATGGGTTCATGGACTCCAAACATCTCACAACATCAAAATTTTCCAAAAACACAAAATATACACTATCCCAAATAATTCAACAAGACGTCTTGTTTTTCTTTAAGAATATCTCTTTGAAAAAAAATTGTTCAGTGGTTAGCGTATCCTCCAATGGTACCCCATGGGCCTTACACATGAATGTTTTTGTGCCACACCGAGAACCATCCTCATATCTATCCTGACACTCATCAAGTCATGCCATCAACCTTCCATCATCCCATATAACCCCATGCATGTTGTCTCTCATAAAAATACCAATGTTATAAAATAAAAAATTCATTTCGTTTTTCAAAACCAAAACGGTTGACCAACAAATCCATTTTCAAAAAACCGCTGACCACAAGATCAAAATACCAATTCACATCTTACAAAAATTTTCACAATTACACAAACATTTAGAAAAGAACTAACTTTCTTGTAATTCACCTAAATTTCAAAGCATCTAATCCCATTAAAACACCGTTTGATTTTTTATAAAACTCTATTGGAAACACTTTTGAAAAACCAACATCAATATAGTTCCTGATTTCAAAATAGGTATAAGAACACTATATTTCCTTTAAAAATAATTATGAAAATTCAGTTCAACCATATCATAAATCAAACCATTCCCCCTTTAGTTGAAAATCGTTTCACAAAAAAAAATTCACTTCATAAAAGCAAGTCAATTTAAATCAAAAGTTCCAAGATTTTAAAACTAAAGAACACATGAAAATGAGAGAGGAAACTAGTTTCAGTGGGGGATTTGGACATATGGTTGGAAGCCATAGTCCAATCCGTTCACTGTCATAGGGAGTGTTCTAGGGAATATCCCCAGCTCCACATGGCTTTCTAGGCCCTGCGAGCTCACGAAGACCATTAACCCAACTCTCATTCAATTTCCCCTAATAGTCATTAAGCCAAGAAAACCAAAGGACTCTGAAAGGTCCTGACTTCCCCTAGAGACTTGAATCCCGAAATGAGGTGTGGTGATCCACAACACTACTCATAACTAAAATTCCATGTCCCTCCAATCCTAATTCCAGACTATCCCAACTGTTCCCCAAATTACATGACCCAAAGAGATCAAATCTCCCTTGATACCATTTTTTAAAAAATTGAATATGATCACCACCAAAACTGGCACCAACCCCATCCCGTGACAAGTCACGAAGGGAATTCCCGATCTCCACGGGCTGGCACAAGTTCCTGGGTATCATAAATTGAGAATTGGGAACGATTTATCCGAGTTTATAAACAAAAAACAACAAACGAATCCAATAAAATGAATCTGGAATTTTTAAACCAAAAAATGTTTCAAAAAAAATCAGAACTGAATTACATAGGTTAAAAAAACTAAACAAGACTATAAAAATGGTATAAAAACAAATATTAACAGCCCAATAACTTCAACATGGTAAGAGGCATCGTCCTCAATCCATCTCCACAACACCACATCATGAATGACCGGTGAAAACCCAGACTGTTGGCACAAAAGTTGTACTGAAACCAGCGAGGAAAAAAAATAACCATGTCTACTTACACCCAAGGGTGTAATTAGGGTGTGATCCAATGCATAGTAGGATACCTCCAAAAATAGATTCCATGTGATGAACATTCAATGATGAATTGAATGAAAGTTTTAAAAAAACATGTAATTTCTAGTTTCAATTTCTAAAATATGCAACTTAAAAAATCATTTTTCAAGTGGGCTAATTTAAAGAATCAACACTTTAAGAATAAATTCAAAAGAAACTGAATTTATATAGCCAAATAAACTATATTCCAACAATAAGTATAAAATAAATAATGCGCACAACCAATAAGAAGTAAACCGTAGGCACTATCTTGTTGTGGGTCCTAGGTACCTCGTATCTTTGTGAGAGTAACCACAAAACATATCTTCTCATGAAAAACCCACTACTAGAGAACATACCAATAACCTATTGGTCCCCAATCATCATCATCAGAGTTTAGTTACAGTTGTTAGCATGAATCATTCTATGTGAAACTGAGGCCAAACCCCACAGATTCACTAGTATACTAGTTCACATCCATCCACCTAGATACTTGGGGTTTCCCTTTGTGCTCAAACAAGTTCAACCAGCCAAGAAATATATTTTTCACATGAAAATATCACTTAAACATCACACATTAACCAAACATCTCCATGTTCATAACTCAAGTCACAAATTCCACTTTTCAATCAAATACATTTTGAAATCAAACTCACACCAAAATATCCCACAACACGTTTTTTATAACTTTCACAATCCAACACATACTTTAAAAATTTTATAAATCCCAAAAATATGATAAAAATAACATAACATCCCACTCATATGTTTCATTAAACCCTTTTTATAAACAAAATCGATTTTTAACATCACACTCACACAAACAGCCCACATCACGTTCACACCTCATTCACATTTCAGTAAAACCATTAATCATTTTTATAAAACATTTCCAAGAGTATACACATCACATGATGGAACTATTAACATTTATAATGGTCCATTTTAAAGTATAAATAATCCCAAATATATTTCCAATATGGTTTCACCTCTTACATAAATTATTAAACCATTCAAATCTTTCATAAAACAATTCTAAAGAGTGTAGCTATGATTTTCACATAAAACCCATTTCAAAACCGTATTTCAAGGACAAAATCACACCAATAAAAATTCAAAACATAATTGGAAGCCCCAAAAACATTTATTAAACTACCCCCAAGTGTTATACAGCCACCTCAAACAATACCACAAAATATACACATGAAAAACAAATGTTTGCAAAATCACATTCAAGAAGTACAATAATGTTTTACACCTTAAACCCATTAAAAAAACCTCTTTAAGAAATAATTTCACACCAATACCCTACCAAATCATTATTCTCATCCCAAAAAATATTTATTAAACCAATTTCATATCTTATAAAATAGACCCAATACAATACCCAAAGTGTTGAACATGAAAAACACCCAATTTTAAGCTAAAATGAAACTATAAAAACAAATAATTTACCAAATACAACATAAATAATTCCCGCACCACACACAACATATTAGGAACACGCATAATAAGTAATTCTAAAAAACTAAGTCCTCAAAAAATTATTACACAAGGAATCACCTATCATTTTTGCTGAATCCCTCAAAACATGGTATGAAACATCAACCGCACCACTGTCGCACCTCAAGGAATATAAATACAACCCCAGACCACAATATTTGACCAAAAAGACACCAAATCAAATCCTTGATTCAATACTTTAATTATGGAAATGAGGAACTTCATTAATAGTTCAAAGAAACCCTAAGGAATGCGAATAAAATAAGGAAAGAAACACTAACTTGAAACATCTTGAATCGAATGAACCAGATACACCAACATTTTAATATCCAAGCAACCAAACATAATATGGAGGCTCTAATAGGGATGAGAAGGTCAATTGGGGCCAGAAATGGGGGAAAAGAGTGAAAATTAAAAGATTTATGAATGAATCAACTTACTTTCTCAAATCTGGACGATTTGAGGAACCCTAATAAGTTTTTCCCTACTCCACAAGGCAAATGAGGTCCAATGTGGAAAAAACGAATAATGGGGGTGAGGATCGGGATTTTTTCTTTAGGTGGGAGGTGGAGTTTGGACCAAATTTTTAAAACCCTCCATTTCATCCAAAATGAATAGAAAACCCCCAAAACAAAGAAAGAATTGAAATTAAATGCAAAATTCCTTGAAAAAAACATATATATGTAACAGTTAGAAATATTAAATTGGACCCCATTTTAACTAATCATATATTAACAACAACTTTTTTAAATTATTGATTTATTTTCCTATCACTGCTAAAGTTGTTTCTATAGTAGTGTCTTGTTTCCTACACGAAACACATGGTCTGTATTACTAGAGAAATAGTTGGAATCTAACATTATATTAGGATAGTTTCGCACTAGATGTCATATAAAAGATAATATTCTTTCATAAATACTTATTTTCTTATGTAAATCATAAATTCACGTGAAATATCAACACATGACATAAAAACATGTATTTTTTTTGAAAATAAAGTTGATTAGTGAAAATTGTAGTACACATGGTGGTTAGGTGATATTATCCAAATACTATTGGATATTATAAACTAATTCTAGGGGGTGTTGAAATCCAAATTAAATTTTTATTGGATTTTATGATTGGTTTGTTTTATTAGAAAATATGAGTTCTATTTTGGGGGGAATTTTGGAATTAAATATGTTGAATGATATGGAAATTCATAATATTATATGTTAAATGATGTAGAGTTATGTGGATGCCTTTCATCTTTCTATGTATAGGTACATAAGCTTGTGTAAGGGATGTATTTTGTGGCATAAATCTAATCAAGAAATATTATGGTAGAAAAAATATTTAATGAACGCTAATAGAATATCTAAAATAGAATATAAATTATAGGTTGTAAATCAATAAATCATTTATGTGATAAAATCAGTTGCATGACCATCCTTCACATTTGTTTATGTTCCAAATATGGTATAGATATTTTTGATATATTGATGTCTGGATATGTGGATTTCAATTTGTAGGAACATCGGGTATGTGAATATGGATCGATATCTCTAATAAATAACAACATATATGATAATTGAGGATAGTTTAGGGATATTAGTGTGGTTTAAGAAAGGTTTTATATACCCGAATCATTGTAATTTTGTGTCTTGGGTAAGGGTAGCTACTCGCATTAGGTTAGTCTCATAAGGGTAACATGAGACATCTATAGACTGGGGTAGGAGGATCATTGAAACTAGGTAAATGGATCTCACAAATTGAGAAAATTTATTTTGAATAAGTCATTGTATCAATATTTCATGTGTTCTTGATCCTAAGAAATTCATATTTTGAAATTGGATTTGCACCGTGGAACTGATGTCTACACTATATTTTACCAAGTGTTATTTCATGATGAAATTGAATGATCCTTATCTATTGGTAAGTAAGGTTAACATGAATGGTTATACATATATTAATGATCAATATTAATAACTTGGTCATCATTGGTGTCATTTAGCTTTCCCTAATTAGTTGAAATACATGTTTTCAAGAAGAATATATTCTGAGGTTGTTATATTTTAAAGATATGAAAATGTGCCATGTGGATATTTTAATGAAAAATAGGCAAAGGATCATTGATTTTTTTAATAGAAAATTATAATGCATAAAATTAAATCTTTAAGATAAGTGATAATTCTAGGGGAAGGGAAAAAGAGTTGTATTGATTGAAATATCTATCAAAACAAGGAATATAGTGATACAGAGATAAATGGATAATTCAATGAGGTTTTTCCAGATCTCATATAAATTATTGAATTTTGAATATGTTTTTATTACCAGAGTCTTATTATCATATGGATTAATTATTATATGTTCAAAAGACAAACATTGTCAATGGTGCAAGGATAAACTTATTTTTAAGAAGTATTGTTTCTATGAATGGTGTAACATGTTCCTTGTTGATGATGAGTAGTGAGTTATCCTATAGATTATGGTAGTGATCTCGGATGGATATTGATAAAACTAATAATTATACATAATTTAGTATATTTTAGAGAATTTAGTTCATAAGAATCATTTAATTCATCTTTTGTTGGTGTTTCCCATTGAGGTTGAACCATGTAAAATCCATTCGGTTATTTACTACATTCATTTCAATTTGAGGGAAATCTGAGAGTGCAATTAATGTGGTCATCAAGGTGAGATAAAATGTTCATATTTAAGGAAGAATATTTTTTTTAATTACTACATTATTTTAACCCCACCCATTATGCAATAATCCTATATAAAGATCATTTACATTAGTTTTTAATAATTTATAAGACTTTTAAAATAATTGTTTATAGTTTTATAAGGGGTTTTTATAATTCAATTCACTTCCTTATTCCATAATTAATCTTCTTTGTCTGTCATCATTTAGGATTGATGTATTATATCCTATGATGTTTTGGTATGTAATTACACCTCATATTCATAGGTAATAATTTTTCACAACATATTATTCCTTGTTAGTGATTTCTATGTTTCGTGAAAATGCATTTTTTGATTAATAAATCCCATTTAATTTAATATATTTTCCAACATAACTATTTTTTCAACTAACATAATCTTTTTTATCTTGTATGAAATCTAATTATTAACCTAAAAAAATCTTCTTATTCCACATTTAAATTTTTTTAATAATGGGTTCATCATCCATTTAGTGATGTGTGGTTTCATCAATGTTAGTTCAAAATGAAAAAATGTTTACACATCCATTAAAAATAGAACATTTTATCATCCACTATGAATTTGAATTTTATATCTTTTTTTTATTATCATTTTTCATTTAGTAAATATTTTTTTAAAGTAAATGTTTTAAATTTATTTATACTACCCTTTTTTGGAAATTTGTTTTCTAAACCATGTCACCATTATTAACGATTATTTTAAATTTAATAGTTTCTAATTTATTTTATATTTTATAAAAAAATTATTCATTCTTATGGATTGTTTATATGGGAAGTTTTGGACTAAAAATTTCAAAATTATTATATTTAAATATACTATTATTTTGAATGTGATTTTTTAGATAAATTTTTTAATTTTTTTGGAATACATTGTTTGGAAACAATCTATTTAACCACAATTCATCCATTAATAAGTAATTTTTATTAGATGATCTCATAATTGATATCAATCGACTTATATCAGGTTATTTTTCTATTTCGAAATTTAATGAATCTATATTACATCTTTATGGGTTATTTAAATATTGTAAATAGATTCTGTTAATTGGTTTTCTTAAACCCATTTAATTTGAAGTGTTTTTTAAATAAAAGTGTTTGATTTTTAATTATATGTTTTGGAAGTTATTTATGTTTTCCATATATTTACTATGATATGTTTCTGATTAATATTTAAATATTATCTATATGTGTGAATGACAAAAGGTTGGGTCTTATATCACCCTTAATCTTAATGTTTAATGTTTTATATCCCATGAATGGTGAAATGTAGTATAATTGAGATATTAAAAGAATTGGACACATGTTTGTTTGGTGAATGATATCTCATTTGCAGGTTTTGGAAAGTTTTTTGTGAATGTGATTCATATAAATATGTTTATATGAATTTTTATGGTTATATTTGTGAAAACTTCCCATATTGTTTCCCAAATTGTGCCATTTTGTCAATGTTACACTATACTTTGAATGGATTCTTCTATTTTATCTCATGTTATTATTTTCTTGGTTAATAATAAGTATTCTGAGCGAGTTCATATCTATTAATATTACTTAATGATATTATTATGACATTATTTTACATTACCATGTTTTATTATTGTCATTTATATTCTTATAATTTTTATAATGAATGTTTATTTTTTATAATTTTCTCCATTATGTTAATGATATGGCATGCTATTTTATGTATTTCCATTTCTAAGCAACATATCCATCACCATTATTATGATTCAATTACTTGGGTTATAGAGAATATAATATCATATTAGATATATCATAATGGTTCTAGAGGAGAAATATTATGGATAAATGTTTTTTATTATATTATTTGATGATTCTTATATAGATAACATTGAACACAGTACAAATTTTATTTATTGAGCTGTAATGTTTTTTCTAAGTGGTATTATTTAAATATTGGTACTAATGTATTATTTAAATCATATATATCATGGTTTTATTTATTTAATTTTTCATTTAACATAATGTTATGATATTGATGACATAATTATCAATCACTAAATATAATATATCTTATATCATCTTACTATACATCTTTAGAAAAATAAAAATATTGCTCATTCATGCATGTGGATTACCACAACCATGATGGGATGTGATGAATTTTTTATCACCTTCATAAACATTAAAACCATATATAAATATATAATTTTAAATAATTAATTTCATATTTATGATTTATTCAACAATCTGGAATGTGAAATTGATAGTTACATTCTTTCCATCATATTCATTGAAAAAATTGAAATTATACTGAAACTTATATATGAACAATCATCTTCATAAGAGTAATATAATTAATTATTCATAATTATAACAAATATATGGGGGTAAAATTATAATTATAGTATTGAAATTATGATGTTTCTAGAAATTATATAATTGTCACCCCTTTTACCAATTACCACATAATCAAATATATTTTTGATGTATCTACAAATCAATCCCAAAATATTCAAAGTAAACATTTTCCATTTATTATTTCATTATAACATTGATATATGTTAAATTAAAGGATTGATAAAAATTAAATATGATAATAATAGTGTAAATAATTAACATAGTTTTATTATTCCAGGTAGTAAATAATGTATATGACATGTCATACATGATGTAAAAGACACATTATAATAAAACCTCCTTTTTATTGTATTAAATATTTATTTTATAAATAAAATTCTCCATTTAAAAATTAATTAAAAATAAATTTTGAAATTATTAAATGGACTAAAAATAATCCTAAAGTACATTTATATTATTTTTTTAACATTGATTTACTAGTAACATGATGGAATATTTTTATTTGTTTCATACTAAATTTTTAACTTTATTTACTAAAAGGAAATAGAATATTGTATTATAATGTATATGATGTAAATAAAATGTATAAACACCTCAAACATTATTTATTATTTGTATTTAATTAATATATTAAATTTTCTCATTAAATAAAACCCAAATTACATTTCCTATTGTTATTTTAGTTTTTAATATTTTGTTTTACAGAATTGGAATATATCACTATCCAAAAAGAAATTTAATTATATATTAAATAGGATATATGATATGGGTTGTTTGATAAAAAGACACAATATTAGTTTCTTATAGGTATTTTATAGTTTTAGGATATTGTTAAGGACTAAATTGTGAGCCTAATTTAGCTCCAATGATTATTGGTCCCAATAGATCTCTCTAATTCATTTGATAATGATTCTTTTTGTTGTAGAATTAATTTTGAATTAACTATCAATGTTATTCTATATATAAGGTTTCATGTAATTGTTATATGATGAATATTTACCTATCCATCAAACTGAAATTTTTTTTATTATTAATTAATTTTCATGGAAACCTTTTGATTTCAAAAAGGTAATGTATTTATATATTTTTTCACAAAATGATTATGCCCTTTTATAATAAAACGTATTGTTTTATGAAATCGTTTCTCAAGGGTTATAATTATTTATCATAAACCCAAGTTATATATATATTGTAACACCACAATAATTTTTTTTAATTTTTTTCCTATATAAATTTAATTTCAATGATGGGTTACTCTACAAAATAACTGAGTTTTAATGAACCATGATATAGTACAATATATTTCTAAACTATTCCATTACAACTAGATATAAAATATAGTGTTATAAATAGGAATAAATTTTTTTCGGAAAAAATTATTTTAAAGGATTTAGGTAAATAAAATATATTCACAAATTAGATTCATATTATTAGTAATGTCTTTCAGTCCATCGAAAATAAATTTTCTCCAAAAAAATCATTATTTGTTGCTTTTTTTGAACATATAATAGAAATATTTTTTCATATTCTTATAAATCATAATTGAAAAAAATAATTGATGTTTTAATTAAAACATTTTAGTGATCTTATAGTTATTTTTTTATATTTGATATAATGATTATATTTTTATAAATATTTAAAATACTAATTTTTGTTAAAAAACTACATTTTAATTTAAATATTTTCCAAAACTCTATTTCATTTAAAAATGTTTTAAATGTATAATTAGATAAAATATAAATTTATTAACCCAATTATTATAATTATATTCAATTTCATAATAAATATTTAATTATGAATATCTATACCTATGGAAATTTTCTATTTGGAAAACTCTTTTTCATTATATCTATGTGTTTAATTTTTAACAATAATTTTATACTTATATTAATAGAAATTGGGAAATGGATATGATATTTTTAATATTAATCATTTATATTATATATTTATGTTAAATTATTTTTGTTTATAAATGAATAAAAATAATATTTAAAAAGAATTACCATGTTTATGTTAAATATGGTTTTACTAAGAGATTAAAATGAAGGATAATAGGTAAAATGACATAACACATCACCAATTCCTATATGATATAAATTTATTGACCCTTATTAACATAGTCACAATTTTTATTTTCTTATAGGACACATTACAATGAATTTGATCAATGTAATTATTTATGTTAATAAAAACCCACATTTTCAGGCATTGACATTTAAATATAAATAATGTGTTTACATTGGGGAAAATTAGGATTTAAAATAGTATTAATATTATTTTTTAGAAAAATTAAATTCAGATCAAGTGGGATATTTTTATTGTAATTTTATTTATTTATTTTTTTAAATGGTTAAGTAACACAAAAGAAAGAATTATTTAATTAATATATCATAAAAAAAGATACTAAAATAAAAAAAATAATATAAATTAAATGAATTATTATATTATATGATATGTTTTGATATAAAATTCCTAATATTCCAGTTTTAAAATGTTATATTATAATCATACCTTCTTCTTGATATTTCTACATTCTGATTAAATGAATCGTGTCAAAATTTAAATTAATTTTATTTTTTTAATAAATAATATTTTATTCAATGATATAAAATTCATAAAATTATTATACACATTTAATATTTTTTATATAAATATAAATTTTATTCATAGTCCCTTCATTTGATAGTCTTCCTTTTGTTAAAATTATATCAACCCCTAAATGGAAAAAATCAGGTTACCATGGTAATAGGTAAAAGGGTGTTTTGTATATTTCATATGGGTGTATTAAATTAAATTTTACAAACACATTGGATTTATAATTCATAAATTGGTTTTCATATTTATATCCAATGGGTAAAAATAAATTAATAAATATCATTTCATTTTTATTAATTAATGATATATTACATAGATAAAATGGCCATTGACATTTTTGAAAATTAGAATTGTAAATGTAAAGAAACTTATATGGTAAAGAACAACCTATTTAAAAATGTTTTTTGTTTATTTGTGGGATGGAATGACTATATCATCCCAAAAATCATTTATTTAAAATAAATTATGGACTTGTGGTGTGAATGAAGTCCTATTATTGAAGAGTTTTGTGTATTTACAAAAATGTCAATCATCATCAATTTAAAAAGGCCACCTCATCCCCTTAATTATTCACACATATAAAGACATTTAGATATACCAAACCCTGAATAATTCCGTCCCAAATATAATTATACATGTTATATAGGATAACTTCATCCCAAAATACAATCCGGAGTGACATTAATAGTAGATCCAATGAAGGTTCTTCAAGAGAATGTAATTGTCTTCATTAAAAAATCTCATTTTACACATCCAATTTCAAAACTACATTATGTTTTAATAATTACAATATAATAACAAAACTATCATTCATATAATGATATGTTATTATTATTATTATTTAACAACCTATATCCATATTCTCTTTCAAATAAGGGGACAAGAAACCATCGATCATCGGTATGGAGGACTACCACCTCACGAATCGAGGTAATGTTTCTTCCGTAAACTCCTCTCAAAAATGGATATAATGATTGATTTATCATATTTATATGAAACATATGACATAATTATAATTTTAAAATTATAATATGACATATAATTTATTACATTTAATTCTATGTAAATATGGAAATTCCTTCGTGTTTGTCGATGACTACCACACCACGAAGTGATGTTATTATTTATTCACATACTATTTAAATATAAACTAATAAAGATATAATTACGGAGAAATGTGATATATATGAAATAAAATCTATTATATAAGGTTAATATATTATTTTCCTATTTTTTCTTTTTATCTATAGAGATAATGTAATCATCATTCATGTGTATATATGACTTACCATCTCCATGAATAGTGTACTTCTTTTTCTCTATCTACCCATTATAGATGAATATAGATATATATATACTGAATATATATATATATATTATTTATATCATGGATAAATATATATTAATATGTAACCATGATCAAAATAATGGGACCAAAAATACAAAATAAAATATATACGGAAAACAAATAAGTTATTTCCCATAACATGATTTTAACAAAGAATTATTAATAAATAGGAAATAAATGGAAATATTTAAATCATAAATGGTTGGAAAAATGTAATTATGAATCATTTATAAATATATATTAAACCTATATTTATTTTATTTTATATTTAACCATGTTTGAAGGATGTATAAACTTATAGTATGGGATTAATAGTATCTCTTTTATTTAGGGGATAATTATGCCATATTCACCACTCAATTATCATATGTGGTGTATAAATACCCCTTTTGAAATTTAATATCATGATCCTAATTATTTTTATTATTGTTAATTTTTCATTAAATTGTATTCATAAATGGTCATTATTATTCCAATGTTTCTCAAGTGTTAAACCACTTTTGTCTCACTTCTATTTTTCAGGGAACCATGCCATATTAAAAAATTATTTCTTTTTGTTGGTGTATATAAAAACAATGAACTTATTTTATTATGATTTAAATTAAATTATTTTATGTAAATATACATATAAGTTTTTTATTTCATTTGGAATTGTTCCAGGAGATGGAGAAGTGGTAGAAGTTTGATGTTACAATCTCATTCGTTATCTGTAGTGTCTGTGATTAAATTAAAAATTATGAAATAATTTGAACCATATATAAAATATATATTGAAATATCTTATAAACTAGTTATTAATGGAAAATTAATTATTTTTAATTTCATTATACTCTCTAAAAGGTCAAAACAAAACAAAAGAATGTTTTTAAATAAAGCCATTGTTATTTCTCTATTCGGTCATAACCCCCTTTTTATTCGAGATATTAGTTTTCTAAATAAAATAAATAATTTTAAAAAGATTTTATATGAAAAATAAATATCATTTTTTGACTTATTTTATAATTAAATAAAATTAATGAATATTCACATCAATTTACAATAAATGATCCTTTGGATTTTATGAAAACGTAAAAGAAATCCCTATTTTATTGTGTCTCGCATGAAGGAAATTTTTCACCATCAGTAAGATGAAATTTTTTAAATATTAATATTACTGTTTCATATTTATTTTAAAATAAACTAATTGAAATAATATTTTATAAATGTTTTTGTTTAAAAATGTTATCTTTCTAAATTTTTTTATATTTTCCTCTTTAAATTTTCCATGAAAGTGTTTTTTCAAATTAATTTTCCGTCTATGTTGAAATTATTTGATGGTTAATAAGATTTAATAGGTATACGATCAAATGATTACATATTTATTATTTTAATATATTTTTTATGTTTAGGATTATGTTTTTTATGAAACATGTTTCTTTTCCTCTGGTTATACTATGATGATGTATTTATAACTACAATTTTGTTTTATTATTTCAGATATGATTAATTTTTTTGATCTTGTAGAATATGTATATAGGATTTTCATTTTTTATTTTGTGGGGCTGCATCTCCCTCAAATTAATTGGGAAATTCTTTATGTCTTATGATATCAAAAGTTACTTGAAAGGTTATCATATTCCAGATTGAGGTTTTCTGGAAGGTTATCACATGCCCAAAAAAAGGTTCATGAGAGGTTATCCAAAGATTAAAGTAGGTACATGAATGGTTAGCCCAAACATAAAATGTTATTAATATATTTTTGTACGTTATCGATATAATATTTTAAATTATTATGTGTATGCAATAAATCTATTTCTTAAACAAATTTTATGATCTCATGGATCATTTTTTTAATTCCCATATGATTCGTGTCTTATAATATTCTATGATTTATTACTTGAAACAAAATTAATATATAATATTAATGGTTTTGTTTTTCAAATTTTATGCTCATAATATCATAAAATTATGATCATGTAATATTTATATGTATCTTTTTACCCATACTAAGCATCTGAGCTCACCCTTTCTCATGTTTATTTTCCCAAGGTTATAATGAAAGGTATTAGGTATGATATATATAATAAGGGATCTAGTTATCAAAAAAATGAGGGAAGTACTTTCACTCACTTATAATCTATTTTTCTAGTATTAAAAGTTTACAAATAATGTAAACTATTATTATCCATAGACATGTATAATGCATTTTATTGAATATTTATATATAAATATGTAATATATTTTTATTAATTTCTGAATTTCTATAGTTGGTATAAATGTAAAGGATAATATAACCTTTTTAAACAAGAATGATATAATATTTTTGATATACCAAGGGATATGTCCTAGTATAGGGATTAAAATATACCTAAGGATAAGTATAATCCTAATTTATTTTGGAAATTTTCATGGAATTTTGGTGTAGAATAAAGCATGTTGATTCCAAAAAATAACATCATTGTCTAGATAATACTAGTATATGCAGATATGATATCGTTTTACATAGTAATAATAATTATGAAAATGGGTCACTGATCTAGAATCAATTTTCACTTGCTGTATAATAGTGAGACATTCTTGAGACATAGTTTGACACTCTTAGGGGTTATTATTAAAAAATTCACAAAAAACTTATAAACATTTATGGATGATTTAAATAGATAATAATAATTAATAAAATTTGTTTTCATATATTAAAAATATTTTTTTAAGGATTTTATAAATGATTTTTTTATGATTATTTTGATTTCCCCTATGAATTTTCTTTCTGAAAATATTATTTTAGCTATTATTAAATGGAAAGAGCTAGAAGGAATTGTTTTAAGATTTAATATGAAATACAATATGATGATTTAAAACCAAATCATTTGTTTACTATATTGAAGGATCTTATGACTATTTATAATCAGATATCATGATATAGGATTAAAAACATTAAAATTAACATACTCACAAAAATAAAAAAAATAGAAGTACATAGTTTATTGATAGTTCAAGTAATCAGAACCATGGATGAATTATTATTCAGTTTCCTATTTTTAGAGATTTTGGGAATATTCACTCCATGTAATTTCTCAATGGAATGATAATATGTTTATTTTTTAAAGAATTACTGATCTAATAATGATATTATTGAGGAAAAATGTAATTTACAAATAATAATATGGATGATAATAACGGTTTCATAAAGAATAATAAATTGTTTAATATTATAAATATGTAATGTATGTGTATTATACAAATCGATCCCTTCGGGGGTAATCTGAAGAAGTTGATTGAAAAGGTATTATATGTAATGGTTTTCTTATTAACGATTAAGAGACTACAAACTCATATTTAATGAAAGTGTTATTTAGGAATTCTAAACTGAGTCATAGTAAAAATACTATGAATATATTATAATGATATAAGTGTTAATGTATTGTAATTAATGAATTATAAAATATATAATGAAATTTCTTGTTGAAGTTTTTCATTAGTGATTTAGAATAATATGTTGAATGGTACTAATGACATGGAAACATGATTAATTATCGAGGTGGTATATTATAGAGAACACATGATTAATTGAATGATAACCCGTAATATGTTCATGACGATTAGATAATTATGGTTTGGTAAAGATAATATTAATTTTTATAATGTATGTTTGATAGTATTTTCTAACAAGGAACTAATTAACGATTTCATGAAAAAGTGGTATATGTTATTATTATAGGAGTTTACATATATTTTAAGGTATATATTCAATAATATTCGGAATTATTTATAAAATGAGGTATCATGTATGTATTAATTGATATATAATGGTATATCAGAATATTGACATATTTAAGAAGAATATTTCACCAATGAGTTCAAACATTTGGTATATGACATTGAAGACATACTTTTTTATTTTTTGTGGATTATGAATAGTTATAATTTAGAGACCCAAATTATAAATATATGAATACTAAAAAGGGATAATATTCAACCATTTATGAAATGTTTTATGATTCTTTGAAACAAAAGTTATACATATAAATTATCCATACTTTTATGTTTGTAAATAACAAATGCATTCATAAAAAATTGATTACTATATTTTTTTCCAATGTGTTTTAGATTTTTTTTGTACAAATGTTTTTTTACCACAATAGTAATTAATTCAAAAGTATTGATGAAAATCAAATTAAATCATTCATTATGATTATCATAATGAGTATAGATCTAATAAACATCTGACTCACCTTTATTAGAATGTATTAAATAATTTTTCTCTGGTATTTCATATGAGAAAATTATTTAAAATAATATTATTTATGGAACCAATAAACATAAAAATCAAATTCATACATAATATCATCATAAAATTTATAAGTAATTACATAATACTGACTAAGATTAAATTATAAATATAGAAAAATAATTTCTAAATTAAGAAAACCATTGTAAACCATAATGGTTAAAATCAACATGAATTCAAATAATTAGTCACAAAAGAGATATTGATATTATAGGTTCTCAATTTATTAAAGAAAATTCACAGAAATATGAATTTTGAGATAAAATATAACTATTGGGATGATTTCTTATAAATAATTAATAATTAAAATATTTTGGTGTTGATCAATTCATTTTGAATTTCTCTTTAAGTGAGATGTCATGATATTACACAATGTGAATGGCATGATCATAGTCATTGTAATTATCTTAGTTTTTTTATTTTAAAGGAATCCTATTCAAGGTTGTCTCCTTAGAATCATTTTACCTCCAATCATGTATCTTATCCATGATTTTAATCAAGGGATTTCTAGGATAGTGAGGTGAAGAATCTGATCATCATGATAAAGGTCTTGCAGGGATTACAAGAAATAGAAAATCCATCAGATCAAGGGCTTCAGAGGCTTGGTAGATAAGTAATATGATATTTATATTAAGGGGTTTTCATACTATGGAAATACATCCTTTATTGCAATTATAAAAAAATGGATACCTTTATCCATTGTTTTTGGAAACCATACTCTTAATTATAAAATAGATATATTTATTTTGAATACATATAAGTCATTTTATCATTTTTTATATTTTACTACATTTTGTATTATTGGTTTTATTTTTGGATGTTCATATATATATTATTTTTATTGTAACAGTTCTAAATAAGATAAGAACATTATATAATAATAATAAGAAGTTATAGGAATGGAATACAATAGTATTTAATTATTTTTTTGTGATTACGATATTTTTACATTTTATATTATTAAATTTCTATTCTTTTACTCTGATACAAATAAATTACCAGGATTAGAATTCTTTGCTAATCGGGCTGAGGATCATGTCTGAATCCGATATTTTTTTCAAAAGAGGTTTATGAATTTTTTTATTATAATTGTGTTAAACTCATGGGTTTAAAACTAAAACTAACACCCACGTAATTGGGAAATAATGAACATATTATTTTGATCTCAATAAAAATTTAACTCATATTGATATCAAAAAATATTATGTTTTGACGAGGTTCAAAAGATTATTGTATAATTTAAAAATTATATTACTT
Source organism: Viscum album (assembly GCA_963277665.1). Taxonomy (NCBI): domain Eukaryota; kingdom Viridiplantae; phylum Streptophyta; class Magnoliopsida; order Santalales; family Viscaceae; genus Viscum; species Viscum album. The sequence goes on from OY728125.1 coordinate 1,029,846,325, forward strand.
ATAATTATTTGAAACATTATGCATAATATTTTTGTTTTTATGATATATATTTATATAAAGAATAAATTATCATTATTCTATGGATCTTATGATTTATCATTTACTTAAGAAATTAAAAAACCTTTTCACTTATTGGAATTCGAGATTCTGTGTAAATTGATTAAAGACATGACAAATGGTGAGTTTAAGGTTTTTAAAAGGAATGAAATCTAGTATGTTTACATTGTATTGTTATATAGATAAGAGGAAAAACATCTCAACAGTATGAAAATATATGAAAACAAAATTTTCATATCTCTTTCATTTTTGTTGAACGAATTTCCTTTTAACATATTATAAAGTTATGATATTTTCATTGTTAATATAATCCTAATCATATCCTCAATCACACTATATTTGTATTTAGATTTACTTTTCTCTTACCTTTCTATATTATCACTTCATTACAACATTATTTTATTTAATAACCAATTTATTTTGTTTCATTTGTAACTTTTTCCTTCCAATAAAGCGGATGTTTTATTGCCCCATTTACAGTGTCGGTTTTCCATGAAATAATTTTCAATTTTCAAACCCATGATTATCAAGATCAAGTTAATATTGAAATGGAAAAATTTATTAAATGGGTTTATAAATTATCATATTAATATTTTATGATTTTTTTAAATAAATTTAATTTTTATGATGGCATTCATTAGGCACAACAACTATATTTTGTGAATTTTGATATTCTATTCATATTTCTATTTAATCCTATAGATTTTAACCTAAAATTTAATGTTATTTGTATCAATATGAATAAAAAAATATCTTAAATTAAATATAATGGTTTTTTATAAATAAAATATATCTAAAAATAATAAAATAATTTTAAATAATGTTTTAATATTCCTTAAAAATGCAATTTTCTCCAATTTTTTTTATTTTTCGGAACATATAAAAAAAATTATTTTAAACATTTATAAATAATATTATATGAAATTTAGTTTTTGGAATCAAAATGCTAAAAATATTTGAGGTTAAATTTGTGACAATTTTCTGAGATTACCACTTTTTTGATAAATAGTGAAAATTTATTATTGTAGTAAGAAAATATATTTTCTTTCAAAGAATTTATAATGATCCATATATTTAAAAACATAAAAGAAATATATTTTTTTTATATATTTAATAATCCAATTAATATCATTTTAATCAAATTTTTATTTGATTTTTATATAAAAACCTTTGAAATTTATGATAACTTTATCTTGGGAAAATACTTTTTTTATCAGATATATAGTTTTTAATTTAAATGAATATAAATATAATTTATATTATACAACATGTTAAACATTATTTGTTTCTCAAAATGAATTGTAAAAACTATTTATTTTCTTTAACAAGGTACAAGTTAAAACGTGTTTATCTAGGGTAAATCTACAAGGATAAGTGTAAAATAACCTAATATCTTGCCCAATAAATATTTTCATTCCATATTTATATATTTATAACATTATTATATATTTTTTTGTTCTTTTTTGACACCTTTAAATAAATGTGATGAGTGTAATAGTTATTGTAATGAAAAAAATATCTCTCAGTTGACATTAAATTTAAATTATGAGTTAAAATAGGGAAAAAAGAACATGTGAAATAACATTGATATTAATTATGAGAATAATTAAATTTATTTAATGAGGATAATTTATATTTTTTAATAAATATATAGTTACTTTAAATACATAACCAATTCCAAAACAATAATAATTTAATTAAAAAAAATAATTGATACTAAATATGTAAATAGTAATTACAATTGAACTTATTTATGAATTTAGGGATTTTTTTAGATAAATATAATATTAAATATTTGTGTAAAAATGATATAATCTAATTCCAACATTGTAATAATGTTTCTGAAGAAATATAAAATGAATAATATAAATACTAACATTAATGTTATTTTGTATTAAAAAATATTTTATAAAGTGATTTAAAATTCCTAAAAATCATAAACATTTCAAAATTATAGGTATATGATTTAAAATTTCATCTATACTCCATTCATTATCAAATGTTTCTTTTATTGTAATTATATTTACCCCTAAATAATAAAATAGTTGTTACCATGCTAATGGGTGAAATTGAGGTTTGTATGTTTCATATAGTTATGTTCAAATTTATTTTCCACACATATAAGATTTTTAAATTAAACATTTTATTTCATATTTATAACCAATGGGTAAAAATTATCTAATATGGATCATTTTATTTGTATTTTTAAATGATAAATTATCTAAATAAAATGGCTAGTGACCATAGTGAAGACGTAAACAGTAAAACATAAGAAACATATAATTTATAAAACAACATGTTTAAAAAATGAGTCTTGGGTGGTGGAGGTATTTATTGACTATATAAACCCTACAATACATTATTTACCAATTATATTTGAATATGGTATGAGAGTGATTTTTCTTTTTGAATAGTTTTGGGTATTTACAAAAATGTCACACCGCCCCAATTATAAAATTCCACCCCATCCTCTATTATATTCTCACCTTATAATCCATTTAGATTTACAAAAACCTACATAAATACGTCAAAAAAATCCTTATTCATTCTATATATCTAATGAAATTCCCAAAATACAAACTTTATGGTCCTAATTAAGTGATTCAAATGAAGTAATTCTTTGTGACGGTAATTATCTTCACTATGCCATTTCTTTCTACTCATCCTATTGCCAAATTAATTCATGTATTAATATTTCCAATATAATAAACCATGTATCTAACATATAATATTACATAATTTGTTGATTTAATAATATTAATCAATATTTTATTCCATGAAATGAAAAAAGAAACTATCAATTATGTGTTTGGTAGACTACAACCTTGAGAAATTATTTAATTTTCATTCCATAACCACATATCATGGCAAGATATGATGATGTATTTCAAAAATTTATATTTTATTAATGAAATAATTATAATTATTAAATTATAATATCACATATACGTTCTTATTTTCCATTCCATATCAATTCGATAATGTTAGTCCTGTGAATGGTGGACTACCACCTCACAAAATGATTTGATATCTATATCACTGATTATTTAAATGGAATGTAATAACAATGGAATTAATTGAAATATATGGTATATATTGCATACCAATTTCAAAAAAAAACATGTACTAATGGGGTATAGGTTCCTTCTTGGCATGCAAATGACTCTAGATCAAATTCAGGTGTGGGTGAATTTTCATTTTTTTGTAGAAGTATTGTAGTAGTTACTATAGTGGGTATGGTATTATACATTATCATCAGGAACTATTCATTTGATTTAGGCCTTAGACCATTAGTTTGAGCATATGGGTCTCATGGACATTAAGCCCCCAAATTCCATCTAGCCATAGGTCCATCGGGCCCCCAAAGGGCATTTAGGCCACCAAAGGGTGGCTAAGGCTAGAGGGGTTTGGCCCAAAAATGGCCTCATACCATAGGGGTTTCAGGCGATAAATACCAAGAAACATCCTAGGAATACCACACAAGAGAAGGACTGTAAGAGGATTCAGGGAAAAGTGGCAGCAACTATATCAGAACAAATTGAATTGTAAAAATGAGAGGGTAAGTCATCTACCATTGGTATCTAGAATAATTCTAATCCACATGAGGCCCTAATAGCCGATCATCCATTCGTGGTGGGGATCATGGAACCTTGAATATACAGATGCTAGGGTGGGGATGTTTCAAGTGATTTAGGTCTTGGGACTTCAAGGTCATGTAATAGAATTGTGCCTTTAGGCCTTAAGTTAGGTATGTACCATGTTTCTTAAGTCAATGGTTCATATAAAGGTCCCCCTAACCCTTAAAATTAGTATTATCCAAAAATTAATACAAATATAAGTCCTTTAAGAATTCTATATATTATATAAAAATTAATTTATATAGTTAATATATTGTTTTCCTTTATTTTTTTCATCTTTAGAAATAATGGAAACATTGTTCATGAAAACATACGGAAAACAGTCTCTATAAATGGTGTATTTTATTTAATACCTCTATAATTTATTTAATACACTAAATAAGTTTATTCTCAATATATATACATATTTTAAATTTACATGAAGTTCAAAAATATCATTATGATTTTACCATTATCTATTTATAATTAAAAATACTAAATCAGAAAAATACATAACAAAAACTAGTTATTACCCAAAATTTTATTTTAACAATTAATTTTTAATAAATTAGTAATAATAGTTCATATTTATATAATACATTGTATAATATAAATATATATATTTATGGTTATTTGATTTAGGTAATGTGAATTTATATTTATTATATAGGAGGGTTGAACGTGTATGAAGGAATTTGACACTTATAGTAAGCTATTTCTAGTCAATCATTTATTTATAGGATACACATTACATATTCACCACTCTATTCATTTTTGTGGTGTGTAAACATCAACTTTTAAAAGATATATCATGAACCTATATATTTTAATGATATATAATGTTTATTTTAATATTAATCATTAGTGGGAACTATAATTCGAATGTATCCAAATTCGTAAGGGAATTGTTTCTCACTTTAATATCCATGGAACAGATTATATATTTACTAGAAATTTCATTTCTATGGTTTTTAATCTACCAATTAATTCCTTAATTATTTATTATCATTAAATTTTGAAATGTACCAGTACGTATAAATTTCATTGTTTCATGGAGATTAAGATATAAAACATGACATTGTACTAAATTTTTATGACACATTCTCATTATCTCTCTGACTTATTTATGATTAAGAAATATTGTGAACTATTGATAATGAAAATAATAATTTTCATCCTATGGATATTAATGTAAAATACTAATTTTCCTTTAATTTTAATTAATAATTTATTGAGTATAACAATATAATTTTTTAATGAATCCCACATAATTCCACCCTTCAGTCGAAACCCTTTTTATTTCATATTCTTGTTTTCTAGAAATGTATAATTTTTTTTTTGATTTTTCTATATTATTTTTTAAAATATATTTTCCCATTTTTTAATTTTTTAAATTAAATTTAAAGGTATGATTCATGCCTTCTTTAAATCATGAATTTTTATCCTTTTATAGAATATTTTAAAATAATTTTTGTTTCAACGTGTATGACATGAATGGTCATTCCCACTTTCATGAAAACTCGTCGTTTGAAAGATTAATTTATAAAATTTCATGGAAATTTTCAATGAAACAAATTTCAAAAATATTTTATTAATTTTTTATATCATAAAATATATTTTTAATAAAAAACTATTTTCCCCTAGAAATGTTCCAGGATATTTTATTTTCAAAATGGTTTTACATCTTTGATGACATAATTTGATGTAACATAATATTTATTGGATATATGATCCAGTGATTTAATATTTATTCATTATATATATATTTATTTATTATTTTTATAATAATTTTATGAATCCCATTATATTTACAAACATTATTCTATGATGAAATGCTTATAAACCCACTTAATTTCATGGGTTATGAAGTGATGAATATTTTATGATCTTATGGAACACCATTTATTGATTTTTATAAATTGACTAGTGTGAAATATATCTTCCTCCAATTAATTTGGTAAATATTGATGTTAGATAATATCAATGGGTGAATGGAAGGATATTTAAAGCCCAAAATAAAGTACACATTATGTTATCCCATGCTCAGAGCGAGTGCATTGGTGGTTACCTCATACATAACATGTTATGAATATCATAGTGGATATGATTTTAATAATTATATCAATTCATATTTGTAGGAATAAAATTAATATCTTATGACAATGTTATGATCTTGTGGATCATGTTCCTTAATTTATTTATGAGTCCTATCTTGTAAACGACTATGACTTATTCCCTGACACAATATTATGATTTATTATATGCATGGTATATTTTTTTAAATTCTATTCACATTATATCATTCCATTATGCTCATATAATTTTTAGGTGCCCCACTCTTACCCTTACAGGGCATTTAAGGTCTTCCTTTATTGGGTTTCCTATTATTAGGTTACATATAATGATTTTATGTATGATAAGTCAAACAATGGTGAAAGTTGTGATGAAAATATATGGAAATTATGTAGCACACCTTTAAAAAAATTATTAATTTTAAAATTTTTTAAATTCACAAAATCATTACAAACCTCACACATGTGTTTTCCAAATTTAATGAATAATCATTTTAAAAGAAGTAATATCTATCTAGGAAATCATGGGAATATATATTTGGTGTCTAATGAAATTTTTATTTAACTATTGAATACTAGGATGAGAATAATTTTTTATGATCCATTGGATATTCATAAATATATTTCTTGGGATATTTATTGGTATATATATAAGTATAAGTTTATTTGATTATTCTACGTTTAGGGGAAAATACAATAATTTTTGAGAAGGATAAAATAGTGTTACCCATAAGTTTAAATCTGTTTCACGATATTATAAGTTGATGAGGATCTATCCTAGTTGTAAATAGTGGTAATAAATCCGAAAATGTATCATTGATCTAGAATCGATCATCAACTACTGCATGAAAATAGGCCTTACTACACACAATGTTTGAAAATCCTATTTGATAGTTTTTAGAAATTCAAAAAACTATTTACAGACCATCATAATGTAGTTAAATAGATGTTTTCATTGATTGACCTCGGTTTTCTAAGATTAAAAATAAGGTTTCGTGATTTAAACAACCTATAAATGATTTTTCATGAATATGTGGTTTTCCACTATGAATTATATTTCTCAAAATATTATATTTCATTTTAGTCAATGTCAGGAACTTGATGGAACTGGGGTACCGTTTAATTTGATATAAAGTTTGATGATGTGCATCAAAATAGTCTTATTATTGGAGTAAATGATATTGTCAGTAATCTAAATAAGATTCCATGATATGTGATCAATAAATTATACCATAATAAACTCTCTAAATCATCAATGAATATGAGGATAAGTTTGTTAATTTGATTGGGTGTAGAAACCATAGAGGCAAGAAGATTCAGTTGATTGTATATTGACAATATTAGAGGAGAAGCCTTATGGAATGTCTCAATGGATTGAGATAATGTCTTACATGTGGATAAGAAGAGAATATATTAGTGATTATTGATGAAAAGTTAAATGTTCAGAAAACATAATTGATTTCAATAATGATTTCACTAATGAATCAACAATGGTTTAATGTTATAAAAGTCGTTAGTATGGGAATTAAAAAAATTGATGTCCTAGATAAATGATGAATAAGGGGATTAATAAGGTTGTACATGTAATGATTTTGTTATTGATGATGAGGAGAATAAAATTTAAATACAAAAGTAATGAGGTTTTAAGGAATAAGATGATTAATCTTAGTTAATGAAGTAATAAAGAAGTATAAAAATTGAATTTTTAAGGTATTGGAATTAAATTATAATAAAATTTTAAATTAACCCTTATAGAAGTATTTATTATGGAATTTATGAATTATATTTAATGCTAATTATGAAATAAAAAATTGATTTAATTCCAAGGTGGTGATTTATGGAAAACACATTATTTAGGGAATTCTTACCATTAATATGTTATTAATTTTGAGTTAATTAATTTTTTATAAATATATTATTGATATGGATAATGTAAATGGGATAATGTTGATTAACATGAATCTATGTACTTGTTTGATGACATTGTTGTATATGTTATCATTTATTATAGATACTACATTTTTAAAATTTAGTAATATATTGAATAATCTAATTTTTTAAATGTATTAGGATGAATGTATGTCTTTAATTAGATTTTATGGTAATTATGGTTACTACAATGTTTTAATAGAATATATGAAAAACTTAATCACGCCATAAGTTTGTGGAAATTATATCATACACTATGGTATTTGGGAGATTATGTAACATATAAATTTATAGATATTCATTATAAATTGTTTATTTTCAGAAGGGGTTTGTGGTTAAAAATTTTCTAATGGTTTAATATTATCATGGGATGTGGTTTTTTGGATTAATTTATTATTTAACCATATAAAGATCATTTCATATTTGATAACATGAGCTATAAATTATGATTTTAATGATATCCAAATGTTGAGGGAATTTATTATCATTATATTTTGGATACTATTATCAAACCATGGATCATTTAAAAAATCATTCCTAAATTATTATAAAAAGAAATGACATAGAATTTGATCAACGAACAACCAAATGCTCTGATTATGATATTGAAATATAAAAATCATGTATGTTTTTTTATGTTTTCTATATTGATGGTAAAAAATTAATAACCCGATGTACAATGAAGTATGTATAATGAAATTTAATTCATAAAATATTTATTATATCCTTATAAATGATCCCAACATCTTAGGGAATGTTTTGAAAGAATATCGACCTTTTCTAATCCCATAGATATAACTATTAATGGTTTCCTCTAGGTTCATTATTGTCACTTGGTTATTGAAAACCAATCTCCTCAAACCATGTGGACTAGTTATGGAGAAACAATAATTTTATAAACCTTTCATGGGGTATTTTTTTTAATATGTGGTTTTTAATGAAGGTGGACACCAACTATGAATAGGTCTTCTAACGAAATGTTTTATGCCTTTTAGGGTGAGCCCCCTAGGTTGTGGGGTGTGCACAGTATGGAAAAGGGTGGGAAAACCATGTGGTAAAACCATGATACATTATATGTTTGGGTAAAATTACTATTTATCCTCATAATTAAATATTTCACCCCAACATTCATTTTTCCTACCATGCTTAGTACGCCTCACCTTTGGGATTTCTCATCATAAATAAAACAATTCATTGAAGGATAATATCAATCTAGATTCAAATCAAGCCACCATCAGTCACATTCGTAGCTATTTATGAGCTATATATTCACCTTGAACCTTTCATCATTACACATCTCATTAATATAGTTATTTTTGTGTGATATCATATACCTTATTTATAGGGTGTTATTCAATTTTATTTATTTATTCCATTCTAGCCAGTATTAGAGGCTAAAAATGATGATTCATCTACCAATCCAAGATGGTTGGTCTCATGGTTTTCCATAATATTATTTTTGTATATATACATATACATATATTTGTGTCAGGAACCCTATTTTGTGGGTTTCACTTATAAAATGGAATTATTCATAAATGAAATGGGATATCTTGAAATATAAAACACAGAAGAACTATTTATATATATAGTTAATCTTTCAAGACCTTTAGTTTAACAACCCGCATTGGATTGTTCCATAAAAGGATAAAACCACCATGGGTGACCTATCATTGATTCAACATTCTCGTTGCATTATTTAACCATTACATTGGGATATTAAAATGAATGAAAAAATATAAAATGAATTAAACAAAATATAAAATGGGAGAACATGTCACTATTCCTTTATCTATTTCCCTTATCACTTATTCAGGATTTTTTCATATTATCAAAAATCACAATTAATAGAATGTGAGTATTAATGTGATGTTCGGCCATATATGTCTATGGTTAGTTTTGAGACTCTATATGAGTTGACATTAATTATTATACAAATATGATGTGTATAATTAATAAATACAGACATAAAAGGAGTTTTTAGCCTTTTAGCTCATGACCATTTATTTTTCCATTCTAGGATATGACTCAAAATGATGTAAATTTACTCTACATGATTAATTTATTAATTTATTATAATTATTTTTTTATTCTTCATGAGTGAATCATGGTTTACCTTTGGAACACCATGGACACACTAACATAGAATTGGTATTGTACATTCTCATGTGATACTTGGAATCCATTTTAGAATTCCAATGATGGAATAATAGAGTTGATTATTATTATTACATGGGGGATATATGGACTCCCTATGTGGAATTTGAAGGAAGGAATAATTGGGAATATTGTTATGTATACCACAAGGGACCCTTGTGCTCCCTTTGCAGACCACCAAGGATGTACTCAATGGGCGAAGACATTATACCATATCATATTTCATAATATGGTTCCTATGAGGAATTACATGAATGATCTTATAATGTGATGGTTTCATGTTATATCCATAGTGATATCTGGGTTAAAATATAGGAATTCGATATATGGTCTCATGATTCCATTATATTATTAATTATGTTAGATATAAGACAAGAATTCTATGTGAAATCATGAGATTATATTTAGTGGGAGAATTAATTTTCTGATGGAATTATTTTAAATTACATTCAAATATGTGACTAATGGGGATGTTTGGACTATATCCTAGGTACCAAGAATTAATTATAAATTAAATCATGACTAACCGATTAAACAGATATATTTCGTCTTAGGCTAAAGAAGTGAAAAGAAGATGGATGTTCCATGAAAACCAAAATCAATTTATTTATTTATTATCACACATTATTTTCAAATTTTGCTATTATTTTGACAATATTTATTATATATTCAAGTATTTGATTTCATTAGGAACCATTGGTGGTGGCATACCAAGTTAATATCAAACAATACTCATCCCACTGATCATTACCCACATAGAATTCATGGATACATGTATGTACAAGAGAAATCACTTGATTAATGATGATGGGATAATTTTTTCTTGCAAGAGAGGGAGAAAAGGACTATGTTATGCCTCATGACGCTGTCTGGAGATTTTATATTAGTTTTTTGTCACTTCTTTTTCTTTCATTAAAAAATTTATCTATATTTACTTGGGCCAATATCAACATAAATTTAATTTTTATAGCATTCCATGATAATAAATTTTAATATGGAATATATATAAGTTATTACATGATTACATATATGATGGGTGATAACTATATATATTATATAATTTCTACTATGAATATGCTATTGATTGATATGATTATACAATTATGCCACACTCTATCTATGAGGGTTATAATATCCTCATTGATCCACTATGGACACTTAGTAATGTTTAGTAGTATCTTTTATATAGGAAGGCACTCCATAGGTAATGTGTCCAATCAAGATCAGTTGCAATTAAATGAATCATTCCTAGGAAGTCAAAATTTTGTATTAGAGTATTTAATTTTCTTTATTTTCATTCCTTAATACATATTAATATACAAAAATTAATTATGACATGACAATATTTGGTAATGATATAATACATGGGTGTAGCTAACCCACATTCAATGATAATCCAAATCACATGTTATGGGACATGTTGTTTTGGATTTATTTTATTATAACATGACTAATTTATCTATAACACCACGATGCTAAAATCCCGGAACCAGTGCATTATTTTTTTCTTTGGAATGATTACAAAGAGTCATGTCCTGGGGTACCAATGAGGTTTTTAGTATTGGAAAACCATGTTACATAGTTGATTCCCAAGATAATTTAGACAAAATAAATGATACAACATAAAATAAAAATACTACATCCTCGAACTGTTATTCAGAATTTTCTTCTTTATCACCTAGGGAAATGAAATCTAATAATGGGGTGATCATAGATTCCCAATAATGGTGAGAAATACATTAAAAGCATAAATAATATTTTATGGTAAAAAAATAAGGAACACATTCCATTAGAACATAATATTGACAATATTATGGCAGGAATAAAAGATGAATAAAAATTTCCGTAATAAAATATATCCATGGATATCATAATAGTCCAATAATAACATGAAATATAAAATATTAGTTTCATAATCATTTAATTCATAATGTGGGACATTATAACCATACAAAAAATGCCTCATTCCATGATTATATATAAATGTGTAAAAACATTAAATAATTTGTCTAATTAGACATTTCCAATCATCATGAGGCTATATAAGTCCATACGAATCACAAAATATGTTAAATGAATTCATCATATGAACAAGGATTAACATAAACAAAATAAACATTATTATTTTAAAACTAGCATATGAAATGGGAATACTTTACTATAACCCAGGAATGGTATCATATTATAATATCCGTCGTCAAAATTACCATCAACCAATATAAATAATATGGTATATGTTATCATAAGAGATAAACCTTAATTAAGTAAAAGAATAAACAAAATATGCTGATATTGATTAATATTAATTTAAATTATACCCTTAAAAAATTCTTGAGGAAGTATTCTGTAAACATGCCAATGTGTCCCATACCACATGAAACATTGAAATTTTGATCTCGTAAAATATAATGAGAATAAGTAAAGTCTTAATATTATATATCAATGTTAAGTAAATACACCAAAAAAATTAATAATTGTTCAAAAAGGAAAATATCACATGATAGTAAAAGTGAGACGAGAAACCATATTTTTACTTTGGAAAGATAGAATATTTTTAAAAATTATTTGTATTTTTCATAAAATAAGATTATAAACATCTATATATATTATAAAATATAATTTAAGGCCATTAAAAATATATTTTAGGAATAAATTATGTCCCACTAATGTGAAATCATGTACAATGAGTTTTTAAGAAACATTACAAATAAGATAATTTAGTGCCATTTAAGGAAACTATTAAAGATATTTTTACGAGGAAAGACAACATCGTTTTCAAAAACCACATATAAAACATGCAATTTTTTCCTTATAAAATGTTTGATTTTTTAAAAATAATTATTGATTAAAATAAATTATATTATTATCTTAAAAATGGATTTAATTTGAGAATATTTATTTCATCAGGCTTGTTTATCGAGAAGAATTGAGAAGGGAAAAGATGTAAAACATGTATATACCCATAAAATAACGATCATATTAACATTCTATATGAACATTTAACATATACACACAATGTAAAATAAATATATTAAAACAAATATGATATATATTTGAGTAATTGTAGTGAAATTGTATCCCAATAAAAAATAAATGAGTTTGGGTTGAATCCCTTACCACTTTGTATTCAATCGAATCACGAAAAACATAATTAATAATCATAATATGATAAATTTAAAACCATTAGGAAAAATAGTTTCATGATATGAGACAACAATTAGTATTATAAAAACACCATACACAATAAATATTACTGAATAAGGAATATCTGAAAAAACTGTAAGTAAGAACAAAAAACCCTTATCTTATTCCCAGAAGTGTTCTTTAGATGATCTTAATGTCCTGGATAATCCTATTAAATCCACTAATTAATTAATTTAAAATCTAGTATACAATTATACTATTCATTATAATTTTATTATGTTCATTTATGGTTTTTTTGATATGTTATAAGATTGAATTATGTCTTTTTGGAGTGTTAGTTTACTTTATTTTCATGATCGGTTTGCTTGATATTCAATAATGGAGTTCATGTAACATTGGAATAATTATTAATAATTGTATTTATACATTATTAATTAACATTAATATGATTAAATGGTTATATAATTATTTTTTAATAATGTATGAGGATGGGTTATTAGATAAAACATTATAGATAATCATTTAGATTATTTTGGCAGTATTTCAATTATTAAGAACAAGTTTTGTCGTATGAATTAATATTACACATATATAGTAGTTATAGATTATTTAATATGTTTTAAATTATCTATTATTTAATTTTTACCATAAAAATAATTTCAATTATAGTCTTAATGGAGAAATTGAAGAATAAAAATTTGTTATCCATAAATGTTGTAAATCGGCACATCCCAGATGATGATTTTATTTTAAAAATAAATGACAGAGAATAAGGAGATTGGTTATATATCTTACATAAAAATTATATCATTAAATTATATATATTATTCTATAGTTATAACTATTATTTGTATAGGGTGGGTGAGGAGAATGAGAGACCATTAAAAGATAATAAAAGATAAAAGAAAAGGAATTTACCTTTGAGTACTCCTCCTTAAAAACCTCCTTAAGTGGATTGTTTCTGGTTTTTGGAAAGACCTTGTTCTCTTCGATGATGTGATAGAATAAGAAATTTGTTATAGGAAGAAATTTTATATTCGTAAAGGCTTAATGGATTGAGGATAATAAGGAGTGAGAGGTGGTTTTTATAGTGGAGGAGATGTGTGGTTTTTTAATATCTTATTCATTATTTTGTTATGTAACAAAAGACAAGAAACAATGTGAATTAATGTGACCTAAAAAATAATAGGCTCTTTTAATTTCTAACCATGTTGTCTTACTCATCCAAACATCTCCAATTACTCAATAAATCATTTATTTAGCATTTATCTTAAATTGTTGTATTTTACTATTAACATATTTTTCTTATAGTTTAGAAAAATTCCAAAAATTCATTGTAACCAATTATCAATTTTTAGAATTCAAAAATGGAATCCATTTTATCTAGAGAAATTTCTAAATAAGAGAAATTATATTATTATTTAAAATTACAATTAACTCGAAAATTATAGTTATAAATCATTCATCGTGATTTTATAACACCATAAAAATTTAAAACTGTCTCATTAAATTGTCCAAAATTCATAAGAAAACAAAATATATGTTTTCATGTATATTTTAGGTAAATGATTTATATTTTCAATAAGTTTACTATATAATTAATTGTAATTAAATATGTTTTACTCACAAAAAACCAAAACATAATTATTATGTTTTAAAATACTCTTATATAATTATAATGTGGTTAAATTTTTTTATACATTCATGGGTGTTGTTACTATTCATAAGGTTTTAATTACTATTCATAATGTTAACAATAATATTAATATGGGTACATTACTATTCCAAAGGGTCATGTTACTATTTACCAAAAAATTATTTTAATCATTATGACTTTAAAAATAATTTTGATCCCAACATTGTATGTCCATTTTTTAAAATTCATGTCACAAGATATGGAGAAATTTTGTTTATTTCTAATCATGAATGTGTGGAAATAATGATGGAGAAAATACCGTTCAATTGTAAAATATGTTTTTATATATAATATTAAATATATAAAATGTTATAATGATCAAAATTGGATTAATATATGTATAATTGTTATATTGTGACATTAAAAGTAAATTATATTAATTATTTACACTAAATAGCATTTTATCTACAATTTAGTATTTTTAAAAATTCCCGAAAAAACCAAAATTCGTTAAAAAAAATTACAAATTAACCATAAATTAATTTTTATATTCCATGTACTAAAATGATGTTTATTTTACCTAAGATTATATATTTCATTTCTGTGAAATCATTATAAATAAAATTTAATATTAGTTATTACAATTCATATTACTATGTTTAATGTCTAGGTTTTTATTTTCTTATTAAAATAATTAAATATTAACAAAGTGTTATTTCATAGAGACTGAGTATTTCATTCCTTACAATGTATATAAAATTAATATATAAATCTTTATGTTGTTACATTACCACTCATTCAAAAAAATATGTGTCCTCAGAATTTGAAATTAAACATCAAATTTTAAAAGTTGATACATTAAAATTCCCAAATGGGAAACAAATAAATGTAATATGGTTAATAGAACCTCTTCTTTATAAGGGGAACAGGAAATACAAAGGATACCAAAAAACAACACATTAAAATGGGATCACATTAGGGAGAAGAGGGAAAAATAGAGATTGAAGAATAATCTAACCCTCATGTTATAATGGAGAGTGATAGATAACATTGTTATTATAATTTTAACCATCATAAAACCTGTAATCTTGTGATTATCTAAAAGGCCATTCATTTTTAAGAATTAATACTACACATATAAAATTTAGGATACCGAATCATTTTCCAATAACTAATGAATTCATATAATATCTAGATATGAATAGGAGAAGTTAATCATACATGATTACATTTTATGTCATAAGAATCATATCAACCTTTGGTTCTAATTCTATATATTTTAACATAAATCTTTATACATGGAAATTAATTTTCAAGATGAGTTTTTAATTCCTTAAGAAATAAAATTCACATCTTCAAATAAGAAATTTCATAAAATTATAATCATATAATATAAAAATCGAAAATATTTTGGATCAGAAATGATATGTAACAAAAAATCTGTAATAGGAATAAAACCATCTTTAATATCTAATGTTCAAATGTTAAAATAAATGTTCAGCATAGATCATTTTAAAAATTACATTAGTTTTAAAAAAAATAATTTTATACGACAACTCAAAAATCAGATGGATTTGTAAATATTATCTTCCAAATGAAATTGATAATTCTAAATGTGATATAACAAAAATTTGATTTCCCATATCATATATTCTTCATGTTATTTTAACCAATTTTATAATTAACCTGGACAACAATATGTACAAAATAAAATAACAATTTTCTACAAAATAAAATTCATCATTTATTCATTAAAATATCTTATTTCTCAATGTCTTATAAGAATCATAAAATTGAATCCAACTTTAAAAATTACATTAATCACATAATCACATAATAATTTCCCACTATAAAAAAACAACACTTCCCTAAAATTGAAAAAATATTATTCATTATATGTTTTATATAAAATTCATGATAATCATGAGTTCACATAATCTATTGGTTGGGGTAACGTTCTTTTTCCCTTTAGATTTGTGTTCACACTGTGTGGCCTTTCTGGAAGCAACAAGTTGCCACCCTACATTCGGGTTTTCCTTTTTTTTAAAACATTATGTCTTCAAAAAAAATGATAATTGATGAAATTGAAATAAAGACAACCATTAGACATTATTTTATCTATTATTTTCAATTTATCCTCGATACATAATTACATCATATATTTATTTCCACATAGGGCCTTCCTTGGCCAAGGGGATATCCTATTGAATATGGCATTGACATGGGTAACAGCCATGCCCCATAGATTTAAAGTAATATATCTAAAAATGTATTATTAGGAATATTTTTATTACCTTTCATTATACTCTTCATTTTTTCTCTACAATTCATTTCATTATATCAATAATCCTAAAACATAAATTATTTTTCACTTCTATTTATACAATTACCTAGGTGTCTCCTTCCATATTTCATGCATGATGGAAGTCGAGCATTATTTTATTTATTGTCTCCACAAGTGGATCTATTAGAAAACTCTATTATTCTTTTCTGTGGTGGGCTCAGATATCAGTTAAGGAATATGTTGTTAATAATATGTCATGAAAACTGATTTACCATGAACATGATATCATTAACTCCTATCAAAATCTCATTTTGTATCTCATCACCACCTCCTTTTCCATCTTATTCAATTATAACATTACACATTCAGGTTCCATCCATTTAAAATAACCAGTAAACAAGGTGTATGTTATAATGTTCATTATTAAAAAAATGTATAATCATTTATTGAATATCATAACTCCTTATTTTTAACCTAAAACTCTTTATTTTTTACCAAGTATTTTTTATTATATATTTAAATTTATCCTAATGTTTTGAAAATAAAATTTAAATTATCCTAATAATATAAAAACATATTCTAAAACTAGGTAAGTATGTGTACCATATTACCCTATGTAAGGCTCAGGAAACCATATCGGAGTTATTACCACAAGGTGTATCTTTTCTAGAACCACGTCCACTTATAGTATCCACATAGGGATGTATTTCCCATAATATTCACATAATTAAAACCGTAGAAATATTCTTGGGTGTTCTTTTATAATTATCATAAAATTATATCATAGGGTTATGCTCTCTAATTTTCATTATATAGTTTCCAAGGTTTCATAAAATATTTATTTGATACCAACTATAACACCATTACCCTTGAATCTCGAAGTAGGTGTATTGTTTTTTTTAATTTGAAATATTTGAAAGAATCTAATCCCAATGTACTGATATGTTTGGACGTCTTGGACAACCATACTAAATTCAGACAATCAAGATACATTGGAAAAATAAAATTATATATGATACATTAAGAAATGAAATGAATAGAGTCCATGAAATTTTATTCAATGATTTATTATTCATAAACAGGGGAAATGAAACCAAATAAATCGGTGATCTTAGATTCACAACAAAAGTAAATAATACAGTGGATGTATAAAAAAAAGGCATGTTTAGTATCAGAATATCACATCCCACTAGAACATAATATTAAGAATATTATGGAATGAATTAATTATGAATAAATATTTCCATAAAAAAACATAGACATTATACTAATCGAATAATCACATGAACTATCAAAAACACATTTTATAGTGAGGGAGCACGTTATGGGGGACATCATAAACATACCGTCAAGGACTCATGCTAATACCATACATAAACAAGTAAAAACCAATCTAGTATATCTCTTGATACCACTATATCCATCGATGTACTATAGTGGGCCTCGTCCGTCACATACTAATTCCAATGTATTCTTCATAAGAATGGGGATAATCATAAACAACATGTTCATTTAAATAGAAAATGTTGCACATGAAATGTTACTACAATAACTATGAACCATGAATTGTATCAGATTAGTACATTCATAGTAAAAAAGATCATCCAACCTTCAACTACATAAGGTATATGGATTCATAAGAGATAATACTCAATAAGGTTTGGGATTCAACAATTACATTTACCTTGATTAGTATTCAATTAAATAAGACAATTGAATTGTTTTTGAGGAAATTGTTTTTAAATATTCCAATGTGTTCCATAACACTTGAAATGTCCCACCACGACCTCAATATATTTAATTATTTTAATTATTTTAATTATTTCACTAGTCACTTTTTTTTTGTCTAATCTCTGATGAATTTAAAATATATCAATCGATGTGGGTCTGTGCTCATGGGTTGTCCACAGTTAATAATAATTGTGCGACAACCATGTGTGAGGGTTCATTGTCATTTATTGCCATCTGGCATGGTTATTGCAATGTTTTTCCATCCACGCATATGCCTGATATTAATCTGTGATGGATTCTTATGTTAAAAAATAATAGTATGTAAAATAAAAAAACAATGGAATTAAAATAAAATTTATGAATGAGTTTTAATAATATAAATTATAATTATAATTATTATTGATATTATTATTATTATGATCATTTTTTAATTTATTTTGCATTTTAATTTGTTATTACTATTTTCATTATTTTTATTAGGTTTCCATTCGACCTCTCTTATCTTTCTCTTATTCTCCCAGCATCGTGCTATTCATCCTCTCGTTATCATTTAATGAGTGATGGACATCCCCCTCCACTTTTCCATGGCTGCACGCTCCCTCCTCATATTATATATCCATTGTTTCACCCCATTCGGTTGTGACCCCCTGCAGTGCACACAATCATGTGGGGAAAAAACCCCCATGGTTGAGATCATAATGCATACAACCCCTTCTACTGATCATCCTTTAATATGTTAATTTTATCCATATTTTGATTGATATATGTCCTAATCAATGAGGTAAAATTATTTTCCCCCTCTCCTTCCATTTACAGCATCATCTTGGATTCCCAATCACCTGGTATGGATACATCCAAACCTATGGTTTGATGGGAAATCTGATTTTTGTGTTTCTTTTAGATTAGGGTTCTGTAAATGGTCCCTAATAACCTATTCTTTTGAATTATTTCTACCACCACCGATGACAAGGTAGTTCGAGTTGGATAGGTTCCATATTCCATCCGAGGTGAGGTATTATTCTTATTTCATTTTTTTCCACCCTTAAATATTGATGGTTATGTGATATATGATTACATACAAAACTAGTTATTGGTGTGTTGGTCTTTTCCACTTTAATTTTTGGTACACTTGGATGTTATAGTGACTTTATGTCAACAATATAGGGAACACAAGCATATACACAAATTTTGTAAATATATATATATATATATATTATATTTCCTCCTTGTATGTATTCTCACATATAGTGATAAATATATTCTTTGTATAATGGATATATATATGTATGGGTGTGTGTTTTTGTGTCGACATTTTGCAAGTGGTTTCCATCTTGTTTATAAAGAACTAATGTGTCTCGGCTAGGTCCACTCCCAGGCAGAGGTAGGATCCCTATTACTATACATTTAATTTTGAAAACCTCAATTTTTTAGAACATTAATTTTTTTAATATTTATGTGGTAAACATACATGTATATTTTAATATCTGTGGGTTTTTGAAAATTAATTGTGCTTCATGGATTTGGTTCCTATTTTTTATAACTATTATAATCATGGTTGTATGATTCTGTTATATATGACGTATCCTAGGGTTTTTAGAATAGATTACTAAATTATTTCTATCTAGTGAAGTGTAATTTTGTTAAACATAAAGGAATTGTTTAAATGTGTTATGTAATAGTTGTAATCTTGGGCACATTTAAGAGTTTTGGGTGTCTCTTGGAAGATTGGAATGTGCCATTAGATGTTTTTGCATCCTTGGGTGCACAATATGCACACATGGGTTCACCTAAAAATGAAGATGGAACTTTAAAATAATGTTTCTTTTCTCTCAAAATAGAATTTTGATGCATTGGGTAACTTGAAAATCGTTATGAGTTTGTTACTAAAAACACATCTCATTTGGTACATTATAATGGATGGTTGATTTCTAAATGTTATTAAATCCTATTTTTCATCTTTGGTTGTTTGGTGAATTTTCATTTTTTCTTTTGAGAAGAATATGAAATATTTAATTGGATTTGAAAGTTAAACGGCATGTATAGAAATGTGTTTTGGGAAGCGGTGTTTTTCATTATTCTAAAAATTATTTAGAAAAATTTTATTCTATATTAGAATGATAATATTAAAATCATGTTCAGTACCATACTTCATTTTGGATGTGAAATTTTTTTCTGAATGTGTGAATGCCTGGTTAGTAACATAATGTGCTTTTTGAAATAGTTTAAAAGTTCATTTAATGTGACAGCCTGATTGTCACTTATGATTGGTTTTTAATGAAGAGAAGACGTTTTGGGGACTTCCCTATATGGGTTATCATATATATAGTGTCCATGTTGGAGTTAGGAATGTTTTTTGGTAGTAGGTATGATGAGTTACTCATGTAAGGGCCTCCCACATACATAATATATTACAAATATGGGTTCTTAGGCCTCTATTAGATTTCCGAGTGACATGTTTTCTTTCCATGATTAAATGGGATGGTACCCCATGGATTTTCTTAGTGTTCATGTGGGATGTGCTGCTATATAGGTTAGTTGACGGAGATAAGTTGGTTATATACATATGGGCTTCACTATATGCTTCCAGGTGATTCCGAATAGATTACATACAATGTTTTCTCTAGGTATGTTTAAGAAATTCACATTTTTCATAAATTTATGTTCCTTCTTCCATTTAGGACCCCTTGGTTTATTTAAATTCAAGACACATTCACATTAATTTTTATATTAAATGTCCTGTTTTGGTACATTTTTACTATTAAAAAAATCAAGGAAATTGCATATATATTTTGTAATTTGATTTTGAAAATGTAAATGAATATACTTTTTCTTAAAGGAAAAAAATTAATACCTATATCGATAAAAGGACAGAAAAAAATATTTGTATATATCATATTTTTAATCTTGAAATAAAGGATTTCATTTTAGAGGTATGGAATTGAGTGTTGTTATTTTTGGAATTCATACTGAGCAACTCATTGCCCATGCCTAATGTATCTTTTTAGTTTTTGGTTCTCCCAATTACACATCACTCTTTGAGCAATCTTTACTCAGTTTTTTGTGTGGCATATGAGGACATATAGAGGAATGAGTACCCGTTTATTTGGTTTTCACTGATAATTGCTTATTTTTATAGTTAAATTTTATTTTTATTTGTTTGTTTATCTTTTATTAAGTGGACCAACGATTCCAACCTATTTAATCCTCATTCTTGACACTATTTTCTACCACTTGGGGATCTGGAATGCCCTTGGAGCCTTGTTGTGGATAGTCTTAGGTGACAATTTTAGGGTTGAACATGGTTGGATCATGAAAAAATGTGATCAGAGAAGGTAATTTATTATTTCGGATGACAAGTAGTTAGAGACACAGACTATCTAAACTAAAGAGGTAGGTATTGGAAGGGCTGCATAAAATCATTCACTCTCTTATCCTCATATCTCTATTGGTATCCTGGGATTAAAGTCATTGGTTTTGGAATGTATTAATGGGGGATAAACCAGTGAGTGAGTTGGTGTTTAACTATAGGCTTACATAGAGTAATGACCAGTATGGGGCCTGGAGGTATGGTTCGAGACACACCTAGTGTTCGGTTCTCTCTTGAATTATGGTATGTTAATCCATGTTGTCTTGTTAGGCATGACCACAAGTTCCCCATCTATGTGTTTCGGTGTGAGTGTTGTTTCTTGATTGGTTTTGATTGGTTTTAATTTATATTAGTTTTTGGTACTTTTTTTAGTTAATGAATGAAGCTTTATTTTCAATTGTTGGATTCCAAAAATGAAAACATTGAGTTGTTTTGACAATTTATGGGAAACTATTTGGAATTATGAAAATTTTCAATAAAATTTTAAATGAGATCTATGTTTTAAATTCATTGTTTTTATGGTGAAATGGTTTGTGGGACCTTTTGTGGTCCATGTAGACATTTAAATATGTGGGGGGGTGAATGTCTGAATGTATGGGTGAATGATATAAGTGAAATCTGGGAAGACACAAAAGTTATGGTTCATATAATACCATTGATGAGTATTTGGAAATCAATGACTGGTATAGTTTTCTAAAGTTTCTTTTGAAAAAAGAAGTTTTCAGTAAACGTGGCTTCCATTTTGAAGAGATTTGTGGGTTCAAATAGAAAAGTTAGATGATATTTATAATTTTCAAGGGTAAGTTCTAGAATGATATTTTAAATAGAAAATGTTTTTTTATTTCAAAATGAGGTTAAATTTGAAAGCGTGTGTATTTGAAAAATGGTGATTTTCAAAATATAATTCTTTTATCCTTTTGTGATATTGTTTTGGATGTATTTTGAAAGATATTTGATATTAATTGAATTTGTTTTATAATGTGTTGGTCTATGAGATTTTTTTGTTGGTGATGAAAATTTTTTGTGGGAAATATTTGGGGGTTGATTCAGTTTTGTATTATTTGGTTAATTGAATTATACCACCCAAAAAGGCCACCGATGATTTTTGTGTTTCATTTCCTTGTCCATTACCAGTCTAATAGTTGAGTGGTGGGAATGATTACATATTTCTTGTTGCACGTTTTTATGTTGTGATCATATTTTGTTAGAATTAAGGGATATGCTCATGGATGTTGAAGGTTTTATTAGGAAATCTAGAAGAGTTGATGGGCCAAGCTATTTTGAGTTTGTTTGGATGTCTGACTATGGAAATGTGTAGGGTGGCATTCCCAGTGTCGTCTCAATTAGGGAGTTTTTGGGGATATTTTAATACCAGTTTCATCTAGTGATGTGTGTTTGAGGAGGTAATGGAGAGGAATGTGATGGGGAACAAGAGTGTTCCAAAAGGTTAGTTGATGATGAAATCTTTTGTTGATCATATTGAGGAGACAATTTTCTTTTCATTGGATATAGCATTGGAATATTAGTATAGAATGCTATTGGAAGAAGAATTTTCAAATAATATGGTTTCTAGATAAATGGGAATTGTAAATATAATGCCTCTTATATCACATGAAGATTTTGTTTCCGGTGAGAGGAGTGTCACAGAGGATCCTATTTTGAAAAGTTCTACTTCATGGGTATAATCCAAAATTCCTCAGTAATTTAGGGTATTTTTCCAAAAGTGTAGCTGGTCCAAGAATTGAAATTTCATCTATTAAAAATCACTATGATTTATAATGATGATGTGGCTGTTTTGGTCACGTGGGGAAGTTCCACAAGTGCCTTCAATTAATAGATAAATGCATGGATGAAATACATCATCTTCTAGAAATGGGGCAATAGATGATTAAAGATATTAAATCTCCATCTTCAGGTTTCATAGTGATACTCTTTACATATTTAGGATTTGTATGGATTATGGAGGACCATTTTGTGGCTTTTGTATTTGGTGATGTTACTGGAAGTTTGATTCTTGGTTGTGGCGTTTTTAATCAATGAAGGATCTTTTTTTACATAGAAGGCATATGGTTATCGTTTCCTGGTTGTGTTATTTTTATTGAATATTCTCATTAGATGTATAAGGTTTGGTTTCATGTGTCCTTATGGACCATTATATTCATAATCATACATTATGGTTAAAAACCCTTGAAAATCCGTCTCCTTGTTGATCAGGTTTTAGCATTCAGTCAGGCTTCCTTTGGAGATGCTAGTGTTCAGTGGAGGTGAAAGTCATAGTTTGGCACAATTCTTCATTTGTGGTTTCCTTTTCATCAGGGCCCTTTGGTGTGGTTCTTGGTCTATAATGATGTTTTGTGGTTTTTTTTGTTTTAGGGGTTCTCACATTGGTTCAGGTTGGTAGTTCTACAATTGGCTAGTGTTGGATGTTCACAATTTTTTTAAGATGGTAGGTTCTAAAATATTATAGATACACACCATGGGACTTGTTGTGGTTTATTTTATGAATTAGATTGAACTAGTAGATTTCTTATAGTGGGGATGACCCCCTCTAGTGTTATCCACTCATTCTTTTGACCTGGATTCTTCTTGATTGGTCAGGTGATTATTGTAGAATGAAAGGTCACACCGAGTTTGTGGTTTCATTTCTCTTGTTCTATTTTAATATTGAGTTTGATTCCTTATTTGAATGGGTGAATTTCTTAGGGGAAAAGTGTTTTATATTGGGGATACTTATCACACCCCAACAATAGGAAAATATTTATTTTGTTTATTTATATCAACACATTTGTTTTTAGACCGGTCTGGTTTGAAATATAAAATTTCATTCGTAAAGGGTTAATGTACACAGGTTTCAGATGATAATGATTAATATTGGAACTACCTTACATGGGGGTCTACAGTTAGTCAGTCTGATTTGGCACATTTGGTGCATGGTCGCCCAACTATGCCTCTACCAGCTCATAATCCATGTAGACTTTCTACGTTCAAAATTTCAATTAAATTAATAGAAAATAAAATAATGATTTAAAATAAAAATTAAGAATGTGTTTTAAAATTATAATAATTAATAGTGTTTTTATTTTTGGTATTATTATTATTATTGTAATTAATCATATTTTTTTAATTTAATTTATTTTTTTAAATTTTTATATTTCTACAATTTTATTTTTCATTTATTCATTATTCCTAAACATTATTTTCGCAATTCGCCCTATGTCACGCTACTCCTCCCCCCCCCCCCCATTCATTTGACATGTGGTGAACCTCCCCTTACTAGAGTTTTTTTTAATACATTTTTCAAAAAAAAAATATTTTTCAATAAACCAGTAGGGCAGAATTTTTTTTGAAAATGCTGCTGAAAGGCGGCATCGCAGATTCCATCTTTCCCCTAAAAAATTTTTTTAATTTATTTTTACTTTGTTTTGTTTTCTTTATATATATATATATGTGTGTAAACAAAACAAAAAATTTTAGTAGAATTTATCTGATATTTTAAATCCAGTAGTACTTCCATTAAAACAGTCAAGATTCTGATAGAACCTCTCACCCAGAGCTCACTTTTATAAGAGAGCTTACCCTGAAAATCATTCTATATTTCTGATATGGGATTCTCGTTCTCCATTTCCTATATAGAACATTCTGTATTTCAGATGTCGGGTTCTATTTCAAGTACTTAATTTTAAAAGACTATAAAATATAAACTATAAGAACAGAATATATTAAACATAAAACATAGATTAAAAAAATAAAAAATAGTTGAAAACAAAAATAATTTCATAAAAATTGCTGATATAAAATAATTTATAAGCTTTCAAAACCACATAATTGACATATAAAAAGTTTCCAGTATGTGAATTTAGAAGCCTATAAATTATAAACTACAAAACCAATATAAATGAATCTTAATACATGTATTAAACATATAACAAATAGTTGAAAATAAAATGAATTTTGTAAAAAATTTTGATAGAAAATAATTTATAAGCTTTCAATACCGCTTATTGGAAACTAAAAAATGTTTCAAGTATATGAAATTGAAATACAATAATATATAAAATATAAGACTGATATAAATGAAAATTTTAAAATTGATTAAACATATAATAAATATTTGAAAACAAAAAGAATTTCCTAAAAAATGTTGATGAAAAATAATCTATAACTTTTCAAAACCGCATAATTGAAACTTAAAAATGTTTCAAGTACCTGAATTTAGAAGTCAATAAAATATAATCTACAAGACTAATATAAATGAAACATAATACATGGATTAATCGTATAACAAATAGTTGAAAATAAAAATAATTTTGTAAAAAATGTTGATGAAATGTAATTTATATGCTTTCAAAACTACCTATTTGAAAATAAAAAATGGTTCAATTACGTGACTTTGAAATAAAATAAAATATAAACTATAAGACTGATATAAATGAAATTTTAAACATTGATTAATCATAGAATAAATATTTGAAAACAAAAATAATTTTCTCAATAATGTTGATGAAAAATAATCTATAACCTTTTAAAACCACCTACTTGAAACTTAAAAATGTTTCTAGTACGTGTATTTGAAAGATTATAAAAAATAAAATACAAGACCAATATAAATGAAACATAATACATGGATTAAACATACAACAAACAGTTTAAAATATAGGTAATTTTTTAAAAAATGTTGATGAAAAGTAATTTATATGTTTTCAAAACTGCATATTTGAAACTAAAAAATGTTTGAAGTATGTGACGTTGAAATAAAATAAAATATAAACTATAAGACAGATATAAATGAAATTTCAAACAATGATTAAAAATATAACAAATAGTTGAAAAAAAATAATTTCCTCAAAAATGTTGATGAAAAATAATCTATAACCTTTCAAAACCACCTACTTGAAACTTAAAAATGTTTCAGGTACATGAATTTGGAAGTCTATAAAATAAAAACTATAAAAAAAATATAAATGAAACAGTAAACATTGATTAAACATATAATAAATATTTTAAAATAAAAATAATTTTGTAAAAAATGTTTATGAAAAGTAATTTTTAAGAATTCAAAACCGCTTACGTGAAACTAAAAAATGTTTCAAGTACGTGTCTTTGAAATACTATAAAATATAAACAATAAAACCGACATAAATGAAACATAAAAATTTATTAAACATATAATAAATAGTTGAAAACAAAACTAATTTCCTCAAAAATGTTGATGAAAAATAATTTATAAGCATTCAAAACTGCTTACATGAAACTAAAAAATGATTCATTTACATGAATTAGAAAGACTATAAAATATAAAATATAGCTCCAATATAAGTGAAAAATAAAAAAAAATTTAAACATATAAGAAATAATTGAAAATATAACGAAAATCCTAAAAAATATTGATGAAAAATAATTTATAAGCTTTCCAAACCGCCTACATGAAAATAAAAAATATTTCAAGTACGTGAATTTGAAGGACTATAAAATATAAACTATAAAAAGAATATAATTGAAACTTTAAACATTGATTAAAAATATAATAAATATTTGAAAAAAATAATTTCCAAAAAAAATGATGACGAAAAGTAATTTATAAGCTTTTTAAACTGTTTACTTGAAACCAGAAAATGTTTCAAGTACCTGAATTTGAAAGACGATAAAATATAAAATATAACACCAATATAAATGAAACATAAAAAATATCAATTAAACATATAATAAATAATTGAAAACAAAAGGAATTTCTAAAAAAATGTTGATGAAAAATAATTTATATGCTTTCAAAATAGTCTACTTGAAAATAGAAAATGTTCCAAGTATGTGACTTTGAAAGACAATAAAACATAAAATAGAAGAATAAAAATGTTTCAAGTATGTGACATTGAAATTGGAAACTTTACTAATGTATACATAGAGCCAATAATCTCCAATATTGTAACATTGTTAATTTTTCTGAACTATATGAAATGGTTTAATTTAAAAGTATAATTTATTTATAAAAATTATAATAATGAAATTATTATAATTCTTTATTTGGTTTATTAAATACATTTATGACCATATTCCAATTACCATAGTCATTTTGAACTAATGAAACTAATGTCATCAAAATATCCAAAGAGAGTTTAAATAATTATGTAATTGTTTATAAAATTATACTATGTGATATAAATGTAATAACGTACATGAATATGGTTAATAAGAAAGTATAAAACAAACATAATTTTATAATTATGGAATTTAAAGAACTTAATTGACGTTTCAGAACTGTGGTAAGGGACTCTTTAACTAAAAAACCTTGATTTTAATGACACTGGATATTACCAAGGGTGTACACCATAAGAATATTCCTAAAATCGTTACCCCTAATAGCATGTATATTATTTTGTAGGTGTATGCATTATTAAAAGACTTAATTTGTGTTTTGATTTAGATTTTTTACTAATGGTGGTCTTTTATTTATTTACAAATTAGACTAATTCGTGCTTTTTTTAATTTGGATAGAAAATCATTATTTAGTATCACTCAAATACTTTAGAGTTTTTCACCACCCTTTGAAAATAGCAGAGTATGTACAATGTTATAATTAAATATATCATGTTAAAAAATATGTTATATATATTTAATGATAACATTACTTACATATGTTCTCTTAATTTTTATAACACATGTTTATAAAATATTAGTGTTTTTAATGACGTAAACGCATAACATATGTTTAATAAAGTACAAATAGAACCTACGATATGATATAAACCCATGTGTTAGGACTAAAAAACTCAAATAATATGACAAAATATATATCATATAACTATAATAAGACCTGAATAAAAGAGTTAGATTTTCTGATAGATAAAAAAATTCAATCACGTCAAAAATCCTAGTTCATTATTAACAGTCCTATCAGAACAAGATTTTATCTATATATCTGAGTAATGAATATATACAAACATCTCGATAATGTCAATTATGTAACTATTAATTGTATAACAATTAGTTAGTTATTTAGTAATTATTAATAATTAATTATATTATAAATAATTAGTTAATTAGTAATATAATTAGCTAATTTGTAACATAATTAGTTAATTAGTAGTATAATTATTAATTATTTAATAATTAATAAGTTATATAGTAATATAATTATTAATTATATAAAAATTATGTAGTTAATTAGTAATATAATTCTTAATTATATAATTTGTAGTCATTTAATCAGAAATTTTTAATCATTAATTATATAATAATTAATTAGGTAATTCGTAAATTAATTATTAAATATATAAAGAGTCAATTAGTTAATTTTTGGAGAAAGATATAGCCAATTCTCTTTTTATAACTAGTTAATTAGTAATATAATTATAAATTATAATTATTTATAATAATTATTAATTAGTATATATTAAAAAAATCATATAATAATTAATTATTTAATAGTTAATATAATTATTAATTATATAATTGTTAATTAGTTAACTAGTAATATAGTTATAAATTATAATTTTTCATTATAATTGTTTAATTGTAATTATTAAAAGACATTATATTACTAATTAATTGGTTAATTTTTATATACATAATTACTAATAATTAATAATTAACTAATTAATTATTATATAATAAATTATTAATAATATTAATTTAATTATTTAATTATTTATTATATGTTTATTACATGTGTAAAATTTAAATTATATCGGTATTATAGTTTTTATTTTAATGTATTTCAAAGCGACATACTTGAAACATTTTTAAGTTTCAAGTTGGCGGTTTTGAAAGGTTATAGATTATTTTTCATCAACAATTTTTAGGAAATTCTATTTGTTTTCAACTATTTATTATATTTTTAATCAATATTTAAAATTTCATTTATATCAGTCTTATATTTTATATTTTATTGTATTTTAAAGACATGTATTTGAAACATTTTCTAGTTTCAAATAAGCAGTTTTGAAAGATTGTAAATTATTTTCTATCAACATTTATTACAAAATACCATTTTTCAACTCTTTGTTATATGTTTAATCCATGTATAAAGTTTCATTTATATTTGTCTTGTAGTTTATATTTTATAGGCTTCTAAATTCACTTACTTGAAACTTTTTATGTTTCAAGTATTTGGTTTTGAAAGCTTATAAATTATTTTCTATCATCATTTTTTATGAAATTAATTTCGTTTTTAACTATTTTTTATATGTTTAATCAATGTTTCATGTTTCATTTATATTGTTCTAAGAATTTATATTTTATTTTATTTCAAAGTCACTTACTTGAAATGTTTTTTAGTTTCAAATATGTTGTTTTGAAAGCTCATAAATTATTTTCTATCAACAATTTTTACAAAATTCATTTTGTTTTCAACTATTTGTTATATTTTTAATCCATGTATTAAGTTTCATATATATTAGTCTTGTATTTTATATTTTATAGGCTTCTAAATTCACGTACTTGAAACTTTTTATGTTCCAAGTATGTGGTTTTGAAAGAATATAAATTATTTTCTATCAATATTTTTTATGAAATTCTTTTTGTTTCCATATATTTTGTATATGTTTAATCTATTTTTTATGTTATATTTATATTGGTTATAGTTAATATTTTATAGTCTTTTAAAATCGAGTACTTTAAACAGAATACCACATCGGAAATGCAGAATGTTCTGTGCAGGAAATGGAGAACCAAAATCCTACATCTGAAATGCAGAATGATTTTCATGATAAGATATCTTATAAAAGAGAGCTCTTAGTGATAGTTTCTATAATAATCCAGACTGGTGTAATGAAATTACTGATGGATTTAAAATAGCGGTTAAATTCTACTGAAATTTTTAGTTTTGTTTATATATATATATATAAAAAAAAAACAAAAAATAAGAATAAAAAAATTCAAAAAAAATTCTTTTTGGGGGAAAGGCGGCATCGCGGATGCCGCATTTCACCCATTGTGCAAATGTGGTATCCGTCATGCCACCTTTTCCCAGAATGCAAAGGCGACAACTGGGATGCCTGTAATGACCCGTAAATTTCAAGGAAATTTTTTTTCTTAATTTCTATTGGAATTATACAAGAGCGCAGTTTCTGACGGCACCTGATTCTGAGGCCGGTGTGCCCGGAATCATTTTCTGAAGTTTGGCTTGGGTACGTTTAGTGAATGGACGAGCGGGTTTTTCTAAATTTTGAACCAGTGCTCGGAATAAAATTCTGAGGGCACCGATGGAATCACAGCGCTGGTACTTGCTTAGAAACGCCTCTTTCGGAGTTTCGTTTGCTCGGGTGTGGTTTTTAATTTTCGGGCTAAATGTTAAAAATAAAATAATTGTACGAGAAACTTTATTTTATTTCACTTATGTCACATGGAAGCCACTTGAAGCCACTTAAAGCGGCTTAACATGAGTTGATTCGGATAGGGTTCTATCCAATAATATCCTACCCTCTTGGTAGGATATTTTTGAGGTGGGACCCGCACGAGCCCCACCGTTTCTTTTCCGCTAAGTAACGCACCCGCGAAAACCCGTCATTGTGAAAGTCAACTAACACGTTTTCTTATTTTCTTAACGCACCAATTAATTGGGCAGTTTTCTTCGTTGAATTAAACGGGCGGTTTATTCGTTGAAATTAATTCTATGAATTAATTTCATTCATTTCTTAACCTGTTTGAAATCTGTTGGCGTAATAATAAAATAAGACCAACGCACGACATCTGTAAAAATGCTCGTTCAGAAGTTTTGACAAGTTTTGTGCCTTCACCCACCTTCATGAATAACGTGAAGAACACGAAGAACGTGAAGAACTCCATCACCCTCGGATATTGACGAGCTTCATCCGAGACGTTCTTCACCGCCCCGATATCCGATCACCTACTGCTGGAGGTAAGAGATTTCGGGTTTCTTTTAAATATCCTTTGTGGTTTTTAACAAAACACGGATTTAATTATTTATAATTTAATCTGTTGTTTCTTAGTCCTCGGAGTTCGTCGACGCAATGCCGGATATCGCGACGACGCGACGGTCCCCTCCTTCCGCGACGATCAATTTCTGCGAAGAACGCGCGTGCGACGACTTGATGAGGTAGGGATTTTATTTTGGAAATACCTTTTTATATCCCTGTGATTGTTTCTTTTAAAACAAGAACCTGGATCAAGTGCAATTTTAAATTATTAAAATTGTTTTGATACGTTTGTCATGTGTTGATTAATCCTTCCGATTGATACCGTCTAATGCAGAGGGTGCGGGCCAAACAAACACGGCCCGACAACCCTCCGCCGCTTTTCGTTGTTGTGAGGATTTGGCGGGCGACGACAAAGCATGCCGCAAAGGCAATTTGATGATTCCGCAGAGAAGAACGGGTCCCGGGAGGAGCAGCGGAACAGAAGGGAAGGATAACGGACCACCGGAGAAACTCCGGTGGCCCGAGGAAGTCTCCAGCGGCACCCCGGTGCGCCGCCGGACAGGGCCGACGAGGCTGAAGCCGCGGTGGCTGCGGCCAGTGGACCTGTGGCCGCGCGGGTCCGGCTCACCCACACGGGATGCGGCAGAAGCCGCGTCCGCTGATGTCCAGCGTGGCCCCTCGAGGGCTGCGGCATCCTCATCCCACGGGGGCAGCGCCCCGCGGCTCCAACGCTCGGCCGCTCAGCCGAGCCGAGCCGGGCCGCGCCCTGGCCGGACCGGACCGGGTCCAGCCGGGTCGGCCCGGGCCCAAACCCCCCGTCTTCAGACCATTTTCGGTCTATTGCCCGTAACATGAGCTATGGGCCTCTGAACAACGCACCGTCAGCGGAAACGTGATCCTTGGATCGAGACGGTCGTTTTGGTATATCGCACTCATGGTTTCAGAATACTTTGTGTTCGGCTGGGTTGGTTCGTACCCGAAACCAACCGGGCCCTCGGAGCAGGAACGCTCATATCTTGAGCTACAGATGTCTGATTGATGTGCCGTCGGCTTTGGTGGATTCATCTAAGTGAGAAGGATCTTTTGGCATACTCTGCCCGAGGTTTGGTCACAGGTGGAGTACGGTCGGGATGGTTTTGCCTTAAAAACCAATCGGGACCCTAGGAAGAAAAAGCCAATAACTCTCAGACCGGGTGTCTGATTGACGTGTCGTCTGCGACGTTGAGTGTAACACCCCGAGATTTTATGAAAAATATTCTTTTTAATTTCATTAATGTCTTGTGTTGTACGCTACACCAAAAGGAGCTTGCACAACACGCATCCTTGACTTGCCTTTTATTACACGCAATTGCGGCCTTCCTTGATAGCCTGTGTAGTACGCAATACCGAGATTCACTAAACAACGATATGCTATTAAAATATTATTAAAACTAGTCGTTATGAATAGTAATAACCACATTTTGAAATTTTGTAAATTTTATTTTTCAAAATGTACTTCATTTTTGGATTTGGAATATCGAAATTAGCTTAGGGTGAAATTTTGGTAATTTTCGGATAACTTTCACATTTTGATGAATAGTGGAAATTACTAAATTTTAATTAAAAACAACTTTTTCAATCGAAATAATTAATAGTGATAAATTATTAATTTTAGTGGTTTTAAAGTATATTTAGAATATATTTTTACAATTTAATACAATGATGGTCATTGGATGTAATTTCACATTTAAACCAGTTATAAACAAGTTTCAATCTTCTGATAGTTATTATCTCTTAAAAACACGCTATTTGTTTTGACGACGGGAATAAATTTTTAAATTAATTAATGCAACTGATATGTTTTAAATTTGGTAAAATAGACATCATTTTTGAGTTCATAATATCAAATATAGCTTAGGCCTAATTTTTGGTATTTTTCTGAAAACTTTCAATTTTTGATGAATAGTGAAACCACTAAGTGGTAGTTAAAACAATGAATTGTTATTAAAACTTAATTTTACCACTACTATGAGTTGAATTTCAAAAATCTGAGAGAACCGGTTGGTGTCAGTAAGTAAAATGTGGTTCAATGAGATTAAAATAATTTTTTGGTGAATAGTAACTTTTTACTTTTTTTTACCACGGTTAAAAATAAATAGGGTAATTAAGGGTAGAAATGATATTATTATTACCCTAACACATGTCCTAATTCTATTGGACAAGTGTAATTCGACCAAAAGCAAACTTAGTAATAAAATAGGACCATTTAGGCCCACTTGGATTAGATTAGGACATTTATTATTAATTTATTTAAAGAAGGTTTAAAAGAGTTAATATCAAAGTATATTTACTAAAACATTTTTAATATGGGGTAATACATCAGATAAATTCGACTATAAATATTCATTAGAAAGATAAAAATATTGTCTACATAATGGTATTTTATTTGTAATTTTTAGACATTAAATATGTTATGTTATTTATGACACAACGATGATGCAGTAATTATCTTATTAATGAAATATTGACATAGTTGATGTTATAAATAACCAAATAAATATAATTTGAGACATTTTATGAATTAAAATAATTTTATAGGTTAATATGACATGTTAGTATTGATTTAATTAACTTTTTTCAAACTTATAATTCTGTTATGATTTTCACAAAAATCAATTAATAAATAGTGGCAAAATTGACATAAAATAGTTTTTAAAACAAATATTATATTATTAATTGTTATTTTATTCCAAAAATTCTAATGTTCGGCAAAATGACTTAGATAAGGATATATATATTAATAATAACCAATTTGGGATTCGTTTGGCTTCTTATAGTAAGTTTATTAACCTTATAGTATAAGAAAACAAGAAGACACGGTAAAAGTTAAATTATCTAACTTAAAGTTAAATCTAAATGATAAGGTTAAAATAATAACCTAAAATTGCCTAAATCCTATTTGATGAGAGGATTTCGACCCATACCTACTTTAGCTTCTAAATAAGACCCTTTGGAACCATTATAAACCGAATTTGACATTAATATAAAATAATAGTTTTTGTTATTCCAAATGTACCCCTCTCTTCCCTTATAAAAGGGCACCTCCTCCCTCTCTTCCTTACACAACATTGAGCCTTCAAGCTCGGCTAACCCCTGAAAAATCATCTTCTCCACTTCCCTAGAAACATCCTAGAGGTTATGGTCTTCCTCAAACACCAATTTTAGTGCCCTAAGAGGAGGTCTCAAAGAGGCGCTTCAAAGAAGAGGTAATTTTCGTTACCGATTCTTTCACCTTTATTTTTTCTTCCACTTCTTCTTCTTAGGTTGTTTCATTATGAAGTAATAACATAAGTATCACTCATATACTGATATGTTTTTATAAGTATGAAACAATCCTATTTCACCATCTATCCATCCTACGGAAAATGAAATCACCACGCGTGCGTACGTACGGAATACCGTCTCCACGCCGTGGTGAAATCTATTTTCCACCACCACCATACTTGGATGGGTATAATGGTGTAAATAATAACTATATATTATTATTTTAAAGTGATATTGATTCTTAAATAGTATACATACACTCCAATACAGTCCCACGATCATGAGAATGATATCATCGCTCGTGCGTACGTACGGACTACCGTCTCCACGACGCGATGAGATTCATTTTACACTTTAACCATTCATGAATAATTATAAAGTATATATAATAAGTAATCATGAAATATATGACATAATAATGATACTAGATTTATTTGTATATATATGTATGTCATCTACTTAATTCTGTTCAACTCAATAAGGAATCGAAAACAGCGTTCATGCATACGTACGGCCTACCGTCTCCATGAACGGTGTATTTCTTTCCATTTAATGATTTATTATATATATGTATATTCTGAATATATATATATATATATCATGTTTTATGTTCTGGAATTAATTAATCATGATCTAAGTAATCATATGATTAATTATAAGTCAAAACACGGATGACAAATGAAACAATTTTACCCAAAATGCTCTTTAACATGGAATTTACAAAAGAACGGGTAATATAAAGTAATAAGTGAACCATATATGATATCATAACAATGAATATGATTCTGTAATAAGTCAATGACATTATTTAAATTGGTATACAGGAGGTTCGGACACTTACGAAGAAAATCGGACCTAAGGTATGGGAAATATCACAATCTCATTTTTATCCGAGATTGTTTATACTTTGGTATTTATTGGGGTGTATTTTATCATCCACATCGATGTTTCCTCAATATGTAATATTATTTCCATTCACCTACAAATGTTTAAATCCTATTTTACCCTTCGGTGAGTTTTTAGTAAAAGATATGAAAGGAATCTTTTGTCGTTTTTTGTACGAGGTACTTTTTTGACTTTTCTGACAAAAGTACGTGAAGAATGTTTTTTTAACTTATACGGCATGAATGGATTTTTAAAAAATTATTTCCAAGAAGCTTCCTTTAAAAATTTTCAAGTTTATTTTTAATCAACTTCTTTTAGTTATAATTTTATGACATGTTAAGAAATGAAAAGTGTTTTTGATGTCGAAAGGATATTTTCCTCAAGAATGGAGTTCAAGTGTTTTATCAAAATTATTTTCCATCTAAGATAACAAAGGGGTTTGTTTCTATCCCTATTATTACATGGATTTTATTATGTTGTGATGGAAATATTTTTATGAATTCCTTTATCTTATATGAATTGTTTTATGATGTCATGATGTTTAAGAATCCCATTTTTATTACATGGGTTATGCTATGATGTATGGTTTATGATTTTGTGGCACACATAAGAATGGTATCATTATGAGATGGGTGGGACCTATATCTCCCTCCAATGCATTGGGTAAATATTTTATATCTCAAGAGATAGAAATGGATGGAACAGTAGGTTATACTGGTTCAGTGAAACATGACTGAAATGAGGGTGACTCGGTTCATAAAGGGACTTTGTCCACTAAGATAGTCTTGGAAATGAGTCTTGACTAACAAGAAATGATTCTCTATGATTATGTGTGTATGCCACAAAGTTTCATGTTTTATGTTATGATTATTGTGATTACATTTCACTGCCATGATTTATACCATGTTATGAAATTATGCTCTCTTTTGCAGGTTAAGATTTCCAAAATTTTATGTTCTTATGAATATGATGTGATTGATATTTCTTTTGTTTACCCTTACTGAGCATTTGAGCTCACCCTTTTATGTTTTCTTTTCCATAGGATATAATGAAAGGTTTTAGGTAAAAAAAGGAAGATCTTTATGGGAGATGTTGAAGATCATTCACCACGATTAGAATATTATATTCCGAGTTTTCAAAGACACTAAACTATTACGATCCTTGTGTGTGTGTTTTTGTTATCTACTAAGTATTCTATAAAAGTAATGTAATGTCCATTTACGTCAAGCTTCGGGTCTCTACATTTGGTATCAGAGGAAATGTTTAGTCAACCTTTGGAAACTAGGATGTGAAAACGTTATTGAGATCCCTAGATATATTTCTAAGGTATGTCTAGGGATGTCCCTAAGGATAAGTATACTTATAGGATATAGTCCAAGAACTATGGTAACGATATTAAATTAAACCAAAGATGTTAGATATTGATGTTACTCCCCCTTTATTATGATTTTTTCCTCTCACACTATTCTTTTTGGGTTTTAGAAAATGGATGGAAACAAGATGATTCACGATAATGGAGGATATGATGGACAATGGAATGATATTCTTCATGGGCAACCAAATGAAATGGGATTTGGAAGTCCAAACATCATTATTATGCTGAATCAGCCATCTCATAATATGATCAATAATGTAAAATTTGGTAGGTTTCCTGACTCATCTAATAAGAGAAAGATGGAGTTTCATGATGATCATAGAGGAATGAAAGATCAATTTCCCCTATGTAAATCATGTGGGAAGAGGAATCATGGAGAATGTTTCAAAGGAACTAGAAGATGCTTTGGGTGTGGAAAAGAAGGACACAAAGCCAGTAAGTCTAAAGGAAAAGGTTCAGTTAACACCAGGGATGAGGATAATGGTATTGCTACGACATCAGCAATGGTTAAATGTTTTAAATGTGGAATGTACGGGCATTATGCAAACCAATACCCTAAGGGAAAGTCTCATGAAGAGAATCAGTACGGTCGTATGGGTAGTATTTATGTGGATGATGATGAAGAGACTACAAATGATATGTGAGATGAAAGAATTGTTGAAGCTCGGTCAATGGATTAAGAATGTAGTGGAATTATTACATGTTTATCATGTGTAATGTTATATAAGTAATCTCATGGTACTATGGAATAAAGAGACATATAAGGATTGTTACACTGCTGTCTTTCCTTGAGTTTTGAAAGTGTATGATTAATGGTACCAGTATCCATTAAAGGATATTCAGATATTTTTGGAATATAGATGATATGCACATAATGAAGGGATAAGTAGAAAATGAAATGTTTGACAGTATTCATGAGCTCATGATTGATATAAGGACTAAGTGATATCATGGTTTGAGTATATAGAATTTTGAGGATTTTGGTATGTGGAAAGAGTTATCTTTTAACAGCACTCATGTTTTCAATAAGGTTCAATGGGTATTCAAGAGAATACATGATTCAGGACTTTGAATGTTCGGAATGTGACCAACGAAACATATCTTATGATATATGGGGATCAACGATGTTATTAAATCTCTGGTAATCATTTTCACTATGTTATGAGAGTGGACCGAAGTATTTTAGATAAGCCTAAATATTGGAATGGACATAAGTTAGTATTGTTTAAGGATAGAACTTTTTTTGATATTATTGATGGGATGTTATAGTAATTTGTTTTAGAAAAAGGACAACCTGCAGGACGGGTGACAGCCCATCGCGTCGGACAAGGATGTGGGAATCGAACCCACAACCGAAGTGCGACTGGACTTTATCGCCTACCACTGGACTACAGGAAGACCCTGGTTAGTAGAAACAAGTTTTATTTTATTAAGTGGTATGATATATGAAGTATAAGTTCATTTTTGGAACCATATACGATTAACCATAAGATGGACATATAACTTTTGCTAACCTTTTGTTTGAATGAGATGGAATGACCCATCATTCTATCACATGATCTGCTAACACATCACGAATGACAAATTCAACTTCATTTCTTTAAGATATGAAGTGTAAATTTTCCATAGAAAGACAAACGGTGAGACTATACCAAAATCACGAAATTATTTCTTCTAATTCCAATTTCATCAACTTTAGGGAAATGATCCTGAAAACCAAAAATGTTGTCTTAGTGCTCTTATATATGATGAATCAGATGGTACCTTAGATCATCACAAATTTATGGATTTGCGATTGCTATCTTTTCCATAGCCATTTTCTCTACCACTCTCCATCAGAACATGATGGTTAGATTTTTCTTCCATATCCATATTTCCACCTATGTGGAAACCCAGTGATTAGTTTATTTGGGTAACCATTACGTTTCATACTTTTGTTTTTAAAGATTGGTTTTGGTATTCCTTTTTACGATGTGGGTTTCGATTAAAGATACTTTCAAATAGTAAACCATTTATAACCCCGACGAATTTCGAGGGCGAAATTCTTTTTAAGGGGGGTAGAATGTAACACCCTGAGATTTTATGAAAAATATTCTTTTTAATTTCATTAATGTCTTGTGTTGTACGCTACACAAAAAGGAGCTTGCACAACATGCATCCTTGATTTTTCTTTCATTACACGCAATCGCGGCCTTCCTTGATAGCATGTGTAGTACGCAATACCGAGTTTCACTAAACAACGATACGCTATTAAAATATTATTAAAACTAGCCGTTATGAATAGTAATAACCACTTTTTGAAATTTTGTATATTTTATTTTTCAAAATGGACTTCAGTTTTGGATTTGGAATATCTAAATTAGCTTAGGGTGAAATTTTGGTAATTTTCGGATAACTTTCACATTTTGATGAATAGTGGAAATTACTAAATTTTAATTAAAAACAATTTTTTCAATCGAAATAATT
Organism: Viscum album; assembly: GCA_963277665.1. Lineage (NCBI taxonomy): Eukaryota > Viridiplantae > Streptophyta > Magnoliopsida > Santalales > Viscaceae > Viscum > Viscum album. The sequence continues at coordinate 1,029,886,220 of OY728125.1, forward strand.
AATAGTGATAAATTATTAATTTTAGTGGTTTTAAAGTATATTTAGAATATATTTTTACAATTTAATACAATGATGTTCATTGGATGTAATTTTACATTTAAACCAGTTATAAACAAGTTTCAATCTTCTGATAGTTATTATCTCTTAAAAACACGCTATTTGTTTTGACGACGGGAATTAATTTTTAAATTAGTTAATGAAACTGATATGTTTTAAATTTGGTAAAATAGACATCATTTTTGAGTTCATAATATCAAATATAGCTTAGGCCTAATGTTTGGTATTTTTCTGAAAACTTTCAATTTTTGATGAATAGTGAAACCACTAAGTGGTAGTTAAAAAAACATAATTGTTCATAAAACTTAATTTTACCGCTTCTATGAGTTGAATTTCAAAAAATCTGAGAGGCACGGTTGATGTCAGTAACTAAAATGTGGTTCAATGAGATGATAATAATTTTTTGGTGAATAGTAACTTTTTACTTTTTTTTTACCACGGTTAAAAGTAAATAGGGTAATTAAGGGTAGAAATGATATTATTATTACCCTAACACATGTAATAATTCTATTGGACAAATGTAATTCGACCAAAAACAAACTTAGGAATAAAATATGACCATTTAGGGCCACTTGGATTAGATTAGGACATTTATTATTAATTTATTTAAAGAAGGGTTAAAAGAGTTAATATCAATGTTTATTTACTAAAACATTTTTAATATGGGGTTATACAAAAGAACAATTCGACTATAAATATTAATTAGAAATATAAAACGATTTCCTACATAATTGTATTTTATTTGTAATTTTTAGACATTATATAATTTATGTTATTTATGACACAACGATGATGCAGTAATTATCTTATTAATGAAATATTGACATAATTGATGTTATAAATACCCAAATAAATATAATTTGAGACTTTTTATGAATTACACTAATTTTATAGGTTAATATGACATGTTAGTATTGATTTAATTATCTTTGTTCTAACTTATCATTCTGTTATGATTTTCACAAAAATCGATTACTAAACAATGTCAAAATTGACATAAAATAGTTTTTAAAACGAATATTATATTATTAATTATTATTTTATTCCTAAAAATATAAGGTTCGGCCAAAGGATTTAGATAAGCTTATATATATTAATAACAAACAATTTGGGGTTCGTTTGACTTTTTATAGTAAGTTTATTAACCTTATAGTGTAGGAAAACAAGAAGACACGGTAAAAGATAAATTATCTAACTTAAAGTTAAATCTAAATGATAAGGTTTAAATAATAGCCTAAACTTGTCTAAATCCTATTGGATGAGAGGATTTAGACCCATCCCTACTTTATCTTAGAAATAAGACCCTTTGGAACTATTATAAAGCGAAGTTTCCCTTAATATAAAATAATATTCTTAGTTATTCCAAAGGTACCCCTCTCCTCCCTTATAAAAGGGCACCTCCTCCCTCTCTTCCTCACACAACTTTGAGCCTTCAAGCTCGGCCAAACCCTGCCAAATTATCTTCTCCACTTCCCTAGAAATATCCTAGAGGTTCTGGTCTTCCTCAAAGACCAATTTTAGTGCCCTAAGAGGAGATCTCAAAGAGGCGCTTCAAAGAAGAGGTAATTTCCGTTACTGATTATTTCACCTTTATTTCTTCTTCCACTTCTTCTTCTTAGGTTGTTTCATTATGAATTAATAACATCAGTATCACTCATATACTGATATGTGATTATAAGTATGACACAATCCTATTTCACCATCTATCCATCCTACGGAAAATGAAATCACCGCGCTTGCGTACGTACGGAATACCGTCTCCACGTCGTGGTGAAATCTATTTTCCACCACCACCTTACTTGGATGGGTATAATTGTTTAAATAATAACTATATATTATTATTTTAAAGTGATATTTATTCTGAAATAGTATACATACACTCAAATATAGTCCCACGATCATGAGAACGATATCATCGCTCGTGCGTACGTACGGACTACCGTCTCCACGACGCGATGAGATTCATTTTACACATTAACCATTCATTAATAATTATAAAGTATATATAATAAGTAATCATGAAATATATGACATAATAATGATACTGGATTTATGTGTATATATATGTATGGCATCTACTTAATTCTGTTCAACTCAATAAGGAAACGAAAACAGCGTTCATGCGTACGTACGGCCTACCGTCTCCATGAACGGTGTATTTCTTTCCATTTACTGATTTATTATATATATGTATATTCTGAATATATATATATATATATATAAATCATGTTTTATGTTCTGGAATTATGTAATCATGATCTAAGTAATCATATGAATAATTACAAGTCAAAACACGGATGACAAATGAAACAATTTTACCCAAAACGCTCTTTAACATGGAATTTACAAATGAACGGGTAATATAAAGTCATAAGTGAACCATATATGATATCATAACAATGAATATGATTCTATAATATGTAAATGACATTATTTAAATCGTTATACAGGAGGTTCGGACACTTACGAAGAAAATCGGACCTAAGGTAAGGGAAATATCACAATCTCATTTTTATCCGAGATTGTTTATACTTTGGTATTTATTGGGGTGTATTTTATCATCCACATCCATGTTTCCTCAATATGTAATATTATTTCCATTCACCTAAAAATGTTTAAAGCATATTTTACCCTTCAGTGAGTTTTTAGTAAATGATATGAAAGGAATCTTTTGTCGTATTTCGTACGAGTTACTTTTTTGACTTTTCCGAAAAAAGTACGCAATGAATGTTTTTTAACTTATACGGCATGAATGGATTTTTAAAACATTATTTCCAAGAAGCGTCCATTAAAATTTTTCAAGTTTATTTTTAATCAACTTCTTTTAGTTATAATTTTATGAAATGTTAAGAAATGAAAAGTGTTTTTGAAGTAGAAAGGATATTTTCCTCAAGAATGGAGTTCAAGTGTTTTATCGAAATTATTTTCCATCTAAGATAATAAAGGGTTCTATTTCTATCCCTATTATTACATGGTTTTGATTATTTTTTGATGGAAATATTTTTATGAATTCCTTTATCTTATATGAATTGTTTTATGATGTCATGATGTTTAAGAATCCCATTTTTATTACATGGGTTATGCTATGATGTATGGTTTATGATTTTGTGGCACACATAAGAATGGTATCATTATGAGATGGGTGGGACCTATATCTCCCTCCAATGCATTGGGTAAAGATTTTATATCTCAAGAGATAGACATGGCTGGAATAGTAGGTTATACCGGTTCAGTGAAAAAGGACTGAAACGAGGGTGACTCGGTTCAGAAAGGGACTTTGTCCACTAAGATAGTCTTGGAAATGAGTCTTGACTAACAAGAAATGATTCTCTATGATTATGTGTGTATTCCACAAAGTTTCATGTTTTATGTTAAGATTATTGTGATTACATTTCACTGCCATGATTTATCCCATGTTATGAAATTATGCTCTCTTTTCCAGGTTAAGATTTCCAAAAATGTTATGTTCTTGTGAATATGATGTGATTGATATTTCGTTTGTTTACCCTTACTGAGCATTTGAGCTCACCCTTTTATGTTTTCTTTTCCCCAGGATATAAAGAATGGTTTTAGGTAAAAAAAAAGGAAGATCTTTATGGGAGATGTTGAAGATCTTTCACCATGATTAGAAGATTATATTCCGAGTTTTCAAAGACACTAAACTATTACGATCCTTGTGTGTGTGTTTTTGTTATATACTAAGTATTCCGCAAAAGTAATGTAATGTCCATGTATGTCAAGCTTCGGGTCTCTACATTGAGTTCCTATTGATGAGACGGAATTCTTGAATACATCAACTCTGGACTATGTGTCAGTTGATGTATCAGCCTCTCGGCTCGTGGAGCGGACCCTCCCGAAGGAGCTTGCTGTGTGCGGAAACCCTAGAGCTGGCTGCGAATGCTACTGTAACGACGGCGACTGTGCAGAGATCCTTAGTGGACTGTGACGATGACTGTGCAGGGATCCTCAGTGGACTGTGATGACTATTACACTCAACGATCCTACGTGGATCAGTGCTACCAATCCTGTGTGGATCTGATCCTGTGTGGGTCAGCGCTCAGTGGTTCTGTGTGAGCCAGCACCTACAGGTCCTATGTGGGCATGATCCTGTGTGGGTCTTTGCGGGGGTTAGTTACCTATCAATCCTTTGTGGGTCAGATCCTTTGTGGGTCATTGCGGGGGTTAGTACCTATCGATCCTTTGTGGGTCCGACGACTTAGATGGATCAGTGATCATCTCTATCGTCCTTTGAAGAAGTATACCTGTGTGAGCTGAATCTTGTGTTACTCTCCTTTGTGGATTGTGTTGAGCTATCCTATGTGGATTTATGGTTTACTCTCCTTTGTGGATTGTGTTGATCTATCCTGTGTGGGAATACGTTTTCACTCCTATGTGTACTGGGTTGTGCTTGGGCTCGGATGTTGGAGCCGAACGAGGATTGATGACTTAGGTATATGTATGGACATAACCTAAGTAGTGTCAGTTGTTACTTCATGATTGTATCTTTCCGTTTTGGTTTATCCTTTTTGGATTTCGGGAGACCTTCGGGGGTCTCGGGGTCCCTACTGAGTAGCTTATACTCACCCCTGCACGGGCTATGCCCGCACTACGTTGTGTTGGTTGCAGACGACGGACAACGCTGATTGTGGTGGAGGCTTGAGGAGCATGACGATACCTAGAGGTGGAACACTTGGCGGGACGTACTCGGAGCAGTCAGGTGGACCCGAGGAGCAGTGGAGGTTATCTGTACCGACCCTTCAGGTGGGACTTCCAGAGGTTGGATTGACGCTGCGGATTTTCTTTTCAGTTGCTGTTTTTCCTTTCATTTGTACTTTACAGTTGGGCTTGTATTTCCGGGCCCTTTTACTTTCAGCATAGTTTTTTACAGTTTTTACTTAGTGTTTACTTTTCCGCTTGCTTACTCTGTGGTGCTTGATTACTTTACAAGGGCAATGCCTTCCTTTTTTCTTGGATTTACGCCTTGGTGCTAGTCACCAGCCCCTGGCATATGGAAGGCAGGTTTGGGGTAGTCATGGCACGGGCCCCGAGGACGGGTCGTGAAAAATTGGTATCAGAGGTGGTCGGTTCTACCGCAGACTCTGATCTTTCTTCTATGTGAAGCAATAGTGTTTAGCATATTGGTTGTGGTTATCATTCCAGGGAGTCCAGTGTTGGTGCGGCGACCGACGTATTCGTACACCAGGACCCTGAGTTCTGATTTCCAACTTAATGCACGAAAACATTGATTGCCTGTGTGTTTCAAGTTTTCATTGTGATTACTTGTGTCATCTCACCAGGTATATTGTTCTAACCGTGGCACACTTGTTTAATTTTCAGGATGGCCCCATGACAGCAGCCAGCTAGGGTTCGGAGAGTAGAGCGTGACGATAGCCCACCGAGCGACGAGGCCTCGATACAGGGCCCGTTGATAGTAGAGGCACCGGCGGTACCTTTACCCGCTGAGCCCCTGATGCTTCCAGCACCGACTACTGACGATGCACGTCGCCTCGGAGCTCTGCACGAGTTCCAATGCCAGTGACCACCCAGGTTTCATGGGGAGACGGACCCCCAGGCAGCCGAGGACTGGCTGGAGGCGGTCGTTCGAGTTTTCAGGCTAGTGAGGACACCAACAGACCTCATGGTGATCCTCACGGCGAGCCTACTGCACGCAGCATCAGGACGATGGTGGAACATGATGCTCCAGGTGCACGATGAGGCCTCTCTCATATGGACAGACTTTGAGGGCCTCCTCAACTTATAGTTCGAGATGATTATGTGTAGAAGACGGCCTTCAGGTGTCGGTATGGCCACTATGAGTTCTTGGTTATGCCTTTCGGCGTAACCAATGCTCCAGCAGTGTTCATGATCCTCATGAATAGGATCTTCCAGCCATACCTCGATCGATTTGTCGTGGTCTTCATCGACAACCTTTTGGTGTACTCGACCACGGAGGAGGAGCACGCCTACCACTTGCGGGTTTTACTAGACACACTCCGAGAGAACCAACATTATTTCAAGCTATTGAAGTGCCAGTTCTGGTTACGTGAGGTCCACTTCTTGGGGCATGTCATTTCTGAGGCGGGAGTTGCAGTGGATCCCGTGAAGATCGAGGCAGTGCTAGCTTGGGAGCCACCAAGGAGCATGACGGAGGTGCAGAGTTTCTTGGGACTAGCTGGATATAATCAGAGGTTTGTAACAGACTTCTCCAGAGTTGCAGCACCACTCTCAGCTTTGACGAAGAAGGGGAAACCCTTTGTGTGGTCAGACAGATGTCAGCAGAGCTTCCACGAGCTGAGACAGAGATTGACCAGTGAACCTATCTGGAGGTTTTCTGAGAAGGAAGTTGGATACGTAGTCTACTGTGATGCATCAGGGACCGGACTCGGGTGTGTCATGATGTAGGAGCGGGCCGTGATTTCCTATAGATCACGTCAGTTGAGGCCGCATGAGCAAAAATACGCTACCCATGACCTAGAGTTAGCATCAGTGGTCTTCTCTCTGAAGACATAGAGGCACTATCTGATGGGCGAGCACTTTACAGTCTTATCTGACCACCAGAGTCTCAGGTACATCTTCTCGCAGAAGGACCTGAACCTGAGACAGCGGCGATGGCTTGAGTTCCTCCAGGACTATGACTTTCAGATAGTCTATACTCATGGGAAGGGGAACATGGTAGCCGATGCCCTCAGCAGGAGGAAGGGAATCCACCTACATGAGGAGGCGACAGAGCAGCTAGCCGCTTTGCAGATATCCTTCGTGGATAGAGATGGAGTAGCCATCCTTCAGTCTCTAATAGTCACCTATCCACTACTATAGTGGGTCAGAGAGGCACATCGTGAGGACTTTGACTGTGAGACGCGGCATACACAGTTATCCTCAGGACATGCACCTAATGGCTTCTCCTTTGGATTAGGGCACAACATCCTTTTTAGAGGACGTACCTTGCTACCAGTCTCTTTACGAGAGGAGGTGCTGAGAGAGTTTCCCACTTCTCATTTTGTGGTACATCCTAGAGTGGAGAAGATGTACTAGGACCTCAGACGACAACACTGGTGGCCGGGCATGAAGAAGGCTGTGTCAGAGTTCGTTTCTCGATGCCTCACCAGCCATCAGGTGAAGGCAGAGCATCAGGTACCAGCAGGCTCAGTATTGCCCTTGGAGGTCCCGGAGTGGAAGTGGGACAGGATATCTATGGACTTCATGACTGGACTTCCACGCACGTCCAGAAGTCACGACTCCATTTGGGTGATTGTTGAACGAATCACCAAGTCAGAACACTTCTTACCCATCCGAGAGTAGGGCTCAGTGGAGACCTTGGGGCATCTCTACGTTCATGAGACTGTACAGCTTCATGGTGTTCCATCGTCTATCATCTCCGATCGAGACGCTCGCTTTACTTCCCAGCTTTGGAAGGGGTTGCAGGAGGCGTTTGGGAAGCGGCTACGTCTAAGCACCGTCTTTCACCCTCAGACGGATGGTCAGAAGGAGAGGACCATTCCGACTCTCGAGGACATTCTCCGCGCATGTGTCCTTGACTTTGGTCGCAGTTGGGAGGATCACCTACCCTTGGTGGAGTTTGCGTACAACAACAGCTACCACTCCACCATCGGGATGGCACCATACGAGGCATTATACGGCAGACTTTGCAGATCTCCTTTGTGTTGGACAGCCCTTGGTAAGTCAGCACATGTAGGACCAGAGATGGTCCGGGCCATGATAGAGAAGGTCCAAGTCATCCAGGAGCAGATGAGGACAGCTCAGAGCCGATAGAAGTCTTATGCTGATAGGAGGCGGATGCCACTAGAGTTTGAGGATGGCGACCACGTCTTCTTGCGTGTCTCACCTCGACGTGGTTTGCGGTGATTTGGCTGAGGCGGAAAGTTGCCTCCACACTTCATTGGACCATTCCGGGTCCTTATTAGGATTGCTGAGGTGGCTTATCACCTGGCTCTACCACCTCAGTTGCACTGGGTGCACGACGTCTTCCACGTATCTCAGTTGAGGAGATACGTGCATGACCCGACACACATAATTGGCCATGGGGAGCTAGACGTGGATGATGGGGCGACTTATACGGAGGTCCAAGTGGAGATAGAGGATCGATAGGAGCGGGTCCTACGTGGGCGATCGATTCCTCTTGTGCGCCTCAGATGGCCGCACGGGAACCTCCAGGAGATCACATGGGAGCGGCAGGCTCAGATGCATGCTCAGTACCCACATTTGTTTCCCTAGTTTATGATGTATCTTTACTGGGACGTAAATCCCTGAGATGGGAGTAATGTAATGACCTGTAAATTTCACGGAAATATTTTTTCTTAATTTTCATTGGAATTTTACAAGAGCGCAGTTTCTGACGGCACCTGATTCTGAGGCCCGGTGTCCCTGGAATCGTTTTCTGAATTTTGGATCGGGTACGTTCAGTGAACAGATGAGCAAGTTTTTCAAACATTTGAACTGGTGGTCGGAATTGAATTCTGAGGGCACCGATGGAATTGCAGCATCGGTACTTGATTAGAAACGCCTCTTCCAGAGTTGTGTTTTCTCAGGTGTGGTTTTAAATTTTAGGGCTTAAAGTTAAGAAATAAAATAATTGTACGACAATCTTTATTTTATTTCACTTAAGCCACTTGGAAGCCACTTAAAGCGGCTTAAAATGAGTAGATGCGGATAGGGTGCTACCCGAAAATATACTACCCTCTTGGTAGGATATTTGTGAGGTGGGAACCGCACGAGCCCCACCGTTTCTTTTCCGCTAAGTAACGCACCCGCGAAAACCCATCATTATTAAAGTCAACTGATGCGTTTTCTTATTTTCTTAACACACCAATTAATTGGGTGGTTTTATTCATTGAATTAAATGGGTGGTTTATTCGTTGAAATTAATTCTATGAATTAATTTCATTCATTTCTTAACCTGTTTGAAATCCGTTGGCGTAATAATAAAATAAGACCAACGCACGACATCTGGAAAAATGCTCATTGAGAAGTTTTGACAAGTTTTGTGCCTTCACCCACCTTCATGAAGAATGCAAAGAACGCGAAGAACGTGAAGAACACCATCACCCTCGGAGAATGACGATGCTCCATCCGAGACGTTCTTCCCCACCCCGATCTCCGATCATCTACTGTTGGAGGTAAGAGATTTTGGGTTTCTTTTAAATCTCCTTTGTGGTTTTTAACAAAACATGGATTTAATTATTTATAATTAAATCTGTTGTTTCTTGGTCCTTGGAGTTCGTCGACGCAATGCCTAATACCGTGACGACGCGACGGTCCCCTCCTTCCGTGATGATCAATTTTCACGAAGAACGCACGTGCGACGACTTGAAGAGGTAGGGATTTTATTTTGGAAATACCATTTTATATCCCCGTGATTGTTTCTTTTAAAACAAGAACCTGGATGAAGTGCAATTTTATATTATTAAAATTGTTTTGATACGTTTGTTATGTGTTGATTTAGCCTCCCGATTGATACCATCTAACGCGGAGGGTGCGAGCTAAACAAACATGGCCCGACAACCCTCCGCTGCCCTTCGTTGTTGTGTGGATTTGGCGTGTGATGACAAAGCATGCCGCAAAGGCAATTTGATGATTCCGCAGAGAAGATCGGGTCCCGGGAGGTGCAGCGGCACAGACGGGAAGGAAAACGGACCACCGGAGCAACTATGGTGGCCCGTGGATGTCTCCGGCGGCGCTGGCGGCTGGAGGCGACGGTTCCCAGGCGCGCCGCCGGATAGGGCCCCCGCAGCTGAAGCCGCGGCTGCGCGTGACCGGCTCGCCTGCACGGGCCGCGGCAGAAGCCGTGTCCACTGATGTCCAGCGTGGCCCCTCAAGGGAAAAGGCATCCACATCCCGCGGGGGCGGCGCCCTGTGGCTCCCACGCTCGGCCGCTCGGCCGAATCGAGCCGGGTCGTGCCCTGGCTGGACCGGACCGAGTCTAGCCGGGTCGGACCGGGTCGGGTCGACCCGGGTCGGCCTGGGCCCAGACCCCCCGTCTTCGGACCGGTTTCGGTCTTTTTCCCGTAACATGAGCTACGGGCCTCCGAATGACGCGTCGTCAGCGGAAAAACGATCCTTGGATTGAGACGGTCGTTTCGGCATATCGCACTCAAGGTTTCAGAATACTTTGGGTTCAGCCGGGTTGGTTCGTACAGGAAACCAACCGGGCCCTCAGAGTGGAAACGCTCATATCTTGAGCTACATACGTCCGATTGACGTGTCGTCGGCTCTAGTGGATTCCTCTAAGTGAGACGGATCTTTTGGCATACTCCACCCGAGGTTTGGATGCAGGTGGTGTACGGTGGGGTTGGTTTTGCCTTAAAAACCAACAGGGCCCCTGGGACGGAAAAGCCAATAACTCTCAGACCGGGCGTCTTATTGACGTGTCGTCTGCGACATTGAGTTCTTGTTGACGAGAAGGAACTTTTCGATACATCAACTCTAGACTATGTGTCAGTTGATGTATCAGCCTCTCGGCTCATGGAGCGGACCCTCCCGAACGAGCTTACTGTGTGAGTAAACCTTAGAGCTGGCTGCGACTGCTACTGTAACGACGACGACTGTGTAGAGATCCTCAGTGGACTGCGACGATGACTGTGCAGGGATCCTCAGTGGACTGCGACGACTACTGCACTCAGCGATCCTATGTGGATCAGTGTTACCGATCCTGTGTGGGTTAGCACTCAGCGGTTCTGTGTGAGCTAGCGCCTACAGGTCCTGTGTGGGTCGTTGCGGGGGTTAGTTACCTATCGGTCCTTTGTGGGTCAGATCCTTTGTGGGTCATTGCAGCGGTTAGTACCTATCGATCCTTTGTGGGTCTGACGACTTAGATGGATCAGTGATCATCTCTATCGTCATTTGAAGAAGTGTACCTGTGTGAGATGAATCTTGTGTTACTCTTTTTTTATTGATTGTGTTGAACTATCATGTGTGGATTTATGGTTTACTCTCCTTTTTGGATTGTGTTGAGATCCCCTGTGTGGGTAGACGTTTGCTTTCCTGTGTGGACTGGGTTGTGCTTGGTCTCAGATGTTGGAGCCGAACGGGGATTGATGACTTAGGTATATGTATGGGCATATACCTAAGCAGTGTCGATTGTTACTTCGTGATTGTATCTTTCTGTTGTGGTTTATCATTTGTGGATTTCAGGAGACCATCGGGGGTCTCGGGGTCCCTACTGATTATCTTATACTCACCCCTGCACGGGCTATGACCGCACTACGTTGTGTTGGTTGCAGACGACGGACAGCGCTGATTGTGGTGGAGGCTTGCGGAGCAGGACTGTACCTGGTGGTGGACCACTGGGCGGGACGTACTCGGAGCGGTCAGGTGGACCCGAGGAGCAGTGGAGGCTATCTGTACCCGCCCTTCAGGAGGTATTTCCAGAGTACGGCTCGACACTGCGGCTTTTCTTTTCAGTTTCTGTTTTTCCCTTTTAGTTATACATTACAGTTGGGCCTGTATTTCCGGCCCCTTTTACTTTCATCACAGCTTGTTACAGTTTTTACTTAGTGTTTACTTTTCCGCTTTCTTACTCTGTGGTGCTTGTTTACTTTATAAAGGCAATGCCTTCAATTTTTCCAGGATTTACGCCTTGGTGCTAGTCCCCATCCCCTGGCCTATGGATGGCGGGCTTGGGGTAGTCACGACATGGGCCCCGAGCACGGGTCGTGAAAATGCCGCCTTTCAGCTGTATTTTGAAAAACATTTCCGCCCTAACGGTTTTTTAAAAAATATTATTTAAAAAAATGTATTAAAAAACTCCCCCTTACTATCCTCCATGGCTGTTTGTTCCCCCCTCTGATGATATCTCAATGGTTGTACCCCTCTCAGTCGTGACCCATGTGACAAGCATCTTATTGCAGTGCGACAGACCCCCTGGAAGACCACCTGTAGAATAAGATTCCCTATTATAGGATTCCTATAGTAATCTATTTTTGGAAATATTTCATTTGATTTCACACTTAATCAATGATGTAAAACATTCTTCTCTCAATCCTTCCATTTCCAGCTGTGATTTGGCATTTCCATCACTGGGAATTGATTTAGATGAACCTACATTTTTTATGGTAATCAGATTTTCAGTTCAAGTATTGTTACGTGTTTTTTGAATAGTCCCCAGAGACCTATTTTTGTGATTTTCATCAACCTCAACCAATGTAGAGGTGGTTAGTATTATTTCTGTTCATTTTCACCATCCTATTCAAGGTACTATTCTTATTTCCTAGTTTTCCACCATCCGATAGTATGGGTTTTCAGATATTTGAGTCCCTAGTAAATTAATTAAAGGTTTTTTAGTCTTTTCTGCCATATTTTTTGGTAACTTTTGGTGTTATTGTGATTCTTTTCCTTGAGAGATAGTTTACAAGGATATAATTAATGTATGTATATATATAATATATATATATATTCTCTATGTATATATTCTTGCATGGTTCGGGGAAAACCTATATTGGATTATGGATATATATATATATATATATATATATATATTGGTATGTGAGTATGAGTGTGGGCTGGTTTCGAGTGGTCACCTCCAATTTTGTCAAGCGCTGATGTGTCTCAGCTTTTCCTACTCCCTCATATTGGTAGGTCCCCTATTATCATGCATTTAATTTTTAATTACATGATTTATCAGAGCTTTAAATTTTTTTTAATATTTATTTGGTAAATGTATGGGTATATATGCATATTTAGGGGTTTGGTAAAAATGAATTCTGCCTCTTTGATTTGGTTCACATTTTTTATTATAACATCTCTAAGGCTGGTTATGAGTTTCCTTTAAATATTAAATATATTTTGTATTTTAAATTTGTTTTCTAAATGATTCATAACTTTTGAAGTGAAATTTTATGGAATATAAATGTTTACATTAAATGTTTTATGTAATAATTCGCTTGTTTGGATCATTAAAGAGTATTCGGTGTTTGATAGAAGATTCAAATGTGTCATTTTTTGTTGCTGCATTGATGGATAAACCTTAAAATGAATATGGAACTCTGGAATAATGGTTTTTTGATCTCTAAATGTCATGTTTCTGGATTGTGTTAGATGAAAATGGTAATGACTATTTTTATAAAAACATAGAATGTTTGGCACTTTAGAAATATTGGTTGATTTCAAGATGTTCAAAAATATCATTTGGCATATTGGGTTGTTTGGTGAAAATTAATTTTTTTAGAATAATATGGAAAATAATATTGTATTTAAAAATACAATTTCTTATATAGAAATGGATTTTTGAAATATGTATATCGAATTTGTTGACACCGAATTTCGTATATGGCCATCACTAGGTCCTTTCGAGGAAAGCAAAGGGCAGTCGATGGGGGGCAGAAGATACATCAATGCGAGAGAAAGTTGTTCCCATGAATTATAGGATGTGAAAATTATTTCCTCTAGTTGGAAAACCCTTATGATCTCAATGCGACGTCAAAGGTAGACTTCTATAGAGACCCATCAAAAACCCTCAATGGAAGTTTCACACTAGAATTATTCCTGGCACACAAGATGTTATTTGGTTTGAATACCCTTGTGCACCCAATGTGCCTTCAAGGGCAGGCTTCTGCGAAAACCCAGAAGAAACCGCCAATGGCGCTGGCACGAATGATCATGGAGTGGCATGCAATACTCCTTCTAGTGTACAAAATATTATGCACCTAATGTGACATTAAAGGGGCCCTTTCACGATGGTGATCTCCAAATTCAATTAATTCTTTAGCATGAAGGGATAGTGTGCACTCAACGTACCCAGCAACGCATAAACCATTCCATGCCCAATGTGATGTTGAACCCCCTCACACATTGTTTTTCGCACCTCTTGCATGAAGCGTCTGGGGATTTTAGCTATAAATTGAAAACAACCCCTGACCCTTCAGGATGGTTACAGAAGACGAAGAGACGCTCTACTACGTGAAAAACAAATCATTTGTGACCACAAGAAAATTTATATGTCCTAAATGTATTAGATCATGCGCAACTGGTCCCCTAAGGGTCATCCTTTGAGTGGGCCCTATGGGATGTGATTCTAATATAGTTCATTTTACCCAAAGTTATATGTCATCAAAATATTTCTCTTGCATGCACGTTTTACCATACATTAGGTCAATTTTTCATGAATCCTTCTGATTTGTGCACAACCATTTAATATTGAATGCAACCTTATGGTTTGCGCATAACCATTCCACCCTATACGCATCCTTTCAGTTTGTGCAAAACCATTCCAATGTGTTTTCATCCTTCTTGTTTGTGCACAACTGTTCCATCTTGTGTAAACCCCCCCCCCCCAATCATGTGTGTGGCTTTTCTTATGAGCTCCATGTGTCGTTCATACCCAAAGGCATCGCGTCTATACCCCTCTTACATACGACATATCTATGTCACAAACTTTCTTCCAAACGACCCCCTAGGTTCATACGAAGTGATTTCATTTTCTCTTGGGTTGTGCATTACTTGGAATTTCATATCATAATTCTTATTCACATAGGCACACTAGCGGCTTTTGCTTCTTCGCATAGCCACGCTAACATGGTCCCCTCAATGGATCACACCACGACAGCCCCTCACCATGGCATTGTCAGTGCCTTCCCTTCACCAAGGATTAACGTTTACTAGTTATTTAAATCCTAGAGGTGCAGAATGGCTATCCCCTCCCTCGTCCGACCAGTTGGACATTAAACATCCAAGTCCCTAGTCCTTAGAATATGACGTTAAACTATGACATCACACCATACACTCTACACAGGGCACCCAATATCAGACATTCTATTTTCCCACTTGTCTCTATAGGAGTGAGATCTTCCTCACATGGAATGATATCCTCTTTGCTAGAGCAGTTCCTATCCACGGGGATGGGGAACCATCTTGGTGTAAGCCCCTAGGTATTCTTGCAGGAGGCAATGTCCATGTTTCCTATCCTCTCTTATTTGATGCCAAGGACCAGAGGGGGGTGGTCACTAGAACCCTCCTCTCATCCAGGAAAAATCCCTTTACTGTTGGGATTTTTCGCCACTTGGGCCACCATCATAGAGTAAGTCATAATATCCATCTCCCATGGGCCACTAACCATGTTAAATCCCCTATTTCGTTTTTTGGGCAGCTAACCACGTGTAAACTCCACTCCATCATTCCACTGATGATCCTTTCACAATGTAATTGTTAGGTCATTGTTGCTTCTTGTTTCTCACAATGAGCATGACCTGAGTGGGATTAGAGTACGCATTCACCATGAAATATTCATTAGACTGACCTAGAATGTAAGCCCCATCAACATCCCAAACTATATGGACATTGATCTTTTCCATGGTACGGTATGTAGGATGCCTCCCATATGTTCAATCCCAACAACCATTGGTCTAGACCCCCTTTACGTCGGTTCATCAAATACACATGAACTATGTGGAAATTGATCCATGACAAGGTAATGTATGTTTGAAGCCACTCTGAGGTTAAATACCAACAACCATTGGTCTTGAACACTTCACATCGGTTCACCATACCCCATTATGAACTACAAGGACATTGATTCGTTCCAAGGATAGGTACATAGGAATCCTCCAAAAGGTTCAAGACCACCACCCATTCGTCCCGACCATGCGACATCGGTCCACCCCCATCCAGCATGATGATTATCTATATGAATTTTTGGGTTTTCAAGTGTGTCAATTTAGATGTTTATTTTTAACTAGAATTTCTGCAGTATAACAGCTACTCTAGGTCGTCTCTCAATGGGGAATAAGATAATTAATTACCAAATGAGGTTCTGTTTAAGAAACTAATAGTGGAATGGTTTTTTATAAAACATTGTGTTTTTTGTTTTATGTATATAAATTGAATGTATATTACTACTGAGAAAAATTGGTCTAAGAAATCGTGATTAACATGGGTAAGTGTCCCTTGATGCTCAATCATTCATCACTCTTAATGGAAAAGGAAACCCATTGATTCTATGATTTTATACATACTAAAACTAGTAATGTTATGTTATTTCTTACTAGGTTACTAGCTAGGATTTTATCGATCAACGATATTGATTATCGTAAACCGCTCAAAATCAACAAACATGAATCGATGTGAAAACAAAAATGAATCAAAAGATCACATAAACATCATAATGAGATGACCAGACTTGTGTCAATGATAAAAATATTCCACATGAAAAGAACATTCATATTTATATGATCATGATCCAGTATTTTATCGACTGACACAATCCATTTTTACACTAATGAATGGAATGGGTGAGAAAAGCAATAACTGTAGTCAAATCATCATAAGATCTAGGTAATGCATGGAAGCATGTGGATTCTTGTTCCATTTATTTTTATTTTATCAAACCATAATAAAAAAATATTTATAAGGTAGAAATGGAAAAAAATTGACAACAACCCTAGAAATCAATTACCTTATGAAGATTACAAGTGTGGTGCTTGGGATTACAATAAAACACCCCCCCAAATTGATCACAATTGTATTTAGAAGTACATGAAGGAAAAGGGAAATAAAATGGCTGAAAAGATATCTCCAATTTGAAAAAACATAAACTATGGCCTTGAAACATTAGATAATGGGGGGAAGAGTGATTTTAGGGAATAAATCACACATCCCACAAAAGTGGTCAAGTGCCAAAGGGACTAGTTCACTATTCAGGATAGAATTTTTAATCCTCATTATCTGACTGTTTAGCAGACCAAAACAAGATAACATGTCATGAAATTCATTGGAGAGGTGAGCCATTGAGTTATTTGTCCATGGGAGGTGTAATTAGACTAATTGGATCTCCATGTCCCGAGTTATGGCACAATGACAGAAGTGTGGTCCAATCTGGCCCACCTAGAATTTCATCACATTGTGGGACTATTTTGGTCCTCCATGGGGATGAATCGTGCACAATGTTCTTCTAGAGAAATGTATCCCACATTTTTTTCACTCAAACACCCTTTTTTATCCCTATTTGATTCACATATTATCCAAATAACAAATATTTATCCAAATTCATTCTTGGGCTCTTGCGCAGTTTGGACCTCTTTGCATTAATTCCATCAAGGGCTCTCTAAATCAACTCGTCCTACAATGTAAACACCCAAACAAATAAAATTGACCTGTTAAAAATTACGTAAAATTAATTTATTGATTCAATCACAGTGTTCAATTTATAATTATATTTTTAATACTCATTACAAGACCCATTTAAAATAATAGTGCAATGGTTGATTTGAATAGTGAATCGGTTTGCAATCACACCCCCACTCCTAAACATTTTCACTCCTAGGAAATGTCACATATCTAAAAAATTATGCAAGTATATATTACCGAAATCATGTTGTTTTAACATTTTATGAAATTTAAATTAATTAAGGTAATGTGATCAATGCAGAAACCACACCACGAAGTTATTCCTAGTGAAAATTGAAGAAGATGTCTCATATATTATATAAAAATGGAATTCAAAGAGATTAATGGTACCAAATTGAGCAAGGAATTCAAAATTCCACCATGCCTCAAACTCTCCTTGTGTGTGATTGAAAACCATTCCATGCTATTCATTCAACTTTCTATCAAGTAAATATAGTTTATTTTATCATTTTTCAGCCTTTATGATTTTTTCCACCGAACCTACCCTACATCCTTTGCAATCATATTTCAAGAACCAATCACTTAAGAATTCTCAAAAGTCAAACAATAAGATCTTGATCTAGATATCCCCATATGTTTTATATTACATCACTCCCCTCATTTATTATCATTGTTTTTTTCAGAAGTTTCATTTGAAAAAATATCACACTTATCTCTAAACCCTTGTTTGATCTTTTCACGACACTTATTTAATAGTAATTAGAAGATAAATGGATTAGGAGGAGTGGTTTTGGACCTACCCAGGGCACAACACAAATTTTTTGAGGGCATTCAATAGTTGGATATTAGGTACACACGCATAGATCAATACAGTAATGTAATTAAACATATCAGATAAGGAATGAACATATGAAAATATCATTTTAAGAAGATAAATATTCACCTAACATATGTTTATCTTATATTAAGTAGGAAATATTCGAACATTGTGGTTTTATAAAAAAAATGTTTTCAGATATTAGTGAAACTATTATCCCAAAAACTACTCACATAAGGGGAATCAATCATCTCAAATGTTTCACATAGATATAACTATTTTTTAAATTTACCGAATGAAAATTAATTAAAAATCACTCTATTATGTTAAATTCATACATATATTCATTCCATAATAGAGACAGGTTTCATCAAATGTTATGACAAAATGTAATCAAAAATCTCAAAATGCATTTTTTGTGTGTTCCATGATTTGGTAACCATAAGGGGGTAGGGCGTAAAAATACCATAAATAAAGAGAAAAGGAGAAGAATTATTAAAGACAATAAAAATATTAAAGAACCCAGAATGAGCGAGAAAAGGGAAAATACCACTAAGAATGTGATAATGAGAAGAAAGAAGAAAGATGATGAAAATCCTAATGAACTCAGGAATGTATCCACCCCCACACCTAGAATGTGTAGTTTCCTCATTATAATAATTGATAAAGTGATAATGATGGATAAAACATGGTGTGTATCACTGGTAAGTTACTTTTAGAAGGTGTGTTTACTCTACTAGATTCTTTGGAAAATCCTCATAGAAGTGTTTAAGTCGATTCCCATTGATAGTAAGACATTGTCCACTATGATCAGACAACATCTATATTGCATCAAAAGGGTAATCATTAGTAATGGTATAAGGATTGAGCCTCTAATAACAAAGATTACCTAGGTAGAGTTTTATCCTAGAATTGTACATGAGGACATTCTCACTAATATTGAACTTTCTCTAATGAATCATGATATCATGGATACCCTTTTTCTTCTATTTGTAGATCTGGGAGTTCTCATATGCAACGCGTTGAATTTCTTACAACTCTTGAACATGAAGCATCCTTTTCTCACTTTCATATGGAAGATTCATATTACAATTCTTAACAGCCCAATATGAATGTTTTTCTTGTTCTACTAGGTGGTGACAGGCCTTTCCAAACACAATTTTGTATGGTGACATTCAGATTAGGGTTTTAAAAGCTATATGGTATGCCCAAAGTTCATCATCCAATTGCAAGCTCCAATCATTCCTATTGGGTTGAACCATTTTTTCTAAGTTACTCTTAATATAACTATTTGATATTTCTTCTTGTATGTTAGTTTGGGGTGATATGTAGTGAATACTTTATGATCAACCCCACACTTATGAATAAAATTTTTCATGTAGAGATTTAAAAAATGGGACCCCTGATCACTAATGATGAATATCAGCAAACCAAACAGACTAAAATTCTGGGACCTCACAAATTAAACAAAAATTTGGGAGACAACCATCTTAAGAGCCGGTGATTCTACCCATTTAGACACATAGTAAACATCTAGCATGATGTACATGAATTCAAATGAATTTGGAAAAGGCTATGTGATGTCAATTCCCCATGAATCAAATATTTCATATAATAACATGGGCTGTTAGGGAATTTCATTCCTCTGGGAGATATTCCATGTGAATTTACAAAGAATACATGACTTGTAAAACCGATGGGAATCCCTATAAAATGTTGGCATATAATGTTCTGATTCAAGGACCTTTCGAGCTGCTAGTTGAGATCCAATGTGCCCTCCACAAGCCATTGTGTGGTAGAAGTTCAAAATAGAGGTGAACTTATGGTCAGGGACACACCGATGAACTACATGGTCACCACATAATTTTCAAAAATATGTTTCATCCAAAATATACCACCCAAAATCGTTATTATGTATCTAATATTGGGATGTACTAAAATCAGTGGGGACCCTAGATGCTTCTAGAAAATTCATAATGTCCGCATACATAGGGTAATGTCAACAACGTCCCAAAGGTTCTCATGAGGAAATAATTCTCCAATGGAGAGGGATGAGAAAGAATGGTGGTCCAGTGGAGGAGAAATACTATTAATGTGGAAATCTAAAACATTATATACTCCCCTATTATCTCTAATCTCATGGTCAAACTCTTTGAGGAGGGGCATCCACTATATGATTCAAGGATAAAAATAATATTTTTTAATAGGAATCGAAGGGAATCATAGTCAGAAAACACAATAAATTTTGACCCCAGAAGTTATGAACGAAATTTTTCCAAGGATAACTCAATAGAAATGATTTCTTTATTAGTGGTTTTGTAGTTTACACTGGTAGTGTCAGGGGTACGTGAGGCATACACAATGACCTGATGAGCCTTCTCAACCCTTTGTGTTAAAACATCCCCAACTACAATATTAGTGTAATCACACATAATTTTGTAGGGCAGATCCCACACTATTAGTTGGATTATAGTAGTGATGTGATACTCATTTTTAGTGAATTGAATGCATACTCACAATTATTTTGATATAAAAACTCAGAATCATTTTGCAATAATCGGGACAATGAATGTGAAATCTTACTAATCTATATAATGTATCAACAGTAAAAATCAGAATTACCATAGAAATATATCACATCACGAACACATTTTGGATATGGAAGGGTTGAAATTAATACAATTTTAGATTTATCAACTTGAAATGCCAAATTTGACATGACATTCCCAAGAATTATCCACCACTAAACTATAAAATTGAATCTCTCATAAATAAAAATAATATCTTTTTTAATGTAGTGGCAGAGTACAGAACCTAGGTGATCCAAAAAATAAACAAATAAAGAACCATATACTGTGAAATCATCCATAAAAACATTTAAAAAACTCACAAGGTACTCAGAATAAAATACTCAACAGACATCACTAATAATTACCATTAGCATTACATAGACTGAATAGACAAGTAAATGTTGTGTTTTCATGATCCTCAAGGGAAATATGGATTTTTAAATAACCTGAATAGCCATAAAAAACAATAATGGGAATTCCTAGCCAATGGTTCTAACATTTGGTCAATGCTTGGTAGAGGAATATGGTCATTCTTTCTGGCATGATTTAGTCAATGGTAGTCAATATAGACTCTCATACTGTATTTCACACTTGATAGAACAAATTCATTCCATTCATTTGACATAACTATTATTCCTATTTATTAGGCAGAATTTTCATTTGGAATACCCATTTACTATCAGATATAAGATAACTGATCCTCACGTCATGTAATTTACTGACTTTTAATTTTAACACCTCAAGGAGAGTGGGATTTAACTGGTGTTGAGATTGTCTTATGGTCTTAGCCTCAACATCCAAATGTATATGGTGCATACAAATAGATGGGATAATCCTGGAAATATCATCCAATGATAATGCTATTTTTCTTTTAACACTCTCTCAAAAGGTTGAGAAGTTTCAATTCTTGCTGTAGAGATACTTAATTGGAAATAGTGAAAGTAAATTGGTCAATAGCCTCAATATATGCATATTATAAATTAGAAGGATGTTTTTTATCTTCCAACATTGGTGGTATCTGTATTGAGGGATGGTATTTAGGGGGAGGGAGGTCTATTAAACTATCTATCATCTCATGTTTATTCTCTGTAGATAGAGAATCTATATAAATGAGATTTGTGAAATCACCGATAGTCATGGTTACCTCATAATGAACACACTCATCAATTAATTAATAATATTTACACATTTCAGAAACCATAGATCACTCAAAACAAGAATGAAATATCAAAACATCCAAGGGAGATGCATATGAAAATGAATCAGGGTATGGGTTGAGTAAATTATTTTATGTGTGGGCGTCAATTGAGATCACATCCATAGAATAGATAGTAAGGGTGGAGTTCTCTTCAATAGGTTGATTCATAGCCTCATGGTTATTAAAATATACCTTTTCTCCATCGAACTCCATGGAATCATACCATTGTGAACATTGATGATTATCTTTTCAGTTTTGAGAAATGACCTCCCATGTATGAGAGGAGCATGTCCTTGTGATTAGGTATCTTCCATATCATGAATAAAGAAATCAGTAAGGAATATGACACTATTCACCCGTACAAGGACATCCCCAATCAGTTATATTGGACACGTAGTACATTTGATGGAATGTTTACAACAATTATTGTTGTTTGAATCTCTCCAACACGCAGAGAAGTGTATATGGAGCAAGGAATTACATTAATGGAAGCACCTAATCCAATCATATAATCAAAAAAGAAGGACCCCCATATAATACACAGTATTGTGAATGTTCTCGGATTCTTGCATTTGGTTGGCTTTTCTGGTTGAATCAAGGTTAAGACATTACTTCCCACATGGAATCTCTCATTTTCCAATAGTCTGTTCTATATGTGAAACGCTCTTTAAAAAATTTTCCATATCAAGGGATTTTCATAACTGTTTCAAATAGAGGAATGTTAACTTGATCCTTTTAAAATATATCCATTATTTCTTTATCAATATCATTATAAAAAATATTCTTATATATTAATATTCTTTGTGCAGGAAGGAAGAAGAATTGATTGTTCAATTGAATCATTAATGATAACTAGATTACCCTTTTTCCTATTTTTTCCTTTACATGAAATTTATGTGGGTTGGGAAAGAGATTTTTCAAGAGGTAGACATACATTTTATGTAGAATTAGTAGAAGGAGAGACTTCTTTACCACTATGATGTATAACTGCACCTACATTACCTTTTTCCTTCAGATTATAAATGAGTTAGGATGGTAGTTGTTCATAACCATGAATATTAAGCTCACCGATGATGTTTTATAATTCCCCACTTGAGTTCATAGGTTGAAAATATCTGATTTTGGGGATTGTTGGAATTGGAGGTTTTGGGGTACCATTTTCTTCACCATGTACTCAAGACTTGGATCACATTTGGGAGGAGGAGGAGAAATATTTTGAGATGTTTATGGTTAAGAAGGTTTCATACATTTTCATTGCTTATATCAATTCTTCTTGGGGTATCTTGAGTTTCATTCTTTTCGGTACTAGGGTTGTGCTTGCCACCTGAGATTTGAATTGGGCCTGATTTTTTGTTGATTGAAGTAAGGTTTTTGTTGTAATGGATGCCCAGAGAACAAAGCTACACATGACATGGTAGAATCATGATGTTGTGGGCACTGGTCAAAAAAATGAGTATTGTCAGAATAAATACGACAATGCAATGGTATAGAAGGATATTGTGAGTTACCTTGTTATTGAGTTAATTTCCATAGATGGGTATGCATCTCACAATGCTTATTATCTACCTTTTAGTTCTATGGATGAATTATTTACATCATTAACTCCTTGGGTTTGTGCAATAGCTATTTTACGACATTTTTGTGCATTTTGAGCCATGCGGGCTATTAAGACATGAGTGGAAAAAGGGGTTTTATAAACAAAGGTACCAACAACTACCACATAAATAATTCCACAATCAGTGGGGATATGTCCCTCATAGAAGTATTGGATTAATAGTTTTTCACTAATCTGGTGGTGGGGGAATCTTGAACATAGTTGTCTGAATCTATCCTAGTACTCTTGATAGGTATCTTTATGTGATTACTTAATGCCACACATTTCATTCTTAATTGATGATGATTAGGAGGTAGGGAATAAATTATCTTAAAATAGTCTTCTCAGGTCATTCGAGCCCCCAATTGTGGTATGAGAATAGTATATCCAATCATTGTCAACACCATCATGGGAGAAGTGGAAGGACATAAACTTAATTAGGTCCTCCGAAAAATTTTGGGTTTTCAAGGTTAGAGATAACTATGTAAAACACTTTGAGATGTTTGTATGGGTCCTCACCAGGAAGACCATGAAATTTAGAAAGTAGATGGGTGAGGACTGATATTAGAATAATGTTGACTACTTCCCCTGGATATTGGATGTACATAGGTTGGTACTCCACATCCGGGGTGGTTAGTTCTTTTAAGGTTCGATTTTTTGATTCCATGCATTCATGGGCCTTATTTGAATATATTTTTTATTGTTTTATGGGAACATGAGGTTCCAAAATGGGTTACATAGTGTTACTTTATTGAACTTATTTATATTCCATGAATTTATGTGTGATGTTTATTTTCAATTTCCGAGTCATATTCAAGTAGTTTCTCTTTCTTTGATCGGGTAATGAAAATAAGTTGTGAGGTTTGTTTTTTTATCATTTAATATTGATAATATCACTGGAGAAGGATTAAATGAGACAAAAATTTATTTATATATAATTTTAGAGAGAGATGTAGAATAATAATAATAGAGAGAGAGAGATAGTGGAAGAACACACAAAAACAAACAAAAATAGAAATAGAAAACCCAAACAAAAACAATAAAATAGGGGTGGGTAATTTAATGGATAACTAATTATGAAGGAAAATAAATAAATAAAAGTAAATAATGAATACAAATATCTTGTATCCCCTGAAATGCTTCCAAAATATGATCACGTTTTCAAGCGAGTCTAATTAGATGTTTGTTTTTAACTAGAGTTTCAAAAGTACAGCAACACCCCTTGGCCATATCTCGAATGAGCATTAGATCAATAATTAAAAAACATGGTTCTGTTTATGAAACTACAAGGGGAATTAAGGTTTATAAATATAGAGTATTATTTATTTATGAACATAAATTGTATGTATATTACTATTGAGAGAAATGGATTGGAGAAATCAAGATCAACCCGGGTAAGTGTCTATTAATGCTCAAACCGTAATCACTCTAAAGGAAAAGGGAAGGATCATTGATTCATTGATTTTATACATAATGAAACTAGTAATGTTATCAGAGGTCTTACAATGTTATAACTTATGATTTGTTCAATCAACGATATTGATTATCGCCAACAGCTCAAAATCAACAAACATGAATCGATGTAAAAAACAAAACTCAATAAAGGCATCACATCCAAAATGTAAGGAGATGACCCGATTTGGGTTAATAATAATAATAATCCACAAGACAAGTACATAAATATTAATAGGTTCATGCTCCTGGATTTTATCAACTGACACAATCAATTTCCTCATGCATGAAAGGAAGGGGTGAGAAAAGAGGCACCCACACTCAAAAATAATCACAAGATTTGGGTTGGGCATGGAAGCTTTTGGATTCTAGTTCCTTTGATTTTTATTTTATCATATGATAATGAACAGAATCATGGAAGGTATAAATTAAGAACAATTTACGACAGCACATGAAACAATTACCTTATGAAGATTACTTGTGTGGAGCTCAGAATTACAACAAAGAATACCCCCCCAAATAGATCACTAAGAGATTTAGAAGCAAATGAGGTAGATGAGAAATAAAATGTGTGAATGGAGAACTAAAATTACCCTATCATTTACCCCATGTAGTGAAACATGAGAGATTGACAGGGAGAAGTTATTTTATGGTTAAAAACATCACACATCCCATAAAATAGATCAAATGCGTAAGGGACTCGGTCACTATTTAGGATATAATTTTTAACCCTTCTTAATCTGGCTAGTTGACAGAGAAAAACTTGTTCAATTGTCATGAAATTTGATGGAGAGTTGACCCTTAAAGTTATATGTCCATGGGAGGTCTAAGAAGACCATTTGGATATCTAAGCAGGAGCTATGGAACAAATACTGAAGGGTGCTATAATCTTTCCCACTCGGAATTTCTTCACATTGTGGACCTATTTTGGGCTTCCAAGTAGACGAATTGGGATAACAGATCTTCTATAAAAATGAATCCCACATTGGTTTCCAATCATACACACATTTAGATCCAATTGTATGCAAATATTATCCACATTACAAATAATTTTCAAAATGCATCCTTTGGATCCCGTGTAGTTTGGACCATTTTTCATGAATTCCATCACGGGATATCCAAATCACCACTTCCAACAATGTACACTCCAAAACAAATAAAATTTCCCTATTTTACAGTTATAATAAAAAATTAATTTATCCAAATATGAAGTTCATTTTATTATTTTATTTTTAGTTTTCATTACAGAACTAGTTTAAAATATCAGTGTAAGGGAGAAGTTGAATAGTGAATAATTTTTCAATCAATGCCCCCTTTTCTCTCACATGACAGTAAATTGTAACCCAATTAGAAGTATTCTGCTGTTTTCCCCAATCAGCGGTAAGCCTTTATGTTTCCCAATCAGTAGTAAGCCATTGTATGTCGTGATCTATGGTAATCTCTTGTCATCCCATACCAGCAGTAAGCTGTTGTAATCCCCTTCATTGGGACCCAAATATCTAGTTATCCATCATGCATTAGAATAACCTCTAGCTACTAACCACGGGTATGCCCCCAACATGTCATCGGGTCCCTATCCCACCCCAATGTTCCACATCCCCTGGGTCCCATCCATATAGGTTTCCTCCTCTACTGTCACATTGCCCAATCCAGAACAATGTGGACTTTGATCACGGGTAAGGCAAGGTATATAAGAAGCCTCCCTATGGTTCAAGCCCATCACCCAGGTCTCATACTAGTATTTCCCTCAAGACTATGTGTTTTGGGATGTACATATCACATCCCTTAGGTTTCACTTCCATTGGGTCCCATCCAAACAAGTTTCCTCATCAGGTTTCCCATTGCCCCATCCTGAACTATATGGACTTTATCCATGCCAAGGTAAGGTATCTATGAAGCCTCTATGAGGTTCGATCCCATAACACATGTCTTATCCTGGTCATTACCTCATTCTTATGTGTTTCGGGGAGGTCAAATCAAAGCCCCAAGATTCCAATTCCTCCTAGTCACATCCATACGGGTTGCCTCCTGAGGTGTTCCATTACCCCACTAAACTACGCAGATATTGATTCCCTACAATGGGGATATGTAGGAAGTCTATTTGAGGCTAAATCCCAACTTCACGGTCACCCTCACATTGTATCCATCTTGTTCTCCTTTCACTCTCAACAATCCATGTACATCATGATTTCAACCTATGCCGCCACATTACAGTGATTTAATTTCACCAACATTCTCACTACACCTAGAATCATCGACCACATTAGTCGTCACACCAACTGATCCACTCTCGATAGTGTTCTGATGAGTTTGATCCATCTCTTCTAGACGTTAAACTCGCAGCATACCGTGTCTTAATCATTGGATGATGAGGAAAACCATAGAGACATTCATCTTTCATATAATTCCCCGCATTCGATGTGGGATTCCTCGGGCTTCCACGCCCTCAAGAAGACCTATCATAAGGGGAAGAAACATATATGTGCCAATTTTTCAGCATCCAGACATGCTAGGGATGTCCAATGTGACCACTCCCATGACCTAAGTTTTTTTCTCGGCCGAACCCCTTGGAATGTCTTGACAGGAGCAGTGTAATTAACTGGCATCCATGAAGACATATAACTGGGAAGCATTTCATGAACAACGTCTTAATCTATGAGGGAGACCTAAGCTAGGTGATGAGTTCCAGGGAGGAATACAAGGAAGGTGGAACCATCATCCCATCATTTCATTTTGATCACGGAGTCAACATCATTAAATCCGTGACGGATGTCACTGACCTTTGATAAATAGGAATGTAGGGAAACAAAGCTACCTATTCTCCCCCGAATTATGGACGGATGTGTGCACCCTGACAAAGGCATATGAAATAGAAATGGTTAACCTTACATGAAATTATTCTCCTAAATGTAGAGATTAGTAGTTTTGGAGACATCGGTAGACTAGAATACTTCCAGATCCAGTTATTTGGTGTTGGGTCCCACCAAGAATATAGTGGACATGCCATGAAACTCAACAGATTTTGGGTAAGTTAAAACGTTGGACATCTCGATCTAAAACTTTGTCAGCATGGATACATCATAACATCCATGGAAGATGGAATGACACCGGGGCATTGGTCGTCAATTTCATATTTTCAACACTGATGGTTTAATCTCTCTATCTTTCAGGACCCAAGCTGCTATAATAAGAAATTGATCACCACCCATCCACTATTGCAGGGGTATGGGAAATTTCAATGTTGAAACTATGAGTGGCTCCACCGCCACTATCACAATATCCACATCCAAAACTGTTGGGTTCCCATGCCCCATATCCCCATCTAAATTTCTGTAGCGATGGGTGATAAACGACTTTGTCTGCTAATACAATGAAGATGTGATTATCCCAACAATAGATGTGGCCCACTAGGATTTAGAAGAATTTTTACCTCGTCACTATTGCTGCCCCGAAGGGCTGCATAGGGATCCACTTCTCCTTACTTAAACACACAACCATTTTAGGAGTGTCTCCCTAGAACAATTTGATGACTCCCTCCCCAACGCTGATGAGGCAGGGGATGTCCTGGCTAGCTCGAATGGGATCAAATTACAAGCGTTCCCATGGAGGGCCCCCTCTAGGCTACGCCGGTGAAACCACCCGGCCTCATTGGTCAAGGAGTAGGTAATCTATCTACCTAGTCCACCATCCCTAGTCTAGTTGACCTGATGCCAACGTTGGGCACTGGCTGAGGAGGACTCCCACTGAGGGAAATCTACGTCGACAACTATCGTGGATCATTCCACCACTAACGTATAAGAACAATTCACTATCTATTCTAGGAAGGGGAAAAAAGATTCATGACCCAGATCGAGGCCCCAACTGCCCCACGGGCTAGCTGGGTTGACCCTCCTAGTTGTCAGTGCATGTAGTTCCCTCTATAAACTGACCCGTGGAAACGACTCCTAGTTTAGAGGTCCTTCCAGTACCAGCACCATTGAGAATGTGGGTCCTCCCAGCTTCCATGCTCAGCATGGAGCCCCCCCCCCCTTGACAGCATAAATCCAAATAAGGGTCCTACGCACAGAATTTACCATTAGTATGAAAGCATATTTTGTTCTCATGATATCGATTATGGAGTCATCCCTCCTACCACATGCCTCCGACATGGATATCTTACACATATGATCCATATCTAGTGTGGGGGCCTTCCCCGTGTACATACAGCCACCGAAAAAGTTCGACCTCTCCCCAGGAATCAGAGGATTAAAGTTCATCTTCACTTCATTGTCACCCATCATGGAGGTCATACCTATGTTTACCTTGACCAATATGAGGACCCTCCTCGTATTGACACTACAGGGGGAAATAATCATGGAGGTACAAACCAGGCTCTTAACTATTACAGTGGAGGTCCTGCCTACTCTACCAAATACTGTAGAGATTCCTCCACACATCAACTAGTGGACATTGAGGTCCTCCCCATGTTCCCTTTGACATCATTCTAGGTTCTCCTCGCACCCCAGCTCACTCAGGCGGAAGTCCTCTCCGCCCCAGCACCAGCTCTGTCGAATGAACACCTCGAGAAAGAAATTTACCCTACCACAAAGATACATCCTTGGGAAGGAAGGTGGTGAGTCACCACCATAAAATGAATTATGGGAACATTCAAACTGATATTAGACCAATATGCTTCTCAGATTCTGAGGTGGAATATGAATAAAAATTGGAACCCTCACCTCGATAATCTGTGTCAGGGGTTGACGTAGGAATGATGTGTCGTATCCTCATACTTATAGAATGTGAGGTTCACAAGATCCATGCCATCCTACTTAGATACATCTTTGAGGATGATTATTTCGAATCTCCCTAGGGTCTCGCTGTGAAATCGCCACGATCATCACTAGGTGCATTTTTTACCTCGACCGGATATCACATAGAGTTATTCTTGGGTCCAATGGAGAACCTGAAACAACATGGCCCACCGCTAATATAATTAATCCTTGCAATATAAACTGTGATCATCATCCCTTATTATTGTAATTCTATGGCCATGTCATTGCAATTTTCATAAGATAGCCCAAGATGCGGCTGTTTGTCAGCCCACTTGTTTTATTCTCCATCGACCAGCCTACCATCTCAGCGGTCTGCATTAGTACTACTACTGGTTCCCCCACCGCATCCTATTAATGAGTGGAGAGGAAATGG
This sequence comes from Viscum album, assembly GCA_963277665.1. Lineage (NCBI taxonomy): Eukaryota > Viridiplantae > Streptophyta > Magnoliopsida > Santalales > Viscaceae > Viscum > Viscum album. The sequence goes on from OY728125.1 coordinate 1,029,916,168, forward strand.
TATTGATCCTGAATCCGGGTTGAATATATTGTGGACATTCATACGGAAGACAATTTCCCAACGATGTTTTGTCCAGTCACAGAACCAAACAACAGTTCACGAGATTCGCTCACCCAGGATGAAGTTGGATGCTTTCACCAGACATTATGGGTGACACATTTTCATCTTCTTCATCAACAAGTGTCTTATCCCAAGAGTTCTCTTCCAATATATTGGACAACAATTCCATTTTGTTGATCTGGCTGTACTCCCCATGGAATAGTGCCCTAATTCACCAGGTCTTCATAGGACCCTCCAACAATGATGTTTCCAGAGCATTAAAGTGCTCCATAGGATTATCAAGAAGGATTCCCCCATGTGATAATATGTGGTTTGGGGAAGTAGGCAGCTCTCATTTTCAGTAATACCTAGCACCAGCCCAACATTCCCAACAATATTGAGGATATCCCTCCAGGAAGAGTCGTGGTTAACATGGAAGATCTATTAGAGGAAGAGACAGAGAAAATACTGCATGGGGAAAAATAATCACCTAAGTTAGTGACAAAACATTTAGAACCATAAAGAAGGGTTACTCGCCAGCAGATAAATTAACTGGGTATTCCCGCGCCCACTGAGGCCTTGGTCTTCAGCCGAAATGTCATCAAGGGTAAGGGGAACCTCAGATCCATCAATCACTTCAACTAGTAATGCTCAGAAAAAATTTCAGAGGACTATCCTGAGAAAGCCGCATTGCGTTAACAGTTAGAGGAGAATAAAAATATTGTCAATGAACTCCTTTCTGAGCAAGTCACGGAGCAATAACTAGACTACAGTGATCCTCGGTTGTGGCTGCCGAGGCAGACATAGATTCCCCCCATTGAATTTCTTCCAGGTGACTATTACGATCCTACCCAATTAGACTAGATTTAGGATAGAACATAAAATAAGAGGATACAGTATGTGTCACCAAATCCATCAAAGTGACGTGAAAACACCAAAAAACTAGCACAGGCTCCACCAACTACTCCGTAATTCGTCTCACCAGCCACTCCATGAGTCGCTAGCCCTTCCTATGAATTTGAAAAAACTGCCAACACACTGGTGCTCAGGGATCCCCATCAAGATAGGATCCCTCATCAAGATGATCCCATGGTGGCACTCAAAACTCGACTCAAAGAATAAAAAATGAAAATGTTGGAAATACCACTTGATGGAAATATATTTCCAACATGTATGGATGGTATGAAATCACCCCCATGGATTTGGAAATCAAACTTTTTCCGCTTTTAATGGGGCAGGTTTACCACTGCTGCGTCCGAACCATATCATTTAACGTTATAGACACATGCTGGAAACTATGGCGCATCAACAGGACACCAAAGTCTAATTCATTGTATATACATTGGATGGGCTTCCATTTTCTAGTACACCTTGCTACCTATCAGATCAGTATCCAGTTGGGAAGATCTCCATAGGCAATTTTGTTACCAGTACAGTTCCACTATTGGGATGATGAGTATTTGAACTCACTTCATGTGCCAACAGAGGTAAGATTAGTGTGTCGCAGACTTTGTTGGCCAATAGAAAGTGATCACATACTCTCTTGACATGCCACTGACTCAAGAGAAACTACTGATGATATGTGTTGGGAATGTAAAGATAGAATTGGTCCTCTCTTTGATCACCCAGAACTACCATGAGAGATTCTTAGACTTCACTGATAAGGATCAACTCTTAGAGGATGCTTTACAGTTGTCTAATAGAGCACATGGGTTGCCTCCTTCCATTCTCCTGATAAGGGCCGTAATGGATGAACTTTCTGTAGTGGCCCAAATAGAGGCAATCCTAGGAAACTTGAGTTTTTCCAGTGGATCTTCCTTTGCATCCTCATAGAGGCCCACCACCACAGGCGTAGCCATCATCCCAGAAGAACCTATTGAGCAAGTGTTGTTTTGAAAAATATAGAAATATTTATTTAAATGGGGAGTATGTTGAGAAAAAAACTCCATCTCTTTATGACTATTTTGATTCCTCACAAATACCCATAGTTATTTTCTAATGATTTTTTTGTGTTAAGTATTTTTCAAGAATTTTTAATTCATTATATTTCTGGAAAAAATATTTATGTTCCTGAATAATGAGGTTTTATTTCTAAATTATTCGCATTTAGAGTGTTCTGGAAACATTGTTCATACCCTACATATTCATGATCTACTTTAGCGTGTTCTGAAAACACTATTCATACCCTATATGGAGAAATAAAGCTTAAGGATAAAATTCAGCATATTCTTTATGCGATAAGTGAATAGTATGGTTAATCAACCATACGTTATCAGCAAAGTATGAAAAAGAACCCTACGTTAGGAAGGAACCCTAAATTTGGGATATTAGAAATGTGTTGAAGGAGAACTGTATGTATGTTTTAAACATTACATTTTTTTCTCAAAAGTATGGTTCATCAACCTTAATTTTGTAAACAACCATATGTTCTTGGAAAATTATGGATCTAGTTAATGTATTGATATTTTACCATATGTTTGAAAGTTGAAGAGAAAAGTATGAATGACCAACCCTCAGTTTATGATCGACCTTATGTTTGAAGAATGTGACATAAACCATACATTTGTAATAAACCATACATTATCAACCCTACGTTTGAAGGCTATATCATCAACCTTATCTTCAGGGGATGAATACAGTACAACTCAACCTTATGATTGGGTTTAGAGAATTTAATGTCAATATCATTATGAAATGGTCAGAAAGATGATTATTCTACGGATTTCAAGCCAGATAAAAAGCTGATTTTAAAGTGTGACTTTGACCCACTCAAAGCTGTTTTATCAATGGTTTAATTTTCGAATTAATAGGATATTAGTATGCCAAATTTTTATGGAAGTTACGACTACTCTGTAAATTCAAATGCATGAATGTCATGAGTCAAAAGGAAACTTTTGTGGATCTAAATTTCCAGGAGAAGTACTTATCATTTTTATATACAAATGAGTTTTTTTAGAGAAACTAATAGTTTTATGTGATCTCTTGATCATTCTAATAAAAGGGAAGAAAAAACAGAGACTATCAAAAATTCAGATCTACTGATTCAAGAGAATGACAACGCTTTATTTTCTGAATAAGAAAAATTGTGATAGAAGATTCCTTTTTTGTACATTGAAGATAATTTATGAATCTTATACTGCTGATGTTGTGAGATATATTTCTATATCTACTACATTGGGATCGACTTATAACAAATCATTTTGTGAAGATCATTATTTGTGAAGGAAAATATTCATCTATTGTCAATTGCATACTATTGCATTTGTGAAGAACATCTGGAATGTATTTTTAGAAAATAGAAATATTTCATTTCTATTCATGTGTGACCGAATTATTTTACTAAGCTTTGTAATTTTCTTGGGTGAACTAGAAGGCTTTGTTTTTCCTTAGATTATAAATGTGTCAATTGCCTGTTCTCAGTTGTTAAAACGGTCTGTTGAAATGAGGTACAATTAGTGAAAATCACCATGCTCATGTAGTAGAGTGTTGGAGGAGTGGTCATTTGGGATTTCTGATCCCCGAACTACTATATATCTTGTGTCTCTTCTATTTAAATTTTAGCGGCATTAATTCATATGATTAAATATAAAGGGAAAAACACAATCTCCCAAAGATTTGATAAAATACACAATTCACCCCCCTCTTGTGTATATTGTGTATAATCTAATATAATAATTGGTATAAAGAATAATGCCTTAACAAGATGATAGTGATTATACTCAGGGAAAGATGACTGATACAGGAGAGAGAATGTCTATGGTCAGAGAACTATACATCAATGAAGAAAACTATGCATGCTAGAAGTCACGAATGATTATCTATCTGAAAAACCTTGGATACAAAGTATATTATATGATTTAGACTCCATATGAAATACTAGAAAAACCATAAACATGGAGTGCATCTACTGAAGTAGATTATGACCCGAACTCGAAGGCAATGAATGTCATTTTGTGTGGTATAGGACCAGATGAATTTAATAGTGTATCTCAATTACATACATTATATGAAATGTGGAAAACTATTTTTGTTTCTTATGAAGGAACTAACAATATCACATAAATGAGATATGCAACTACTAAGCATAAATTCGATACTTTTAGAATGGTTGAAGGTGAGTGTATTACTAATATGAATGGAAGATTGATAGAGATTATCATTAATATAACCACCTTGGGAGATCCCATTAAATAAGATGATCATTCTTTTAAAGTACTGAGTGTACTGCATACAAAATGGAATGGAATCTCTGCAGTGATCAGACAGTCGACACCTGTCAAAGATTTAACCATGAGAGAACTGATTGGAACATTAATAATGTATGAATATTAGATGGAAGATAAAGAAAATTAACATAAATTTCTTATCAAAAGAGTTGATAATTCCTTGAAAGTATCATCATAGAGAAAAAATAGAAAGATGATGAAAAGTGTGAATGATAAATCAGAAAGTTCTGATTTATCTAATTCTGATGTGGAACTGGATCAACTAGCCAGAAGAATCCCTAAATTCTATAAAAAGATGATGGGCTTCAGAAAATCGTTCAAAAAGGATTACATTGAAGTATATTGGTATGAATGAAAGAAAATGGGGCATATCAGACGTGACTGTCCTCAACTAAAAGAAAACAAAAGAAATAAATTTTTCAAAAGAAATGATTACGAGGATAAACACAAGAAAACTTTGAAAGCTACAAGGAGTGTATTTTAAGACTCCAGTATCACTTCTGAATCAGACTCAAGGATGGAATAAGAAAATCTAAATGCTAACATCTGTTTTATGGCAGAAATAGATGAGGTACACTCTTACTACTCTTCTGACTCATGTTCCTAATCTAGTTACTTTAATGAAAAACATGCAGCCTATTGCAATATGCATGAAGAAAAAAAAATGATTCTCAATTTAAGAAGAATAATTATTTAAAGAACATTCAAAAATATGTTTCTAATTAAATAGATACAATGCGTAAACTATATAAGGAGTTAACTGAAAATATAGACTCAATTAACACTAATAATAATAATTATAAATCAGAGATAACATCACTCCAAACTGAAGTGGAAACTTATAAAAATGCAGCACTTGTCTTTACTAAAGGAGAAAATAATTTAAATGAAATTATTGGGAAAAATGTAATTAAAATGGAAAGATTTGGAATTTTTAGTAAATGTGAAAAACCAAAGTTGTACAAAAATTATTTTATTCTGAGTGAAAAAAGACTAAATTGTAATTACTATGGAATATGGGGGCATTTTTCTAAAAATTGTTTCTTAAGTCTACCCAAAATAAGTGTTATTAAGAAACCCTTTGTATCAAATAATTTGTTTGACTCTTATCAAATTAGAAAAACAAATCATGTCTGGATTCCCAGATCCTTGCTGGCTAACATCCCTAGACCCATCAAAATATGTGTACCAAAGAAAATTGTGTAAATGGATTTGCAGGGAGCATTTCACAAAATAAAAAAGGACATATGGTATATGGAAAGTGTTTTATCATGGAATATTAGTGGAAACTCATCAAATTTCACTACAATCACTGATAAATATGGTGGACTTTTATATTTGGGTGAGAATTCCAAAGGAAAAATCATTGGTATTGAAATAGTTGGAGATCCAGAAGCTGTCTCAATCAACAATGAAAATTATGTACAAGGATTGAAACACTAGATGATTAGTTTCTCTCAACTATGTGATGATGGTTATGTTGTTGATTTTTCTAACAACTGTTGTTCTTTTTTAAAAAATAAATTGCTTAAATTTAGAGCACCTAGAACTGACAATGTGTATACCCTGGACTTATATTCCATGTGTAAACAAAAAGTAAATTTCATAACTTCTAAAATGAATGAAAATTGGATCTGGCATAGGAGACTTGGACGTTGTAATATATATATATTACATAAATTGTATAAGAAACATTTAGTTTATGATTTTCCATGTCCTAAATTTAAAAGTGACAGATTTAGTGATGCATGTCAACATGGAAGGCAACACAAATAACCCTTCAAAACTGTTAACATAATTTGTAAATCTAAACCTCTAGAACTTATCCATATGGATTAGTTTGGACCTTATAGGGTAGAATGTTTGGCTGGTAAATCATATGTACATGTTTTAGTTGATGACTATTCTAGATTTAAATGGATTTTCTTTTAAAAATTTTAAAATGAATATTTTACATTATTTGAATGTTTTGGTAAAGCTGTTCAAAATGAGAAACATTTTAAAATAATTTCAATAAAAAGTGATCCTGATGGAGAATTTGAGAATCAGGAATTGAATTCCTCTTCTCAAATATGGGTATTAAACACACCTTCTCTACACCAAGAACACCTCAACAAAATGGAATTATTGAAAGAATAAAAATGACTATTCATGAAATGGCTAGGACTATGCTAAGTGAATACAGTCTTCCTACCTATTTTTGGGCAGAACCTGTAAGCACAAATATCTATATAATGAATAGTGTTTTAATAAAAACAATTTTGAAAAATACACCCTATGAACTTTGGTATAATGGAAAACCTAAAGTAAATTACTTTAAGGTTTTTGGATGTATGGTTTACATCTTGAATACCAAGGACAATATTTGTAAGTTTGATGAAAAATCTAAGGAAAGAATTTTCCTAGTATATTCAGCTACCTCCAAAGCTTATAGAGTATATAATAATAAGTCAAGTATTGTTGAAGAATCAATTCATGTTAAATTTGATTAATCTGATCCCTTTGAGAAAAGAACAGATCAAATGGATGAATCTGACTCTAATGATAACATGAGACTTGAGAACTTGAAAAATGATTTTGAAAAAGATATAAATGAAATTTAGTTCAGTTTAGAAGAACATGATACTTAAGAACCTATGATTGTGCTTCCTAGACACACTAGTACTCTAAAGAATCTCCATTTAGAGACTATAATAGGTGACTTAGACACATGAATAAAATTTAGAAGAAATATTGGGAATATTATAGAATTATCTGCCTTTCTATCCCATTTAGAACCCAACTCTATAGTAGAAGCATTAGATGATAAAATATGGATGATAGCAATGCAATAAGAATTAAAACAGTTCAAAATAAATGAAGTATGGGAATTAGTTGAAAGACTACAGAACTATCCAGTGATAGGAACTAAATTGGTCATTATGAATAAGAAAGATTAACAAGGATTAATAACTAAAAATAAAACTAGACTTGTAGCTAAAGGATATAATCAGGAATAAGGTATAGATTATGATGAGACCATTGCACCTATATCTAGATTAGAATCCATTAAAATACTTTTAGCCTATGCATCCCATATGAATATTAAATTATTTTAGATGGATGTTAAGTCTTCCTTTTAAAATGGAAATTTAATTGAGGAAGTTTATGTTGAGAAACCTCATAGTTTTTAAAATTCTCAATAAACTGATTCTGTTTTTAAACTTACTAAACACTTTATGGCCTTAAAAAAGAACCTAGAGCTTGGCATGAAAGATTAAGCTCTTTTTTATTGAAAATGATTTTACTGTTGTAATGGATGATCCAACCCTTTTTAAGAAAAATGTAAATTATAATATTTTATTAGTTCAAATTTATTTTGATGTTGTAATTTTTGGATCAACTAATAAAACACTTGTCATGAGTTTTCAAAGTTAATGAAAAAAGAATTTGAAATGAGTATGATAGGAGAATCAAATAGCTTCCTAGGGCTTCAAATTTATCCAAAATATTTTTGAAATGTTTTAAATCAAAGAAAATACATTATTGATTTATTAAATAAGTTTGGACTTGAAAACAACAAGCCATAAACAACTCCTATGTGTACTAATATAATACATTACTTGGAAGAAACATGAAAATCAGTTGACAAAAAATTTATATAGAGGTATGATTGGTAGTTTATTATATCTTATTGCTAGAAAGATGGATATAATGTATTCAGTATGTGTTTATGAAACATTTCAATCAAATCTTAAAGAATCTCATTTAACTACAGTTAAAATAATTTTTAGATATTTAAAAGGAACAGTTTTCGAATCTTTTCTTTATCCCAAAACAACTAATTTAAATTTAATTTCATAGTCAGATGCAGAAATTGGAAGTTATAGATTATATAGGAAAACCACTTTAGGTACATGTCACCTTTTAGGGATATCCTTAGTCTCATGGTCAAGTAAAAAGCGACATTTAGTTGCCCTATCAACAGCTAGGGCAGAATATGTTTCTACTAGAAGTTCTTGTGCACAAGTGTTGTCGATGAAAAATACTCTTTTGGACTTTAGACTAAATTTTAATAATACCCCTATTTTATGTGACAATACTAGTGCTATAAATATTTCAAAAAATCATATTTATCATTCTCCAAAAAATCATATTTATCCTTCTTTAAAAAATAATATTGTTATCAGACATCATTTTCTAAGAGATCATGTTCTTAAAAAAGATATATTGTTGGAATTTGTAAGTACTAAAATTCTATTAGCTGATATTTTTACAGAACCACTTCCCACTACAGGTTTGATTTTATTAAGGTGGAGCTAGGTTTATTCAATGTTAAATAATGTTTTACCATACTATGTTGTTTCTTTATTTAAAGTCTATTTAAAATAATTTGGAAATTTGTATTTAAAACAGAATAATTTTCATTTCCCCACATAATAAATTTTATTTTTATTTAAAATCAATGTAATGATTAATGAAAACACATGAATCAAGGTTGTTAGAAACCCTTTCGACTTCAAAACCGTTTTATTTCTACCAAAATCTTTTTGAACCCTCGAAACCACACCACTTCTAGGCAACCCTAATTTTCGAACCTCTGTAACCCTAAACATCAATCCTTCAGAGGTTCTCACAGAGATGGATAATACTAAGAGAGCTGATGAGGCCAAGACCAGCAATTCCAAGAAACAACGCTCAGAAGGAAGGAAAATTTTACAGGGAAAGATTATTGATCTCGAATATCTATTTCAAATGAATCTCATGTTTAAACAAGCACTATCTTTTCAAAATCTCGAACATACTTTCAATAGTGAGAATACGAAATTTTTCCGTGAGATAGAACTTCGATATTTCATTATGTCTATACAGTTTAGTCTTGGAGACAATGGGGATAGTATGCTAGCTAAGATAAATGATAATGATATTTCGATCTCTTCAATCGAAATTGGTCAGATTTTGAACTACCATCATGAGGGAGTCTTATAATTATATTAAAAAAATATAGGAGCTTCTGTGCATAACTTTGATGAAATTATGTATTTTATTTTTGGTTCTAATACTAAAAAGAATATGTTCATAAAGGACCTGGAGCCCTATAATAAAATTATAGTAATATTTTTGAAAATAGGGATTGCACCTAGGATGTCTAAGATGGATAATAATGTATCTTTTTCTCAGTGATATCAATATCAATTTTCCTAGGTACATGGTGAGGTATTTGAATTATTGTTGTCCTAATTAAGATATAATGAACCTATACCCTTTTGGTATATTTATTTCCAAACTATTGTTCAAAAAGGATATGATTAGACTAGTGGATTCCAGAGTACGATGTCATAATAGTAATGTTTTTAATGCAGGAACATTAAGAAAGATTGTCTATTTCAAGAGTACTATAAAAGGATAACTCTTGCCAGTAGGAGCTGGGGAAGAAAGAGAGAGTGCTCAACCTTAGTCTGCTATATCCAAAGAGGAACAAGATGAATCGATAGTCAACACTACTGCAAGGAAAATAAGATTTGAAATGGATGACACTGAGGAAGAAAGAAGTCATGAGGGAATTCACACTTAGAGGAAAAGAACTGTTAATGAGGAAATTTTTTCTCCTATACTAACAACAATAGATTTACTCTCTTACAACTTTTTCAGAGAAAAAGTTATTGAAAAGTCTCAAGAACGGGATGTGGCTGTTACAGGACATGACCCTGAAAGAATTGATGTTGAAATAATAGAACCACAATTTTTAGCAGATGTTGAAGATACACTTCAATAGGAAAAGGAAACAGAGCCTGTTGAGGAAGTGACCAGACCTCAGGACACTGTAGACAATATTATCTATGAAAATACATTGGAAGAACTAGTTACTGGTGTTTATAATGAGCATGTCTCAGATGATCAAACAGAAGTAATTCAAGAGGTTTTTTCTGTCCAAGAGACTGGAAAAGGATTTGATGAAAAATCTATGGACTAACCTGCTCAGGAAAGGGAAAATGACAAGTCTGATGCAGATTTTCTACCTCTAGTATTGCTACATCACACTAAACATGAGAATGAGAATCAAGAACATGGACCCTCTAATTAAAAGATTAAGGAAGTTGAAGAGCTATACAGACATGTGTCCCAATTGGAATATGATAATGATACTCTCAAGAGATCCTTAAAATAAGAATAGTTAAATCTTCAGAGTCTTAAGAAAAGTAAATTTTCACGGAATGAATTGGAAATTTTTATGAAGGATATGTTGAATTTTGTTGAAAAATTAATGTCATAAATTTTTATGAAGTCGTATTTATCATATCACAAATTATTTATCGAGACACAATTTTCATGAGTAGAAACTAGTTCTACTAGTGGGTCATGTACTTCACATGATTTACTTAGAATGATTCAGGCTATCACAGCTGAAATGAGCATTCTGAGTGGCATATTGCATTATCTTCAATGCCCCAGTTCTCCTTTATCAGTCCTGTTAGTCAATCAGAATATTTGGGTTGATCCGTTGAAATCCAGTGAACCAGGAATAAAATCTGTCTTAAATAAATTCACAGAGAAGATGTCTTTGTTTATAGAGAATGAAGAAAGACATCATGAGATTTTATGAGACAATCTCATTAAATATATTCATATGACTAAAGTGTCCAGAAATCATATTATTATTCTTTGTGATAAAATGATGCAAAGACTCAGGGAGCAGTTGATAGAAATCATGTCTGCAGTTCGGAGGAGATAGACCCTATTTTATACCCGGACCAAATCTTGATTCTGGTGTTCATCATAATTGTATCTTTTCCAACAACTCAATGAAATGTTTTTTATTCCAGTATTTATCAATTTTTTTTACTTTTTATGAAATTAGGTTTCCTTATATTTGTTTTGTTTTACTATCATTGTTTCGATATACCAGCAATCCAAATTTAATTATTCCAAATCACTTAGTTATAGAATTTACTTTCATTCAGAGAAACATTAAATGTGTTATATTCCATATTTTATCATTCTTTCTGATCTCACAAAAAGGGGGATAAGTTTGGGTAAACACAATATTTTTGTTTGTTTCATTTAATTAGGGGAGAAATTAAAATATAAAAATTAAAATAGGTAATTTAAAGGGAGAAATTATGTTAAATCTAATATTGTAATATTTTTTTTTAAAAATCAAAAATATATATAATTAATTAAATTTTGTCTAAGTTAATTTCATTAATTATTTTATGGGTTTTGTGATAATCAAAATGCGGGAGATTGTTGAGAAAGTGTTGTTTTCAGAAAAACATAATGTAATATTTAAAGGGGGAGTTTGTTGAGAATAATACTTTATCTCTTTATGACAATTTTGATGCATCACAAATACCCTTAATTATTTTCTGATGATTTTATGTGTTAATAATTATACATGAATTTATTATTCATTATATTTCTTGATGAAATATTTATGTTCTTGAATAATGAGGTTTTATTTCTAATGTATTCTCATTTAGCATGTTCTGGAAATATTGTTCATACCGTAGGTCGAGAAACGTTGCGTAAGGATAAAATTTTGTGTATTCTTTATGAGATAAGTGAAAAGTATGGTTAATCAACCATATGTTATCAGAAAAGTATGAAAAAAAACCTACATTATGAAGGAACCCTACATTTGGGATATCATAACAGAATGGAAGGAGAACCATACGTATGTTTTAAATGTTATGTTTTTTCTCAAAATTATGGTTCATCATCATTAATTTTGTAACCAACCATATGTTCTTGGAAAATAATGGATCCAATTAATGTATGGATCTTTTACCATATTTTTGAAATTTGAAGTGAAAAGTATGGATGACCAACCCTGCATTTATGATCAACCTTACATTTGAAGAAAGTGACATAAACCTTACGTTTATAATAAACCATACGTTATCAACCCTATGTATGTAGACTATGTCATCAACCTTACATTCAGGGGATGCATATAGTATATCTCAAACATACATTTTTCATTGGAGAATTTAAAGTCAATATTATTATGCAACGGTCAGCAATCTGATTAGTATGTGGATTTCAAGAAGTATTTAAAGCTGATTTCAAAGTGAGAATTTGACTGATTCAAAGTCGTTTTATAAATGTTTTAAAGATCGAATTAAAAGGAGATTCTTATGGAGAATTTTTAGTGAAGTTATGACTACTCTATAAATTCAAATGTTTGAATATCACGAGTCAATAGGCATCTTTTGTGGATCTAAATTTGTAGGAGAAGTACTTATTGGTTTTATATACATATGTGTTTTTTATAGCAACTAATGCTCTTATATGATCTCTATATCATTATGATAAAAGGGAAGAAAATCAGAGACTATCAAAAATTCAGATCTTCTAATTCAAAAGAATGACAAAGCTCTGTTTTCTGAAGAAGAAAAATCCCGATAGAAGATTCATTTTTTCTACATTGAAGATCATTTTTGAATCTACTACTTCTAAAGTTGTGAGTAATATACCAATATTTACTACAATTAGATCGAATCAGAATGAATCTTTTTGTGAAGATCGTTATTTCTGAAGGTGACGATCTATCTATAGTCAATTACATGCTGTTGCAATTGTGACGAACATATAGAAAGTATTTTCAGAATAGAGAAATATTTATTTTCTATTCTTGAGTGACTGACTTCTTATACTATGTTGTGTATGTTTAATTAGTGAACTGGAAGGATTTTTTTCCTTAGATTTTAAAGGTGTCAACTGCCTGTACTCAGTTGTTGGAAAGATCTGTTGAAATGAGGACCAGTTAGTGAAAATCACCAAGCTTGTGGAGTAGAGAGTTGGTGGAGTGGACTAGGAGATTTCTGTTCCCCAAACCACTATATATCTCATGTCTCTGCTATTTAAATTTCTACTGCATTAATTTATCTTATTAAGGTTAAAGGATAGAACAAAATCACACAATGATTTCTGAAAAGACACAATCTACCCCCCTTTTATGTATATTTTTTATAATCTGATCCAACAGCACCCACCTCAAAACCTACAAGAACCCCCACGTAATGTGCCGCTACCACCAAGGCAAGATGACCAGGCTGCACCTCTTCTCTAGGATCCTATGACCCCTCTCTATGTCTAGGCTCTTATATCCCCCTTCATGGATAGGAGAAACCAGATCAACCATTTCAATGAGGGTTAGGTCCTGAGCGATTTCCTAATTGTTTTCGAACATGAGATTGAATGTTTTCCTTAATGAAGGATGCCAGAAGAGGCAGATCTCTTTGATCACCCCAATTATACCCCCTATCACCAAATCATGGGGAACACCATTAAATAGTTCTATGTGTTTAACTATTTCATCAAGACCAGGTCGATAACAATATAGTTATGTTCGGCCCAACTCTGACACATGTTGCATGTGTGTTCATGGAGAGAGATAAAAGTAGTGACAGTAAAGGCAAGTGACATCATGTTTCTGAAAACAGGTCCTAGAATTATGATGAATGGATGGTTCATAAAATATTCTCCCATTCCAGTGGTATTATCCATGCATGCCTGAATTGACCAAAGCCTTCAAAAGCTGCAACTACTACTTCTGCATCATCATTTATGTCGTCCACTTATAAAAAGGTTAATCATCAATGTCACAATGTATAGAAAATTCCCTCTCCAATGTCATCTTCATCTCATAATCTTAGATACTTCATGCCCCTAGAGGTAGAGATTCATCCCAGAATCATTCTAGTTGTGGATGACTCTTCAAGTGACAGTCAAGGTTATGCCTCAGTTGACATAGTAGAGATAGTAAACCCCTACATTATTTCTAACAGCGAGGATCTCTAGGTGTGTCATCCAAATGTTACTAGTCATCATCAGCATCGAAAAATCTATGGAAAAATGGGTCGTCAGTGTTCTTAAATCATAATTTTTTCTAGGATGTGAATCTTACTAAAACTAGGCAGGATGGCCAGTGTCGGGATCTTCAATCACAGCCCTTTCTTCTATTTTCATCAGATCCACCTTCGCCCCCATTTGTGTTTTTTGATTAGGTAGTGCCTCATCGACTATGATGTGACTAGCTACACTCTGCTATGGACTGATCATAGTCATCTGGACCTAATCCAGTAGTCACTCTATGGACTTAATCATGTAAGCAGTAGGATATTCCTAGCACCAGTCAACCATTGGGCCAACCAAAAGTTCCCATAAGACATCCTATTACAATTATATCTCCTCTAAAGAGATCCTCACTCCTTTCACAGATGTATTATTTTCTCAAACACCTTTAAATCATTCCAGAAAGGCTTTCCATACTTGTGTCCTCACACCTTTCATCAGATATGTGGGAAGCCATCACTGAACCTTTAAGATGCCCCTCCAATTTGAGATGATGATGGCTGCCGTATAAGACTTCCATGTTGAGGCATTCGAGCAGGATAAATGCTTGGACATCATCACATTCTATGGATAGGTTGAAGTCTTAACAATATGGGGGAAATCTGTCGAATGTACATCTCCTGCCATTTTCATTATGTGAATGTTCGTAGTTGTCTTGTTGATATAGGCTTTGGGATCAAATTAATCTCGGCTCAGAAACAATGAAAACTGGGGTCTCTCGAGGTTATTTTGATTCCCTATGACCTGAAAATTCAATGTTATGATAGTAAATAATAGATGCCTGAATGCAATATCCTCATGAAGACCTAGTTCGATGGCCTAGTTTCTTGCACTGAGTTCATGGTTGTATCTCAAGACACTACCTACAATGCAGTAATAGATAAGTCATTTCTCCACCTGCATGTTGTGGTTCCTCCATCATATTGTCAGTGCCTCAAGTAATAAATTAATTTTTGAGTGGGTGTACTACAAGATGAAGTGTCTACATTTTCCCCTTGTGAATCCAACTATCTATATTCCTACTATTACAAGATCAAGGAAAATTATATTAAGGCTAAAGAGGATGATCATGTTCCAGTTGTGACTGACCCATTGACAGATCTAGATGATGCCTATATCATTCCAATCCATAGATTGGAGGCTACACCAACAGACATGGGAAAATGATTCTTTATTTGTGGAATGAGGGGGGAGCATGTTCCCAAGTCTAAGAAATGCTGGAAGATAACCTCATAATCTTACATGAATCAGTCTTGGGTGATCCCATAGCCCCCAACCCCTATAAGGTACTGAGAATCCCTCCCCATGGAAACCGCAATATGGAATTCTTTATTGTTTCTATAAATTGAGATAAACTGGATCAAGACAACGCATCATTTTTTATTCGATGTCATCAAACATGGTCCATTGGGATGAAGACCAAATGGGGTCGGATCGACAACATTCATTGTTATGGTTTCAGAAGCACAGGAGTCCCCCAATGCAGTGTCCATCTTTTCACAAGCTGGTACCAGTCTCCCATTCGGGTCTACTTACTCATATGAATCTCTTCCCACTGAGTATCCTTCCTCCATTAGTGATTAAGAGGATTTAGAGGATGCTCCTCTAGCCATTGAAGAGGGAATCTCAACCATATTCGATGAATTGGAACTGGTGAACCTTAGTAGCAAGGAAGACTCGAAACCCACATTGATCACTTACTCTATGCCTCGCGAGGTGCATAAATAGTATGTTGACTTCTTGAAGCAGCATTGTGATGAATATTCCTGGATATATAATGAGATGTCGAGGTTAGATCATCTGGTATCCATTCATTTCCTCGTCCTCCCGAGAAATCATAGTGGGTTTAAGCATCATCTAGTTCCCCAACTGACTAGCCAACATTGTTCCAGTTAGAAATAAGAAATGAATGATCAGAGTTCTCATCAACTTCTGGGATCTCAACTCTAAATGTCTGAAGGATGTTTTTCCCCTCCCTATGAAGCAATTGTTAATTAGAACTATAGCTGGGTTCCAATCCCTTTCTATCATGGATGGGTACTCCAGATATAATCATATCTGAATCACTCATGAGGATGAGGAGTATACGGACTTCACGGCACCACAAGGTACTTTCTGTTACCAATTCATGCACTTCGGTCTAAAAAATTCAGTTTACACCTATCATTGGGCGATGCATCACATATTTAAGATGATCCTAGAGACATTGGTGGAATAATATGTGGACTATGTGGTGGTTAAATATCTCCAGTATGAGGAACATCTCAAAGACCTTGAGAAAGTGTTCGGCTTCCTTCATTCTCGCCACCTGAAGATGGACCCCATAAATTGTGCCTTTGGTCCACCTCTATGAAGTTTCATGGCTTCCTTTTTTATACAGGGGCATCCAAATCCAACCGAAGAAGATCAAGGTCATCATCCAAATAGCCCCACCCCCCATGAATCCTCTAGGTGCATCGAGGTTTTCAAGGAAACATTAACTACATAATCCGATTCATCCTGAATTTGGATAGAAAGTGTAATACATTTTATTGGATCATGAATAATGGAATTGTATACTAGTGGGATGAATAATGTCAAACTGCCGTCAATGAAATCAAGCACAATCCTCTCCATCCTATGGTCTTGATGCCACAAGTCACAGGAAAACTGTTGGTCTTGTATGTGGCCACCCTAGAACAGACTCATGGTGCCTTTATCGCCAAGAATAACAATGACGGGACAGATAAGAGTCTTTACAATCTTAGTCGCATGATCCAAGATATAGTGATCATATACTCCCCTATCGAGAAGAGCTACCTCATGCTGGTATTCACAGTACAGAAATCGAGACATTACTTGCATCACCATGAGGTATATCTGGTGTCCCATGTGGATCCATTGAAGTACATCCTGAACTGCCACATGCTGACTCGATGTAATGCTCGGTGGGTAGTAATATTTCAGCAGTTCGACATCCGGTTTTTTCCATAGAAGTCTATCAAGGGGAAATATATGGCATATTTCCTCACCTCTCATCCCACTCATATGGACTTGTCCATGGACCTTTATTTTCCCAATGAGGAAATCCTCTTGTTAATCCAATACATCCTATGATGGATAATTCACTTTGATGGTGCTTCTCGGAGCCCTACCTATAGAAGGATCAAAAACCCCAGGCTCAACAGAGTAGGCTTGGGTGTCATATTAATTACCCCAGTAGAAGAAAATTCTTCCATATTCATTCTTGTTGTCAGAAGGTTCCACCAATATAGAGTGGGAATACCTAGATCTCATTACTAGAATCTAGATAGTCATCGATATTGATGTTCCCCATTTTAGGTGAATGGGGACTCCAAACTAGTCATCATGAAGATAAACTGTTACAATGTCTTTAAGAATCTAGAGCTCCTACCACAGTTGAAAAACAACCTCCTGCCAATGGCCCAGTTCACATATTAAACTGATGTTACTCATATCCCTCAACCCCAGAACAGTAGAGCTGACGCCATGGACAGCCTATCTGCATAACATTTAGAACCTGAACATGATGATTTGATTATCCCTATAGCGCACTAGAGATTCATTGATATTGTCACTCCAGATGATGATGACAAACCATAGGTAATCCACATTATCATTAGCACCTCCGTGTCAGGAACTCGAGTTCCCCCAGATGCAGTGATTGAGGTAACTCCCGAAAAGAGAACTTCTATTGTAAAATACCAAATGAATGGTAATCTACTGACAGATCGATCCGAGAATGAGAGAACATGTTGTTGTGCATTATAGTTTAACCATAAAAGTGGTCCATGTCTTGAGAACATTTTCTACAATCATGGGTTGGAAGAAGTTCTCCTCCATTCCATTCAAGGAGTTGACATTTCTAAATCCACACAGGAGGTTCGAGTTGGATGTCGTGGGGCTCATCAGATCAGACCGATGTTATCTCAAAAGATCCAGAGATTGTGGTAATTTTGGCCATCCATGATCTGTGACTGCATTGAGTTCGCAAATAGGTGCTCTGCATGCCAAATTCCTACCAAAATTGTGCATCAACCACCAGAGCCTCTCCAAACAACCAAGATATCACGTCTCGACCATGCTCACCACTAAACCGGTGGCAATTATTTTCATCACATGACCCCTTGCGCATCTGCCCATATGACAGATTCTTCTGACTAGAATCGAGAGTCTATGTATATTTAGTGGGGATAATATACCCTCATATTAGAGTTCAATAATAGATCATGGAAATAAATAGTGGAAGCATTTTAATATGTTATAATGTACTGGATGAAAAATAGTAATCATTTTCAAATAGTGTAAAACAAAAATTATATAGTGGATGCATGCATGACATGATAATGGAAAAAAAATAGAAAACAATGAAAAAAAAAACATTTTATACATTCGAATACAGAAATAAACATTTACTCAAAGCCCCAAGGGAGGTCTCCTCGAGAATCCTAAGATTACGCTCAGTCCTCTACTCCTAACTCTCATGTAAATGAAAACAACACAATCATGCAACCAAATAGAATGTACTCTGTTACCCCGGTGCAATGGTGGCCCGATTAATGTGTGAGATATAAATCTCATTAGTCCGGGACTACCAGTGCCTACCCCAAATCCAGAAAATTAATAAATAATTTATACAATGTGAAATAAATCATAATTCATGTAGTAATTACATTGTAACTATATATCCAAGTACCTACATTAGCTCTCAGCTGGTGTCTGAACCTACATTAAACATTTTTAATGCATATTCAACACTCATCACACAGTAATTATTATTTATCTATTATTAAAGACTCATTAAAATATGAAAGTCTCAAGATATGGCCTAAGCTCTACATTCCCCATATAATTTTGTCACCATAGATGTATATAAATACCATATAAGTAATCAATTTAATTATTGTATCCATGCTTGTGCTTTGTTTTGGAGAACGTGTTATATTCAATTTAAAATTTCATATACTTTGTTTGATCCCATTCAATAAATGTAACGATTTACTCTTGGGCCATTCCACTAACATTGATTCACCCAATTAATTAATAAGTCTATAACATTTCTTATATTCTATTCACAATCAAAATTTCACAACAATTTACATTAAGAATTGAATCATTTAATGTTTGATCAATTGGACCCACTGTTCAATGTCAATTATTTGGAGTAGAACATCATTTCTAGCATCCTTGTCAGTATTTGGAGTGTATGTCCTTGTCTCAAAAACCATGAGTATTTGGAGCATCATTCCATGTCCTATAAAAGAATATTCTCATGAACACTGGGTCTAGAACGCAGTTTCTAGAACCCCATGAGTCTTTGGAGCATTCGTCCCTATCTAACAACCTGTTACAGTAATAATTATATATCTATATTTGGTTTTGAAATCCTTATATAACACACCAAAACCATCAATTAATTAATTCATAAATTAATCAATCCAATCTGTTATTTAATTCAACAAATAAATAACAAAATAAATCACTCATCAAATAAGTCAAAAATTAATTAACCATTAAACATCTCAATATTAAATAATTAATTTATAGTTAATAATTCATAGAAATACTTTTAAATAATTAATTAAAAATTTAATTATCGATATTTATTTACACGTCTAACCCTGTCCACTCCAACATTGATTCATCCAGGACATTAACAATTTATATGCACATAATAATCATCTCAAAACATATTGAACAAAACTAAGGTATTTAACAACCATCACTGACCGCATATCATTTTTTATACAATTCAATCAAATACAACATATGGTATGGAAAACTAATTTAAATCAAAAGGTTCCCTTGTTCAACTGCCATTATAAAAATTCAATTAACAATCATAATTTAATGCATGAAAATTAATTAATTCATCAATTACGGAATTAAATCTTATCTTGTTAAACAATCATCAATTAATTAACCATTTACCATTTAAATTGTTATAATTAATCAATAAATTAATTATTACTAGTTTTCAATTTAACTTCCAATCATGTCAAATATTAAATATTCTCAATAATGTGTAAAATCCACAATGTTTTCAAACTCATGACATGATAATTAATTCAATAATTAATTAAAATATTACCCATTCTTCCTATTCAATTCATTTTACTATTTTTTAAAAAGTTGAGATGTAGAGAACACTTTATTAAATTAGAAAAAGGATTCCAGTAGAGGAACAGGGCAAAAAGAACATACATAGGAAACAGTAGGAAAATTTCCCAATTTTAGAGTGGGTACTCATGCTGTTGTAAAGAAGTCTCCCACCTTTTCTAAGGGAGTGGTGACCCCTCCTTCCAAACTCTCCATACATCCATTCTCCACCATTATCATCTAAAGGTGCATCCACAACATTGGAAGTAGTTGTAGTGGGGGTTGACTCAACATCATAAATATTGGAATATAGATACTCAAACGAATTTTATACATTGACATTACTTATTACATTCTTAGAAGTCATTGTCATATCATGCATGAGATTCATACCATTCTTATGTAAAGAGTTTCCAATCCTATCCAACTCCTTCATGTCAGTGCAATGTGAAACCTCTTATTTCCTAATTCTAACCAAAGTACCTTTATTAGCCAGTGTGTCAATGCGAACACCATAGACCTGTAGTGGAGAGGGTACCAAAACTACCTCATTCTTTCCTTGCACTCTTCTACTATCACAATTTATAGCTTGACCTTTGGTCATACACTTATCTGAAGTTGCAGAAACAATTAGTAACATACTTTTCCTTGATTTATGGGCATGCAACTCATGACTAACCCTATCATCCATAACCTCTTGTGATGAGCGTTCCATTTCAGCTTGACTATCTTTTGATTCATATCCATTTATTCCACCATCCATTCCTCTAACCAGAGCATCCTTAAAAGAGATTCTTTCCTTATTTTGATTACTTCCTTCAGTGTTATCAGCCCAGCTTGTTCCATCCACTCGTGGAGTGGAATCAAACATTTTTATAGGAATCAAATCATTTATCTATTTATTCATATCAGTTTAATTAAATTAGAAAAACATTCCACAAATTAACACATGTTCAAGTCCTCATTTATCTTACATGGTCATCATGATTTAATAACTTCAAAAGTCTGGTATAAACATAATATATATCACATTTAAAAATTTAATGAATCTTACTAAATTCATATTTAGAGGGAATATAATTTAAATACTTCATTTCATAAATTAAATATCCAAAAAAATACTTCTTTAATTTTATTAATTCATTTATTAATGTTGAACACATTGAAGGGACCCTACCTCGGGGTGGTTCCATTTTAAATACGAATCATTTTAATTTACTTGGCAGCAACCAATACACAACTGGTCCACAATAAAACATGCATTCACATTATATATATATATATATATATATATATATATATATATATCAAGATACATATATATATATATACATATATTTATATATTCATGTGAACTCCCTAAAAACAATATAAATTAAATTTAAAATATTAAACATGTCCCCAAAATCAATGTAGTAAGAACCAAAGCAGCTCTAACTAGGTTCTAGGGACTCATATAAATTATAAAACCCTTAATTGAAAGATGTGAAACAATACAACAATTTTATAACCTTACCAGAAACATGAGGGAAGAGCGAAAACAAACCCATATTCCATTCCTTTGATGACAGATGCTGGAATACTGAACAAAAGGTCAAGAGGATCCCCTTGCACATCCCTATAACTAAAGAAACAATAAATCCCAATAAAAACCAAACCATAGGGTTTTTGGGTGAGAAAACAGAGTGTGGGAGGATCTAAAAGGCTAATATGAACCACAAAAGAAAATCATAAAAACTCAACTCATCGAGAATAAAAATATCATGAAGAAATCAATAGGATTTGATCGTGTGAAGAGGAGCTAACGAGGGGGTGTAGCGCACCTCAATGGAGGGACTAGTGCGTTTTTTACTATTCCTCTTGTATGGAGGTGTGCCACCCTCTGGTTATCTCCCCAAATTATCTATAACACAAAATATAAACTAATAGTTTTAGTATAATAAGAATAATTATTATTATTCTTATTTAATATAACTTTTCTTAGTAAATTAACCATTAAAAATGTTTCTTAGTTAATTCCGATATCCCCCCATTAATCATCCAAATAAATTCTTGAACATTTATTTAATTAAAAAAACTACAATAATAATAGAATTATTATTGTTATTATTATTATTATTTAATGTATCTTTTATTTAAATTAAATAGAAACACATTTTAAAAAATGGGTAACCATGTAGCTGACCCACACTGTTTGACTATCCATGCACATGCTGAAATATACATTTAAAACAATTCTAAAGTACATTTCATGTTCAACATAACCATTGATTTAATTAAATAAATCATTTCTTTCACATCAATCAATTAAATTACACATTACCTTAAATTCAATTAAATTAAACACAACTTCACATTTACTCCTCATTTAATATTCCCATTTAATATTAACATTCTTCGATAACACCAAAAAACCCATTACTACATTATTTAATTAAATTAAATTTGTAAAATTAATTAAATACATTTCCCACATCATGTTATTTAAATTTATTATATCAACCCAATTTAATCAAATTAAAAACTCAAACTCATTTAAATTATTTGATTAATTATCTCAACATGAGTTAATTAAATAAATCCCCCACTATATAGTGATATATTAAATTCTTATAAACAAGTTTAATGATAGAAAACCTCCAATGTACATTATTATTAATCTTAATAACAACAATAACAACCATAATTATTAATAATTATTATACTCATAAAAAATTAATAATAATAATCACATTCTTATTAATCAAACCATAGATAAAACCCAAGACGTTTATTAAATAAAAAAAATATTCATTATTGATTCCGAAACTTCTTATATAATTAAACACATCTTCATCAAATTTGAAACACCTTATTAAGAAAATGATTCATTGAGATACCCAAAGGCCACATTTTTTTCCCATAACTATTACACCTCATTAATTATGAAATTAAAATCGTTTAACATCATAATGATATAAAAATCCCTAAAATAATAATAAAAACACTATTATTATTATTAAAACATTCTTTTATTGAAAAACCGAACCTCCACTTTATTACAATTTCATTAATATTATTTTAAAGATAAAAAATACAACCCATATCCTCCAATTAATAATAATAATGTTTCATCATTATCATTTAAACACATCTATTAATTAAACATTTCTAATGAACACCGTTAATTATATTTAATTTGTTCTACTTTCAATTAATTAATTATTTAATATTCATTTAATTAAACTGTCACAAAAATAATAATACCATCATTATTATTATTAAAACTTTCTTTTAATTAATAAAAAACTCTCATATAATTTTTTTTAATTTAATTAAATAATTTATTACATAGGGTAAACAACATGGTTTGGACCGCAACCATGCACTGCCCAGGTAGATCCATTAAAGTGAACTTTAATGGATTTGGTGCTCACGAGAATCATCAAAACACCCACTAAAACTATCAGATAAATAAACAAGTCCCAAAACAATATCATTAGGTGTTCCAACTATAGAAATAAAAATCTATAGATCAGGGTTAACAAAAAACAACTCATTGATAAAAAATAAAAAGATTCATATTTTAACCTGCTTAAAAAACACATGGTTTAACAATCTACACACCTTAAAAAATCTCATCACCAATAAGCCATCGGGAACCACTACTAAAGAAACCAACCAACCTTGGTTACTTAATCTCGTTATAATTGATGTGTTGTGTTCCCAATGCGAAATTCACGTTTAATCCTTCACAAGACAAATGAAAAATCCTTTAAAACTTGATCCAATGCTCACTTTATAACATAAACATTCACAACAAACTTATATGTGAGGCCATTAAAGGAACCTCATCACCAAATATAGTTGAATCATGATAATCCAATAGAAAAAGTTACTCATGCTTCCCATGAAATACACAGTGGACCCAAAACCCATATTTCCCATTATCTGATGATGTGCCTTTAAAACTATTCCAAAACCATCCGCATGTATAACGAATTCCTTACTCCAAATCTGGTGAAATTTACAAGTGATTCTATCACAAGGCTATTTTATAAAAATTTGTACACCAACACGAATAAATGAGTATCCCAAAAAAACCACACATCTCGCATACTACCCAGATGACAACTACTCATTAAGACAAACAACATTTAAATTGTAGCGTGGTGTATGACCACACTATCTGCAGGCTTCTATAATGAGGAAAAGATAGTGTACATGATTATTGAATTTAAAAGAGTTCACTAATAGAGAATGACGATCATTTAGAAGATCAATCAAACTACTATAGGAATACTAATTTCAAAAAAATCAATATCTACTACTGAAAAGTTTACCGAAATCAATTTGACACTACCCACCTTAGGATTGACCATAACGTCAAAATAAATGATCATCCTCTCACAAGAATTCTTCAGAACACTTAACACATGTGTGTGACGTTTCTCAAACCACGAACACTATGTCAAACATTGATCTTAAAAGTCGTAGAATAATAAATTCGGCATGCCATAAGACCAACGTACCACGAAGCCTTTTGAACAGTAGGACGATCTTACTTTAATGGACTAGAAATTTTTATGGTACGAATTACCATGATTAAACCTCTATCTAAACATAAACCTCTACCCTCTCTTTTCGTCACAATAAACCCAATCATGAGGTTAAAAATCCCCATTTTTAATATTATAATAAATTCATTGCATACTTTTAACCCACAAAAACTTTTTCACATCATGTCACTTGGTTTTTAAAACATCACCCTATGTAAAAATAGGCATGCTATCACAATAATCCACTTCATTTACTTAACATTCTATGTTATTCAAATATAAAAAGTAAATTTATCATCTAAATTGCATTTACCATAAAATGAACTCTGAGGGTCCCATTTATTCAATCTGAGTTTTTGAGAGAGCAACACAATAAATGTTCTTTTCAAGTAACATTTATCAGTTTTAAATTTATTACCATTTTCCAACATACTATGGTTATATGAGTATTAAAAAATGGGTGTCCATCTACCAATAGATAAGGCACCCATACACCAAATAGCTGGTATTGGCTCCCATTTATCACAATCAACTTTTATTTAATATCATAACATTAGTAGCCCATTCACACATAAAAACATCTCTATCATGTTATCATAATAAGTAACACAATAACATGATATAACATAGAATCAGGAAAAAAAACAAATAATACAAATAAATATGGTATATAATAAATCAATCATGTTATATATATCACCAAAACATGCTATTTATATAGGCATGCTAAAGAAGATCAAAACATGGTATTGCACCCAAGGAACACAACCAAATTAGGAGGCATCCTACTAATGCAACTACATGGAATGATATATGAATGAAATGTGAATCTTTAATTTCCTAAAATGATACATGTATGAGAATTCATTTCCATATTCGGAAAAGAATTTTATTTAAAATTCACATAAATAATAACAATCAAAAAATAAACCTGTCACTCAAGGTGAAATCATATCAACAGTAATATCAAAAAGAATGATCATCAATTCCTAGTCCTTACCACACAGTCATTTCCCATACATGGGGTGGTTAGTCCCATTCATGACTATTATCCCAAGAACTAAAACATTAGAAGTATACTATCTACCAATCCAAAAATGAAAGACAAAAGGATAAGAAGGAAAAACTAAATCCTTTGGTACCAATTTGTAACGTCCCAACCTAGCTCCCTACTAATCCAGTGGCCATACTGGTCATGATATGACCTCACGAATATATACTCATATGCCAAAGGCTTCTGAATAGCATCAATGGTCTATGAGTATTTAGTGGGTAGACTAACCCTTATATAAGAGTTTAATAATAGATAATGGAAATAAATAGAAAAAATTGTATAATAAATGATATCATGGATTTTAAATAGTACTCATTTTATAAAATTGGCCAACACCAATTGTACAGATGATTCATGAATGACATGATAATGACACAAAAAGAGAGAACAATGAACAAAACAGAATGATTTACATTCCAATATAGAAATAATTAATAAATGACTAAAAAACCTGAGGTCAGTCTCCTCTATAATCCCATGATTCCACTTGTTCATCTGCTCTAATCTCTGAAGTAAATAAAAATAGAAAAATCCAGCAACCAAATAGAATTTACTCGTGTATCCGAGTGCAATGGTGGCACAATTAGGGTGTGAGATATATATCCAAGTAGGCCAGGACCACAGGTGGATATGATAAATCCAGACATTCAATAAATAATTTAAAGAGTGTGAAATGATACATAATACAAGTAAGAAATATAATGTAACTATATACTCAAGTTCCTGATTTATCTCTCAACAGGTGTCTGGACCTAAATTATACATTTTTCATGAATACTCAACACTCATTAAACAATAATTTTAATTTATCAATTATTCAAGCATCATTAAAATATGATTGTCTCAAGATTTGGCCAAAGCTCAAAATTCCTTAAATAATTCACTCACCACAGATGTCTATAAGACCATCATTGTAATCAATATAAAGACTGAATCCAAGATTTGATGTGTTTTGGAGAATGCATTATATTAAATTTAATCTTTTATATACTTTGTCTGATACCATTAACTAAAATTAGTAATTTTCTACATGTTGTTTCAACTAACATTGATTCACCCAATTTGGTAATATGTGTGAACCCTTTCTTATGTTCAATTCACAATCAACATGTCACCAAATTTCTCATTAACCATTAATTTATTTCATATATGATCAATTGGACCAACAGTCCAATGTCAATTATTGAGAGTAGAACATCATGTCTAGTATCTTCGTGAGTATTGGGAGCATCAGTCGTTGTCTTACAACCGATGGGTTTATGGAGCATCAGTCCCTATCCCATAAAAGAATATTTTCTTGCATGGTGGGTGTAGAACTCCATGTCTAGTTGCATGTGAGTATTTGAAACACTTGTCCCTATCTCACAACACGATTTTCAATTATATATATATATATCTATAATTGGTTTATAACTCCATGCCTAACTACCCAAAACTATCCATTAATTAGATAACAAATTATGTAATCCAATACATTAATAAATTCAATAACTAAAAAACAAAATAAATCAATTGTAAAATAAGTTAACAATTAATTAACTAGTCAACATCTCATTATTTAATAATTCATTAACATTTAATTATTTTTACCAAAACAAATTAATTATTAACTCAATTTTTAATAGTCCAAATTCTTTAACAATTCTTACCCCGTCCACTGAAACCGTGATTCATAATGGACTTTAACTATTTACATACACGTCATAATCTTCTCAAAACATGATGACCAAAACCCAGATATTTAGAAACCATCTCACAAATCATATCATATTTTTAATAAACTCCATCCAAGACAATATAAGGCATGAAAAACTAATATATATCAAAAGGTACCATTGGCCAACAGTCATAACAAACAATAAAATCACTGTCATAATTTTATTATTGAAAATTAATTAATTAAAAAATTAATGAATTAAATATTATCTATTTATGAAATCATCAATTACATAACCATTTACATTTAATATATAATAATTAATTCATCCATTAATTATTACCATTTTTTAATTTATATTATAAGCATGCTAAATATTTAATATTCTCAATAATTAGTAAAAACCATAATTGTATTCAAACTCATGACATGATAATTAATTATACTATTAATTACCCTATTACACAATCTATCCATTCAAATCATTTAATAATTTAATCATATCACATTTACCAAATTTTTAAAACATGCAAAAATCAACACATGTCCAAGTTACCATTTAACTAATGTGGGAATATTCATTTAATAACATTAAAATTCTTGTCTCAACATAAAATATATGACATTTAACAATTTAATAAAACTTACTAAATTCACATTTATATGGGATATAATATTAATACATCACTGCATATATTAAATATCCAAAAAAAATCATCAAGAATTTTATTAATTCATTTATTAAATTTAAACATATGGGAAGCGAAACAACAACGGGGTGGAACACTTTTAATTTTTAAGTGCTTTAATTAACATGGTAGCATCTAGTCCAAAACTACTCCACAATCGTATGTGCACACACCTTATATATATATATATTCAAATCCACACCCTAAAATAACATAAATAAATTTCAAAATAGTAAACAAGTACCCATAATCAATGTAGTAAGGACTAATGCACCTCTAACTAGGTGTCGGGGAGTCATATAAATTATCAAACAATTAATTTAATAATGTGAAACAATACCACTATTATATAACCTTACCTAAAATATGACATGAAAGAGAAAAAAACCATATGCCTCTCCTTTGTTGGATGATGCTGGAATACGAACTAAAGGGTCTAGAGGATCCCCTTTCCAATCCCTAGAACTAAAGAAACAAAGAAACACAAAAAACCCAAACATTGGGGTTTGTATGAGAAAACAGGGTGATGGAGGTGCCAAATAGTTGATATGACTAACAAAACAAATAGAGAAAGACTCACCTCATAGAGATGGAAATGTTCATGAAGACACAGAGAGTATTGGATCACTTGAAGAGAACCCAGTGAGGGGGGGTGGAGCGCTCCTCAATGGAGGGGATTGGTGCTTTTTTATTTGTTCCTTCTTTATGGTGATGTTACACCCTTATGTTCTCTACCACAATTATAAATTACACCCATGATAAACTAAATTTTTTAATATGATAATAATAATATTTATTATTCTCATTTAATATAACATTTCTTCATTAAATAACCTTTAAAAAATGTTTCATAATTAATTTGAAATCTCCCATTAATCGTCCAATTAAATTAGCGAATATTACATTAATTAAATAAATAAAATAATAATAATAAGATTATTATTATTATTATTAGTAAAACTATGTTTTATTTAAACTAAATAATAACACATTTTAAAAACTGGGTAACTGCGTAGCTCACCCACACTGTTTGATTAACTGTGCAAAACCAGATATCTAGATTTAAAACAGTTCCAAAGCACATTTTAAATTAAACATAACCATGAATTTAATTTAATACAACCATCATTTTACATCAGTTAATTAAATTACAAAATACCTTAAATATAATTAAATTTAACACAACACCGCATTTAATCATCATTTAATATGTCCATTTAATACTACCCTTCTTCGATAATAAAAAACAACTCATTGACAAATTATTTAATTATTTTCATTTAAAATAAATAAATTTAATAAATTCCCAACTTCATGTTATTTAAATAAATTTGCTCAACACCATTTACATAAATAAAAAACTCCAAAAAATTGAAATTATTTAATTATCTATCTCAACACAAATTAATTAAATAAAACCCCTTCTTCATAGTGATATATTTAATTCTTCATTACAAGTTTAATTATATGAAAACTCGAAAATCCATTATAAGTATTCATCATAGTAATAATAAAATCAATAATTAATAATATTTATTATACACATAAAAAAATTATAATAGTATTATTATTAATCAAAAGATAGATAAAACCATACACCTATAATAAATAATACATGCTTCATTATTAATTATGAAACTCCAAATTCAATTAAACACATCTTCATTAAATCTAAACCACCTTATTATAGAAATGTTTCATTGAGATACCCAAAGGGAACATTAATTTCCCATAAATATTAAATCTCATTAATAATGCAATTAAAAACATTTAACATCCAAATAATTTAATGTTCACCAAAATAATAATAATAACATTATTAATATTAGTATTAACACTTTTCTTTATTTTAACGCAAAACCTCTACTTTACTACAATATCATTAATATTTTTTAATGTTAAATACACCAAACCATTACCTACAATTGATAATAATAATGTTTCATCATTAACATTTAAACTCTTCATGTAATTAAACATTTCCGGTGAAAATAATTAACTACATTAAATTTTTTAAACAATCAATTAATTAATTCTTTAACATTTATTTAATAAATCAACCACAATAAAAATAATAATAACATTATTATTAATATTATTAATAATTTTAATTTAATTTATCCCAAACTCTCATATAATAATATTTAATTAAATTTAATAACTTATTAAATAGGGTAAACAACACAGTTAGGATGGCAACTGTGCGCTGCCTGTGCAGATATGTTAATGTGATTTATCCAGATCTAGTGCTCATAAGAATCATTGAAACACCCTCTAAAATTATTGAA
Organism: Viscum album; assembly: GCA_963277665.1. NCBI lineage: Eukaryota > Viridiplantae > Streptophyta > Magnoliopsida > Santalales > Viscaceae > Viscum > Viscum album. The sequence continues at coordinate 1,029,946,595 of OY728125.1, forward strand.
TAAATACATAAGTCCAACAATGACACATTTAGGTGTTACAACACTTTAAATATAATTCAAGAGATCATTGGAAAAAATACCCTTTGATAAACAGAATTTTTTTTAAAACATTTGTATTTAAACCCAGTTAAAAACACTGGATTTAAACAAGTACACATAGAGATTTTTAGTTTAGGGACTCAATGTCGTGGGACCATATCCACCTGGGATAGTTTGCTAGTGAAGGTTCATCATGACTGCTATAGATTTCTTCTCCAAGTGGGAAAAGGCAGTTCTGCTCCAGGAGTTCAAGGCATGTTCTATTGATTACATTATGATCTCCAATATCATTTATCAGTTTGGAGTCCCTCACGCCTTCCTCACAAATAACAAAACTAAATTCTGAATAGCATAGGTGAAGAAAGTTTACGCCATGTACAATATCTTTTCTAGCAATACCTTCCACTATAATGTGAAATAAAATGAACAGATCGATCTGTTCAAAAAAACCCACTCAACATTCTATTTGAAATGGTTGTTCATAACAATAAGAGTTGGTTAGAAAATCTCCCCAACACCCTATGGTCTTATCAGACGATGACTCGTAATTCTATACACTTGACCTCGTTCTCCATGGTGTATGGAATAAAGGTAGTCCTGCCAATCAAAATTCTATTGCCTTCATTACACACAGTTTTCTATGATTAGTAATCACCTAATAATGTAGATGAAATACATCTAGATGAATTGGAAGAAGTTGATGAGAATAGGCCTCATGCCCTTCAAAATCTGGAAAGGCAACAGGAAAATATAGATAGATATTTCAAAAAAAAAATTCCACCACTCATTCTTACGAGGTGAATAGGTGTTGGACTTGAGAACACCAATTATACCTGGACGAAAACCACCCATGCTGGAGACCAAGTGGGAAGGACCATAAATTATTCAGAATTTTTATCCTAATGGTTCACACTCACTAGTTCTCATAGATGGTGAGTGTATAACTCCTCCCACCAATGCCATCATCCTCAAGAAATACTTTTCATGAGAAAATGAAGACCTTAATGACCTTAATATTTCCGGTCCTACATGACCTAAAATTGCACGGTCCTACATGACCATAAACAGTTATGTCCCGAATGGCATTAAATTTTATGTCGTCCCACGGGATTTTAAACTGTATATAGGTCATACATAAAATTTAACTATTGTGTCCCACATGACATGTCATTTTACTATGTGAAATTAAATGGTACCTTATCCCATATGACCATAATGAGTTTTTTCCATACTATAAGGAATTAAAATGTGTTTTTTGTCAAAAATAATGGATGTAAAACTATTCAGAACTTGTTATTCATGACATTAAACTGTGAGTGGCAGTTTTACCTCATGCCCCGCATGATTTCGAACTGCATGTCATCCTGCAAGAGGATAAAATGTATCATGTCCTACACAACCATAAACTGTTATGTCCTACTTGGAATTAAATGAAATGTTGTTCTGCATTACGTTAAACTATAAGAACCATGTATATATTGATTCTTATCCTCATGGGATACGTAGAAATGCTCAGACACTTCATCTTGAGTCCAACACCAAGTTTCGTCTTTGACTATCCCCATCAGCATAGTTCTCCTGGAGGATCCCGCATGGTGTCATGTAGGCTTCTTCAGCCCCACTTGTGTTAGGATTACAATGATCGCACCATGTTCTCCCATCATCGTTCTTCGATTCTACCACATCCTCACTGCACAACGCTAAACTGCTTGGCCTTTAAGAGCAACGTATGACTTGATTCCCAACATTATGGGATATGTAGGAATGCCATAAAATTTTTTCTGTTGGCCAAGCCCCAATATTAAAATCTCCCATCAGGTCGGAAAACATGTTGTGGTGCTGGATTTATCCCTACTTTTTTTCGTACTCATCATTGTTGCACCATATATCCCCTTCTCGGGTGATCTCCACCTCGTTCCCTGTTATGCAGGAAATTAAAATCAATGGTCACATTTATGCCTCACACACTCCATTTACATAGATCTTCATCATATTTCAAATCCAAATGGGCACCCAAATGGTACAGATACATAGCCTTAAATACATCCTATCATTTCGAGCTAACACCATTGAGGACCTCAAAAGACAAGTTGTAATAAGTTCCATATTGCAAATATAGTCAGTGTTTGATCCCCATTTTTTGTTCCAATTTCCGGTCACATGATATTGATGTTGTGTTTTGAAACTTTTCAATAGTTATCCTTTGTCGTTGTCATCACACCCATATGTCCCAAATATTGAGTGTAGTGGTTCATTCATCCCCACTATCTCCTCAAGATTCAATCTGCCTCGGGCAGGAGTGAGAGTCCAGCTATCGTACGCTTATTTGATTGAAAGATCATAGTGCTACTCCTTGTTTCCCACACCAAGAAATGAACATGTGGTCTTAGGAGCAGTGGATGAGGGGTCATGTGGTTGTAGTTGGCCGGGACTCCCAGCCTCTGGCCCCACACCCATTTAGTCCCCTTTTATAAATTCTCATCTAGTATTGTGTGGTGTGGTATGGACACACATCTTCATTCATGTCAGGATATATTTCCATGACATACATGTCCCCATGATACATCCCTCCTTCATCTATTGTCTTATCCATGAGCATAGGCCCCGCCATGCTTCTCGCACCCCATCATTTGTGTTTCCATAATCTTTAACATCCAAAAGGACCCAAGAACATTTTAGTGCATATTCCAATGGTTCTCCAACCATTTCAGCCAACATCCATGAGTATTTTGAGAGAAATTTTGATACAAGTCCCTTGTTGTGAATTTTGTCAGTGGTCGATGCTCAACTGTTTCCCCCAAACTCTAGTCAAATAAATACATATACTATGTTTTGAATTTGTTTTACAATTATCCTCTATCATTGTTTTTGTTTCATGGTTTTCCACAAGCACGATGATTTCCCCTCTCCAGTCAACTATCCATTGTATATGAAGTTAAACTATGCATCTACAGGTTGAGTCCTATGACCTTACACTAGGATCACTATCATCCTCACTACAAGATGTTAAAATGTGAACTAAATGGGACGTCCCATTTCAGTTCCCTCAACATTTTATGTCCCTTGTCCCAATTCTTTAATTGGGATTTTATGATTTGGTATGATCTTATTCTCTAATTCCATATAGGCTACTCTCCTTGCCATACAAATCCCTTGTTGGGGTACTATGCCCAAATTTGTGTCTTTTCTATGTGATGTTAAACAATACAACATCCTTCCTCAGAACAATGTGTGGATCGATTCCCATCCTTACAAGACATGTAGGAAGGCCCGAAAATAGAATCTTTGGGTCTAGTCCCATATTTTAGAAACATACATATCATTTCATCCACTAGGCCTAAGTTATTCTAGGTGAGGGGTATGAGGTGTGGTATGGGATTAAGTACTCATTCATGTTAGGTTTTTAACAACCATTCCATGAATGTCTCTATCCTGAGTGCCCTAAACTCATGTTTCCTACACTCATCTTTTCATTTTGTCTTCTCTTATGTTAGTCCCCTCGACTCTCTTCAGTATTTAATAATTTTCCCATGAGTACTCTTGTTCAGAACCTAGAGTGTCAGATTCTACCTAGACATGCTTTCACCAATTTTTTTAGGTTTTATGTTCCCTTTAATTTGGGCTTTCAATATCTTCCACAACAAAAGGGTCCCCTAAATGGAATGTTTGCTCAGCCCGAGGGCCCTCCTACCATTACAGGACAATGTCCTAAAGGGTTTTGAACAAACAATTGGTACATTTCCCATGTTGCAAAATTGTCAATGGATGGTGGTCATTTTTGGTTCCCATTTCAGGTCCAATGATATTGATGTTATGTTTTGATCATGGTCAACAGCTGTCCTCTATCGTCCCACCAACCCCATAAATCCACAAATGTTAGTTGAATGGTTCACAAAACTTTCCTTCCCATCTTGTAAAATTGGAATTTCAACAATCTAGGTTAAATCCCTCAGTGTTCATTTTCATGTTATGAGGATAGGGCCACGTTATGGCATCATTTTAGGATCTGCAATGATTTTCCCATCATGAGTATTCCATGTGTTGAAAATACCTTTTTTACCCATGTTTCCCACACTGAGTTTAATTCACATGGTCTTACTGATCAGATCAAGGTCTACGCTTTCTTGGAAGCATTTCTCTTATTTGTGGTTTATGCTATAAGACCTTAAACTAAGATATCCTTATATGTTCTCTTTATGTAACTATGTGTATCATGATTCCCATGCTCATGAGATACATAGGAATGCCCCGACATCTTGTCATTGGGTACATCTCAGGTTCTACTAATTATATCTTTTGTTTGGCCTTTCATGCCCTGAATCATATTGGATTGTATAGAGTGGCAGGTGTGGTCTTATTCTCTCATTCACATCGGGTTTTCAATAGACACAAAACTCACTCTTTTATTTGTAGCTTGTGCCTCCTACATCATATCCCACATGACGTTAAACTATATGACATCCAACATGACATTAAACTGTATATGGTCCAATATAATCATAAATTGTTATGTCCTTCATAATGATAAGATGCACGGTCAAAACTATGTAAGGCTTGATTCCCATTTTCATGGGATACATAGGAACACCTAGAGGCTTCATCCACAGTTCCATCCAAAAAATTTCTGACCATTGCAAGCCCCTTGGCCTGAGGTTTCTTCCTTGGAATCCAGTATGGGGTGATGTGTACCTCATCCTCATTCACGTCAGGTAAGCTTTATCAATTCATGAACATTCCCCAAATGGTACCACATGACTTTAAATTATTTTGACTTTATTGAACAACATTAAAATGCACCGGCTAGTCCTACCACACAACCCTAAAACTGTGACATTATCCTCATGGTCATATAATGAAAAATGGAACTGCATCGTGATGTCCTCAATCAAGGGGACAACAATTTGGGTATTGGTTACCAACCATACTATTAATCAATTCCTACATGTGGCTTGATTCCATTAGAAATACCAGGATTATCTGTCATAGGATTATCGCTTCAAAAATTAACACCTATCTAGAAAAAAGGATAGACATGTCCTACAAAATGCCACATCATTTGGTTCGAGGGACATACCGACACAACCTTATTATCCCTAGAACTGGAACCTTATCATGAAATATCTAGAACTATGTATGGCTTGAAACTCATCCTTATGTGTTATGTAAGCGCACCCGAGCAGTTTGCCTCGGGCCCATCATAACATTAACTTTAGGTCCCTCGACAAAAAATATTCTTGGGGAGAACGTTGTGGTATGGGATAATGTCCTCATTCATGATGGGTTTTATCCATAAAAAACCATGTGTATCCCTTAATCATTTCTATCTATGGTATAATCCCTATGAACATAAACTAAGTCCACTCCGCATTCTTTCCGAAAGATGTTAAACTACAAGACATCGTCCAGAGATAAGTATGGAATGATTCCCATCCTCATGGGATATATAGGATTACTGAAACAAATTTCCATTGGGTCCAGCCACAAGAATCTTAAATACTACCACCTCCTTTTTATCCCCCGGTCCTGAACTCTTTTGGGGATCAAGGTAATTGTAGCTCGACCCTGAACCAGTTTCGGATGCCCCATAATAATTATGGGATGTTCCCATTTCATTTCCATAGATTATTACACCCTACCAGCATTGGTCTCTGATGACGCTGTGCTTTTTGAAAAATGTTGTCTTGATTCTCATATTCATGGTATACGTAGCGACATCCATGCCTTTTTCCTCAGGCCCATCCCCAGGGTCATTAGTCATTCTGTCCCCTCAGACCCATCCTCGGTCTAGGTCATATAATGTTGAAATATTCCATTCATCATTCACATTTGTATGGTGTGATCTAGATTATCACTAGAGTGGTCATTTTCGAAACTATTTTTGATCCCTAATCAGACGGATGCACCCACCTAATGTGTTTCCCCCATGGGGGCCAAATTTGAAGACTGTTGTACTCTAGTTGAACAACCAATCACGCCACTCTCCACACTTTGTGTTCCATTTATTTGGATCTTAATTTCCTTCCACTTCTAAAACAAAACACAAACAATAAGGATGTTCATCCAATGGCTCACATACTATCCTAGCTCAGTGTTCTAGAAGAACAATGGTTGAAATTTTGAGTCTGGTACTGTGTTTCGAACATGGTCAATAGTTGGCCTTCATTTGTTTTCCCCATTTCAGACTAACATAATAGGGATGTTGTTTTTTGAATAGGGTAAATATTTATCCTTAATTGTCACTCCAGTATTACAGTTTTCCTAAATTTGGGTATCGTGAATCACATTTTATAATCCACTATGTTCTTATTGACTCGAACACTCTTGGAATTACCCCGCCCATACACCAAAGCACATAGGGAAGACGACAATTTGTCTATTCTGAGATCATCACTCTTTGGTTAGGTCTCCACTTTTTCTTTTAAGAAGCCTGGATAAGTTTTATATACCTAGGATAATTGAAGGTTGGTTGGCACTCCCACATTCAAATGAAGTGACGATGTGACCGCCCGTTGTTTCTCTAATCGTGCTTGACCCATGTGAGCTTGGAGATATATTGAAAATTATTTCAAAATTCTGGTTTAAAGGAATTAAAATGAAAATACAAGTAAATAATCTGTTCATGTATGATTTCTCATAACAAGAAACAACAATTAAGAATACATTTATGAGGTTGAGCAAAACCGAGCCCTTAAGGATCAATGTTTGGAAGGATTTCTCCAGTATTTACACCTTCCAAACTATGGCCTCCAACATCACTTCCCACCCCCTAATATCCTTCTCCTTGTCAGCCGTTACTGAACGTAACTCATTAGCCTTGTCCTGTTCCCACGATCATTCAGTTTGGAGCTCCTATATAAATCTGAGCATCCACCAGCTGGGCCCTCAATTAATCGATGAGCTATGAGTAGTTTTCAATGAATGCCTCCATGTATTTCACTTTTTTTATGTCATTGAAACCCTTGATCTGCCTTCCGGAATTCCTGAGTATTATATTAATCTTTCCGGAACTGGGAAATGTCATAATGTTGTATATTATCCTATATCTTATCTTCCATGTAATCATAGATCATTACATGAAGATGGTGAGCATTTACCCCTCCATCGTAGAGAATGTGTAGCGAGGTTCATAGTGCCCCCATCTGACTTACCCATTCTGCATGTGTCTGGTTGTGAAAGTGTTTTAAACACTTAAAATCCTTGATCCAAGTAATATGTCTCTCCTCCGAAGTGACTGAGTTTGAATAGTATGTCTCCTCGGGGACCACAGACATGTACTTAGGGAACATAGCTAGGAGTTCAGCAGCAGGGTCCTCTTCTAGAATTTCATATTCATCAATTAATTAACCCTCTTCAAGCTAGAGTTGTGCCCTGGTAGCATTGTCGCCCATTATTACAAACTCCACCGTATCATGTATCAGGGTGGGTTACCTCGAACAGTTGCTTCTGCAAGAGCCGATGTGGCCACTGACAATACTATTATAAATACTTCAGACCCGTTGGTCTATCAAGCATACAATCTTACAATCACTGAATTAGGGAAAAGTTTCTTGGATAACTAAATTTCCAAAAAATGAATATAGCCATCAAATATAAAGCCTTACCGGATCCATGTGTGGCAGTCTCCAGTGCCTGTGTCATAGCGGGAGCTTCCCCCATGGAAGATCCTTCGACACTTGTTAACTAAGTCACTGATCCCGACTCCTCCCATAACATGGGGACTGAGGGATTCTCGAAGTCTTCCATTATTCTCCTACATTGGTCTCATCACTACCTGTTCCATCCATAACTGATCCCCACCATGACATGTTCTAAGGATGGGTTCGTAAGAAAGTTCTCTTACGTCCATAAGTGCATCTTCATCCCCTTTATAAAAGGCTTCCTAGGACCCCTAGATCTTTTGTTACTAAATGGTAGAGAGTTTAGTTGATAGATTGGGATTGTGAGATGATAAAGGATAGTTGATATAAGATTAAGACTCACATCAAGCTGCTCGGCCAGTTCCCCATCAGCGCCTACAATTTTTCCGCTCTCCCTAGAGCTTCACTGGTGAGGAGAAGCTTTTGAGGGTTCCTCAAATCCAGGACATTCAACTTGATCTACCTATTATTTTAATTCATCTACACCTTCTTTCCATTCTTCCTATTCTTCCCCTTCTTCCTCATCTTCCCCTTTTTCTTCTTCTTCGTCTTTCTCCCTTATACCTTCATCCACAGCTGACAGCTACTATAGGACATGTTCCTAGACAAGCCTCACTTTCACCAGGAGATGTAGTTCTTCCATTCACCCATAATAGCATGAGTACATATCCATAGTTGTCAGGTAAGAGATCATGCGATGAAAGATTACCCTATCCATCATTTGAATTCGTCATATGTTTGGAAAATCCATCCCAGTGCAAACCAACCTCTTCCACAACTCTTCACTGGACATATATTGTCGTAGAGTTATACAAGAATACCACATAGAGGGGAATATATCATCAGTTTTTGGGTTCTAGAGGTTTTTGAGTTTCATTCTCATAAGGTCCCTAGCCGTCCCAAAGGGATGCACAAAGGACAACCCCTCCATAGAAGGTGGAGGCACATTCTTGTCTTGTGATGATCATGCCGATAAAGTGTCGGCCTATGTCTTTCTAGCCACATGACCCATTATTTGTCTCACCTACCTCAATAAAAATCGTATACCTCCCTAATCTTTTTCCTATGCACTAACCACCTTGATTTTATAGATTTGTTTATAAAGAATCACCTTGGGATACGTTTGTGTCCATTGTTCGATATACTCGGTTGACAGTCATGCACTGATGTCGGTATGGGGAAGAGTGATGATTTATCCTAATCCATCCATCATAAACAAAAGACATAGTTGGAAAAGAATAAATGGATTTCGTTATTCCCAAACCTTTATATATACTTTATTTGGGTTCATTGCATGCACCCGAACAACCTGGAAAACTTTGTTAGCACGTACGGTTTGCGAAATATTTTATAGTCAATCTGAGAAACTAGTACACCACCTCACATGAATTGATGGTTCTACCTCTCAATAATGGGACCCACATGTTATCTACCATATGACCATATGGAGTCCAAAATGGGAGGATGTTGAAATGGGTATAGCTACCAATGTTGTACTTGATCACATCTTCTCTGAGCGTCAATGGGCGGATTCCGACCATGTTCGAGAGGGATGACCACATACTGTTTCTAGGGGGAGAATGGAATTAGGGAAGTCATACACAACAAAGTGGGTTGTGACCCACCCATGAAAAATCTGGAATGGTCCGAAAATCCTAATGGGTGTACTTCCCCTTGAGATACGCCCTTGAATGTTGTATAGCCTAGCAAATACCAGCACCCCAAAGTTAACCTTGTTATTTTCTACTATAATCCTATCCATCACTATAGTTCATGGGAGGACCCCCATCCTTGTGTACCTCACTATAAACATCCACCCACTAAATAATGCATTAAAAAACGTGACATATCTTACATTTGGGTATCAACATTCATTTATGCTAATGCCCATGATTGGTTCTCTCCTGCATCCAAGACCATCCAGTATGATCCCACATTTCCCCTCTATGAAGTGTTCGGTCATTGATTCCCTCATCCTGGAATATTTACAGCCATCTTCTATGTTTGTAATAGACTAACCATCTTGAATAATATATGTTCTTAAGAATATATTTTATTTTCATCTCTTATTTAGCCAGCTCCAGCAGGTGCCTGAGAGGATGGGGGTGTCCTCCTATCCCACCAAACATTTTCTATTTGGAGGAACTCTTAATACTGTCACCCCTTCTAGGGGATTCCCCCAATTTATTGGACATCCCATAGGTGGATTATGTCCTCCACATAGTGGATTTGGAAGGTGTTTTGTTGAGATACGAACAACTGATAATGTCTGGTACCTGGTCCTACTACAGATATAAGTAAAAATGGTACGTCCAAACAGCTTTGAAGAGCCCAATAAATCATAACTATACCCCGAAATCCTTACATGTTAGGGATACCTAGTATTCCCATTCACTGATTAAGTTGCATCTGGATATTAAATCCCATTTTTGTCAACCCTTCGTATCGTTAGTAATATAACTTATCAATGTACTTGAATAAAGAGTGGGAGATTCCTTAGGAATAAGATCAACCCTACAACCATCCTAGTCTTTGGATTTAGAACATAAATGGTTGTTTTCAATGTTTCCCTAGAGTCATGGTCATTTTTTTATATTTAATTGCATGAGACTATCTTCACATTTCACCCATGACCACGGTGTATCCGTCTCGAACCCGGACATCATCACCTCCTCCCAAAGGCCGATGTTCCAAAAGAGAAAGATATCACTTAAGACATAATCAATTTGAGATTGTGTAATATTTCCAAATATCATCAATTTTATGAGACACAACCCTCCTCAAATGAAGAATTTTGGGGATTATGATCATCTATGTTCTCATTGCAGCCATAGTGGCCTCCCTCTCAAGATCTGTTTGTTGGGTATCCTATTTTTAAGTCCAAAGGGTCTGTGCGAATGAGTTTGGAATCGATGCACAAAACAAGAGGTGAATGAATTAATTATTCTAATGTGAAAGTGATAGGGACGTGCAAAAAATGAAGAAATGGTTGCAGAACCATCCATATTGTTCAGAATCTTTTCCACACATGAGAGAAAATCTCTTGTCATATGGAAAAAGTCAATGTATGGATCTATGTGGGGTGAATCAACCTATTTATAGGCATGAAATCATTTTTCCTACATATGAATGATGTTTGAATGACAAAATCATGATCTTGCACACACAGAACATGCACTACTCTAATTTTTGGTGTTACCCTCAAAATCCAACCTTCAGTTCCCTCTTCAGCTCCGATTCTATGGGGGAAATTTGTGACGCTGAATTTTGGATAGGGCTGATATTGGGGATTTTTGAAGAATGAAAAGGAATGTCGAGGAGTTAAAGGAAGATTCCATGATTTGAGAGAAATTTTGATGAAACAATTAGAGGTTGTGTGCAAGATTTGCTCCAGCATACAAAATCATGCACACCAAATGCGACGATAAAGGGATTCTTTCGCATCGACCCATCACAGGCCCACCGAGTAAATTGTGCAATAGAATTATGCCGACATTACATGATGTTTTCCGGATCACAATCCCTTTCACTCCCAATGTGACGTCACATGTAGGATTCCGCAGCAACCCACAATAAACCGCCGAAGGCCCACGTGCATAAGAGTAAGGGGTTTCCCTCAACATTATTTCCAGTACCCAAAATATTGATTTCCCAATGTGATGTCTATGGGGTCCTTTCATGATGACTTGATCGAAAATTAGTTAAGTCATGAGTGAGAAGAGGATGTGTGCATGCATGTTACCCAAAGGCACACACACCCTTCCGTTCCTAATGCCATTTCAAACCCCCTATCACAGGGCTCCACTAGCGCACAACATCCAATGGTTTTGATTATAAATTGAAATGAATAGATGACCCTTTGAAATAGTTACAAAACGCAAAGCGACGCTCTACTACGCGACAATAACATCTTCTACAACCGCGCAAAAAACACTTGGGCCTCAATGTATTGGATCTTGCACGATAGGTCCCCCACGGTTCCTACTTTGGTTGGGACCTCTTAAATGTGATCCTCATCCAATTCCTTTTACCCATTTTCATTTTCCAGGAAAATATCCCCCTTGCATACATTTTTCCCTTACATCTAATCTATTTTTCCTACATCCTTCTTGTTTGTGCACAACAATTTCATCCTGTGCATAGCCTTCTGGTTTGCGCGCAACCATTCTACCCTGCGTGCATCCTTCTGGTTTGCGCTCAACCATTCCTCCCTACCTATATTTTTCCAATTTGTTCTCAACCAGTCCATCATGAACTCACCCCCTCATCTTGTGATTGGATTTCCTTCTATGATCTATGTGTCATTCTTTCCCTAAGGCACTATGTCTAAAACCCTCTTACTTGTTACATATCTATGTAACACATCTTTATCATATACGACCCTCCAGATTCATACGAAGTCACAACAGTTTCCCATGGGGCGGTGCTTTATGTGGAGTTGCTTTGACATATGCTTTTACACATAGGCACGAAAATGTATATTTCATCTTCACAGATCCACACAAATGTGGGCCCCTTAATGGATCATTCCACGACACCCCCTCACCATGACATTATTAGTGACTTCCATTCAACAAGGGATAAAGCCTACCAGTTATGAATTTATAAGGGGGTGGAGTTAACCTCCCTCATATGCACTATATGACATTAAACTAATAGAAACATCATCCTCTTCACAAGACGTTAAACAATGAACTCACCCCGCACACTCTATTTGGGGAACCCCATCTTGGACATTCTCTATCCTCGCTCATCTCTATAGGAGTGAGATCCTCCTCATATGAAATGAGATCATCTTTGTAAGAGCAGTGCCTTTCCGTGGGGAAGGGAAACCATCTTGGGGTAAGCACCTAGCATTTATCGTGTGAGGTATTGTCCCTTATTCCCCTTCTATCTTCTTCAGTGCCAAGGACCAGGGGGTGGGAACCAGAACCCTCCTTGATTCTATGTCAAATACCTCTTCTATTGGGGATCTTCTCCTCTAGGGACTGCATTTTGGATTAAGTCCCAATGTCCATCTCTCATGGGCTGTTAACCATGTGTAATCCCATGTTACATTTTTGGGTGGCTAACCACGTGTAAGCCCCACTCCACATCCCACAAATGCACCTTTCGTGATGTAATCATCATGTCTTTACTATATCTTCATTCTCATAATGAGCATGAAACATGTAGAATTAGTGTAATCATTGACCATGACATCCTCCTTGGGAAGCCCTAGATTGTAATCCCCAACACAATCCCAAACTATATTGGTATTGATCCTTTTCAAGGAAAGGTTCATATGAAGCATCCAGGATGTTCAATCCCAACAACCATTTGTCCCGGTCCCCTTCATGTCAGTTCACCAAACACATTCAAAATGTGTGGACATTGATCCTTTCCAAGGAATGGTATGTAGGAATCCTCTAGGAGGTTCATGCCCAACAAAAATTGGTCCCGACCACTTCGCATCGGCCCAAGAAACACCATTCCGAACTATGTGGACATTGAACCAATCCAAAGTAATGTACGTTGGAAGCGTCCCAGAGGTTCGTTCCCAACACCCATTGGTCATGACCACTCTATGTCAGTCCACCATAATCCTGTATGAAAATATATTGTATGCCCATTTTGGTCCCACATGACACAAAACTATCCCCAAATAATTGTTAAGCTGTTGTGTTCCCCAATCAGCAGTAAGTCATTGTGTACCCCAATCAGTAGTAAGACATTGTGTACCTCGATCTACGATAATAAATTTTCATCCCCAACCAATGGTAATCCATTGTAGTCAGTAATCGACGATAATCTATTCTAGTCCCATGTTTTGGGACCCATATCTGTGGTCATCCCTTGAGCATCAGACCACCCTCGGTCTTCTTACCGTGCATCAGCCCTAGTATGACATTGTGTAGATGTCCACCGTGAACACCTTGATTCCATACCCCATCCTTTACTATGTGGACTTTGATCCAATGCATGTAAAGGTACATAGCATTCCTCCCTATGGTTCAATCCAATCACCCATGTCTTATCCTGGTCTTTCCCTTAAGCCTATGTGTTTTGGGATGGTGATATCCCATCCCCAAGGTTCCACGACCTAGGGGTCCCATCCATACGAGTTTCCTCCTCACATGTTCTATTGCCCCGTCCTAAACTATGTGGACATTGATCCTCATCATAGAAAGGTACGTAGGAAGCCTATATGAGGTTCAATCCCACCCCCTGGTCTAATACTAGTCATTACCTCAAGCCTATGTGTTTTGGGAATATCATATCCTATCACTGAGGCTCCACATCCTTCGGGCGCCATCCATATGGGTTTCCACCTCAAGTGTCCTATTTCCCCATCCTAAACAACATAGACATTGATCCTTTCAATGTAATGGTACGTAGGAAGCCTATTTTAGGTTCAATCCCATAACCCATGTCTCATCCTTGTCTTTCCCTAGAGACAATGTGTTTTGGGAAGGTCATATCTCAAACCCAAGGTTCAACTTCCTTCGGGTCCCATCCATATAGGTTTCCACCTCCGGTGTCCCATCGCCCCACTGAAATTAGAAGACATTGATTCCCTACCACAAGGATACGTAGGATGTCTCTTCGAGGCCCAATCCCAACTTCACCGTAGCCCTTGCGTTAGCTCCATCTTGTTATTCATCCACTCCCAACAATCAACATCCATATGGATTGCTATCCGAGCCACCACATCTTGGTGAAATCATTTCACAATAATTCTTGCTGCTCCTCGCATCTGTGATCCCTTTTGGGGGCACACCTTCCGGATCCACTCTCTTTAGTGTTATGATCTGCATGATTCATCTCTTCTAGACCTTAAATTTGTGGCATACCCTATGTTAAATATGGGAAGCTGAGGAAAACTAGAGAGACATTCCTACATAATATAATTCCATGTATTAAATGTGGGATTTCTTGGTCTTACGCGCCCTCATGAAGCCCTATAATAAGGGAAAGAACCCAGATGCGCCAGTGTTCTAGCGTCTAACATGCCAGTGATGTTGAACGTGACTACTCCCTTGACCAAAGGCTATTATCCTGACCGAACCCCATGTAATTTCTTGATATAAGTATTGTAATTAACTGGAATCCATGAATACATGGAACCAAGAAGAGTTTCACAAAAAATATCATAATATATGGGGGAGACCCAAACTATGTGAGACGTTATGAAGAGAAATCATGGTAAGGAGGAACCTGCTTCCCATCATCCCATTTCTATCATGGAGCAAACGTCCCTGGATAAGCGACATATGCCACTCACCAATGGAAAGTGGGAATATGGGGTGACACATCTATGCTTCCTCCCCTGAATAACAGACAAATACACTCACCCCAATGAAAGAGTCTAAAAAAAATTATTTTTGATTGGTTCAAAACATTTTTAACGTGTATTGGAATGATAGTATTAAAATACCGATTGGGACCTTATTAGATTTTGGATGTGAAATTTTATTTTGAATGACTGAATGCCTAGAAGAAAAATACAATATTCTATAAGAAATTTTTTAAAAGTTCATGTGATGTGATGGCCCACATAGAAATTGTGATTTTTTTGTTTTATGATGGGAACACCTTTGGGGATTCCACTATATAGTCTATTGTATTGGTAGTGTCCGTGTTTGGGTTAGGAAAGTGTGGAGAAAGTAGGTAAGATGTGTCACTTGTGCGAAGGAATAACATATACAATGTATATTACCACCATGTGTTCCTGTGAATATTTTATAGAATCAAGTTCCATTTTCTGCCATCCCCGATAAGACGAGTTGGTACCCCCAGGATTTCTGAAGAGTTCAGGTGTGTTGTTCCACTATATGGGTCAGTTGAGGGTGTCTATTTGATTATATACGTAAATGATTATACATATTATAGTAGGTGGTTCTGAACCAAGTAGATCAAGGGATATCTCATGGGATGTTCAGGAGATTCCAATGGTTGCATGCATGCATGTTTCTGCTTCCATTGTGAATATATTGGTTATATGATCTCATAACACTTTTACATTTCCTTATATATATTTATATTAAAATAAAAATTTCATTATTATCATTAATTTAAAATAACGCATGAAAATGACTTATATATTTTAGTAATTAAATTTGAAAAATGAAAATAAAAGGTTTTTATTAAAAATAAATTATTTTTACATGCAATGATAAAATGTGGAAAACCTTATTCTACTATATCATATCTTTAAGCTTGAATGAATGTATTTAATTTTGTAGGTGGGTAATCAATCGTGGATTATTTTGTAATTCAATATGAGAATCTATTTTCTCATGCCTACTCTATCATTTCAATTTCAGATTCTCCCAGTTTCACATAGCTCTTAGAGGGATTTTTTTTCGTTGTTTATTGTGGTCCATGATTTCATAATGAGGTACGTGTAATATTTTATATGTTTTTACTCTAAGAGATCTTAGTTTTATTTTCCTGTATGATTTTAATTTATTTTCATTATCTATTTTTACATTGGAAAAAATATTCACAGTTTTGTAATGTTAATTATCATCAATTGTTTATAGACTGCAGGGATCAGGATCTCCCATCGAGCCTTGTCTGAGATCGGCTTTGGTGACTAGTTCAGGGTTGACCCAAGTTAGTTTGTGACAAGAATCATTCAAAAAATAATCCATTAGAACTTCATGATAATAAAGAAAATCCTAATAGGATATATTGAAGTTTGGTAGATACATGAAACACAATTAACAAGTGGATAATAATTAATATATTTCATGAATGTAAAAGTGATATGATAAGAACTGTTTTTACATTTGATAGAAGGGTTATTTTAGAAAATCATTTTTATTTTTCATAAAATCATTATGTAAAAATTTATATAATAGAAAATAAAATTTAAATACATATAAATAATATTTTAGGTTGTTATTATGTTTCAATGATTTGAATACATGTAAAAAGAGTTTTTGAAAAACATTAGAAATAATATATTTTGTTGGTTTAATGAAATTATTAAATTGTTTTAAAGAGTAAGGGAATGTTTGTATTCATAATACCATAACTAAACCAATATATTTTTTCATGATAAAATGTGTGATATTAGAAAATAATTATTTATTAAAATATATTATTGTGTGTACATAAAAAGGGATAGTAATTTGAGAAGTTCCCTTTAGTTGGGCCTATATCTCAGGATGCATTTAGAAGTGAACCATTTTAAAACATGTATATTACCATAAACTAAAATTTATATGAACATGATGTACAATATAATAACATTTAAAAAAATTATAATAAAAAAAAATTAAGATGAAATATTTTTTTGTAAAGGTAGTGAAAAATGTAACGTGAAGGAAAAACAGGGTTTGGGTAGAATCTCATACCACTTTGTAATCAATCAAATCATCTTCTCAAAAAAACATAATAAACAAAATTTAAAATGAAAAACATATAAATAAAAATATTCATAATATGAAACATTAATAGGTAGTATACAAACAACATACAAAATAAATAGTGGTGAATAAGTAATATATCTCAAAAAAATAAGTAAGAAGAAAAAACCATTACATTATGTCTGGATGTCGTCAACACTTGATATTAATGTCATGGATAATAAGATTAAATCCATTAATTAGTTTATTTGAAACCTTTTATTCATTTACATGATTCATTATAGATTTATTAAGTTTATTTATGTACTTTTTTACAAGTTATAATATTTAATTAAATCCTTTCAGAGTGATTGTTTACTTTATATTCCTGATTGGTTTTCTAGATTATTAGTAATGGAGTTCATCTAAATTTGGTATAATTCTATAGAATTGGTTTTATATGATATTATTTTACATTGATATGATTAAATGGTTAAATAATTCAATTGGTTATATAGTTTGAGGATGAGTTATTAGATACAAATATATTGATAATAATTTTTATTATTTTGTATGTATTTAGATATTTACGAAATAGTTTTGTCATATGAATTAATATTACATATATATAATGGTTATATAGAATTAATTTTTTATAGTAAATATATTATAGTCTGATTATATTGTGAAAATGTTTTTATTACCCACCTTGGTGGATAAATTGAAGAACAATAATCCATTGTCAATGAAGGTTGTAAATCGGCACCTCCCGGACGATGATTTATTTTTTTGAATAAATGAGCGAGAGTAAGGAAAATGATGATAGGATTTATATTAAAATGATATCATACCATTATATAAATGATACTAGAGTTATAATTAATATTTGGACGGATGAGGTGATGATAAAAAATGACTTGAAAAGAAAATAAATGAAAAGATAAAGAGGAATTTACCTCTTGAATACTCCTCATTGAGAACATCTTTATGGGGATTGGTTTTGGTCAGATGAAAAGACTGAGATATCCTGGGTGTGTATTGATACCAGGGGAGATTATTTAGGGATAAATTTTACAAATTTTATTTCATAGAGGTGTGAGGATAAGATGAATGGATTGTGGTTTTATAGTGGATGAGAGGGATGATTTTTGAATAGTTCATTAATTATTTCAATACATTGCTCAAGAAAATCAATAGTGTTGATTGTTGTGAATAAAAATAGTAATAGGTTCATATTAGTTCGAACAATGTGTTATTACATCAGTCACATATCACGCATGACTCAATAAATTTGGTATTAAGAATTTATCGTAAATTATCTTAATTTACTATTCAATAAATATTTATGTATTTAATAAAAATACAAAAAAAAATCACAAAAAACATTTTTTGAGGGGTAAAATTAAAAAATAGACACCATTTTATTAAAATAAGTTTCTAAATATTAAAATTTTAATATTAAAATCAAATGGTCTTTTAACTTGAAAAAAAAAGAATTTTAAAATTTACACTGACTTTATACGACCATGAAAAAATAAATAATGCCTCATTAAATTATGCTAATATAATAGGGCAAAAAAATATTTTATTTTTCATATATTTTATACAACTGTATTTTATTTTAGATAAATTTAGTAATAACAAAATTTTAATTACAAATTTATTACATACAAAATACCAACACATAATTTTTAATTATTAAAATACTCCCATTAAATTTTATGGTGAATAAATTTTATTTATACATTCATGGGTGAGGTTACTACCCATAATGGTTACATTAATATTAAAATGGGTAATAATAATTTTCATATGGGTACATTACTATTCCAAATGTTCCTATTACTATTCACCAAAAAATTAAGTTGATCCTATATGATTCTAAATATAATACTAATCCCAATATGTATGTTTATTTTTTGAAATTATATTCACAGAAGTGACAGAAAATATGTTTAATGATAATCCTGTAAGTAATGAAAAATGCGGGTAAAAAGAAAATTCAATAGTTAAATAAGGTTTTAATTCCTAAGTTTAGACTCTTTAAAGATTCCAATGATCTACATTAGATTAATATTTGAAAATTTGATTTATTATGACATTAAGAGTAAAATATACAAATTATTTAAATTGAAAATATGGATTAAAATGTAATAAATTTTTTTTTATTATTCATAAAAAACATACCTTATTATAAAAATCTTAATAATTCAACCTCTGTTAATTATAAAATTCGAAATTAAAAAAAAAATTTGTATTACCAAAAATTATATATTTCATTATAAATATGTTTCATTTATGTGAAAACCATTATAAATAGAACATAATATAAGTTATTACTATTTATATTTTTATGTTTAATGGATATTTTATAACTATCTTGTTAAAATAATTATATTGAAAAAGTGTTATTTCTTAGAGACTTAATTTTTCATGCATTAAATACTATATTAATTTTCATTGTAAATCCTTGGGATGTTACATTCATATTTAGGAGATGCATGCGATGTTTGATGTTCCTTATGAATATTATTTTTTATCCTTGGATGATATGATATGGAATTATTTCTGTATGAGTTATCACATGAACATCAAGACATATATGTCATGAAAATTCCATGCCATGATTATCTTAATACATGCATTTATTACAGTAATTTTTAGTGCCTTTATTTCTATTTACATGTAATTGTGAAAAAATTATATGCATGAGCATACTAAATAATTGGTATCAATAAAATGGAAACTACACGTAAATATATAACCTATTTAGAATTTATAAATTGGATATGGTGATCCCCTTAATTTAACCTTTTTAAATTTATTTGATATATAATTGGGTCATCAATTATAATGAAACTCAATACTGAAATGAATGGTCACCAATAAATGGGGATACCAATTGATATTTTAAGGGTGTTTTCCTCCATAACATCACATTGACACTCTATATACTATAACTTTTAACTTATAAAAGATAAATTGACCATGAAATCAACTTATTAAAGTGTAGAATTCAATTTCTCTTAGTTTTCTTATGATCTTTATGTCACACAGACATTGATTTAAGAGTAGGTATTTTTTGTGACTCTTATATTATGAGTCTTGTACCTACTATTCTTATATTTTCACATTAAAAAGTTATTAAATATTATATTGAGACATATGTTTGTAATTTTTAATGACATTCCACCATGAGGACCTTGAGTCCTGCACCAAAATGGTGTACATAACCATTCTACATAGGTTGGGGGTCTTGGGTCACTAGAAGAAGCTCTAGTAGTTCAACTGAAGGTGCCGAAAGTTATTCCCTACATGGGAACCTATAAGTTGTCATGTGAGTTTATATTGCAGCTTCCACCCACATATTCCAAGGATAAAGGACCACCAGATACAAAGTAATTTATATAGTCTATGTTATTAATCTTCATATAACCTATGACACCTCTAGGGTGGATATATAATTTTTCTACTTATCATCTTCGGGATTCCACTGATATATGGTGGTATTTCATTACCTAGACATATTTTTTAGGACATTTATTAGTTGGATTTCTTAAAAAACATAAATTATTATTTTTATCCTATCACATTTAGGGTCATTTGATCTAGAGTTTCTAAAAACATGGAGTAGAGTTCCTTATTAGTCATGGACTATTTTATACATTTAATAAAGCTCAATTGTTTCTCACATATTCTATTATGTGACATGTTTTCCCAAGATATGTTATTCGGGGGTGGTCTCTGTTATACCATCTTAGCACAAATGAATGCCTTGCGACATTCTTTTGTATCTAGAATAGTGAATCAAGGGATTATCAAGGAGATTAACCCAAGAAATGGTGAGGGTGTGAGTTAACATGGTTCAAAATATTTATCTGAACTACCTCAAATAGTAATTGGTAGAATTAAAAAGATCTTCCCCATAATTATAATAGTATCCATGGAACGTACACAAATTTACATATGAGGTTCCTGCAGTGTGGTAGAGTGGGACATTAAAAATCACAGTGTATTATAGACATGATTGTGTGTCTTTATTTTAGTATGATGGGATATCTAAAAAAACGTTTTTATATATTTTACTCCTATATATAGTGAGATAGATTCTTCACCAACTCTACAATTAAGACGATGGTTCATTTCTTATGTTCAGGAAGGGAAATGTTGTATATCCGGATGATCTGGATGAGCTGGTTGCATGGTTGGGGTAGCTTGATAGAAGACATATAACACCAGTAGAGCAGACATTCCCAAGGTATCTATGAAATCTCATAGTGTGGTGAATCAATGTGGACATATAAAGTTTAGCTAATAGATGAGGATTAGAGATTCAGTATTTCTACTGTGAGATGTACAATTTTGGTCACCTCAATAAATGTATCTACTATTTCCATTACATTATCTTCCCATTCATTAATATATTTTCCTACTATAGATATTATTTAGTGCGATTCAAAATATTATTGTGGCATTGTGACAATAGATAATATTTTCAGGATAAGATCAGAGAGAGTACGCTAGTGAATGTGGTTGACCTTAGATAGGTATGTTTGTTTTTTATTGGTTCTATTTATCATTGAGATGATAGGACTACAAATAATTCTTGAGATTAACTAGTTGCCTTACAATAATTCATACAATGGAAGTTATCAACGATTGGTTACTTTCAAATTGCCAAAGGGTGGGGTCTTATTATAATTGATAAATTGGATGTCTAGGAGAGTCCAGATAGATCCCATCATCGTGGTCTAGGTGTGATGATAGTCCATATAGATAACTATTATCTAGTTGAGTAGGTAACATGTTATGTTTATTTACCTCCAGCCCTATATCATTTAATAAATGTTTTCATGAATAAAATTTCAGTACAACCTCCTAAAAGATACATATAGTTTTCCATCTAGCCAGTTCCTAGAGAATCATTGATATCGATTCCTTCTTATAGGATGTATACTAGTGAGTTAAATAAAATCAAGAGGAAATAAAATATTTTAAAGATAAGGGTTTTATATAGTATATTTCTTAATTTTGGGGTTCATCGATACATTTATTCATGAAATTGGATGTCAACCACATGCACTAGGCTTATTACAATAAATTTAACCAACTTATGGTTACAAATTGGTACAAGTTTCATTGTATAGACGATCTCTTAGACCAAATCTAAGGATAAAGGGTATTATTTATAATTTATATTATATTACGGAATCATTATATTCATGTTTGACCATTACATACAAAATATCGTATTCTATAAGACATATGGATTTATGAATTTTTGTTCATGTTTTTTATCTCACAAACACATCAGTATTTTAATTCCATTGATGAACTAAGGTTTCCGACCATATTTGGATTTTTTTGTGATGGCTTTCGTGGATGATATCTTAGTGTACTATGACAATCGAACCAAAAATTCCCAATAACTTGATATCATATTGGATACACTAAGAGAACATGGGTTATATTATAAGTTCACAAAGTGCCTATTTTTTGATTGATAACACTCATTTCCAAAGGCAAATTATCTCAGAGATAGATGTTTCAGCTTTCCCAGAGAATGTAATGATTTTATATTCCTGGGATCATCCCAAGAACATATTGGAAATATATATTTTCTCAAGGATATATGGTTATAATAAAAACATCATTCAAGAAATATAACACCTAGAAGATCCTTTTACACTATTGACTAATAAGGGTGTGATGGACATATGGTTGAATTTCTAGATGAAAACCATTAGGATCTGAAAGGGAGACTGAATTCAATATTGAAATGAATTATTCTAGAGAATGTAAAAATAAAGATAGATTATTGTGATGAATTGAGCATCAGTAAAATGAGTAGTTCAATTAAAGGATGATAAATATGTGGCATATGAGTCTCATTAGTTGAGGTTGCATGAGAATAACTACCCGAAACATGATATCGGGTTATCAATTCTTTTTTATGTTGTGCGTTGTAAGAGGAATTATTTTAGGTAGAGTTTTTTTGGTGTATATGGAACAAAAAACCTCATGTCAATATTTACATAGTTTGTCTCCAATCATTAAAACAAAGATTGGTTGAATACATTTATTCATTTAATATCAATATTTTTATACCCACATAATAGAAATAAAATGGTCGATGATCTAAGTAGTAGGACTCAGACACATGCATCTTAGGAGGCCAATATATAGTGGGAACTTATAGCCCATTTTTTTAATATGCACATCAATTTTTATGACCATCATGGATACTTTATACTTTCATCGCTATCGGTTAAAGCATCAATTCTTGAGGGAGTAAATATATTGAAGCTCTCAGATATCAAGGTTGTGGTCCTAAGGGTTTGTGTTTCATGTGATGAACCACCACCTGGGTGGGTTATTGATGATGATGATATCTTATTCATTCATTAATGATTATAGGCTTTTATAAAGATATAAGAGGATTTGATGAGATATTCACATGCCTCTATTTAGGGAGTGAACCCGAATATTACCAACATGTATCTAGAATTAAACAAATATTATTGGTGGGTAGAAATAAGGGTGATAGTTTGGTTTGTTACTCAGTGTTCCACTTATAATCATGTGAAGGAATAAAAAAAGAACCAAAAAGTTATTAACATAAATTAATCATTCCTAAGTGGAAAATAGATTATTCTCCATTGATTTCATGATGTAATTTCCTATATCACCATAGTTCAGTGATGTCGTATTGAGGATCAATGAATTGTTGAAAAAATATCAAATTTTTGGCATATTTCCTAGTCTTTATTAGTGGATAATCTTAGTGGATCTAAAAAAGTGAGATCATAGGCCTCTATAGAGTTATATGTTCTATCATATCAGAAAAAGACTACAGTTTCATGTTGTTGTTATAGATGGGTTTGTAGAGGGTACTAGGTTCAAAAGTAAAACTGAGTATAACCTATAATCCATAGACCTATGGACTGTTCGAGTGTACAATAAATATTTTAGAAGACATGATGTGACCATGCATCCTTAATTATCGTGCTTTGGGAGAGAAAACATTCACATCCCAATATATTCTGTAATAATAATTGATTGAATATTACCATTTGGATGTATCCATATAAGTATGTTCATGTTTCGACATTTCATTCAAACATGTTCAAGCTAGTGGTAGAAATTGTTGCACTACTGGTCCATTATATTATTTTATTGAATTTGGACCTGGTTTATGTTATGAGGAAGTTGGTGTCTATAAATTAATATATTAATAAGTAATATATTGATCACCATCACACAAAATTATAGTTCTAGGAGGGAATTTGGGTTTTATTTTATCTTTCACCTAGGATATGGAATAAACCGATGCAAAATCAAGTGATGTTATCTCCTCATTATATTGGTCCCTTTCATGATTCTTGAGAGAATCCAGATGGAAACCATTTAGTTTCACTTACCTCAGAGGAACCAAGACATGAAATAATTCCTACAGGTATCTCAAATCCATATATTTCATTCTTATCCATCATATATTCTTTTTCCTATATTGTATGAGATGGAAGGCGATGTGTCCTTTAAAAAGTTCCATATATATATATATATATATATATATATATATTATTGATCATGGAATAAATGTTATATGATGTATTTATTTCTTTTGGTATATGTGATATAGTATTGCGACCGTGAATGAAAAAGACATGGAAGTGGTAGGATAATGCATATGGAAAGTGACTGGAGTAGTTCTTAGATGATGTATTATAAACATTGTATGTGAAAATTGAGGATAAATTTTATTATGGGGTTATGATTGTATGAACATGTTTTTTCTATGTTGTTTTTATCCTTTAAATATTATCTTAATCTCTTTATTGAATCCTAATAAATGTTCCATATTTACTAGGGAAGGGTTTTAATGGTTTTCAGTATTTTTTAGAGTACAGATCTATGAATTTTAAAGGAGATAGACAATACATATGTTTAGTGAATGATTACTGCTAACAATGCCCTCAAATTGTGATTCTTAGTTAGGGTGTCACATGATTTGTCTAATATATGGAAGGGTATTTTACTTTATGATGGGATGAGACTGAGGGTGTTCTTGGGGTGTGTATTTTTTTCCCAAACCATGTGAATTAGTCTGTGTCGGGTCAACTCCCTATGTATTGGGGTGAACACGGTCGGCCCAAAGTTTGGAAAACCATTTTGGAAAAAATTATGACTATTAAATATCTATGTAAAATGATTTGTTTACCTCATTCACATGAGTATATCACCTATCATTTTATTTATCCAAGCATGCACAACATCCTAACCCTTGGGAGTTCTCCACATCTAAAATATTTGGAATTGAAATATCATCCCCATCCGGACTCAAATCAAGCTTCCATTAGTCTTGTTGGATAGCCACTAGTGAGTTATATATTCTAATTTTTCATTTCATAATTTCTCTTCTAATTTATGGAGTTATTTTAGTAAAATAACATATTCTCTATTTTCATTTCATTTTTATATTTTCTTGATGTTATTTATTCAAGTTATTATTAGAGTCCAACAGTTGATAATGAATCATTTACCAATATTTGGTAGGTGGTCTCATGATTTTCCAACAAATTAATTCTATTTAAAAATATTTCATTATGTTGTGTGCCAAACTGCTTGAGTGTATATATTAATTAAAATTATTCCAAAATTAAGTAGGTATAAATTAGCTATACAACTCATTATACCTAATTAAATATCATTAGAGATTGAGAACCATGAATTTTACAACCCCTTTAAGTGTGTTTCATAAATAGATAAAAATACCAAGGATGGGGAAAAAATTATTCAACTTTTTAGGTTCTTTATTTACCCATAATCATGGGATGTTAAAATAAATGGATTAAATGTAAAATGAATTTATCCAAATAGGGAATGAAAGTCTTTGTACCTATTCCTTATTGTCTTTATCTTTTTCATTTAAGATTTAATATTTTCTTAAATCGAATATCCCAATTAATGAAATGGAGGATTCATTTCATTCTAGGAAATCTACGCCGATGTTTTTTTTCAACCTTATGAGGAGATATTAATTATTATTAAAATTTGATTGAAGGTAGAAATAAATGTGGATTTAAATTGAATGGTTTGTTTTAGGCGCAAAACTATTCATATTTCCATGCAGAGAGTAAGATATGGGTTCTAAATAAAAATTCTATAAATGGACTCATTGTGATTAATTCATTAACTTATTTAAATAAATTTTTTATGTGTTGTAACTAATAAATGGGTTATAATATATCCTTCCTGGATGAACTCACATGGTAGATGTATTCTATACAACAGAGAAATACTTGGCCTCTCTTATGGACTTCCCTAGATGGAATTAAAGGGATAATTAATATTATTCCAAAATTGAGAAATAGTCTCTGTATCTAAACATACAAAAATGGAATTGCAAGGATGATTGTGATGTATGCCACAAGTGACACAAGGTCTACCTTTCTGGACATCCAAGGATGTATTGAAAGGGATGTTATATAATACCACACCTAGAGAGATACCACAGTTTCAATAAGGGATTCCTATTAAAGGCTTGTAAAATTATGACTTTATGTTATACCTATAGAGATACCTCGTTTCTAATTTAGAAATAATAAGGGAAGGATCTCATGTCATATATTATGAAATGAATCTATCATTGGACTTGTCTTTAAATTCAAAATGAAAGCATGGATTTGGTAGGAGCCTTACATTTATGACATCATTATTATATATTGAATGCTCATATGTGAGTGATAAGGGAATCATGTGATATGATACATGCCCTAGGACTTCTATATAAATAAAATCATGTCTAAATGAATATATAAATATATTTTGGAATAGGTAGATTCGTGTAGTAGAGGTATGATGTTCTATATAAATATAGAAATATGTTGGTTATTTCTTACCTCACATTATTTTCGTATTTTACTATAATTTTCACACAATTTATTATTTAGTCGTGGACTGTAATGAATCATACACTATTAGTTGTGACCTACTGATTTTATCTCACACCATTTTTAGGTATTTATTGGGTAATCAGATAAATAACATGGAATTAGTTAGGGATAATGGAAAATGATCAATTATCGATGAAGTATTTGTTATAGAATCGGAGCGTATGAGCACCAGACTTTCTATGGATCATGATTCTATCAACAGATAGTATTTTTTCTTTTTAGTTCTGTTAGTATACTTATTTGTATGTTTTCATGATTCCATATATAGTTTTATTTTTTTCCAATTTCATGATATTCATTTTTTATATGAAATTTATGGATTTGACTACTTTGTTATTTATATGATTAAAATTTCCTCTTTCACTATTTATATATTTGTTAAGATTCCTGCAGTAATTGATATTATTATAACATTATGATATAAATTGATTATGAGTGTATAATCTCTAAACTATTCCATTATTGACCCTTTATACTAATACATAGCCTCTAGTATGCTGGGAGGTGTGCTTGAGGTCATATGGCCAATTGTCTTTTGTTTTTCATGGGTAAACTGGTTTTGGGATGTCACAAAAAACACCCTCAACTATAGGAATAATGTTATTGGAAAACAGGTTGTCATATTACATTAGTTTATATTGAACCAATTTTCTTTTCACCTAACATATAATTTTAATTTTTTGTTTTCCAAATTTTTCCTAACTCTGTTCTCTATCACACTGAATTAGTATTGTGTTGTTAGTTTAATCTTACATGTTAATATTTTTACTTCTCACCAATGTTCTCTTATTTAGTAACATATTAATGTGATGAACATAAAAACTAATTTTCCCGCCATTCATGAGGTTGTTATAATAACCTTTTTATGGTTCGATATTTCCTCAGATGAATTTTCAAATGTTATACAATTGACTGTCAAGATAAAGATCAAATATTGGGGAAACATTATCTAAAAGGTGTAGAATATAACATGAGGATATTTTATGATTTTTATCAAGTATATGTAATTAATTTGATGGATTGTGTTAAACATGACATTTTTTTCATAATATAACAATATATTATTAATGTTATTATTAAAATTTGACTTTAAAAATATAGCCATTAAATTTAGTTAAATTAATAGGAATAAATAAATTGGAAATTATTTTTAAATATTTTTAATAAATAAAAATTATTTAAAAGAAGTAAATAATTTTTATTAATTTCATTATATTAATATAAAATAAATTATCACTAAATTTATTTTTATTGATTTTTTTTGAAAAAAATAATAATTTTTTTAAAAAAATTATAAAATTTAATTGAAAAAATAACATAATTTTTTGAATGAAAATGTCAAAAATATTTTATTATTATTTTTTCATAATTTTCTGAAGTCATTAATTTTTTTTTTGAATATTGAAAATTATAGATTATAATTAAAAAACCTAACTTTTTATTTAATAAATTTTAAATGGTCTTTATTGTTTGAAAAAATATTAAAAGTAAAATTATTTCAATAATTTATTCTTTAATCCTATTTAGATTATATTAATTAATAATATATTTATTTTTGATTATAGATCTCTATATAACTTAAAACATTTTCTCTTTGGGAAATAATTTTTTGACCACGTCTACGAAATTAATTTTAAATTACATTTCCCATCATTTTTAAATATAATTTTGAAAAATGTATACAATATTTGGAATAAGAATCGTTAAAATTATATAATACGGTCAACATATTTTTTTTCAAAATTAATAGTAAAAACAGTAAAATTATTTTGCGAGATTGTAGTTAAAAACAGTTAAATATTGGAAAAACATAATGTATTGGGTTTATAGTGAACAAAATACTAGTAAAATTGGAATTGGATATCAATATTCAGACACATACTATCTTATTTTATATATTTCCTGGCTTTTGGGATATTATTCCATGAAAATGAAAATTTTAAAAATTTATATAAAGAAAAAATTACTAAATCTCATCCACTTGGTTTAAAATTCAGATTATTTTTTCACATAGGAACAAAACATGTGAATGATTCTCGAAGTTAATTTTTATAACAAATAAATTAAATTCATAAATCTAATTTATCTTAAATTTTTATAAATAATATAATTACTTTAATTTCTTCAGTAATTCAAACATAATAATATTTTAATAAAAATAAAAATAAAAAATGCTACCAAAAATGTTAACGATATTATAAATAGAATAAATTATTATATTCGATGAGTTTATTAGATAAATGTTACATGATATATAGGTCTCCAAATCATATATTTTAATTCAACATTTTCCATGATTTTTTAATGTCAAATTAAAGGAATTGTGTCAGAATTGGCATTGATGTTATTTTATAATAATTAATATTTTATTAATGGATATATAATTCATAAAATTCATTAACTTTAACTAATAACAAATAGAATTTTAAAATTATCAACGATATTCAATTCATGGGTTAATTTTCCACTTATAGTAATAATATTGAACCATAAATAATAAAAACATTGTTACCTTGGTAATGGGTAAAAAACTATTTTGCGCATTTCATACGGTTAATTTAAAATTTATTTTACAAACACATAATATTTATAATTAATAATTAATAATTAATAATTATAAATATTGGAAAAAAATTATCTAACATGTATCATTTTTCAATCATAAATGATAAATTACAAAGACAAAAAGGATTTGTTACAGTACGAAATAGAAGAATGGTAAATGTAAAGAAACTTATATATTAAGATACCACATGTTTGACAAATGTGTATTTTATATTTGATTACGGATTTTTTCGAACATATCATCCCTATACTCCATAATTATTATATTTTATAGTGAATCATTGAGATATTGACATCCCATTTTTAAATAGTTTAGGGTGTTTTAAAAAATGTCATTCATCCCCCATTATAAGTGGCTACCTACTCTCCTCACTTATTAGTACCTACTATACAATTTTTTTCTCCTAAAAGCACCCTAATAAATACCTCTAAAAAAATAGTTATACTTTTTATAGAGATTCGTTCATCCCAAAAGACCATAACTGGGGTCCTTCATAAGATATCCAAAGGTGGATGTTTTAAGATTGAGTAATTGTCTTCACTATGTTATTTATTTGTACTCCTCGTCTTAAAACAATAATTCATGTATTTATAATATAAATATAATAAAAAAACATATCCAACGCATATTTATATGTAATTTTCTTATTTAATAACCAATGTCAATTCCTCTTTCATTAAATTGACAATTAAATAGTCGATCATGTGTATCATAGACTATGGCCTTGCGAAATAATGCATTTTTTCCATTACCCCGTCTTGTAGTTAGATATAATTATGGATTTAACATATTTATATCATATTATTTTAATTATTATACCTATAAAATTAAAATATACCATATAACATCTTATATTCTATTCTGTGGGAATAAAATAATGTGATTGTGTGTATGGTGGACTATCACCTCGCAGAGTGATAAGATTCATCTCTCACTTATTCATTAAATAGAATGTAATGATAACAGGTTTTGATGATTCTGTGAAATATATGAACTAGCAAATATTATATAAAGGTAATATATTATTTAAATTTCATTTTTCATCCCTCACAATAATGGAAACATCATTCATGCTTACCTTTGGCTAAATTTATCCATGAAAAAAATATTTCATTTTCCGTCTCTAAATTTAATGGATTATAGTAAATAAATATATAATGATTATATACATGTTGTTAATATCATGTTTAAAATCCTTAATTTTATGGTACTATTATCATTAAAAAATGACTGAAAATAAAAAAAATTAAAAGATACATGAAAAACAATGGAGTTATTACATGATAAGTGATTTTATTTAGAAATTACCAATAAATGGGGAATAAAATTCCATAAGTAAATAATTTATGGTATGATATGCATAATAATTATTTCATTATATTATTTTAATAATCCTATATTTATTATATATTACTTTCAAAAATGTACGAACGATGTTGATACTTAAGGTAAGGGATTTTTGGTCACTCTTATATTTATAAGAGACATATGAAACATTAAACACTAATATCTCTTATGTTTTGTATATTCAACCCATTTTACATGAAATAAAATAAATATAATTAATTATATTTTTTTTAAATTTTCATTTAATGTTGTTATTTAATATGGAAAATGATTCTAATGTTTCTAAACCAGTATATGATTTTCTTCTCACAATTATTTTCATGGGACACATGCCATATTCATCTGTCATTTCTAATATGTGAAGAAGGTACTACTGAGTAATGTATTTTCAAATTCTTATCTTAGATTTTTTGGGTCTCTATATCCATTTAATTTTTCTTATTATAATGGTAATAATATTCTAAAGATATCAATGTTATAAATTTTTTATATTACAATCTCATTATTTATCAGGATTATTTATGGGTTTTTTCGATTTATATTCTATTATGACCAATATATTAAGAAATTAATGAATTTTATATTCAAATTTTTATCTCATGAAATTTATTTTTTTCCATTCATTTTCCATTCATAATGTATTAAATATTCCAAAATAAACTTTTAAAGATAAAAAATGTTTTTTCTCTATTCAGTCAAAAAATATTTTTCATCTATATCCATGTTTTCTAAAAAAAATCATTATTTTTAAAAGGTTCCAATGTTTTTTAAAAATTCATTTTAACCGTTTTTTACATTTTATATAAATATTAAAAGACATTTCTTTTAAATTTCCTAAAATTATTATTTGTATTTTATCGAAAATGTGATAAGAATAATTATTTAAACATGTAAGATATGAAAAAAATTATTCAGCCATCATTACAACTAAATTTTGTATAGATTCCATAATAATTTATAATTTTTATTTTCAAAAAAAATTACATCCAATTTATTTTATTAATTTTTATTTGTATAACAGTGATTTTCAAAGATATTTCATTTCCATACATAAATATTCCATGTGTTTTTATTTTCTAAATCATATTCTATCTAAGATGAATTTCTCTAATGAAAATTATAAAATACTAGGGATATGATCCAATGATCAAATATTTATTATTTATTTGTATTTTTTAGGTTTATAATGACATGATGATTATAAATCCCATTTCTAATCCTTGTTATATGCTACGATGATATTTTTATCATGGGAATATTATATGATGTATTTTGATATGATGAATTTTTTGGGAATTTTTTTCATAGGTACATATTATTTTTATTATCCAAGGTGTGGAATAATTATCTCCCTACAATAAATTGGGTATGGATTAATGTTTTATTAGATCTATGGGTACCAGGGAGGCTATCTCAATCAAGAATGTGGTTACATGAAAATTTTATCCCATGCTAGAAATAAAAAAAACATATGAATTTCATGGTGGATATCTTTCATATAATATTTTTTATTCTATTATGTATACTAAAAATTTATTTTTTCTTACAATGTTATGATCTAATGGCTCATATTATTTGATTTCATTATAATTCATTTCTTATGAAATGTCATTATTTTTTCAATGCATCTTCATTATGATATATGATATGAAAGGTATGATTTTTTAAATGTGATTCTCATGTTATCATACCCTTATGATCTGGTTATAATGACATTTACTGTGTTTATCCATACTATGAATTTGAGATCTCCATTTTTATGTGTACTATTCCCAGGTAATGAAGAACGTTATTATGTATGACATATCTGAAAAGGGTTCATGTTGTGAATATAATATTTGAAATGATGTTGAACACTTATTAACCATGGTTTATAATTCCATGTATCCAAATAAAATACACTTTTATGATCCTTATGTGTTTATTTATGAAATTTAATAAATATTTATTTAAAAGTATTTAATATCTATGTATAAAACCATGGGAATCTATATGTTTTTACTTAAATGATTTTTGATACCTGTTTTGTGAAAACCATTTGGTAGAAAAATCTATTTTAGATGTAAGTAAAGGTGTTTTTTTCTCTCAATGTTAATTAGGTTAAAGGAAAAAATCTTTTATTTTCGAATTGCTCTGAAATTGGATAACAGGATCTATTATAAATTTTATATATACCTTAAATATATTTTGGTTCTCATGAAATTTTTTAATTATATTAATAGTATTTAAATATGAGTAGGAATAATGATGATGTTATGTTGAAAATAATAATGATTTATCATTGAAAAAATAGATTTCATTTTATTTAAAAATATTATTTTAGAAAAATGTATAAAAATTAAAACATAAAAACTGTTAATGTATGGGTTTGTTAAATAAAATTTATTTACTAATTATATGACTCTATAAAACCAAAATTAAACTCTTTAATGCATGAAAATCAATTAATCTTTTAATATAAAATTATAGGATGGATAAGTATCATTTTCTTATATATAGATTTAATGTAGGTTTTAGATTATCTTAGTGGTTAGGAATATGTAATTAGTTACCTTTAAGAATCTAAAATTGTTTCTAATCATGATATATAATGTTAAAATTACCTTTTTGGTTGATCAATGTATTTCTATTATGAATGTTTTTTGATTTCCGAAATGGGGATGCTAAATTAGAAATGCATCTACATCACAATATGAATCCAAATTAGCAACATATAAATTTTTGAAAGAGAAATAGATAGTCTATTGGTGTGATGGATTAGTTGACCCATGATATAAATGATTGTGGGATCCATGTGTGAGAGTAACCAAATTCACCATGGCGGAACCTTTCTATGGATGACCATTTCATAAAATAGAACCATCCATAATTTAATACATTATATGACAAAGTGATATTTGGTGTATCATTTTTATACATAGCTGATATATTTGATGTCATGGATTGTTTTTAAAATTAAAAGGTAATAGTTTTTATTTTCCATTATGATGGTTATTTCAATTGGTTTAGTCAATGGATAAAAATATCAATGAAATAGAAGAGATTATAATCTTATAATATGATGAACTTATGAATATTTTACATTAGAAACATTTTTCTTCTGTTTTTCAACATATGATAGAAATAAATTCCATGAATTTATGTTGATGTCATAAGATTCAGTGGAATTTTATGATTATAAATTGACATGATTAGTAGGTTAACAACAAATTTTATTCACAATCCTGGTAGAAAAATTAATCAATTTTACTCTGTATAGAAACAATGATATTGAAGGAAATCATATTCGCATAAATTTAAAAGTTACAGGAAGATTTTGAGATGTCGAGAATGACAGAACAAATTTTTTTGAGGATCAAGTATCATGGTGGAAAAAGAAAATAAATATTCCTAGATGACTAGTAATAATAAGACATTACTAAAAAATCATAAGTTAATATAATTACATTTTTATCTTTTGATAAATGTTGTAAAAATAACCCTCTATAATTCCTTATATAATTTTCAATTTTATTCCAATTTGGTAAGTTTGAAATTTTTTCTCATGACTATAAAAAATACCTTCATAATAATCATTAGAAAAATAATTATAGTTCATCAGTTAGATGTATTTATTATAATGAAATTGAAATTTATGTGCATACTTGTCTTAGGGGAGAAATAAAGGATATAAGTCATCTATTTCAAAAGTAGAATGGTTTTTAAAAATCTATATTTATGACTATGTAATATTTTAGAGCATCTAGTTATATGGAATGAAGTATATTTCCTTTTATTTATATAATTTCATGTATTGTTTGATTTTGGATCTAATCATTCATTAATTTTAGATAATTGTTTTCTAAGAAAATTTCTATTAAATTCAAAATACTAAATCAATAATATTTTATAAAAAAAATGGTGTAAGTAAAAATGAAATTAGAAATTATAAGAATATTAATTTTTTTGTTTGTGAAAAAAACAACCATGAATCCATATTGAATATTCCCTTATAGACTATTATATTATCCAATATATGGATTGCCTATCTCTTAAGGATGCTATGAATTTTTTAATATCTAATTTTTTTTGTAATAAATTTAAGTTTGTTTAAATAAATGAATTCCTACAAATGATAAAATTGCATGAATCTATGAAATTTAGTAAATATGGAAATGATTGTTATCATGTATATTTTTTGAAGATGATGGAATCTATTCAAATATATGATGTTACTATAGTAAATGAATGTTTTTTTTGTATTTCATAATGAATTGTATGAAATTATATTGGATATATATAATGAATTTACTATGTACTGTGTTTTTTAATGTAGTTTGTAACACCCCAGAATTTCATAGTATGTTGTCTTTTTAATGTAATTTAATAGCTTGCACTACACGCAACACAAAGTTGAAACGCACCACGACTTACCAAAATTGCTGTTCAAAATTTAGTTATGAATATTATTAACTGAATTTTGAATTTTATATACTCCATATAATTTTAACATCCATATTATGGGTTTCTAAGAATGATATAATAACTTATTAAATATGTATTTTTAAAAAAAATTCAATTTTACCACCTTTTAATGGAGAAACCTTTTTAAATCTAATATTTGACACCTTTATATATTCAATATGTAAAAATAAACATCTTAAATTGAAGAAAGTCATAAAAATGTAGTTTGGATATATTTTTGGTGTTTTTTTGATAACTTTCATATTATTATGAATAGTGAAATATACTAAATTTTAATTGAAAATAACTTTTCTAATCAGAATAATTCATATTATTAAATTTTATTTTTTTATGGTTTTGATGTATAATTATATTATCTTTTTAACATTTATGCCAATATTGGTCATTGTATGTAATTTTTAATTTAAATTGGATGTAAAAAAATATAAATATTTTGATAGATTATCTTCTCAAAAACCCGCTTTCTGGTTTTGGCAACAATAATTAATTTTAAAATAATTAATGAAAATCTGATTTTTATAATTTGATAAAATAGGCATCATTTTTTGTATTTGTATTTTCATACATTATCTTTGGGTAAAATGTTTATCTTTTTTTGAAAACATTAAATATTATTGATGAACAGTGAAAAAACACTCCATAATATATTAGAAATGAATTATTCATTTAAATATTTATTTTTATATAAAAATGTATCATTAAGTAAAAAAAGATAAATAAAACATATATTATTCCAATGTAAATTTTTAGAGACATTTTGTTATTAGATTAGACAGATAAAATTTTATTGAACATTTTAACCTCATTTCCCACCTTCTAGGAACATTTGAAAATTTTCATAAAACATAATTTTACCACTTCTGTGAATTTAATTTCAAAATTTTGAGAGACACCACCGAAATCATTATGTAAAATACGGTTCAAAAAGGCAAAAATAATTTTTTGTGAATACTAACTTTTGAATTTTATTTACCATGATTAAAAGTAAATAGGGTAAATAAAGGTAAAAATGAAATTATTATTACACAAACTCAAGTCCTAATTTTATGGGATTCATGAATTTCTACCATAATCTACCATAGGAATAAAATATGATTCTTTTTGATCCATAGGGTTTAGATTAGAACATTAATTGTTTTTTAATGAATATTTAGAGTGTTATAATCAAATTTTAATAAATAATTATTTTTAATATAGGGTTACACATAAGATAAATTCTACTATAAATATTCAGTAGAAATATAAAATGTTTTATACTACAAGGTATTTTATTTATAATTTTTATACATTAAATAATTAAATTTATTTATTATATAATTATGATGTAGTAATTATTTTATTAATGAACGATTTAAATAATTGTTATTATAAATATCTAAAAAAATGTAAATTGAGACTTTTAATTCATTACAATAATTTTATATGTTAATATGACATGTCAGGATTGATTAAATGTATTTTTTTATATGTAATAATTTTTTTTACTTTTAAAAAAACGTAATACTAAATAGTGTAAAAATTGACATAAATGAATTTTTAAACAGATAATATTTTATTAAATGATATAATATTCCTGAAAATATACGGTTCAGCCAAATGACTTACATAATGATAGATATATCATTATTGAAAAACATGAGGTTCAATTGGAATTTTATAGTATGGTTATTAAACATGCAATATAAAAATAAAAGAAGACATTGTAGATGTTAAACAATTTAACTAGGGGTTAAATCTAATTGATAAGGTTAAAATGGTGACCTAAACAAGCCTAAAACATATTGGTTGAGAGGATTTGAACCCATCCCCATAATAGATTCAAAATAAATCCATTTATATAATTATAAATTTAAAATGATACAATTATGAAATAATATTTCAAGCTTTTTCTCAAGTCACCCTCACCTCTCTTAGAAAATGGTACATCCCATTATCTCAATATCATGAATCAAAATCTAGTTGACTTAGCCAACCCCTGCTCAAATATTTTTCTTGACTAACCTCAATTTATCCTATATTCCTTACATTGATCATAAATCCACCCTATGGTGCTCCATTGATAAAACCAAAAATGAAGAACCCGAAGAAGAGGTAATAATTTCATCACCTCTTTCTAAGTTATTTCCTTCCTCCACTTCGTCTTTCTTTGTTGTTTCCATACCAAAATAATACCTCTAGTACCTTATAATTACTTTGATGTTATTAAATATATGGTACAACCATATTAATTATACTAACCATCCTATGAATGACAAACTCACAATACTTGTATAAGTATAGTTTACCGTCTCAACGACATGGTGTAGTTTTTTATTCAACATTTCATTATTTGGATGGGTATAATAATGAGTAAAATTGATGTAAATAATAAATATAACATGTTAATGATTCTGTATATGTGACACACCATCCATTTAAAAACTATTTCAAGATCCATAATATGATATTGTCACTCCAGCATATGTATTGCTTACAGTCTCCTTGAAACAATGATATTCAATCCCAATCATAACCATTCAAGAATAATTTCCATTTTATAATTCAAAATAATGTTTATGAACATAATTTAATTATTTTTTATGAATAAAAAACATAAAATCTATAACAAATATGACTTTCTTAACAAAACATATAAAATAAAATGAATCAGTTATGACCAGAAACAATTATAATACTAAAGGTTTATTAAAAAATCTTTATTAAGAGATATTATATGATATCATGTTTATGTATATGATTCATGAATAATTTAATAACAGTGATTTAACTATTGTACCAGATGTTAATCTACCCTTGACTATGGAAAAGTACAAGTTT
The DNA here is from genome assembly GCA_963277665.1 of Viscum album. NCBI lineage: Eukaryota > Viridiplantae > Streptophyta > Magnoliopsida > Santalales > Viscaceae > Viscum > Viscum album. The sequence goes on from OY728125.1 coordinate 1,029,984,756, forward strand.
AGGGCTAATTTAACAATCACATTACTATCTAAGATTGATTATGTTTATTTATTTTCTAGGAAAAATTTATTATCCATGTCCATGTTACATATAATAGTTTTCAAAATGATTTTTAAGGGACTCAATAACTAAAAAATCATTTAAAATGGTATAAATATTTATTCTTCTAAATCGTTCTCATTAATTTCCTTGTTTGTAAAAAATTTTATGGAATTATTTATATAGAAATCAAAGTTTTAATATTTTAATTCCATTCCAATCATTCAAATTGGTTTTGGAAACTTTTATTCAAAGAAGTCTTTTAAATGTATTCCTTTATAAATTGTGTGACATTCAAATGATTTCTTGAAAAAGAGATATTTCTCTCAAAGTGTTTTACTGATCATTTTAAACTATGTCAACAAACTTTACTGGATATTATTCATGATAGTAGTCAATTTATTATAAAAAATGTTCTTTATTTTATTTAATTAATTATGATAGTTTGACTATAGATGATCTATTTTTATACCATTCCATGTTTACAGTTGATGTATTGACATTTCATATTCTATTTGTAATAAAAATTATTATGTTATGTTTCACCCTTCTCATATGAATAATGCATTGGACTTAGTAAGTGATAGGTGTGGCCCTCAATAGACCCTCTATGCCTCAGTAGGTCTAATGAGAAAAATTAGTATCTTGGAATAATGCCTGGACAAAACAAATTTGTAGCTGTTCCCCGAGGCATTGACTATACGGTTATGATGTCCAGCATTATGCATTCCATCATTATTAAATTAGTTATTGATATTTCATGTGATTATTAAACTATTAATATATCATTGTGAATATGTAAGTGGAAATAAATGATTTATCATTTCCATATTATAATGATGTTTATGTTTAAAAATCTTGTGTTTTACTCTTGTATATTGCCTTAAATGTTTATACTTTATTATGATAGCTTCCTCTATATTGTAATCTTTACTGAGTATCTGAGCTCACACCTTTCTTAAATTTAATTTATCCTAGGATGTGAATATGTGTATTATGAATTTTATGCAAGGTTATGCTAGGGGAATAATAGCTTTCTTGAAGGATTGTTTATGTTGTGTTTTATTATAGAAATTGTAATGTAATGATCATATATGTAATATTTTTTCCAAGACTACTAAACTGATAGTTTCTTCAGGACATAATTCCTTATAATCATGCCTATGTATTAAAATAATTCACTTTTTCTAGGTAACTTGGGTCAGGGCATTACAGATTGTATCAAATGATGTTTAATATAAACCAGGAAAAGTATATTTTAATAATATCATATTATAGATCATTACCCTAAGATAGAAATCGATGATTAGTATAAAAGAGCATCCAAAAAATTTGGTAGTGTAAATATTATGTGTGTTTTATAAGAAAATACATTATTTTCTGGATACATATAGGTAGAGGTGGCACTGTAACAGATGTACTAAGGAGTGAAAACTTTTACAATAGGTTTCATGCAGGAATCGGGGTATGCTGGTACACAACAATTTGCCTTGATGGACTCATGGTATTTAAACTCTTGAGGAATATGTTTAGGATAATTCACATTTTTCTTACAAAACATTATAAAGGATTGATGAGTAAATAATACTTAAAAAAAATTTATGATTATGTATTATATTCATAAATGTTTCAATTTAAATTAGGTATTTTAAAATTATGGAATAATGAATTTTGAATCCTTAAATAACCTAGTGTATTCCCTTATTTTGAAAAGGTTCTTCGAAGAATGAATGAGAACTCCAGCAATACACATTATCTATGAAGTATCATATCATTCATGGTATTAAGCCAGAATTTAGAAGGAAAATAGTATCCCAAGAATTCACATCATATAGGGAAATAATATCATCTTTTAATATAATAGGCAACGAATTCTACGAGTCTTATGGATTTGAAGGGATGATAGAGAAAAAACTGATGGTAGAGGGAATGATTGATTATGGGAATGAGGGAAAGAAGTATTTTCCCACATGTGATAATGGTGGAAAGAATCGCCTTGGTAAATACGTTATGGGAATGGGAGTTTGTTATAAGTGTGAAGAAATTGGTCATCAAGAAAAATAATGCAAAGGTAAAAAAGAAAAGACTAATATTCAGTGTTTCAACTATAGTGAAATGGGGAAATATGAAAATATATTTCCTAAGCATCAAGGAAATATAGCTCAAAAGAATCAAATAGATCATGTAAAATCATAATCTGTTACTACTGTTAATGTGGATGAATAATATATTTGTTCTTATGTATTAAATAATTATTCCATTTGAGTGGTGTATCAATGATGTACCAATTAGGTGAATTATGGAAATATATAAGGTTTGTACTACAGTATGATTTCATTGAAGATTTTAGATTGTATGTTACTAATAAAAGTGAATCAATATCAAATTTACATTTTTAGAAAATACATGGTTAAGGGAAAGGTAAAGCTTATTATAGTATTGATAATGAGATAAGTGGTTTGGATATAGTAAACTGGGTATTTTGGGAATCATTTTAACAGATTAATGGTTTTCTTAAAAATTTGTTCATACGATCATTATTGGGAGTTTTCCGCATTTTTTAATTTATAGTGTATATCTATAATTCATTGTTTCACATAAGGAATGAGGAATAATGAATTAATTAAATATTTTTTCTTGGTAATTCAGTTTATTACTATGTTGTACGATAACACACGATGAAGTTATTCACAAGTATGTTATGTGACCTTCCAGAAATGTTTTGTATTGTGAGTTTGGACAGATGTATTGTGGATAAGTCTAATGGTTTGAATAGATTATGATTTACAATGGATTATAGTGTTTAAAGTTAAAAAAATTCTTAATATTATTATTGTATTGTTATAAAATGGATATCCCAGAGGTCGGGCGACAACCCATCATGTTTGGAAAGGTCATGAGACTTGAACCCGCAACTGAAGATAGACGAAGGTTCATTACCTACCACTGGCCTACGTTATGTCCTAGTTTGTATAGTATAGTTTTTTTAAATGGACTAAAAGATGAATAATATAATAATTTTTTAAACCCTATACAATTAAGTTAAATTGAATATTTTTGGGTTCTATTATCTTTTTGGAGTGAAAATAATTTTTTGGTAGAAATAATTTAAAGGATAGAACTCAATTTTCAAGCATTATTTTTTTCTTTGATGAAGAAATTAATTCATAAACATTATAGAAAAGAACATAAACCCAAAAAATTAGTTCTATCCTAATACCTTATTTTTTGTGGAACCGATAATACTTTAAATCATCATAGGTTGATGGATTTGAGGGCTCAAATTTCTATTTATTTTTCACTTGATTGTGATTGATGGCCTCAATCACTCCCTATAAATATTTAAATTTCCCACAAATTATGTTTCTCTAATTTTCACCAATGTTCTATTATTAGAAAACATAATTTGGTGGTGACATTTTCATTTCCCTTTCACGCTTACTGAGATTAAATTTTATTATGCCTATCTCTAATGTGGGTTTTCCAGATTGGTATATTCTATATTTACTCTTTTATTTACTAAGAACAATCTTAAATTTAGAGGAAACAATTTATTGATGTATGGGAGAATGTATCACCCTATGATTTCATAGTACATCATATTTTTAAAGTAATTTTAAATCTTTCATTACGTGCAACATTGAATTCGAATGAACCATGACATACCAAACTAACGATTCAAAAAGCAGTTAAGAATAATATTACATTAATTTAGAATTTTATATACTCCGTATAATTTTAACATCCATATCATGTATTTTTTAGACATTATATAAGAAAAAATTCATTTTTTAAGATAAAATATGTATTTTTTTATAAAAATGCAATTTCATAACCTTTTAATATAGAACCCTTTTTAGAACCAATATTTGACACTTTTATATATTCAATTTGAAAAAATAAATATTTTCTTAAGAAGAAAGACATAAAAAATGTAGTGTGGATAAATTTTTGGTGTTTTTTTGATAACATTCATATTTTCATGAACAATGAAAGATACTAAATTTTAATTGAAACAACTATTTAAATCAGAATAATTGATAGTGATAAATTATTCATTTGAATGGGTTTTAAGTATAATTATGTTATATTTTGATCATTTAACCCAATATTGTTCATTGATATTAATTTAAAATTAAATTGGACATAAACACATATCAATATTTTGATAGTTTTTACTTTTGTAAACCCCACATTTTGGTATTGACAATAGGAATTAATTTTAAATTAACTAATGAAACTACAATGTTTTGAATTTGGTAAAATAGGAATCATTTTTTGAATTGGAATATCAGAATTTTATTTGGGTAAATTTTTGTTATTTTTCTAAAAACATTCAAATTTTGATGAATATTTAATAACACTACATTATAGATAAAAACAAAATTTTCATTTTAATAATTATTTATGAATATAAATTTATCTTAAAGTCAAAATATATACATAATAGATATATTAGTCCAGTTTATTTCATTATAAAAATTTTATAATATGATTAGTCATATAGAACTTTATTGAAAATTTTAACGTCTTTTACACACCTTCAAGGCACATTGGAAAATTTAAAATAAAATGTAATTTTATCACTTCTGTGAATTGAATTTTAAAAAAACCAAGAGGAACCAATGAAATCAGTTTGTAAAATGTGGATCAATAAGATGAAAATATTTTTTTTGGTGATAAAAACTTTTGAATTTTATTTACCACATGTAAAAGTAAATTTGGTAATTAAATTTCAAATTGATATTATAATTATCCCAACCCAATTATTTATTCTATTGGATATCCAGATTTTGACAAAAATAAATATTAAGAATAAAATATGATCTTTTTTGATCCACATGGATTATATTAGGACATTTATTATTATTTTAATTAAGGAAGAGTTAAAAGTGTTAAATAAATATTTTAATAACAAAATAATTTTTTATATATTTTTATACTTCAGATAAATTCGACTATAAATATTCATTATAAATATATAAATTTTTCCTCCATCATTTTATTTTATTTATTATTTTTAGATATTAATAATTAAATTTATGTGTGAAACAAAGACAATGAAATAATTACATAATTAATAAATGATATTTAAAATATCCAAATAATTGTAAGTTGATACATTGGATGAATTAAAAAAAATTATGTTAACATGACATTTTAGTATTGATTTAATGTATTAGTTTCAAAGTAATAATGTTTTTTACATTGATAAAAATCCACGACAGAGTAAATGTACATGATATGGGTTAATTCCACAATCACATTATTAACTGATTTTTTTTTGTTTGTTAATTAATGGGACATAATTATTATCCTTGTCCATGATTCAAAAAAGAGTATTCAAATGGATTAATTTAAGGAACTAATTATCTAAAACATCATTCTAAATGGTTTAAATATTTATTCTTCAAAATCATTATCAATAATTTCCATGTTCTCAAAATTGTTTTAAGGATTTATTAATATGTACATGCATGTTTTATAGTGTTAATTCCTTTCGAATGTTTCAAAGTGGAATGGTACACTTCCATTAAAAAAAGTCTTTTAAATGTCTCACATTCTAAATTTTGTCACTTTTAGATGATTAATTGAAAATGGATATTTCTCTCAAAGAGTTTTACTGATCATTTTTAACTATTTCAACATCATTTACATGATATTATTCATGATTTAGTCTTATTTATTATAATACAATGTCTTATATTGTATTGAATAAATTATGATATGCTTGACTATAGAGGTGTTGTTTTTATACCATTCATGGTTTACGATTGATGTTTTGAAATTTCATATACTAGTTTTAATATGAATGTTTATGTTATGGTTCACCATTTTCATATAAGGAATACATTGGAGTTAGTAAGAGATAGGTGGGGCCCGCTATATCCTCTCGATGAATCTGTGGGCCTCATGAGACATATTAGTGTCCTGGCACACGACCAATACAAAATTTTTATTTTATGTGTTGGTATGAGGCCTTGACTATGTGGTTATGATGGTGGAAATTATACATTACATCATTATAAAATTTACTATTAAAATTACATGTTATTGTTTGACTAGTTGAATATCCATGTGGATATGTAAATGGAATTTTTTATTTATATTTTCCTTATTATGCTGAAGTTTATTTTTAAAAGTCTTGTGTTTTTGTCCTATACATTTTCTTAAATTTTTATACTTATTTATGATATATTCTACTATATTATTATCCTTACTGAGTATCTGAGCTCACCCCTTTCTTTTGTTTTATTTTTTTCCAGGGTGCGAATAAGTGAATAATGATGTATATAAAAGGTTAAGATAGGGGAATAATGGAATTTACAAAGGATTTGTTATGATGTATTTTATTTTAGAAATTATAATTTAATGTTCATATATATAATAAATTTTTGAATACTGCTAAATTGATGTGTCCTTTGGGACTTGATTCATTATAATCATGTCAATTTATTAAAATAATGCATCGAATCTAGGTAACTGGTGTCTGGGCTTTACATAGTTAAATATCAAAACCACCTTATAAAATTTCTCAACTATAATTAATTGAATTGCAAATACATTTACAATAGTTTATTCATAAGTCATTCATTCATCCTAGATCTTCTTGATAGGGTTTTTCCATTTTATATTTTTAAAATAATTACAGTTTGAAGAGGCTTTGAATGTAATAAAAGAAATTGAAATAAATATTTGTTAAGAATTTTTATATATCATATAATATAAATTACCTTTATAAAAATATATAAGGTGATTTTTTGTGATTTCTGATCATAGGTTATGGTACCATCATCTCACGGTTATGAATTAAGACATTATGAAATTGGTATTTCAGAATAGGTATTATCATTAGGATTCTTTTTGGTTATTCTCATTGTTCTAAAAATGATATGGATGTATTTATAAACATATGTAATGTTGTTTTCATTGAGTTACTAGATAAATTTGTGGTTGTTTTAATGTTCAAATATTTACATATTCACGATGTTATGATGATCATGAAAATTAATTATTTTTTGTCCAACCATTAAAAAAAATTATTTGTAAAATTTTGTTAATTTGAATTATGGATACATATTATTTGTTTCCAAGAAAACATAAAAAAATATTGATATATATTATTCCATTTAAAACTAAAGTGGTTGAATAGTGTTGAAGAGATTTCAATGTCATAGGGATTAGTATATTTAATTATTTATTGTGTTTCAGTAACAGCTTTGTTGAAAATTTTTCTCTGTTATCTAGCCCACTATAACACCTATATATAATATATCACTACATTAAAATTATAAATATAATTATATTAATGATTTTAATTCTTTATAGTTGGGTTAGAGGCATTCAGTGGGTTTAAAATGGGATAATATAGCGATGAGGGAATTTTTGAAGTCGTTAGACCTATAATAGCCCCACGGGCCAATAAGTGGGAATCCATTGGATGGATTTTGAAATTATTGGGTAGATGAAATTATAACCAGAATCCACCATCCATATATTGGTGTTACTAAGAATAATTATTTAATATCACATTGTTTTAAAAAGAGAATATACGTTCAATAGAATATGTGAAACACAACACAAATAAGAAACTATCAATGATTAGTTATATTTGATAATTTTAACCTAAATACTAAATTAGTTTGTATAAATAGTATAATATAATGCAAGGATTATAAAGATATTTTAATTAAGATTTATTATATTTATTATATATGCGATCATTTTCAAATAAATACATTTATTCATTTGAAAAATATTCTTTATTCCACCACGTTTTTTATTTCTTTTTGTAAGAAAATATTATAAATATTTTTTGGAAATTTTAAATTGTTATATTATAAAATGAAAATATTTTTATAAATAATAATATTGATATTAAATTGGTATTTTTTAGGAATAATTTTTCATTCAATAAAATATTTATATCATTAAATGATGAAAAAAATCATTTACTATCCTCTACATGTTTTAAAAAAATTCATGTAATATTAACATTTTTCTCAATTAGCTATATAATATTATTGAGAATTTTTTTTATGAAAATATGACATCATTATTCTTTTCATTATTAACTAATTTTACTTCCAAATCCATAGATTCTCAAAAAATGTAAATTTTTTTATAAATAATTTAGTAAATATTTTTTATATTGAATTTTAACATAATTTTAATTTAGGATTTTAAAATAAATTAATCTGGAAATTATTTTAATCATCATAATGTGTATCTCTATTAAAAATTAATATAACACAAGATTATAAAATTATTAAATTAATATATAAATTATATATATATGAATTTATATTCTTTTTATTATGATTAACTTTTATATAGTTATTATAAGATCATGTTATGTTTTGAAAAAAAATTCATGAAATATTGTTTTTTCAACACACATGTCTTCATAATTTTAAAATAAATTCTAAATCTTCTATGAATTGAATTTGATAAAATGGATTAAATATTTTTTGTAATAATAATAAATATTATTTAATAATGTTTACTTAATTTTTTTATAATAAAATGTGAATAAATTAAAAGAATAGTTTACATTGTAAAAAAATTAAAATGGTAAAAGTCCGTAACCTTAGAGGTAAAGATGATAACATGATTAGAAATGGTTCTATTGAATGGTATATGTGTATGGAACTTTAATATCCGCCAATAACTTATTTATCACTATTTTTTGATCTTTTTTTAGTGTTAACTAGCATTATTCAATATTATTTGGTTACTAAAAAGAATGAAACTCCTCCCTCATAAAAGGGAACCCCCATTCTTCTTATTTCTACAATTACCAAACACAATAGTTCATCCAGACCCTACCCAAATGATAGATATACTTCTCTCTCCTCTAAAAGAAGTCATTTTTTATTATAAATCTAATATAGTAAGGCTTTACGTTAAATTATATACTTTTTATCAAAATAATACGAGATAAACACATACACGACAATCCTAGACTCGAGGTTTGGGTTTTCATCATAAAACAACCTTCTTTTATGCAAACATTATTTTATAATCCTAATTTATAATATATAGTATATATAGTTTCCATATAAATATTATATGTTAATACTTAATATTTAATTGTATATGAAGTTATAATTCACATTCTTTATTCATGAAGGTTGTGATTCAATAGTTATAAAAGTGACAAGGGTTTGTGCTTCAATATTATTTAAATTGGCATTGTTTAGGCTTTAATTTCCCTTCAATATAATTTTTATATAATTAAATTATGAAAAAAATTATTTACTATCCTCTACATATTTCTAAAATTTTCATGTAATATTATCATCTTTCTCTATTAGGTATATAATTTTATTGAGAATTTTTTTTATAAAAATATTTCATCATTTCTCTTTTCATCCGTAATTCAATTTAATTCCAAATCCATGGATTCTAAAAAAATTTAATTTTTTTTTATATTTCAAGATTATATTTATGATAATGTGACTGAAATTTTACATTATAAAATCAGATTAAAATTAATATTATTATTTATTTCCAAACGAGTCAATTTTTGAGTTTTCATAAATAAAATGAAGAGAAATTTTTTAAACACATAAAAGATATAAAAAATTTCCCTCCATGATTTGTCATTCAATATTAATTTATAATTTTATAATAGTATTTTAGAAAAATATTAATTCCCAAAACATTTTATGATTTTTTTTGAAAATTTAGTTTTATAAATTTGAAAGGTTATTTTTATCAAGAATGTTTTTAATCATTTAAAAGTATTTACAATTATCAATAAAAATAACCTATAGTGTTATAGATTTTTTTAATATATATATATATATATATATATCTTAAATATTTTAATTTCTCAACAACCCATCCTATCAATGGATAATTGATAACTTATTATCATTTCCCTAATTCCATCACTTTGAAATTTTCATTGACTACTGATATGAGGCATGATTAGGTAACCAAATTTATGTTCATGGGTTATTTATATATTTATTATTTATTACTGATTTATTTCTATGGAATACATATAAATTTATTTGTGACGATATTGTAGCAGGGTAATGTTGCAGTGGTAGAACTGTAGTAGCGATGACACTATAGCGACTGATGCAATGTTGCAGGTAATGATGCTGTGTCGGTACTATAGCAGTGAGGGTGATGTAATAGTACTGTTCATTGAGGGGTTCTTTGGGCCAAATATGGGCATTCAATCATTGTGTTCAGGACACTTGGCCTTGGGACTTTGGGCAATATAATGGGTCTCCCTCTACCCAGTCTTAATGATGTCTTCTCATTATATAATAAATTTTGGCTTCAGCCCAAACCTTTTTAAAAAATTGTGTAATGATTTAGTCTCATGAGATGTCATGTATGGGACTATGGAGTGATCCTTATACATTTTACGACTCTATAAACAATGTGATGTTGTATAGGGAGTGAGCTAAGAATTATTTTTGTGAACATTTTTTTCTCACATCAAAATTTCATATGATTCAATGTTATTATGATACCATTTTTTAATTTTATGTTTCAATGTGATTACTCATCTTCCATATCTTTTATGATACCATTATATACCTTAGAATCACATCTTATGATTCCTTATTATCCTTATTTCTTTATTGGGATTCTTATCTCAATAATTTTTTCTATATATTCAACATGTATTTGAAGATGTTTTAGTTTCTATAACGGGTTTAGTTTATCATTATGAGTAATAATGTAAATAAGTTTTATTTTAGCCTATCTTGGATGTGTTATGAGCCTATTATTTCAAACACATTATGCCTCATGATATTTTATTCTTAATTAATAGTTTTTTGTTAAAAATCATATAATGTTATGTGTGAAATGATTCGTTCTATATAATGTAAATATCTCCTGTTGAAATTAATAGATAGTGAAAGCCAATTGATCTTCAGTGGTGTATGGTGAATCCTACAAGGGATGATAACTTTATAATAAATTTATAAATAGTTCCCTCCTTTTATCATTACATATTTTAGTAGGCCTCATTTGACTCCCAACACCCTATGTATTCTCTTCTGTGATTATTGAGCTCTTTTATCCCCTTATAACAGAGTTATTAAATGCATGAAGGGTGAAACGGCAATATCTGGAAGACATTTATGCTGGTATTACCAATCAGCTCTCTAGCTGGAAAGGGAAGTCTATGTCCATGGCTGGAAGGGTATGTCTTGTGAACTCAGTTATTACATCCAAATGTGTTTACTCTTTTTCAATTTACAAATGGCTGCGAGGGCTTATTAAGGAGCTTCAATGCCTGGTCAGAAACTTTTTTTGGACAGGATCAATGTTTGAAAAGAAGTTGGTCACGGTGAAATGGAAAGACTGCATAAAGCCTGTGGAAATGGGAGGACTTGGGGTTAAGGACCTTCGTACATTTAATGATGGTCTGATTGGAAAATTCACTTGGAGGCTGATATCAAATGAGATTAATGATGAATTTCTGTCGAGCAGGTTCCCAAAACGGCTCATGAATGGATATAATTATTACCTCCAATCCTCGGTATGGGATTCCCTCAAGCAGGCTTACGCAATGATTATGAAGGATACTAAATGGCTTGTTAGTAGAGATTCCACTCTTAGCTGCTGGAATAACTTGTGGCTGGATCAGCCCTTGCACTCCATGGGTGTTCCAGCCGAAGCTGCCTCATTGCCCATCTCGGTCTTTGTATCAGATCAGACTTTGCAAGAGCTGAACATCTCTGACTATATACTGTCCAAAATTAATAATTATGCTTTTATGGATTGTGATAGGCTGATCTGGCTTCCTAGCAGGATTGGTAATTTTGACCCCAAGGAGTTCTACAGGTTTGCTTGTGGCGGTACTGATCATGCCCCAACATGGCTCATGAAATTCAGGGCTCCCTTCATTCGGCCAGCCCGGTTTCTCCTGCTTTGGAGGATTTGGAAGAACAGACTTCCCACATCTGAACATTTGAAGCAAGCTGGTTTTCAGATGGCTTCCATGTGTGCTTTATGCAGGTCTGGGGAGGACACCACGCAACACATATTTATGGAGTTCAGGCAGGCCCAGAAACTCTGGAATTACCTGGGAATGCTATTCGGAGTTAAGATTGACTCAGAAATTCTGCTCGTTGACATGCTGTCCGGACTGCTGCATATGCGATGCAGTGAGCAGCTGGGTAATCTTCTCACTGCTGCCATTGCAGCGTGTATTGCATCCTTGTGGGAGTCACGGAATGTGGCTGTGTTTGGCAGTGCGAATGATGCTGTTCGGAAGGTAATGATCTCCATCCATAGGGATGTGTACGCTGCGTCAATGACTCAGGATGGTGTGATGGATAATACCATTTCTGACTTACAAACCCTGAGGATGCTTGGAGTTTCTGGCCGTCCCCGCAAACCTCGGATGCTGAAATATATTAGATGGATACCACCGATTTCACCATGCCTCAAGGTGAATGTTGATGGAGCTGCGTCAGGTGCGCCGGGCCCATCGGGATGTGGAGGTGTTTTCCGCACCTTTCGTGGGTTTGTCAAGGGACTCTTTTACCATTACATTGGAATTGGCACTGCTTTGGAAGCTGAGCTATGGGTGATGATTCATGCTATAAGGTATGCTGTCCAATATAATTGGAGATGGATTTGGATTGAATCTGACTCGATGACTGCAGTGCATGCTTTGAATACTAGAACGCGTAATGTGCCTTGGCGTGTGCTCCCACAGTGGGTTGAGTGCCTCCACCTTTCGAGTCAAATACAGGTGGTTGTTTCTCACGTGTATCGGGAGGCCAATCAGGTTGCTGATTCTTTGGCAAGACAGGCTATTATTGATTCTGATACGATATGGTCCTTCAGGACCCCTGATTTTTGTGCTCCAATGGTGGATGCGGATAGATGTGGTGTGTTGTACACTCGCCTATGTAATAACCCCTTGTACGCCTGACTCTTTATTTTTATTTATTATTTCTGAGGACCGGCTCACGCTGGATCCTGATCTTCTTGTAAAAAAAATAATGTAATCTTGTGTTATTAATTGAATCACCCCAACATTGTTATAATTGGACTATTTGTTTCAATAGATCCATCAATGTTATAAGCCATGGATCTTCTCAAAATATGGTGGGTATTTTGAAAATAGATGGTAGCACTTGATTATTAATCATTACTTCTCATATGGTATAAATTCCCAAATATTTAGAAAAATAATTACATGGTTGTTTCATGGTTGTTTCATATTTGTGAATGTCCCCAAGAAAGGAAAACGTTTTATATTTTTCTCACATATACTTTTTTATGGTTATAGAATGTGTTTTTAATGATGTGATGTCTAATAATTCATCATTTGTAAAAGTAGGAATGTTTTATTATATCAGTAATATTTATTTAATTCTTGTTTTTCCATATGGACAATAACCTATGATAAGGAAGTGAGTGATGTTGACCAACATGTAAATGTGATATATCTTCTAGTAGGATATGAAAAACATGTTTTATAAACTATATTATCATGGAGGGGTATATGTCACACATGACCAGTTGAGGTCTATTCCAAATTGGTGATGAATTAGGTAGATCTGGTCAATAAGAACTCTGTACTTATATTTTTGATTGTGTAATATGTTATTTCTAATATTTTCTATTTACATTCATTCCATTAACTTTTTTATGTATTATTCAATTATGATAGTGTTCATATGCAGTTTCATACCAAGCCTTTCATACATACAAAACATGGGGTTCTTAATTTTGTTTGGGATTTCATATTTAGGGATTTAGTCAATAGTAAGGGCCTTGTTGTAGAAGGATTTCATGGTTCTCTAGAAGAAAACAGTTTGGCACAATGGACTTTGGTATGGATGTATACAATTATTTTTAACATTTTTAACCTCTCTCATTGAATATTTTGATTAGTTTTGGATATTTTATCTTATATGGAATATTATTATAGAAATTATGGCATTATTTTCATATACTACTAATCTAAAGGATATTTGTTTTTCGTATTTATTGGTGATATTCATTGACTCTATTTTCATGCTCTAATGTTTACATGGTACCGTGGGTATAGTCTCTTCATGATGTTATGTAGGACTTCATCAAAAGTTGTAAACCTCATGCTTGTGGATAAGAATTTATATGTTTATGTCAAACCCATGATATGACCCCATGGTTCGTGTTGGGGACTTTTTCCCAAATATAATGCTAAAAATAAAATTATTTAAATTCATATTTACAATGGGATATATAGAATAAATATAGTAAATTTTATGAAGATCAATGATTAATCTAGTATTTTCCAATCCATCATGAATATGTACAATAAATTATGTAATAATTATTTTTTAAATGGGGATCGTTGTATTCTAATGAACATTGATTATGTAATTGGTTATAATTTCCATACATTGAAACCACATGAGATAAATTTTCCTTCACCAGGCCTTGAACTCTATGTTGTAATTTTTTTCAATAAAAATGTTAATATATAATTTATATGTATTAAAGTGCATAATATATAGATATCATAATTGTTTGAATTATATATTCTCTCAGAAAGCATAAAAAATGAGTCATTATAGATAGTCGGAGCTGATTAAGTACCATAATAGCATAATTCATTGCCATTAATAAATAAAAAACATAGTAGCTGATACATAATGGTTCAATTATGGTTGAATATTATGTATTTTTTTGTTTAGAACTTGATCCTTTGTTTATTGATTTTATAAATATTGGTTATAGACTTTTTATTAGAAGAACATTATTTGTTATTTTCCAGTTGTATGTGAAGTCATATATGATAGATAGAATTATGAAATCTGAAAAGGTGGATCAATTTTTCTATGAAGTGGTTGAATATGTTAAAAAAGGTATCTTTCTAATGTTTAACATTTATAAATATTTTTTATTATATTTGAAAAAAATATGTTTTATTTCTGATTCCTAATTAAAGAGAAAATTAATGAGTGATGTTCATAGTTCATTATTTTCCATTTATCCATGTAGCACTATGATATATAGAGTCCTTTATGAAATTTTCATGTGGGATGAAATTAAAATATATATTACTGACTTTAAATTTATATGATTAATATTCCAAAATAAAAAATATGAGAAACAATTACTAGATGGGTTTCTTCACCTCTTCAAATTTTCTAATTCAAAATGTTCAAATATATAAATTGATTTTGTGTTTGGATTACCAAATACATCTATTGAAAATAACACAATATGGTTTATTTGTTGATCATTTTTCAAAATCTACACATTTACATAATATTATATATATATTTTCTATATATTAAAATTCACTAATACATCTATGGTAGATAATAAGGATACATGGAATTCCCCTCTCCATTGTATCTATCCCTAATCCCTTTTTTACAGCTAAATAAAAAAAAGTATCTAAAAGATATTGGATAATGAATTAAATTTATGTATATATTTCCATCATCAATCTGATATATAATTATAGATAATGATTCATACAATATAATGTGTGATACAAAATTTTTTAATGCATTACTAGTGTAGTCGGGATAAATATATTTCACTAGTTAGATACTCTTATAATAAGTGTTTTCTATTCCATTATTTAGATCAAAAAATTTCAAGCATTATATATAAATTTGTGTTTGACTACCGGTTGTTGGGAAAATGATGGTTGAATAATGTTTTTGGGACCACAATATATTGATGAAAAAGTTTAAAAGATAATGAAGATTTAGTGACATTTGAGGATTGCAAAGAGTTGGTAGAAAAGGTAAGAAGATAACTTGAAGAAATTTCATTCATATGAGGTAAAAACATTTTTTTTTGTGTAATCTCAATTGAAAAGTGTTATTCAAATTTATAAAATAGGAAATTTATTTCATTCTATCCTTTGACTACATGAAATTATTTAGAATATTGGATCTATTTCTTAATAAGTGTCCTTTTCTCCAAGCTTATTGATGGTACAATTTATGTTTTTGGATTCATTATTTTGAAAATATGTGTCATATGAATAAAATTTTTTGAGGCCTTATATAGTAAAATATTAAGAGAAACATTATTATAAGGATAATATTATTCATATGATATACCATTGAGAAAAGGTCTAATAGAATATAGTGATTCACTATGATATGTTTTTTGGAAAACAATACAGTTGGTGAAGCAGTGTCTGACTTCAAAAAAAATTTATCCAATAAAAATATCCCCAATTATTAAAAAAAAGAAATAGATTTAATAGAATAAATTTAAAAAATGACAAATAATCTAAAACCTATGTAATGAAAATATTAAGTCACTTTATAGCCTTATTAATATTCAGTAATTAAATTTTATATAGTTATATTGACATTAAGAATATTATGTATTTTTTGGAATCCAAATGGAAATAAATTAACTATTTAAAAATCTATATAGGAAAACTATATGGTTTTTTTAAAAATAATGATTTTCAACACTTTGAAATATTTTTTAATGAACATGGTTTTTTATATGGCCATGTAAAAACTAACATACACTAATTGTTTTTTTGGTTTTATAGAAAAATTATTCTTTGACTGAATTTATAAAATTACATATTTTTATTGGAAATTATAATTTCAATTCATGAATTTAAAAATTTCAGTTTCTATTTGAAATTTTATCCAAATAGCCCAAGATCATTTATATTTTTAATAATCTAATATTTATCATCTAGATAAATATTATGCCTATTTCTACTAACAAACATTTTTTATTTAAGAGGACAATATCTCGGAAAACCACATTTTATAGTGTTTTATGGGATTAATATAATTTTAATTTATTCCATATAAATGAATTTAATTTAAAAAAATTGATTCCACATTTGAAATCAAAATAATTAATATTATGTAACAATGTCAACTTAACATGCTGTGATAATGATTTGTAAAAATTATAAAACTTTAATACACCTATTATGGCTAAAACATGTTTTGAGAGGGATTATACTAAATTTATAAGTATTATAATTTCCCAATAACATGTCTAAATCCTATTTTATATCCATATTTCTACACTCTCTCATATCATATTAAAAAAATGATCTATTATGGTGTAATTTTTCTTAAGTAATATATTAATATATTTTAATATTTTTAATGAACCATGTGTATCATATCCATAAATTATTACAAAAAACCCACACATCTATTTTCTCCATAGTCAAAGATCCTATTAGATATTCATGTCCCTCAAAAATTACAGTTGTAAAAGTAGTACAAACATCCTAGAGGTACTATTTTGATTATATTACCCACCATTGGAGGCCAAATGTATAAAAATGCATATGGTGTCTAAATAAGAGTTAAAATACTTTAGCGTTTTAAATTTATTTATTATTTTACCTGCATAAAATATATCATAATCATTTCAACATAATAGTATCCATATGTCCACATACTTGGATGTTTTTATATTAATTTCATAACCTTTACCCATATAATTTTCATCAATTGTTAAATGAAACAACAATTCATTTGCATGAAAATATACTACTTCGCAAAAAGATGAAATTCATTTTCCCATAACACCACTCATGGATGGTTATAATGATGGAATTAATGAATATTTATATATATATATATATATTAATGATATTAATGAAATAATTTTCATTATTTAACAAAATTTTATAATCAATTTTCATTCATTTAAATAAATTGAAAATGGAAAACATTGTTCATATATACTTCTGGATTACCACATCCATGACGCTTTATGATTCGTTGTAAATTATAATCTCAGATGGAGAGTATATATATTTCTATTCAAATAAATAATATGAAATTTAAAATATAAGAATAATTCATTAAATATAAAATTATACCTTTGTTATTCCACTCATCTTTATTGAAAACATATTCCATTATCTTTTCATATGTACAACTAATTGTCTCCATAATTTCAACATAATTCTATTTTCATGACCACCATGAGCATATTTTTCTTAAATAATAATTTATGTTTAAAAATGATAAAATATAATATGTTTAATAATTTAAAAGTTTTATAATCATGATCCATATGAATAATATAAAATTTCTAATATTATTTTGGACTTATAAAATTATCACCCTAAAAATGTAGATCTAAAATTAATCATTAATTTTAATTATTTTATTTTTATAATATCTAAAATAATTAGAATAATGAAAATTAAAAATTTTATATTGAGGAAAGGGAATTCATCTCTACTTCCCTTTAGTGAGGAAAATTTTAATGTTTTTAACCAATTTTCTATACTATTTTGTATATAATATCCTTATTAAATATAATATCATGAATAATTCGTACTTCGCAGATGTTTGGTATGAAAAATTTCTCATTCATAAAGAATAAATTTCCATCAATCATTGAAAATGATTTAGTGAAAACGTGGAAGAACATTGAAGAATGTTTCAATGGGATACATCTATGAAGAACAAATAATTCATGGACTACAACTATTCATAGTGTTCCTCCATTCAAAGAAGCATTCAAGAACTACATAGTTCATTAAAGGAGGTAGTACCACCACACCAATGAATGAAGAAAATTCAATTATGAGATGATGGAAATGATTTTACCCCATGAACTAAGTAGTTCACAGGATGAGGTGGAATTGACAACACACGTAGAAGACACCACTTACTAACTATGTCATTAATGGTTCTGGGAATTATCCATGGGATCCCCACAAAAGACTCTCTATGAACCTTTCAATTAATTTATAAATAATTCCATAATTATGGGTGAAAGGAGAAACAAAAAAATGGGTGAAATGGAATAAGGTATGAAATGAAATTACATGGTTTGGGAAAAATCTATATTGTACCTGAAAAAGTTCTTGGAATACATTCTGGAAACCAGATGTAAGAGGCCCTTCAATAAACTCCACCCAATGAACCATGTGTAAACAAAACTATGAAAATGAAAATATGTAGATGTAGTGTTTTTTAGAATTTGTGGGTTATTTTCATACCCTATGAACAAATAAAAGGAAACTTGCGGAAGAACCAAGATGGAAAATGTTTCAAGGGTGCCCCTTGGTGGAAAATAGTTCATTGGACACCATTGGAGGAAAATGTATCACGGATGGACCCATGTAAGAAATAAAAAGGGGATTATACTAAATAGTTATCTCCAACAGGGGTGATCCAACATATCCATATTCTTCGTTGATGATACTTTGAAGTAAACTATTATATATATGCATGTATGTGGTCCTCTCATTTGAAGATGATCCATTGTAGATTATATTATGTGGACAACTCCCTCACAGAGGATCCTATGTTTCTATCACCATAAAAAAACCTATGTTCTCATTGGTCCATACTGTAGGGTCTCCTCCCCTACACCCCCAATCAGTTCACTACCAGTCTCTGGTCCCGACCCTCTAAGATACTCCCTTCGATACTATCATTGAACCCCATGAAAATTAATGTGTTGTACATTAATCCTTTCAAGCTTTGTCATTATTATTTTGTATTGGACCCCTTTTTACCCACAACATCCCTCCCACAAATACCTTCAGTTTAGATGCTCCTCCTAAAAATACTAAAACCCCATCACATACATCTAATGCTAGGTGGATTCAGAAATCCATGGAAAATCATGATCTTGATTTTTCATACATTCCTAGACACATCCTTTACATTTATAAAACTATGTGTCCATAGTGAACATAGATATTGATAATGCACCATGTCCATTGGAAATGGATGGTCAGTGTCTTGAGGAACCATATTATTAATGTCGTACATGATTCTCCTACATATCTACAAATGTTTCCCAAATGAAATGCATGTCAACCAGATACATATTCACCCATAAGAGTGGAATATCCTACCTTCATATAAGATAATGTCTTCCATACCTCATATAATTTCTAATTATCAAAGAATCCCAAGAATCATGGATTACATTTTCCATCCCTTTCATGTTCGAGGCATGTTAAAACATCCCAGTCTAATTAACCACCTATTAATCTAGGTTTCTATAACATGTTGTCCTCAGTGTATAACATTAATCTGAAGGGCCCAAAATCATCCTTATCACATGAGATTAAACTGTGCGAGAATTGTCTCTACAACAAGACATTATTTTTTGATGTCATCATCCTTACCACATGACATTAAACTGTATGGTTTTTATCCCTGAAACTTGTTATTAAATAGTAATCCTCTCATCCAAGATATAGGAATTTTAATTTCAGTATACCCCCTTTGACCATCAATGGGAATCCCTCCTAGTGTAAGCCCCTTTAGCCATAGGTGGTGTAACTCTCCCCCTTTCCACTTCTGTCACCTTCATCTACCTTTTCCATTATCAAAGAAGGAATGATGTTTGGTTTTTTTAATCTTCTACATCCTCTTGTTTATAACACTACGAATGAATCACATGGACATTGAGGTAGGGGATTCTCATGCATCTCACACAATCTACTCAAAAAAAGAACAAAAATAACTATACTTCTTTCTATAATAAGGATATGTAGGACTACTAGAGATCTTACACCAAGATGGGCTCCTTCAGTGTAAGTCCCAAACAAAATCTTGACAACAGATCTTACACCAAGATGTCCTCTCTACATGAAGTCAAAATAAATGGATGGGCATCATAATATGACATTAAAATGTGATGTGTCATGTTAAGTGGAACTGAACAATATGGGTTCTAATTACTCTCTTGAGGATAAAAAATACGCCAATTTTATAGGTTTATCCCTAACATCAGAACAATTCTTGTCCCCCTGGATGATGATAAACTTTAGAGAGCCTCATCTCATTGCTTATACTAGAACTGTCTCGATAAATTACAATCATCAATGAAGAACCCTAGAATATAAAGGTTTTTTCATGATGAAAAAACCTCATATTCAAAGAGATGATTCCAGGAACACTTGAATCTATGATTGATTTTGTAACCTAGTGGTATTCTAGAAACACATGCTTTGGAAAGAACCAAGGATTCAATAATATATGAATTTTTTTTAAATCTATAATAGATTACCAGAATATGAAATAATTCCCCTCAAAAGGGTGGGATTATCTCGTGTTCCCATCCTCTCGACCTATGGGAGTCTTAAGGATTCATTGGCCAAATCATCCATTGAGTGACTTCTATTGGAATTTAGCACCATGAATCACTGATAAAAGTGTTTTTGGGTGTTTCTATCTCTCTATATATACGTGTTGGATACCATATAACGATATTCTACCTAGTGAGGAATGATTTCATAGACACGTAAAAGCCTGTAATTACTCATCATGAATACTAAATTATTGTACCTCCATCAAAATATAAAAAAGATAGATCATTATATCCCATGATGGGCCATTTTCATCCTTGGATACATCAACACATCTCTAATCAAAATAGTAGTATTTTATTATTCATTTTGAATTATCCCACATATGAGTAATTTGACTAAAATATTTACTTTTGGTAGAAAATATCATTACATAATTTCTCTTCATTTGGTTTTATCTATCATTGGTTGAGAGGATTTAATAAAATCATATAGGCACACACACAAACACCCTAGGAACCCAATTATTTATGCCTCATCATTACTCCCATTAGACTTATTTAATACACTATCGAGTGGTCTAAATAGAAATTGGAAATATTAATTTTTTAGAACCCAAATGGAAATATGGGACCAAAAATATTAACTAAGTCCCATGGCTTCCTTAACTGGAAACACTCGAACTGGAACGTACTCACCAATGACAGCCATTAAGGGTTACTCATATGCACTATATACATTAGTGGATGACCCTCCAATTATTTTCCCCCATCATCCACGTTATCCACCCCTAACATCATAAAGAATAAATTTTCCAAACCATCAGCTACTGAAAAAATGAGCTATGATGTTATGAGAATATTATCAGGGTTCATTCCATTTCATTATCTATCAAAACACATGACTCCTATGTTACACGACCATTTCATCACCAAATAAAATTTGAGCTTTCTATTTTCGAATTGTCAATACTACAACCCTTTCACCTGTCATCGCCTACACTTGAAATGTAACTTTCTATCATGCTTAGAATCAAAAAACATGTCATTTTAATCCTAACTTCAATGTCAAGATCATTGTCAATGATTTTTTCTCAATATAAATTCATTTTAACCTATTTTTTAGTATGAACAAATTCAATTTTTTGTGATGTGTATACTACCCCATTGATTTATTCAATATTAAGTCATATTAATTCCTGATTGTTGATGCTTCAATTAATTTTTATTCTCCCAATGGTTAATAATTTAAATGTTTGAAAAGTGGTAATAATATTTTTTGAAATATCATTTTCATTTAGGATTTCTTTTATTTTTGTTGAAGGAATACTTTCGCCTATAATTCGTAATCTGCAATAGTTTTCATAAAAACTTGAAATTTAAGGAACATCCCAAATTTAATTCAAATTTTCCACTATTGGGTACCAAAATAAATTAAGAAATTATTTAAACAATATTTTAATTAAATTTTCACTTATTTTCCTACCATTCCCTTATTTTTCAAAATTATCTTCTAAATAATTTATTCAACATATTTATTAGTAATATTTTATTTTATACTTGAATTTCAAAGTGGATTTTAATGGAATATTTATACAAATTTATAAAAAACATGTTATTGAAGTTTTTTATATATAGTTAAAAAATGGATGTTTTTTAATGTATATAGTGATAACATTCTTCTATTCTATCACGACCATTTTACCAAACATAGTCTCATCTACACATTTTCAAGGGTTTTTTAGGGAAAGAATATTTTATGAATTATGATTTTAATACATCATTTATATTACCTTTATTCTTATGAAGTATATTATTCTATTATATATCTTATACTCTTAATGAATCATTGGTATGATGTTGCCTCTTATCAATTTTGTTGACATTATCATTATCAATAAAACATTCAATTTCATATGATTATTTTATATTAAATTTTACAAAAATATCTAGATTCTTTATCATGGATATGATTCCCTATAAACCTGAATATAATTTATGTATATGGTGTTTATTTTAATTTAATTTAATTAAATGAGGATATATTTATATTTCATATTCATTATTCAAAATGATCATTTATGGATTAATAATATTGTTCATTAATTAAATTTACCATTTAATATATGAGGAATTCATGGGATATATAGTGGTGGGTGGGACCTAGAATAATTTATCCCCTCAATGCATTGATATGTCTCTTGAGGAATATTAGTTGGCTAAATTATAGGGTTTTTCATATTGATTGTTACTATATTTTTTAAAGGTCCAGATGGACAAGATATCATTATGTTTGAGACTATGAAATACAATATAATTTAATTCCATCCTTGATAATTACTTTATTATTATCAATGTGCTATTTTTTTGGATATTACATGTGTATTAGATTTAAGTTCATGCAATTATTTACATGCAATTACATGATGGTCATTTATTCTTCACTTATTACTCTTCATTATCAAGTAATTGATTAAATGGAATTTGTTTTGAGTAATTTTCATTGAAATATTATTTTTTATTTATCTTACCATGATATATCATACTCCCTGTAACACTTATATTTTTTCCTTTCAACATAATATGAAGTAGAATTATTTGAATGAGTTCAATGATGACAAATTTTATCCATTACATTGTCTTATTTTTTATCCCCAATAAAAAAATGGGCATCATGTATCAATTGGGTCTCTAAATACACTAATTTTATTTGTACTTTGTCATTAAGTCCATTTAATTTATGAAGACATAGAAAATTACACACTAGATATAGGTTACTAGATTTAGGTAAATTATAATTTTATCACAGGAATTTTATTAGAAATCATTGGAAAAAGATTTATAAAAATACAGATCACATAACATATCCCTATGAAATACATTATGAAAATTTTAAATTCTGGAATTCTAATTTCCACATTAGGAAATGTATAGATTAGTTCATTTTTACTTTCAAAAAATCATTATTTGGATACTACACAGCGGTGTAGTTCTTTTACAATTATTCTTATAGGTAATAAAATAAGATATGGGTGCATTATTCTTCAACTAGATCATTACTTGGGAAATTAATATGGGAATTAATACACACATTATTTCACACACACTAGGGATGGGCTAAGGATAATTCACGTTTTTATTAAAAACCATTATGATAGATTTGAAAATAAGGGTATACCTAATTATACAAAATTTTATACTATAATATTAATATGAATAAATTTTAGATTTATCTAATGTTGTTCACCAGATTTATAATAATAAATTCAGAATTAGAAATCATAATTTTATGACATAAAAAATATATTCCATTTTTAATTAATGGATCATGGATGAATGGTGGGTATCATTACATGTAGATAATATAGATATTTCCTTACTGAGTAATCTAATATAGTTGGTAATGGATCTAAATAGATCAATTATATATTTGGATACCCTAATCATTTTGTCAAAAACTACCTTACCTGAATAGGAATAGCTATTGTTTCATAGTGTGATTACACTATCTTGGATAAATATTAAGATTAGAATCCCTACTTATTTAGTAATATAGTTAATCTTTTGGTAGCTTACCAAAGGATAAATTTACATGAATTGATATTAATAGATTTGTGTTTTAATGAAAAGAAAAATATAATATTGTAAGTATATTGTATCATAGTTCATATTGTTCAATGGTGTTCATTGAAACAAAATACTTTTGTGGTAGAAGAAATAAATCACATTGAATGGAACACATTAAAAGAAAAATTCCAATACAATTATTTTACTAATGAAAAATAAAATTAAATGAAATAAAATGTTCCTTATATTTATGATAAATGATGAAGAATGTATTTTTGTGTGAGAGGATTTCATTAAAACACTACCCATGCATGATAAGGATTACTTAAGTAATACAGAATTCAATATTTACGATTTATTTCAAGGGATTATATAATTCATATAAAGGGATCTATTATCTCAAAATTTTAATCATAGAGTTAAATTCAATTATAATCCATGAAAATATGGAAAAATTTCATAGATACAGTATATTTGATCATACTAATGATAATAAAATTTTCACTGAAATGTAATGGTTTTTTGAAAAACCTTTGGATTTAAAGGGATACCATGATTATAGATATTGTTTTTATAGATTTGTAATTCATTAATGAAGGGAATACATCCACCCATTTTAAGATTAATTATAAATCATATTTATTTTATAAAATAAAAACTTCCATATCTGATGATGACATTTGAAAAAGAATTATAGTCATGAATGATGGGAGATTGGTATACATAATTTGTGAATAAGGCGTTTTGAAATCCGGAAATATATTATGTGTTGAATAAATAATTGGGATGAAAAATTAACTATATTATGATTTTAATTTATCTAATTTATCTACAGTACTTGGTAGTACACAAATGTATTGGGATTTGAGTGAAATGTTTTTGTTGGATAACAAGCAGAGGTAAATTACAAATTATTTATGAAGATGCCCAATTTTCTAATAGGAGAAGGCTTAGGGAATACATCATAGAGTATTCATTAAGACTGTTCATATTCATATATGTAAATTGGATGAAATAACTATATAATTATACAATGGATTACCAAATACCCCTAGATATAATGATATAATATAGGTTATTTTTCATCTTCTAACCATATCATTACATTTCATTACTATAGTAGAATATTTACTAATTAAGAACCTTATTATATGTTATTGATATTAAATGTATTCCCTGAAACAACTTTCAATATTATCTAACTGTGATTCCTAATTTATAACAAAACCATGGTAGAGTTCTCATATGTCCCTTGATACCGTGTCACTTGGGAAGCACCTACTGTCGTCAAACTGATAGTGAGTTTGATAATACCATTAAAACATTATATCACATGTTTAGATCATGATAAATAGAATTTAATAGTACTTGGGATCATTATTTACCTTTTTTAGAGTTTTCATATAACAATAGTTTCAAGTCAAGTATTCAAATAGTTTCATATGATTCATTATATGGAAAGATATGTCGTAGTCTAACGTTTTTGAATGAAGCTGGATAATAGAAAATGAGAGACCAGGACATGATGTGGAGGAAAAGGAAGCAGTAAAGCAAATTTGGAATCAAATTAAAGTAGATAAACTAGAAAAAAAATATTTATGACAATAATTAAGGGAATTATTAGGAATTTCAAGTTAGAGATCTTTTTTTCTTGAATGTATCTCTGTGGAAGGGTGTCATAAGGATCATTATGAAGGGATATGTATCCCCTTGTAAATTGTACCCATTAAAATATTAGAAGGAATTAGAGATATGGATTAACAATTTAAAATGACACCAACTCTCTCAAATGTGCATGATGAGTTCCATATATAATTTTAAAGGAATTAAATGGAAGAAAGAATTCCTATGGTAGACATTGATGAAATAGAAATGGAAGTTGATCTATTTTACTGGGAATATCACATGATGATTCTTGAAACATATAATAAACTAAAAAAAATTATATGAGTTTAATAGTAAAGATAAATATTTTATAACAAAAATTTTATTGATAAATGTGGGAATAAGAGATTGTTTCGAAAATTAATATCCCTTGCCAAATTAGAATGTAATATCCCTGAAATTTTTTAGGATGAAATTTATAAGTGGAAGGAATGTAACACCAAACCCTAAGTTATTGTATATAAACATATTATCTTAACAAAACTATAATAAAATAAAAATTTTAATATTATTTTTTGTTAAAACAATACTTTGATATGATGAATACTAATTTTTATCTTTTCAGGTCAAAATAATCATAGAATGAATATGTCAACTTTTCCTATATAAATTATATTTTATTATTAATTAGAAATAAATTATTTAACTATTAATACATTTATTTTTAAAAATTTATTATAATATATGGAATAAAAAACATATTTTCTATAAATAATATAGAAATAAATATAATAATACTTGGAGGTAAAATATGGTATTTTTTAGATTTTGTTTTTCTGAAATATGTTTTTGATTAGAAATTGAATAATATCTCTTATCCTTAATTAATTAAAATGATTTTTAATGATGAATTATTTAAATGAAATTCAATAATAATATATATAAATTTATATAACTAAATATATATTATTAATATTTATAGTTTAATAAATAATTTAAGTTTATCTTTTTCCTGAAAAATATATTTATTGAAAAACTATTTTTTACACGTTGTGTTGTTTTATTTTTCAAAACAATATTGTAAATTGTGTGAGTTTTATTTCTTAAAATGGATTAAATATTTTTAATAAGAATAATTTATATTATGAAATAATTCGAAAATAATTTTTTTCATAAAGTATAGTCAAAATTGTAAAAATTATTTACCCAAGTTAAGGTCAAAATGGTTTTACTAAGGGTTAAGAAAAATGATTGTGTTATGTTTGATAATTAAAAATATCAAAATATTTTTAGATTGAAATATTTAAACCATATTCTATACCGTGTGGAAATATAAGGTCATTTTTAATAATTATTCATAGGAATGGATATCTTAGGTTTTATTCATTTGGGAAATTTCTACCTAATTTCGATGATGATCCCCGTCCCCACAGTTAAAAGGGACACCCATTGTCCACAATTATTGACACCAATAAATACATATTTATTTATCAAAATATAAATAAATATCTCATAAAAACCATATAAAATATAAAGAGGTTGTATTCCTCCAAAAATATCAACCATGGAGCCTTTAATAATCGATCCAAAGGAGGTTATTCATAGAGAATGTAATTGTATTCAATTTTCCATTTATTTTTTATTTATTATTTTAAAAAACTCACCTATGTATTATAATTATTATAAAATAACACAAATATATCCCATATAATAATATGTTATTGTCTTTATTTAATAATATTTATACATATCCTTATTTATTAAGTGGGAAACAAAGTCATGACATATGTGAATGATGAACTACCCCCTCTAAAAATGATATAATTTATTTCCCATCATAGAATCATATGGGAAGTAAAAATAATGTAAAAAAATGATTATATATGATAAATATAAAATAATAATTATTCTTTAAAATTAATATATCCACACTTAATCACCGTTTCACGCATTAAGTGAATGATATTGTTTCTCGTGTGTAAGTACAACATACCATATCCACGAAGCGATGCGTTTCATTTCCAACATTAAACATTATAGAAATAATTAAAAAGGTATATAAAAAGTAAATAATAAATAATAAATAATAAATATAAATACAATAATGGAGATGATGGAACTATATTCTATATCCATGAGCTGGTGCTTCTATAACAACATATGTGGGAGAAAATAAGGACATTGTAACATAATATAAATGTAATAATAAAATATTCTTAATGAATGAGTGATAAGATGTTATAAGGGTATCACATGTGATATTATAAACATTAATATGAATATTTAGTAAATTAATAAAAATTTTAAAAACATAATATAGTAGAATAAATCACGTTCTACAAAAGGGAAGTGTGATGTAAGAGACCTCGTCTCAATTTTCATCAATTGAAGAATATTTTAATGTTCTAAACAAAATTTCATTTATGTGTTTTATATTTTGAAACTATTAAATGTTATATAACTAAAAATCCATACAAAATTTTATTTTTCGTTAAAATTATAATTACTTAATCTATATCGGATTAGACATGACTTTTTCTATGTTGTAATGAATTTTTTAACACGATTTACTATCAGTTAGTAATATTAATTTTTCAATGTTTTTTATATTATAATATTATGTATTTAATATATTATGATTTATTTATTAATTATTACACCTTATTATGTGGATTTTCATTTTTCCGAAACAATCAATTTTTTGATTAATCATCTCCTCAATTATGTGATCTTTATAAGGGATTTATTCTAAATTTCTATTACATTGAGAAAAATTGGTTATTATAAATATATTTTTATTGTTTTGTGGTATATATAAAAAACATTTGTTTTATAAAACATCAATAAATATTTATTGTTAATTATTAATGTTTTAAATAAATTATATTAACTCTATGGGTTATAAATTAAAAATTTACAAATATTTTTGAAATTCATTCTATCTCACTTTATGTAGTTATTGAATTTATTTTAATTGTAAAAATCAGTTAATTTATCTTTCATTAGAATCAATCATATTATTATACCAAATTTACTTATGGATTTTCCCTATTTTCATATAATATTTAGTCTCTTTGGTACTTGAATCAAGAAAATAATTATTTAAAAGAATCTATGATTTTATTAATCTTTTTATCAGATATACATTCAATCAAACTAAAATTTTTTCAATATTTTTATATATAAGTCATTTTATTTAATAAAAAGTTTTATTAAGTAAATTTTAATTTTATTTAAGTTATAAATTTTTTTAATGGAATATTTTTACTATGTTCTGAAATGGGGTTTTTGACTTTCTTCATAAAAAGTGAAAACGAATGTTTTTTTAATGTATATGGCAGTAAAATTCTTCCTCACTAACAAAATTATTTTATGAAATTAGTCTTCTTCAACATATTTTAAATTGTATTAAAAATATTTTCTTTTATATCAAATTTTAATCTTCCACTTCCATTATCATTATTTATCCCAAGGATATGATTTTATTATTAAACCCAAATCATAAATTAATTGATGGATATCTTTTATATATTATTATTTTTAGGGTCATTAATTTTGTCATGAAATATTCATTTTATTTTGATCATTGTAAATTAAATATCACATTAAAAATTATATTAATTATCATTCATATTAACATTCATTGAACAATATATTATATAAACATATGGTGTTTTACATTGAATTTTATTTGATAGAGTAGGTAAATAATGGTATTTAGTTTTCTTTATTAAATAATGAAATATATTGAATATTTATATTATCAATGAATTATATAAATAATTTTGTATATGAGTAATTTATGGGAATTTTAGGTTTGGGTCCGGCCTTACATTATATGTCCCCTTGATTCATTGATAATACTCATGATTAAATTAATTTGACAAAAATTACTTCGTTTTACCCACAGTTTTAAAATATCTTGGTGAAATGAATTTATGTTATAGATATCACGACTTCAGATGTCATTATATCTAATATTAATCATTTATTTTATTGATAATTAATTTATTAGTATCAATGATATTACAATATTAATATTATCCATGTATTGGATTCATGATCATGAGATTATTTATTTCTCATTATTTTATCATAATTTATTCATAACATATTACTATTCATGCTCAGGTTAATAATTAGATTAAATTTTTTTCATTTATATTCCTTTATGTATTGTTAGTGACATATATAATCATGATAACATCAACTCTGTGTAACCATTAAAGATAATTTGTTCTCACTGTAATTTTTTTCCTTTCCACAAGATATTAATAATGTTCATTGAATGAGGTCAAAGATGCATAATGATTTCTATAACTACGTTTTATATATTATCCCAAATGTAAAAACAGTATTATGTATATAATTTTATCTCCAATAATACAAAAATAATTTGTCTTTTGGGATTATGAACCATGGATATGAATTAATTTAATAATTTAGATATCGTCTCCGGGTTAATGGATTCAGGGTTGTTACAATTTCCATATTTTCATAATTATTTTATACATGTATTTATATGGAAATTAATGATCTATAAATGTCATTTTATGAACTTTTTATAATTATTTTAAATAATTTCACAAAGAATAAGTTAACATATTTTAATTGAA
The DNA here is from genome assembly GCA_963277665.1 of Viscum album. Lineage (NCBI taxonomy): Eukaryota > Viridiplantae > Streptophyta > Magnoliopsida > Santalales > Viscaceae > Viscum > Viscum album. Next base: position 1,030,015,586 of record OY728125.1, read on the forward strand.
ATATATTGAATTCTATATAAACAGGGAAATAAATGTTCTATTTTAACATATATGGTGTCAATTAAATTTATTTTCACAACAATATTTATTTCATATTTGGTTTCATTTATAGAAACATATGTTTTAATTAAATAAAAAACCCATTCCAATTTTTCAGTATATAATAGTATTGGTATTGTTATATTATCAAAAATGGATATGCCCATAAGAAAAATGATTTACTCTTGGGATCAAAAGGAATTTTTTTTTGATTTTAAATATTTAAATGAAATATTTTTTTGGTTTCATGTATGGTATAGTCCATGGAAATTTTTAATTTAATGATGTTGAGATGTATGTATCTTATATGATGGTTGATCCTAATATATATCTCTAATATAAACATTTATGATTACACAATTCAGATATATATTTTGGATTTAACTGTATATCTTATTCCATTTTTATTGGTTAATGAAAGTGTTTTTATAAGGAATCTATAAGATGATGTTTCTATAGACCCACATCAATTTTATTCATTATAAAGACCATTCATGGTAATAATTTTATTTTAGAAGTTAATCTAATTATCTTATATTGTAATGGACTGATTATTCAATTTTACTGATAAACATTATTTTTCAATATATTCTATTTCAAGTGTTCTCATGTTTTTTATTAAACCTACTTGGTCATGATTTTTTCATTTATTTATTATAATGTTTTTATGAAAAATATTGCACATTAAATATGCATTCATGTGTAATTATGAGATTATTTGAGATCAAAGGGTATTATTATAATGAAAAACACACTTTTATGATATCATGAATTAGATTAGGAGCTTTCTCATTTCATAACTATCAGGATTTGGATGTTTGAGAGGGTATGGCTAGGCCATCGATACCTGGCCCATGAATTCCTATATGAGACTCCTTACTAAATAGTCATGAATTATGGAGGTTTTTGATACTGATGATTATGATGGGTAGGGGTATGTATATGTAGTTTTTTCTGGGCAATGTCATTCACTTTTTGTTGATGTTTTATGTCCATGAAATCTTATGAGGTTTCCCCAATTTTTCGTTAAAAGGGGTTTTATCAAAAATTAAAAAAAATTCTTCCTTCTGGCCATACAGTCAGTTAGAAATATACTAATAGGTTTACTTCGTCTTTCTTATATATTCCACTATGTAATTTTAATATCCATAAAAATTTTATAATATAATTCATATTGTCAAATAATGAGTAGTAATAATGATAAATTAAATATTAATAACTTCTTGAATTTTCATGAAATGAAAATGTACTTCATTTTAAATAATTTATACTTTTTGATATAAACTTATTTTTATTAACTTAAATCATTATAAAATATAGGTTATATTTATATGACATAATTATAGTATTCCCTAATCCAAAAATATCTTTAAAATTGAAATAAAATAATTTTTTGTTTAATAATAAAATTAATTGATGAATTAGGATTATGTAATTATAAGCAAAAGTATTTACATTCTGGTGTGATAATATATTATGAATACATAATATTTTATTATCTCTAATGATATACTTTAACTTATATTTAACACGTACTCTGTGACTATATATTTCATGATCTTCTGGTCATTAAATAAAAAACAGTTCCCCAAAAATGGTATTAATAAAAAATCAATGAATTGATCCACATAGTAAATTAAAAAACATGTCTCAAGTAATTTTTTTGATTACATGTTATTTTAAATAAAAAAAATTCCATATAATTTTTAATGAGGATGCATCTCCTGACATTTAATGATGTAACACTAAAAATTAAAAACCCTTCACCGCTATAAGGTAATGTAAACACAACTATAGTCACCAACCTTTATATAATATCCTTGAATCATTCCTCATAATCATATGCACAGTGGTACTTCACTCCTTTCGATGTCAAATAAGTTTATAGATATGATATCCCTGATTAAATCATAAAAAATGTTTTCTTATATCCTGATAAATATAAATAAACAAGGATTTTATAAATATGATTTCAAAATATACATTTCCCAATAACATCAGTATTTTTGTGGATATATATATTTATATTCCAATTTTTATGATGAAGTGACCTATGAACAATAATCTTTTTAGTTAAAAATCTTATTTTCTATGATTATTGTACAATATTTACTTCAGGAGTGTCTTCAACAAATTCTATATGTGATATTTATTTTCTTCCTTTATTTTAGGTTATTAACATATATCATATATAAAATGTATGATATATTGATCCAGGTAGTCTATAAAGACTCTATAAATAATATACATAATGTCGTTTGGGGCACTGGTAAGTCAAAATTACATCACTAGAACATATTACTAGTTATATATTGTATACAATTGTTCATTTATATTATCCTACATTTCCCATCATTTTATGATATCTATATTAGAGTTAAAAAATTTTAAATAATTGAGATTATATTTTTTCATCAAATAATTCATCAAAAAGGGGTACATGAACATTTTTAGTATTTTTTCAGATCATGATAATCGATGCAAAGACACATTGATCAATCATTAGTCTTTTCAAATAGTAATGATTCACTAAAAAATAAAGAAAATTTTAATATAAAAACCTTATCCACATTGTATTACATTTAATTTTATGAAATCTATAATTCAATGGTTTCCATTCAATATATAATATTTACCATAATCCCTAATCTAGGTATGAGTTTTTTTGAAAAATAAAGCTCAAACATGGGAGGAATAACATGTATATCTTCTATAAATATACCAATTTATTCATATAATTTTTTCAGGGCACTAGTATATGTTTTCATCATCATCATTTCATCAACGACTTCCTTAGTGTTATGTGTCATTAACCATATTTTAAAATTTTCTTCTATAGGGAGTTCATAATAAACCTTGCATTGAAACATAATAATTTGATGATTTATTATACGAAATGGAATTTTCATATACATTTAGTTTATATGAGTTTTATGGATGAAAAGTTAATAAATACCCAATATTTTATAAACTTCGACCACATGAAGAGGAATTAGATCTACATAATGTTTCCTCTATTGAATTTAAATTATATCAATTTTTAAAATAGTATATCTGATTATTTTTCCACTAAAGAGTTTCATTGATCTTTTAATATAAATTTATTGTAATGGTGATTTTACAATCTAAAGAAACATGTATGATATAAAATAATTTTAAGCTACATTTATTAGATAATTCACCATTGGGATAATATGAGATTAAATGAAATGAGGAATAATTTATGTTCATTACATTACACAAAAATCACAATGATAAGTAACATAATAAATAATACATGTATCACTATGTTAGATCTCTCATACATATTATCATTATTAAGTAACATAATAAATAATACATAATTGTATATTTAGGATAATGTGAATGATTGAAATCATAACACAAAAGAGTGTATATCCAGGTGTGTAGTTGGGCCTCTTTGTCATGCACCAAGACATGAATAAGTTAATACTAGACCTGGTCCCATTATGGTTATTAAAACTACATAAAATTTTTCTATGTTTTGAATCTACTTTATAGTTTCCTGAAATTCATATATTTTATTATAAAACTATATAATACATACATGAATAAATAATTATGATATTATTTAGACATCTCATCTAGATTTTCAATAATATTTATTCATCCATATATCTAAAAATAAAAAATAACTTCACTATTTCTAAATATTGTGACCCGTGATTAACATTTATAAATAATACATTTATTAGCTAATTTTACTAAAACATCTAAATATAGTTACACAACAAAAAAATTCAATGTTTATATTCACAGATACTAGAAGTAAAAAAATATAGATTACATTTTGTAATTATTTCTATATAATTTTTTAAGCCACTTTGACAATCCATGAAACATAATCATCTTCAAATAGTAGTGAATGGAAAACATAAGAATATGTGAGATCAAATGCTTTGTGTGGGATAAGATAACAAATGAAATAATTCTCATATCATAATCATATGGTATATAATGAATAAATGAGAAATGTATAATTTAATAGAACAAAAATCAATAAGTATAAATTAGAATAAGGAATAAAATATATATTATTTCAAACGATACATATTCTATCGTGACATTAAAAAAACAATAGATGAAGATTATAACGTGGGGCGTGGAATATAGTACCAAATATGGATGAATCACAGAATTATTATTTCTTGTAATTGTGAACCTATACACCTTCTAACCATTTCAGAAATAAAATTATTAGTATGGATAAAATCCATTCCACCCACTATTGTTGAACCTAGCTATTGACTACCATTTTCCAAAAACATTTCTATCTCATGAGATCTAAGACTTCAAAAAAACATTGAAGTGAATTCAAGCTCCCACCTGTCTCATAATAAAAAAATTTATGTATAAGGTAATAAAATTAAACATATCATAAAATAACCCCTATAAATAATATTTTCTTCATGTTATATAAAATTCATAATAGAATAAATAAATAATGTATAGAAAATTGGTTTCATAATATTTTCATTTTTTATCTCATTAAATAGAATAAAAATAAAATAATATGATATAGTAAGTTGTTCACCGAAATGAAATACATTATTAATGATAAATTAATGTTAATTGAAAATAGGAACTTCATTTGAGGTAAATCATTTAGAGATATATGATAAATTGGAAACAAAACCATTAAAATGTATTTCATTTAATCCACTAAATATTGAGCGTAAAACAATATATAATTTCATTTAAAAAAATTCCAAATTTTCAAAGTGATATTTAAGTTATTGTTCATGAAATAAGTGATTCATGATTGCATAATTTTATTATATAAAATGTTAAGGATTAAATAAAAATATATATTTTTTAATTTTAATGTAATGTATAACAAAAAATCTTCTTTTAATGAATAATCATTTTAAAAATTAAGAAAAAAATCCTATCAAAAAGAAACAGTGCTAAATATGAATGTACAATATATTAAAAATATATTATCAAGCATGACAAAAAACTTTTTCTTAATTAGAATATATTTACATCTAAAAGAAACGGTCATTATAAAATATGATAATTATTCATTATAATCTCAAATATAATATATTAATAAATAATATATTAATATATGGGTAAAAATGTATTTATAAAAAATGTGTTATATTTTAAAATCGTCATATGTATGATTAGAATGAAAATTATATAATGTAAGGATCATTAAGTAGGATTATTATTCAATGGAATCTAATAGTCTTCTCAAAACACTTAAATAAGGGTTTTACTAACTAAACAATTCACTAAGCCCATATATAATGTTAATATATAAAAAAAATATCAAGAATGCATTAAAATTTATTACACCTCATTAATATTATTTATAATCCTAAACTACAAATATATTACTTTTTATAGATATTTTCAATAATGAATGTTTAAATGATTACCTTTTACTATCATTAAAATTTCATGGTGATGGATATGATTCATACTAAGTTATTTGTAGTTAATTATTACATAATTATTCATGATATAATAATCATAATTCCCTAATTATTCTTTTTTCAAATTTTAATTCCGTGATTGTCTTGAATGTGATATGTGAAAATGATATACATGATAAACTAGACTCAACATGCCTAATTATATACATTTGGTATATCAATAAAAATATAAAATATCAAAAACATCATTCTATAATAATTTGTACTTATATTAATTTTTATTTTTACATCATACCCCAAATTTAAGATGTCTCAATATTAATAATTAAATAAATAGTAAACGATCATTAATGAATGTGGTAAAACCAACCATAATGTCAATATTTTATAATGTTTTCAAGATTATGGGAATGTATGGAGACAGTGATAACATGGAATATTCAGATGATTTAATATTTTATAATTATCATATAAACTAATTAAATATATTCTAAATAAAATCCATGATGGGAGGTGATGATTAACAACTTTGTCTCATCCAGCTTGGTGGTAGTATTCACATAGATGAATTTATTAACCTCATTTCTTAATGACTAAATGGAAGGATAGTATATGATAATTTATCATTCAATAAATATAAATTTTAATTATAAAATAATATTTTCAAAAAATATATTGTTATTAATATTCATTATATTTTTAATGAGAAAAAAACAACCACACTTTTTGGGGTTGGTATTTCGTACATAAGAATGATAGTTTTTTTTGTTTTTCTCATTATGATGGAAAAGTGTTCCATAATTTTTTTGAATTAACTATAATGAAATTTGTGTACAATAAAGAAAAACATTTCATTAAATTAATAATGTTATATATTATTACGATGTATTAAAATAATTATAATGTGAATGTAATCCTCAAATTTGATGTTTGCGGTCTGTGTGGGAAAAATCAATGTGAATTAAATCATTAAGAAATGTAATTTTAAAACAAATTGATGTGTAACATAATATTTCTATTTTTATATGTTACTAAACCTATCATTTTAAAATTTACTTTTTGGGTTTCATTTGAGGTTGAATCTGATGAAATTTAAAAAAAAATTGTATGTTTTTGTGATAGTGCACGGTTGGCACACTATTTTCCCAAACTATACACCCTAATAGGGAAAATCATGAAAACTCAGATAGTAGAATTTTGTAGGGTTTGGTAACGGGTTGAATAATAGTGCACCCAACTATGACAAAACCTACTTCTAATTTAAAATATACACATTCCAAGGATGCACGGTTGGGTATAACGGTGTAACCCTTCCTTGGAAACCGTGTATGGCTGTTAATTAATGTTGCAATACAATTTTAATATCTCGAAACTTCTAATTTATGTTTAATGTGGGCCAATAATGACCCCATATGGTTTCTTCTTCCTTGATAATACCCAATAAGATATTTTACCCCTCTAAACACTCTTATAAGTATATCTATTCATGGATAACCATGTTCGATCTCCACCTAGTATGTCTCTTCATCTCGTTCTCTATATACTAATATCTCTCTTATCCAACAAACATATTTGTGGATAACCATATTGATTTGTGGATCAAATACTCTTTTTTATGGGATCTTAAAAATAGGTTTGATTCCATGTTCCCATTGTTAATGTTCCTCATTGGTGAATCATGTATAGGGTTTAGTAATTTGAGATATGTTGTATGACAACCCTGATTCTATTATGATCATAATCATGATTTATTACATAAACTATTCAATTGATACAACATGGACGATCGAGAGGTCTAGTGTCATTGTTGCTTAGGATAATTACATAGCATCTTAAAACATGAAATACAACATCTTTATTGAAAACATCCATTACATGACCACTACATTCCCTCGTACATAGCAGTGCATGGGATAACCAAAGGACATGCATAAAAAAAGGGGTGAGCTATAAATCCCAGTAAGGGAAAAAACATGGAATACATGAGGAGTATAATAAATTTTATAAATTAGGAATATCAATAGAGCACAAGAGAAACATGAACATAAAGGCATGATAAATCATGATAATCATAACATGGAAATGTGGCAACAAAACATAACATGGAATTAACATGAGCCAAATCTCCTTGCACATTGATCCTAAATAAATTCTCATTGCACATGAAGAACGAGTAAACCCTCGTTGCACATGAATTATCATGATTCAAAACTCATTTCACATGATTTATCATGATACAATACTTTACCCAATGCATTGGTGCGCTATAAGGGCGCACCCTTCTTAAACATTTCATTTCATGCATAAGTTTTCCACATGGATCACAAAACATGGATTCATAAAACACAATGATTTATTCCATGATAAAGTAATGTGGAATTAATACAGGAAAATTTATAATAAATAAGTAAATGTGCATAAAGGTGAATACACGTGATGGATAAATGTGCATGGTATTCACTACACAATGTACATGGGAGGCATTTAATGAGAGAGAAAGTGGTCTCACATCATTCAAACATAAAGAGGTTAGTATGAGGGAAGTTAGAAACCATAACCCAACATTCATAATTGAAATTATAAGGGAAAAACAACTTAAAAGATTTTAGACAAAAATGAGAAAGGAAGAAAAAAACCTTATTTGGAAGTGTGCTTCCAAAGTCTTAAGAGAGGATTTAGAGAGGCTTCATGGTATCTTTAGGAACCTTGGGAGGATTCCAGAGAGAGTAAGGCCTTAGTTGGAAGAACTCCAAAGGTTTTGAGTGAGGAGAATGTGGGAGCATGGGTGGGTTTATATAAGAAAGGTTAGTGAATTATTTATTATTTCGATTTGGGACCCCTTATATTAAACTAATCCAAACCACAAATCAGCTCATGGTTTTTTCCCATGGTATTTGGATAAGGGGAGAGGAAAAAAATATTTTTTAATGCCAAAGTACGATCTTCTTAAAATAATGGGGTTGCTTATGTGGAGGTGAGTCCATCTCCCATGGAAAATAATTTAAAAAGACAAGGTGTTTAATAAGTCTTGAGGGGTCCATTAATGATTTGTAAATTAAGTCAAACAAACACAAAATCAAATTATTTTAATGGGAAAACATATATTGGCCGAACATAATACTTTTAGTATTTTATTACATCACTCTTGGGTCATTATGATTTCATAAAACACATTATATTTTTAAACGGTATTTAATTTTTACCCAAAAATTTTACTATCTTAGATAATTATGAAAAATTCACCATTGGATAATTTCGACGACCTGATTCCAAAAATAACATATATTTTATCCAAATAATTTTCTAAATATGTTAATTTTCACTTTTAAAATAAAAAAACCATCATTTATAAAAAATTCACGGGTTTTGACAGATATGGATTTCAAACCTTAATAAAAATTATAATTGCATTCATAAAATTATTTTATCATTTATATATAATAAAATTAATTTAATAATAATAATAATATTTTATTAAATTATTATTTAATTCAAAAATATGTTAATTTAATAAAATATATTTCTTAATTAAATAATGACTAAAAAGACTACTTGCACTTTAAAAACAATTTACAATGTATCAATAATGACAAGAAAGTATATTAATTATTATATAAAAATTAATGTACATGAACATAGTACTAGATATTTGTTACATAACCCCTTAAAACAGCCGCACAAGACTTAAGTGTCAGGTGTGCCATGGTGACAGACTCTTGGGGTGGCTCAGATAACATTGCTCGAGCATTAATCTCTATCAGATTCCACATTTCCAATAGACGGTCCCGTTCAAGCTTGACATGATGAATCTCAGCTTGGTCTTGGTCAAGATCAATTCAAAAGGACACCACCTCTTCTTCGAGCTATGAAAAATTGGCTTTGTATGGAGTAATTCTACTGGATGAGGCCATCGCTTCTTTTGTTTGAGTAAATTGGCTTTGTTAAAGCCTTATATTTATAAAAATCATGTGATCACTGTTCAACGTCTATAAAAGTAATGGTAACAATTCATAACATAAAACCAATGAAGTTGATATTTTATATGAAAGTTTTACATGAAGATATATTTAATTAGATCAAGATGGATTTCCATTAATGAAACTTTGGGTCTTAAAAATATTCCCCCTAATGAAATTTCACCCTCGAAATTTTCTTTTCCCACAATAAAACATATGTGGGTAACATAGTTTCATCATATCCTCTGATTCCCAAGTCACTTATTCAAACTTGTGGTCTCTCCGCAACACCGTGATAAGGGGCATCGTCTTATTTCGTAGAACTTTTTCTCTACGATCTATGATATTCACTAGTTGCTCCTCATAATAAAGACCATCATCCCACTATTCCACCTCAGAATAGATTACATTTGAAGGTTCTGATATGTAGTTCCTTATGTGGGATACATGAAAGACATCATGTACTTTTTCCATGGTAGGTGGAAGTGCTAGTCGATAGGCCATAGCCCCTACACGATCAAGAATCTCAAAGGGGCCGATGTACCTTGGACTTAACATCCCTTTCTTTCCAAACCTCATGACCTTCTTGCATGGAGATATGCATAGAAAAACCATGTCTCCAAATTTAAACTCAAGGTCTCATCGATGATTATCTGCATAACTCTTCTGTTGACTCTTGGCTTCCTTGATATGCTGCTGAATGGTTTTCACCTTCTCCACCATTTCCTCGACCATTTCTAGTCTATGCAGCTTACGTTCACCGACCTTATCCCAACACACAGGTGTTCGTCACCTTTTCCCATAAAGGGCTTCATATGGTTCCATTTTGATGATCGAGTGGAAAATATTATTGTAAGAGAACTCAACCAGAGGAAGATGTTGATCTCATCCCCCTATAAAGTCCATTGAGTTCGTTCTGAACATTTCCTCAAGTGTTTGGATAGTCCGCTCAGATTGGCCATCAGTTTGAGGATGATAGGCTGTATTTAAGTTCAGTTCAGTATCCAGAGCATGTTGAAGACTCTTCCTAAACATAGAGGTGAATCTTGGATCTCAATTAGACACAATAGATAGTGGTACTCCATACAGCCTTACAAAATCCCTGATATATATCCATTCTAGTTGATCCAATGAGAAATCGTCCTGAATATAAATGAAGTGTGCATTCTTTGTAAGACAATCCAGCACAACCCAGATTGGATTGTTGCCTTTGGATTTCTGCGGATGTCCCATGACAAAGTCCTTGGTGATGTTCTCCCATTTCCATTCTGGTATGGGAAATGGGTGCATCATCCCCATAGACTTCTTCCTTTCTTCCTTCACTGACTGGCACACCAGGAACTTTGATGTATATAAAGCGATCTCCTTATTCATATTATCCCCCCAAAAATTTTCTTAGAGATATCGATACATCCTTGTTCTCTCTGGGTGAATAGAGACATTTGAACTATGTGCATCATCCAAAAGTACCTTCTTCAGCTCCAGACTTGATGGAACACATATTCCTTTCCAAAGTCACACAATTCCTTATTCATTTACTTTAATATCCTTTTATTTCCCTTTTTCAATAGCTTCTAGTTTTTTCTTAATTCCCACATCATCCTTTTAAGCATCCTTTAACCTTTACAAAAGAGATGGTTGAGGAAAAATTTGTAAAAGGATTGATGATGTTCCCTTTTTTAAGATTCCCATGTCCATCTTCATCAAGTCTAAGAAGATTGGATCCTTCTCAACTCTCATCATTGATAGAATCACTGGTTCCTCTCTACTTAGGGAATCTTCCACCTTATATGATTTCCCAGTGTGATAATATATTGAATAGTAATAATCCTTGATGATATCAATCAATCTTTTCTAGCGCATATTAATCACTTTCAGTGTGAATATATATTTAATACTCATTTGGTCAGTATATATCTCACATTTCTCCCCATGTAGATAATGTTTCCAGATTTTCAAGGCAAAGATCACCACCTCCAACTCCATATCATGCGTTGGATAGTTTCTCTCTGTGATTTTCAACTGTCTTGAGGCGTAGGATATCACGTTATCATTTTTCCTTAACACAGAGCCTAAGCCCTTCTTTGAAGAAACACTGAATATCACAAAAGGTTCCGCACTTGAGGGTAAAGTGAGAATGGGAACAGTGATAAGCCTCATTTTCAACTCCTTGATGATTTCTTCGTATTCATCACTCTAGGAAGACATTACTCCCTTTATAGTTATCTTGGTAAGAGGGTTTGAAAATCGTCAGAAATTTCTCACAAATCATCGATAATATCCAAATAACCCCAAGAAGCTACGGATATCTGTTACCGATGTTTGCCTCAGCCATCCCTCAATTGCATCTGTTTTGGAGGGATCCACTGATATCCCATTTCTTGTGATGATATGGCCCATGAATGAGACCTCCTTCATCCAGAACTCACACTTGATGTACTTTTCATAGATCTTCTCCATGTGCAATGTCTCTAGTACAGTTCTTAAATTCTCCTCATGATCCTCCTTCATTTTGTAGTATATTAGAATATCATCTATAATGACTACCCGAAATTTGTTGAGGTAATATATAAAGACTCTATTCATCAATTCTATGCTGAATTATAGAGAATTGTTGAGTCTGAAAGGCATTACTATGAATTAATAGTGCCCGTATCTTATACAAAAAGCAGTCTTGGGGACATCTTCCTTCTTCACGCTTACTTGAAAACATACCGACCACAAATCTACCTTTGAGAATTATTTTGCTCCACATACCTAATCGAACATGTTATCGATTCGTGGCATAGGTTTCATGTTCTTTATCATGATTTTGTTATGTTCATGATAATCGATCCAAATCCGCATTGACCCATCCTTCTTCTAGACGAAGAGGACTGGTGCACCCCATGGTGAAGCCCTTGGGCGTATAAAACCTTTATCCATATTCTCCTGTAGTTTTTTCTTGAGATCTTCAAACTCCAAGACAGTCATTCTATATGGTGTCTTGGATATTGGTAGAGCCCCTGGAATATGTTCAATTGAGAATTCAATATCTCTTTTAGGAGGAAGACCATGCAGTTCCTCGGGAAAAACTTCAGCGAATTCCCTCACAATAGGAATTTCATCATGGATGGTTTCTTCCTTGGACTCAATCATCATATCCAGATACGCGTGATCATAGGGTAGTAATATCCATGCTTGATATGATGGGGCTAAAGTAGATTCATCTTCCTCCTTAAACATGTAACGAATCGGGGGGCGATTCTCCATATGCAGTTTGATTTCCCTTTCCTGAAAATTTATGTTGGCTCTATATTAGGAAAGCCAATCCATGCCAAGAATTGTACCAAATTCAACTAGAGGGAGTACGATGAGGTTCGCCGGGAAACTCAATCTACAGATTATAACAGGGGAGGACTTATATTCATGGGATGCAATGATTGCCACATTTTTCGTACTCACTGACATCTTCACTTCTATGATTTGTAGTGGTGTTGGAATTGTTCTACTAAAATTTCGAGATATAAAAGAATTCATTGAACTTGAATCAAAAAGTACATTCGCTATTCCTTAATGAATAATTAGTGTATCTATCACCACTTCTTTTTCAGGGTTCACTTCAGCAGAAGTGATCGAAAAAGCTCTTCCTTACTACCTTAGAGGTTATTGGTTGTCTCTGAAAACCCATGGATTAGGGAACTGATTTGCAAAAGTCCTTGTTTGTTTGTAGTTGTATCAATGAACAACGCATTGTGGTTTGAATAGAGCATTCCTCTACTCTTTCGCAGTCACGTGTCTTTCTTGCCAATAGTTAATAGCTAGGTGCCCTTCTCTTCTACATCTAAATCATTTCCTCGTCCCCTTGAGGCAATTTCTAGGGTGCTTCGTTCCACATGTTTGGAATGCGGGGTGCTGGATCTTCTTAGAACCATTGTATTTATCAATCGGAATGCCAACATTGAATTCCACCTTACACTTCTTGTCCCCATGATACCCCTGTGATTCCCCGATCTCCATTTCGACATTGAGGGAAAATCAGACAATTTCCTCATAGTTGTCGATGTCACGGATCACTAATACATTTGGTAGGCTTGGCTTCAGCCCACCAAAGAAGCGACCAACATTGCATTTTAGGGTAATGACAAAGATAGAAGCGTATCGTGCAAGCCTTGTGAAGATTGCCTCGTATTATCTAACAAATTATTCTTCTTTTTTCTTGAGGGAAAGGAAGTTTCTTTCCATTTAAGCCAGATTGTGCACGAAAAATATTTATCGAAAAACATCTTCCAGAAATCCTTCCATTCCAACGCCTCGATCTCCTCCTTAGGCTTCGTATTTTTTATCAACATCCACCATTGATCAGTTTCACCCTCCATACGATAAGCCACCAGGAGAACCTTCTCTTTATCAAAACATTGAAGGATGGAGAAGATCTTTTCAATATAGTTGATTTATTGTTTAGCTATCATGGGATTGGATGATCCACTAAAAGTAAGAGGCCTTTACCTCATGAAGCTCTCGATAGCGACTTTTTCCTTCTTAGGGGGGGTTGGATGTTCCTCTTGACTCGTGTTTCTATTCAAAGATTGAGTTAGCTGAGAGGGAGGCATGAAAAAGTTCTCAATTTCCGCTCCCATTGGATTGGGAATCTCATTAGTATAGTCATCACACTGATCTTTACATCGGTTGTTAGCTCGAGTCCTCCTATTACAGGCCATTGACTAGAATAAAAGGAAAATTAGGGGGTGACACATAAAGGATAATCCAATGAAAAAATTTGATGGCTTATAAATAAACTATTATTTCCTTAACTCATGAGTCTATAGGCTACAATCTAGGCCTTTCATGATCTACTTTCTAACATATATTCTTGGGGAATTTTCTTTTTAAATTCCCCTAATAAGGGTTCATAATAAGCTTATAAATTTATCAAAACATATCCATGGTGAGTGTCGTAACCAAGAGTGCAGTAAGGCCCGTTGTCATGCACCAGTTCCCATTTGAGTCTAGCTCAAAGCAGGGTTTTTGGGTTTCACCCCTAGGATTCATTTGTGCCAGAGCCCCCTCTAACTACTCGTATCTAGACATGGATATATTTTCATGATAAACCACTTACTCAGTACTTACCAAAACTTAGGGATGTTCTTATTATACCTAGTCATGTATATAAGGCTTTACTGGGGTTTTTTAATCCTAATCCGAAAAATAACTGAACCTATCCTCTGATACCAACTATGACAACCCTGATTCTATTACAAACATAAACATGATTTATTACATAAACTATTCACTTGATAAAACAAGGAAGATCGAGAGATATAGTGTATTTTGGGATTAGGATCATTATATAACAACTTTAAACATGAAATAAAACATCTTTATTGAAAACATCCTTTTCATGACCACTACATTCCATCGTACTTAGCATTGCATGGGATAACCTGGGGACATGAATAAGAAAAGGGGTGAGCTATATAGCCATGTAAGGGAATGAACATTAAATACATGAGGAGTACAATAAATGTTAGACAATAGGCATATCAAAAGAGAAAAAGAGAAACATGAACATAATGGCATGATAAATAATGATAATCATAACATGGAAATGTGGCAACAACACTTAACATGGAATTAGCATGAACCAAGTCCCATTGCACATAGAGCATGAGCAAATTCTCATTACACATGAAGCACAAGTAAACCCTCATTGCACTTGAATTAGCATGAGTCAACAATCATTGTACTTGACATATCATGATACTATACTTTACCCAGTGAATTAGAGCTCTATAAGGGAGCACCCTTCATAAACATTTCATTTCATGCATAAGTGTGCCACATGGATCATAAAACATGGACTAATAAAACAAAATCATTTATTCCACGATAAAGGAATGTGGAATTAATAAATGAAACTTTTTAATCAATAAGTAAATGTGTATAAAGGTGAATACCCTTGATGTAGAAATGGGCATGATATTCACTACATAATGGCATTGGCATAGAAAATCGGTGCGATTTCGGCAGCATAATAGCGTTACATAAGAATTCATAAAAATGGTTGATGAGAGAGAAAGGGGTTCCACATCATATTTAAATATAATAGAATGTAAGGGGTTCATAGAGATACATGTCCCAACAATTTTAATGAAATTTATATTCATGGTAAAAAATTATTGCTTGAATGTAAATGAGTAGAGAGAAGTTCCTTTCAGAATATCGGTATTGTATCGGGTGTACATGGGAGGCATTTAATGGGAGAGAAAGCAGTCTCCCATCATTCAAACATAAAGAGGCCAGCATGAGGGAGGTGAGAAACCATACCCCAACATTTATAATTGAAATTTAAAAGGAAAAACAACTAAAAAAATTGGAAAAAATGATAAAAGATGAAAAAACCCTTACATGGAAGTGTGCTTCCAAAGGCTTGAGAGAGGCTTGAGAGAGGCTTCTTGGGAGCTTGGGGATCCTTGGGATTGAATTATTTTTTATTTAGGTTTGGGACCCCTTATATTAATATAATCCAAACCACAAATCAGCTCATGGTATTTTGCCCATGGTTTTTGGAAAATGGGAGAGGAAAACATTATTTTATAAGGACAAAGTCCGATCATCTTAAAATAATGGGGTTGCTTATGTGGAGGTGAGTCACAATCTCATGGAAAATAATTTTAAAAGACACCATGTTTAATAAGTCTTGAGGGGTCAATTAATTCTTTGTAAAATAAGTCAAACAATCCCAAAATCACATTATTTTAATGGAAAAACATATTTTGTCCAAACATAAAGATTATAGTATTTTATAACATCACTATGGGGTCAATATGATGTCATAAAACACATTATTTATTTAAACGGTATTTAATTTTTACCCAAAAATTTGACTATCTCAGAATATAATGAAAAATTCAGGGTTGGATAATTTTGACGTCCTGATTCCAGAAATAAAATTTATTTTATCAAAATAATTTTCTAAATATGGTAATGTTCACTTTTAAAATTATAACATACATTTATCGAAAATTCATGGGTTTTGACAGAGATGGATTTCAAACCTTAATAAAAATTATAATTGCAATCATAAAATTATATCATCAATTATATATAATAAAATTTATTTAATAATAATAATAATATTTTATTAAAATATTATTTAATTCAAAAATCTCATAATTTAATAAAATATATTTCCTAATTATATAATGACTAAAAATACTACTTGTACATTAAAAACTATTTACAATGTATCAATAATGACAAGAAAGCATATTCATTAATATATAAAAAATAATGTACATGAACATAGTACAAGAAATTTGATACATAATCACTTAAAACAGCTGCATAGGACCTAAGGGTAAGGTGTGTGATGGTGACATACTCATGGGGTGGCTCAGATAACATCGTTCGAGTGGTAATCTCTATCAACTTCCACTTTTCCCATAGACAGTCTCGTTCGACCTTGACATGATGATGCTCAGCTTGGGTTTGGTCAAGAGCGAAGCCCAAGGATGCCACCACATTTCTGAGCTCCGAAAAATGGGCTTCGTATGGAGAAATTATACTTGATGAGGCCATCACTTCTTTTGTATTAGTAAATTGGGTTTGTTGGAGCATTATATTTATACTAAACTTGTGATCACTGTTCAACGACTATAAAAGTAACAATCACAATTATTAACAAAAAACAAAAGAATTTGACATTTTATATAAACATTTTACATAAAGATACATTTAATTAGATCAAGAGGTATTTCCTTTAATGAATATTTGGGTCCTTACATGTTGATCTAGTTTGTGGTTTCATTATGATGCCCAATTTTTCTTGAAAAAAAATTAAATTATTTAAATTCAATCATAATTACTCATAAAATTTATATAATTTTTATAATTAAAAAACCAATTTAAATGAATTTGGGTTTTTGTAAATTTATCTGTTGATATGAATAATGGAAAACCCCCAATTCCATTGAATAGGGGTCTGATTGTGAAGTTAAATGAATATTTTATAGATTTTTATTATTGAATTTATATTTTGAAATTGATGGAAATTGTTTCAATTAAATTGTAAATATAATTGAGAAAATTTTATTGTGAATTTGAATTATGAATTGATTTCTTTTTCTTACTTATGAAAAAATGGATATAAGGTTTTTTGATAGAAACCATGGTGTTTTTTTGTCGATAAATGCATATTTTTGTTACCAAACATTTTGGTTTTTAAAATGTAAATTTGAATATTTGAAATGGAGAATGGGATTTAATTTTACTTATGTATGATTAATCTAAACTAATCATCATTGATTTGTATTCATCACATTAATCTATTTTGTATCTATTTAGTTATTGGATGAGACACTATAATTTAAAATGTTATTAAAATAAATGAAACACAAAACGTCCCTGATAGGATAGTGATAAAGTCTCCATTTTCCAAAACAATGGGATGTGTGTATACACATGTTATCGTTTAACATTTATTGTGTAGATCCACTTCACATAAAACTATCATACCTTTTATATATATGGAAATATATCTCTCTTGTTTATATTTGAAAAAAATGTATGCCATTGTGTAAACTACTTTACCTGACTTTTAATTTTATATAAACTAATATATAAATATATATATAATGTTTTATTAGTAATTTTTTAAAAATATTCCATCATTTAGAATGAGAATCATTTTTAAATGTATTTACAGGTTTTGAAATGTGAATTATGATTTGTTTAAATATTATTTTTATATGAAAATATTTTATATTTGAATTTTTTTTTGTTTTTTGGTTAATTAATTATTGGAATATTTTTATATAATCCATGATGATACAGAAAAGGAATTGGTCTCACACAGTAAATTTTACTTCAGGTTTTTTTATATTATCTCCTTCCATGATCAAGCATTGTTAATGCACCACTTAGAGGTAGTTCTAATTGTGGATCCATGGATTGGGTGAGTTGTGTCTGTTTGGACTTTGGTAGTTTTTCATTTTTTTCGAGTACATTATTGATGTACTATAGGTTGTAATACCTATATTACTTATGGTCACATATTCTTATGAACATTATCCTATATTTACACTTATTTTTTGTCTTTATTTCTGTAATGTTTGTGGAAAAATAGTCCCCACATTAATTTTTTATGATTCATGGTGCTAGTCTCAACCACCTAAGGATTGGGAATGCCCTTCGGGCTATGTCAGTGCCGACTTGATAATTAGGTTAACTTGTTACATGATCCGGTTCATGAAAAAATGGTATTATAACTCAAATTTTATCTTCTTATCATTAAAATCTGTATAAATAGTTTTAATCATTCATATATATAAGAGGTAGTTTCAAATTGGTGCTTAGATAGCTTTCACAACAATAAACATTAAGTAACTATTTGTGGTTAGGGAAAGTCATCTTAAAGATTAGTTCTATTCTATCATTGAATTTGATTTATATATATTAAATCCTATAAGTTTTTGTCCATTTGATAGGATTAATTCTCCTTGTTACCCAGTTTGAGTGATAAATCTAATTTCTTATTTTTTCCTACTAATTTTTTGTAGCTTCATTCCGCCAGGAATATGAATGAATCAGATTATAGAGAAATATTATTCTTAAAATCAATGAGTGATTGTTTTTGTGGAACTGAGTTTGGTAGTTGTGACTTTGCGTTATATTCATGATATAGTAAAATAACCTCCACCAACTCCCATTTAGGAACAATCTATGGAACCTTAAAGTTATGATATTCAGATTAATTTCAGGGATCTCCTTCCACAAAATCCATAAGTTTTCAAATGATTAAATAATCCATACAAGGATAAATAATGTTTAAGTAGGATTGTGAATTTGTATTATTTCTTGGAGACACCTTATTAAATGATGGTAATGTGTGAACCATTGTTCTTGAATGAACATGAAGGATATGGTGGGACATGATGGTAATGGAAATAAAACATCATTTATTAGAGTGGATGGACATCAATTTTAATTTCACCATGCAATTAAATCTAGATTCGATGTTGTTATCTATGTCTCTGGAGTCTTTCAAATATTATAAGGCTGATAAGATCGTGAGAGATTATCCAAATAGTGAAATTGATATTGTGGAGTTCTCACCTGGGATAGCATATGATGATAACATTAAGGATATAATGATCATGTTTGACATTTACATGATATTAATTCTTTTATTTTCTTACAAATTTTACCTTCTTATACTGATGTGATTAATAAAGAGCTAATTGGTGAGATGGACCAAGCTAGAATGTTAGGGTTATTTGGAGTTTCTTTATCTCCTAGTGGGGTGAATGTTACATAAATGGAATGATAATGGGAAATTATTCATTTAGAGGTTCTCAAGATAATAGTTTTTCTAATCCACATGTAGATCCTATTATAGTTCTTGTTGTGTTTCTACCAGTGTGGAAATAGTAGAAAATCAAAGAAGATTTTCACTTAGGCTCCCAAGGTATGATGTTCTTGATGATTCTTAGGACACATAAAAATATTATTAAATGTATATTATACTCATAATAGTGTCATTGTATCATGACCTCTGTCTAAAACAAAAAATATTATAAATCTTGAAGGAAAAAGGGTTCAATCCATAGGCATCTGGAATGAAGGTAATTCATGTTGTCAAATAGTCTCTACAGGAAGTGGATACAAGTTTAGCAAATGTGAGATCTATTGCCACTATAGATTCATCATTAGTTCCATATTTTATTGATACTAGTGCATCTAATTATTTTATTTAAACATATTTTTTTATCATTCTAAATCCTCAATCAAATATTTTATTTCATGTCATTGATATTACTACACCCCTTACTATGAACAGAGTTCATGGTTTCATTAGACTAAATTGTGTTTTATTTCTTCCATAAGTCAATCATTATTTTATTTTTATAGTCCTAAACATGATGTCTATGGGCACAATATTTTGGTTAGATTGTCTTGTTGAGAATAAATTCCACATTAACTGATATAATTGTTGGATCTCCTTCAATACACCCAATGGAGTGTGACATGTGTTTCAATTGGAATGGGACCCAAGGTCGAGCTAAGCAAAACCATCATACTTGGAGTTGGAGAATGTGACATCTATATTTTATTATGATTAGAAGATGATTTTTGGAGTGGTGATCTCCAACTAGTTTTCATTGAGTTAACATCTCTAGTTTATCACTTATAATGGATATAATGTTCTCTCTTGAATTATTTTCTATTAAACAAACAATTTTTATTCCATCATACCACTTGGATAAAGCTAAAATAAAAGAGATTATGACTCACTTGGGTGATCTTATAGAGAAATTATTTATATTATGGATTGTGTCATCTTGGGTTGCACATGTTATCATTTCTAGAAAAATTTATTGTTTATTGTGTTATTGTGTTACTTACCAAAAACTCAATAGATTCAAGAGAATGAAAAAAATATCTATATTTGTTGATTGATGACCTATTTGATCTGTTGGAAGGGGAAATTTTGTTCTCTAATATTGATTTTCTATTTGGATACCCTAGTTCCGGATAAAATATTTTGGCGTTCCTAAAACCACCTTTTAGAGACTATATGACCATTATGAGTACCATGTAATTCCATTTGGTCTAACAAATTATCCTTCCATTTTCATATTTTTATAGAATATGATATTCCATTAGTATATAGATATTTTTATGGTAGTATTTTTGGATGAAATTCTTATTTTCTCTATGCCTGGGAAGGATTATATACAATATTTGAGAGAATTTTGATAGTTTTTGGAAAATCACTGTATTTATTCTATGCTAATTAAATCTGAATTCTCAATTCGGGAAGGGAAATTATTATGACACATGGTGTTGTAACATGGTATTTTAAGTGATCATAAAAAGGTAAATGTAGTAATTACATGGAAAAACACATGGAATATTTTCATGATTTGAATATTCATGGGTCTAGATTGGTATTATAATATGTTTATTAATGAATTTTCAATGATGGACTCTCTAATTATTAATTATTCACATCTTAGGAAAAATAAAACATAGAATGGGTTGAGCTCAATTGCTCAGTAAGGATAACAATATAGCAAAAAGGTTCATAAATAAGTATAAAAATTTAAGACAATCTAAGACTAAAACAAAAGCCTTTTAAACATGAACTTCTGCATAATATGGAAAGTATAATATCAAATAATGTCATTTACTTATTCACATAGATAATCTACTAGTCAAATAATCACATGAAATATCAATAGCAACTTTTATAATGATTGAATGCATAATTCTAGACATCATAAACTCATAGTAAAGGCCTTGGGACAAGAATACAAATAAGTGTTTTTCAAGGCCCTTTGCCAAGACCCATGTTTTTCTCAGGAGACCTACGGATGCATCAAGGAGCTATAGCAAGCTCCACCTATCACTTACTATGTCCAATGCATTCCTCATATGAAGAGGTTTAAACATTAAATAATTTTTTTTATTAAAACTAGATTAAAAAATATCAATACTTTATCCATAATCCATGAATGGTATAAAAAAATCAATAGTCAAACATATCAAGAAGCCTTACATACAATATGGCAGATTTTTATCATAATAAATCAACCTCGGTCAAGAATAATACACAGTAAAGGATGTTGATGTAGTTGAAAATGATCAGTTAAAAACTTTGAGAGAAATTTATTTTTTCATGAAATCAAATTAAAAGTCACAAAATTTATAAATGATGTCATTGAAAATAAATTTTTTAATTAAAGTTTCATATACTAGTTTGAAACTTCCGAAAGGAATTAACATTTAAAAACATTCATGTCCATATAAATAAATCCATAAAATCATTTTGAAATCATAGACATTAATGAAAAATGTTTAAAAGACTAAATCATTCAAAATTTTAAAATGGTGTTTTAGTAAAAGATTCCATTAAAAGAATCACTTTGAAAACTCTTTCACAAATCATGTACATGCATAATATATATGTCCTAGTAAAAACATACACATAAACAATCTCGAATAATAATGAGATTGAGGAATTAACCTGTAACTTGTACTTTTCCTTGGTGGAGGTTATGTTATCTTCTTGTATAATAGTTAAATAATTGTTATTAAATTATATAAAAATATAAACATAAATATGATATCATATATGATCTTCTAATATTGTTTTGTTAATGATATTTTAGTAGTATCATCATTTCGGGTGATAACTGATTCATTTTCCTTTAGATGATTTGTTATGTAAGTAATGTTTCTTATGTATAGAATGTATCATATTCATATTCATAATGACTTATATCTTTTAAAATTATTTTTAATTATCAAATAAAAATTAGTCTTGAATGGATACGATGGGGAATGAATTTAATTGCGTTCGTGGGGACGATAATCCATACATACACACGAGAGACAATATCATTATTTTGATATTAAAATAGAATATAAATGGAGGTTATATAATATATAAAAAATAAATATAATGTTATATTTATTATTTACATCACTTATACACATTATTATACCTATCCAAATGATTAGGTGTTTGAATAACAATCTACATCACGACGTGTAGATGGTAATCCGTATGTATGCACATCTGGTGAATTTTTCACTTATAAGAAGGTTATAATAATGAATTTGGTGGTAAAATTTTTATAATAACATCACTATATATATAATATTCTAGAATTATTAATTTATAATGAAAACTACAATGAAATGGGAGGTTGATGAAGAAAAGAACTTGAAAGGGGTGATGAAATATATACATATCCTTCGGGTTCTTCTTTTTGATTTCATAAAAACGGATCCCTAGGATGGATTTCTGCCTAAATGGTGGCCTCTAGGATTAAAATAGGATAGTTTAGAGGGTATTGTGTAGGGGTTGGATGAGGGAAATAGCTTCGAAGGTGTGAAATTTATAGAAGGAGAAGTTCCCTTTAATAAGAGGGGTGAGGGGAACCATAAAAAATGATTAAAATATTATTATATAATAAAATAATTTTCTATTTAAAATGGCTCCAAATTGATTTATATCAAGAATAAGGTGGGTATGGGTCGAAAGAAACTCAAATAATAGGTTTAATACCGGTTTGGATCAGTATATTATCATTTTCGTTTAGATTTAACACTTAGTTAAATAGTTTGACATTTACCATGTATCTTTGAATGCTTATATTATATGGTTAATAAACATATTATAAATATCCAAGAGAATCTAAATTTGTTCATTAATGATATATATAATTTTACTTAATCCCTTTGTCCTAAATATAGATTTTTAGGAATAGAATAACTATTAATAATATAATATTTGTTATAAAAACTCTTTTATGTCAATTTAGACACTATTTAGTATTTTGTTTTTATTAAATTCATTACAGAAATATTACATCAAACACAATTAATTTAATCAAACCTTACATGTCACATTAACGTAAAAATCTATTTTAATTCATTAAAAGACTCATATTAGATTTATTTGGATATTTATAATATCCATTATGTGAATATTTCATTAATAAGGTAATTACTACATAATCATTATGTCAAATATAAATTTAATTATTTAATGTCTAAAAATTATAAATAAACTAAATTTATGTAGGAAATATTTTTATCTTTCTAATAAATTTTTTTTGTAAATTTATCTTATGTATAACCCTATATTAAAAATAGTTTAGTTGTTAATCATTGATTTTAACTCTTTTAACTCTTCTTTAAATAAAATAATAATAAATGTCATAACCTATCCATATGGATGAAAGAGGTTAATATTTTATTCCTAAGGTTGTTTTTTCTCTAATTATACTTATCCAATATAATTAGTATATGTGTTAGGGTAATTAGGATTTCATTTTTACCCTTAATTAACATATTTACTTTTAATCATGGTAAAAAATGTAAAAAGTTACTATTAACTAATTTTTTTTTCTTCTTATTGAACCAAATTTTACTTATTGATATTAACCATGTCTCTAAAATTTTTTAAATTCAACACACATAAACTTCAAAATTATGTTTTATGTAAATTTGAAAATTATCCTAGGAGGTGGGTAAAAGATGGTAAAAAGTTTAATAAACTTTTTATATGTCTAAAATTATTGTAAATTGACTCCAATGAATTACATTGAACTTATATAGGTATTATGTATCCATTTTTACATAAAATAAATTTAAATAAAATAAATAATTATTTAAATAAAAAGTCAATTTTAAACAATAACTCAGTGTTTTCACTATTCATAAAAAATAGAATGTTATTAGAAAAATACCAATAAATCACCCTAAGATAATTTTGATTTTCTGAATGAAAAAATGAAGTCCATATTGAAAGATAATATATATAAAATTTCAAAAATTTGGTATTACTATTCATAACGACTATTTTGATTGTTTGTGGTGTGTTTGAACTTAAAGTTGCGTACAACACAAGTTATTGTATTATTCAAAGAAAAATGTCCCATGGAATCTTGGGCTGTTATAATAGAGGTAGTTATTGTGGCTTCAACAAGGATACTACCTCCACATATCATACTAATAGTGATTTAACATACAACCTCCAACTATGCACTGAGTGAACAAACACATTCCATATTGTTTTCCAAAGTGCATGTCCCATTTAAAACGAAACTAAATGGTGATACCATATTATTTAAAATGAAATCCAATCCATGGTTTTTGGGTATGATCCATTTATTGGGTAGGGAAAAAATTGAATTTATATTAATATATTAGGTTTATTCCACCCACCATGACTCATGGGTGAGTTTCATAGTGATCATGGGAACAAAGTGCATGTTCACTGCACACATGATGTGTGTTCCTTATACACATGAGCATGACATGTGGAATTCCCATTGGGTGAAACATACATAATTTTTCACCATTTATGCATTCATTATATATTTATAAATATTATATTATTTTTAAAAATTAATATCTTTTAAAAAGATTTTTCAAAAAAAGATCATATTAGTTTGATGTTTTTTCATCATTCAAGGATGCAATCAATAAGATTTTTATAGATTATTTTTTAATATGTAGTGAAAATTATATGTTTATAACATGATATATAAAACATATATTCATTACATATACTCCCCTAGATATGTATAAAAATCATGGTTTTTGTACCTTATATAATAATATGTCTTTTACCTGCCTAGGTTTTGGAATGCTAAATTATGGTATGGGTCAAGTATTCCCATGGGAAAAATATAATATAGGACCCATTTAAAAATAATTTATTAATGAATTATGAAAATTTTTGTACATTAATTCTCTATCTATAATTATATGAATTCCATCATTTAACTTGATCTACAAGGTTGGAATTTGTTATCCAACTTTATTTTCAACTCCCTTGAGAAAAATATATATATTACAGAGTTGTTGGTCACCTGCTACAGAATTTGTGATTTGATGTAAAAAAATTATGATTTATAGGTTCATTTGATTATCGTTTTTTATTAGTTTATATTACTTTAACGACTGTTAAGAAAGTGTTCCACTATCCAAAATATATTGTATTTATTTTTAATCTGTATCTATAATATTATTACCATTAATTTGATGGTTTTAAGATATCTTATCTTTCAAAAAAGGCATTTTTGTTTCTATGTGTCATATCAGTTATAGACACAATCATAAATTCATGTAAACAACATGAATATATGACATTCCATGATTTTAATGAGGATTTTTCAGGTGACTCCATTTGATATGGGGTAAACTGAGTAAGAGTTTCATCATTGTTAAAGACAATGGATACAAGATTGTATTTGTTCAAGAATAGGTATTTTAACATGTTTCCACATATTCTAATCAAAAAATGATTTATATAAGTGATAATATGTTTATTTTTTTCCCCCTTGGCTATTTGGACCTCCATTTTATGTACAATGAGAATTAATATAATTTATTGAATAAATTAATAAGTTCCTGTCATTTTTTATAAATATGATGTAATATTTTATATTACTGAGAGAATTGTGGATAAGTATCGTTTAATTATAATGATTATTTTAAACTACAATACCTGATACCTTTTTATAGAAACAGTCCATAAGGATATTTGAGAATTTCTTGGGGTGGTACACATACCATATTAGCATCCAAGGGCGGGTCTATGTAGGTTAGGTTATGGAATGAACATATACGAAAAATATGTAAAAACCCACTAATTTAAGAAAACCAAAATGATTTGTCTAATGTAAATTTAATTCATGACAATCTATTTGAATACAAATATACATTATTAATCAAAAAACCATGTTTGCTGATAAAGAATAACTCATATGGTCATTATTCAGCCCAAATAATATTGAGACATCCTCTTATGTTATATGTGTATAGAAAAATAAAATCAAAATAATTTAACATCTCTATTGACTATATTATGGAATAGTATTATTATCATTAGTTGATTTAACATGACACCCCAGAATAGAATCACTGGGTACGATCATGATTAGGAAATAACCTCATACAGACCTAACTATAGACATGTGTCTTTTTTATAATCACTTAGGGTCTAACGTGATGTGACAACTATAAAATTGTTGGTCATAGAAAAAAATAAGTAAATAAAAACATAAAAACAATAAAACTAAATAAAACATTTGAAAATAATATGAATAAATTTTGAATTATATATTATTTTATGTGACAAAATAATATTAATTAAACCTAAAAATATGGGTGACTAACAAGATTAAGTAGTACATATATAGTAGAAATATAAAATTTAATACATATTTTTTTCTAAATCGATAATACTAAGTTCTCTATCCCGCACTCCATTATCATCAGAAATAGTCCACTGTGTAATTTCCATTCTCCAAATCCATCATTAGGATGTCACTATGCATATTGATTTTCGTATATATGTGTTAGTACAAACAGATTATGAACCACTAATGAATCCTTAAAATAAGATCCCATGTATATTGATTGTTATGAACAGATGGAAATGTAAATATAATACGATCAAAAAATCAATCAATCCCCATGATATCATGATATATACCATATTCGATGAACCCTTGTCGTACCAAATTTAGTGACTTAATGTATTAATATCAAAAGTAACCCCCACATGACAAAGATCACGATATGTGTCTTCATTCTGCTATAATGAAATATTCTAGTTTGAAATTTATGGAACAACTAAACTCCATCATTTACGTTATTTTCATAAACATGACACATTGATAACTACTAATTTAAAATGTTATGAAAACATAGAAATGTTATATCCATAGAACATTGGACATACACAAGGACATTACTCATCAGAAGATCAACCGACAAATAGAACCTCTTACAATGGAATATGAAACTAACCAATTACCAAAACACATTCCATAATGACCCAGGGATTTATTAAATAAATTATATTCATGAATAATTTTTTAAGTAGATATTTATAAAAATATTTTGAACATAATTTTTCTACTTTTATATTTTAAATTTTGAAAAACTGTTATCTACAATTGTGTTCAGTAAGTTATTTGGAGTCCGATAAAAACAACTTGTTTTTTTGGTGAATAGTAACATACCCTGATGAACAATAATATGAATAGTAATATGACCCTAATGAATAGAAAATTTTATTATTATTTTATAATCTTAAGGCTTTAAGATAATGTCATCTTGATTAATTTTTCCATGTTATATAAAAACCGTTATATAATTATAATTTTTAATTTTTGAATTAAGTATGATTTTACTTAAAAATTTAATTCATACTATTTAGAATAAAATTAATAAAAAATGGAGTTCATTTTTGAATTCAACGTGTCAAAAAATAGTTAGGGTAAACTTTTAGGATTTTTCTAAAATTCAAGATTTTTTAGGAATAGTGTAATACAGTAAAATATCGTATATTGAAATTATCAATTAAGTACACTATTTATGACATTATAAGTGATGTACGTCAACAAGAATAATAATAACATTCCATTATTACTATTTGGTGTCACATTAAATAATATTATTTGTGGTCTTGATGAAAAATATTATAATAATGATTTAAATAATATAAATTACCTTCTTCCATCTACTATAAATACGCACTAATTCTCCTCTTCTTCCCATACCTATCATGCCATTCTCTTTACCATTGTTCTTACCAATACACCTCCCAAGGCTCTTACCCACATCCTATATCTACTAGTCTCACCAAAAGTCCAAAACCAAAGTCCTTTAGAAGGATATCAATGAGAAGAGATCTAGAAGATTTATAAATACATTTGAAGTATGAAGAACCCAATGTAATGTAATTATTTAGAAAATTTCAATTCATTGGGTTAACCTTCATCTTTATTCATTATGTTGTATTAATATTACAGGTGTAAAGATTTTTTAGTTTATAATATGTTGCACTGTGTTTGTTTATTGTGTATTCACATATCTATCCAATTCTATTAATTCATACTCCAATTATATTATAAGGGACCTTATTTTAAAACTCCTTTTATATGTATCTTAAATAAATTTCAAAATGACAGTTTCTTTTATTTTTATATGGCCTGAGTTGTTTCCTATAATTTTCAGGATACATTATTACCATGATATATTCATTAGACATTATTAATGTTGGGTTTTTCCATTATAGCTTAGGATATGTTTATTTGATCCCATTATATCCCATGATATGATGGGTTAGCCCCATTATATCTCTCCAATTCATTGGTTACTCCAGATATAGAAGTTGACCAAATTGTTATTCCATGTTTAAGAGTGAATGTATGAGTGATATGGTAAATATTTCTCTATGAAACTACATTATGTTTCTATACATATTATTTTTATTGATTTTTTGTTTAATTGGGTTTTATGTTATCACATGAATAACAATTTGCTTCTTAGTATACATTATTGATTTTTATAATCATCCCATGTTTTAAAATATTTTTCACAGGATGTAAGGATGGGTAAGATAAAAAAATAAGTCTTGATATTTGATATATAATTTTGTTAATGAAATCTTGTTTTGAGTTTTAATTATTTCTATTTTTATAAAAATGGATACTATTTTATTATTATTCTATTTTATGAATGTCATATGTCATGTGTGTAAGATATCCTAATTTCTTAAATCACTAAACCATAGAAGATCCACAATGTGTAACAATATATTCTATTGTGTAAAATTCCAAATTAAGTTACTTTTTAAGGTTGGGTCCTTATAGTTTGTATCAAAAGATGTTTTAGATATCTTTAGGAGTCGGGATGATACATAAAAGAATAAAATAAATGATTTTAACTCAATGGTAATTTTAAATTTTATAGACTTTTGTATTTACATTTTTCTTCATCTATATTATGTTTTTGTAGAATGTTTTTTCATAGAAGAAATATTGAAGTTAATGTTAGAAGGTACCAAGAGGTTGATGTTTGCCCGAATCTGCAGCCAGAGAAGGTGGAAATCTGAAATGAGTAGTTTGCGATAGAAATGGTTCAGTTGGATCATGTAACAAATTTGGGTGGTATCTATGCCAAATATTAACATTATATACCAAGAATAAATATATATCTTGTAGTGAATTTTATGAAGCAACATCCTCCAACATTAAGTGGAACCACATATCCAGTGATAGCTGAAGGATGGATAAATGCTATAGAAATGATATTTAATGTCATGGGATGTTCAGAATGTTAAAATGTAGTAGAAGTCATTTATCTTCTGTAAGGTGAATATGATCAATGTCAGAACCTAGTTATGAATACGAGATAAAGTGATTATCTTGATAGTCTATAAATGGATGGTTTTAAGAGTCTTTTTCTTGAGAACTATTTTTCAAAAATGATTCAACTCGGAATAGAGAAAAATTTAATGGATCTAAAAAATAAATATAAAGATTCTATTCAAAAAAAATGAAGCCAATAATACAATATTGGCTTGGTATGTAACAAATTTTACACATGACATTTAGAGTAAAATTTATTATTTTACTCTGGTTTGAAATAATTTTTGTGAAGATAATTGGCTTCAAGAGAGTTTAAAATCAATTAGAATCTTTTTAGTAGTGATGAAAAATTTGAGATGGAGTTTTTGGGCACATATATCACCTGTGATGAAAAGATTAATTAGTGGTTTGGTTGGATGGAAATGCAGAAAAATCAGACAAAGAAGTCTGGAAGTAATAAAATGAATTTCCCTTCATTGAAAAAATGTTATAAAATTCATCCTTGTTAATGACTTGTAATTTTGGGGAAATGATACTAATGTGGAAAGTGTGGTCACATGTCTCTTTAGTGGGTGGAAAATGATCTAAAAATTAATGAGAATTCGATGGTGAGATGCAATCACTATAAGTAAATGGTTCATTTTGCTAATGTTGTCCAAAAACTAGTTACTCAAGACGGGAATCATCGTGATTGGAAGTTGAATGGTTTGTTTAAATAATTTTCAACCACAATAAAGGATGTTGAGTTGTCAAATGATGTTGTATTAGGTATATTTCATTTTTTTAAAAAAATTTCAAATGTGTGTTTGGATTTAGTGTCTACACATTCCTTCATTTCTAAGAAATGTTTGGAAAACATGTGAATTCAACCTCATGAATTTAATCCTGATCTAATGGTAAAAACACATAGAGAAAATATGTTAGAAAATGAATTTCTATGAATCATCCTATCCTTTTCTCTTGAAATAATTTATATACAAACCTTGTTTTTTTCCTCCATTGGAGTTTGATGTTATCCTATGTATTGATTGGCTTTATTTTTATCATGATAAGATAAATTGCAGGGAAAAAGAAGTTGTTTTTCAGAAATAATTTTATTTTTTTACAGAAATTAACCCATACCATTGATAACATATCATGAAGATATGAAACTGATAAAGGATGGAAATGAATGTTATATTTCTCATATTTCTGAAGATAATTGAACTATCTAGTTTAATGATGTTCTATTGGCAAAAAGAAAACCTGTAAATTTTTTCTGAGGATTTTCCTTGTGTTATTAATAATCGAGGGGTTGAGATTACAATTGACATATTTCTTAATGCTATGATAATTTATAAACTCCCTTATCAAATAACCCAAATAGATCTTCTAGAATTAAAACGGCAGTTTCCATAATTATAAGATAAAGGCTTCATCTGACCTAGCACTTCACTATGGGGTGATCTAGTCTTGTTTTTTAAGAAAAATGATGGTTCAATAAGACATTTCAACAATTATAGAGCCTTGAATAACATTACTATTAAAAAAAATTATTTTATTCCTCATATCGATGATCTGTTAGATCATCTCTAGGGAGCGTTGTTTTTTTAAGGGATGACATGAGGTTGGGGTACTATCAGTTGAATGTAATGGATGAAGACATCCTGAGAAATTTGATCTGTACTAGGTAGGGTCATTATGAATTTGTATTTTTTCCAATTGGGATAAATAATGCACCCACTGTATTCATGGATCTTGTAAATAAAATATTTCACGAGTTTTTGGAAAAGTTCGTCGTTGTGATTATTGAGGAATTTATGGTATGATATATAATTAAATAATAGCATGAAACAAAATAAGGACTATTTTTCAATCCTTAAAATTAAATAATCTATATAGAATATTCAAAATATGTGATTTTGGGTTGAAACATATTTTAATTATTCAGAACATTGTAAATAAGAATGGAATAACAATTGATCCTTCCACACAAAAAGTATTTTATGACTGTAGAAAACCTAAAAAATTATACATATTCATAGTTTTCATAGATTATAATATTATTACTGATAGTTTGATAAAAACATTTCACGGTCATCTTTCCTGATAACTATGATAAAATGAAAAATTGTATTTTTTTTAATATAAGAATTTGATGTGTTTTTTCATGAACTAATGTGAGGATTGGTTAATGTTCAAGTTTTGTCCATTCCTTCCTGAAATGTTGAGTATTTCATCTACAATAATGCTTCATTGAAGTGACTTCGTTGTGTTCTAATGAATAATGATCAGGTAATTGCTTGTGATTCATGAAAACTAAAACATCATGATTTAAAATATCACTAACATTACTTGGATTTGGAAACTATGGTTTATTATTTGAAAATTTGGAGGCACCATTTATATGGAGCCAAAATTCAAATATATACTGACCATAAAATACTGGAGAATATATTCACTCTGATGGAATACAAATTGAGGCCGATAAGATGGATTGAACTGATAATGGATTATGATTGCCCAGAAAATTACAATCTAAATTAATAAAACAATGTGACAGATTCCCTCAGTAGAAAACAACATGAATAATTAAACATGTTACATTTAGAATATGATGCCTTAATTAATTATATAATGAATTTTGTATTAGAAGATATTAGCGTAGGAAATACATCTATTTTGTCTTCGGTTTCAGTGTAGTCAACGATATTAGATTGAATTAAGAAATCACAGAAGGAATACCATGAGCTACAGAAAAAGGTATAATTGGTTAAAATGGGTAACTTTCTAGAATTTGACCTTGATAATGATTGTGTTTTATTATTTGGAAAAAGGTTGTGTGTGCCTTGTGATTCTAATTTAATGAAATAAATGTTTATTGAATCTCATAATTATCTATATTTAGTTCATCCTAAAATTACTATGATGTGTAGAGCCCTTTGAGAGTTTTACTGGAGGGATGGAATGAAATGGGATATTGTAGAGTTTACTATGAAATTTTAGACATGTCAACAGGTTAAAGAAGAGAGGAAGTAACCTGAGGGGATGCTTCAGACATTACCAGTGCTAGAGAGGAAATTGGAGAATATATCCATGAAAATTGTGGTGAGACAACCTATGACTTCTTGAGGTAACAATGTGATTTGGGTTATTGTTGATCGAATGAAAAAAAATCTGTGCATTTTATTTCTATTCAAGATACAATGTCATTGGATTATCTTTAATGATTCTACAATAAAGGGATTGTCAGGTTAAATGGAGTTCCTCTTTCCATTGTATCTATTGAGATCCTAGGTTCACTTCTATATTTTGGAAGGGGCTCCTGAAGTTGGTGAAAACAAAATTAAATTTCAATACAGCTTATCATCCCCAATCAGATAGTCAATTAGAACGAACGATTCACACCATGGATAATATGCTTCGAGCATGTTCAATGGGATAATACGGATGTTGGAATAATAATATTTATTTAATTTTGTTTTATAAAAATAACATTATTCATTAATTTATATAGATGGATTATTTTTAGGAATTATATAAGAAGTGGTTTCAAACTCTAGCTTTTTAGGATGAATACTGGGAAATGATGTTGATTGGACTAGAATTTGTAGTATAAGTGACTATGAAGGTGAAGATGATACTGAATTAAATGATGAAATCACTGATCATGATGAAAATTTATGTAGATAATAGAAGGAAATAATTCCCTTTTCGAGGTAGGTGATCATGTTTTCTTTAAAATCACTCCTTTGAAAAGTGTGATGCATTTGGGTAAAAAAGGAAATCTATGTCTGTGATTCATCAGTTCTTGTGATGTCCTTGAGAATGTAGGACTTGTTGCATACCAGGTAACATTGACTCCATGTATATTTCAGGTATATAATGTTTTTCATGATTCGATATTGAGAAATTATGTTCTATATTCATCACATTTCATGAGCCTAGAAATAGTTTAGATGGAGGAGAAACATTCATATAAAGAGAAACTAGTTCTGATTTTTAATCAAATGGAAAATGTATTGCAGAATATGGTAATCCACCAGGTAATGGTTTTTTGGAGAAACCACATGTTTAAATTAGTAACATGGGAGTTTGAAAATGCTATGAGGGAAAGGTATACTCACATTTTTAATGATTAAATAAATTTTTGAGGATAAAATTACTAGAAGATGGGTATATTGTAACAGAAATATTTTATAAAAAATAAATTAAATACATGAAACATTATTTTTAGTAGATATATATAATAGGCCATTAAACATAATTATTCTATTTTTATGATTTTAATTTCAAAAATATGTCATCTTAAATTATGTTTAGTTAGTTTTTTGGAGTCAGATGAAACCAATTTTTTTGGTGAATAGTAACATACCATTATTAATTGTAATATGACCCTAATGAATAGTAAATTGTATTATTATTTTATTTTAATAAGGTTCTCATATAATGACATCTTTCTTAATTTTTTAATTTGATATAAAAGATGTTATAGAATTGAAATTGTTAATTTCTTAATTCAGTAACGTTTTATTAAAAAAATAAAATAATAATATTTAGAAAATTATTTTCACAAAATGGAGTTCATTTTTTAATTTTCAATGTTAAAAAAAGGTAAGGGTGAATTTTTGAAATTTTTATGAAATTCATGAGTTTTCTATGAATATTTAAATGTGGTAAAATATTATCTATTCAAATTATAAGTTAAATACAATATTTATGAAATCATAACTAATGTAATACCACTTTGTTCCAACTCAAATGCCATTATTAATTTTTGGTGTAACATGAATTAATATTATTCATAGTCTTGAGAAAAATATTATAATAATGATTTAAATAATGTAAAATACCTCATCTCCACCACTGTAAACACCACCCTCATTTTCATGTTACAACTACACCTGTCAAGCCTCAAACCTTAACATTGTTCTGCCCAATACATCTCCTGAGGATATTACCCACATCATAGAGCTTCTGGACTCAATAAAATTGCAGAACCAAATGATTTATGAATGATCTCAAAGAGAATATATCAAGAGGTGGTAAATTCGCATATGAAGTAAGAAGAACCCAAGGTAAGGTAATTCTTAACCCAATTTCCATTCTTTGGGTTGACCTTCTTCTTTATTCATTCTCTATTATTAATATTATAGGTGTGATTATTTTTTGTTTCTACTCTGTTGCACTATGTGTATTTACATTATATACACATATCCATTACATTATATTAATTCTCACATTAATTATATTTTAACGGACGCTCTTTTTTTAAAAAAATATTATCTATATTTTAAAAAATATAAAAGTATTATTTCTTTTATATTTATTTTAAATGAGTGGTTTTTTCTTATTTTCAAGATACATTATTACAGTGATATGTTTCGTGGACATTATTTAGGTTTGGTTGAGTCCATTATAGCTAATGATATGTTAGGTTGGGTCCATTATAGGTCATGATATGATGGGTGATCGCTATTATATCACTCAAATGCATTGGGTACTCTAGATATGGAATTTGACCAAAATTATATTCCATATGTAATGGTTAATGTAAGAGTGATATCGTAAATATGTACCAAGGAAACTACATGATTTTTCTATGCATATGAGTATTTAGGATTATGATTTTTATTAGTTTTTTTGTCATAACTTATCTAACACATTATTTTATTATATCCCTTATTGATTTTCAAACACGTCCCATGATTATAAAATCTTTTTCATATGATATAATGATAGGTAATAGAATGAATGGAGTAGTGATTTTTGATATGGATTGTTGTTAAAGAAATAATATTTTATGTTTTAAGGTTTATATTAAAAAAACGAATATTGTTTTAGTAGTATCCTCTTGTATTAATATGGAATGTCATGTATGTAAGATATCTTAATTATTTAAAACAATAATCCTGAAAATATCCTCAATTTGTAATAATTTATGTCGTTTATAAAATTCAAGATTTTGTTGTGTTTCACGGTCAGGTCCTTATACATTCCATGCTAATGTGAAAACCATCGAATAAAAAATCCACAACCATTGAATAATTTTATCCATACTCCAACTCTAGAGGTATGAATAAGGATATATAAGATAACTATCAACATCAACATTGAAACAAATATTTAACATTTTATATACACATACATGGGTATTGAATTTCATATCAATGAAATATACATTAAAATAATTATTCCAAAGGCGATGAAATATTCCACAGGTAATAAATAACAAATAAAGGAATAACATAGTAATATAGCCTCATAAATATTCCACATTTTATAAAGTATTACACAACTAATATGCAATATAAAAAATAAAATCATAGAAACCTAAATATTTCAGTAGCTATAATATATCTACAAATAAGAAGTGAAAAAGTAAGGAACACAAAAGTAATCATAGGGTACCCACACAATCCAATATATCATATCATTAATGTGTATCTAAACAATAAATATTCATAAATTGAATAAATTTCATTAAATACTATACCTAAAACAATATGGTAATTTCATCCTAATTTAATTAATTGTTGATAATTTCAAATATCAACATATAAATGAGACAAGGAAAATTATTCTATAGCAAATTTTACAAGAATAATCCCATTTCCACCAAAATATAGTCTCTATAATAGGTATTAAAAGACGAGATAATACCAATAAATGAAGACTATATCAATTTTACAAAATATATTCATCTTCAATGGAATATTTAAATCACCTCAAAGAATATATATTAATTTTACATAATAGGATTCTATAAAAAATTAATAATTTTATTTTAGAAATATATTATTAGACTATATATCATGAATATATGATTTTTCTAAATAAATAAATATTATATTTTTGATACACATGATCTAAATTTGTTAAAATACCTTCTTAATTTTTATCCACTTTAGTTAGCACTCTATATCCATTGAATTTGGAGTACTCTAGGAGTAGATCCACATGGAATCAAAACTAGAGTCCCTATATTTTAGTGTTCAAGTATTATGATAAATAATAATTTGATTCACGTAAGTTTCATGTTTAAAATCTAGATTCCTAATTAGTTAGAACCCAACACAAGGTTTGTTCATATAGTCAACCCAACTAGGTCCCAACCATTCAATGCCCTCCACCCATTCCCGGTACCCTCATGCTTTGGACACATTGTTTTATGGTCGTGCACCAAGTCTTCTTGTTTCAACGACATTAACCACATGGGTTTTTTTGAGAATTCTCGTGGATATAATCATTCACAACCCATGATCCAAAAGCTATCATTCATTAAAAAAAATTCAAAATTTCAATGGTAGAACCATAAAATTTACCATAGTTGTGCAACCACCATGTACCCCATTTTATCCATCTAAAAACTGTAAAAAAAATGAAAAAGTACCATATGATTTAACCAATCAAAAAACATATTCCAAAACCTAAATATCTGATTAATTAATGGTACAAGGAACATAAAAATCATTAGAACATTATAACCACCCATGATAAAGAAAAATCATCTTCAAGAAGTTTCTTAATTGTTCATTTTAAAAGAAGTAATTTCATTTAACTCATGTATCAGATTCCAATTTTCATGTCTCTTCTTGGATACTTCTATGATACAATAGAAATCAGACATGTGGTTATGTATTTCCTTGCATCAATTTTTCAATCATCCTTTGATCAATATTGAGGCCTCCATAAATAATTTATTAATATATCATATAATGTCCATACATTTTGTCACATGCCCGTGGTTGGTCATGTACCTACAATGACAATACACATGGATGAATTCATGCATACCTCAATATCATGAGTGAATATCCAAATAGTAGGAAATATTACTAATATTATTATTATTCTGAAATATTCCATCAAATCTCAACACCATCATTACATTTATTTAGTAACATCATTTCTATATTTGGGGAGTCACCAACATGAAGTCCCATTCTCCCACAGTGAACTCATTTGATCATCTCCTCCTATCTATATGAAACCTATATATTCTATGAGTAATGATCAAAATATTTTATTTTATTTTCAATATATTATAGGTTTCATGTTCAATACATGGACCAAACTATTTCATCATTGGACTCATGAAAAGATAACTAGGTAAGACACAACCAACCATAAAGAGTAAAAAGGATCATACTGATTCAAATCATAAAATATACTTTTCTAAATAATATAAACCATTTCTTTGTGAAGCACGACATATCTTAAAATGTACATAGAACATTTCCACATGAAAACCTATAAAATATGGATTAAAATCTCTTACTATCCATGATCTTGAGGATAATACATTGTAAATATTTTTAGATGGGTGCCCAAAGAAATCTGTGCCATAAATATTTATGAGATAATTTACATGTCTCTATCTGATATGAATCCCAAAAGACAACGATATGGGAATATAATTTCCAGCAAATATATAATTTCTTACTCATTAACTGAATGGTTCTCTTATATATTAGTTGAAATGAATACATTCATCAGTCAAAATAATATCCAGCAAAAATTATCATGACGCCCTAAATACAAAGGTAACACATTAATAGGGATTATCATCACATTATCCTACAACCACATAGAAAAAATAAGTGGATATACCAAATAACTATGGCATTGATTATCATAAATTATCCAATTATAGTTAAGGTAACATGAAATTAAAACATTGATGTCTATCTATATAACATTCCCCCAATAATGATATTAGATTTCATATTACATATTTTTTCCCTAGATGCATGAATAATTTGTAATCATGAACCTGTCATCATCAATACACTAAATGTGGCTGATAATAAATCACTCTAATGATTATTTATCATGTCTACATCCTCTATGAACCAACCCAGTATTAAATAAATCGTATCCAAGAACATGAACATCACCATACACTAATGATCTGACTCTAGCGTAGACTTTGCCTAGTATGAAGAACTCAAAACCAAATGTGAACATGTAATAATATTTTCATCCTCATATGATTCCACTGTCCACTCATACATAACTCTCATCAATCCAAATTACACTTGATATGGATTCTCTCCATGATCATGTTTCATCAGTGTTTCTCTATTGAGTCCAATATCAATGACATTCCCTTTCCATAGAGAAAAGGATATCTCATTGTTGAATTTATATAGATTCTCCACCAAAAACATTTATCTTAGATTGATATCCATTAGGGTTATTATCAATAAAAAACTAATATTTTCTCTATAGATGAAACACATATCATATAGGACGACGTACTATTAGTATATTATTACAAATACCAAAATATACCAAGTATAATTTATTTAATAGTTAGTTCCACTAGTGAATTCAGGGCCAATGGGATCCATATTTTACTACAAAATTTCTATACATCAACATATATCCTAAACCAATTCCAACCCCATAAAAAAATTGAATTTACTATCCATGGATCTTGAATAACTAATAATAGTGCAATCATCAATCCCCACTTTTGCTCTATTAGTTAATTTTTCACACTGATATCAGCACTAAAAATTGCCCCACTTTTTTCGATCCTCTTAATCATCAAAACAATAAAATCCCGGAACTTCATGATGAACCATCTATAGTAACCCACCATCCATAGAACTCTACAAACATCAAAAATATTCTTTGGGAATGCCAAGGGTGTCTCATCCTCAACAATCCTCTGGTCCATTGAAATTTACACCAAAATAATTACTAGGTACATAACTATACCAAATGATTAAATAAGTGACACTTTGATGATAGTTTTTTATATATATGATACGTTGAAGTGCGCTCTATACAATATAAATAATCCTAGCATGTATATCCAAAATACATTAATTTGTTAGTGTACCAGCCCAAAATACAATAATGAAAAAGAGAATTTAAAATTTTCAAATTTTATTCATGATAGAAATGAACACTACTAGAGAATTTTCCAACCCAAAAGTTATGAGAAGATACTCATGTAGACCATATCTCATCCAAAGCACTTCCATGGGATTATTCACCTCTCTAAACCATTGTTTTATTTATCATATACAATGATAAATCTACTAAACCCACATAGATCTGTATGACTGATCAAATAGTTCATAAATATTATGTAAAAACACTTTTTCATCAATATTACATAATTGAGATTCCAATAATCCTCAAAAAACCCTATAATATTTTCCAGTTATATGGAAATAAACAGACATCTTCCCTAAACGATGAAAAATATATGATACTTCTCTTCATATTAAAATAATTTTACGAAAAATTAATATTTCAAAAATCAACTTGTTTCATAGAATATGGAAGAATATATATTTGTTATTCCATTACAAAAAGATGAGTCTCAGAAGAAATTCTTATTCCTGGAGGAAGACATGATAATTTATTTTGAAAAAATACTGATAACAATCAACCACTGTATGGAAGACTGAGTGGTCTATGACTGATTCTATTATAAGACCTAGTAATTCCACATGCATTGTGATATATCATATTTGTCTTAGGTCTAGTTCTATCCATCTTTACCTAAGATCTCACTCAGTGATCAATATGAAAAATCCCCTCCATGCATTTTGAATGATATAATTCTTTGGTAATATTTGAAATGATCTTGATAATGTGGAAAAAAATATATTATGAATATGAAATTGAAACAATTAAGCTCTATGTTCAGGTAAAACCATAGATTTACATAGTTATTAAATACTACATGAGACATATAATATCCCTAGAGAATGTTTACATTCTCTCCTAATGAAATTTCTAGTTATTGAAAATCCTTAGATAACTAAAATATTAAATTTTATCCACTATTAACTTGTGAATAGATAAAAGAATCAAATGATCTTATAACAAACAATGTATTAGTTTACTTAAAGGTAATCAAAAACGTATTTATTATTTTAGGTGTCCCCTTCCATCAATGGATGTAAACACATCATTAACATATAGCATTTATCTCCTACGATAATGACCTTACCTCTATGGCACATGGCTAACCAGAGTCAAAGAAGTGTCTAGGTCATAGTCTGTTATGGGGGTAGACTATATATATCAAAAATTGATCCCCTTGTATTAACATAGTGATTATTAGTAAAAAATAATATGAGATGAGAAACCTTGTCTAATTTATGGTATTTCATAAGTTTATATCATCACGATGTATTAAATTATCCATTCATTCCATAGTTATAAAACTTGTTAGAGCCTCATCCCAAAAAGTAGTAGATGAGATCCAATATATCCCTAATAATAAAACTCTATAATTTTCCTCTATATACAATCATTTACTATTTTTTATAGATTCCCTTATTGAAAATTTCGAAACCCAGGTTAGTACGTTGCACTGGGAAAATTATAGAATATCAGAGTCATGTAAACATAGTATGAAGATAAATTATTTTGGGAGCTCTTTGATCTTTTAGTGGTATCTATTAGGTAAAAATGGTTTTCCATTTTTCCTTAACATATTTTAATAATAGAAAAAAATTAATTTGGAGGAGGATGATGATAATTCTATTCATATATAAACATCAGGATATATGAAATGATATTCACATGTACTCAAATAGCCTTATATTAAATGATTCATCTATGTGAATCACCTCAATAAAATTCATCAGGTCAAATACCTTATCCTTATGTATAATATGTTGGAAAAATATAATTTCATCAATAAAAGATGTATATTCCTCATTCCTAGAACAAAT
Organism: Viscum album; assembly: GCA_963277665.1. Lineage (NCBI taxonomy): Eukaryota > Viridiplantae > Streptophyta > Magnoliopsida > Santalales > Viscaceae > Viscum > Viscum album. The sequence goes on from OY728125.1 coordinate 1,030,057,336, forward strand.
TAGATTAAATCATAAGAAGTCATAAAAACAAATATTGTAACATGAAAATGAAATAATCCCATACAGAACGGTCATAAACTCAAATGCTTTGTCTAACTTTATCATGTTAGAAAATAAATATTAAAAAATATATCCTTGAAATACTCATATATATCAACCTTGTTCTTGTCATCCTAACTAATAGTATCCCAAAATATCATGTAAAGACACATACATTTAATGATAACTAACTTCACTCTATTTTAATCAAGAATATTTTATAGATCAATGATTACGAAGAAAATTTCAATAAACAATATACTATACTAAGGACCACTAGTTCCTTGTATGTCTCTAGGATACAAGGTATATAAATCTCAAGAATAGTCAACAAGCATCCCCTACATCGTTTTACTTATTATAGGCATAATATGAACGAATCCAAGCTATGAAGAGTTTACTACCCTAAACACCAGTGTATCTAGAGGAGAATGCTCATTTTAATCCTTTGATGTATCCTATTATGTAACATGGATGTTACCCATTGTGAGGTATTTTTTATGTGATTATATAGGTGTCCCCATTAATAATATCTAAGAATTTTTTTTTTCAATTTTGAATGAAAAGTAATATACCCAATGATATCATGATTAATATATCATATTAAGGGGGTATATGCCACAAAAATACATGATTTCAATAAGAAAGACTATCCTAAAAGATACCCACACATAAGGTATATCGTTCCTAGTTTACCAAAGGGTAAATCCTAAACCCCCATAATATAATAATAGAAACAATCAAATATATTAAAACCCTAAAGAATAAATTATTTTCTTTAAATAATGTAACATAGATATTTCACAACAACAATGAATATAATTATGTAATTTAAAAATTAGAACATATAAAGGAATTTTTTTGATATCTATTATACAAAAAGAAAGAGTTATACTTATGTCATATTAATTTAGATTCATATTCATGATGAGTAAATAAATCCATGTTAATATAACATATTGAAAAAAATAATAGTGTTCCCATCATGGTTACTAGGAGGTCCAATACACATGATCTTCCCCAGGACATGGATATTATTAAATCATGTTCAAAAAATCCATTCTATATTAATAAATTTTCAGTAAAAAATAATAACAATATATTGTAAAATCATTCTCTCATACCATTTTGAAACACCCTGACCCAAATCACCATGTTTGTGCCAATGTTCCATGTAACTTCATGTGTACCTATTTATGTGTAATACGCTTTCAAAAAGCGGTGATGGTATAAATTGATGTTGGCAGACTATACCATCAATGATTAGATATATATTTTAGTAAATGAAAATATAATCATTATCCAACTAAAAAACATGACATATAATAACATGAATAAAAGTTATAATAGATGTCAGGTGAGGTCATACAATAATAAGAAATGGATAACCAATATGACTAGTCAATAAGCATAATTAATTAAATTAATATTTAAAAATAATATATGTTTTTGAATCTATTCAGATTCAATTGTAACATCCTGGTTCCAGAAGACACCCAAAGGCACCCCATACTTGTTTGGTCACATGGCCTCATGCGCATTTCCACAAACACCAGAGGCTACTGACTAGCAGCGAGGGCCTTGGGTGTGATAGAGGGGAAATTATGACCTCATTGGAAGAGTACATAGAGGAAGAAAAAACAAAGAACAACAGTAGCGGAAGTATTAAACATCCATACAAGAGTAAACAAAAAACAATGGAAGACTAACAGTAAACAATTGTAGCACACATACATGTATAAAAAATGATGCATGATATATTTTTCTAGAAAACAGCCAAACAAGTCACAATACTGAATACAATACTAATCACAAGTGTAAAAGAAAACAGGTAAAACTCCCCTGCATCGCAAGACATAGCTTGGTTATGTGCTCTCTATGTCCAAACTAAGTCATGTACCTGAAGTAGAAGGGTGCTTTCCATTATCTATACCTGCAACCACATAATCTTTTTGGGACCAAAAGCATGACCCAACCAGGGTGTGAGGAAAAGTCCCAATAGGAAAGCACCCAACAATCTATTCCTAACAATCAGTGAATATACAGCAGGTAATGTACAGTAATTAGTAATGAAGAAGCAGAAAACAGGATAATACACAGCAGTAACAAACCAAAGTCTCTAGCATGTAATCTAACAAAAAGAAATAGCCACACACAAAAGTAGAACAAAAAGGTAACCTCTGGGTAGTTCTCACAGTCTAACCCCTATGATTCTACCTACAAGTACTAGAAACCCTCTAGGTGGCACACACAGTCTCACCCATCTGGTTCTACTAAAGAGTAGAATCTCTGAGGATGCACTCACCGTCAATTCCCCTTATAGTATCGTATCGTACTAAATGATCTCTTGGAAGCACTCAACGTCAATTCCCACTGTGGCCCGTGTCGAGGTTATACAGACTCTCTAAGGAAGAACTCAATGTAAATTCCACATGTGGTATCGCAACATAAATTAAAGACACTCTGGAGGAGCCCTTACGTCCATTCTTCTAATGGTCCACTACACTAGGTTCTCAAATCCCTTTTTAATACAAACATGCATAGCGCGTGCATCGGTCCATGTAACCCTCATGAACTACTTGGATATCATTCTAAGGCTCAATAGCAATACAGTACATCAGTTCCACTATCCTACAACTAGGCATGGCAACTGGAAAAATTAATAACTCAAAAAAATGGAAAGTTAAAACACCCAGAGCACAATACAATTTACCTTGTTCACAAACAATTACCTCTACTCAAGCAATCAATTATAGCAGGATACAATAAGGGAAAAGAAGAAAACACGCAATACCCCATTCAAGGGTATTAGTGGAATTTTCACAAAATATCCACAAACATTCTACATAATGGCACAAACCACCTTACTCGATTATAGGAGATCAATATAAGGGAACCTCAATGATTGATTACCTTTAGAACATCGAAGATTTTGGAAAACATCCAAAATGCTCAGCCCACGATAATTTGAAATCGATGAGGAATCAAGGAACCAGGCTAAAGTTCAAGAGAGAACTTACCGAGGATATCCCAACGCAATTGACGAAAGCTGAAACGGAGATCATATAGAGGCTCAAGAGCTCGGGGAAGAATTGTGGCCATACAGGTCACTCTTGGATGAAGAACATGAAGAAGAAGAGTGTTCTGTCCGTCAGGCACAACCCCAGTCCATTTAATGAAAAAAAGAAAATACACAGCATGTACTTCTGGGGTACCCAGCGTGTACTCTGTTTTTCTGTACTCTGCTTTATGCGGCCTCCACATTACCCCTACACACTGTGTGTGTGTGGCCCGGAATGTCCAGCAGATGGCTTGGCACGACATGAGAGTACACTGCATGTACACAGAAAGTACATGACGTGCACTTCAAAATTTTCTAGAGAACCCCACATTTCTCAAAACACCCGGAAAAGAAAGACAAACCTGAAAACAAAGATCTTGGTTCTTACAAACTTCCCCCCTTAAATAAATTAGTCCCTGAATTTCCCTAATGAGGCGGGAAGGAGAAACCCCAAACAGCTCTGGCCACTACGATCGTACATCGGCCTCCCTTTCTCATGTATCGTCCTGTACACTTCTGTGCTTCCATAGCACCCGTACTAGAGGAACAAAATGCCCATGGAGAACCTTCGTACTGCGGTCAACAATCTGGATAGGATGCTCCTCAAACGACGCATCTGGTTCAAGCTCATACTCCTCAGGCTGAAAGACCTGAGACGAGTCTGAGAAGTAACATCAGATCTGAGAGATGTTGAAGACGTCATGCATGGCCTCATACCTCTGAGGTAACTATAACCAATAGACAACCGACCAAACTCTCTTCAATACCTCAACCGGCCCAACGTACCGTGGTGAATGTTTACCATGTCTCCAAATCCTTTTGTGTCCCAACCTGGGTGTGACTTGCAGGAAAACCTGATCCCCGACATCGAACTCCAGAGGTCGTCTCTACTGATCAGCATAAGACTTCTGTTGAGACTGTGCTGTAGAAATCCTCTTCCAAATCAACTCTATCTGCACAGAGGTTTCCTGAACAAGACTAGGTCCAAGTAATGCTGCCTCTCCTTCCTCTAGCCAGTATAATGGTGATATGCATGGCCTACCGTACAAATCCCCATAAGGTTCCATCTGAATAGTCTTCTAAAAACTGTTGTTGTAGGAAAACTCCACCAGAGGTATATGCTACTACCAAGAACCACCAAAGTCTATAGTGTAATCTCAGAGCATATCCTCATGCACCTTGATCATACGCTCAGACCAGCCATCTATCTGGGGATGGTATGATGTAATCAGAAGTACGTTTATAGCCAAATCCTTTTGAAGTCCCTGCTAGAACGGAGATGTAAAGCATGCATCGCTATCTAAAACAATAGAGTGCGGGACTCCATGAAGAGGCACAATTTCTTGGATGTATTGTCGTCCCATATCAACAACACTGAAGGTCTCCTTGATCGGTAAAAGTGTGAAACATTCATAAGCATGTTGAAGATAACCCAAACATCATCATTCCCTCAAGGTGACCATGGCAATCATGTCATGAAGTCCATCGGAACATCGTTCATCTTCTACTCCGGAATTGGTAACTACTGTAAAAGGCCTGCTGGTGGATGATGCTCTTCCTTCACCTGCTGACAAGTGGAACACCTTAAGACAAAACCGGCAACATCCATCTTTATACCTGGCCACCAATACTGGTGATGAAGATCCCGATACATCTTGGTGACGCTAGGATGAACTACCCAAACCGAGGAATGAAAATCCCGCATCAGCTCCTCAAGTATGCCTATTGTCACCCATACGCGTCCCTAGAAATGCAAGATCGCATCCTCTCCCACTATACATCCAAGAATAGGGTCCTCTCCTGATACACTCTCCTGTAAGACTAAGCCCTCTGATTCTGATAGCTGCCTCATTCGTACCCGATCAAGATGCATAGAGGTAACAACTATAGAAGATAAGAATGTCTATCCCTCTCTTTTGTGCACCTCCAGATGCATCTCAAGGAATAGTGTTATAAGCTACCAATCACTGTTGGCCTCCTGAACTGCCTAAACATGATTTCTACTTCTCAACGCATCTGCCACTGCGTTTCCCTTTCCTGGCGTATAGGAAATATCGAAATAAAATGATTACCGATACTCGACCCACCTGCACACCCTCAGATTCAGATCACTCTGATTGAAGATATACTTGAGACTCTTGTGGTCGGTGAAAACTAGAAAGTGCTCTCCCAAAAGGTAGTTCTTAAAATAGCATAAGGCATGAACAACAGCTGCCAACTCCAGGTCATGTGTTGGGTAGTTTCTCTCATGTGGCCTCAACTTCCTAGACCCTTACGCGACGAATCTATCTCCTTGAATAAGCACATCGCCCAGCCCAATACCTGAAGCATCACAATACACTGTATAGCTCTTGCCTAGCTCTAGAAAGACAAGTATCAGTGCGGACGTCAACCTTCACTTCATCTCTTGAAAGGCTGACTCACAAGAATCTGACCATAAGAACTTCGCCCCCTTCTTGGACATGACATGTCAATGGTGCTTCTAGGAATGAAAAGTCCTGAATGAAAAGTCTATAGTATCCATCTAGCCCTAGGAAACTTCACACCTCAAAAACATTATTTGGATGCTCCCAGAAAACTACAGCTCTCACTTTCTCTAGGTCCACAGATACTTATACCTCTGAGATGACATGTCCCCAAAATTGAATCTGATCCATCCAGAAGTGGAACTTTGAGATTTTAGCATATAGATGTTGCTCTCTCAGTGTACCCAGAACTATCTCAAGATGTTTAGTATGGTCGTGTCGAGCGTGAGAGTACACCATGATATCATTCGTGAAGACCACAATGAAGGAATCCATGTAAGGATAGAATACTAGGTTCATTAGTGCCATGAAAATAGCTGGTGGATTCGTGAGACCGAAAGACATAACCGTATACTCGTAGAGACCGTACAAGCTCTTGAAGGCTTTCAGAGGTATATCTTATGGTTTAATGCACAACTGATGATAACCAAACCTGAAATCGATCATCGAGAACACGCAGGATCCTAAAAGATGATCGGAGATATCTTTAATCCTAGGAAAGGGATATCGGTTCTTGACTGTCAACTCGTTCAGCTTCCGATAATCAACATAGAGCCTAAGAGTACCATCTGCCTTCTTCACAAACAGGACAAGTGAACCCCAATGATAAGTAATGGGACGGATAAAAGCCATTGCCTGTAACTCCTACAACTGCTTCTTGAGCTCCTATAACTTAGGTGTAGCCATCCTATAGGGAGGAATGGACACTGCTGCCGCTCCTGGAACGGGATCAAAAGTTAAGTCTACCACACTCTCTGGAGGAAAATATGAAAATTCCTCTGGAAAGACATATCTGGAATGATCCACCACTGGAGAAAAGTCCTACTGTGTAGTCCCCTGATCATACAAATAAAGACTAGCAATCTAGGCTTTCACCCTTCAAAGCCCATGATGCTCGATTCTTGCTCAACTCGCCTGAACATCCCATTCACTTCTATGAAGAAAAGACTCACCCTCTGGTGAGATAAAACTCACCCTGTGGTGATAACAGTCAACGACTACCTAGAAGGGAACTAACCAGTCCATCCCGAGATTGACATCATAGCCTGTCATCTTTTGGACATAGAGATCCCCAAAGAAATGATACCCTTCAACCTCGAGAGGGTACTCTCTGCCCTGACATACACCAGATTTCCTCACTCCAAAAGGTGTGTCTAGTGTCAACAAATCGATAGAAGAAATGATACAGAGCTCCAGGATCTCCACAATAAGAATAGAGATAATGCTATGCGTAGCACCAGTATCGAAAAGAGCTGAAGATAAAACCGAGGCTACTAAAATTGTACCCTAGATCAAGAATATCAAGAACAGAGTACAAAGGAGTACAAAAAGGAAACAGGAGAAGGAAACACTCATGTTCTACAAAACATAACTACACGAAGTATATAAACTCTACATGGTGTGTACATAACTCTATTCCACTGCCCATGCCTCCTTACATAGCTAACCCACCCGATCTTCTTAAAATGAGACTACATGGTGTGTTCCTAGTGGACACGGCGTGTAGTAGACAAGGTTTCAACGTCCTGTGTTGTTAGTTACAAGGCCATCTACACGGATGAGACTACATGGAATGTTCTGAAAAAACAAGGTGTGTACTTGATGATTTATTCCGACCAGTGTTGTTAGTTACACGGCCAAGTACACGGCTGTCCATTAAATGGTGTGTTCCTATCGAACACGGTGTGTATAAGAGGGGAGAACATCATCCTATGTTGTTTTTGACACGACCGTATTCTGAGGACATGAATACATGGCATGTTCATGCAAAACCCGGTGTGTGTGACACTAGTTTCCCCGACCTGTGTTGTTAGTTACACGGCTGGGTACACGCTCACTACTACACAGCGTGTACCTACCGTACAGGATGTGTTCCTAAATATTTTCACAACCCATGTATCTGCTCACACAGTTAGTGACACGGTTTAAAACTACACGGCATGTATATATAATGTATACGCCATGCATTCTGGGTTTTTTCAGGCAGTAGCTCAGAAACTGCACCAAGGCCTAGAAAACACAGAAAACAATGCAAGGAGGTGCCAAATTACTATCCGTGAGGGCCCATACACCCCACGAATCAATGCTTGGATTCCAATACAGTCATATGTAAGGAAAACAGGTCAATGATTCACCCATTCCCAATTCAAGATGGCCCATAACACCTCATGAACCAAAATTTGGTGCTCATTTAATCAAGGTACAAAACAAACAACCATTCTATCAAACTACAGAGATTCTATCAGGAACCTATCACAACAGCATGCATAATCTATACATATTCTTTCACGACAACATGAAATCGCTAATGCACCCAAGATGGCATGGAAAGAATGCATGGCATGTGATTTCTAACAAGTGCATATATGATCCATGAGATGGAATACCCTCATCTCATCGGGTTGCGACACAAATAGATCCATAGTATCAACAACAATAACAACACAAATCATGTGAATCACTCTAGGTGAAATCATATAAATCATAAAATCTAAAAACCAGAAACTGCAATAATCAAGTTAGTATGGCCTTTCCCTATACACAGGTTAGCTACTCCCGAGCATAGCTTAATACCAAGTACCAAATCTGTCCTATCCCTGGATAAAGGCTCCAAAAAATAAATCAAGAGAAAATTACTCCTTTGATACCACTTTGTAACCTCCTGGTTCCATAATCCACCCAGAGGCACCCCGTACCCAGTTGGTCACATGGCCTCAAGCGCATTTCCCGAAATGTTAGAGGCTACTGACTATCAGCGAGGGCCTTGGGTGTGATAGTGGGAAAACTATTCCCTCATTGGCAGAGTATGCAACGAAAGAGAAAACAAAGAACAATAGTAGCAGAAGTAGTAAAAATCCATACAAGAGTAAACAATAAACAGTTTAAGACTAAATGTAAACAACTTGAGCATGCACACATGTATACAAAACAATGCATGATACACATGTCTAGGAAAACATCCAAACAACTCACAATGTTGAATAAAATACTAAACCCAACTAAATTATATAAAAATTAAAACTCTTCAGAATCACAAGCCACACCTTGGTCTCGTGGTCTCCAGCTCCACAGCAAGTCTTGTACCTGATGTAGAAGGGTGATTTCCCTTATCTATACATGCAACCACATAATCTATTTGGGCCCAAAATCATGACCCAAATAGGTTGTGAGACAAAGTCCCAATAGGCAACCACCCAAAGATCTACGCCTAATAGTCAATGAATATATGGAGGTTTAAGTACAGTAAGCAGTAAACAAGAAGCAGTAAACAGGATAAAACACAACAGTAACAAACCTTAGTCTCTAGCATATAATCTACCAATAAGACATAGTCACTCAAGCAAGTAGAACAAAAAAGTAACCTCTAGGTAGTTCTCACAGTCTAACCCATAAGGTTCAATCTACAAGTACTAGCAACCCTCTAGGAGGCACACACAGTCTCACCCCTCTATTTCAGCTAAAGAGTAGAGTCTTTGAGGAATCACTCACCATCAATTCCCCCTATGGTCTCGTATCGTACTAAAGGATCTCTGTGGAATCACTCAAAGTCAATTCCACCTATGGTCCACATCAAGGATCTACAAACTCTCTAAGGAAGAAATCAACGTCAATTCCCCCAGTGGTCTCACATTGTAAATTAAATACAATCTGGAGAAGCCCTTATGTCCACTCTCCCTATGGTCCACTACACTAGGTTCTCACAACCCTTTATAAAACAAACATGCATAGCATGCGTATCGGCCCAAGTAACCCTTAAGAACTACTTGGATATCATTATAAGGCACAACAATAATACAGTACATCAGTTACACTATCCTACAACTGGGCATGGCAACTAGAAAAACGTCGAACAAGAAAAATAGGAAAGGTAAACCACCCAGAGAACAATACAATTTACTTTATTCACAAACAATTACCTCTACTCAAGCAATCAAGAATAGCAGGCAACAACAAGGGAAAAACAGGAAACACGCAATACCCCGTTCAAGGGTATTGGTGGAATTTGCATAAAATATCCACAGAATTTCAATAGAAATGAACAAACCACCTACCTTGATGCTAGGATATCGATATAAGTGAACCTCCCTGATTGATTCCCTTTAGAAATATGAAGATCTGAGAAAATTTCCAAAACGCTCAACCAATGATAACATGAAAACGATTAGGAATCAAGGAACAAGGATAATGCATAAGAGAGATCTTGAAGAGGCAATAAGAACGAAATCGATAGCGGCTAAAACAGATATTGGACATAGGATTTAGAGCTCGGGGAAGAATCATGGCAGTACGGGTTTCTCTCGGATGAAGAACCTGAAGAAGAAGAAGAGTGTTCTGTATGTTAGGCGCGACCCTGGTCCGTTTAATGAAAAAAAATACGCGGCTTGTACTTCTAGGGTACACTGTATGTAATCTATTTTTCTGTACTCTAATTTAAGCGGACTCCACATCACCCCTACACACCGTGTGTATGGCCCGGACATGGCCAGCACAAGGCTTGGCATGACAATGGAGTACACGGCGTGTACTAAGAAAGTACACGGCGTGTACTTCAAAATTATCCAGAAGACACCACATGTCTCAAAACACCAGGAAAAGAAATGAATACCTAAAAAAGAAGATCCAGGTTCTTACATCGATCGTAGTACTTCATCAGTCCATATATTCATTCTCTATATTAACCCACCACTGGTCCATTTTCTACCTACAAAACCCTAATCATGTAACTTTCTCATTCACTAAGATACACATATAATGTGTGAGTATAATTTTAGTAGGAACACAATAATTCCTCCATAATATAAGTGAACGTGTATATAGATAATCCTATTAATATGGAAATGTAAATGTTCATACATAAATTCAATAAATCAAATAATGAGGAATTATGTAAAAACTATGTTTCCATGAACCATACATATACCTTCTTCAGTTCCTTTCTTGAAGAATATAATAATTATCTCTCGAATTAATTAGATCTTGATATGTTTCCCTGTATACCTAGATGTATAACGAATGTTACACCTTTATGGAATACCTATAAACTGAAAATTATGGTTTGTTCATACCCATTACTTATTATTAAATACTCAAATTCAATTTTATACACACATGGCACAGTTAAATCACTATAAATATACAACTATGAAAAGTCATTCTTCATTGTCAGATCATACAATAACATTGAATGTATTCTAATGGAATTTGGTGTTCCCCCATTTTCTAAACAAAATCCAATATCATGTACCAACAATACTAAATAAAACCAAAATTAATGAGTAATGTTTTCCATGCAACTTATATAAGGGGCCTACTATGTCTTTCCGAGAAACCTATAATCATAAACACAGAAATAATTATTCCAATATAAAAATCCATGTGTAAGGTATATCAAAGGAAATAATAATATAAAACAATATGTATTCAACATAATCTAATATTCCTTAAAAATAATAAACAACATAAAATATAATAACACCGAAATATATAACAAATATATTTCACAAGCACCGAAATACTTCCTATGTAATACATAACATATCAGTGAACAATATAAAATATTTTTCACTCTATTTACATGGAAATAAACACAAATAATGTATGCCATGATTCAGATCAAATAATCAGTAATAGATAAATGGTATTTGGACTACCCATGCATGCCAATATACAAGATCATGGATTGGTCTCAACCAATGGTACATACACATAATACAAGAATAAAAAAATCATTATAAAATGGACCAAGATACTATGGACTTCCTACAACAAGCATGATCATTCAAATTGACATAATCTATTGAGACATGATATATAGATCATTCCTACAAACTATGTTTTACTAAAACAATACCTGATATATCATAATAGTGTCACTAAATTTGGGATTTGTGTAAGAGATCATTCCATGAGATAAAACCGACATCAATATACAAAAATAGATTCATCGCCAAATATAGATTTTCATCTACTCATGGAATACATAACAATAATATTGTGTCTGGGTCTATCCCATAATCACCAAGAATTACATATTAAATTATAATATTATATAGAGATAAATCTTACATAACATTCATATATTTTTAATATCAATAGTGAAACTATAGATTTATGAAAGTAGAGAATAAAAATATATGAAATATCCCCATATCTTGAATCCCAAAAATACAATGATCTAGATCAATGAGTATATAGGGAGAGGAAAACCCACAAATCTCTCCAAGAATATCTAGGTTAGAGAACTGTAGGAAGAGGTGGATTATTGATAGGACACTGAGAGGATTCAGGTTTAAAATGAAATTTTTTAAATTAATTAATTCCTCATTCATAGTTTGGAACATTTATTACATATCAATTTATCAACCATTGGGGATCTCTACTAGCTTGATGAACCTACATGGTTTTTTATACCATGTTCCAACTAATATTTCACCCAACATAACATTCCACATGATATTTAGTTAATCAAATCCATATTAATATTTAACCATTCAATAAAAATTTTCTAATAAATGTCCTTCTCCATACAAGTCAATTGATTTCATGGGGAAACACAAAATTAACAATAACCATAAACAGACCATGATCCCCCTTATAGGTCTCTGAAAAAGTAAAAATCAACCTGAAAAATATTAATAAATCACAGAAAAAAATAATAACATAGAAAACTTAATGATGGGATGGATTAAAGAAGAAGGAACCTAAGGGGCCCGAGGTAGTTATGAGGAACATATCATGATAAACAAGAACATCCATTAATAATTAAATTTTAATCTAAAACATCAGATCCACTAAACCCTTTCAATCAAAATATATAATTCTTTGAAAAAATAATATCATATATTCTTTATTTGTTGCATGTTTATATTTTTCATGTAATAACATCCAAAAGGGATCCAATTCTATTGTTTTAAAAATCACTCATCATTTTTTATTGTGATGATATATGAATATGTGACCTGACAATACCCATTTAGGACAAAAAGTCTTGAAGGATGCATTATTTTTTATGCAATATAATTTTCTCATTTATTGTTTATGGATTAATCACACATAAACATATGATAACCAATTGAGTTCCATTATATATAGGGGTAGAAATTATTCTTTCCCTTAAATATAATTTATTAAATAAAAAATTAATATAAAATTGATAAATGTAATACCAGATATAACTTAATCACATATTTTGTTATTCCCTATAAATTGTAACATCCCATTAAAAATTATTTATGTTCATGAATTTTATGTAACCAATTAATATTGAAAACAAATACATTACTTAAATATTAAATAAATAATAATTAATGTCTCATAAACCTTATTGGTTGTCTGGGTAGCTGTTATAAGTAAAAATTTAATAAATGGAAAATATACAAGATTCATTATCTCAAATGAAAAAATGAGTAAGAAAAAATATTGAAATGACCATGTTCCATAACCATTAAAATATTTTATGGAACAATTGATTCAAAAAAATTAATCAAAATAATTAACTCATTCTATAAATTATGAAAATATGGTATTATTTTATTTTTCCTTGGAACACAATTTCCTCAACAAATCATCATATTTTATTAGTCATTCTGGACACTATATTCCATATTAATTTCCATATTCATATTATTACTTGCACAAACAACTTAGGGTTTTCATAATTTGGATACCTGATTAGATATTAAATCTCAGAGATGGCGCTCCTCAAAATTTCAATTAATAAAAAATTGTTTAGAATAAATTGATTTTGTGGGATATATCTCTGACTTTAAATTATGGATTTAAAGTATAGTTATATCCCTTAAAAGTCAAATTTATTCCTAATTATAGATTTAAAATTGATTATAATACCCCTACTATAAAAGGATCATAATTTTTTGGTTTAACACATAAGTATTTTAATAATAAAATTCCATAATTAATGTTATATATGATTGTTATAGAATGAATTTTATTCTTTGACAAATAAATTCTAGAAAACTCTCATTGATCATAATAAATAATATACAAATATTCCCAAAATAATTAATTTGGTATTCAAATTTCTTGATTTGGATTAGATATGGACTCAAAAATATAATATTTATTTATAATTAGAATATTGATAAATATTGATAGAAACCTTCACAAAAAAAATATTTTTTGGGTATTTCATGACCACATTAAAAATTGAATTCAGAATTTCAAATGATGATATTTTTATCTATATAAAATATCACAAAACGAAAAATATAACTTCATTAATATAGAGTAGAATATTGGTTGTATCCAAGTATATCAATCTCGATTTTACAAATTAATATAACATCACATCATACTATTAAAAAAAAGTTATGATGGACATAAAATTACATTTCTAATTTTTGATAAGAAATATCAATCATCTAATGCAGGGTCATATCAATAGAATTTGACTATATCATGTTTTTTTCATTGATATTTCTTTTTTTGGATATAGTTTTTGGTTTTTCTTAGGGATTGTTTTGTAGTTTTTTGTTATTTTGGTTGTGCAAGGTTGGCACATGGTTTGGGAAAACCATAGGCGATGGACATGGAAAATTTTTAAATTATTTAGAGGTTTTTTTGATGTCTTTATATTTAGAATAAATTTTGAAGACTCATTCTAAAATAGTGCCAATTTTCGTAATTAGGAGAGAATGGTAGGTATACGGTTTCTAAACCACGTAACCAAAGTATAGACCCGTTTTTTAGTACTACAGGATGGATTTGAAAATTGGAACATAGTTTTTCAAACTATAAAACCCAATCATAATGTAATATCAAGAATTATACTAAGGTTACTTAGTTATGATTATGGTTAGATCTAGGATTATGGCATACCCAATAAATTGAGTGATGGGTTTCTTAATTCAACAAGAATTGAAATTAAGGACATGAAACAAAATACAAAACAGCAATTTATTGAACTTAATATAAAAATTTATTTTATTGAGACTATATAGAAGGATAGTTTTCTCTTCAAAACTCATTCATCGCTAAATTAATTTACATTGTGTGAAGACGTAAACACCATTTTCATAGATCTAGTGCCTTATTTTATAAAATTTTCATGTTTACAATAAATTTATATACTGAAGGAATAAATAGTTTAGTATATTCTAAAAACTAGATACACAAATAAGTTCAACATTACAACTTTAAATAAAATACAATATATAAATTCATCTTCAAACAATCATTACTCCTAGTTAATCATTTCATGTCATTCAAAGGATACCTCTCCATGTCATGGAAAAATTCGACATAAGAAAGGTGTATGCTCAAATGATCAATAAGGGTAAGAAATACAGGGGATTATATCATAAACATAAACACTAGAATTGTTGTATAACTAAAAAAACCTTCCATTAAAAATAAATTTCAACACATTAAGGAACGAATATAAGAAAAAGAAATAATGAAATTATAAAGCATAATAATGGGTATTCTAGTATTCAAATAATAGTATGACCTTTGAATTAATATTTTCATAATGAGGGAATGCGTAATGCAAGACAACATACCCATATCATCATGCCCTCATGCCAAGAACATACAAACACATTTTTTCAAGGCCTTGTGGCATGACCATAGAAAGTATCAAGAGACCTACCGATGTATTGAAAGGATATAGCAGTCCCCACTCATCAAATACTAAGTCCAATTAATTACACATATGATTGGGGATAAAAATAAACAAAATATAAATTTTAATTAAATCAAATATATGATATGTAAATAACATTCCCAATACATTAAGCTTAAACACTAACCCTTCAGAGTAAATGGGAGAATGGTTTTAAGTTAGCACATCCATATTCAAAATAATAATAAACCCTTAAATAGAATTTGACATATGATATCATAAAATATTAATCCCAATCATACATAACAATCATCACGACTGTTCATGTAGATGAATATACACTTCTAAAATCATCCTGTAATTGTTAAGATAAATAATATTTTACTTTGAAAAGTATTGTATTTTTAGAAAAATAATTCCATAAAAAAATTGTGTAGTAAAATAATATATTTATTATAAAATGATTTATTTTATAATAATAATGGTTTCTAAAAACATATTATTAATTTCCCATGAAAATAGGTAAGAATTTGAGAAATTCTGTTTAATTAAGCCTGTATTTTGGGATGAATTTTTGAAATATCTATTTATTAAATATACCCCCAATAAAATAAAGAAGGATAATGAATGGAAATAAAATATATAACATTAGTATTTAATTTATGATGATTATATAATAATAAAAAATAATATAATTTTTTTTAAACAGAAAAAGAGTAACCAGAATGAAAATGGGGGTTTGGGTAGATATCACTTACCATTAGTTTAATGGTGTTATTCACTTGATTGTATTGTCCTAGATATCAATATTAAATTAATTAATTAATATTTATAATAAAAAAATAAAAAAAATAAAAATTTTAATGTAGTCTTATTATGTTCAATCATTTTTTTATTGATGGTTCTAAGAGTTTAAATTTTATTTATTCAGAGTGTATTATTTTTTGGTATTCATGAACTGTTTAAGTAAATACATGTAATGATAACATGTAAGTTGAGAATGATTGTCCAGAATAGAAGTTGGATTTTATTTTTTAAAATACATAACATTACAGGGCCATAAAATTAATTTGGTTATGGGATGTTGAGATAAATCATTATATAAAACATTAATGATAATTGTTAGAATGGTATTCATTAAATCATCATGGAAGGGGAAGTGCTTCGCTTATTCAGCCATGCCTTTTATGAGGATGAACCATGTTCTGGTCTCTACCCCTTAGTGGGTGATTGACCTTTGGAATCATTAGAATATTATCAACCCTTTCCATTTAACCCTTTCAGAAACCATTATTTTGTAACCTATTTCCTTCATACATATCTCATCCTGAAGGTTCCATATGTCTTCAATGGACCTCTAAAATTTATAATTTTGAATAGGGAGTTCACTAAAGCATCATTTTTGGTAGATCTATAATTTATTGAAACATTCAATCTTCAAAAAAAATAGGAGAATGTTTTTTAATTTTTCTTATACGATTCATGGGGTCCTAAAGAGCGTGTGAGTATCAAGCATCTTGAATTTAATAGATTCATGAACATGTTTTATTTAGAGTATAATTTTATATTATCGTGGTTGAGTGATCATCATTCCTGTTATGGGGTTCACTTTATCCTCTTAAAACCGTCATATGACTATCATAAAAAATTGGATTAAATTTCCATGGAGGTTTGTGTGAGGCATCCTAATAATCCCCTACCCTTCTAGAACACATCAATTTTTTTTATTCATGGTAATTTGAAAGGAAATTACCTTTTTTTAAATAGTATAACTTGATCTGTATGGCACCCAATTTAACCTACAATCTCCGTTGAGGTTTAATTGTTGAATCCACTAATTGAGATTTTATAGAACACTGTTGATAAGGAGTTTATCCATAAAAAAGATGTTATTTTAGAAATAATGTTTGACTTTTTTTCCATGTGTAATAAATAATGACAAGTATAGATTATATACATGAGTTCATTGCTGAATATTTCTTTATTTCCTACATTATAGACAAATTTTGTCTGAGATGGGGTTTTTTTGATGAGAATATAATTTGGGTGTGAACTGTTCAATTTTTGGGTTGTGAGATGATTGAGTCTAAGCAGTTCCCTTGGCAGACTAATGGTTCTGAATTGGTGTTTAATGCTAAGTGTAATGTTTCCTTTGAAAAGAAGTACGGATGTGAAACTACACTTGTATGGATGAATCCATATAAGCATCTACCTTATGATCCAAAGATTAGGAATATGATCAACAGATTACTTAGTGATTCTATTGCATTTAACACTACAGTAGAAGTGACTACTCAAGGTAAAGTATTTTTCATGTATGTTCACATTGATATTAAGGATTTTCATCATGGGGTGGAAAGGGTGACATATCTAGTGGTGTTAGAGGAGAAAAAAACATTGACACTCGATAGATGCAGTTCTATGGACGAACATCATGTGATTCAATTAGAATATTAGATATTGAGGTATTAGCTTGGATGACACATGTGGGAACGTGGGGATCTCATATAAAGATAATAAGATATTGGGTTGCAGGAAAATTTCATATATAGGTGGATATTCAAATATGCAACCATTTTTCATGTCTGGAGGGCTTGGACAACGATCAAGAGATGGTTATTTAGTCTCTAATAAGAGAAGGGATATATATGGAATAGGGTCTCCCCATAAAGTATTCGAGTGATATAAAATATTCTATTGAAAAGAAAAAAGGGCTCAAGAATTAATCGTACCATCAAATGAAAATGGAGGCCATGTATGGTAAAAAAACTTTATCAAATGATTTTGAATGTAAGCATGTTTTTAATATTTACGGGTGTCCTATAGAAATCATGGGTGGTGTTGGTACAATAAATGATGGTTCATGAAAAATGTGTTTGCAAGAATCCTATGTGATTTCTTGTACATTCAGAAGAAGAAAAAGTGGAGTTGTTTCCTTGTATCAAGGCTAAAAAAGAAGAGGTATATAAAATTATTGGTAGTGTGATTTGGGTGGATGTCAACAATGAGAAGGATACATGGGCCAACAAAAAGACCTTATTTCTATAATGGGATTCATTTAAGGGAATATAATTAATTTTGACAACTCTCAATCATGGGACAATTTGGAGGATCACTTTGATGGCTTCATTCAAAACAATCCAGATGCACAGTTGCACCATATTACCTTGAAACTATTTAGGGAGGAATCTCCTAATAGTAATGGATTTTATTTAAATAAAAATTTATTTCATATGAAGGTTTTCCTGTAAAATGAAGATTTCAGTTTCCAAATATTCCTTAATAGGGTTTGATAATAAATTGTTAATATTTAGTCGGCAAAGTTTTTGGGTTAATTAGTAGTTTTTTATCACAAAGAACTCATATAAATTGATATCATGTGTAGAAAAATATTAAAAAAACTATAATATGTTATAATACATAAATTATTGTCTGTGTCAACCATCAAAATGCTTTCATGACCAAAATTAAAGACGATAATAGAAATAGAAAAACTGTCTTCATGGAATAAAATTAATTAACAAATCTTAGATGGTGTTTTCATATCTAGTATAAATGAATGTTACTATAGAGATGATGATGAATTATTACATTATCATAACAAAATTCTACTATAAATATGGTACTGTAGATATCATAACTTTTTTATTAAAGTTTTCTAGGAAGGAAAAATAAAATAAATGAGCTCAAAATAAATGAAATGAAAAGAGGAATTTATCTCTTGAAATTATATTCCATGAGAGATTATTTATGGGAGAGGTTTTGGCCTTTTTATGAGACAAATGGATAATGGATGTGGGGGAGGCTCTTGGGTAGAGTTTTGAGTAAAATTTAGATTGGTAACAAGGATATAGTGGAGTGAATAGAAGATGGAATTCATGGGGGTTTTATAGTGGAGGATAGGAGTAATTTTTTAATATCAAAATAATGATTTTATTATTTTGCTAAATATAATAAATAGTATTGATTCATGTGACCATGAATAGTAAAATATTAAATTTATTCCATACTAATGGATTCTTACGTCATCCATGATTCATGGAAAAGTGAATTTAACCTATAATTTATATATATATATATATAGTAAATTAATGTATTTCACTATTCATAAAATAATCAAAATTTTCCAAAAAAATCCCAAAAATTCACCATTGAAATTTTTAAATGTGTATAATCCCAAAATGAACTCTATTTTATCAAAATTATTTTTTAAATATGATAAATTTAATTTTTATTTAGAGTCGTTATTTATATTAAACATAGAGATTTAAATATAAACCTGATTTTATAACACCCTAATAATATATCTATGTTTTTATTAATTTATTATAAATCATAAGACAAAAAAAATTATTTAAGAGCCAATTTTAGAAAAAAAAAAATTTTTGAAATATTAATTAATTATTTTTCCCCCAAAATAATTAAAATACTAAATATATAATTTATATAAAATTATACATTATTTATATGGTGCCTAAATATTATTAATAAATTTCATTGGTGGGATTACTATTCATAAGGGTCATATTACTATTCATATGGATAAATTAGTGTTCATAAGGGTATTTACTATTCAAAAAAATTGATGTTGATTCTATGAGACTAAAAATATCACCCTGAACACAAATGTGTATGTCAGTTTTTTGAAATTCAAATCAATGATGTTGAAAATATATCTTAATCATTAGATTATTACAATGTCTTGTTTTCTATAGACTGAATGATTACTGTATTCAATACTTACCTTATTTTAAATTCCTTTGGGTGTTACATTCTCTCCTACTTAACAAAAATTCTCTAACTTCATCGAATGATACCTCCTAAAAATATTTGGGTACTTCTTCATCATAATCTCCACATGCTCCCATGTTGCCTCTTACATTTTATGATTTTAAAAACAATCTTTACTAGTCGATTCATCTGATTCTTCAATATGTGTTCATTACTATCATGATTTTTATAGTCTCTTAAGAGTATGATAGAACAAGTTTCAATTATATACCTTCAAAAGTGGGCACATGCATTGGGTCTGGCATGTACATTCTCAAAAATGAGACATGGAACACATTATGTACTTTAGACAGGTTTGGCGGCTTGGCCAAACAATATGGAATAACTCTAATTTTCTCATGGATTCCAAAATATACAATGAACATAGGTCTCATTTTCCATTTATTCACAATTCATATAACACCCTTCCATAGAGTTACCTTCAAGAAAACATTTTCTCATACTTGAAATTCAAAATCCTTCATTGATTATCTTCATAGACCTTTTTACTTCCTTATGATGCTTTGATTTGGGTTTGAATGTAATTTACCTCTATTTTTGATTCCTTGACAATCCCTGGGATGAAAATCTTACCTTCACCAACTTCATCCTAAAATGATGGTGTATGGCATATTTTTTCTGTACAATAAATCATTTAGTTCAATTTGAATGCTAGAATAGAATCCTTTAGTGTAGGAAAACGCTAGAAAAGGTAAATACTAATCCCACATACCTTGAAAATAAATTCAATAGGATCTCAACATGTCTTCTAATGTTTGTACTATCCTTTTTGATTGACCATCAGTTTGATGGTGTCATGTAGTACTCCAATGAAACTCTGTATCCAAACATTTCTGATGAATTTTCTATAATTTCAATGCAAATCATGGATCTCGATTAGACACTATTGAATAATGTCGTTTATGAAGTATTACAAATTCATTGATATTGATCTTTGAAAGTCTCTCTAGTTGAAAATCCACTATTATTGAGAGAAATGTGCAAATTTTGTATTTCAATCCATAATTACCCGTATTGAATAATTGTTTCTTGGAGTTTTGGATAATATAGTGACTAAACCCATGGTGATGTCATTACATTTCCATGTATGAATATGTAGAGGTTTCATGAATCCTCTAGTATGTTGTCTTTTATACTATGAATTTTGAAATACTAAACATCTTGATACATAATATTCAATTTCCAACGTCATGTTGTCACAATTGAAATATTCCTTCAAATCCATATAATTTTTTTAATACTAGGTTGTATAATGAAATTTGTTCTATTTTAATCATTAAATAACTCCCTTTTCATCTTGGGTATAGTTTGAAAACATACCCTCTTCCCAAATTTCTGAATTCCTTCTTCACAGATAAAATCATCCAACTTCCCATATTTTAGAACATTAGTTTTATTTTAAAGGTTCTCATCATCACGATTACAAATTTTATTCCATTATAACAATTATGTTTGGGAAAAAATCGAAAACATCATTATGTTTCAGCATCTTTTATCACTCTCACATATATACTTACTATGTTCATAAACACATGATCCCTTTCAATCGTACTTTTTTAGGGATCCATGATCATTCTTTCTTAATTCATCCACCGCCTTATTTTCCATCCTTGGGTGGTAGTGTATTAAAGATTCACATTCCTCCAGTAGTTTGATCCATATCCTTTGCCACATGTTATGTTCTATTTATGAGAAGATATATTTTATGCTCTTGTTATCCATATATATATCACACCTTCTTATAAAGAGATAGAATCTCCATATCTTCAGTGAAATTGTTATAGATGATAACTCAAGATCATGAGTGAGATAGTTCTATTCATATATATTTTAACTACATTTATGGATAGGCAATAACGATATCATTTTTTAGAAGGACACAACTATGTCATTTCATTGATGCTTCACTACTGAACACACATTCAATATTTACCTATGGTACAGTTAGGATAAGAGCATTCACCAATATCATATTCAATATTTTCAATAAATTCTGCACATTATTTTTTTCAATGCATTATTAACATCATTATGTGTATGCTTGATTACTAGGATGTATAAATGGGTGAGTTTCTGATGGAAATGTTGATAATAACATTGTAACCCAATAAAAATACAAATGTCAGTTATGTTCAATAGAGTATACCACTATCGAATAGCTTTCTTCTTCATAGGATCATTAGAGATTCTATACATAGAGATAATGTCTCCTCAAAAGGGAAATGATTTAATCCAAAATTCATAATTGATAAACTTCCCAAATAATTCATTTCATCTAAGATTCATCAAGATAGTTCATATGTGATTTTCATGATCTTCATAAATTTCGTAGTATACCAATATATCATCAATAAATACCACCAAAAAGGCATCAAGATATTACTTAAAAACATTATTCATTAGATCCACGAAAATAGAGGCTGAATTAGTCATTACAAAATGCATTACTATTAATTTGTGATGCCCATAGCATGTTCAAAATGTTGTAATTGGAATATCTTACTTCCTCACTAAAAAATGATGATATCTTGATCAATGTTCAATCATTAAAAAATATTGGTCTCTAGGTATCTGATAAAAAATAATCATATATTTTAGGTGTGGGAGACTTGTATTTTTTTTTTTTGAATTGGTCTCCCTCTATTCAATTCCCAAACTCATAGATCCATGTTTCTTATAAATGAATAGAACAGGGACTCCTGATAGACAGACATTGGGGTGAATAAATTCTTCAAAATAGAAGTCCTATTGTTATTTATTCAGTTCTACCAATTTCACAGTGTCCATTATATATTGAGATTTTGATATAGTTATTGACGTATGAATTAAACTAATAAAGAACTCAACTTCCATCTCTGGAGGATGTCCAGGTAAATCATCCAAAAAATATATTATTTCACAATATGAACAACCTCAATTTTTATATTTCTTTCTTCACTCATAGATTTTGATTTATCATCCCCTCAAATAATTTAATTCAGTATAACAACAAGGGGTGGATCTAGATTAAAACTTGATGGTGATGTTTCTACTCAAAAGATAATTGATTCTACATCATTCTCAAAAATTTGTAACCTCATTCATCACGCAATAAGCTTTTTCATCATGATTAAAAATCCAATCAATACTGTGGATTATATCTAAGTTAATCATGGGAATGATAATAAAATAAGAAGATAAAGTATGATTATATTTCATAATGGGGACTTCGGGACACATCTTTGTTGCAATGATACTACTCTTATGAGTATTGGCAGACAACTACATTATTAAATAAATTTAGAAATATCAAATTTTCCCGGATTACTAGGAAAACATTACACAATGTGATAATCCAGAATAAAATAATGCATTGGATATGCTTGAGGAAATAATTAAAAGTCCTATAAACATCATTAGGAACATGAATATTAGTACCTATGTTCTCAAAAACATGGCCTTACTCAATTAAATTTATTTGGGGATCGTTTCCTTGACACATATGAAAATCATTATCATAATTTCACATCTATTTGGAATTGTAGAATTGAATATTGGTAGCTTCTTTTTTCCCCTTATAGTCTCGAGATAGGTGGATTTTTTCTCTAAACTTTTGAAAAAAACTCATACCCTTCAAGAATATACAAGATAGTCTCTTCCAACAATTATCTTTGGGTGGAAGGTCAACTCTTCCACTCATCCCCACTTCATTATTTCATTTTCTCAAGTTTTTAGCATTTATATTTATCTACTTCATTTCGATAAAATAATAAGACCTAGAGAATTATTTTTCCATCTTGATTGCATAAGGAAATATATATTCAAATGATAACAAATCCTTGGGATACAACAGCTCTTTGGAGGAATAGTTTTAAACCCTCAATGAATCGTTCAATCTTTCTACTTGATGTATGTGTGTAGTTTTTGGCATGACTTACTAACCTAGTGAAGATACATTTATATTTTGTAGCATTCTCATCCTATTGTTTCCTCTAATTCAGAAACTGCCTTTCAATATGTGATCGTTGTTCACAAGGTCTATATTTTAATAAAAATATTTTCATAAAATTCCTCCATTCCATTTCTTCTATTTATTAAAGATCTTTGTGTTTTGAATTAAATTCCTCCACTGATCCACATATCCCGATAGAACATAAACATCCATAACAACCATATCAATTTGGTTAAATGCCATAGTGGGAAATAACTTCAATAATGAACTTACATTCTACTCCTCTATGAATTGGATTCATTTCGAATTAAATGAAAGAGGATTTTTTTGCATAGAAAATTTAACATTGATCCCCCATGTTGTGGATTTAGATTCCCTGTTTGGGTATTGTTATTATTCATAACATGAGTGAGTAGTCCAAGTATTGTTATATGTTGCTCAGCACCAGTTGCAAAACTCGATCCAACATCATTAAATTGCATCAAAGGAAAATCCATTCATGGGATATGTAGGTTCATTCAACATCCATTCCTTGAAAAATAATCAATTTCTAAATAATGGCATACATTAGATTAGGTTATGAATCATAATGTATAATCTCAATGAAGAAAAAAAAATATTGTAAATGAAAATATTTTACATATTTAATATCATAATCATAATGGATTGTAAATGTAATTTGAATTATCCTCAGCATATACCCTGTGACTATCAAACTAGTTGTGTGGTATGCCCCTTTTTGTGTACCATGATACTTGGGGGCATTCTCAATACTCCTTGTTATAATTTCTATTCCTAGGTACATTTATCCCCAAACCATTTCTAATGCTAGTATCTATGATAGGATTTATTTTCTTTAATTATTAACATAATATATTATTTACGATAAATCTAGGACGTTTTTGTATGTTTTTCCTTGAATTCTATCTTAGTATTTTTTACCCTAATCTAAATTTCTAAACCTAGTTTCTATGTATTCAACTAAAATTCAACTGATAACAATTCTGAATACTTCGACCCTAGTTTTACAAATATAGTTCCATATTTCATTACATTGATATAATTACAAGTATGTGGTATCCAAAAGGAACATATATATTAGTATATTTGGAAAACCAGATACAAGCATAAGTCAAACATTACAACTTGATAAGAAATATATTATAGAAATTCCATTGAGAACATCTATAACTCCTAGGTTATCCCTACATTTCATTCATAATATACCTCTTCATTTCCTAGGAAAATGATACATAATAAAGGTGTGAGACCAAATTTTCAGCAAGGGCATGCAATACAATAGATGATATCATAATTATAAACATTAGGCGTGTTGAATAACTAAAAAAACATTACTTTTAAAATACCCATCAAAAAAGTATTGATCGAATAAGAGTTGAAAAAATAATTACATTATAAAGAAACGTTTTGTGTATTCTACTAGTCGAGAAACAATAAGTAAATTCAGTTTATATTTTCATAATGATGGAATAAATATTTCTGGACCTCATTAACTTACTATCAAAGCCTTGTGCAAAGACCATAAATACCAATTTTGTCAAGGCCTCGTTCCAAAACCATAGTTTATCTTATAAGACCTAATGATGAATTTAGGGGATATAAAAGGACACAACCATCACTTAATAATCCCTATTCATTCCTCATATGAACTAGGATAATGATAAACAACTTATATATTTATATTGAAACTAACATTTTAAATGTAAATTATTTTTCCCAAACATTAAGCATAAATACTATACATTCTGTGTAAATTGGGGGAATGGAATTAAGATAGAACATCCATAGAGAATGTAATCATAAAATATAAAATTAAATATGTTAGATGATATCATTAAATATTAATCGTAACAATACATAAAAATAAACAATAGTGTTGAAATAAATGAAGACACTCTTTTAAAATCAACATGTAATTAATAAAATAAATAATTGTTTACTTTGAAAAGAAGAGTACATTTGAAAAACTATTTGCATAAAACCAAAATTGAAGTAAGATAGTATTTTAAATAAAATAAATGATTTTATAAATAAAATATAGCTAAAAATTATTATAGATTCACATTGAAAATATGTAAGAATTTCCTTAATTCCCTTGAATCTAGCTTGTATTTCATGAATGTATATTTGAAAGATCCTTCTTAAACCTAATAATCCCATAAATGTAATAAGGATTCAATCTAATACATATATATATAAAATACAGACAGAATTTATGATGATTTCATATGAATAACAATGAAATTAATATGGATTTTGATAGAAAAATAGTAACCCAAATAAAAATGGGGGTTCGGTTCGATAACCCTTACCAGAAGTCTGATGGTGTTATTCACATGATAATAGTTGCATGGTTAACTAAATTACATTTATTAATTAATATTTGAAAAATATATTCATTATTTAATTGATTAATTATAGCCTTTTTATGTTCAATCAGGAGCTTCATGATGTTTATAAGAAGTACAATTTTATTCTTTGGGAGTTTTTTCTTCCTTAGTATTCATGAAAAGATTACTTATATACATATAAAGATAAAAATATAATATGAAAATTGGTGTCCAATAAATAATTTTTATTTTATTTTCCAACAACAAAATAATTACATGCTTATAAACTTCATTTGGTTATTTGGAGTGAAGATTAATAGTTATATAATACATTAATGATAATTGTTTGGGTTTATTGGTAGTTTGTTTCAAAAAGAACTCATATTAATTAATAAAATGTGTAAAAACAATATTCCAAAACCTTATATAAGTATAATAAATATATTATATTCATGTAAAACCATTATGATCTTTTGATGAACATAATTTAAGATGATAACTATATTTGATAACCTAACATCCTAGAATGTGATAAATAAACACATCTTGGTTGGTGTTTTCATTTATAGACTAAAATAAGTGGACATGAGAAATGATAATGAATTTTTTAATTATCATAAAACATTTCTAGGACATGTAAGGTCCTTTATTTACAATGCAATTTGGATTAATGTAGTAGAGGAATGAATAATAAATTAAAGGAATGTTAAGTGAAAGAAATGGAAATAGGAATTTACCTACAGATGATATCACCCTTAAGATCTCCTTTAGTAAAGGGGTATTGGTATTATTATGAGACAAAGGGTTTTAAGAGGTTGGGGATTCTCTACAGAGGATGTCTGAGAAGAATTTAGACAAGGAACATCGCTTTAGAGGTGTGTATATAAGAGGGAGTGACTTATATTATTAGTGTAGAAGATGAGTTATTTTTGAATATCTTATTCATTAATATATTTTTTTGCAAAAAAAACAAGAAATAATATTTATTTTTGTGACCAATAATTGTAGTATGTGAATTAATGTTCATACTAATTATTTCATACATCATCCATGATACAAGGAATAGTTTATTTAACATATAATGTATATATACGGTGAATTAATGTATTTTGGTATTCATTAAAAATTCAACAATTTCATAAAAATCCCATAAAATTTATATTTCTATTTATCAATGTGTAGAATCCAAAAATGGTCTCCATTTGACCAATATAAATTTATATATATGAGAAATTTAATTTCTAATTAAGATAATGATTTACTCGAAAACTAATGTTTTTAAACCAAATATGATATTATAATACCCTAAAAATATATCAAACTAGTACCTTGCCAGTTTATACGCATGAAAATATAAATGAACTATTTTTTTCACCACACTAATAGATTAAAAACTTATGAATGTATACAAAATGTTAATGTAAATTAAAAAAGTATAGAAAAATAATATTGAAGTACTTGTAGTTTTTGATACAATAGTAGTAAAGTAACACACAGTTAAGGTTATAGAAAATAATAATGAAATATAAAACAAGAAAATTGGAATTATAAATGTAAATAATTGAGACATAACAGTAGGTAGATATAGGTGATTTTAAATGAATAAAATAGTGATAAATGAAACGGTAGTGTTAATTTTTTTAGTTTTATGAGTGCAGATACAATAAAAAAATGTTTGGAAACTCATCTTACTAAATGCATGGTAGATCTGTGAGTTTTCACTGAAGAGGAGCCCCACGCGAAAATGTTGGCTTTGCAATATAGTGCACCACTTTAGTAGTAAAAAATTGGAAATATTTTCAATATAGTTTACCACTATAGCAGTAAAAAATTGAAAAATCAGAAATTTGGAAACATGTTTTACTGGAAAAAAACATGTCATATCAGATAAAGGGAAATATATTTTACAGTGTATTAGTACACTATAATAATAGTAGACATAAAAGTTGATATAGCAATAATGAAAATGTAGGAGATAATATTGACAAATGAATTCATTGAAGGAGAACTCTAACAGTTTCCAATAGAGAAGAAGAAATGAAGAATATGTGATAATCAGAGGAAATGCATATTACATGAAAAAAATCAATATTGTTTGTTCACATGATTTTATAAGAATAATAGAGAATTAAAAAAGAAAAAAAATACCAAAATAAATGAAATATTTTTATTTATTTCAATATACCCATCTTCATTGTTGAAAATGACTACTAATGATCCGGTGCTTTCATATTCCTAACATTAAAGGATAAAATGACTAATACAATAATGTTTTCTTTGTTTTATAATTAATTTAAATGGAAAATATAAAAACAATATTACAATGATATGGTCAATCATAATGCTAAATCATGAAGATTCACTAAAAAAAATTCATACGACAATAGAAACTAATTCAAATTTGTAAAAATATTACGTACAAACAAAATATGAAAATACAAATAAGTGCATAAAATTTCAGAAAACCAGATTTTTCTTTACTATATTATTGTCATCATTACTACGTGTTCTGAATTGATTCGCATGCATTGTGACTACATAACACTAATCCATGCATCCCATTTTAATGAAATGTGAGAAACAATTTAGTTAAAAATATTAAAAAACACCTTCATTAAGTAAATATTGAAGCTGGTTTTATAGAATATAAAAAAATGATGCAAAAATAATATATCAGCATTAAATATCAATCAAATGATTGATGGGAGTGGGTAGTAAAACACTCTTTATAATGTAATATGTGTTTCAAAATTGATCAGAGTGGGTAGTGAGTACATAAAAACATGGTAGCCTAACAATATCATTATGAAAGAGACTAGAGCATTTATACAATTTGAATAATTGAAAATCTCAATTCTGATGATTAAATTAAATTCCATATTGCGTAGGATGTAAAATAATTAACAGACTTAGCTATAATAGGTTGTTCTGTAACCCACAATCAAAATGTCTTTCATCTTCACAAAATGATTGTCCACAATAACCTACAACAGTACCATTAAGTCCATATAAATAAAAGATTCATTCGAATCATGATAACATGAGTTGGAAATCTCTAGCATAGTTATAATGAGGTTTGCACTAATGATCCATAAATATAACAGAATAAAGTAAACAACATGTTATAAAATGATAATTTTAATCTAATTAAAATAATGAAAAACTTGAATGGAAGTATAAAAGTTTTTGTGATATTACCTTCAAAATCATAATTCTTTACCCCTATTTGTGACATTAAAGTATGATCTCCCGAAACATATATGTAAAACTAAGAATGAAAAGATTAAATTACAAATAAATGGAATAAAACAGATGTTGATTAATGTAATAATATTCATTGTTAGTAATCACAAATATTAACACAATGAAATTTAATATGATGCGGAACATGGTGAATAATAATGCAAAGAAATGCATTCTGAAATCACCTTATTTTGACATTGACCATCGATATTCTCATAAATGATCTTCATTATATGAATATATGAAAAATTATAATGTTGTAATATAGATGTAATTAAAAAAAATTACTGATGGGATGCATTAACCTACAAGAATAACTCAAATCCCCTCTTAAGAAAATATTTATTCAGTTTAAGATGATCATGGCAAGATAATATAAATAATACTGATTATGATGTGTGCACAGGTGATTCAAAAGTATGTGAAAATGATGTGTAAACTATATGTTATAAAATTAATATTGTAAAAAAAATTCTTGAATAAAGAACCTAATAAGGAGTGTTAGTCATTCAGGGACATTATCTCTAAAAACATCATTCATGAATGTCTGAAATTTATGTAAATATCTTGAACCATGAAATAAAAAAATGATAATAAATGATTCAGCTTCATAAAACAATAGGACAAAATGTACGATGAATAATGAAAAAGTAATCACTGATAGTACTTACTAATTAAATTATTATTAATTTAGAAATTAAGAATAATTAATAATTCATCATTAGTAGCTAATATATTTACTATTGATTGTGTTCAGAATTGAAATAGTACCTTGATAACATACACTTGATACCCCTATCCCTAGGGTCATACCTACAACAGGTTACTAAAAATGGTTAAATGTGATTCCATAACACATTAATTAACTAAATTAGATATTAATGCTTCGCAAAATCATTGGAAACATAAATAACTAATGATTAATGGGGAAAAAATAATATTGAACCAAATTGAATACTTTGGGTACCATAATTGGTTGTAGTTACGGTGAAAAATATTCAATTGTTGATTCCTTCACAATATCTGCATAATTCCTAAATGTTAGCGTAGGTAATAAAGAAGCATTTAATGGGTGCATAGAAGTCTTATAAATTTACCATAGTGCACATTAAAATAATGTAACATTATACATATGGAAATGATGGATGTTTGAATTATGTGAACCCGATGAAAGCTTATTTATTGTACTATAATATGGAATTTTTTTCTGAATAGAGTAAAATGAATAACTTAAAATGTATACATATGTCACATTGTACACATGAACAAAAAAGCACCTTATGTGGGATGCACCTGCAATAGGACGAGTCGACGAAATAAGTACCTTATAAAAGAACTTGATGAAGTCTATCACAGTCAAACCAGTTCCCAGGTTTGTAGTAGAGACCTAAATCAATTTTACTAGCTTCATACCTACAATGGGGTAGTACAAAATGGATAAAATTGATTTTATAACACAATAATAAATAAAATTAGAAATGATTGCATCGAAAACTCATTGGAAATATACGTAACTATAGATTAATGGAGAAGTAATAAGATTGAACAGAAATTGAATACATTGTGTTTCAGAATGGATTGAATATATGGTGCCAATGATTCAAGTGTTGATTCCATCATAATATCTACATCATCTATCAAAGTTAGCGTAAGTAATAAATAAGCATTCAATGGATGCATAAATTTTTTATACATTCACCAAATCCTCATTATAATAAAGTAACAATGTACTTATAGAAATGATGGATGTATGAATGAATCAAACATTATGAATTCATATGTATTTTATAAATATATGGAAATTTTGTATGAAGAGAGTGAAATGAATAACTTAAGTGGAGAAGTATGACACAAATTAGATATGAATGAAAATTCACCTTATACAGGATGCATCTACAACACGATGAGTCGAAGAAATATGAACCATGGGAAATAAATTGATGAAGATCACCGTAGTCGAACCGGTTCCCAAGTTCGAAGTAGAGTCCTAATTCAATTGTACTTGGTTCATGTGACCAATGATTGTTCTTCCAAAGTCACTGATTTCAAATGCCGTTTAAATGGTGTGATTGTTTGAGCTATAGATAGAATAATTTTCAATAGATGATGATCATGTAATAGTGAAATTATAATTAAAATATATACCATTTTACAGATAGAGGATATTTTTTTCAAGGGTATGTTAATGTGGTTTTCATAATGAAAGTAGAAAAAATTGTCAACATTGTTAATTAAAGTTACCATCAGTGGTTGTAGGTGAAAACTTCATTTTTGATCCTATTCTCATGCTTTATGTAGGTGTTATAGGTTCAGTTTCATTAATATTATCAAGACAACTTGATCCTATAAAACTAAAAATATAGTGCCTATTAATAGTTTTAGAATGAAAAATAATAGAATTGTTTATGTTGAACAAAATAGAAATAACACAACCAATTTGTAACTGATGTATAATTAGTGTTCTTTCAAGACCGCCTCTCTATATATATATGGTGATTTCATGTTTGTATTTTTTATATTTTTATTCAACTTTCATGTAAATCAACATAATAATGTTATACTGTAACGAGATCAGTGTACATATAATATATCTTTGAAACCCAAATAATTTCTACCATGGATGTAATTTTTGAAAAATATGACACCAATGAAACATGTATTAAATAGATACAAATGATTCTGGTAATATGAAATATGAATGGAATATGTTACACTTACCTGAAAATGCAGCACACTTTGATGCTATGATGAAATAAATAGTATGCCTATTGAGAATCATAGTTGAAGGAATGAAAATTAGGGGTAGGGTTAAATGGGGAACTATGATAGGAGATGTATAGTATTACTACTTCAGAAAATCAGGTTTAACTACAATAAAATCAAATAGGGTAGTATAAAGAATAGCTCAATGACCTAAGGAAAACATACCTGCTTTGGAGGTCTCGATTTATAATGTCTCAGAATTTGGTATCATTGATGGGAAGGGGTTAAGAAAGAAGTTTTTCAGTGTTGTCCATCGCAGTGGATGAAAAATAAGAAATTGAAACAATATGGGGAAGAGAAAATATGAGATAGTCAGTTAGTAATCTGAATGGAATGGAGTAAACAACCGATATAGGACATTATATGTCTAAATCAACAACCTACCAACAGTATGAATAAAATAATAAGGATACAAATATGGGCTGAAGGAGAGAAATTGAGAGGGATAAGATAATGAATATTATTGTAGTCATCTAAGAGAACTACAAATAAAATTGTTAAATTGGGAACCATAATAAGAAATGTATAGTATTATTGATTCAGTAAATCATGATTAACTGCAATTAAATCAAAGAAGACAGTAGGGTGAATACATCAACGATATAAAGAAAACATACCTAAATTGGAGGTCTCAATTTGTACAGTACGAATTAGGTATAGTTGATGGAGGAAAGGTTGGAGGAATAAGAAGAATAATGGATCATAAGTGAAGATGGAGATACTTAAATATAATTGAAACCCAAAAAAATCGGCAGGGTAAGTGCGAGAGGGATAGGGAAGATGTTGACGGAGCATTGTACCAAAGGAGGATTCGAGATATGCTTTGAAAAACAAATCATTGACATTGGTTTATATCGGGAATTACACACTACGTACTGTAGGTCATGAGAATCAAAGGTAGAGTGGAGAACCTAGATGTACAAGAGCCGATGGAGGAGTCGCCGGTTGTGGAGAAGGAATGATCAAAGGAGCTATAGTCAGAGGTGTCGAAGATAGAGTCATGGCTAAAGAGGAGATTTGTGAATTCGACGAGGTCGTCGAGGTCGGCGATGGTATGCGTGAGGAGATGGTAGGATTAGAGGTGATATAACACTCTAATTGTGGGAGGAGAAGGAGGGTTCAGTGGAGAGGTGAAATGCAACTTGTGGGTGGAGTGGTAAAATCTTTGGAGGGGGGCGCAATGGTTTAGGGGTAAAATGGGAATGAAATTAGTGGAATGGGGGACGTGGAGGTTCAAGGAAGCAACACATCAGCTCGGAAGAAGCCAGTTTTAGTATATAAGGATGATTTATAAATAAATTATTCAAAAATCATAGAACAATCTTTTTAAGGAAACATTTTATGAAAATTAATTAAATTATTAATTTGAAAATATAATTAAATATTTATCACTCTAGAAAATATGAATACTTAATTAATAATTTGTAAAAATTCTACTTCATTTATAAGTTTCCGAAATTTTATTTATACCTTCATGGATGAGGTTAAAATTAATTTGGGTCATCTTTGAATTTATAAGTGTACATTACAATTCAAAAGGTTATGTTACTACTCACCAAAATATTTGTTGATTCTTCCAGACTCTAAATATCAACCTGAACACAACTGTGTAAGTAATTTTTCCAAAATTCAAACGAAATAAGTAGAAAAATTATGTATATTGGCTAGTTTATTATAAATTATTATTTTGTAGAGACTCAGAGTTTCATCCTTTCAATATTAAATTTATTTTTAAATCCATGGGGTGTTATTTAGTGAATGTGAATGATTGCGATCCAGTATCTGTGTTATCATTTATTTTTGAGATCTCCTTTCATCTATTATCTCATATATTATGAGTGATTGATCTTAATATTGTTTATGGATAAAATAGTGGATTTTATGGTGTGTGTGTATATAGGTATTCTTCTTTGATCATACATTCCATTAACCCTTTATTGGTGGTTACCATTTCAGATGATTGCATGATCATAGTAAAAATTTATAGTGGCTCAGTAAGGATTTCCCCTAAACATTAAATATTGATTTATTTGGGGATAATAAATTTATTTTTAATCGATTTTAAAAGATTTTTTTCAAATGATTTATATATTTAAAATTGTATAGATTGTTAATAAAAATACCCTATCTCAGAGGCATCATAAATAAAAAGTGGATTTGAGAAATGTTGGATTTAAATGAGAAATGATAGGATAAAATTATTTGATGTTTGATACCAACAAATTTATTTAAAGGAAATATTATTTGGAAGGGAATATATTTGATAAAAAATTATTAATTTGAAAAATTGAATTTTTTGTTGAGTGATCAAATTGGGAATTTGGATTGTGAATGGTGAACTGATAAAAATGAATGATTTTCCCATGATTATTGATTGGTTAAATGAATATCTTATCTTGAGTAGTTAGTTAGTGATTTTGTAAAAGAAAACATGAACATAAAATCCATATAAATTGATTTAAAATCACAACTCTAACTAAACCATGTTTATAATGACTCTATCAAATTGGATTTTGATTGACTCAGCCCTAATGGAAAAATCCATAACATCTTATTGACACATACTTAGTCATAATGATTGACTGAGTTTCTGAAGGATCATAGATCTGAGAACAAAATTAGTACATGGTAGATTATTATGGTTCTTTGTTTTGACTTGATTATTACATACTAGTAATTCTTGATCTGTTTATATCAGATTATTTTTTAAAATTTTCATGTAATTTATATTTCGATATACATTCCATCAATATGATTTGATATAATATTTTAACTACAAATATTAAATTATTATCCATGACATTTTTTAAATTAAACTTGAAATGTGTTTTTATGGAAATAAATTTGGAACATTTTGTGAAATCCTCTTGGATATTTATCTCACACAGTAAGATTACTATTAATATTCTATAGAATACACTGACATAGGACCAGTAAAAGGGGAATAAAAACATTTATGTGACATGTGTGATTTATACATGGGACCCTGGATAATTGTGGTTATAAATATAGTTTTTATCTAATCAGAGCATGAATATTTATTATTTATTTCTAGATATAGTTTTTTTATTCTTCAATATTATGTATTTATTGTTATTTATCATTTTTTGGTACATTTTACATGATGACTATTTGACATATAAATTCTTCATTTATTTATCTTCCACTATTATATATTTATTGAATGTTCTTGGGGATATTAATTCTCTTTAACCATTTGTTTAATTCCTTGGTTTTAGTTACTAGCATGTGAGGGGCATGAATTCCCTTTTGGTTCATGTCGTAGCATGATAGGGAAATTACGTAAAACATTATTGTTGGATCCACTTTGTATAAAAGGTTGTATTTGATGTCAATAGTTGTCAATAAAGATCAAAATGAAGGAGATCAATATGTACTCCAATAAAATGGAGGAACGTAAATTCAGATGATTGTTGTACTAATCATAAGTCCAAAGGAACATGTTTCAAATGTGACACATTGTTTAAAACAATGAATAATGTGCGGTATAATTCATCTGATGATGATTCATGAAGAATGGGGTTTTGATAAAGACCATACAGTACCTCATGATTTCATGAGAACCATGCATGATACTTCTTGAAGAATTGACTCATATGCTTTGCATGAAGTATATAATGACGGCTGAATAAGAAGACAATGTGCAAGGGATTGGACTTCTGAGACGACCATGTGGAGATTGAAATTATGAGATGGCCATGCACATCACATTGTATCAGAAGATGATGGTTCTAAAGATGTTCCTTTAAAGAATAAATATCATGATAGTGGATTTTGTGATGACAGCAGAAGAGTTGCTGAAGGATTCAAATCACTGAGAAGAAGTGTTTTTGAGGTGATTATTCTTGTTGAAAAAGCAAACAAACGACAGACAAATTTTTTGACAAAAGGGATTTCATGATGATATATCGAGTTCAAGAGTTGTGGAATATGATATATTTTTTATCCATGAACTTCGATAGTGGAATGGATGATCTGGAGGCGGTACAAAAAGAGAAGATACAAGGTGGCGCCATTTTCCAGTGATTGCCAAATTTTAGGGCCTCAAAATCAACAAATGAAGAAGAGTGATTTTGGAAAAGGGACTTGCGCGATGTACACATGAAAGAGAGGAAACTTTCGTGCCATATGTTTTTGAGGATCAGAACATCAAAATATGGCAAAGGGATAAGGGTCGTGCAAGTGTTGGTTAGGTCGCGCAAGTGGACTTGCGCGCCTTGAAAGAACGTGCACGCCGTAACCTTGGAAGGATGAAACTTGTGTGCCTATTGTTTTCCAAGAACAGAACATCAAAATATGGCTAAGCATAGAAGGTCACGCATGTATTGGTAGGGTTGCGTAATTGAGTTTCCTGATAGAGGCTAGGCGAGATGAGCTGCGCACCGAGACTTGTGATCCAAGGAGTGACTTGCGCGCCACCGCGCAGGGGGTCCAGTTTGCCTATAAATATAGGTCGACCCCTTCTCATTTCTCATGGAGTTCAACACTTAGAAAAATCAGAGCTCCCATCGTGCAGGTGTGGAAGTCGCGCAAGTATTGTGTAGTCGCGCAGGTGGACTTGCGCGCCATTAACTGAAGCTGCGCCCCGATTGTTAGTTGCGCGCCCAAGTCGGTTTGGGAGAGAAAGGAAGTAAGTCGTGCAGGTTAGAATTTGAGGAAGGAAGTGTCACGCAGGTGGTTTGGTGATACTTGCGCGCTTGTTTGGACCTGCGCACCGGAGACTTGCACGCCGTAGTGAGACTTGTGCGCCGTATTGGGACTTGTGCGCCTAGCTTGGAGAAGCGTGCCTGGTATTGTTGAATCCCTCCGGTCTATTTGGAGCTGCACGAAAGATAAGAGATTACCCGATACATTCGGTGCAACATGATATTGAAGAAGAAATATAAATGATACATGCATGATCTCATTCATACATGGTGAACTGATTCTGATGATGACAAGTAAGGTGAGCATCATTTATTGAGAAATCACATAAGTGATTCTGATTTAGGAAAACAAAGACAAGGGGATCTAGTGTATTCAGTCATTTCACTAAAGAATAAGGATTGAACTAAAAAGAGAATCAACTCTGAACCCTGATGCAAGAAATGTCTCATGCTGAATAGGAGAGAAAAACTTCATTGCAAATCTATTGAAGAGACCTTCACGTCTATAAGCTGAGTGGGACTTCACCAATGGCAGTAAGCCTGGGGAGTCAACGGGAGTGACCCGAGGGACGCAGTGAGCTATCCCTAAACTTTTGTAAAGGTTTAGGTTGTTCCTACCAACGTGGGAACAAAATCCACAACATTAAGAAGAAAAAGGTGACACCCTGATTGACCCCTCCCCTCTCAGGGTGTCTCGGGGTCCTAAAAGTGGTATCAGATCCAGGTTGACGTATGTTGGATATTCTCCAGTAATTCTATTCAGAAGAGGATTTGAGTTTCTTTCCAAAAGTCAACAATGAAGGGCAGTCTTGATGAAGATTCAGTAATTTCTGAACAGAATTCTACATCTAGAAAGACCATGACAAACAGGAAAAATAAAGAGAAGAAGAAACTAAAGAAGTCCCTCATATCCAAAGAAGAATTAGTTTCTTGTTCTCCATGCCATTCCAATAATGAGGAAATATCAAGCTTGGAAAGTATCAAGCAGTTAGCTCAGCGTTCTTCCAGAGGAATGAATGACATCCCTAATTCAAGCTTTTAGGAAAAACTCAAAACATAACTGCATGATATTTATGAAGAAAGTGTTTCTATTATTTGTAGCCTATTCCAATCTATGCAGGTTGAGATCACTCGATTAGGAAGGGAAGATGACAATATGGAAAAGGTGTTCGAAAGAAAGGTTATGGGAAGTTTGAAGCTCACCAAATAGGTGAAAGTCTTTAAAGAAAAATAAGAAGTTAATAAGACTCTAAAAGAAAATATACATGCACTTGAAGTTGAGCTGAAGAAGAGCAATGAAGTCAAGGCTTTTTGTTTGGAAGAAACTTCCATGAAATTCTGGGAACGTGACTCTTTTTTACAAAACAAAGTTAAGATGCATGAAGATGAGGTTGAATGATTGAAGAACAATTGTGAAGCGAAGATGATCATGATTGAAGATCAGAAGATCATCCTCAATATTGAGTGTAAAAAATTGGATGCCCATTTGACCAAGATTGAGAATAAACATATTGAGACTTCACAAAATAATGAAATTAGTTATTCTTGTAATCAATGTTCATTGGAGGAATCTAATGCTAAAATACCTCCAACTTGTGACAAGAAGATTATGACATCTCTTGATTATCCACATCGAGAATCAGTTGTTGCTGGTACTCAATGCTCACTAGAGGATTATATTTTCAAAATACCTCCTACATGTGATAAGAAGATCATGACCTTACTCATTGATCTCTCACAAGCAACTAAAAAAGTGAATGTACCATCAACACAATCTTGTACTCATGTTTCTAAATACTTTCCCACAATCAGTGCAGGTTGGAAGAAAAATTATAAACAAGTATGGATGAGGAAAGGTGAGGAGAAGAAACCTACCACCATGGATAGGGTTCATAGGAAGATAAAATTGGAAGATGGTTCCCCAGATGGAGAAAACCACATCTGGAAGAAGGCCCAACTACCATTTATAGAAGATAAAAAAGGCAATGTTTTTGGGTCAATGTTGGTGCTGCAACAGATTTGGGCACTGTGAACTGGATTTTTTTTATAATCCCTTACATGGAAAATCATAAGGAAAGCCTATATCAAAGGGAAGGAAGCTAGAGAAGAAGAATAACATCCGCAGGTCTAGAAGCATCTATTTACCGCAAACAGATTTGGAATTCTTGATAACATATGTGATGTATGCAATGACAGCAGTCACAAGGTAGGCACATGTCCATATCAACATGATTTCACTATTGATAAGAAAAGAAGACCCATGATGCTGGCTAAGCATGAAGAAAGTACCTTAGGAAGAAATCAGATGAATTTTGTGAACACACATTTTCCCAAGAAGATCTCAAGCAGGAGAGCTTAGAAGCCCCAAGATTTTAGATCCATGAAATTGATGGGTCATTCATCCAAAAGAAAAACTTAGTGGGTTGAAACTCCGATAAACCCATGTGGAAGATCCAAACTAGTTGAAATGGTTCCTAATGACTTGTTGGTGATCTAGCCAAAATATTTGAAAAGAATGAGGATTCTTGAAGATGAAAAGGGCAAGGCTGGTGAAAAAGGAAAAAATAAATATTTCATGTGATGAAGACAAAGTTCATGAGAGATTGCAAACCAAGAGAATCACACGTGTCAAAGAAGTTCTGTGTGAGAGATGTAAGAAATCTGGTCACATTGAAAAAGGTTGCCTAACCTTAATACTAGAGCAAGAAGTAGTCCTTAAAAAGAGTAAGAATGTATCATTATTGATGGTTGTTAAGCAGAAAAATTCCCCACACAAAGTAGAAGAGAATGTGAAGAAAGCCATGCCACACCAACAGATGTCAGAACATATGTTCAAATGTGCAGGCATGAAGACTAGAGTGAATAT
This sequence comes from Viscum album, assembly GCA_963277665.1. Taxonomy (NCBI): domain Eukaryota; kingdom Viridiplantae; phylum Streptophyta; class Magnoliopsida; order Santalales; family Viscaceae; genus Viscum; species Viscum album. The sequence goes on from OY728125.1 coordinate 1,030,097,156, forward strand.
AGGAACATGGTTATGAAAGGAACCTCAACCATGCAGGTCTTTTTGATGAAGCAAGGAGGAACCACCTTATTCCCGTAATCATTTGTGTATTGTATTTGTGCTAATAATGTAGGGAATTGAAGGTGAAACAAGATCTTAGGGGGAAAACTTGAAATGTAATGAATGCTGTCAACTCTCGATAGCCAAGATGAAGAAGTTTCCATCCTTGGTAGATTATTCAATTGATATTCAAAGATTAAGACTATAAAGGATCATTCTTGATAAAGATGATATGGAGTGTTTCGCTTGAGGGGGAAAAAAATTAAGAAACATCCAAAATCACTGTTTCAATCAATATCAACTCCAGCCGGACTCCAATGTAGTTACTATGTGAATTTCTTGAAGAACATGTCAATGGAGAAGGAGTTTCAGGTTGATTATTCCATATCACATTTGATTTTGATCTACCTAAAATAAAATTGGTAAACCCTTGACGAAAAAATACATGAGTTCTCATCTCATGTTGGTATCATGATCTGTGAATAATGTTTAGCCTTGTTGACTTAATAAAATCCTCTAGTTTTCTACATTGATCATTTCTCAAGTAGAAATAGAGTGAAATGATTAATGAAAAATTTCTTATGTATGGATTGATACCCTCTCTCCATGCGCTTTTTATTTCTTGTCAATAAGGGGGAGAGAAAGTGAAATGAAAGTTTGAAAAGAAAAGTTTATTGAAGAGAGAAGGTTCTCATTTTGACATTGACAAAATCATTTCAAAGGATGTATAAGGTATTGGAAACAAAATACAAAGGGGTAGATTGTTGGAACCACTTTGTATATAAGGTTGTATTTGTTTTCAATAGTTGTCAATGAAGATCAAAATTATGGAGATCAAGATGTACTCCAATAAAATGGAGGAATGTAAATTCAGACGATTGTTGTACTAATCATCAGTCTAAAAGAACATGTGTCAAATGTGACACATTGTTTACAACAATGAATAATGTGAGGTATAATTCACCTGAGGATGATTCATGAATAACGGGGTTTTGATGAAGACCATGCAGTACCTCATGATTGCATGAGAACCATGCAAGAGACTTCGTGACGAATTGACTCATATGCTTTGCATGAAGTAGATAATGATGGCTAAAGAATAAGACAATGTGCAAGGGATTGGACTTCTGAGATGGCCATCCCGAGATTGAAATTATGAGATGTCCATTCACATCACATTGTATCAGAAGATGATGGTTCTAAATCTATTCCTTCAAAGAATACATATCACGATAGTGGTGTTTTTGATGACAACAGAAGAGTTGCTGAAGGATTCAAATCACCGAGAAGAAGTGTTTTTGAGGTGATTGTTCTTGTTGAAAAAGAAAATAAACGACATAAAAATTTGTTGACAAATGGGATTTCATGATGACATGTTGAGTTCAAGAGTTTTTGTCAACAATCTATGTTTGATTCAAGAATGTCGACAGAGGAATGGATGATCTGGAGGTGGTACAAAAAGAGTAGATTCAAGGTGGTGCCATTTTCCAGTGATTGCCAAATTTTAGGGCCTCAAAATCAAGAAATGAAGGAGAGTGATTTTGGCACTGTACACTTGAAGGAGAGGAAACTTGCACGCCATATGTTTTTGAGGATCAGAACAAAAAAATTTGGCAAAGGGATAAGGTTCGTGCATGTGTTGGTTAGGTCGCGCAAGTGGACTTGCGTGCCTTGAAAGAACGTGTACGCCATAACCTAGGAGGATTAAAACTTGTGTGCCTATTATTTTCGAAGAACAGAACATCAAAATATGGTTAATGAAAAAGGTTTCCCAAGTATTGGTTGGATCGTGCAAGTGAGTTGCGCGATAGAGGCTAGCTGAGATGAGCTACGCACCGAGACTTGCGCACCAAGGAGTGACTTGCTCTCCACCGCGCAAGGGGTCCAGTTTTCCTATAAATATAGGTTGACCCCTCCTCATTTCTCACGGAGTTCAACACTTAGAAAAATCAGAGCTCTCGTCGCGTAGGTGTGGAAGTCGCACAAGTATTGTGTAGTCGCGCAGGTGGACTTGCGCGCCATTATCTGAAGCTACGCCCTGATTGTTGGCTGCGCGCCCAAGGCGGTTTGGGAGAGAAAGGAAGTAAGTCGCGTAGGTTAGAATTTTAGGAAGGAAGTGTCACGAAGGTAGTTTGGTGATACTTGCAGCCCAGTTTGGACCTGCACGCCGGAGACTTTCATGCCATAGTGAGACTTGCACACCATATTGGGACTTGCAAGCCTATCTTGGAGAAGCGTGCCAGGTATTACTGATGCTCGCCGGTCTGTTTGGAGCTGCACGAAAGTTGGGAGACTACTCGATACATTCGGTGCAAAGTGAGATTGAAGAATAAATATAAATGATACGTGCATGATCTCATGCATACATGGTAAACTGATTCTGACAATGACATGTAAGTTGAGCATCATTTATTAAGAAATCACATAAGTGATTGTGATTCAGGCAAATGAAGACAAGGGGATCTAGTGAATTCAGTCATTGCACTAAAGAAGAAGGATTGAACTAAAAAGAGCATCAACTCTGAACCATGATGCAAGCAAAGTCTAATGCTGAACAGGAGACAACTACTTCAATGCAAATCTATTGAAGAGATCTTCATGTCTATAAATTGAGTGGGACTTCACCAAAGGTAGTGAGCCAGGGGGAGTCAACGGGAGTGACTTGAGGGACGTAGTGAGCTATCCCTAAAATTTTGTAAAGGTTTAGGTAGTTCCTACCAACGTGGGAACATGATCTATAATGTTAAGAAGAAAAAGTTGACACCCTGATTCACCCCTCCCCTCTCAGGGTGTCACGGGGTCCTACAGTTATTTTGTTTTTTCAAAACAAATAGGTATTTTAGTTGTTGATTATCTTTCCAGGATGTTTGAATATATTTTACGATGTTCTTGTAGAGAAGTGGTAGGATTGTTGTGTCTTATGGGGTGGTTATGTGCGAGGGCATAACAAGATTCAATTATAGGGAGACATAAGTATCCATGTATTTTTGTGATTTTCATCTTTATTGATTAAACTAATATAATAATATCATTTATTAAAATTAACAAGACACTAAAAAAAATAAAAAATTGACTTCTATCTGATTGAATTGATATTTTTGTATCTCTTGACTTATTTGAAGATCTATGTCTCCTTGCTATGGTTTTTTATTTTTCTAATTGATTTTGTTTGGAACCATTCCCCCAAGGATAATGTTTAATAGAACTCATGTAGGAAATACTAATGAACAATTAAAAGTGAACCCTCTTATCGATCATAACAACATTAACATATTTGGGTATTGTATACATACTCTAGGAATAGTACATTCTCTAATACCCATTCGGGATCCATTACTTGAACCTAAAAAAGAAAAATATAGAGATCATTCCATGGGGTCTCTTCACTTGAAACCACAATATTTATAGTGAAAAAATAAACCTCATGATGAAAATTATTAGATAAATTTGATTGATATTCTTTTGGATTTCACAGAAACACTAGACACAACACATCTAATATTTCATACAATTATGTGTGATGGACCTAGTATGATGTGTAGGGGTTAAATGGTTGTAATGAATAATTATGAGGTATTGGAATATAAATATTTCATAGGTACCTTCATGGAGAATTTATATTAGCAATAGATTGTATTTTCATTGTTTGTATATTTTCATAGCATCTAACAATGTGAGAGAAGTGTGCCTTAGATTGAATAACGTTATACTGAACTTTTTCATTGATTGTTAGAGGTAGCGTCGAATTAGAATATGAAGGGAAAAATATAAAAGATGGTTCTTGAGTATAATAATTTATCTTAGTTTTTCATGATTAATCAAGCCATTTATCTGGATATGGTTGATAATGAATTGATCGATGTCCATGACCTGAATGGTATGTTGTGGTTAATGAGAGTTCCTCATAATCATTGTGTATTTTTATTTAATTATATTATAGAAAGTAGTAATCATGATGAGTCTCATTGAGGATCATTAATTTTTTATTTATAAATATAATCTATAGTGTTTTATAGTTTTTCATTGACATCCATTCAATATTAAATTATTTTTCATTCAAAGCGGTTTTCATTGAGTCCCCAATGATTTTTGGTCCTTGATGTTGTTCAGGTAAACTAAAAAAGTTCTATCATGAAATTTATACCCCACACAATGGCTCAGGTTCATAAATACCTAAAGGCACTATGGTGAATACATATGAGTTATGAACTTAATTGTTCCATCCAAATGATTCGACAAACAAATATTAACCACATATTGGAATATTTAAATGAGGATGAAAATATGGGATAAGAGGTAGTGGGAGGTACCATCAAATTATATATTTGGTTTAGTGAATGCATTATTTTATTCCAGTATATCTTATTTGTACCTGTTGAATCATAATGTTAATTTTATAAACCATACATGTGATATTATATAATATGGGATGGGCCTTTAATTGTTGGTTGGAATGAAGACATGCTGATATCTTCGATGATCATCATATGCCTTCTCTTTATTAGATATACTACTCACATGGTATTTTATGGATCTCGAAATGAAAATTTATAATTCATTTTAAATATTTAGTGGCTTATTTCACATTAAGAATAGATTTATTGTCATAATTTTTGGGTCTCCTTTACTTCCCCCAAGAGAGTTGATAATTTTTTATACTGAGAAATTGAATGGAGGTCAAGTTGAAAAAAACTTTTGATTATGGTATTGGTTAGGAAAATATATACAATCACAATTGATAAGGATATATAATCTTTGTGTGGTGATCATTTGAAATTGGTCGTCATTTTTCCAGACTTATTACCATCAGAATTTGTTGGATTCCCTCTATTATGAGAGGTAGAGTTCTCCATTGAATTGGCACATGGAACCAAGTATATCTTGATCCCCTCTTAACATATTTTAGTAGATAAAATAAATGACTTATATACCTAGTTATATTGTTTTTGGTATAATGGACTCAATCTACATATTGTGTCCCCATGGGGGGCACTTATTATTTATAAAATGAAATGATATATAAAAGTTTTAAATTATATTAATTACAAAAATTTCAATAGATTCACTATAATGAAAAAGAATCTATTTCATAGAAATTATAATTTGATTGATTGGATGAATTGGGTGAATAATTTCATGAATATTGGTCTTCATTCTGGTTACAACAAGCTCATAATCATATAATATGATATCTTGAACAATTTTATCCTATGAAGGTATAGCCAATACACGTAGCTGATTATTAAGTCTAGTCTATCTAATGGGATCAAATATTTTATGAAATTTATGATTAAAATATTCCCTATGTATCTCAAATCATTATTGGTGATGTTTGTTTATGATTACATGATTTACAGTAAAACTTACCTTACTTATTTTGCATCATTTTAGACAATTCCTGGAAATGTTTAGAGATCAATGAATGTATGAAAATATATAAAAAATGTAGTTTTTAAATTAGAGATGTGATTTTCTTAGTACATATACCCACCAAAAATTTATTTTAGTCAATATGGAGATGCATATGACTTTTATTACAGATGACCAACCATGTAATTTTTTTCTCTATTCAGATCATCCTAGAAATTACAGGTTTTTATTATAGGGTCATTAATGATTTCAAGAAGCTTGATTCGCGGATGAAAGCTCTCACTCCAAATACTATAAATTTTTCATGTTATTTTAAATTGTATAATTCGTCTAATGATTTAATGTACCATTTGAATCCTACAATATTTTTTACTCTTCTGAAGACTGGGTAGGGCTATGTGGTCTTTTTTTATGCATCTATATTATGTTTTTCATGTGTTCTTAGGGAGGTGATCAAATATTGTTCTATATTTCCAAAAACTGTTGGAAAGAAAATAATAAATATCCTTCTCATGATTGACGTCATTCAGTATTAATTTATGAGCATATAAAATAGAATAATTATATGTTCAGGTATATTTTTACCATTTATTCATATCACAAAATCCAATGTGATGTATTATATCAAAAAATATTTGAATCTTAATATTATGTGATAGGTGGAGTATATGAAATCTTTTTTTGGACATTTCCAATACCCTGTTAATGGGAATTTCACTATAAATGACATTAGGAGGAAGACTCCAATATGGGATCATAAAGAATTATAAAAATATTAGAACTTGATTTCTTTATTTAATTGAATGCCTTTGGAAATTTTATATGGTTTAACCGATAACATATTAATAAGAGTTAAATTGACTGTTTCTCTAATAGAGATGACTATTTATGGGTAATATCAGGATAGTATATTATGTGTATGTTTGTACTCTCTTTATAATGGGGAGACCATCATTGAGTGGTCATATTATTATGAGTTTATGTTAAACTTTTCAAATTTGTACATTGTTCCTTTTCTTATGTGACAAACTAGGATATGTGATTCCGATAATTCCCAATGGTTAAACAACCTAGAAACATAAAGATGATCCATGATATGTCAAGATGATTTTTGCAGACATGAATGGTAAAATTCATCATTGATTGTTTTTAATTATAAAACATGTTACTAGGTCAAGGTCGAACACTATAAACCCTCATGTTTTCTATAGAAACTACTTAATATGATATTGAAGTGGGATGGTATTTTGATGGACTTCATGATTGGGATTCCATGTAGCCCTCAAGTGAATAGTGTGATATGGGTAATGATGATTGGTTGAAGAAATCATCTAACATCATCCTACATTATTATATTATAAAATTTTAGTACATGGGAAGTCTGTATGTGTTGGGGATCAATAAATTTCTTATTGGTTAATTAATTATAGGTTATAGTAGAGATACCCAATTCACATATGTTTTTTTTGAGAGGCTTCCTATACAAAATGAGATCTCAATTATGTTTGAGCATGAGATTACATTTACGAAATAGTTGAAATATAGTTTAAACAATACATATTCGAGAGGAAATTATTCATTCTATTGTTATTCATTTTTTTGGATCTTAGGATAACAACGTGGGACTTGTTTATTTTACAAATATAATTAGTTACCACTCATCGATTAGAATGGAACCCTTTGAAGCCTTGTATGGAATTATATGTAAATCAATGATGTGTTGTTCAGAAATTTGAATAACATTCCATGGAAGACCTTTTTTAGTGAAGTAATGGTGGTACTGACTCAAATGTAGTATAAATCATATGTTCAATATCATCGATGGACATTGAATTTTTCAGTTACTAGATATGTGTTAGTGATATTTTCACTATAGCTTGGTCATAGATACCTTAGTAATCATGAAAGGGTGTATCTAAAAAATGTGGTATCATTATTAGTTGTTTTTAAGATTGGAAATATGTATAAATTTTTGGATTTCCTACCAACATTGACAATGATTCATAATGTGTTCCACATGTGACATATTATAAATTATCCCTCTAAATCATCTCAATTTTTGAAATAGGTGGATCATGACTTAGAACATTGTTTGTCCATGATTGAGTAGCTAGTTTGGATTATATATTCTAAGATGAAGTATATATGAGAGAATTATATACCCTGTGTTTGAGAGTTATGGATACATAGTCATAATTCAAATGATAAATGGGATCATGATATAGTAATGATAGAGGAGTGGCCTCATCTTTTTGATATTGATTATTCGATATAGTATTTCTTGGGTGGAGTATAAATTTATAAAGGGGAGATTGAAATGTACCATTATATTATTTTAGGTAACTTTATCCATATGTATTGATCATCCTATTTTTGGAGGTTATTCATCATATTTTTTAGGGAATTTATAAATGATTTTGATAGTTTCGGGGCTCTGCATGGTAGACACACTCTTTGGAAAAACAATTTATGTTTGTATTGGAAACCATTTACCTTGTCTTGATGTTCTGGATAGGGATCACGGTCAGGGAAAACCATATAACATCCCCCAGAAAATCGTGCAAATTGAAATAGTATAAAGATCATAGATAGTGCACGGTTCCTAAATAATGGATCCAAACCACTATCCATTATTCTAGTATCTATTGAGGGAACAAATGGATCATCTAACTATTTATACTAACTATTTTTCACTCTCTATAATCATAGTGTGTAAACATTGTAAGGAGTACAGTTAGCTCGAAACATGTGGAATAAACCTATAAAAATGTATTTAGATTTTTAATCACCCAAATATTATAATTAAGGAATATAACCTATCATTATTATTTCAAAACTCCTCCAAATAAATCCAAATATTATCTTTTTTATTTAAGATGCAACCTTGAGAGGTTTCTCTCCCATCCAAGATCTTTCCTCTCAAATTAATTTTTGGATAGATTCATGTAACACCACTCTGGTAAGGGTAATGTATTTTATATGGATTCCTCTATTAATTTCCTCTCTCATTAATTGTGTTTGAATGATAATAATGGATTATTAAGGAAATGAACCTTTATTTGACTGGTTTTGGTATTAAGGATTACTCTTTTGAATTTCTTGCCTTCAACACACTATTGGTTGTTCTCAGTTTAGGTGATTTCTTGATCATTTTAAAAAAGGTATATTAATCTATAAATATTTTCTTTACACATAATTCCATGTTATATAGAAAATTTAATGTAATTTCAATTGATTTTTTTAAAATGATTTGAATAAATTTAGATTAATTATTAATTCCATGTATTTTTTAAAAATAACATTTTAGAGGCATTAAAAATATTTTTTTTCATTTTATAAAATATTTACTAAAATTATAAGACACCATATGAAATGTACTGATGATGATCATAGATAAATTGTATTTAAAAGAAAATTTATTATAAAAGAACTTAGGGTGATGAAAATATGTTATTTGGTTTGAAAATTGAAATGGTTTGATGAAACATTAAATCTGGAGCTTGAAAGGTGAATGATGAAATTATTTGAAATGAATGATTTTTATATGGTTAATTGACTAATTAAACAGACATGTGAGACATGATAGGTAGTGGGTGATTATGATAATAATTATAGGGTTATGACGCCATAGGATTAGAGTCATGATGTAAAAACAATATAACCAATGTTCAGAATGAATCCACCCATATGGGTGTTGATTAATTCTATCATTATGTCCTGATCTTTAGAGAAATTTTCACACATACAGAACCATGATGATAGTTTGAGTAGTGGGAGAATCCTATAACTTATAACTATCTAACCATATGGAATATAACCATAATGCATTTTTTAATTTTATTATTACATGAAAGTGATTATTAAACATTTTACTTATTCCCCTTTAGTTTATGAATAATATAATTTAATCTAGATGTTCACATAATATTTATATATGTTATATGAATTAGTGTTTTTATGTAGAATGAGAATTTATTATCTATTCCATGTTTTTATTTAAATTGAATCAATAATGGAATAATTTTTATTGAATTGTTTCATCACCATGTGTTGACGTCATAATGTGATTTTTTTAATAGAATACCATTTCATTTGGTAGTTTATATATTATGTTGTGTTATGTCCAAGAAAAGTTAATGCACCAATTGGAGGTGGATGATGTTCTTGATTAATGGCACCATTGTTGATGGCCAATAAATTTGGAGATATGAAAAGCTCATTAGTATAGTCTCTGAGTATTTGATTTGGTTGATTTTTTCTAATATTATTTAAGATTTATCTCTATAATATATATTTTTCTGATAAAATCTCCTTACATAGTTTAAGGCATACATGCTATTAATATATTTTTTTATGATTTTATATAGTTATCCCTTATTGTTGGGGTGAATTCATTCACTATGACCGTTTTTATGATCCCTTGGAACTAGTTTATAGCTTTTGGGGATCAAAAACTATATTCACATCATGCTATTACATATTCAATTGGCACTGTATCCGTGTATTTAGGATTGGTTCGTGACATTCAAAAAAATTAGATGGTAGAATTGGTGTGTCCTTTATTTATGATCATATTTTAGTATTTTTATCAATAATTTATATAATTATCCTTTAAAATAAAATCATTATCATCTATGTCCAATAAAATATTATTGGCAGTTAAAACAATTAATAATACTAAAATAAATATTTTGCATAAAGCATGAAATCATATCTAGAAAATTTATATATTTAATTGTTATAATATTGTAACATCCAAAAATTATAGGTCTCAATTTCTATTTGTAGTATTTTCTTTCACTCGACATAAGATATAAATTCATATTCTTTTATTCCATTTAGATAAAATATCAATATTAAAAATATATAAATTATGATTCAGTTAAATATAACATAAACTAAGAAATTGAAAAATTAAAGAAACAAAATTTAATTAAAAATATTACCAGATTGAAATATTTACAATCCGAATATTATTTTTTGAAAACCCCACCATTAATAACTATGAGAAGAATATAACATAAAAAAATAACGATGAAATATTTTGGAATTACATTTATGAATGGGATGATAAAATTTAAAGGATTATAATGTATGTGAAGTTATTTATAAATGTTTTATACAATCATTAGGAATATATAGTGGTTGGGATTATTAATATGATGGGATTATAAGATCATTTGGATTAGATTTATATTAATGTATCTATTTGATATAAAATTAATTAAAAAGTTATTTTTTTGAAATTTGTTATTATAATGTATTTTTTGAGTTATCAAGTATTAATAAATGTAACTAAATTATGAATTTTTGTAGAAGGGTTAAAAAATTTTATTTAGTACTATGATTCATCCATATAGGGGAATTTTTTTCAAATGTGTAATTGTTGTATAATCACTCCATTTCCCTAAGATCAAGATCAATATAGTCTTCATTACATATATATTTAGCAGAATCATTTGTGACTGAGTATTAATATTTAGGAAATCGAATCACCACTAATAACTACATAATTTTCTAATCAATGAATTAGATATTATGTGGGTGTATATAGGGTTTTCAAAAGTATAATCATGGGTGATATAAGAATATACATAAAATCATTTTTAATTTTATATATGTTTTAATTATTGTTTTATTTTTTATAATATATAATTTTATGGAATAAATATTTTAAAAGAGTATTGTTTTCTACAAAACAATTTGTTTGATTTATTCCAAGGAAAATATTAATAAAATTTTATGAAAATGGAAATTAAACCATTAAATATACAAGAGAACTAATTTTCAACAAATTACCTTTTTCTAGAATTTTTTATTAAAAATTTAACTTAACTCCTACTGAATAATGGTTTGTATTAAATTTATTTATTATATATATACATATATTACATATATTTAATTATTTTTCACGTGATAAATAAAAATATTAATTTAATTTTTTATTCATAAATATAGTTTTTTCTAAAAATTATATTTCTTATGTTATATATTTTAATTTTAATTATTTTTTATAAAATTTATTCATTTAATCAAATAAAATGTATTTAATATCTATAGTCATTTACATATAATTTAATTTCTTTTTTTATTTTTAGAGGAAGTATCCATGGTAAAAGTATGTAATTGTGGTAAATGTTTAATTAAGGTAAAAGTGTAAAATTTATGTATAGAGAACCAAAGTATCACAAAAAAAAGTAATTAATTGAGTAGATGTCATATTTTCTCAACACCTTTTCATCTTAAATTCAATTTTTAAACATGGTTCAACATTCAATGAAATTAATTTTTTTTATATAATATAATGAAGATTTGAAAAATTATACTCCCCATACATAAAATACCTCTCTACTACTCTTCAATTCCATAAAAAGATATTTGAAATCCTCACCATTTTTTGTCATATTTCCATCAATAAAAATATTGATGCTTCTTTTTAATGTTTCTCATCCCTAGATACTCCTCAAATTCCATTAAAAAAAGTATGTTTTATTATTCACATGATTATTTAGTTTATGAAAATGATATTTTTTTTTCTGATGATTATTATATAAGTTGTTATAGCACATTCAACCAAATGGGAATGAAATGTACAAGATTTCATGGCTTAATTTCATTTATATTGAGTGATAAACATTAATCATTGTCAATTATTGTAAAATATAATATTATTTCAACATTTACTTATTTTATATTACATCATATCTTTATTTTTTGGAATTTAAAAACATGACATAAAAATATTATTATTTTATTGATTCTTTAACCAAATAAATGTGACATTTTTTCAGATAATTACCATATTTTCTTATAAAATTATATATTCTATGTCAATATACATTCATACAAAATAATTAGTATTTTTTAGTAATAAAATTAAAAAAATGTTATATACCCTATGTTCTACATATTAATCATTATATCTTTTTAAATTTCCAATCTTATAACACTTTCTTAATAATGGAATTTTCATTAAAATTCCATAAAATAATGAAGAATCATTTCATACCACACAAATTATATTTTAAATTAAACTCATAATTTATGAAAATATAATATATTTGATATAATATTTTCAATATTAGGGAATTTTTTGAAGTGATGTTTTAGAAATTATTCCAATCAGTATATCAAATTTTATTTCTTAAAAGAAATATAACAATGTGACATTTATGTTAATGATAAAAAATATTTTTTATCATCACTTTGATTTAATTTTCCATAAATATATAAAAATAGTATACTATATATGTAGTAATATTCAATATCTTCATCAATGTGACATTATGAAAAATGGTGTTTTGGGAGATATAATTTTTTTTATAAACTAATTTAGCTTTATTTTTTGAAAATATCATACCATTAAAAAATAATATAAAAATGTTCTTACATCCAATGGGTATTTAGTATATAATAATTTATTAATTTTATATGGTATAAAAAATTCATTTTTTCGTCATTATAATTGTAAGAAAGATATATCGTTCAAATGAATTGAGTAAATAATTATTTCTTATGTGAGAAAGATTCCATTTGCGTACATGAGTAAATGTTTAAATACATGTACATTGACCGAATTTCATTATCCTAAACATGTATATAGAAAATATTATTTTTATCATTTTTCCATTATGTTATCATTTAATATACTTATGATATGACATAATTCTATATTAGGAACCATGATTTTCTAACACACTATTGATGATTATTATTAAAACAATTGTTCACTTTTCTATTTCTTAATATATGTTTGAAATTTGAAATTTTTTTTACTTTATAATTATATTATTAATGACACATATATTACAGTTTTCATTTTTTAGTTATTTATACATTGTTCATGTTAAATCATAAAAATATAAAGTAATCTATTTTTAAAAACATTTATGATTTTTTCTATCAGAGAATTTGAGATTTCACCTGGATATATTATCTATATTCCTTATATAATTATATGCAAGATTTTATGAATAAAAATGAAATATAAAAAATTGTTTCTTAGATAATTTGATGAGAAACATATTAATAGTATTCTTATTTATCAAATCATAAAATATATTAAACCATTTTTATTTTGGATTATGTGATTATTTGTGATATTTTAATATTTTTAATGAAAATGATATAATATATTTGTATGTATAGCATGGGTAATATAATATTTTATGAATGTATGGTGTATTATTTTATTGATTAATATAATAAGTATATGATAATTATTTTTAAATGAAGATATTTTTGACAAAAATTCATGTATGATGAATCAATTGTATTGTATGATTTTATGAAATTTTTAATGTTTAAGATATCATTAAGTTAAATTTTTATATGTTTAATGGAATTGTCTCTATTAAGAATTATTGATAATGGTTAATGTAAAATAATTTTTCTTAATGTAAATTTTTTGGACTAAGAATGAATATGTTGACACTGGATGTGATTGAAAATATAATTATCTTCCAAACGAGAAACATTGTGGGTTGGAAGATTGGGTGATGGCATCAAGGAAATTGTTTTTAGGGATTATAAGAAATACTGAAAATCGTATATCCTTTCAATAATTGAAGGATAAGACTACACTAAATTGATTAATTCATGTGGAAACATCCACCCATATTTTTTGGATGATCATATCTACTAATGGTTGAGAAAATAATCAACCTAATTGGATGAAAAAATTATCTATCTTCTACCTGAACAATGAAAATGAATTCCTTGTTATATCTCATATATAAGTTGAAGATAAACAATTCTGGACTAACATTATTAATATGATTCTAATGGAGTAATTCAACCAACTTGAATGGATTAATTTTAGGAAAATATTTTTATTCAAATAATTTCCTCATCGTGTTTTCATGAAATTTAAGATATATTTCCAATTAATTAAATAAAAGAATGGACATGATTTGGTAGTAACGAAAATAAAATCACAACCCTCACTTGGTTCACCTCTAGTATTTTTTTTGAAAATCAAATAATGATAGAAAATATTTTCTATTTTTATAATACCAAGTATTTAAATGGTGTTAACTATTAAGAGAAATGTTATCTGTGATGAAATTTTTCATTGTGCACATACATTTCAAATGTAAGGAAATTGAAATAATTTTTCTCATGCTTCTAGAGATAGGAAATAGAATGTGGATTTTTATAGAAGTGTAATGTTAAATAACATGGATGGATTAAATTTTAATTTAATGAGAACAAAATTATTTGGACGATTCACATAGAAAAATGATCGAAAGGAATCATAGTATGATCCAATAGTATAAGAGATATTTATCAATATTATTAATTTTACATTGAAATAAAGAAGAAACTACGTAAAAGATAAGATAATAAAATACATACTAATTCACCACCCATAAAAAATATATCAACATTAAATATTTTTGGATTTATAAAAATGAATATCCAAATTAATGGGACAATTAGGTTAATATTCCTTATCAATATCAAAGATATACTTAATATGGAACATCCATTGAAATAATTGTTAATCAAGTTGGTCATGATAATTTTGTGGTGAATGGTACATATATTCTTCAATATAGATATATAAAATTATTTTTTTATTCCAATATAGCACATCCTATTATGTTGTAAATTTTTTTTAAGATTGTTTATTCACTACCTCAATATGTGGATATTAAATTATCAATTTAAATTCATAATAGTGTGATAGTGTAATGCATTTTTTATAAAAATTCATAGAATTAGTAATGGGAAGATACTTACTGGTGTTCTATTTACACTCCCTTTATTATAATTCAATATTATATTCAGGATGAATTTATTCTCCCTATATTAAAATCATAATAATTTCTACGATAAGGATATATCATTCATTATTCCTAATCATACCTTTAATAAAAATATAAATAATAATTACTATAAACTCCCAATGTAAAGTATTGTTTAATATGGGTCTTGATACAGAATAAAGAGGGTAACATAGTTTAAATGCATTAGTAGAAACATGTCATCAATTAATTTACAATCATTTGTAATTATTTTGATGTATTCCGTGAAGAACTATCTTGATACCCTCAAGAACATTAGGTTTTTTTATTAATGGAACTCATAAAATGTTGTATAGAAATATCTATGAGACCATAAATAATAGCCACAATTGAATTTGAAAGATAATTGGAGAAAAATTTAAACTAATTGTATTATGGTTCTATATACCCATGTTCTTTGTCATGGGATGTACTAGTATTATTTATCATTTGGATATATATATCAATTATTATATACATCAAATACCATGATAATAACAAAATCTTAATCAAGTTCAAATACCCATTTACACATATTGATGATTTATTCAATAATATTAGGGGGATCAGTACTTCTTATTGATGTAACATGAATTTTTATACAATAAAAAATGGGTAATGTGATAATAAATATCCAATAAAGCACTGAAAACAACATACAAAAACCATGAATTCCTTGTGATTCCATTAAAATATAAAAATACAGTTAAAATCATCGTAGACTTGTTGAATAGAATCATTAGTGATTAACATGAAAAATTCAGGAAAATCATTATTGATTATATTACCATATATTATATGTGCATGGAAGAACCTAAATAACATTTAAAGATTCAGATAAAGGGAATACGAAATAAGAAACTATATACCATATTAAACATTTGTGGATTAAAAATTAAAATGTATCATATTAGGGTTATGTATTAATATATTGGTTATAATGGAATGCTCATTAAATATTATCTAAATTTAAAATTTCACTTGATCACATGTGGTTATTGTGATCTATAGTTTACGTGATTTATCTAGATAATATCGATACCTTCAATGAAATTTCCATATATTTTAAAATAATTTAAATTTTCTTACTATGAAAGATTTAATGAACCAATTGAATGAATAATCTGATGAAATATCAATGAATATTGAGATGAAAATGTTATCCCTACAAAATTGTTCTCATATGAGTTTAAAATTTCAAATTTAATTTGATTATTCAATTATAATATTGATCCAATTTTTATTGGATGCTCAAAAATATAGTGTAGGATATTGAATTATTCAAAGTGTTTATTTTAACCTTTAATAAGATTCAAGGGGTTCCTCACGTGTTCATGAGACCCTCTAAGAAATAGGTTTATGATTCAAGAGTTCATAGAATTCTGGCCATTGATAATGGTTTGTGGAGAACGTTTTAGGGAAAATTGTGTGGAACACTTTTGAAAACAAATCATAATGTTAATTTTATAAGGATTATTGTTAGATCACATAGTTGGGATATGGATAAGGGAAATAAATTTATAATTAATAGGAAACTAAATGTTGTTGCATAAAGATTACAATTTATTAAAGGTTTCCTAAATGCTGAGGTCAAACAATGTGAGGAGTATTTCTTATGTAGTAAAGGGTGCATGATATATGTATTGTTTGGTTAATCAGATGCCCCAAATCAAAAACCTATTAAAATAAAGAATATTTACAATTTTTCCTAAAAATATTTATTATTAGGAATCCATCTTTCTTTATTATCCCCTCCCCTAAGTGATATATCCCCGCCCATTCGTTCTCTTACTCGGGGAACAAAATGTGGTGGGTTTTTTATGCTTATCTAGATGAATATATTTATTTCCTAGCAGATAATAATCTCCTTTTATATTATATCTATCATATCTCCAATATTGAGATCCCTAGTTAATGATTTGACTAGAAATTTCATTAGGGAATAATGGAATTAGATATTGATGATGGGATCTTTTCTCTTCCTAGGTAAAGGGTGACCTGAGTTGAAGTCTTTGTGTGGTGGTTCATCATTTCAACCTTGGTACAATTTCCCATGGATTTTTCCTTGGGTTATCAAAAAAATTGAAATTTTTTAATGATTAATCTGATGTTGTAACCTTGGTTATTCACTCGACATGGTTATTTGTGTTTTTAGGGGTGGATAACAGCCCTTTTCTCAGAGATACAATGATAGTTGGATACCTGATGATGTACTTGGAATTATGATGTATTTTAATTGAATTAATTAAATAATTGTAAATGTTATAAATAATTAGTTATTTGATTATGGATTTAGTAATAGATTTGATTTTTTAGGTGATCTCGGTGGATAACAAATGATGTAGTGGGTCCATTTATGTGAATCGAGAAATAACTTATGAGGTAGTTCTTCTAATGTAATCTCTTGTTTTGAATTATGTTTTACAATGGTTCTTGTGGATTTTTGGGAACCAAAATGTGGGTGATTACCTAAGGTAATTAAATAATACAATTTTTTTAAATTTAAATGATTGATATAAAATTGATGTGTGTGAATGTCTATAAAAGACAATTTTGAACTATATTTCCTCTTAAACAATGATATTCAATGGATAGACCAATTAGATACAACATGGACACCATACTTCATATGATGTGATGTCGAACCAAATGAAATGTAATAGCCTTAGTGTTAGATCATTGATCCCCACACCATGATAAGGGGATGTTATTTTTATTTACGACCATAACATGAGGGTATGATGTGAGCTATGAGATTTTGGGAGGCTTCCCAAACCCATAGTAGTTGAGTCCAATCAAATTGTGGCTTTGTGTCCCAACTATATATGTTTTTATCACACCATGAGGACGTGGTGTTTTGACTATTGATGTCCAAACTGTAATGTATAGGAAGGACCTGTGAGAGATATGGTTCCCTATATACTTCTTGAGAGGAGATGTCTAATAGAGTGTGTATGGTAAACCATTGAACTAGCCTATTTTGTTACACTTTGGGAGAGTATCATATTAGGTTAGTTGAGCATATTTACCTTGATTAAGATGGATGAATCATATTGGTCATGGGAAACCACTTGACTGATACACTCATGGAGATAATGCATGTATCTATTGATGCTAGTACAAGCATCTGAGGAATACATCTTATATTATGTTTATAAATCCATGATCATTGACTTGAGACCATGTTTAACTAAGGCCTCCATGTAGATGACCTCCATACATCATGAACAATTAGAAACATATGATATTTTCTTTATATAAATTGTTAGATACAATCATAGGTGTCACTATTGAACTGAGTTGGATGATTCAATCATATTTGGTTAGTAAAAATTCAATGTCTTGGTCTAGGTAGTACCACATTGTATTTCTTAGAGAGTTGAGCATACAAAATCCCAGGAATATAATTTTTATTTTTATTCTTAAAATGATATATTCTATAGTGTGTCATGATGCTTTTATGGATTCACACATAGGGTAGGATGGATTTGATTTCTATAAGTATTATTTTTATATATGGACCCTCCAAAAGGGAAGGATGGTTGAAATGTTTATAGGATTTACACCCGAGATATGGAAAATAACCTAAGAGAGGGGGTTTTCACATATAGGTATTACTCCCAAAATGTTGACACTTCAATAATGGATGACGGATGAGATCTATATTAGGCTTATGTATGGATAAAAAATCTGATATTGTGGAGGTCTGTTATTTATGTTGGGATTCCATTGAATTGGATTTGCTAAATAATGGATCTACAACATTATTAGATATTAGATTTGTTTGGGATACCATTTATTTGGTGTTGGGTTGTTTTGAATGTCTATTGAAGGCATGTTTGGTGGGGGGCCTTGTAGTGGGTGATTTTAGCCATTTATTTACTAGGGTTCTATAATTTTATAATGCATGGATAATATAGTTTACCAGTCTTTGATCCTGGTATATAATTACATTGAAATAATATCACAAGGGAGGTTAATCATAGAATTCTATAATACAACCTACGGGTTATTCATGTGCTTATTATTTTCATAATTTCAGGATCTTCTCAGTTATACATAGGAATTGAACCATATTAGGTAGTATGTTGGTTTAATTGTTTTGGTTTATATGTTTTTTTATATAATCTGATAATGTCACTGAAATATATCATGGAATATTATAGTTATTAAGGTACAACATTGGTTGATCCCTACTGATTTTGGTACTCACATCCATCTCAGGTCACCACTACACATAGCTACCCAAGCAGTCATGCACCTTTTTTTCAAGAACAGGATGGCCCAAGTCTAGTGGTTTGTTTTATAAGGATGTGTTATATTATTATATTGATATTTGGGAAAGGTATGTATTAAGGAAAATGTGGGGTATTGTTTTATCATTTTTTATTCTTCCGTGAATATATAACCATCCCGGTCAGTGGTGAGATGTATTTATGGTATGCTTTTTCAAGCCATTATGTAATTCCATTTATTAATATATATTTTACATTTATTACTTGTTCATTTTTATTATGAACATTTGTATATGGTATTTTGTGATGTTTTATTTATTTGTCTCTCTGATATGAGGGTATAATCTACCAAAATTACGACCATAGAACCCCACTGGTATTTTATATCCTCTAGATAATTAGGAGGTGTGTTAGATCAAAAATCATTATTTTTGTTCTGAGCATTAATTAGAGGATCATGGTGAATAATATTTATAGGTTACTACAACTATTCATATTTTATCCTGCATTATAATGGTTTTTTCGATATATTTTGTTTTTCTATGTGTAATACAAATGGTTTATAGGAATAAAATTAATTTATGTAAAACATATTATAAATAATTCTATTATTTTATCTATTTAATTACATGAATTGAAAATGATTATGAAATAATTCACAATTTATATGAATCAAACTAAGAACACAATTTTCTTTCATAGTTGAACATTAAAGAAAAATAAAATAAAACATTGTATTTCCAATCAAGGACTATTACTAAACATGGATAAGATTACTTCATTAAAATATATTAAACAAATTGTTGAAAATATATATCAATGAATAAAATCTAAATACTTGGAAATCCTCATTACCATCACCAACATTTATGGTCTATAAGAACCAAAAAAATATAATGTGGACAATATCACTGAATTAATAAAACATTACGAATAATCTATAATATTAAATAAGAATTGTTTTCTATTAGGTTATAGTTGAGTGAAAATTTAATTATATATATATATATATATGAATTAAATCTAGAAATTTTAAATATGGTTATTCCAGATATGGTCATTGTATGTATTTAATCTATAAATATGGTCTTTCCAATATATATGATAGATATATTGAAGCAATATATTTTATATAGTACATTTTTAATATTATAACTCACAATTAAATAAAAATATGATATATAAATATTATGTTTATATATATGCATTATGATTAAATATTTATATTATTGATAAAATATAATATAATATTTATATATAATATTCTAATATATTTCAATATCAATGGAGATGTACAATTACACATTATAATGTAAATATATGTATATTTATTTATGATATTTCTTATATTGTATTTAAAATAAATATAAATTATTTTTACAATGGTCTTGTTAAATATTTTATATATTCTCCTTATATATTAAATTGAAGACATTTAAAATATTATTATATAAGACCTACTATAATGGGATCTTTTAAAATTATATCTAAAATTATTTAATATATAGATATATGTATTTTTAAAATCACATTTTTGTCAATGAATTATGTTCTCTAAAAATAACAAATATTCTATTATAAACTAAATTATATAATTTTTAGAGTTTTTATTTTGTAAAATGATATTTTATAATCATAAATTTATCTTAAAATAGTTTTTTATATTTTTCTAGAGTATTTAGCTTTTAGATTAATTGTGAAAAATAAATATTTTTTAATACTACAACTTTAATGATAGTACACAACAATGGAATGGCAATTTTTGGAACCCGTCTTACAATGAAATTTTTATTACAATTTAAAATTATGTATTTTAAAACAATCATATTAATATAATAAACCCTAGATTATGATTTTTGAAAAGTTTGATATTGTCTTAAAGAAAGATAGTTTATATATTTCTTTCAATAAAATTATCACAATAGGGAATATAATATTTGAAAAATATTAATTTTGATTAAAATTTTTTTGACTGATTATGAACTATTTAATATCAATATAATTAATGAAATTAATAATTTTATCATAGGAAAAAATAGGATAATTAAAAACACACATTTTTTGAAAGAATTTTTCTGCTAGATAAATTCAGTAATGCTAAATTAATTTTTCTTGGAAATTATTATTTTTGATATAAATTAGATTTAATATTTAGAATTAATATGTTACAATTAATTATTTGGTATCAATTTTATGAATTAAAAATAAATTTATTATTTAAGAAATACATTTTCAATAAAAACTAAAAATCATAATTGTAAAAAAATAATGAATAAATGACTATTAAACATATTTAAAACACATGGTTAAAAGTATGGATAAAATTAGATCAAACTTAACCATTCTAAAATTTTATTATTTTACACTTTTACATCACATTATTCTAATATATGTCCTCCCATTATATTAATGAGTTATTTTTTCAAAAAACGCCTTATCATAAATTAATATTGGAACCACCATCCCTAAACCTATATATACATCAAAATCCATATAGGCCCAACCCAAAATACAACTATGTATATCTTAAACCATATTCATATGCCCTAAAACTTATAACATCTCAAAAGTCCATGTTATAGTTCCATAAGGTGGTGATCGATGTTGAAAATCAAAAGACTAATGTAATATTTTCACTGCACCCTCTTAATTTTTTTCTACATTAAAAACATGAAACTAATAATATCAAAGATTATATGATGAGAATTTTTTTAATAATATTTTTGCATTTTTACTAGTATAAGAGATATTTTATTGCTTCATCTATGACCATTTATGAAATAGAGATGACATTATGTTTATGTGTTAACTATTGCCTCAATGAATGACATATACTATTTTTCATCATCTCATTTTATAAATTGGTAAAGAATAAAATTTAGTAATATAATATTTTATTTTATTTTTATTCTTAAATGATATATTTTTTTCCTACCTTCATTTTGTTCCTCAAAAATGAGACTGACATCTATGTTTACATGTAGTCTTCATTCTCCACCTGATTGTCATTTACATTATGTTTTTATTTTAACAATCAATGTTAGGATTAAATTTTTATTATATATATATAAGTTTATTTACATAACCATTAACATTTTTTAAGGTAATATTATATTTTAGATAATTGATATTAAAAATAAAATGGTATAGTAAATTTAAATACTAAAATGGAAAAATATAAGTATTGTTTCATATTTGAGTTTATTCCTAGAAAATAAAAATATGTTTATAAAATATATGTTAATAAAAAAAATTATTAATGATAATATATTATTGAAATTATGAGAATATATTACAAATAATTTCCTAGGTCAATATATCCTGAGTGTTTTCAAGAAATTCAACACTGAACATCGGGTAACTGATTTAAGTGGAAACATTATTAAACATTGCTGATAAATTATGGTAAATATTAAATTTAGAAATTTATATAGATTTTTAAGGTTATTATTAATGCCTTTAGTAAGATAAATTTTATTATTAATTGTGTTTTTTGAATGTGGATGTATAATTTTTACATGAATCAAGGTTTTCCTTCTCAATTTCACTTCATTGAGGTGTACTGTGAAATTGTGAAAATAAATTCATATGTATGGTTAACTAATACCCATATGAATTATAAAATCACATATAATTAATTTATTCAAAAACTAAATTCCTTTGCTTATATTCATTATCATTTTATATGAATGATGCATTAACTAAAATATAAGGGGTTTTTCATAATTCAAACTTTGTTCTTAAGGGATAATGTATATCTTGCATTTTTTATTTCTACTGTTATGGTATAAACTATTTATATATTTTGTAATAAAATATTCCTAATATATTATTTACGTATGATTTCTATTAATTTGTAAATGTTTCCTCTGTTATGAAGAATTCCAATTATTTTAAATAACAGATCCACCACTTTTTCCATAATTTACATTCCCTTCAATGATCTATTATTAATTATAAATATAATTCATTTTTATCTAATTGGAAGATCATATTTATCTTCTACACAAATAAAATTAAGTTCTTATACTTATTTAAATGAATTTGGTTTTTAATGAAGCTATTTTAGAACATTTAATGGGACCTTCTGTAATAATGTATTTACGAGACAGTTATACATTATATATTTTTTTATACATCATTCTCAATATTATTAACATGATATTATATTATAATTTTATAGATATCCATTATATATATATTTAATTAAATATTCTATTCCTTTTTTGGTAATACGTGTTTTTGTTCCACTTTTATGTAAATTAGATCTATGAAAATCATGCCATTTAATCACTCATGTCATGAATCACCCCCATAAATTATTTCTTCATCCAGGAATAGATATTAAAGACCACAATTAATTTATATATAACCTTCTTGATTACAATTGTTTTTTTATAAATAAATTTCCTAAATATATTTAGAAAAGTATCCTTTAGTTTTTTCATGATGAATCACCCATGTTGTTCTATATTTATTCTTTATTAAAGATAAATTTTTTAATAATTTAAAATTTTGAACACCATATTAACGATATCTATACCATTTAATATAATGAATGTTTAAATTGATTTATTTCATTATTTTCTTGAGAAACTATATTATATATCATTCTTTTATGTATTATGACATGTTTATGAATCCCAAATCCCGTTTTATTTTAAATCAGGCTTATAGATTGTGTTTGTATTAATTTCATTTTATCAAAAAATGTTTCATGTATATATAATAACATTATGGCGGAATCCATTATATCCCGAAGCTGTATTGGGTAAGTAAAATGTCTCGTGTGACTCAATTTATAGTGTAAAAGGGTTAGACTGATATTATTGTGTTAGGATGAAGATTATCCTAAGAATTAATATTTTGATTATGGTTGTCCATTATTATTTATCATTGGATGTATCTTCTATATATATTTATAATGTAATAATATATATAATTTCTTGTTTTTTTATGATTAAATGATATTATAATTTCTTTCCATCATTTCTAATATTCATATATATATATATCATCATTCTATTTATGATTTTATTTTATGTGTTTTAATTATCATGGAACACATTATTGACATGATTATTTACAAAGTATGACTTCTAGAATAAAAAATTTACATATGTATATTCCATTGGGTATGTTATGTATTTTTATATAATCTAATGAATTTAGTATCCCAATGTGTATATTTATGTAATGATGTTGTTTTGACATTTAATGTGAATTATGTTTTATCTAATATTCAAAAGACACTGGACCGATATATTCATGGAATTATGTACATGGAAAGAATGTTAAAAATCCAAAATTCAGTTGTATTTTATTCTTTAATCACTATGAATAAATTGAGATGTTGTATTATTAAAAATATATAGGTAATTTATTATTCATAGGATCTATTAATGGTGAATAATCAAATTGTATTCACAATGTAGATTCGGGGAAATAATTTTTTCATTAATTATTTGACAACATTACCTATATATTGGGATGTGAGATATATATATTGAACATAATGGATTAATGAATATATTAATAAATTATTTTAACTTGTGTTAAAATATAAATATATATATATATATATATTCAAATAATGATAATTATATGAAAAAGAATATTATATAAGGAATGTAATCATGGTCATGGATAATCTATGTAGAAAAAAACATGCTCCCAGGACATTGATATCTATTTAAGGGGTTGTATTATTTATGGATATTCCAAGGATATATATGGAAACCATACTTTATGGTACAAAATTTAAGATATCATTATTGGCCAAGCATTCATCAATGTTTTCATAAAATAGTTCCAAAATAATTGTTTGGAAGAAAGTGTTTAGTTTGTATTTTTTGGTTAAAATTATTAAATAATGGAGTTATATGACTTGTAATATGAATATATAACCCATTAAAATAGAATTGATGAATGATATTCGTGATTATTGTTGAAATTAATCAATCATTATTCATCTTTAAAGACTAAATATGTATATAAATAATATAAACCACTTCTTATGGCAATATATAATGGAGAATATTATATTTTATATATATTAATTCATAATATGATAATATATAATGGCTAAATGAATGAAATTTTATGGGATATTAAAAACATTTCCCATTTCTATATGAATTTTGTATGAACATCAGCATTGATTTCATCATCGATCTTCCTATGGAATTTAATAAAAAAATTACATTTTGGTAGTGGTAGATAAATATAAAATATATGTATATTTATTTATTTTTTATATTACTTATGACTCAATAAACATGTTGTGCTATAGATAAATACAGTTTAAATGATAAATTTATTTACAAATTAATCTTCACAACATATGAACCTTATATTCCCATAATAATTAATTATTCATAAATTTGATGCATATGAATTAAATAATATCTTTAGAACACCTTATCATCCACAAAATGATAGAATATTAAGAAGTTCCATCAAAACATTAGAGGATACTCTATGATCTCTCTCAATGGAATACAATTGAATATGGTTTTAGAAAGCATATTTGGTTTTGTTTTCATTTAAATATTTTTTATTCACCACCGTACTAATGGAACTATATAATGCACTTTATGGGAATATATGATGAAATCTTCCAAGGTTGTATGAATATAAGGAGAGGAAACTGATAGGCCTAAATTTTTTCCAATAAATGATTGATATGTTAGATACTATTAAACAATACATGAAAGAAGTAAAAAAGTTGAAATAATATAAATAATTATAATCATTTATATGATTTTAATTTTAATATTTATGAAAAAATAATTTTTTGTCCAAGGAACTAGGTTATAATAATTTGGAATAGGGGAAATATAATCTCTAGTTACTATAGTCACTTCGAGATTTTTAACAATGTATGGATTTTAGAAAATTTCATGGAATATATAACAACACTCTCTTTGTTAAATTATTTCTTATAAGTGAAACATTTTAGGATATAAAAAATCCAACACATACATGGAATATAGAAACTATACAATTATAATGTCATATTTGTATTATGGAATGACTAGATTATATATTGGATTGATGAGAAAACATACAATAGAATAAACCACCTATCATTCCCAATTATTTATTCTAAAACCATATTTTTGAGGAAGTTAAGTGGGAATTTGAGGATATAAAATGGAAAAACTAATGTACCATTTTCTATCAGTGTAATTGAATTTTGAGGGGAACATTATTTCCTTGGTTTTATAATGTAACATGACTAATTTTTACTGCTAAATTTATTTATGAATTATTTAATTTTATAAATCATTACCATAAAATCTATATTTATTTATTTCATTGAGAAGAAACATTATTTTGAATTTGTGATAGGTTGTTATACAATTATACTCACCATATTTTTTAAAAGTACAAGACGAAATAAAAACTAAATTAAAATATAGATGGTTAGATATATAAATCATCAAAATATTGTATGAATATAATACCATTAATAATAATACAAATTTAAATAAATAAATTTAAAAGATGACATTCATATTTAAAAATAAAACTACATAACGTTATGGAAAATTTTGATGATGTATGTGATAATATATATAGATGTTTAGTATAATATTTGTGATCTTATGACCAATTATATTTTAGAGATATTGACCCCTAGTTAGATATAAGAATAATTAACATTATATGACATTAAATATTATTATTATAACACATCCATTTAATTAGTGATAATAAGTATAAGTAACCACATTTTTCATCTAATAAATATTATAAAAGGAATGAAAACCCACCGTATGAGAGTTTGTTTTTAGAATCATTATTATACGATTATACATAGGAATAATCACTATTGTTTACCCTAAATGAAAATCATGTTATGCTCTAAAAAATAATAATTTATTATAATAAAATGTGGGAGATGATCAAGAACAAGAAAATAACTATAACATACATACTGGTTGAATCATTACATAAAGATACAACTATTTTTAATATTATAAAAATGTGTTATGTAATTATATTGAGGTTTTATAATCATAATATGTAGTATTATGAATATTTAATTATTACTATAAAAAATAAAATATTGTTTAAAAATATTTTTAATATTTCCATCATTTAATTGTAAAAAATTATCTTAAAAAAATAACAACTGTTTTATATAAATAGTCATCATTGTTATTAAAAAATAAGTAATAAATTTTATATTATTTACAAATAAAATAATTGTATGTAAAAACCCCTAAGTTATCATTGAATTATATTTTCTATATGTGCCATATTTTATTAATAAAGTAAATTTATCATTAAAGAATAATGATTGTATTAATGATATGATAATATATATAAATAATGCAACATTAATTACATTTATTATTACAATATTATCAATAATAATAACTTCGTTTTTAATCTTGAAAATATATTAATCTAGAAATAGATATTTCATGTGTTAAATTATTTTATAATATTACTATTTTTTTATAATAAATATAATTAAGTAAAATGGATATAGAATTTTAAATATCCTTGTTAAAATTATGTAATTTAGATTATTAGAACAATAATAAGTTACCAATAAAAAACTAATTCACCTCACTAATGTCAAAATAAGGCAAAAGTGTTAATTCTATGTGTAATGAACAAAATTATCACAAAAAACCTACTATAAATGAGGGGATGATGTATTTTAAAACCTAACCCAAAATAATCATTATTTTTTTCCTAATGTTTATTAACTATTATTGAAATTGAATATTTTTATGTAATAAGTATTAACAGAAATAATAATCCATTTATAATTAAAGGACCCCTCCACGAACCCTTAATCTCCACACTAAAAATTAAAATTCTTATCCATGTTATTTTATATTTTATTACATAAAATCCTAACTAATTTCATATATCAACTTTTCCCTAAATATTTCCCAAGCTCTATAAAAACTCAATTAGGTTTCCAAATAAAGATGCATTTTTTTATTTTAGTTAAATTTTTTTATAATTTCATTTCATTTATCATTATCACCCACCACATGTATATTCATACTTATTACATTAATAACATATAAAAAAATATCTTAATTATTTTGAAAAGATTATATTATAATGATATCACATCATATTTATATTCATCAATTTATTGAGATATATTTTTGTATCAATCGGTCATCATGGACTTGGATCCACTAAAATGTTACCCCAAGCTTATACCCAAATTTAGTTTAACAGTGCATAATCATACACCCAAGGCAACCAATTAGTATGGTTTGTTTAAGATAGTAGCATGATGAGACCATACCCCCATATCACAGTCTGAAATAATAATATATGTAATTAATCATGATACACATCAGTTTATGCATAACAATAACTAAACGTCAACGTATCAAAATAAATCACAAATAGACGATGATTAATATAAACATGTATAAAAAATAAATTGTAGTATGGTTCCGAAAACCCATTTTAACCATGAAACTAAATACTCATCAGTCCAAATACATAACATACAAAAATAAAATAAAACAATAGAAGTGTTCATTGAACATTATAATCAACCCATGTCAAATATCATTACAATATATGATATATCATCCCTAATATTATAAAAATAAAAGGATCCATTCAAAAAAAATCTAACAATAGACAAGAAAGAGATTCTCAAATAACAATATTTAATTGAATCCCATGATGGATGAGAGTACAACATTTTAGGCCACCACGAATGAAGTTTAAGGAAACTACTAATCAATGTAATAGTGAATGTATAAAAATATGGTGATAAATGAATTACTGAAAAGAAGGTACATTGAAAAAAAAGGTAGTTAATAACATTAAGGCCATCATTTTATGACAAGAACCATGGTGAAACCAAACCATCATTATCCTATTAATGTTGTCAGAGTCATAAAACATTGGGGAAAACAAATTTTAAACCAAATATGATAATATTTGTTCCCAAAAAATCATCCTAGAATCATAAATCATGTATGAAATTAAATAATTAATGAAGAATTTCTATTGATCATGAACCATGAATAAATTATTATATATTTATAAAGAGTGTGGTATCCAACATTTTAACCCATTGGAATGGATGGTAATTTCTAAGGTTCTAAACCATATATGTGGAGTATTGTGTTCAATATCTGGAACCATCAATGTGGATTTCCATATATACCACCCATAAACATTTCAATGGACCACCATATATGAAATCAGAAATAGTAAATAGGGAACATAATGTAAATCATTATAACCCATAGATATTCAATCAGATATCTCAACACTCCAATTATTTAAATAAATATAATGTCGTAACTTCGTCATATTTCAAAAAAATAAAATGTAAAACAAAAATAACCACTCAAAACATTCTTTTGAAAAACATTGGGAGTCACAAACTCAATTTTAGACAATTTAGAAGCCACCGTTAAAAAAATTTCTTCCACATTAACATCATGAACAGTTGTATAATCTCCCTTTATATCAAGGCCTATTAAGGGATGGATTTTTTCATTTTATTATATGTGAAACCACATATAAAAATTTGAAATAAACCATTGAAACTTATATAAAACCAAAATTCAATTCACATGGAGGCCAACAACTCATTTTAAAAAATATATCCACATAAAATATAATTTTTACCCATAGAATTATAAAAGAATACAGAATTCAATCATGGGTAATAAATCCCATTTCATAATACTCACAATCCATTGAAAAATCAAAAAACACTAAAACATAAAATTTCAGTATTCTATCATATCTAAAATACCTTTACCAAATCATACCAGGTAGTCTTATTACACCACTTCTAATCAAAATAATTGTCATAACCAAGATAATCTCATAGTTCAAACATTTTACCATTTAAAATCCCTTTATTTAATTCTCAATGAATGAAACACCCCATAAGAGTTTTTTGGTTGGGTTTCATAATATTCCATGGATATGATGATGTTTTTGGATGCTATGTGGGTTAAAATTAAATCCCAAAAAATATAAAGATGAAAATAAATTAATAATACTATTGGTAAAACTAATAGATCACCTACCCTAGAATAGATTATTTCTTCACCATTTCCAAATACTTAAGGCACCATAAAGGCACATCCATGACATGTCTAGACTCTTCGATATCCAAACGAACTATTTCCTTCCAAACAAAATCAATCCTCACACAAAGAAAAAATTATTAATTAATTATAACATAAATTATTAATTAATGAATCAAATCAAAACATAGAATGATTTTGGCCATCGTGTCACACTGAACATGAATACAACCACTATATAAATACTTATGACATACACTGACCACATTACTTTCCAATTCCTAAAGGGTGAAATAATTTCAATGATAAATAAATAGCCAATATGATTTAACATCAGAAAAAATTCACAATGGTCTAAAAAAATAACAAGATTCCAAGAAATGACATACAGAATGCATGTTGGTGTTTCTTCTATTCATTTTGGCCAAAATCCCATAAAAAATTCGATGATTCAACTATGATTTCGTGTAATCATTGACAAAACCAAAACACAAGTACTCCATGTGATTTAAAAGTGGAATTAGAAAGATATAATAGGTGATTTTATGGTTATTTTAGCCTAAAAACACATAATATTCACCATAAACGCACACCTATATTAATGGATTGAGAAGGAGGAAGGGGTTTGGACCCCCCTAGAATGGGTGCATATAATTAAGGAGAAAGAAGATGATGTGGCTAAAAACATGATCGTACATCTTAGTAATTTGCCATTTTTAATGAAATTATAGGATGTTATCTTGTTTGGAGAAATGGTTTTCAAAACATTGTTCCCTTCTCTTTGTGTTACAAAATTCCATGTATAGTTAGGCAACACAGTTAGATAATCCATCCACCGAAATTATTTTTCTCACTTCCTCACCTATGTAACAATGCTTAGGGATTATCTATATAATGTGTTGACTATGCGCCATACCTTAATCTCTCCTATATCCCACATAATTTCCCTTACAAGACCCATTATTTACCATAAACCATTTGGTAACCCTGAAACATAGTCATTCTCTATTAAAAATGAACTGAAAACACCCCTATAATCAATGTGTCTCTTTTATACCATGCACACCATAATAGGATCTCTATCTAGAAAAATCCAAATACTCTTAAAACATAGCCTAAATAACATAAGCCTTAACTAAATACATAATATAACATTCAATAATACTTCATAATATAGAAATACCCCTTCATGAATTATAATTGTTAGAAAATTATTTTTAGTCTCTCTATAAAAATTGACCCATCCAACAAATGAAAATTCATCTTACATCAGAATAATTATAACATGTTTGGACATTGGATCTTATGACCACCCCACCATAAAAATTCTTATCCCTGAGAAGTATCATTGGTTATCCATTTCACCAACCTACCTATATTGGTTAGTTGTTATTGACAATGACCTAACTAATTTTCAAAAAGATATAAAGATAACAAAGTCAGAAACTCCAACTCAAGGCATTCATCCTTCCAAAACCCAAGACAACACCCATTATCAATATACACAAAGATAGAGAATAACCTAAAACATCCTACCAAATCACTAATTGTTTGACTGTATGATCACCAAAATGAGATATTGATCCCTTCTACATAGGATTTCCTTTATAACCACTATCTTCTGAATCTTAGTACATCCACTATAAAAAATTTCAATTTTCCATTGAACACATGATCCCACAAGAAAAAGATACAAAATTAAAAAACCACTAAATCCTAGATCCCATGAAGAGAAAAATAATCATTAGAAAATACCCCAATTAGGGAATACTAACTATATTGGATGTATACCTATCCCA